>CM075203.1:8728411-10186822 GCA_037577475.1 Chaunax sp. Z400
TTGGATAAATAAATGAAAAGGGTAGAACTGAACATGTGTTGTTAAGACCCACTGTTAAATGCCTGTGGATGTTCAGTACAAGCTCGCCATTGACTGTTCATGATCATCATTCATAAATGAAAATGGCCTTCATGACATTAAAGTTGTTCACGGAATGCACAGTCAGCTGGTTGAGTTGTCCAAGCAGGGGACAAAAAGAGCATAAAAGGGAGACAGGTTTCTTATTCCAAAGATTCACTTCTCTCATGATTTATAGGTCCAGACAATCGCTGAGATGGATCACCATTTTTTTTGTTTCTTGAAGGAACCTCTCTATATGCGATTTTGGCAACCACCTTAGAAGAAGCCATCTGAGTGAGCAGTTCACATATAGAAAATCTATATATGTCTATTAATTATAAATGATTCGTTACATAACTATTCATCCATGCAACAAAGAGCTGTGTGCACAGTAATAATAATAACGATGGAGAATCTACAAAGAGAGACCTTTTTTGGCTGCTCAGACATCTCTGTGACTCTGTGTGGGTGAAAAAGGAAAAGTTGACTCCCTCCTCTGCCAAAAATCCAATCCGATGGAAAGAGAGGATGAGGGAGGCAGGGCGAGAGAGCGATTGGGAGAGGATGAATGTTGCTGGGTGGGGGAGGGGGCCTCATTCAACATGTATGAACAGTAGGATTAGAGCGGTGATAGTCCAAAGAGCCAAGTCCTGCTGTGCTCTGTGCCATTCCTCAGTGTTACATCATTGACTGTTCATTTTTATTTCTCTTGAGTCAGACGAAGAGACAGTTTGCTGCCCCTACAAGTAGAAAACACACATACTATAAGGTCATAACAGAATGATATGCTTTGCAGGTGAAGATGGACCAATTTCAACCTGCAAGCTTGGAATAAAAAGTAGAAAATATGTCATTTAAAGTGCAAAAATAGATCCTTCCTCTACATCTTTTGGCATCATCTGATTGTGTAGTGTGTATTCCACGTTCAAGCAGCTCAGCAGCCTATCCACAGCAGTTTACAGCCCCCTCCCCCTTGCAGACATAACGAAACCGCTCCATAATTTCTATTTGGGAGCGTTACTGAGAAAGATGGCGCTCTTACTGTCAGCACCGAAGACAGCTCCCAGCAGCTCTTATAGAAAATTTAACGTTTGATTTTTAATATAATATACAGCCAATATTTGCTGAAGTGTCGCGTGTCTCATCTTGTTCGGTCAGAGCTTTCAGATGATGTGACTGCATCCAGGTGTCGCATGAGGCTTGTGCGCTTTTCACCGCAGCCAGAAAGAGAAACTCAATTCTGGATCAACTTGACTGCTATTAAACAGGACTTTGTCCCCTCCTCCTCCTCATCCTCTGCAGCAAATGTCTAGATCTGGGAGTTCAGGAGGAAAATAAAGCGATAACAACCTGTCTCGGCCTGCGGTGGCTCTTATACCAGAGGACGAGCGCGCCTGTCTTAATCACACCGGTCCGAGGAGAAATGGAGGGTCGCGTTGAGAGATCAACAGGGGCCGGTTCGGAGAGGAGAAATGAAGCTGTGCTCAAGAAATAGTGTTGTCTAATTTGTTTCCTTCCATGCCGTTTTCTCTTCAGTCCCGATGGTGAAGATGTTGGCGCTCCTTGTGACGATGTCCTCAGTCGTTTTCAGCACCGGCTTTGCCGTCAACTCCCATTTCAGCTCAGGTGAGCCGACATTCCGCTGCAAACATCCCCCACCAGTGTGCTGTTATTTCATTACACCCTTTTATAGAAGCACAATTGGTTGCCTATACACTATCTCAGATGACTACATCACAGTATGATGTAATCTTCCTCATTTGCAACTGCGGTCCTGTGTGCGTCTGTGTAAGTGTATTGAGATTTTGCAGTAAAATCAGATCACGTGTGTGAACGATCGCCTATTTTTAAAGTTTAAAAGACATCCAGCTCTTAACATTTTCCTCAGGTCAGAGGATCAGGTCAGCTGAGCAGTTTAAAGGTACAGTACGTATAAAGGTGAAGGTGAATTGCGGTGGCAGAGGCTTCCTCTAATTGGAGCGGGAGGATGTTGCTGTTATCCAATTAGTGCTGCAAAAGTAGAGGATTATGGGAGGTGATAAATGGAGGCAGATATCCTATAATTGTTTCTCAAATCACGAAGAAACAATCAGAGCTCAGTGCATAACAAATGCATGTTTTTATTATGCAACGTGGCCTGTCATTTAGGTGGTTTCTATGGCAACCAAGAGGCGCAGCAGACTTTGGCTTTCCCATCTATATTTTCAGCTCATAAAAAAAGGATTTGCACCTACAGGGCCTACGCAATTTCAAGAGATGCATGCATATATAGTGAGGACACTGGCATTTTCTTTTCTTTTTTCTGGATTGCTCTTGTGAAACCTGCAGTGCTCACTGTGTCATAAAACAGAAGCCCAAGGTGCATGATGGTTTGCCTTCCACTTCATGTCCTCCAAATATGCATAAATATATCTCTACTGCTTTCTTGCATTGCCTTGGTTTCATAATGCCCTCTTGCCCTTTTCAAAACAATTCAATTGCATAAATGCCCCTGTCCCACTCCAGCATGTCAGAGTCTGCGGCGGATGATTTGTTGCATTTCTGTTCATTTCAGCATCTCTTTTTTGATACAGAGTTGGAGACAGCAACGTTTGTTTGTCTTTTCTGTTGTCTGACTCCAAATAACAGCTTCATTTCAATCAGGAGAGACAAGTCAATGATGTAAAGAGAATTGTTTATCCCAGCAGATGACGTGTTATTTAGTCTGTCAGAAAGTCTTTGGCGCTTAGACTCTTCAGGGAGATTGTGATTGAAGGGCATCTGTCCTGAGCAGCAGCAAGATAACAGAGTCAAGAAACTGGTGGTGGTGGTGGCTGATGATTCTGCTGAGACTGAGGAGGCTGATGAAATGATGAAGTTGGTGAATCTGTGCAGACTGGGCGGTGATGGGAAGGTGTAAGGCATGCATATCAGCAGCATGAATGAATGAGAGGTACTGAGAGAATCATATTTTAAAAAAGCAACAGCAATATGATAGGCTAACAATGGAGGTGTGTTGCTGTGGTATTGGATAGATGCAAAGGAATGGTCCTCCTGACCAAACTTTTGCTCGAGCTTCTTTTAAAAGGTACAACAATTGGGTATCCAAGCCTAGGTCTTATGTTTTGATCATCTTGACTATAGATCATGCTAACCATGCATAGATATGTTGTCAGTTTGTCAGAGAGAAAGGAATAAAGGTACTTGTCCTATGACTTGGATCTTCCTTACATGCTAATAATGATGACGGCTGCGTAGGGAGTGGGTGTGGGGAAGACATCACAGCACAGTGAGGGCAGGGCTTGATATCAGTGGTGATGGAGTGAGGGGTTTAATGGCAGTACTGGCTGGTTTCCTAAGCCACTGGTTATCCATTTCACATTTTCCAATGAGCTGTTGGCTCCACATGTAATTATATGTATAAAAAAAAAGATGAGAAAGCAGGAGTGGTTTCTCGCTCTCTCCAGGCTACCACTAAACAACCTAAGGTTCATGTACCGGAGAACACAGGCAGCAAGCTGGGGGATCAGGTAAACCCAGGGGAGAGGAGCTGCTAGGTTGGAAGGACATAAGGTGAGAGCAGATAGCTGTAGGTAAGGTGAGATAAAAAAAAAAAAAGAAAGAAGAAAAGTCACCATCAGCAAACAGATGCAATTAGATAGAGGAAAGTAGAAAATAACTTGCATTGTTTTCAAAGTATTTATAATATGCTGATGTTCTAAAAGTGAAGCTTGCAGAATAAATTATGTGCTGTTGGCAAGCTGAAGAAATGGAGGGCACAAAGCTAAGGCCCACAGTTATAATGACTGAACTACTTCCAAAATGTTTTTCCTCTGATCTCCTCACCTCCACGTCAAAAATCTTCTGTAAGGAACAACTCCCGACAGTCTCACTGATCTGAAAACATCAATGGCCCGCAGCGGCCCTGAGTTATGAATATCCAGCAGGAGGATTTCTTATTTTTTCTTTGGTGTGGTCTGTTTCTGTAGCAGAGCTTTTCCAAAACATAATCATTCCCCTATTCAAAGGCCCAGTGTGTCTTAAGTGAGACTGCTGCAGACATGCCTGATTGCAAATTGCTTCTGCACTGAGAGATCCTCTTTGTGTTTGTGCGTCTATCTAGTTTTGTCTGCAAGAATTCTGAAAAATAGTAGCCTTGATGGTAAGAAATTATTTCTATTATTTCGCAACTGTCATGATTAAAGGCTCAGTTATCCACCAAAATCAAAAATACATATTCTTCCTCTTACTTTTCATGCTATTTGTCTGTCTACATCATTCTGGTCTCAGTTGCTGAGTTTTGGATGGGGGCTGTAGAGATGTGGCTAATTGCTTGTAAGTAATGAAAATTTCTACAGCGATGTCTCTTTCCAGAAATCATGACCAGGTTCCTTAAGATAATCCACAGACCTTTATCATGAACAATTTCATATAGGAACTATTTTCTTTCTAACATGGCCCTGTGCACCACATCCATAAGTAGATACATGGTTTCATCTGCGTGGTGATATGGTTTGCAAAGAAAATAGTTCCTTTCGTTCCTTACTGCCTACACAAATTTAAAAACATCATAAATGTATTTTTTTAAGCGCTCAGTACTTTCAACACATTATTCAGCCAAATGTGGATGTGGCATTAACTGTTTCATTCAAATTTAAGATCTCTCTTGATGAAAGGCGTAATAATCCCTCTCTCTCCCACTGATTGTCTCCATTGATAGTTTGATACAGACAGAGAGAGTTTCAGGCTCGCTGCTGATGCACAATCTCTGCAGTGGTGTAATGATGTAATGGGATGGATGATGGAGTGTGACACCAGTTACCTGTTTAGATCTCTACTCTGCTTGCGGCTCAGTCCCCAGGCCTGGATCTCTGCCTCTGCATCTCTCCTGATGAGGGCAGCTGAATTTTCAAAGAGGAAATTGTTTTTGGTCCGAGAGATTGTTATGTTGCAGATAGGCTTGGTTGGTATTTTTATTTTGTCCTCTGCAGCAGCTTAATTTGAAGTATGGAATGGAAAGTTTGTGCTTTCCATTGTATTTTGTCTGTGTTGGTGGTTCAGCACTATGGAGAGCTCCCACAGTGAAAACAAGGCGAGCAAAGAGCTGAAGAAGAAAACTGAAGCCACTTTAGATAAAATATACACTATCTATTTTTATAAATTACTTATTCAAAATTCAACATTTGAACCCCATTTATTCAGCATTTATAGGTACTCTATAAATAATTAATAAAAGCATAGGGACATTTTTTTATGCTCAGCAAAAACAGAATTGTAACCCTTTTTGTCTTTGCTTTCCTGTTTCACATTTTAAAGTAAACGATTAGACGTATTTCTCTTCTCTGGCGGTTTGTGCCGTCAGTATTTGGTATCACCATCATTTGCCTCATGCAGTGAGACACATCTCCTTCTCATGGACTTGATCAGTTTGTTGATAATTTGGCTGAGGAATGTTTGCTGTGCAAAGACGAAGACGCTGACACTGACAGAAACAGGAATCGTATATGTTGATCCAGAGCGTACCAAACATGCTCATTGGCTGACATGTCTGGTGACGATGCAGGCCATTCAAGACCTAGGCTGCTTTCAGTTTCTAGGAATTGTGAAGGAAGTGCATCCAGGAAGTGAGTCCTATACATTATTTATGCATTATTTTATCCAGTGACTACTTTGAAGAACATGTTTTTCCCCAGAAAACTGGTTGGGTTGGCTGATATAATGACTAACTCTGTCACTGTTGAAAATATTGGAAATCAATGAGAAAGTCTAAATTATTTAGCTTTCACTTTCATGTTTGTACATGAATTATCTGGTGGAGTGTAAACATGAAGTTTTTTTTTCTTCTTCTCTAAAGTTAAAGGCAGTCTTCAATGTATTTCCTGCATCACAAAACATTTGCGAAGCCAAATTAAATATAATATTTTGAAACCTGCCTTGTTTACATCCATGTTTGCTAGCTGCGATGTTCTTCCGTCTTGGATTCTACTGGTGCATTATGTGTACAGTGTAACATGTATCCTCATGCATGTGTTTTCACAAATGTGCCAGTGGGAATGGCACAGAAACACCCCAAAATCTAGAGTTTCCATCAGGATATCAAAACTCCTGGATGAACCATTTCTAGATTATGAGAAATTAAGTCATCAACCTTACACAGTGGTTAGAACGTTCTGAAATCTCCGCTCTCATTTTCCTCTAGCTCCTCTTTTAAAAAAAATAAAAATCAACCACACCAACTGCATCAGAAGTGGAAGTACATCATGTCCTTTTTATGATCTTAATTATCAAGCCTCAAAGTAAAACAATTGCTTCTCTAGATTAAATCGTGCAAACTAATATTTCTTTTATTACTTCGCCTGCCCATATAATTATGAGTGCACTAATGGAACAAATTTATTTCCTGATTCCTTTTGAGCCTCTCAGATGAGGCATTAATTGGAAATTAATTTGTTCTGGAGTGATCCGCAGTTAGAGAGACATCCAGTTATCTTTGCTCTGTTTAGTGTGTTTGCACAAGAGAAGCTGATCACTAGACTCGAGGACAGGAGAGTCAACATGAGCGGTCCACTGCACTGACTGTCTGCAGAGCACTTACTGATTCAATCAATACACCACATTGTTGATTTAATTCGTTTCTCATCTGGGTAAACCTTTCATTTTTTTCTTGTCCATGTCCTCATGTGTCATCTTTATTTTGCTCCCTACATTTTTACCTGTTTCTGTCTTTTGTCTGTATGTGCTTTTGAAACCCTCCTCATTTCTGCTACATCACAGCAGGCCGTTAAGCCTGTGATTTAGAGGGATTCATCACTCGCCATGCTCGCATGCATGGCTGAGAAATGGGGTGATGGCTCCAAGTGCATTGTGACGCAGAGAGAGAGAGAGAGAGAGGAGGGGAGAGAAGAAGACAGAATAGAGTCGGTAGAGGTTTAAAAGGGATATAGGAAACATGAAGACATACAGATCAGCTGATCAGCAGAGACACCTGAGCTCCAACCACACATCCACTTATGTCTTAACATCCTGCTCTATAAATCCGACTACTTTCTACGCAGTGCTTCACTGCAAAATGAAACCACCCACATGCTCTGTGTTTAGTTTATTTCTATACATATCACTTCTTTGCTGTATTACACTATATTCTTAGATATATGTCTGCTCTTTTACAAATGCTGCAAGAGAGGTAGTCACAGGGAATAATGGTGTATGGGTATCACGATGTACTGTACTTGAAGATTCTTACATTATAGAAAGATGTGATGCCATTTCCTGTATTTCCTGTATATTTATATAAATCAATCAACTAACAAATTGTGATGAAATTGGTTAGCGTGTTTCACAAATTAAAGTTGATTTAGGAGTGAATGTTAACTGTAAAAATAATTAATGCTCCAAATCAGATGATTTTGTTTAGCTCTAAAAATAAAAAACATGCAGAAGAGTAAAAATAGTTTTTTCAGCCCTTTTTCTTTCAGGCTGCATATAGCCGCTCAACCAATAAGTTAAGGCAACCTGTGTGCAGCCTGAGAGACGAAACCTGCAACAAAATCACTCTGAAAAGCACTTTCTGCTCCATTTAGTTTAATTGCTCTGAGTGCATAATAACAATTTAAGGTGACTCACATGAGGCAGTCAGCTGGGATTCAGATTATTGGCCAGGCCAAATATTGAGTCTAGTATTTAGCATTTTTTTTGTCCCACTGCCAATGAAATCACTTACTTTAAAAATGTGCTACTTTGGCTCTGATGCAGGATCTTCTCTGTCTGTCACCAATTAGTAGTTATTTAGTCCCTCAAAGTACAGTACTTGAATAAGCAGCACTTACAATTCATCACTTAATGTCATTATAATAAATAATAATAATATAATGATATATTATTATATATAATAATTTTGTTAATGTCAATGTTATGTTGATGCAAATTGTTTGCAAATATTTTTCGCCTAATTTGAGTACAAATTATCGGTGTTGCTATTTGCCTTGAAAATACAATATCAGTTGATCCTAAGTCAACATTTTCAGAACTGTGCCCTCTTTCATTTTGATTTGATAGCTTTTTTTTCTTTTCTTTTTTCTTTGGGCAGTTTTTTTTCCTTTATTTAGATAGGACAGCTGAAGATTTGTGAAATGAAATGGGGAGAGTGAGGGGGTAGAAACCACTGCGCTTTCTGCACCCTGATTTTGACAGCTTTAAAGTTAGAAGAGATGTTAATGAGTAAATCAAACTGGGGCTGTAAAACTGTGGGAAATAGAAGTGGGATTTTGAACCCATCCTTTGTGGAAATCATTCCTCTGATCACTCTGTGTGTTTCTAAACTGTCACCCATGAGACAGCATTCTGACTGGCAAGAAATGATGTTTTGAGCATAATGTTCAGCTACTCTATGTATGTCATATTAATAAACATTAGCAAGAATGTTTACTAGATAATGTTCTATTTCGCTCAATTTGCTTGGAGAATGAGATGCCTTCTGTGATGTAGAAAACACTATCTAACATTTTGTTCCCAGTTGGATCAGGACAAAATGTTTAAAGGTGGTTGCAACACAAATATACCCACCTCTATGATGACACATGTGGTTAACCATCCTACCCGCTCAGGGTGATACATATCTTAAATAAATAAGTTAAATATAAACACACTAACCTCCAGGCTAATTAGGTAAAACCACTGAGAGATGACATTTTTAGTGTTAAAACTACTATAGGGGATCTTTTCTTAAGATATGGCAACATGGAGTATTTATGTATTTTTGATGTACCTGAAGAGACACATGGTGGACATGCATAGTAGTTGACATGAGAGGTCAGTGCCACTGACCGCCCACACACATGATAAGCCACCATATACGCCAGTAGCCCCCGACTCAGACCGTCTCCATGGCGATGCATCTCATGGAGTCAGTGTCATGCATTACAGGTTACGTCAGCATTTCAGAACTCTGACCGATCAAGGACTGTTACTGTAGTTTACACGCGAGCAGGAAGACATTACGCATGAAGCTGCTGCAGCTGAAAGAGTTTGGTTTTTCATGTTATTATGATACTCATAACTGAGTGTGTGTGTGTGTGTGTGTGTGTGTGTGTGTGTCTGTGTGCATGGGATTTCTTTATTCACTACATATTTTGTGATGTGGCTTCACTGGTGACTAATGTGCAACTATATATTCTGTATTTGCACATATCGGGATGAGATCGAATGAGCAAGAAAAGAGAGCATCTGTGTAGTTTGCGTGTGGGTGGCTGGACGTGTGAGTATTTGCACACTGTGTGGCAACATTTGCTCTAGTTTCTAGTTTTGTCCATTTGCCTCTTCTTAGTCATAAATGAGCTCATCCAATATTTAGAAGATTATTCATCCTGACCTGGATCAGTGTTCTCTGATCACAGTCAGTCAAGTCCCGCACTGCAGGAGCTGGACAACTAGCAATCCTCCAGATACACAGAGACATGCTCTCAATTTAAATTCTTTTTTTTTTTTTTTTGTGAGACAGTTAAATACTCAGCATGTGGATTAAAATCATCCTGGTCTGACTATTCTCCACAACAGTCCACGAGAAACCTCTTTGCCTGTGAGAGTACACACAAACTCACGAGGAGCATGTATAATTATTGAAGAAAGAATAAAACACTGTAAGTTTTATTTATTTTAGTGTACAGTATATTCATAAAGTACACAAGCTTTCTGTATTGTTCCCAATCTGCACAAATCGTTTGACAAGTGGGGCAAATTTCAAAAACAGTTGAAAATATGTCACTGAGCGGCATTAATGAGTTCATGTCATTGATATTAAATTCACAGTGGGTGGAATAGCCACTCATGGCTAGGACTTGATGTTACCAGAGGACTTGTCTCTAAAAGGAATATTAAATGACATCTTCAAAGTGTGAAAGGCGTAGAGGACTGTGTGTGCTAATACCATATATGAGCTCAGCATGATTTACACTCTAACAAGCAACTAAAGTGTGAAACACCCGAGAATATCTTTCGTCAGTTGATGGAAGATTCTGAGTTGGACATTTCTTTTCTTTTTTTTTCTTTTTTGAGGGAAGGGCTTAAAAAAGACATTTTGTTTTATCTTGGTCATTTCTGCAATACTGATTTATTTTGCCACTTGGTGAGGCACAACACTGTCATATTGTCACATCACAAATTCTTAAGGACGCTGCAGCGAACAGAGAAAAATTAGTATTTATTTTGCATTTTCCTCCTGTCCACCTGGACAGTCCAATATTCACTCCCTTTTTTCTCTGTTTGTGTTTAGAAAAATTCAATAATATCGAACTATTCAGCTCCTAAATGCTCCACTATGTCTATGAGCTAATAGCTAACTTTATCTATCTGCATTTTGGTGCTAAGCAGATGGCATGCAGTGGATTTATCAGAGCTTTTTCACTGAAAAAAAAACAGCCTGATTAAGCTGTAAATAAGGTTGATGAAGCACACTGAGAGAAAACAAAAACAGTAAATTTGCAGGCTGTGAAAACACAAAAATACTGTTCTGAGAGACACTAATCTGTAAAGTAGCTTTGTCTTATTACACAGTCATTCAGCCCAGTTTTAATATATAAAGACTGATTAGTGCAGAAGTGTACTGGCATTCACTAGGATGTAGAAGTATGAAACAAATCAAGTTATGCTCTGTACTAGTTTGAACTGACCCTATTCAAGTGCAGGTTACACAAATGGTTATGTAAGAAACCATTTAGTCCTATGAACTGTGAATGCAACATTTTCAGAACTTCTTTTCTGTACTCTTTTCTCGTGTCATGTTCAGTGGGTATATGTTGAGTCTGTTTGCAATATATATTCAAACCAGAAGCTCCATATAACATTTTACAATTCTCCTCTGTCTGAGCATGACTCCAGATCCTCACAGTTATATAAAGCAGTCTGGATATTAATTACATGTTGTCTTAGATTCTTATTCCACTTCAGAAAAGGTAGCACTAAATGTTGGCGTCACTTCCTGCTAAAAGTACTTTTACAAATACATAATGTTCCGATCCATACAGCCAATTCATATGCAGCCACACACTGACATGAGGCAGCGTGATACACTGAAAGAGTGTCCATGGCAACCGTGCTATGAAGCCGTCGCACAACAGGGGGGCACTTTGGAGATGGTGTGCTCCCAGTTATCATGCATAATCATGGCGGACATGCAGTATATAACAAACCTATCCAGCATCTCTCATTAATTCTTGAAAAGACGCTGCACTCTGTGAGGAGATGCTCTGCAGTCTCTAGTGTTTTAATATGCTGGCCTTTTAAAGTGGAGACACTTTATTTGAAACATGAAGATGCTTGACGCCTCTACTATTGCACATGTCCAGGGGAAACAAGAAACGTGCCACCATATTTGAGCAGTTCTGTTTGGTCTAAATTTGTCATCTGCAATAACTTTGACTTTCAAATAAACTGACTTTATCCAGAAATGCTGTATTTTTCCTTGACGTGCAGTTTTCCAGACTGGAAAATCTATCTAAATAAGTAATGTGGTTAATTGTAATATGGTGTTGCTGCTACAGCCTTACTTGTTCTGGTATGACCAGCATCTTATGCTGTAGTGGCTAATGTTAGCTGCATTTGAAGAGCATTACTGATTCAGCTTGCTGATTCTATGACTCTTCTCTACATGTTCTAGTGTTACATTAATTCTAGCATTTATTTGAAGTCAGCGGATGAATGTTCACTCCCTTTCAGTTCTTTTTTTTTTGGTTTCCACCAACTATGTGTCTCCTATATGACTCTTCAGTTTCTAAATGCTCCACTACAGTCACCAGCTAGTCTTTAACTTATGTCTGGCTGCTGTTTGGCTCTGGTCAATTAATGCAATTTGTGTTTTTGAGAGCATTTTGCAGAAAACATCTCCCTCCTGTGAGAAGCCGAGATGATGAAAGCACAGACAATGAACTAAACTAGTAAAATTGTGGGCCGTACAACCAAAACAACAAGCTGAAAGGTGCTAAACGCTGAAGAGCCAAGGGAAAGTGCAGAGCTGGGTGATAATTATCTGTGGTTTTGTAACTAAGCAACACCCTTCACATCATAATTTCATCTATTGTATCTAGTATCACAATACTGATCATCAACTTTGACTGATCTGAATCTCAACATATCATCAATTACCACTTTGGCCCCCAGTGGCAAATTTTTTTTTTTTTTAAATAAAAAAAGTAGCCTATACAACATTAGTAAGTAGTAGTAGTAGTAATATTCCTCTATTTCAGCTATAACCTACTATGAGTTATAGTTGTCCATTGACATACAATAGAAATATATGTCTTAAGTGTGTGTGTTTTAGCTCTGTGTCTTGTATGTATCGTAATGAGCTGCATTTGCTGCCCCTGTGAGGTGTGTGTGTTGCGTAACTCCCCCCTGCACAGCATCTGTGATGCAGTTTCACATCTGAGCGTGTGCAATCAGTGCCAGTGGGGACAGAGGGTAGAAGGAGAAGAGATTCATTCTGCTCCAGTGGTCTCTCTCTCCTCCTCTCTGGAAGATTCATCCACACAGGGATGGCAGAAGAAAGCGCTACAGAATAAGGTGGGGAAAAATAAACTCAGTTAATGAGTGTGTGTGTAGAAGAAGAAAACTGGTTGGAGTTTTTGAAAAGTGGAAGACAACTCCCCGGGGAGAGTGAGGAGAGTGGAGGAAGTTGGAGAATAAGGATGGATGGAGGATCGGAGGAGCTAATAAGCATGGAAGAAAAACTGAACCCATGCTCCAAACTCTGTGATGTGTGATAGTTTAGATTTTCCCCGCTCCATTGACTCTCCCCGACTGAGATGATTCATCCACATAAGAACAACAAACAGCAGGACACAGTCATGCCCTGTTCCCATGCTCCCCGGGTTCACTCAGGTGAGACATGTAATGTTCCTGTGTGCCCTTGTGAAATTTGTCAGACGTTCTCTTCACTTTAACAGCACCTGTGCATGCAAACACAATTGCCCTACATCTAGACAAAGGCTTCCTTTTCGTCATGCTTCACTGATTGCGGTGAAGCTGTGCTGCACGTGAGCTGCATGCTCCAGAGACCCCTAATCTCCTTCCTCTTCTGTGCTGCTCTTTCCACTGCAAGAACTTTATAAATGCCAGACCTTCACTCTGAAAATATTCATGTTAACATCTCGACAAATACCATTCATTTAGGCTGTTCCCTGAGTATTTAATTACATATTCAAACTCTATATGAGTGCGCTTGTCTTGTTTCTACCTCACTGAACTATATGATGATGAATGTAATTCAAAATGGATAAGAAACTGTGGATTACCCAGATTGAATTTATGAAGGTCATATAAGATGTTTCATGCGTATTTATTATTTAATGATGATGAATAGTTAAACATTACACCTGCTAAACATCATTTTAGCCTGCTGACATTAGAATTATAGCTATGCTATACCCAAACTCACAAAGGCCATAGTTTTAGTTTTATTTACTTATGTTTTAGACCTTTCATTTTAATATTAATATCAAATTAAATAAATCCTACCTACTTTGCTGCCCTTTTTAGCCTCTAGCTCATTGTTTTTAACTGCAGTCTCCGTGCTCTAATAAGCTTAATTTCTAGCAGCAAATATCCAACAAGTGATAAACCGAAAATGGCCTCTTGAGGTTCGCTCTGAAAACAATCCCGCTAACACTCCATGTACTGTAAATGGCAAACTTTACAGCAGACATAAACATGTTTACAGCCCAAAAAAAAAAAGGTTTTGGACTCTACAGCTAATTTCCATTTAATGTACAGTAAAATGGGCCTATTTATTTAAGCTTGTTGGCAGTGTTTCAGTGCCCTCAGCGCCACCTCTTTGTCCATTCTTTGCATTAGCTGGGAGTTTAGTGGAGTCAGGTGCTGCCAAGATGGCGATGACTGGAGACACACAGCTTCACATACGTCTCTTCAGAAACCTATGGGTAACATTACAGTGGCTCCGTCCACTATTTATTGTGGTCTATGGGTGAACATAATGGAATCAGTAGAGACTAATCCAGTGTTAAAAGGAAAGTGAATATTGGACAGGATGATAATGTTGTTCTGTGTCTAATGGGTGCCTAATAGTTTATATTACCTTTACGCTTGGTCCAAACTTTTTTAATGCAGTTTTGCTCCTATTTGGTTGTGTTTAATGAACAGCAACCTAAAGCATATATCATGTTAAACTAATATCTGATAATTATTTCAACATTTTCTGTCCCTTCAATTCATACAGTGCATCATACTGATTTGCATTACTATTACATCTTACTTTACTTGTTGATTATCAATTATTTACCATTTTTGTGTCTTCTCAGCCAAAGTAAAGCACCAAACTTATAAGGCTTAATGCTTCTGTTACGTTTCAGCAAAAGTGTAGAGGACCCAAATGCAGACACAGAAACAGGGAAACACAGTCCAATGGTTTAATAACAAAAAAAATCCAAACTCAAACAGGAAAACATTCAAATAGGTGACGATATAACTGAAAGTCTGTAAACAAGAAAACCTCAAGTCCAAAAACCAGAAAATCCAAAAATAATTAAAACCAGAAACTCCAAGATAAATTCAAAATCCAAAGTTCAAAACTAAGAAAAACTTACAGAGAACATAATTGAGGGCACTGAAAAGGTATTGGGATAAACTACATGGACACGACAGGATGAACTGGCAACTAAAAAGGGATAAACACAGACTAAATACAGACAGAGGTGATAATGAACAGGTGGCACAGGGAGGGGGAGACAATCAAGGACAGGTGGAGACAATCAGACAATCACACACTGGAGGGGGAAATGTTAAAGGGGAAGACACAAGGAGGATACAATGATTAGCTCACATAAAACAGGGTAGGGAGAGGGAATCAACTACAACTAAAAACACTGAAACAGAGGCAGGAGAACCAAATTGTAAAAAAAATTTTTTTTAAAAGATCACAAGAAAACACAGGAAATGCAAAGCAAAAAAAAAAAACATGGCATGGAAACAGACTTTCAAAATAAAAACAGGAAATGGCAACCTAAATACTGAACCATGACAGCTTCTTTGGTTCATGAATGTCACAGAGGCAGCAGAATTGAATTTGAATCATCATAAACAGAGCACACTTATCATTCGCATCATGTTATCAGCCACCACAGCCTCACCCCCCTCACCTGTATCACTCTGTTTAAGTCCTCACGGCAGGTTGCCAGTTTCTCCTCTCTATGACAAACCGAAACCCACAGAGAACAACATAACTACTGTTTATGCCCACACAGAGTAAAAGCTCCACTACAAGGAAACCACTCATGCACATGCAGCAAATCCCATTATCGTCAGGGACATTTCATAATAAGGACAGAGACAGAAGCGCAGAAAAGATCAAGCAAACAAAGGAGTGACATTCTTGTTTGCTGTGATGGGAGGTCGGTGGGAGGGATGTAGCTGTGCCACAGGCTCTTTCACTGTTGTGACCTTTAACAGATCAAATACACAGTCTGAGAGACTTTGAAAATGAAACGATGATGGTTCAGACATGAGGGATGACAGCAGGTTATTAGTTGATATAGCTTGAATTTAAGCCCTAAGGCTTTAAGCCCAAAGTGGTTAAAGAAGTTGAAGAATACTTCGCGATGGTGATTCCAGTAAGTAAAAGAAATAAAAACAGAGAGAACAAGAGCACTCGGAGAGCGCAAACCTCCGCCAAGGCCCAACAATCCTCGACATTATTTTCAATGGGAGCGCCACATATTTACAGTATGCTTACAAGTGACGAGGCGCTGAGCATCTTTTCTGCACTTAATACTTAAGTGAAGTTTTGGCGGGTTTTTTTTGTGGTCGCCGAGAGTTGAAAAATGTTCAACTTTGGGGGAAATATAGCAACCAAAGTGACTCAGCTGAAAAACGCTGCACCTCCAAAGTGCTCTCAAGCGTTTTCAGAAGAGCACCTGGCATTTTCAGCTGGGAAAAAAATGCTTTGGTGGACATGCCCTTATTCCAGCAGTACCAGTCCCATCTCTCTCCGGATCATCACCAAACTTTTATCACCTCTAGGATATACTAGGGTCCATCTTTGGTGAAACTTTCATGCAAATCTGTCCATTAGTTTTTGCATAATCCTGCTTACAAACAGACAAACAAACAAACAAACAAACAAACCGATCACATAACTTTGGCGGACGTAAAGATGGAAAAGAAAGGAGCCTCTCATACTGAATGGAAAATCATCAACAAGAACAAGAAAAACAACTACAGAAAATAATATTATCTCAAATATTGTAGCTATTGAATTACACTACTTGAGTAACTATATTTGGTTGTGTTCCACTGCTGCGCATACTGCTGATATGCCCATAGGGTCCTCAGGGGAGCTGTGTGCTGAATAAACCAGACGAGATTGAGGTGTTTCTGGGCATTGTCTTTGTCTTGGGACGTCAGTGAGAGCCTCAGGTGGGAACTGTCTGCTGATAGCAAAGAGACAGCTGAGGCTACACTCAGCATACTGAAGAATGCTCTTCCACAACAGGACAGGAAATATCAGGCCAGCAACACATCCAGGCACAGATACACACCGAAATAACATACATCAGAAGAGCTGACGCAGGTGATCCGGAGGACCATTCTCTTATTTGTACAAGGTTGCTGAACAGAGATAATACGACCTCTCCAGGGAGATGTGTTTCATGGTTAGTTGCTCTGAATTACAGCTTCCTGTTTAATTAGGTTACAATACGTGGGCTGCCGGCTTATATTAATGGACTCCCACATGATATGAATAGCTAATCTGCCAAATCCTTTGTGTGACAGGTCCAAACAGTAAAACTTTATTATGCTATGGATGATCTCACACCCTGCTGGAGAGCAGCGGGAAGGATGACATGTAACAACTTCAGGGGGAGAGATGGAGGGTGTTGAATTTCAACACAGGAACTTGTGACGTGTTTGGAAGATAGAGAGGTGACACTGTCAGTATACATTCAGGGTGACACTGAGAATTGTAACACTATGCCATATCTTTCATAAATATGAGAGATCAAGGGGGGGAAATACATATGATCAGACAATTAGGCAGTATCTAATATTTTTGTACATTTAGGCTTACTTGATGACAAAATTGTACTGTGGAATCTGCCTGTTTGTGTAAAACTGAAGAAAAAAAAGCATTTTCTGAGTCATCTGCATTTCTGTAGTGTTTTTAATATCCGTGTTGTAAAATGAATCAATTAATCAATTGATGGGTCTTAAGTCGTTGTGGAAAACTTTCATGTCCGACACATAATTTTTGTTACAAGTAGGAATATTACTTTAAAGACTCATTTGTATTTGCTGGGAACTAAATAGCCTCCATGGTTTATATCCAGTTTCCCATGATGGAATAGAGATATGTTACTAAACAAACAAAAAAAATAATGCTACCTTTATTTGTTTCTTTCATCCACAGCAGTCCCGTGGCTTGATTCCACTGAGCACAGCCTCATCATGTCGGCTGATCACAGCCATTCTAGACAATGCACCAGATTCACCAGAAACGCCGCAGCATGTTTCATTAGCATCCCAGAAGTGGCTCTCTGCTATGCTCAGCTTAAAATTTAAAAAAAAAAAAGGTGTCCAATCTATCTTTGATGGCAGCTGTGTCAAACTGCATAGAGCAGATTGAGCCAGGCAGAAAGTCAGGCGCAGGAACGGTATATATCATCCAGTCAATTTTCAAAATAAAACACAGTGTGAAGACTCCCAAATGTAAAACCATTTAACTATGTACGTACTTACCAATGGCAGAGGCACAAAAGTCAAGGCAAATTGACCAAAATTATATTTTGTATACATATTTTGCACATTTTGCACGCCCTCACACAAATGTACGTTACTTTTAAAATAAATTGTTTGCACATAATTGTCCTGTATATTGAAGATGTTTCTATTTTAGTCTCTATTTATATCTATGTATGTAACGTACTTGGCAATAAAACGTATTCTGATTCTGATTCTGATTCTGAAATCTGTAAGTCAACAAAATTGGCCAGGCAAAAACGCCCGGCCTCTTGAAATGCTCTTGATGGGGTACACATGTGGAGGACAGAACAAAATAAAAATCTTGGAATTTCTTTCCTGTGTAGCTGCATTCAGCTGCGGGATGTACATGAAGTAAGATTGGCAGTATTTGCATCCCTCATCCCAAAACAGTCTTGAGCCAACAGAACATTCAGTTCTGTTCATTTTTCCCCTGTGGAATAAATATTGAATATTGCTGTACTTATTAGAGACCAAACACCTAAGGGTGCTGGCATATAGATCGCTAAATGACTAATTAAACTAACTCACAAACACAGTCACATTTAGTAAGCTACATGTTTTACAACAGGGATTATTTGGTCCCTGACAGCTACAGTAGTTCTAGACATGCAAACCAACACCATCTACATAACTAGATTTTCTTTTTCTTAATAAACTGCTGGTTTTATTTTGGCAAGAGTGTAGGAAGTTAATTTCCTCTCTGGTGTCAGGGGGCCAAGTGGATCTTTGTTTCATCACAGTGTTTGTGAGCTTTAGGAATTGCATTTGAATTAGTCTGAACAGGATTTGGAGGAAGCAGTCACCATGGAAACCATTCAAGGTTTTTTGCAGCCTGCTCTTGAGTCAGTAGCGCGGCACCGGTTCACTAACGTTTGGTCGTGTTTACATTCAGATCTTCAATGACAAACCAAACATGCACCACAGGTGTCTCTCTATTTGACTTGTCTTTGTATGGAGAATTGACCAGAAGGATGATCACTGCATCATTACATTGGAAAGAGCGGATGAACACCAGACTGGCCCTTTACACAGATTTTTCATGACCAGATCATCAGCTACGTGGAGTTCACATGTGTTAGACCCATATGGGCTTGTTTAACTATCTCTATCCCTCTCCCCACCCATCTGTTTCCCCCTGTCAGCACCATCCTCTACCTCTGTTTTTTTATTTTTTATTTAGGAGTCTTCCTGTCTCTCCGCCTGATAAAAACATGCTGTCAGCACTAGTGTTGCAGTGTAGTAGAGGACAGAAGGGGAACAATCATTTCTTTTACCAGCGCCAGCATTTTTGATACTGTGTCTCAGCTGGCTGTGAGCGAAGAAGCTTTGTCTCTGTCACTGCTTTGGCTCACAGACACACTCATGCATAAAGCATCTTACACTGAGATGCATCTATCGATTGCACCCTTTCCTTAACTCCTGACTGTAATATGAACTCTCTGCAATGGAGTCTGACGTCATTATTGTAATTGCCCTTTGCATTTTTACGAGGATAAATTAGGTGTGATATGCATAAATTAATACTTAAGTGAAGTTAAACCCCTTAAGGTCACTTAGCCAGACCAAAAAGAAGCCATAAATGCTGGCAACTGTTTACCGACTTACCATTAATGCATGACATCATTTTTTTTTCCTGTTTAAATCATGCTATAATTATGCATTATTGTTTTTAGTGCTCTGCAGCCATCCCCCGTGAAAGTGAAGTTCACATTCACATTTTTCTTCCAATTCTCATTTAATTAAAGAATAATAACAATATATATAATGATGGCATTATTTCTGTTATTGTGTTATACATGATTTTATGCATGAATGGGATTTTCATTTTTTTTTTTTATTTCTATACCTGATATTCCGGTAACTAAAAGCTGGGTTTTATACTTCTAATCATAACCTTTTCACAGTGGTAGAAATACATGAAGACAGATTTACATACACACACATCAAGCTTGTAGCATCAGCACTTCGGGCAGGCTATTATTTTGTTGTCTGTCAGTGGCCGTCCAAGGCCTGTTGGTTGCACACATCACTCACCTGGCTGTTCATGCTGATACCTGACTGCCAGCGTTAGCCTGACAGCTGAATCTGTTACTTCTAGTCCGGATAAAGAATGCAGGGGAGATACCAACATCCACAGCCAAGAAGTGAATGTGTTTGGCAGTGATCATGTGCGCGATTTCAAAAGGATTTAGCATGATTAATAAAAAAATAATAAAAAAAATCCCCTTGGCCATGCCTGTGCTATTTCAAAATACGTTCAAATGTTACTGTTTGGCAAAACACTGACAGATGAGAGAGGAATTATTGATAAGATTTATTTTTTTATACCCGTGACACTGTCTTTTCTCTGTCTTGGTTCGATTCTTCTTCGAAGTGAGCCTGCACAGATTTTCCATGTCAGTGCATTGTTTTATGATTTCCGAGCCTGAACACAAGAGTAGAAACACAATAAAAAAAAAAAAAGGCATGCATGTAACTCAGGCATAGAAACGTTCCAGTGTTTAATTGCTCCTATCTGTGCAGTATCAACAGTCTGTGTGTCACCATCTCAAGTGGATTCAATGAGAGAATATTTATTCAGGATCTGTCTTAACTTGTATGGAAATCTCTTTCAACCTCAAGGGCTACTCTAACAGCACAGGGTTCACAGGCTGAGGTGATCTGGAGACCAGGATGAAGCTCGTACTCGGTGCTCACAGATGTGCTGCAGCTAATGGATTTTTTCAGCTAGCTGTATGTGCAAAGGCAGAGCAAACACGTGAGGTTGTCAGATAGACTCAGTCTTAACACTTGGCATCACCGCTGTTTGTGTAGACTTAGAGCTGCAGCTCCTCATCTCTCTGAGTTTCGGTGTCGAGTATAGAGATTCTCCAGGGAGGAGATGCTCCAGAATGCAGCTCTTCAACTTTTTCTTCTTCTTCTTCTTCTTCTTCTTTCTCAGCTCCTTTCTTCTCTCCTCTCGTCTCCCCGTGCTCGCTCTCTTTTTCATCTTTTAGTCATCAGGATGTGCTTCGGCTCTCTGCCTCGGGAGGCTAAAAATGGCTACCACCTCCGAGCTGAGAGCTATATGGTACTCAAGCTTCTAGCATCGACTAGACGATGGAGAGTGAAGAAAATCAGTCCACCTTCCTGTGCTCCTCGCTGCAAATGGGCTTTTGTGTTCTTCAGTGTAGTAAGTGAAGCTCTCAGGAGGAACATGTCCTTGTGAACTAAACAGCCTGCAGCAGGAGACATTTGTCTATGGGCTCATTACAGCTAACAATAGGGAGGACCTCTCTATTTCATTAAGATTTGCAGTCAATAGCCTTGATTTTACACAGCCTGCGGGAAAAAAAACATGAAGGTAGTTATGTGTGCTTCTTGTGAAGTAAACCTATCTCAGCTAGTTAGAATATATGTGAAATAATAATAGCTGTACAATTGCTAACTGACCAATCCGATCTATTTGGCAGCATCACATGACTGGTACAATATATATTTAAATGATATTTCTCTTTCTTTTCCTCCTCTTGTCCTCTCGCCCTCCTGTCTCAGGACTCAGACATGATCTTAAATATTTGGCTGCATGTGGACCTGAATTGTTCATCTAATATTAAACCCAAGCTCCCTCTCTTGTCACACTCTCCCTCGTGTGCTTCTGAGGGAGACGGGGTTTGTAAGCGAGGGAGTTTTAAATAAACCACAACAAAGTCAGGATATGTATCTCTTCTCTGTAATTAATGCAATCAAATCTGAATATTCTTGTATAGCATTTCAGGAAAATGGACTGATTTATTTTAGCATGCTGGCTTTTTCCCACTCTGCGTCATGTGGCATCATATGAGCACTTTTATGGACCATGTTACTGGACCACTGGTTTTATTTAGCCCTATATGAGTGTTATTTTGTTACTCTATCTTCCAAAAACCCTGAGTTGGCCAGCTAATCCCGTATTTAACTGTTAAAGTTGCGTGTTCTTTTTATACTGTCTTCCTACATTCTGACAGCCGTGCTGAACAACTGTGTTCGCACTCTGTTCAATTATATTAAGAGCCTCACTCAGAGCCAGTCGTACAAGCTTTCAGAGGATCAGCACAAACTGGCTGCAAAAATTACACTCTGAGCTCTGTGTATTGTGTGTGTGTGTGTGTGTGTGTGTGTGTGTGTGTGTGTGTGTGTGTGTGTGTGTGTGTGTGTGTGTGTGTGTGTGTGTGTGTGTGTGTGTGTGTGTGTGTGTGTGTGTGTGTGTGTGTGTGCATGCATGCGTGCAGCTGGGTGGCACTGCTGTTGGCAGAAATGACTTTGAGAGATTTACAGCTGAAGGCAATACTGCCAGCATGGATGTCTGTTCACACCATTTCCTTGGTAACCGTTGCATCTCACTGCAGAATGAGTAAAGTGCAAATCATTCACTGCTCAAAAAATACCACCCAAAATCTGGAATCAAGATATTGTTTAAAAGATCGGAGAGCATGCATGTGGCACACATAGAGGAACGTTCAAACCATCTGAAAAATGGCCTCACCCAATACAGAATGCGGCCTAGAGCAGGAGAATGAGAGAGAAATGGCGCCTGAGGAAAATAACGCGGCATAGAAATCTAGACTGTTGGGATTCACAGTGTAAATATTGAAAGTAGACTACATTAATATTGTATCATTATTAGAGCTGCATCTCACATTTAATTTAATTGAAGTTCAATTAAGTCTCTTCCTATGAATAAAAAAACATAATGAATAAGATTATGCGTTTAGGACACCTGGGAGGTGTTAATTATATTCCTCAACACGTGGTGGTAAGATGGGTGTCTTCAGTATGATGCTCTGTATTTTATTACTTAGCTTTCACTTGCAGGTCGTTCACCTGTTGGAGAGTTGTGTGGTTGAATGTCTGAATTTACAATATTTCTGGTGTTCCCATGACCTAATGGTCGAAGATATTGACAATGTCTAGATTTTTTTATTCCGGTTGGGAATATTATTTTGCATGTCAAACTCTTTGTTTTTTCCTGTGTTTTCTGTCTTCTGTGACATTCTGTTAAGTAACGAAGTCAAAATGCTGAAGGAAAAAAGCAGCAAAAATAAATATTCTATATATTCTTTAGGTTCTCAATGGTTGTTTGCTTGGGGTTTAGTTGACCAAAAGATCATTTACTCTGAGAATTTGATTTTTACTTGCGTTGATATTCCTTCCAAGGAAACTTTTGAACATCTGAACCAGTATGTGCATCATATACAGAAATGCCAAGTGAGATATTTGGCACGTTGGAAGACGTTTCTTTCATGATGGTCTGCTTTGAAGATATTGAAACCTGAAAACTTTGTCATTTTGTCATTTTAAAAATGACAAATTCAAAGCAAAAAGTCTAATTAACACTTATGGTAAAATCTTCCTTTGTGTTTTACAAACTTTTACACTCATTTCCACTCAATCATGGGGTAAAAAGCAATAACAAAAAGCCCCAAACCATAGACACAGGAGTTGACAGTACACAAATTCATTCATAGGCAAGTAAAAACCAGAAATAAGAAAAACAAAAATTAAAATCTCATAACAATATCAACATTAATCTCAAGGGTTGTTGTTGTAATTAAGACATCAAGCAGGGATGTGTGCTAGTGGCACATAAAAATATGTTCCATCTGACAGTCCCTGCAATCCTCATCATGTAAAATTGTCCTTTTCTTCTTTTTTTTTTTACATTATAGGAAGATTTTATTAAAGAGAATTTGTGCTTATGTTGTCAAGAAAAGGTTTCCATATGTTAATATGTGCTTTTATGTGCATCATATTAATATTCACACAAACAATACAGAGTCATACCAGAGTCGTGTGCTTCACCTGATATTCTATCTCTCTGTAACACTTGGTGTGTCCTGCAGATGGCGTTCCACTGAGTGAACTGTCCTGGTCATCGTCTCTGCCTGTGGTGGCCATCTCCTTCTCGGGCCTCTTCACCTTCGTCTTCCTCATGCTGACCTGCCTCTGCTGCAAGAAGGGCGCAGTCGGCTTCAAGGTGGGACGAAAGAAACTCCATTTCCAAATGACAAATTTTTCTCCTTCCATGATTAGGATGCATGTTGTTAAATGTGATATTGGGCCCACTTGGATTCACTTGGCTATGAGTCTTATTCACATGCAGACCTCAGACTATCATACACACTCACAGATACACACGCTCATTAAATCAGACAAATTTTTCATGGAGTCTTGTATAGAGATGCACATTGTAACTCTCTTTGCCCATGAGCATTACTTCAAATGGACTTAGCGGGAAACATTCTGCAGCCTCTATTAGATGTCCATTATATTCAATATACAGGTTCTGCAGCCATTTGCACTCAGAAAATGCGGAATGGAAGGAGATAGAATAGCAGACAAAGCTAGGAGAGAGTGTTTATAGAACAGTGGGAGGCCTGCAGCTTTTCAGGACCATCATGTGTCGTTGATTTAGACCCCATTTCTCAGCAGTGTTGCTGAAATGGGTCACTTACCAGAGAAAATAGGACAGGGAGCAAAGATGGCGTTGTGTGTTTATCTGTGTGTGTGTTGATTGGGTGGGGTGGGGGGTGGGGGCATGATAAGTAAAGAAAGTGAAGTTGAAAAGTAAAGTTTCAACATCTCAGTGGTTTCTACAATGTCAACATTATTGAGTGTGTTTATGTGTGTCACTGAGGTTGGTTGTTGTCCACATTGTCATTAATTTGACTCAACACCAGGGCATTTTCAGCATGATGATTTTTGAACATTTCCCTTGGTGCACAGCTTAGACAGCTACCTAAGGCTGGATTTACTGAACATATAATGAAACTGACTTTTAGAGCCTCTTATTGGATCGATCCCCAGCCGTCTACATGCCAAAGTATCCTTGAGCAAGATACTGAACCCCCAATGCTCATTAAAACCTGGACAAACAGGGAGGGTTGCGTCAGGAAGGGCTTACAGCATAAAAGCTGTCCCAAGTTGCAATTTGGATGGAAAAATCTGCGGAGGCGACCCCGCATCGGTAGCCAAAGGTTCTTTCTTTTTCACCGACTTAATCTTGATCATGTTGATTTATTTGCTTAATGCTTTCCCCAATCCCTGCATGCAAGAACTGTCCTTAAAAACATACTTTGTCATGTTCAGTCACATGGCTCCTGTCCAACTAACATTAGGCCACATTCACTCAAAACAAAGGTGCATGCAGTGCAGCATGGAAAACACCAAGCAAATACCCGAAGAGCTTATACCTAAGAAGAATGCTGTGTCTGTTGTTTGGACACATTATGGCTTGAATGAAGATGACACTGAAAAAAAAAGAAAAAGAAATATTTAATAGTTCAGCATATTTACAGTACAGACCCTGTCAAAGAACTTCAGATTCAATTGTCTGGCCATTGTTTGTAAAAAAAAAAAAAGAAATGTAAGAAATGGTCCTAAATTTGATTTGTAGCAAGAAAATATGACTTGAAATGTATTCAGCCAAGACAGGATGTTTTTCTCTTGGAGAGTTATTTGAGTTTTACCAGCCTATTGCTAGAATAAAATGTTGGGATTCCAAGTTTCTCCAAACACGGATATTACAGCTGCCAAACATGAAACCACTGCTTTCTTCTCATTTCAACTGACAAATCCGGGTTATTTTAGCAACAGTCGGAACATATTTCAGCCTTCTTTGTGTCAGAACTGGGTATTTTAGGTCAAAACATGATATTTTTTCCTTTTGCTATCCAAATGTATTTTCTGCCTAAACCTACCCAGACCTAAAGCAAAGCGTTGTGTCACAAGTCGGCTCATAGCAAGTGACAAAGGAGGGCAACAGACACAGGTTTGCATATCAATTGAATGTGGTTTTTAAAAAAATAAAAAGTAAATATAATGGTAAACAACGGCAAAATCCAGGGGACTTAAATAAGCTCTGTGTGGAGCTCCGCACAGGTGTCTGCAATTGAACCTAACGACCCTGCCTGCAGTCTCCTGCAGGAGAGAGCAGGACAGGGAGGGGCCATAACAAATGTCACAACATTTGGATTGTTAGGTTTTAACATTTGCAGAAATGTATTGCAAATATTTTCTCTGGCGATCAGCATGTTATTACCTACCCTGGTCAGTGAATCTTTAATCTCTTCTGGACCTCTTTGTCCAGGCCTTTTGCACTGTGAGTGAACTGAAATAGTAGAAAACTGTGTTACAGTCATTGTCAGTCAACTCAGACAATGAAGGAAGCTTAGATCAACTCATGTTCCTGGAAAAAATGTAACACATTTAACTGTATTTTTTTTATTACTGTAAAAACAGCCAAATTCAGAATCAGTAAAAAAAAGCAGTTTAAGAAGTTTTTAACCATCTGTCTTTATGATTAAATGACATCTGAATGATAACCGTAGAGTATTATTTTTTTTATAGAACTACCTCCTGTTCTATCACTGCCTTAAATCTAACTTACATTTTTTTAAACCAACTATAACTTAAAGAGCAATATTTGATGACAGATACCAGCCCTTCTACTTTCAGGTATTTTGTCATAAAATAATGTATTAGACAAATGAAAATACTGACCTGATGTAGATCACAAAAGTTATTACAGTACATATTATGCGGACCATGATTGTCTCTTTCAAATGTCATTAAAATCCTTCTTTAGTTCTTGATTGGAGTCTGGACCAGACTGGTGGACTGATATTGCCAATAGAATAAGTTAAACTGTGCATCTTGAGTTGTTTTTAAGCTACATCCAAGGAATTAGGCATCTATTAAAGACATACAGTATTTATGATGTGCTTGTTTCTGTCGCTGCCGGTTGGACCACCCAGCTCGGACCTGTCAGGGTGTGTCCAAACAAGAGGCCAGGGTGGGAAGAGGGGGAAAAAGAGAGAGCGAGGGCGTGAGGAAGGGCATACCCATGAGCCCACAGTGCATCCGGCCTCAGGGCCCCATCTGGAATTAGACACAGCCTCTCCCAGAAGAGGAAGAAGGAATTTCAGGAAAAAAAAAAATCTTGAAGAGGAGATGAGAGAGAAAAGCTCTCTGTGTTTTACAGACAGCGGTGAGGAGATGAGGAGCTTCCTCTTACAGTCCTCACTGCTCTGAGGGGCTGGTTTGCAGTTTGGGGTTTTAGGGTTAAACATTTCTCGGTAATAAAGAATTTGTCATTGCTCACATCATGTGTAAATGTAGACATAAGTGAACCTGCAAAATATGCAGATAATTACGTAATTCTTTACATTACAATAAAGTTGTGTCAAAACGTATTATTTGTGCAAATCTTATCTCCTGAGAAAATGTGCCTATTCACTGTTTTGCTGACCCACATGCCAAAATTTGTTTGGAGCACTTACAGCAATGAATAGTCCACAAGTGGTCCAGATGTGACAGCCAGAACATGAACCACATATGGCTCATGAAAGAACCAAATCTTTGCATAGTGATTTGTCATAGCTGACCATATTCTGGCCTATATGGAAAAGAAATGCACTGGTTCCAGATGTTAGCCTCAACTATACCTTAACTAAGCTGCTCCATTAGTACACACGTGTTATTTGTAGCCCCCACATGGAAAATGCCTCAATGACAACAGTATATAAACAAATATTTATTGATATTATTACATGGCCAATAATCAATCCTGCATATAACCTCTTGATGAACCACATTTTTTAACACTACCGTTTTGTATGGTTAAACAATCCAGATGTATGTTAATGATGAATGAGTTGTAGGTGGTGGTGGTAGGCAGATTTTGTGTGTCTACGAAACATTATTTAACACATTCCAGCAGATCATATCACAGACCACATCACCAGCAGAAACATATAAAATGCCTTATTCCATAATGTATGCACACCCCTCCATCCCAGGATTCCATATATCTGTATATTTAATGTCTCTGATGCTCTTAAAGCCCCATTAAAACAAGACAAGAGTGAGGAACCAATTCAATATTTGGCCCAGTGGTTCGATTTTAAGGATCACATTCAGTTGTCGTACCAGTTGTGTGTATGTGTGTGTTTTCTTAATTTATGGGGAAGGGGACTGCCCTGCAGATGTTCTTTGGATTTTGGGAGCGAAGAAACAGAAAGGAAGTGAGTGAGTGAGTGATGTCACATGTATAGTATGTGAACCCTCTCACCCATTCTCCCCTCTCTTCCCACTTGTATTTTTCTCCCTCACATTTTTGAGGAGGCTCAATTTCTCTCCTCCTCCTTGTGAGATGACTGCAGGTTCGGCCTCGCCTGTGAACTGGGAGATGGTGCTCCTCCTTCTTCCTATCTCTCCCACCCCTTTTTCATTTTCTCTCCCCCTATCCCTCCATCACCAGCAAATCCTGGGGACAGTCAGGGGTCAGCTACAAAACCCTTATCCTCCTCTTCCTCATCTCTGGACTCAACAATGAGACTCTCTCTGCAGAGCGATGATGCCGTTTTCTGCAGCTGCTCTTCCTGGCACCGCCAACCTCTTGCTGTCCTGCACCCATCACACAAATGGGAACCCCGGGGGGCCACTGTGTTCGGTTGTGTGTGTGTGTTTTATGGGTGTGTGTGAAAGAAAAGGAAAAAGGAGGGGTTGAAAAAAGACATGCTGTAACAAAAGCTGAGGGCGTTTGACATGTCATCCTCACCTGTGGACTCTGAGGACAGGTAAGCTAATTTATTTAATCAGCAAGGGGTCATCTTGGGATGAAGATGGAAACAGGATTAAAAGGACATGTAAATGCTCATCTGTAAATATTTTAAGAAGTTTATTAACATCTTGGAAATTAATCAATTCATATCAAGTTATAGGTATATCCCTGCTTTGTTTTTCTTTTTTTTAAGCATGTTTTTGTTCTGATAACAAGGAAAAATGTCAAGTATTGTCTGGTTTCGGCTCCGAAATCTGATCATTTTCTGCGTTTGTCTTTCCGTTTTATATCATTGCAACATCTTTGAGGCATTTTGTCTGTTTGCCATCAGTTAAGATTAATTATTTGCAGGCCTAGTTATGACACCTTTTTACTAAATGATTTATAAGAAATAAGATATGATATTGTTGTTCTTTGTGCATGTGTGAGTGTGTGTCTCTTTGTGTGTTTGGGTGTGTTTTGGTGACAGTGCATGGAGAGTGAAACCACATGTTGCTGGAGGGCGTGCGAGGCCGTGTGAAGATTTAGATCTGAGGCCAAGGGAGTGTTGTGTGTATTGTGCTCACATTCTTGTGGCACAGGATGAAGTGCGAGTTGGAGAAGTTTATGTGAGTGCATGTGTGTGTGTGTGTGTGTGTGTGTGTGTGTGTGTGTGTGTGTGTGGAGGGGGGTGCAGAGGGCTGCAGCAGGTCACATTTTTCCAGTGTTGGGACCCGGCTACTCTTGAACTCCTAACTAAGGGACTTTTATTCTGACATCCGGTCTGTAGATGGACGCAGCCAACTCCCTCCCCTCTTCATCATCTGTTCTATCCTCTGATATGTCTTTACACTCAACAGAAGGAATCTGTTCATCCAGCCCGGGCCTCAATCTAACACATGAACATAGAAAAATCATGAAAAACCGACCAGAACCTGCAGTGTGCTTCAAAGGGATTTTACAAAAGCTAGAATGCTATAAAATATGTATCTGTAACAGACACGGGTTGGCTTATTTCTTTATTCCTTGTAACACCAAAATTATGAAGATTGAATGTCAGTCTTAAGATAAGCAACTAGGGCAGCATGATACTCGAAAAAACTGACATTACAATATCTTTTTTTTTCATGATATATTGCATATGAAAAATACATTTCACTCGATTATTGAAGTGCATTATTCATGTAAAGATACACAGTTAAACATAATGTTCATCATTTTGGGCACTTTAAAAGTCTATTTCTTTCCTCTAACAAAACAAATCCTGCACCACAGCTGGTTCAGTCCTCTGCTGCCCCTCCACTTCTGTTTTAATGTGACCCTGACACTAGCATGAACAAGTGGGGAGACAACAGGTGGCGAGTGGTCGAGCCAAAATGGATTTGGATTGGGTTTTTACAGAACATTTTATGTTGCTCTCTATATATATGTTCACCAATGCAGTCAAAAATTACAGGTTGCCTGGAATAAATATGCACATAAAGTTTCTGATTTTGCATCTTCGGGTCCTCACACGATCTGACAAGTTACCCAAACAGCTGCCAGAGTAATGTAAGCAACCTGTTCCTTTGCACCATCTTTTGCCTCTTGATGTATTTTTGTTGTATCTGTTTTCCAGGAATTCAAGAATGTGGACAGGGAGGAGTACCATGCAGATATGTCCACTTTGGCCTCGCCGGCCTCCCAGGCCAGCCCAGATGTCTATATCCTTCCACTCACTGAAGTGTCCCTGCCAGTGGCAAAGCAGCCAACTCGATCAGGTGAGTCACTAAAGTGTAATTACTAAAATCAAATTTTGTACAGCCAATTAGGTAATCACGGAAATTTCCAAAGATTGAAAATCAGGATGACATTTTGGGAAAAAAACAGTTCCATATTTTTCATATTTCCAGATTTGTTGATTTGGAGTCGTACAGGGATGCGATAAGCAGAAATTGAGCCCTCAAGATGTTAAGTTTGATCCCTAAAACAACATTTCTTCCACTCAGTAAACTTCTGAAGTCCCTACAGTACTTCCAAAAAGATTTCAAAGTTTTCTCTGGCTCTGACAGTGAAAGAAATATGAGATTGATGTTCAAAGAATATCCAATCATGATATCACTTTTGACAGTCTGTCAGCGTTTCATGATTTGTGGCTTCAGTCATTTGCAACAAACTGATGCAAGCCTCGCAAAAGCCGTGTCAAAGTGCCAGAGCATTACACATGCAAGTACATTTCGAGGGTGTGAGAGAGCATGTATCTGGCGTTAGTCAAAGTTTGTCCCTCGGGTGAACACTGCCCCGATGCTGGCCTCAGTCAGTCAGGCCTCCACCTATCCCACAATACCTCACTGCAGGTCCCCACAGAATGAACTCTTTAACTTTCACTCTCCCACAAACATCTGCTTGTTGCATAATAACGCTCAGGCAGCCAGCCTACACTGCTGCATGTTGGAATGTCAGGCATGCAAGAGCACAAAACCCCAGAAGAATATTCCTCTTTCACTCTGTCCCTTTCTTCCTCTCTTCCTCTTATTGACAATGGTTGTAGTTGTGCGTTAATGAGCTGATGCTGCCTGATAAACTAATGACACTGGAGTGCTGTGAGACTCAATGGATCATGCCCATGTCTTTAACTCAGGGATCAGTCTGCATCAAAGCTCAAATGGGAGTTAGTGTGAATGTTGGTTTGGCGTTTTGCATTCCTACTATGAAATATACTTGTTAGGGGATTTTATTTTGGAATTGTCTGGAATTTTTTTTCCAATTGCTTAGGTTTTAGTGGCAATGATGTTGTCGGACGTATGCACTCTTCAGTTTTCATACGTGTTTTTCAATGCACACATGGTGGGAAAAGGTTTCAGAGGATATCTCAGAACTCAGGCACATGAAACCACAAATATCTGCATGGTAAATGAGACATATTTTTCTCACTGTAATTTGTGATTTGGGAAAATGGCCCTTTAACATTTGCTTTCTCTTATGTGAATAATAGAAACCATATGGCAGTGACAGAAATCAGGGATTCATTACATTCAGGACAGCCTCACCCAGTGACATCATCTGAGGACTACACAGATTTTTGTTTTTCATGAGAACTGTTCTGGCAGAAGTGGATCCATCATATAACTTGCTAACACATTTCCTTTCTTATACTTTCTTATAAGTTATCTTTTTTAGCAGCTATCTGGAATCTCAATCAGTATTATGTCTTAATTTCCTCCAACTCTCTTTGAAACACAGGATGATAAAATATTACACTAAAAAAAAAGAAAACCTGAAGAAAATGAATGGAAGTATAGGGATAGGGAAGAGATGTTAAAAACAGGGTCTTGAGGCTGCTTTCAAGCAAACATATTGTAGGTGCAGGTCTCAGATTTCAAATGTCCAATGATTTCTGAGAGATAAGGTATATATGGAGCTGAAGTACTTTGCAGCCATGAGAAAGTCTGCTTACTTACAGCAAATGTTCCCATTTCCTCTGTCATCCAGCTGAGCACTGGGGCTGTCAAAAGATTTTGTAGATAGGTGGAGTTCCTAACGAGACCCCAGTACTGTGAGAGCTTGGATCAGTGTGTGGCGCGGACCCCAGGACGCACCCTTATGCAGCTGCTCTGTGCTGCAGCCTGCCCTGCAAAGACTAATGAAGCTCACTCCCACTCAGAAAAGACATGCGAACACAGACATGAAAACACACATAAGCAGTAATCTACACGCACATTAAGATTTCCTCCTACTGAGAGCATGTAGTATACACGTATTCTATGCATCCTTCAGAACAACACTTAAATCTGCTGAATAGCATCACACAATAACTCAAACATACTTTCAGTCCTCGCCATGCTAATATTTCTGTGTGAGTTACACAACAAGGACGGGCAAATCCCATAAGAGAAGGTAATTTATTTGTCCAAGGACAGCACTACAGCTCAGCACCTCAGCAGAGCCCTGACCAGGATGCACTGGAGTGAATGATCAAAATGGGAATTCCATTAGGCTCTGAGTGATTTAGCCGCTGTGCATCTCGCTAAAGACTTCCTGGCTACTATACCGATTATGCTAGATGCATCCAGACTGAGATGATGAGCAGCTCACGGCTTAGAAAACACCAGACAGTGCTGTCAAATAGAAATTGAGTTAGTGCATTTGCTGTAAAGAGATCTGAGACCTTACCAGGAATAATCAGAGCACTATCAGTTTGCACCAGTGGGAGTTTAAAAACAGAAATATATGCATACATAGAGTAGAAGAGGAACTTTGCTACAGTATGTAATTTTTTTAAATGGACGGTTATATAGAAAATATTTTGCTGCCCATTGTTCCTCCAGCATTATGAATATTTGAGGCGAAAACAATGCCGTAGGTGGGACCCATTGCTTGTCACTGTTATCGCCAAGTCTCAGTCCATTCTTATGCCATGGAGCAAGTGGATAATAGCCCCCGTCTGTGTGTACTAACTGGTCCTAACTGGTGCCACGCTGCCCTGAGCAGCCATACAATGGTTGTCATTCTGCTTTGGACTGGAGAGAGCGTGAGTGGGTGTAAGGAATGACGAGTCTGGGGAAAGAGACAGGGGTGTCCAATATGGCCTCCACACAGTGGCTGGACTGTGTGGACTGGAGGGGGAGGAAATCACTACAAAGATCCGTCTGTCTGCCCGTAGACCCAGAATCGTCATTGTGGGAGACATGGAAAGAAAGACAGAGATAGATGGTGAGGGGTCAGAGATGGAGGGGCAGAGGAGTGAATGTCATCGGTCCTGTTACATTTGGCTCAGCTAGAACATTATGGTCGGGCATGTTCATCAGCCAGGAAGGACTCAGGTCAATCAGGGAATGCTGACAGAGATGCATCAGGGGTTTGGAGGACAGTCAGACAGGTCGGTGCCAGAGTCATCTCAATATAGAATACAAGTGGAGTTACTATTGTTTACTCAAGGCCATGGGTAACATCCACTGGCATGTTCGAATACTTTATTTGAGTAAGGGTTAAAAACAATTGATTGGACAGACAATGGATTCTACAGAGGCCACTTAAAATCCTGGATATGGTGCGTTCTGTCATTTCACTGCTATATGAGCTTATTTTTTATTTTTTATCATCAAATTTATATGAAATCATCAAAATAAATTTGTGCTTATTTTTTTTTCTTACTTGTGCCATTGTGCCATTAAATATGAATTGAGAAATGTTTAATATATGCATGTATAAAGAAACATGTTAGCATACATCAGCCTGAATTGTATGTGTTACGTTAAAACAGAAAATCGTCTTATTCTAATTGTAGAACACATGCAATGTGTGTTTTTATTCATCTTCTAAAGGTTGTTCTGTCAGCCACTGATGAAATTACTAACCGTGATGAAGGATGGCCTCCACTGCACTGTCATTCTTTTCATTGGTACAAAAAATCTGTTTTTTAATTTAATTTTACAACTAATGATAAGCTTTTTAACAAACCTTTCCATATGGAAAGCCATTTAAGCCACAAAAAAGATCAGGTAAATTATTATAGAGAGAAATATTCTCAAAATAATGACTTCATATATCTCAAAAATAATGACTAATGAAATGTTAGTGCTTTTGAAGGAATCCTAACATCAATCTAAGCCCCAAGACTCTATCATAGTATCCATGGGGTATTGGAAACAGCACAAAAGCATATGCAGAACTTCTCTTATTAATTTGAGATACTGTAGGGTGTCATTCTTTCACAAAAAAAAGCTTATCAAATAATGACTTACAAGACCTTTTTTCACATTGGTGGAAATAGGCTTCCATATTTTAATGCTAGCTCAGTGAATTCTATTAATGCAGAAGATTAATTTAAGATGAAATAGCTGACAGGACAAATTCAGTGTCAGTTGAGTCATTAGTCATGTATACTTGACATTTCTGCTATTTCAAAATATATGCTACGCATGCTACGCTTGTTTCAAGCTGTCATTGGTTTCCATCCATTTTCATATTAGCATTTTGATATTAAAAGTCATCAGCATTGCTAATTGGTTGAGCAAAATCACAAAAATCCATCAAACTGAACAATCAATCCTACATTAATATTTGTTAGTGTTCTATAATTGCTTTGTAATAGGGCTAATGTTGAATTATTTAAAAAGACTGCAGGGCTGCAAAATGCTGCACAATAATCCTGTAACTTGAATCAAAAATTAATGCAGGCTTGATTTTCAGTGGGACACCTCAAACAAATTAATTAAATCAAATAATCTCCATAACATGGAAATCAATGGTAACCAATGGATGTCAACCAACCAACGCCAGTAAAACCATAACCTCCATGGCGGAGGTAATGACAATGATGAAAACATTCCCATTTGAACAACAACCACGATGACAATGTTCCCATTTGAACAATAACAAAGATGACAACATTTCCATTCGATCAATAACAACGATGACAACATTCCCATTTGAACAATAACATCAACAACAACATTCCCATTTGAACGATAACAATGACAACATTCCCATTTGAACAATAACGACGACAACATTCCCATTTGAACAACAGCAACGACGACAACATTCCCATTTGAATAATAACAACGATGACAACATTCCCATTTGAACAATAACAACGATGACAACATTCCCATTTGAACAATAACAATGACAACAACATTCCCATTTGAACAATAACAATGACGTCAACATTCCTATTTGAACATTAACGACAATGACAACATTCCCATTTGAACAATAATGACGACGACAAAGCCGGCAAAAACATTACCTCCTTGACGGAGATAATAACCATCAACACCTTCTCCTCTTTCTGCTTTACCTCCAGTCCAACTCCTCAAATCCACAGATCTTGGCCGCCACAGTCTTCTCTACCTGAAAGAGATCGGGAATGGCTGGTTTGGGAAGGTAAGCCCACTTGTGACATTTCAGTCTCCATAACTCCCTGCTGGTGGCTTTGACAGTCACACCTGCTGTCCCTGCAGGTAGATGACATGCAGCATAAGTGAGTCTCACATCATGGATGTTAGCTCTTGCTGTGATCCCAGCAGTGTTTGGTATGCGGCCGGTTAAAAATGGCCAACATGCTGAGTTACCTGTAATATCTAAGTGCCTGATTCTTGTGCCTCTGATGTCTGCATGTCTCAGAAGGGACAGACTCAGGCCTCCAGAATAAATTTTACGCTGATGAAAATGTCAAAGTATTAGCCCTCCGCTGCAGGCTTAACCATGTGGTGTGGTCTTATTTTCACAACCAGATAACATGTTGTCATTTTGTCTCTCGCCCCCTCCCCCTATCTTTGTCTGTTTTTCAACTCATACTATTCACTCATGAACATACGCCCCTCCACTCCATTCTTGTGTGCCTTGACTGGGTATGTCCATCTGTAATTGTGTTTGTCTCTTGATTCTCTCGCTGAATTCCTGCATGACTGCCTTATGTGTTTTTGTCTGTCTGATCACTCCCACTCCATGCTGAATGGGTTTGTTTTGGGTGTAAACGTTGATCTGTCTGCCCCATACGTATATGTAATCTGCACTGTTTCAGGTTCTGTTGGGGGAGGTGAATACAGGTCTAAATACCACTCAAGTGGTGGTGAAGGAACTCAAAGCCAGCGCCAGCGTGCAGGACCAAATGCACTTCCTGGAGGAAGCACAGCCTTACCGGTACACATTTCCCCTTATCACCAAATCTCCTAAACTCAGGACAAAAGGAGGGTGTGAAATGAGGGGAAGTGTTGCAAGTTCTTGAATGTAGCCTGCTAATGTCCGCACTTGTCTGTGCTTTGCACTTTATGCCTGTTAATGCACTATAATGACATGTTTTGACACATAGAGCTGTATTACAACTCACTTTCTGCCTCATGCTGTGCTATGATCTCATGCTATTGCCCGCCTAATCTGCTCCCCAGTACCCTCCAGCACCATGCTCTGGTGCAGTGTTTGGCCCAGTGCACTGAGGTCACTCCCTACCTGCTGGTGATGGAGTTTTGCCCACTGGTGAGTATCCAAACCCACAGGCCAAGGCTGGTTGGAAGAGCTTACGGTGTGCATTGAACAGATTAAGTAAATACACACCAGGTACTAAGTGGATGAATCTGAAAGGGTTGCTGCCACAACCCTGCTGTGTTTTTGAAAATCGGTCATTTCATTTAAGGATTTTAATAGTAATAATAGTACCTAATAGTACCATTTATTTTACATTAGATTGTTCCACACTAAAGAGTATTGAAATAATCATGTAATAAAATGTCAACTAAACCAGTAAGGGCATAACTAATGATCACTGGCCTTATCAATGAATCTGTTGATTATTCATGTGAGTAATTGTTTGATCATTTAGTCTAAAAAGTATCAAAATTGTGAAACTTTTATTCAATTTTAAAAATAGCAACTAATAATCACGACTAATTTTCTTCTGATTAATTAATCAACTAATCATCGTAGCTCTAATAACCAGTGATGACAGAAAATGTTCAGATATACCTGAGGAACAAAGTCTGTTATAGCAAGCTTAAACATGAAGGCTTTGTCAAGGAGATGATTGATTACAGTCCAAAAACGACTATAATTGCCTCAGATGTAAAGATCTGTACGAACAGAAAACAGCAAGTTTGTTAAATCAACTTTGTGATCTTTCATGCAGATATCCAGATTCTAATGCCAGAACCGATAAAACAAGAAATGAGTGACACTTGCTCTGATTAAGCACAGTACAATGACCAGACTGCCCTCCAGTGGTCAGACATTGTAACACATTGATCATGTTTTACTTCTACTGTCTCCAGGGGGATGTGAAGGGGTACCTCCGAAGCTGCAGAAGTGCAGAAACCATGACCCCGGAGCCCTTGATTCTTCAACGAATGGCTTGTGACATCGCCTCGGGACTCTTGCACTTACATAATCACAACTTCACACACAGGTAGCCAGCAGTTTCTGCTATTAAATATCACACACATGTCAAAATGACAACATCAGACCCAGTCAGTACCTTGCTATGATGAGTCAAATCCTCCTTTTGCTTGTCGGTTGCTTCCTGGAACAATATCCTGGTGCTGCCTGAGTGCTCCTCACAGACTCCAGCATCAGTGATTTTGTTGCAGGCGGTGATCCCTCGTCTCCAGAACAACAACAAAATCTACTCAGTCTGCTGCAGTTTCAGAGAGAGGAGTTGATGTTGATGTGTTTTCAGAGATACCAGTGTTGATCTCGGCCAAAATTTTAAAAATAAGAATTATTTCATCTTGCAATCATGGAGTGTTTTTGCATGCATGGTTTCTAAATATTTTTGTGCCTTGGGAAATATTTAATAGGTCCTGCAAACTTCTGGTCTCATTTTGCATGTTTATAAATAATGAAGAACCGTAACAGCTGTTTGTCCCTCCTCCTTCTCCTCTACCTCCCTCTTTCTCACCAGTGACCTGGCTTTGAGGAACTGCTTGTTGTCTGCTAATGTCTCCGTGAAGATCGGAGATTATGGTCTGTCCCACACCAAGTACAAGGTCCGTTTAACAGAAAATAAAATGCAAGCACACGGTGAGATTTGTAAATATAAAGAGGTTTATTTTGTAAGTAAATAGCTTACGTAGTTAGTTCAAAGTACTTGGCTGAAATGGAGAAAGAAATAGACAGTAATAGAAGCAATTGATTCAAGTTATTTCATTACCCAGAGCTGAATTTAATAAGGGAGCATGATTGACAGAAAAGCAAATAAAGTGTGATTCTCTTCTATCCTCACTGTCGGACTGTGAACACTTTACCCATCCTCCCTTTCAGGACGATTACTATGTGACTTCAGATCAGATGTATGTGCCATTGCGTTGGATCGCTCCAGAATCGGTTGATGAGGTACATGGAAACCTGCTGGTGGCTGAGCAGACCCAACAGAGCAACATGTGGTAGGCTCAACACACACACACACTCACCCACACACACATATGTGCAAATATGCATGGGCATCTGTTCTAATGAAGATTTCATAGCACACAGCATTGTTTAACAAACAAATAAATAAAACGCTTTTTTTTTGTTTTTGCTTTATAGCCTAGAGTTAGAGTTACAGAGTTAAAAGGCTAGAATATTGGAGAATAAATGACTAAATCCCTTGTTTGCCAAGCAAATATTTAATGCCATTTTTTACAGATTAGGAGAGATTGGGCCTTGATTATACTCCATTGCCTTCAGAAATAGAAGAAATTGAAAACTTGCTGGTATTCATGTTGTATTTTTTAAAATTAGGATTGAATTTGTGAAAAGATTTTTTTTAAAGGAACACAGATAGATAGAACATAGATCTTGTACAATAATAATGTCAAATAATTTAACAATACCATGAAGTTAAAAGGTCAAACGTGTGGTTGGCTCCCGGGGATGGCAGAAGATAAGTGTGCTTGTAAATTGTAGATCACAAAGGATAGATTAGATTTTTACCCCTTGGAGAACTGTTTTTAACTCCTGTCATTTTTGTTGATGTCCAGATGGCTCTTGATACTAAAATTACAAGAGCAGAGGGCAAGTCAGGACAGCCGACTGAAATAGACTGTCAAAAAATTATAGGTGAGGTCAGTGAAACACAGCTGAGGCACGACAAAATACAGATAGAGGAATGTTTAAGAAAATGTGTCTATATGGGTATAAGGTCCTGTCTGTGAATGCAAACACATAGGAAGAAAGATAAACAAAAAATGCTTCAGGACTAAATCAAATATGTATTCATAGGAATAATGACACGTATGATTCTGAATGCTGTTTTATGCTTCATTACATAATGTCCATGCTATCTTGTGTCTCAGGTCCCTGGGTGTGACTATCTGGGAGCTGTTTGAACTGGGCAACCAGCCCTACAGACATTATTCTGACAGACAAGTACTGACTTACGCTGTGAGGGAGCAGCAGCTGCGACTGCCCAAACCGCTGCTAAAAGTGCCCCTGGCTGAGCGCTGGTGAGACACTCAAGAACATGTTTGGAAAATTGATGCATGATGACAAACACAGCAAAACACAATGTTAAGAGAAATGCAATTAGATTCCCTGCTGACGGGTGGATTCTCAAGTCTTCCGCTGTTAATTCTGATGGTTTTGATTCCCTTGTACATGGGACTTGTTTTCCACTTTGTGGAAAATCAAATCAATGAAAACAGTGTTATAGTTATAGACACAAGAGAACATTGCACTACATTTCTCTGGTATAATAAATGCAATGTGCCCCACTTTGGTCAAAAAAACAAAGAAAATAACAGCAACAATGCAGTATTATAGAATATTTGCATTTCCCATTCCCTGCATTCATCTAGTTTTTTATTAGCTTTTTTGGACATATTTCAGCCTTTATTTGTTATTATGAGATAGAGAGAATTACAGGGGAGACCAGTAGTATGGGAGGGAGAGCGGGGGAAGGCATGCAGCAGGGGGCATGGGAGGAAATCGAGTCCGTGGCTGCCGGTAGAGGTCTGCAGGTCTGATCTACCGAGCTTGACGCATCCCTAGCAATCATCTAGTCACCATGCATACAAATAATAATCAATGATTAGGGACTGACCAATATTTTTTTAAATTCTGTATACTTCCTTGAAGGCATAAAAGTTGGGCTGAGGAGAACCATATTTATTTCTTTAAATATTATCCTCCAGAAATATTTAATTAGTTTTCACTCCTGTGGACAATGTATTCTGTTTCCAGCATCATTTTGCATTTGGTAGAACTTGGAGAAGCTCCGCATGTCTGATTTCCTGTTTGCCTTATGTTTGGGCTCCTCAGGTATGAGGTGATGCAGTTCTGCTGGCTCCAGCCTGATCAGAGACCCAACGCAGAGGAAGTACACTTGCTGCTCAGCTATCTGTGTGCTAAGGGGGCCAGCGAGGCGGAAGAAGACTTTGAGAGGCGATGGAACTCTCTGTGTCCCAATAATGGATTCAGCAGCCACCGTGGTGCCTCTGTGGTGTCACGAGACCACCCCACTTCAGCCTCCTCCTCTTTCCCTCTCCTTGAGCAATTTTCAGCTGGTGATGGCTACCACTCAGAGTCTGGGGATGATATACTAACAGTCACTGAGACCAGCCACGGCCTGAACTTTGAGTACAAGTGGGAGCAAGCCAGAGCAGACCAGTCATATAGAGATTCAGACTCCTCTGCCACCCTGGGTCAGGTCAATCATCATTGTCAGGAAGCATTTTACTCTCCTGGGGGCATTATGGGAGGCTGCCCAATGGAGAACCACAACCATGGAGTTTCTCCATCATACTATCAATCAAAACATCTACATGCTGCAGGCATACTTCCTGTCCTCACTGCCCATAGCCCCTCAGTAAACAGTGAATACTACATCCGCATTGAGGAACCCATAGACTGTAACATCGATCCAGAGTATACCATGTCTTCTTACAGCCCAGACTACCAGGGCAGCAGTGGGAGCTTTCTGACTGGCAGTGCAGAGTCAGGTGAATGCATGGCCTGCCCATCACAAGCTAAGAGCATGGGTCCCTATTGGTCAGCAGACATCCACAAGGCAGACGTGTATGATTCCAATGAGTCAAGTCCTGCTATCTCCCTCACAATGGAGCCCCTTTTAGGACAAGTGTCGGACCACAGCCCGCTACGCCCTTGGGAGTCTAGTCACTATGTGTCCTATAAAGACAGAGATGGGGGTTACTACTTTGACCTCTCGCCACCTGTGGGTATAGATCACTATTTGATTAGAGGTGAGGTCTCCACTGAGCATCATCAAGAAAGCTGGGGGTCCAGGAGCCTGCGTCAGGCCTTGGGTGAGCTGGAGAACCCACTACGTATATCCCCCTCTGTAAACAGTCCACCTCAACAGGCCTACAGAGACACATACCTGGACACAAGTCAGACCTCCATCATAGGAAAGAATGTGACAGGGGGCTACTATGACATGATGGGCTCCCTGAGGAAGACTATGCCCAGCCACACCAGGCACAATGGCCACTCTGTAAGTATCAACATGGAGACAGAGGGGGCACTCTTCAGCAAGCACAAAGACAGTGATTCAGAAGAGGAGGAGGAGTACATATATGTTGAGAGACACACCTGCAACACTTGGCCTTCAAAACACAGCCATAGCAATGTCAGTCATCACAGACGTGCAAGCCACAGCTGCAAACAAGATGCTTATGTAGATTTCCACTACACAATGCCAAGTACAGATATTGAAGACTCGTGGCCAGAAGAGCATACGCTGGCCTTCCACTCTCTACCTAAACCCATTGGCTATCTTGAGCCCCACCAGGCCAAAGATAACAGTGCCTGCCTTAGTCTGAGCAAACATCACCCAATGGTGCCCTCAGACAACTGCAATGCCTACATCTACCTGTGCCATGATGGTGAGTCCCAGATGCCAGCATCTGGAGAGTGCTGCCACTCGCACTTTGTTGACCCCCTCACAGGCTTGCTAGTCAGAAACAACAGCTACAGTCATAACTACAGTCACAGCAACTACATCAGTGATAAAGTCGTTGACATCCCAAGCAATGAGGAGATGATCAATCTGTCACCAGCTCCCGGGGGTCCAATTGTGGCCAAACCTGCCTTGGTAAAGTCTGAGGACAGTAGAGAGCAGTATGTTGACCTTACATTTGATGATGCACTATTCAAAGAGAAAAGGGAGGATATAATCAAAGAAAATCCAATCATGCCAAAACCAACAGAGCCTAAAATAGACACGGTGACTACTCCACCACCTGCTGACAACATGCATGTGATGGTGGCCTTCACAGACCCACAGTCAGAGTTGAGTCACACTGTTGATAGTGGTGTTGACCAAGAAGGCTCCAGTGTGAGCCTTGTTGACATCCTTGACTGTAGTGACAATGATGAGGACGATGACATCACAGACGATATCACTGATGTTACTTCTGGCATCTTTGCTGACGAGTCCAGTGAAATGAATGCTTCTCCTGCCTTAAAGTCGCTGCAGAAGCCGGTGGGAACTCCGGATTCCATGGACTCCATGGATCTGCCATCGACATCCGGGTCTTGTGACGGTTTCAGCCCTGTGTCCTTCCACCCTTCACCTAAAGCTATGGACAGTGGCTATGACACAGAAAACAATGAGAGCCCTGAGTTTGTACCCAAAGAGCCCCATGAACCCCGTGAACAACCTCTGGGAAAGTCTGCCCCTGATACTAGTCTAGAGGAGGACAAGATGCAAAAGGAGGAGGGAGTCCAGCCTAAAGTAGTGCCCGCAGAGGGTGAACCATCACTGAGTGAAGATTTGGTCAGAGGAGCTTCGCAAACAGGTGAACACATCCTTTTACCACTGAGCAATAAGACTCCATACAGAGACTCTGCCTATTTTTCAGACTATGAAAATGAAAGACAGTCTAGGGATGAAGGGGAAGAACTACCAGAGAGTGTTAGAGATGAACAAAATATTGAAAAGGAACAGGAAATGGGTGAAGAAAAGGGTGAGAAAAAGAATGAAGATCAGGAAGAACTAAAAGACACTGTAAAACCTGAAATAAGACACATATTAAGTGAAGGAACATACTCCTCCTTTGAGGCATTCTTGACAGAAGACTGCAGCCAGGATGAGGTATTGGGGCTACCTCTGGAGCCCTCTGACAATGCTTCACTAGCAGAGGGTGGGCTGGATGAATGGCCATCTCAGGAAGAGAGCTCATCCCTAGGAGACTGGGCAGCAGAGGTGGTGGGGGCCATGGAAGAAGCCCTCGGTGCCCTGAATGGAGATCGTATCTCTATTGTCAAGGTTGAGGAGGAGGAGGATGCAGAAGACATGAAAAACTCTGTTCAAGATTTTGAAACATCAGAAGAGCCACCCATTGAGACAATTCAAAACAGGCCATTAGGGAAATCTGGTGAAGTCACACTCACTTTACCCAATGATGAGGTGTCCTTGCAGCTCACAGCAAGCTCCAGGCGTTTTTCTTCCTCCTCTCCCCCACCTCTATCTACTCCTTCCCCTGCACTTCCTGCAACAGAGGGCCAAGGGTCTCCACCTGATGGGGAAGAGGCAGACGAAGAGGACGGCGACACTGATGACAGCGATGAGTCGGATGAGGAGCTGCGAACCTATAGTGTGCAGGAACAGAGTGGAGGGGAGGAGAGTGAAGAGGAGTATTACCCAGTGCCCATTGTGGTGAGTGACGACAGCGAAGCCCACAAACTGCGCAGCCTCCTGAAGAAGCCAACTGTCCTTACAACAGAGAACCTTGAGGGGGAGCTTGAATGCAAGAAAAAGACTGTGTCGTTTTTTGATGATGTCACCGTCTATCTGTTCGATCAGGTGAGTGGCAAAAAAGCCACAGTAGATTCATTCATTGAGTTCCTATTTAAACCTTCAATAATCAATATATTTGAACTTCACATTTAAGCTCCAGTATGGAGGACTTAATGGCATCTAGTGTTGAGGTTTCAGATTAGATGCCAGATGCCTTCCATGCACTTAAGAGAAACTACAGTGGCTGTGAAAAAAAGATTAAGGTCGTCTGTAGAGCCAGTGTTTGGTTTGTCCATTCTGGGCTACTGTAGAAACATAGCAGTGCAATATGACAGAGGACCTGCTCCCTCTGTAGTTATAAAAGGCTTGTTTTAAGGTATATAGAACCAAATGATTCTTAGTTTCACTAATTAAAACATCATTATGAACAGCATATTACATTTCTGCCAATAGATTCCCGTAAATCCTACACACTGGGCATTTAATTCAAGATAGCATGTGTCTTAGTGCAAAGTAAAAAGGTTATAAAATAAAGAAAATCATCAACAATTAATCATCTCTATAGAGCTTTTGATCATCTTTTTAACTAATTAATAGCTTTTATTGCACATTTGTTGTATGGTTCAATCTGGGACACTAATTAGACGTTGGAAGGCAACAATTTATAAGAAAAATGCTTTGATAAACTGACTCTACACTGCCTGCTCAATAGCAAATGGAAGACAAAGTTACAGAGTATCTGGGAAGCATAGTGAAGCAGTAGGCAGCTTAAAAAACAAACATTTTTCTCAGAGGATAGTGTGAATATTGGACTTATATTTATCAAATGGGTAACATGATTTCATTGCCATTGAAATGATAGAGGTTGTGTATCTATCAGCTTGTATTGAGGTTTTGCTGTCCCCTGATGGCAGCTTATACATCCAAAACTTACTCACCTGCCCAAATCTGTCTAACAAGTCGTTTATCATTTTCTTCTACTTAACATCAATGCCACTAGGAGAGCCCAACTGAGGAGCTGTCTGAGAATGGCTTCCTTTTAGGAGAGGAGGGTCAGAGTTTACTTGCCAAATCCCAAGATAGGATTAATGCCTCAGATGATTCTTCAGATGGAAACATCTCAGAGGAGAGTAAGTACAAAAACACTGAAGCAAATAAAAATGAAAAGCATCAAGAAAATGCATTAGTTAACAAATGCATTCCTAAATATCTTGATATTGTCTGTTCTCAGGTGCAGGGTATGAGTGGGAAGACGATTTCCCTCTGCTCCCTCTCCCGACATTCTCAGTGGCGTCAGACTCTCCCCCACCCCGCTCCATCCCCAAAGCTCCGGACCCTAAACCAGCTGTACAGTACTCCCGCTTCACTGTCTCCCCCTCCAGTGTGTCTCGTTTCTCCATCACTCACATTTCTGACTCTGATATGGACTCCGTAGGAGGTGGGTCTCAGATTTTTTGACCTTCAGACATAAAATATAGATGAAAAAAATGATTTATTATAAAACTGTCTTGGCTTGAATTGACTAGATGAGGTCTCCTGCATTTTCTCTGGACATGAGAAATGTTTCAATTACTGTAATTAATGTTGCTCATTGACCACCTTACAAATACTCCAATTAATAACACTATCTTGGTCTTAAATTTGGCCCTTTAATTTTAGCCTTGACTCTTATTTATCTCTAAACCTAGACCAATTCCATATCGTGTATTGACATGTTTTAGCTAATATGGTATTAGAAAGATAATTTAGTCTTGCATTAGACTTAATTCCAGTCTTGAAAAGGATGCATTTGTTGGCTACATTTGTTGCTACAAGCTAAATAATGATAGAAATTTGCCAACATTTTGGAGGAGAAAGATGCCAAACATCCTGTAAAGAATACTTCATACTAATGCTGCCTGCTTTGTTGTGTTTTATGCAGGAAGCAGCGAGGATGGGGACAAAGAATAACGAGCTGTCAATACTTACTGCCTCTCTGAGACAACGACTACTTGGCCTGCTAGCATGACTTCTGATTTATTTTTTAAGTCAGGTTTTAGAAACACAAAACGGTGCCTCTTATAACCTGTGGACAATTTTGAAGGTCTGTCTTACCACAACACAGGACTGACCCGAACTGTTTTAAATACTGATAAGAGTATAATTAATATATAGAATTCTAAGAATATATATATACTGTATGAATGATGTAAAGAATACTGTATATGAAAGCAGGGGAAACTTGTATGCTGAATTCTACATATTTTTCAGATCAAAGGGACAAAAAGAAAGAACAGGCCTGTGGAAAACATTGTATTTGCCACCATTTCCACTTCTTTGTTTATTATGGGTAGCATTCGTGTGTGTGTCGAACCACCCGGACATCGGATCTGTCGCTGAGTAAAAGACACACTGGCAGCAACTCAAACAAGACTCCACAGACCTGGTACTTTTTGGAAACTGCTTTATTTGTCTTAAATATCAACAGGAAGATATTATTTGTGATATATTGTTAATATTTGGTTTCATTCAGAGACAAAGGACACACTAGTGTGAAAGAAGGAAGCAAAGGGAATTTTAATAGATCATACAGATTTTTTTTTTTGTGGAAACAGCCGATCTAACCTGGACAACATGACCATTTTTGTCTTTTTCCTTTCTGTATCAGGATCACCACTGTTCTGTTTTATATAAATATGTGGCTCATTGTCTCTTCAAAATCAAGTGCCAGCACCACCATCACAAACAACCCCGCTTTATTGTAAACATCAGGTACAACATTGTCACTATTTATGACAATTAAAGCAAATTCAGATTGAACTCTTATTAACAGGTTTTTCAAAAATAGCAATGCATGGTATCAGCGTCTATAAGAATTTGTTTGGAGATAAACAAATGGGACACATTGTCAAGGAAATCCATTTTCACGTTACAGGAGACGTTCAGGATTTGAACTGCTACACAAAGACACCACTTCTGTAATAATGATATCAGCCAATAGGGGTGGGTGGTATGGATGAAATCTTCATAATATTATATGTAATGTTATGGTACAATAATGGCAGGTATCTTGATGTAGTACTTTTTTTTCTGAAGTTCAGTTAACAGTAAAAAAAAATATCTACTATGTAGTTATATACCCTATATAAAAAAACGTTCTTCATCAAATTGATGCCGTAAATCAAATATTGCCAGAAAACAGTAATGCTCATTGATTTGCAATATCGCAATGGCCAAGTACAGCCAGCGATAATATTTTTTTTTTTAAATCATCAGTATTATCATATCGCCTTTACAACAGTAGACTGGCTGTTGGATTATATTTTTGTCTGCACAGAGGTTATTCTGTCAACATGTGCTTGTGCTTTTGTAATATCAGCACATTATACATGCAGTATTTCCTATAGCTTCTGCCTATTTCCTATAGCTTCTGCCTATTTCTACCATGTTATCTGTTTGTAAGAGAAATGGGAACAACTCCCGGACTTAACTGTTTCTGTCACTTGCTGTATGTTGTCCACACTGAGCTTTTTTGGACCAGTTTTGTACTATGGTTCTGGTTTTGGATGCTGAACTGTTGATCCTTTTTCAAATTTCCAAGACAAAAAGGTTTGTTGCTTATAATAATCTGGGTTATTTACCTACAAATCCGAGCACTACAATAAAAGAGTAACAGAATGAGATATTATAGCAGATGGCAGGGACAGATCAAATCACTGTTAAGTCTTATTTTGATGACCAGCTGGTTGAAAAGCAATAGAGGGCCGTTATAATGCTTAGAATTTAAGTAAAATAGAAGGTGTGTTTGATGAGTTGCTAGTTTGGCTTTCAACAAAGCAGGATGCCACATTTAAATCCAACCAACAATCAACATACAGTGTATTACATGTTTGTTTGCCTTTCAAGGCTTTAATAGTCTGTAACGGTTTAGCATAGCATCATGTAGACGGCTGTCCGTAATATTTTTGTATGTCGAAGAATACTACTTTAAAGAGTATTGATGTATTGTACCTGCGAAGGAGGGAAAGTGAGAAAAATATGTCTCTAATGTTTATTGTTGCCAAAGAGATGTTGTGTTGTGGTCCAGGGGCAACAGTTGGTGTTATTTTTACCCCAAAGTGGAGACAGAGAAGAGGAACATTTCAGCAGCTTTTACCTTGTCGTAAAAATGTGCAGGAGAAGTTTTGATTTGGAATACTGTCAGTAACGCGTGCCCCTGCACTGGTCACCTCATTACTTTCTGTACCTTCGATATAAATAAAGTCTGTTTTACACATCTTAAGTGCTTTTTTATTCTTTTCTTTTTTTTCTCTTAAAAGATTTTCTGTGTTCCCATTCGGTGAGAACGGAATTCACTATAGCATAATATGCTTTACTTGAAATAGTAGTGACTCTTAAATAATGTAAGCATTTTTTTTGTGTGTTTCTTGTTTATATGCTTAAGCATAATGAGCGTTAGACTCCACACTATTATCTTGCTAATGGTATGAGTATGTCTGAGCTTTCTCAGACACAGATAACACACAAGACACAGATTACCCCCCCCCCCCAAAAAAAATAGCATGTCCATATGGTCTCCTTATGGACATACTACTTCATCATAATATTGCACCTTGAACTTTGGCCCTCTTGGTCATTCGTCCATTGCAATCCATATAGCATGAAATAAAAAAAAGCATTTCCCAGGTCTATGGTTGATCACTGTATCATTGATTTTTTAAATATTTAAGTTTTCTTGTTAATGAAATGTGCTATATAAACAAAATTGCCATTGCCATTTGGAGCACAAGGAGCTGCAATCTATATGTGCTCCTTGGGCGGCTCAGATGATGTGAAGCATCTTCCTCTGCACAGAGGTTTGTGGGTCAGGACAGCCAGAAAAACACATTGGGATGCATACTGCAAAATGCAACCGTAGAATGTCCTGCTGTTTTTTGGCATACTGCAAGACTAAATCTTTTTCTGGCACACTACATACTGTACAATGGGTATTGGAAACACAGCAGTGTGCTGTATCAGAGAAGTAAAAGAGGAAAGATGATGTTGGTGAGGTCAGGTGGATGATTAAAGTTGGTCCTGATCAGCTGCATCAAGCACAATTTGGACCAATCAGGTATCTGTTATGTCACATGTAAGTCATGGCAAGACTGTATGACTCCATGTTTACCTGATTTCACAGAGTGGCCATTGTTACAGTATATCAAAAGACTATATCAGGACATACAGCACAATATGGGTACATACTTAATTCTTTATTCTCAACATTAAATTGGAAACAGCCAGATTTGCCATCAAATCACATTATGATACAGTTTTGACAGTCAGTCATCATATTTTTATTGTATTACTCTTGGAGTTTAACTGATACAGGTTTTATCAGTATGGATATTCATTTTTTTAAAATTTAATCTGCTGACATTTGATATTTAACAAGCAGCTATTTCCAGGCTGTTATCCTTTACACTTTAACCTTTTTTTTTTACCCATAGAGGTCAGTATAGTAATGCATTTCACACTCATCACCATAAAGGTTCAGAGTGTATTTGCTCTTTAAAATATAATAATGTGAGTACTAATTATATGGGAGAAGAAACTGATTATCATGAGGTGATTTCCCTTTGACATTTAGAATATTTTAAACCAAGGCACATTTCTTTTAATCTACTGTCTTGTCTGCAAAGTTTTGTGAAATTGAAAACACAGCTGGGATATTTAGTATATCATGGTTTGGGTGAATATTTGATTCTGGTTGACTGCAGGGTGTTTATGGTATTAATTTATGATAATGCAAACACACACGTATAGTGGGGTCTGATGATGGGCTCCAGGGGGCCCCTAGCAAAACAGGGAGTAATTCATTTCCAGTAAAATTCCATCCATATGCAACAATATGACAGAATGTGAGAAGGCATGATAATATGTGTCCTCCACTAAAAGAAATACTTAATTTTCTCTGTAATTAGATGGGGAAATAGGTCCAAATATCTGTCTCTCTAGCTAAAATGAGTGAGACAATATTAGGATATCGGTAAAAATCCGATATTGTGCATCTCTATGTTTAAACACAAGGCCAATATCATCTCATCCTAACTGATAATAACCTGTATCAGTGTACTCCTGATTGTTTGTCTTACGACATCAGTTCTCCAATTATCCACACATTATCCAGTTTTTTTTAAACATGACAGAAGAGAGAATGTGATCACAAAGTTTTTGTCTTGTTGATTGTATTGTTGAACATTTCTCTGCTGAAAAAGAGCATCTTACAAACTGCATGTAGATCATGTGAATCAAACATCAAATCAGTGAGATTTGAGAACCCCTACAGGACATTATTTCTGTGCTGCTTAAAACTAGAAATTACAGAATTTAAGATTTCCTGCAAGTATACAATTAGTTGCATATACAGTGCAATGAGTAGTGTGCTTATCAGTTCCAATGCCATCACTCGGCATGAATTTATTACACAGATACTGATGATTTCTCTGGCTAGTCTGTATCTATGGTGATATCAGGTACTTTTTTTTCTCTCCATCATCTGATGAAATATCGGACTTTTGGTACTTTAGATTATCCATCTTGGCTCAGACATATCACAGGCTGCTGTTCTCTGGGTATATAACAACGTTCGACACAGCACCAACATTAGTTAGTGTGCTTGACTTGTGAGAAGGCAGTATTAAGAGGTGAGGCTAAAAGTTGAAATACCTGACAGGATAAATCGCCAAGCCCTTTTGATGACAAGGCAAGGGGAGGAAGCTGTATATTGAAAAGAGAGAGATGCCATCAGGCGATTTGTCAATCCAGCTACATCTCGGTCTGGCCTCTACATGAGGAGCCAGGCATCAGTCTTTGAGTAGTGATACAATGCAAGAATCCAGGGGATCCACACAGGTAAGCATGTTCTCTTATTTTACACCACATGCTCCTTGTGTGTTTCAAAAGTGAAAAAGGTGCAACTCCATTGTGTGCATCATAACGACTCGAAAATGCAAGCAACAGTGGGGAGCCTGAATCTTCTGGCTTTCAATGTGCTTTCCATGCTAGAAGATCTAACAGAAATCATTTCTAACTTTGATTTACATCACCTCTCAACTAATACAGGGATTACGGTCAACAGAAATTTTTGTGCAGTTCATTCGCTGGTTGTATTTAATTATCATTAGTAGTATAGTACAGTATAGCATTGCAATTGGAATACTGTGGTTGAATCATTTTTTACAGCCGAGAGGAGAGGGTGCCATTGTGCACCAGTGATCCACCTACAGATGATTTTAAATGAGGGAGAGCCTAGCTGTCATCCAGGGGAGTCGAGGCCTTCTCCAAGCAGTCATGGTGAGCTTCATCAGGCTGGTCATCTTGGATTTGATCCTCATGATTAGAAGGAAGGGGATTGGGTGGGGCCTCCACTGCCGGCTCGCTGCGTGGATCATTGCTGGGAAGTAAAAGAAAAAAGAAAATGCAGTAAAATGCTTGGATTTGATTAAATGTCATGAAAATGACGTCTGAATTTGAAAATATGATAATGACAAAAAGGGTAGATCAATTTGCCCAAACTTATTAAGCAACAGTGCAGTTGAAGAAAGAAGTGAAGTAGATAAACGTCTGATGAGCCATGCAAAAAAAAAAAAAGCATGATGCCGAAACATGCAACGCATTTCCTGAAATGTACAAGAAAGAACCCACAGTCAGTTGATGAGATCAGTGAACATAAAACAAACCAAAAAAAAAAAAAAGCAAACGAGAAAGTGGTTGCACGAAGACCCTGACGACCCAAGATAAGTCACTTACTATGGGTTTTGGTCACTCATAAGTGGGCGTAATCAGGCCCTATACTGAAAGGCAAAGACAGTCCCCATGTGTCAAATTCACAAATGTGACACAGGGCAAAGCATAATTACTATATTTAATATAGTCTTACATGGCTTTACAGTATAAAATGTGCAGATCTAATTAAATAACAAGTTTTCATCATTATTAAAAGGAGCACTGTGTAGGATTTACGATGTAAACAAATGAGACCAAGACTGAGATGACTGCAAGCCTCCTGTCTCTATGACTCCACTTTCCTAGCTGTAAAATCCAACTTTGTGAATGGACCTTTTAAATAAATACGTACATTTATTCAAGAGCTATTGTAACCGAGATGCTGGTGCAAGAATTTAATTTCTATTTGTTTATTTGCCACATATTGTCAAGCAGTGTCGCACATTGTCAGACAACTTTTTTTTACTCTTTATTATTCTAATGCTGGAGTTGCGGGTTACTTTAAATATTCAGGTATTAAAGTACCTGCATGACTGTCTTATTGCAATATTGTTTGTGTAAAATGTTTTTTGTATGTGTTTTAATTTCTTCTGACTGATTAGACCTTCCCTCAGGGTGAGCAATGCTGGGAAATTCAAGACATCACCAAACTACACCATACAGTATATGCAAATAAATATAACAGCAAAGAGCATGACGAGGAGTACATATAAGTGCGTCCATGACGTCTAATCAGCCAAACATCCTCAACCCTGTGTGTCATGGATGTCACAGGTTTTTAAAACAAATTTTCTTGTTTTGGCTTAAAGATTAAATGTATTTTAGGTATTATCCAAATCATTTCAGGAAGAGGAAAAAAGCAGGATTGCTACTTTTCAATATTTTTTCTGACCTGTACCACAGTCTGACACAAATGGTACAAAATGCATTGTAGAGGCTGACAGTCAAACTCAGTGATGCTCTTTGGTTGTCTGTGGCGATTCTGCTGATGTATCTTATTAAAGCACCGTACAAATCCATTCATAAAAACCCACAGATCATGACTGTCATAGTTGCTGTGTGTTCGCATGTAAATTATGACCCAGATATATTAACTTCACAACACAAACAATAATTTTAAAAGGCAGGCAAACATACAGACATATAAACCAAAACACACTCATGTTGTGATGAGGGCATACACATGGTCGAGTTGAAAAAAGGTACCTTTGCTAGCAGCAGGAGCAGCAGGCCAGTGGGTGTATGGCATTGGCAGGTCAGGGCAGGTAGAATGCAGTGTAACCACTATACTGTTACTGAACACACACATACACAGTACATGCAACAAGGCCAGTGGGAGGTCAAGATGGACATCTGTTCAGTTGATGTGAATGTGAATGAAGAGGCACGGGATAATGTGTTAAAACACGTGAATGATCACCAGCTTGACAACTATAAGAGAGGAATATTGTTTATTAGGAGAAGCAAAGAGACCCTTTTTGAAGAAGCATTTCTGCTGCCACAAAAGCAAGCTCAGAATTACAAATTAATTACCCTGGCTTTTACCAAATGAGTCTAAAATAATAATTAATTTTATGGCAAACAAAGAAGCAGATGAAAAAGAGGTTCTGCCTCCGAAAACTAATTTAGAGACAAATTAAACGCCTATTTTTTTTTTTTTAAAAGGAAAGAAATTCAAAGTATTATTTTTACCTCTTGGGAAATAACGGCCTTCTGCATAAACATAAATGAACAGAAACAGCCAAAAAGGTCCAGCTGATTAAATTTATTTTTGCACTTTTTAGAGTAAAAATTCACCATACATTTGAGGTTATTAATGTTGCACTTTTTAGTTCCCCCAAAGCATGCACGTCCATACAGTAAATTCTCTTTACGATATTTAAATGGTTTTGATATTTTACAAGAAATCCCTTCAAAATAATAAGCACATCAGATGATGTTGGAGTTTTTCAGCCACAGGCGGCTGCTGTGCCATCACTGCAGCAAAGGCAGTCATACCTTGGGCTTATTTTAGTGGAGAAAGAAGAAGCACTGGCAGCTTCCAGTCATTTGCACTCGACTTTTGTCTCTAAATGAATGAAAACAGATGGAAAAAAAGGGGAGTTGGCAAAGCTGAGGGGTAAGACGAGTGTTAGGCAGACAAATGGAAAGAAGAGGAGAGGAGAGCAAAGAACAAAACAGCAGCAAGGGAAACATTTACACAATGCAAAAAAAAGTCCATCTTGACTAAAGTCTCCAGTTGAGTCTTTAAATATTTTTCCTTAAAGAAGTGAAAACCACAATGCAGGTTGCAGCAGATCGGGAGTACAGGAGCCTTGAGAGGCCAGTGAGGAGAAAAAAATCTGGTGATCCATAAATGGTGAAATAAAAGCTTTGGCAGGCTTGGGCTGCTACAAGCATTCCTTTCCCTCCAGGCGAGTTTTAGTTCATCCATATACTCTAAACAGGAGACATTAATGTTGCACAACTTGCCAATACGGAACATTTATGCCTTTTGTTCAGTGCATGGAGAAAAATACACCTAACAGAAAATGTGTGCGCTGTAAGTCCTATTGAGAACATGGGACAGACGTGAGCTTCAGTCTATTGTGACGGAAATTAGTACTACAAAAACACTTGGTGAAAAAAATTAAATGGAAAAATGGACAAGCAGATTTTTTTTTTCCTCACTTGCCTCTCAAGGCTTCTGTAGAAAATTTTAAGAGAAAACTATTTAAGACTCTTTAAAACCAAATTACCAAATATTTAATGTGATAGAGCAGGAGGCATACATTTTCTTCTTTCACTTTGGCAAAGAGAACTTGGATGAGATTTTTGTAAACACCTCATATGAGCCAGAACAATATGAGAAAAACAAATCGGAAGTGGGATAGTTAGTTGACATTAAATGTCGGACAGACAGACAGCGGTTAGTAAAGACAGGCAGTAACTGGACTGACGTACAGACAAGCAGACCAGCATCTTTATTTAGCACAGAGTCAGACAAACAGTTATTTTATCTTGAAATCATGATGCTTTTTACTTACTGAGGTTTTCAAATCAAGCCTTTAATTGCAAATACAACAGTACAAGAAGGCTGAATGAGGTTTCAACACTAAATCAACTCCTCTGCCTTTCAAGGATAAAGATATATAGATATATGCGGCACAGTGTAGACACCACTTTGAAACCCATGACCCTGTGTCATCATCATAATACTGCCGATGCCACATTTGAACCTCTGGTTCCAGAGGTTCATCAGCATGTCTCTTAGTAACATCAATTTGATTCCTTAACGTTAGAATAAAAATATATTATTCACATTAATCACTTGATTGCAGTATGAGGCACTATAATATGATGAAACATTGAAAAAGGAAAATCAATGTTTGGAGATCATGTGCAGCGAGCCAAACAGCAGTACCAGTTGTCTTTTCTTTCATGCATGAACCAGGGTTGACCGACCTAGAGCTGCAACTATTATTCATTTTGTAAAGATTTGATTTTTCTATCTACATTGATATGACCATGGTCAGAGTTCTTTCACACCCACATTGTCAGCTGTTCATGTTAACTTTGATTGTATGACTGGATCATAATTATTTAACACTCACTCATTTTGACGCCAGAGGACAACAAACAAGTATGACGACAGGATCGTCTCATTTCAAATATCAAAAGATTTTTGGTTAACATGAGCGATTGTGCAGAGGAAAACATCATTTATCAAGGGGGTATTTTCAAAATAACACATTTTCCCCAACCTGGAAAACATACCAGTTAAAATTAAGCATGTTCCAAATACTTTGCATGAACACTGCATGGAACGAAAAAGCCGCAGATTCTCACATTAGCTAGAAGCAGTGGATGTTTGTCAGTTTTGTTTGGTTAAATAATCAACATTAATCCACTGAACAGCAGTTTCAGCTAAAAAAAACCAAACACAGATCCTTGCATGTGCTTCTGGGATGAGGAATGGTTGACCCCATTCAGCCTTGGCATGATATTCACACACCATAACAGACAAAGGACCCCGGGCTCCTGGCTTTACGAGTCTGAGCACAGTGTCCCTCCATCCAGTCTGAGTACGTTTGTTGACAGAAATAGACTACATTACTTTCATAAGGTGCATTTTTTTTTTAATGACTTGATCATAGATACTGTCTGACAAGCACTTCAGTATGGCACATATATGTACATCAAACATTCCTGTCACATTGTCTCCATTCCATAAAGTTAAAACATTTACATTTGCAGCTCACACTTCGTGACACATGACCTCTCATCTCAGAGGAATACAAAACCTAACAGCATGAAAAAGGTCAAATTAGTGCTGAATACTGAAAGAACCAGTAAAAGTATTGATTGCAATGCTTTGCTTACATTATGAAAATCCTCTTTGGGATCAACATCGTTCATTTCACGCCCTGATTTTACACATCCTTTACATCGTCATCGAGATGGAGAGCACCGACATTTGTGATCAAATCAGGTTTTCCTTTGGTGGGGAGAGAAATCCCCAGCGATACATTTAAAAAGAAATGTACATGCATGAAAGACAAGCAAAAGATACATTTTCCTCAGAGAAAATGTCCATTTCATTGATTTTCAAAATCGGATAGATGGATTGTTTTGTTCTGGTTTGGCATTGTGTGGCTTAACCAGTGGCCAGCTGTGGCTACCAGCCAGTTTGACAGCACAGGGCAGGTTTAAGGAGGGAGATCAGAGGAGATACAGACCCAAGTCTTTTCCTTGCATTGATCAGCTCAGGGACAGTTTATTGTTGTGAGGGGGAGGTAGGGAGGCAGGGAGAAGGAGTGGGGGAAGGATGAGGGAAGGGGTCGGTTGAGAGGCTGCAAGGTGCCTGTCCTATCACATCGTCTGGCTGAGTCTGTTTGTCTGTCTGTCCTCACACTGTCGAAATCAATTTGCCCTCTGTGGAACTGTGGACAAAGAAAGGGAGAGGCTTCCAGGAGGGCTGGCTCAGGAGAAACAGCAGCAAAGACAACCAAGGACATATGGAGAGGCAGAAACCACATCTCCCTTCAACATGACAAATAAACCCAATAGTCTAAAAGCCCAGTTTGATCTGATCCCTAACTTCCTACAACAGGATGGTCGGTTTTAACCAAATTAATAGTGAATGAGAAGGGTTTTTAAGCTGGGTGAGTTTATAAGGGATTGGGTGGGTGGGTGCAGGTGGAAGCGCTACTAAAGCTGCACGGTGCATGAGGGGGGGTCAAAGCATGGAGCTGCGAGGTCAAAGCATGAGTGCTTTTGATAAAAAATGAACAAAAAGAAAACTTAAATCAACTCAAGCTTAACACAGAAACCAAATAAACTTATAACATGCCTTAAAATCTAATCCACGTGGGGGTTGAGAAGGTCCCTTTAGCATTCATAGCCAATGAGACACTACACATCTTCTACCAGTGTGCGGTATAAACATTATGTGATATCATCCTATGAAAACAGAACAGAACACTAACATAAAACAACACAAAACTAAAAATGTTGGATGTCCTGTTTGCGTGTTTGCGGGTCTGGACTTTAGGCTACATGACACAAAATATCCCAATCCCTCAACAAAAAGGCAGGCTTCCAACTCACAAAAACTTTCAATCGCATTCGACCAAAGTGGAAACACATCATCTTAATTTTTCGAAGTATTTGACTTTTAATGACATGAACTGACAGAACTGATTTTAACAGGATTTTTGTATTAGTACAAAATGGAAAAACTTTTAATTGGAAAGTGTTCTTACCTTGTAGGGAAGCGGGGCTCATAGTCTTCAATTCCTTGCTGTACAGAAACAAAGTAATAATAATTAGTCAGCAATTTATTCTGAACCAACATAATAATTACCACTGCCAATGGAGGTAATTACATATCCATGTTTGTTTGCTTGTCTGTTTGTTTCTCTGCTCATGCACAAAATGTTTCAAAAAGTTATACATTTTATTTCAAGGGAATTTTGAGGAGGTATGGGCCGAGGGCCCAGGAGGAGTTGATTAGAATTTGAGGAAGATCTGGATCTGTATGAGAATCCAGGATTTTTTTTTTTTTTTACATTAGCTTTGCACATTAACATTTTTGTGAACTTCTCAATGACTAATAGGATTTTATAATAATTAGTCAACTAATATTTTTTTTGCAATAATATGTAAAAATACTAAAATGTATTTAAATGTAAATATGTTTAGAATTTGACTTGGCTCAGTCTGGAAACTATTTCCTGAGCAAGTTTTAATGACGACGATGATGCCTGTGAGTGTTTGAAAGTGTCTGAAAGCTGTACTGACAAAAACAACCAGCAGATGGCAGTAAAGATCCATGGTTGAAGCGACATCTCAGCAATGAGCCTATGAAGTGAAACTGATTAACCAAACGACGACAAACCCCACTTGGAAATTACTGAAATTATGTCTTTCATGTCTCAATATCCTATTCTCTCCACGCTAATCAGAAAGGTTTTATTTTTATTTAAGTGTGTGTACACATACAAGGGATCTGACTTATCGACATAAATCAAAGCATAAATGTAAAAAAAAAATAGAAACTAAAGTGGAAACATCTTCAACATACAGGACAATCTTATGCAAACAATTTCAGCATTAATAACAGTGATTTTTAGGACATTTGCTGTCACTGTGAAAATATTTTAATTATTTTTGATGATTTATTTCACTGTAGTTTGCATTTAAACGTTCCTTTTCAAACCATATCAGCCCTTTGCTAGCCAAATCCCTAGATGACTTTTAACCTACAAATCAGGTGTGTATTGACAGAGCACATAAGCCTGAGCAGCCAGCGTCCCCTAAAAGTCAGTTGAGAGGCTTCCAATCCTACATGTGGTGAGGTGGAAAACAGTTTAAGTCGTTATATGACTACTGAGCAATTAAGCATCGCCCACATGATATATTCCAGGTGAGACGTGGGAGGGAAGCTGAACTCGTCGAGAGCCATTTCACATTGCATAAGTCTACTTCTGACGCTGCCTTTCAAAACATTAACCCCCTCCCCCATCATCGCCACCGCTGCCGCCTCTCTCGCTCCTCTTCCTTTCCGTCGGCGGGGCAAACAGGCTGTTATCAGCCTGTCAGAAGAACTTTCCTCAGAGAAGCAGACAGACGCAGAGGGAGCTCCTCCAATGTGCCACGTCTTAAACTCAACCTTCCATAAACAGGAGCGTGTGAAGCGAGGGAGAACTGATTTTCGTGTTTATATAAGCAGATGTAATAAAGTGCTCTCTGCAAGCTTCTGCACAAGAGAACTTTAAGCACTTATAAAGTAAGTGGCAGCCTGTCTGTTAAAGCCAAGCTATTCCTGCAACTCAGGTCAGCAGCATGTAGGAATAAAAAGCAGCCTCCAAATTTTCAGAGACAGACAAGAGCAGATGTTTGCCAGGTTTTGTGCGACATGTCTCATGTGAAGTGATGTGTGTAGATGCCAGTGTGTGTGTGTGGGTGTTTATTTTGCAGACACCCCACCTGTGAGAAACCAGGCACTGCCACGCTGTAGGGGCGTTGCTGTCTGCCGTGCAGGGCAGCAGCGCTCTGTGCCGCCATGCGGGAGTGGATGCCGTAATCAGGGACAGAGAGAGCCATGTCTTCTCTCTCTAGAAGGTTGCCTGTGCTACTGCTTTTCCCATGGAGGCTGGAAACACACAGGTGTACAGAAAATCAGGAAATGGTAAACATGTTGCGGCTCATATTGTCAATATGAATCCAAAAGTAGCTAGTAAATAATGTTGGATCAAAGGTATCATAAAGTTTTCATCAGAGCTTAATATTCATCTAAAAGAAAATAAGTTAAACATGTACAATTTTTTTTTCCATCAGTTACACAACTTTAACCAACATTCAGTCGGTCGATATTTAGTCAAGTAATGACTCATTATTACTCTATCATGACATCAGATTTTCACCACACATAGACAAATAATTCCAAATAAGGATTTTATCACAATATGTATAGAAAATTTTAATAATAATAATGATAATAATAATGATAATAATAATAATAATAATAATAATAGGTTAAATTAATCTTAAACTTTATTGTGTGTTTTGTCTCTTTTTTGTTGAACGATTCACACTCGAAACAGGAGTATAGGGCGGTGTTTTGTACAAAACCATACAAAAAGAACTATTATACTATTATATTATAAAGGCAATGGGATGAACTAATACACAAAAGATCCACAAGGCCTGACATCTGTAACAGTTCACTTTTATATATCACAGTTATCATCAATGGCAGCATTTTGTGAAACTCCCCTGTAATACGTAGAATTAAAAACAAAAAAAACAAAAACATACTTGTGTACTCGAAGTTGTTTCATGGAGTTGCCGTCGCCATCAGATATCACTCGGGTGTAGGAGAAAGGAAACCAGCCACGCCTGGAAGAAATGTGGAGGCACCAATTTATCCAGGCCTCTTTTCTTTTCTTTTTTTTGCATCTACACTTTAAGAGCTTTATACCTAAATAGTAGTACCACCAAATGTAACTAAAATCTGTTGACTAGTCTTTGAGTTCTGTTAAGTATCAGACAGGTAGACTAACAAAAATGAGAGAACATATAAACAGCACTCACATCCTTGTCTTCTCATTCTCTCCGTAGTGCCACCCATCCCGAGCCTCGGGGACCAGCAGAGTTATGACATCGTTCTCAGAGAAGCTGAGCAGGGTGCTGTTGTCACCGGCTGCATGGGAGAAGATGGCCTGGACTCGAGTTCTCCCGTTTCTCTCCAGCCCTGCTGCCATGGAGCTGGACCGGGGCAGCGTACGGGTCTCCGCTGGCAGAGACGGTGACAGAAGGAAAACAGATGTTTTTCATCATCTATAACATGATGTAAAGCTGCTCTACCTCCACATTCTTCAGTTTCTGCTACAAACCAGGAAACAATTGTGTTGCTCTGCTAAACAATGATAATGATAACGATAATAATAATAATCATGATGATGATAATAATAATAATCTTGTGTAGCACTTTTCAAAGCTTGTTTACAAAAGTGCAGTACAGACAAAGAAAGAAGTTGTGTCAATATAAAAACATATAGTTCACAGCATAAATAAAAGCATAGAGCATAAGACCTGATGAGTAGAACGTATGATAAAAGCATGTAAAATAATTATTTTTAATTTGGGTTTGTTTTTTTTGTTTAATTTTGAATTATTATGCATTAAAGAGGGATAGAAAGGAAACAAACAATAAACAGATTTACTATTTACAAATTCTGCGTATAAGTTTTGAGGATTGATTCAAGAGAAGGAACTGACGTTGCAAACCTAAGTTTCTGTGGGGCTTTAAAAGTAATTGATAAAAGTTTCAAAATCAAGTCTATAGCTGACACGTGGCCAGTGTAGCATTTCAAGGATGGGATTGATATGATCGTATCTCTTAGAATCTATTAAGGTTTGGCAGCTGAGTTTTAAATGAGCTGGAGAAGGGAGACGGCCTTGCGGCTGATCTCCGCATACAGCGAGTACAATAATCCAGGCGTGGCGAGATGAATGACTTTTTCAAGGTTTGCTTGAGATTATTAAAAAAATACAACATTTAGCAAAGTTTCTGAATTGGAGAAAGCATGATTGTCCTACCTTGTGAGGCATTTTGTAGCAAGGTTTTGAAAATTGTTCTATACATAATACATTTATTATTGGTGATATGCATGTCTGCGGGATCACAAACAGCAGCACACTGGACTGCCAGGTTGCAAAATATAATATATTTTTTCAGTGCTTTTGTATTGGGAATCAACATTGCGTTTACGCATGGATGGTAAAAAAAAAAGACTTTCAGTGTACATAAAAAGTTAAGGTCGTGGTTACGCCTGTGAGACACATCTGAGATGCGACCCTGCAAGTGACACGCTTGCCTGCTGCTGGAAACCAGGGGTATGGGAGCGGAGACTTAGGCATACAGTAAAAGTACCATAAAACCAAAACAATCAACTAAAAGGGGCTAAAAAGATCTGAGTAGAAGCAGAGCTGGATGGTCAGTATAGTTTCTTACTCAGTGTTGTCTTGCTCTTGGCTGGGGCAACCTTGCGTACAGGCAGGGTGTTGGAGTAGACCTCCCCTCCTTGACGCTGGGTCTGTGACGAGGCCTTGCCCTGAGCCACTTTGCCCTCCATCCACTGCTGGTAGTCTTCTCCGCCGTGAGCACCGGCCTCGCCGTTCATGACCGTCATACCTCCATCCACACCTCCCATCAGCCTCTGCAAGGATGACATTTACATATAGGTGAGTCAAAGCAAACTCTCACTCTGTCTTTAGATCATCCAAAGCTTTTATGTAGCATCCAGTAACTCATTAATAATCTGGGTCAGGGGATATGCTGATTATTAAAAAAGACTGCATTTCCATGCACAGTATGTTGGTTTAAAGATGAACATATGAAATAACTGCATAGAGCTTCAAAGTGCGTGTCATCTGGGAACATCAAACACCACTATTTGTACCGTGGTATTTAATTAAAAGCTCTGGAAAAACTGAAGCAGTCTGTCTTTCAAGTTTCTTTTTTAGTAACTGGGCCTGCAGGAGGGGTAGAGAGGGCAGCGTGTAGAGGGATTTTAGCCTCTTCTGTGCGACAACCTAATTACCTTTACTAATGATTTCATTTGCATTCACCGGAGGTTTCTGAGGATGTGTACGGGGCTCCTGTGATGCAGCAGCCATGATCAGAGGCCACACACCTCGACGAGGCTGTGACATTCCTGGTTCTTAATAAGGGCCTCGATGGACAACACTTATCTTTGTTTGTGTGTGTTCCTTGTTTGTGTGTGTTCCTTTTTTGTGTCGAGGGCCAGATAATGTTTTTAGACACTATGAAGGAATGTTACATTTGGTAAAAGAAGACTCTTCGGTTAACGAAAATGTTCATCAACAACTAACATGAGACATTGAGAAGCTAAGAACAGATCTTTGATAATAAAAACCGTGACAAAACGAGTATTTTGTTTTCATTGAGGAGACAAGACAGGACTAAAATGTTAGTGGAGGGTTAGCGGACATTAAAAAACAAAACGCGCAATATTTTGCGCCAGTAGTGAATGTAATCGGCTTGTCACAATGTATTTAATGCATCCCTGTCTGATTCCCACAATCCCAGGTGATGCTGTCCCAAAACAGACAAGAGAGTTAATGACAATTTGATGGCTTCAACACAAAAAAGATTTAGTCAGAAAAAAAGAAAAGATCTAGTGACGCACTTCATTTATAATTTGGCAAAAAAGGAAAACAAAATACATTGTCCTTTCGTTCAAACAGGGAAAAAAAATGTTCGCATTTCAGACCAGTTCCCAATGTGGCTAAAGGTGCATCACATGTTGCTGCTGTTTGGGTTAACTCGTCAAGTGACCAATGGCAGTAGCCAATGAATAAAACAACACAATTACTGGTTGCAGTTGGTCTGAATGATTATTTAAGGTGGTAGAGGAACAGACCTGATGTCCCATGCCCCCACTGGCCCTCAAGGCTGCCAGTTCTGGAGGCACCGGCAGGGGTTTAGCACCAGGGATGGGTTCAGAGATGGGCATGCCTGGATGATGAGCACCGGGAGCCATGATGCCCGCTGCACCGCTCATCTGCTGGGCAAGGAACATGGCACGATCTGGCAGTTTGTTGGGCTCGGCACAGGCCTGCTGCCACACTGGGATCTTCTGTGACAAAAGCTCCTTCCCCTGAAAGAAAAGGTGGTGTGTGTTAGGGTTATGCTGCTTTGCTTATACGTTTTCCTTGCACACTTTAATCAGTATTTATTTTAAAAGAACAGGCAGCTAAATTACTTTAACAAGTACATGATTTCTAGATTTTTGTTAGTTTATTAGGTTCTTATTTTTAATCATTAGATCTGAATCAAATTCTATTATAATACAGAAGATGTGTGTTGATAAAATCAAAGAGAATATTTGCTAATGTAATCATAAAATTGTGAATATATTCTCAAATGCCCATTTTACAATGCAAATAATTCTGTACCAAATTAGTCACTTGGCCCAAATCACATTGAAATCTGCCGACTAGTTTGATATATCCTGCAAAACAAGCAAACAAAAATATATACAGTATGTAACCTCTGGTGGTGATGCTTTTGTAAATATGTTGAATGGTATGTCCCTATGGAGGTAAACATGGCATCATATTCAAATAAGCAGAAGTTTTCATTAGATGATGGGAGGAAAATATAGCTGAGAGAACGAGTGGATGGAACATACAAGCCACAAGATATGGGAGGAGGAATGAGACGCAGGCTAAAGTAAGAGGTATGGATCCTCTGCATAAATGCAAACATTTGAGAGGCTCTCAGCTGGTGCTTTAAGAGCGGAGCAACATTCCCTCCATACATCATTAAGTAGAGCAGTTACATAAAGACACTTCTCATTTGCATTCATCATAAGTGAATAAATGATGGTGTCCTGAATCCATGAATATAGGAAAGATGCTGGCAAAGACGACGCTTCTCAAACAGCGAACTCCAGCAGGCTCGTGTGGAGGATAAACACGGTTTGGCTCCAAGCTTTACTGTCGTTGCTGTGTGTACGTGGGCATCGAGGTGTGGGTGGGATGATCGAATAAATTATCGGATAAACAAATAGAAAAGTCCAGCAAAAAAGCAATTCATACTAACAGTATGAGTATTGTGTTACTGGGGATTTATGCTCTGACTGAAACAGCTTTTAGCTCACTAAGCTAATGATGTCACACTGCTTCTTAGGCCTTTTGAGGCCATTAACCTTCACAAGAGGCTAAATTAATGGAATTGCGATGAATGAGATATCACTCATGCGTTTCTATGCGAGTGCACTAAAGTCTTTCAGGGCTTCTTGCTGCTAGAAGAAAACATGAGTCACTTTGACCTCAGCTGGCCCTCTCATATAGATAAGGTAGAGCGTAGGTGGATCAGTACTTTTTAACAAGATGTTGGTAAAATCAACTAATGGCTCTTATTCCTTCATTCCATGCCCTCGCGCGCAACCACCGTAGCGAAGGAGAACTCATTCACAAACATTTAATTTGAAGATTTTTTGCAGATCTCAGATCATTTTCTCCAATTTTCTACAGTCCATCCATGAAAAGTTTCAGGATCATTTCCTGCATAGGGCCATGTGAATAGGAGCAGGGATCGATAGTAAGGGAACTCTTGCCCGCCATGTCCCACTTCAAGACTTGATAACATTTAATGGACAATGCCAGAACGGCTGTGTTGTGAATGAGAGCAGTGGGGATTGCAGGGACAAACACGATGCAAGGTTTCAAATGGAGTGACCGTGATTTTCGCTATTATTTGCTTAATCTATCGAATTTCAGATAATAGCAAAAAATCCTAATATGATTTCCCTCATCCGAAGATGTTTTATTCAACCGATAATGCAGTCCCTGAAGACATGTAGCATATGTTCACACTGAAGATGCAAGAAAGGTGGAGTTTGCTTGAAAAAAACTGAAATGATTTACAATTTTAAAAAAAATGAAACAAGCTAATTTCTTGTATTTGTCTACAATAAATTCAAGATTCAATTTCATTTCTGAACTAAATTGAAGTCTGAAAAGTATTCTGCTCTTCAGGCATCATCACATCAGCGGTTTGTGTTCTGGGCTTCCTCCCCGTCTACAAATCACTCATTCAGACACTTTAACGCCCACACACAGCAAGTCTGAACCAAGTGTTCTTGCAGAAGTGGGTCATTCGCTCTGCGCTGCCTTCCCACTTCACCCACTCACCCTCCACTCCATCACTTCATATTTTCTTCAGTGTGAAGGGATGAGGGGTGGGTGGGACATGCATTCCTTACTCATTTCTTGAATAAGAGAAAACTCCCGACGACAGCAGCAGAAAAGTTTTTTTCCTGAATGAAGTGGAAATCGAAACGCACTTTGTGTTGTCTGAGGCAGGTGAGCACAGCTATCGATGACATAGCATTGCCAACAAATGAACAAAGTAGACGAATGGCGTCGGCTGGAGCCATTCTTCCTCACCTTGTTGTGGTAGGCACTGCTGTTCTTTGCTACGGCACACTGACGGTCCACCAGGAAGCAGTACCTCCTCCTCTCCTCAGACAGAGCGTTCTTGTAGCCCTCAGCGATGTAGCTGTCCAGCTCGCCTTGCTTATTGCTGATCGCTTCAACATACTGGGGACAGAAAGGGGAAAAAAATGGCAAGATTTCTTTATTAGGACATTATCTCACTGTTCTGATTGCACAGTTTCCTTCGTGCTTTGTTTTAAGATGCAGGATCTCCTCCCCACTGAACAAGTAGAACCCCTCACATCCACATTTAGCAACACTTTGACACGCATAACAGCAAAAGGCACGATGTCATGAACACCTCTTCTGCTGAAAGTTCATGTCTAAATGCAACAAACAAACCGGCGGTGGTAAGACACGATTTTAAATGTGTGCTTTACGTCAAGCATCACCAGACATGCTAATTAGGTAATCAAGGGAATCCAGTTCATGCATTCATTAGAACATATTTTTGCCTCAACAACACATTTATCTAAAAAAATGGAATATAAAAAAAAGGGTATGTTTCTCCAGAAACAAAACCTGGTAAATAGGGGGGGTCGCTGGTTGGGACAAAGTACTGCACATGTCACCAAAATAAAAAGGGCCGAATCATTAAACTCAAATTCCCACACAAAAACAAACACAGAAAGCCAACTGACGGTGTTGACTCTCTGGAGACACTCAACCTACTGAGCAGGTAAAAAAAAAAAACAGCCTGCTTATATAACCTCCCATCCAGGCTGATTGCCATCAGCTGAGGGGGAATCACAGGTGCACCCAATATCTCCTGACGAGCAAGGATGATAGAAACCTGTGACCTTTCCTCTGACCATAACACCATATAATTTGCTATACATTTAGTTTGCATTATTTCTGTTTAAAGATAATTTATAATCAGAAATATGATTTTAAATCAGAGATCATTTTATTAAATGATCTCAGAAATAGAGATAAAAAATAAAACAAGCATTATTCAGGTAACAAATTAATATAATAAATAAATCTTTAAAAAAAAATGAAGTTAAATAACTTTTGCATAATCTGCTTTTATTCTGTGTTCTCATTTAGTAAACAAAGTACAGAGTCTGTAATAAGGGGACCTGTCACACAAGTATAGTGAATGTGCACTAAAACTCCTATACTCTGGTGAATGGACATAAAAAGATTTAGTGAACCCTAAGAGCATGAAGCTATCCTCCGTGTGTTGATTAAAATATGAACATGGTTCATATGCTGAGAGATCTAATTAAAAGATCATCTTTGGATACAGATGTGGGGATGAAAATATCAGTTTTCAAAGGGCGTATAACTTGGTCTTATGTAACATAATGCAAAGAGAACAGCATTCACATAGACAGGGTGAGATGTTCCGTGCCCCGAGGATATTATTCAGAGCCGGCTTCACTTCCTCTGAGAGGAGAATCCTTTCTGAAGTTAATAATGATAAGATGGAGATTTTCGGCTTGGTTTCGCATTCGGATAAAGAAAGAGTTCACCGTGGGTTTGAGTGGAATCCAAATGACTCAGAAATACTTCATCTGGTCATGTTTTAATAAATCTGACACAACAAAGACAACAAAGGACAGGAGTGCTGCTTCTTTAAATGTTTATAAGGCAAACTAAACTCAATTTCCTTACTTTAGTCTGATAAAAATATGGGAAATGGGATATTCACTGTATTATCATAGTATTATATTAATATTTTTCAGCTCTGTATTTGGTAACAAAGAGAAAAACATAAATAAATACAAAAAAATGGACACACAACACATAACAGCAGCAGACATTATAAAATACAAAAAAACAAAAAAAACAAACAGACACCACAAATAATATAACAATACACACCATAAGGCATCAATTAGTCTGTGGTTTTGTACTGAAGCACAGCCTCTGTACAGAACATAGGATGGATCAGAGGATTACCTAAAAGCACAAACTTGTCAAAGTGTGTAGTGGTCAAAAAGAGATTTTAAGAGATCCTCCTGACCGATGATTTCTATCAGTCTGTACCCACTGGACTCATTTCATACCTGATTATACCTGGACAACAGCCAGATAAAAACAAACAAAAAAGGTTCCGACTCCCTGCAGACGCAATCTATGTAAAAGAAAATAATCTGGAAAAGTTGAGAACATAACACATTCCAGGCAAATCAAAGAGAGATGTTGAAAGAAATGATCTACAGTATATCAACATGATAATCTAGCAAGGAAAAGAACAAGTTTTAATAACTAAGCCCAGTCCTTCATGTGGGCACAAAACAGCACCCACCCCAGTGAACATTACATGGTCACAAGCCAATGTGGCACCAGCAGTGACAGAGGGCCACTAATGAATCATACAAACTGTGTAGGTGGAAAGACTTTTGGTTAGCCTACACCCAGCGAGCGACCATGTTGATCTAATGCAGATCCACATGCTGAGGTCAGGATGACTACGTGGGAGGGGTCCATCACCAGAGTGACTGACAGGGTGACAGAAGGGGGCGGGAAAACTGCCACATTATACAGATTGTGTGCAGCTATGGGGACAATTTGTAGATTCTAAATTTAACAATAAATCACAGATATGGATGTAGCCAGCAGGATGTTTACCCTGGAAGTCATGTGTGTGTTATGTCTACCTGTCTGCTAAAATCCACATAATCATACAACCTTCCAGGAATGAATGAATTCAATGAAGGGGATACAATTGAAAGGCAGAAGCTGTAAAACCTGTCTGTCCTGCCCCTGAGCATAAGTCGTCCCTAACCTGGTATCAGGTAGACACAGTGTGTGTATGTTCACAGAGGAAGGAAGGTATCGTGATACAAGGTCACAATTAATAGTTACATTTTCATCAGGTTAATCATTTCCTCTATGACGCATGGGCTGTTTTTGGTCGCAAAGAGTTTCCTCCTATTCAAATACTGTGAATTATGATGTAATGCCTCTTTTCATGCTATCATTAAACCAGAATTGTCAGGTCAAATGGAAGAAGGAAACAGTCATTATTTTGCATGTTTCCTCAATTAAAGGATTTTTCATTTTCATTTTGACTATTTGAGCCCTTAACCTATCATATGTCAGAGCTTGTGGTCCAAACAGCCTCAAGTTTGTGGATGGTTTAGGATGGCTTAGGAGTTATTACCTAATGCTAATGCCATCTTCATACAGGAGTATAAAATCATTTATTCTTTGCTTATAGTAAATAAACCTTAATTAATCTGAATTTAATCAAATTACCATTTACTATGTAGTCTACTCTGTGCCCTATACTTGATGGTACATAAAGATGAGTATTGACATACAGACAGTGTGGAGGATGGGAATCAATAGCTTATTTTTCTCTAAAGGACTCCAAAGCAGGTTAATCTGATAAAGTCCATCATACATTATATATCCTATAAACTGCCATACATTCTGTCATCAACGTGTTTGATTTTGTAACTTAGTTCTGGCATTGTAGAAGCAAAAAAAAAAAAAATCCTAAAGAACATAGGACATGATATGAGCAGTTTTATAACAGGTCCCTGGAGAAAAAAAATAAACACTAGTTTGATATACATTTATGTAAATGTAAATTTATCCACCACAGCAGGGTTTCTCCTCCATTATTAAAGTAGTTTTAATACATCAGGCCAGCTTGCATGCGGTGTACACAAGTTGTGGTCGCTCTCAGATATGGAGCCTTAATTGGATTCCAACTGGCTTCTCATTCCACTGCCAATCAGCAGCTCCCTGCCTGCAGCTCCCTCTATACACAAAACATAAATCTGGACAAAAGCTGCACATGGTTTCTGCTGACAGTGAGCACAATCAGCATAAAAGATGTGTGCTGGAGGGGCCAGTGTGTGCTTGTGCGTCCAGTGTTTATTGACTAATTTCACATTAATGATGGTGAACCATTCTGCAAAAACTCTGCAGGGCCTCTGCTGAGTGTCGAAACTTTGGGCTTTAATAGATTGATTAGGAATTACATTTAGAATGTGAAACAGTACTGCAGAACTAAAATAATACCTGTGCTGCTTTGATTCAAAACTGACGAAGCTCTTCTCTTTGTTTTACTGAGATCAAGGATAACAGAAAAAAAGCAAAAGGCAGAAAATAATAAGAGAATTTTTGAAGCCTAATGTCACCTTTAAAAAATTAATTTCAGGAGGGAATTAATTTTGGTTTCTGGAAGCTCCCTTTGGAGCAACCTCAGCTGCAGTCTGACATCTTTAGGGTAAGAAAGTCTTAATGTGACGACATGAGGCAGGACTCTGGCTGTCGGGGTAAATCTGGAAACGTCCAGCTTTAGCGACGACAATGCTGATCAGTCCGTCCACCGCTTCGGTCTGAACATGAAACTAAATATCTAATATAAGCATCAAGTACTATAAGATGAATTTCCATGGATTTTTATGATATTCATGGTCTCCAGAGAGTAGATCTTAATGTCTTTGATGATCTCCTGATGGTCTGACAGTCCTGATGGATTCTGTCATTTTAAGTAGTTCTGATTATCCTGATGTATGTTCAAGTGTTCATACGACATACTACTCATAAGCTTAGTTTTAATTATTTATTTCATGCTATAAAAACGTGGTTTTTAGGTGTTGGCGGTCATGATTGACAGCTGAACCATGCTCGTAATTGAATCAGGCATGAATGGGCGGGAATTCGATTCCATGGCTCCACGTTACGCAGACTTTGGTGCCCAATGATGTCATCGGTGCACAATGGCAGTGCTCAAATGGCAGTACTTTTATATACAATCAGTGATCTCAACATTGTATATAAAACTAAAACTATATATAAAAATAAATATAAAACTATTGGATCAATTGCCATGAAATTTGGTGCATAAATTTACGTTCACTTTGGTATGACATGTAATAACTCATGTATAATGATCAAATTAGCTGATTAACTATTGTTTTAAATTATCATGCCGGAAATTCCCACTTTCTCCTAATCCATCATAGCTTTCCTCTCATGATGGGATTTTAATTCTGTTTGGTTTTTACTACTTTGCACTCATATACAGAGGACCACGTGGAGAAATAGCTCCTGAAGACATTTCCACAAGCCTGCAGATTGTCTCTGTGAAGGAGATGGTGAAACACACTGGACACAGACACACAGAGAGAGAGAGAGACAGATGTTTTGTACTCCAACAAGACAAGAGGAACCTCAACAAAACAACAAAAAATATTTCCCACCTCCTCAAAACCTCCGAATCCTGATATAATGACTCATTTTCTACAAATACTTTACCCGGCTATTCAGTGCCACATGATTCATAACCAGGGCATCAACTGGTGATTATTTTCAATTTGGATTCATCCCCACTGTGCTGTGAACCAAGTCATTGTTCAGTCTATAATACGTCAGAGGACAGTGAAAATGTCATGTCTCAGTTGCTTGAGTGGCTTGTTTTTCTTCCACCGTCAGTCCACAAAATAAAAATATTCTGTTTGCAATGATGTAACAAAAAAAGGAAAGCAGTAAATTCTCACATTTGAGAAGACAGGAGCAGGAAATGTTTGGTGATTTGAGCTTAATGAATGGCTTAGACTGGTGGTTACCAGCCTATGTCTGCTTGTCACCCCTAATATCATGCAATATCTACAGGTGAGTCTATGAGCTGTGAACAATTACTTTTTTAGATTAATTCTGCTGATTGACTAAACGACTGATGAACAATGTCAACGCTCATCATCATCAGAAAAAAAGGAAATGCAGCAGGACAGGGAGGGAGGTGGGGAGGGAGGGAGTGAGGTCTTTTACACTGGCATAATTTAAAACTACCCCTTTTCCACCAGTGATGCTTAACTAACAAACGTACCATCAGGTTAATCATACTGTATATTGTGCTCAGGCTGCAGCTCAGTGCTTTATGAACCCTGAGGGACACCATTGTAAGCGGTTGACTTCCTATCGCCTATAGTTTTAATTATATCATCAATCATGAGCAGGGGGAGTGAACGGCGACAACTTTAATCTGTGATGTTTTTTGTCTTCTGGCTCCAAGAGGCAGCAGGAAGCTGTAGACTTAATCAAAAGTTGGACAGTGGAGGGATGCATGAAGTGAGCAGGAATGCATTATTAACCCCGTTTTATACTTGTAGAAGCAAGGGAGCCACATCCATCAGGGTCAAAACAAATTTATGCACCATAGTGTGCGTCTTTTTTTTTTATCTTTGACTCTGAGCTTCATTGGGCAGGATGCTGGCATCTCCTGCTCCTGAATAACCTGATTCCCAAGATGATCCATGTGATGCACAGCACATACCATCTCTCTGAGTACATACAGGAGGTCCACAACACTCTAACGCAGACTCTCCAACACCCACAAACACAGGCACAAACTAGATAGTACTCAAATTGCATATCTTTTCCAAGGCTAACCAATCCACTAAATATATTACTTTGATTGTCAATTTGTTTAATCAGTTTGTAATTGGTAGTAACTCTGGCACACCACAGAAGTAGCTTTAAAAATGTCAATATGGCTGACTGAGACTGCCTTAGGGTCCGTTTACACGACGACCGTTTCACCCAAAAACGGAAACCTTTTTTTGTGTTTCGGCCATCCGCAAACTTTTGAAAATGGGCTCCAGAGTGGAAACTTTTCAAAACGCCACCGTACCATTGTCGTATAAACGGGCAAAACGCAACTCTGGGTGAAAACAATGACAACACAGCCCCACTTGTTTAAATAGGGCCTATAGATGAAGTAATGCATAGACTGCAATCTTCACAAATTCATGCATCAAAATAATTTGAAAGGTGCTAGAACCACTACTTCTGGGGTGTTTTGTTTTTGTACCTGTGACTTAAATGTGTTGGTAAGACTTTGATATATTGTGCTAACAAACAAACACGTAGAAATAATCCTCTTCCAGGAGGTACTAAGCACAAACTTACATGCATGAATGCACAATTACACTCGTGCACCTACTCTGGTCTCCGATGTTCATATTGGTGAGATGTTTGGACATTCACTTCATCTCAATACCTGAAACAACCTGCGTCGGAAAAAGGCCTGGTGTCTCAGCAGAGACACACTGGTTAAACCATTAAAGTCCAGAGGAACTGCAGGACTGTGGTGCTGGATGTTCTTGTGCTGTTGTTCAGCATAGCTCCATGTATTGATTTTTGTAACAACTGGCCCAGCCACCTCTTTCATGCTCCAGCAGCTATGTATTGAAGCAACACTAACAATTACAGAATAATTACCTCCCCTGCTGCTCCTACATCACGGTGTGGGACGGCAGCCTCAGCCTGGAAGAGCCGCTCAATTAGCCCTTAACCTCTGACACCATGTTTTCTCTGCACTGCAATAATAAGTTGAAACCATATAGTGTCTGTTACATCATCGGTTTAGTCTCATTCACTGCGTATAAAGTTTTCTATTATGGTGCTTAGTTACCAATTTTTGTGTATTTGTTTTGCTTGTTTACAGGGGTGAAACTGGGAATTATTGTGTGGAGGACTGGTTTATAGTGTCAGAAATTAACTTTAATGACACATTTTGAACTTCTCCTTTTGCTTTTTAATTTTTAAAAACATTTTGGTGAAGCAACTTGATAATGATCAGAGAGGTATTTGGGGATGTGCTTCCACAGAATGTTCACCAGTTTTTTCAAATGTAATTTTCAAAATCTGCCTGTAGAAATGAGTGGGATACATTTAGGATTTTAGCATCTAGCTAGTAAAAATGCTGCTGTAAAAGAACAAGTAATGATAAATGTAGGCCTGTGTATTTTAAAAAAGGAAAATAAGAATTAAAAAAAGAACATTTTGTAATTCAAACAACTTTTCCGGTACAGATTTATGAGTCCAAGAGGTGCACTTGAATGCATGATCCAGTAAGATGGGGCTTCATCACACAATTCTCTACTTGACCTTTCCAAGCATCCTGCCTTTTGATTATATTTAATTATAACAATGTTCAAAACGACCAATTATGCATGGGGGGCTCTTAATCAAAAACTTTTAATCACTTCCTCTCCCTGGTTCAAATCTTTTGTCACATGACAAAACCATCAGTCAAACTGTCTAAAAAGTGATATTAATCTAAAAACATCAATTCACTTATATCTGCGGAAATGATTTTACAAGCTTGGACAATGAGATCAAAAATTTCCCATTGGCAAACAACACCCCGTCAACCAATAATTGACGATGTGATAAAATAATTAACTGCGGTTTTGCAAACTTTTTAAACCCACTGAGATGTATTTCCCATATGATGTCTGTTAGAAAGCCACATTAGAACAGCAGGTGAGAATGTTTCTCCATTGTACACCATTGAACGCTCAGGCTGTCAGTGGATAAAGCCCCATATTCCCCGCTCCAATGTGAGTTTAATTATTTGCATCACATTTGACAGCTGACGCACTGACAAAGCAGAAATATAACAATGGAGGTCCATCAGCCACGGATGATAGCCAGGTTGTTCCTCTTGTCACACTAAACACAAGCCGGCTACAGGCGAGAAGAACTTGTGTGCGTGACATGATTTATTTGTTATTGACATCTAAGAGAATTAATCCAGATTAGAGATTGATACTGTCACTTTATAAGTAACCATACGCATGCAAATGAGGACACGCACACACCCACGCAAGCATACAGCATGACGATTTATACATACAAAGCATCACCTTCTCCTTTGTCTCCCGCCCAGCCTCTCATTGTGCTGGAGAGGACCTGATTGGCAGACGACACATCACAGCGGCATAGACTGTGGAGGTTGTGTGAGAGGGCACGCCCACGATGCGTCAACACAACACCTACAGACAGGGCAAAGTGACTCGCACGTCTCCTCACGCCTCCGCTTAAGCATTTACCTGAATGTGAGGGAAAGCGACCCGTCCACCTACCCAAAGTTTTATACACACATATCATGCAACAGTGATCAAATTTCAGCAACTGATAAAATGGCTGGAAATAGTCTGAGTTTTAGGAGCATGTTGGTGGTGTTGAATTGAATTTCAGTATAGTTACACCTGGCTTTTTTTCTTTTTTTTTTATATTGTCATGTTCTTCTCTGATGTTTTGGTTCTATAGAGCAGCTTTTGTATCTAAGATAACAAATGTGATAACATGATTCAACATGATTTGTTTAATATGCTTTAAAATCTGGGTAAAATCCTCATTATTAGGTCTGAAACCACATTTATTTGTGAATACTCGATTATTTTGTTTGTGATTGGGTCATATTTAAATATACTTTGTCAATGTTGTCAGATCCATGATGAGGGCAACAAAAATGTGTCCCTCGTGTTACAGAATGAATTTTGCTCTATTTTTAAAAAAACAACAACCTCAGATGCATGACGCTGTGGGTTCGAGTCATAACCTTCGTCATCTCAATTTTTTCTCAGTGTGAACAGCCTTTCAGACTCCCACCCAAACTTCCATCTGCCCAGTTGGGCAGTTCAGCTCAGCATGTCCTATCCCATCAGCGCCGCCAACAGTCACGGATTACTGGGTGCACTGGAGCTCAAATCCACCAGGAGGAGGGAAAAATTATCTAAGAGCCAACTCTACGGGTATAGAGAGAGGCTTTGTGGCACACTGAGGAGCCAGCATGAGGTCACGAAGTCTGTGCTGGTGATTCTTATTCTGACTTGAAATAAAGATGAAGTCAATTATGAGCAGATATTGTTTTCTCCAGAGTGTAACTGGTAAGGTTCCTTGCACCACACACTGTGCTGGAGCCAATGGGATCATATATTCTTGGCACTCGCATTTTTATGCACTGGTCTTCTAGATGATCATAATGATCCTGCATGAGCTGCAGAGCCAGGGCATCTGTTTAATTCCTCCTTTGTCCATAGAAACACCACATAGTCTGGATTATTCAAAATAGCCTCCTGCACACGTCTGAAGACACATCTAGTTTCACGAATACACAGACACAGACACACACTGACCTGCATCTCTTTGTCTCCATATTTGGAGGGGTGCTTGCTGCCCTGGCTCTTCCTCCGCAGTTTCTTCAGCTCTGCCTGGCACTTCTCCAAACTCTCCCCTTTGCTCTTGTGCTCCATCTGGTACTTCTTTAGCGCAGCCTAAGGGGGGCAGCACAAAGGCTGCAGGGTTAATGCAGTGTCCACAAGTTTCAACATCCACCGACGATATTTTACACTGACATGCATTCATTTAAAACTGCCCTGACATGTGGTCCGCTTCTGTTTCACTGCCGGATTTATGCAGAATGGAGGAGAACTTGAGGACTTCGATATTTCTCCTCCTCCTTTTAATTTTTTTTTCGTAAACAAACAGAAGCCAATAGAAACAAACTTCAAACTTTGATCATTTGAATTTGGCTAAGATCTGCTAAAGTTTATTGGATACCAAAATTTGGTAGTGACTTAAAATCTTAAAAATCTGGTTCAATGCCCTCAAATACAAAAGAAATTGGCAGAGATCCCAAAAATGTACTGTCTACTTTCACTCTGAAGGCTTTTATACTGTAATGTCATGTTCTTTTTCCAGTGGTAATGCTCTAAAACCCCACTGTACACAAACTGATCAACACCAAACAGCCAACAGACACTTTATGAGACCAACCAATGAACAAAGTGGAGAATTTAGTGGCTTAAGAGCCAGACGTTTTCCTCAGGAGTTGGTAGAGACCAAAAGCGGAGCTAAAAGAGTGTGAATATCGGACTTACATTCATCAGGTGGCCAGACACATGACTCTAAATGAGAGCTACTGTTGCTCTGCCTCTGTTTTATGTGTAAAAAAGCAAGAAACGTTAAGAAAAAAAGGTGATGATATGTCAATGCAGTGTGCTTCTCCTAAGCCAAAACAAACAAGTTATTAGTTTCCTATTTCTGTTTATTCTGTCCATCATATATTGTTTTTTTATTACATCAAAATTTGACTGTAATGATCTGAATTAATACAAGATTCTTAACTGCTGATCATCATAAGCAAATGTGTCTTTTTCTTTTTTTTTTTAAAAACATGTCATTTTCCTAGATTGAGTCATAATTCGCGGGGCAGTGTGGGAAGTCATTTATGTAACTTGCTGCAGCGGTTTGGATGAAAGCCAGTGGGAAATTAAGGAGAGAGAGTGCATTTTGTCTCTGGTCGATGATTTTATGAGAACATGGTTCATACTTTATTCCCCATAACTTCACTCTCCGGAGAGACCCAAGTGTCACGGGGCAGTGTTGAAAGTGGCGTTTCATTCAAGCACATGTCAGTTACACTATTACATAATAATGATATAATGAATGGTGCTGTGTGAGTCTCCTTGAGAAGCTATTATTATGACTGGTGCTTTAAACATAGGTCATTCAATTAAGCATTTGAACTAGATCTGTGGTTTTTAGTCATTCCTTGTATGGAAGATGAACAGGACATAAAAAAATTATTAAAATTAAATTACTTAATTGTTCACCACAGTATGAGATAGAACACTTGGATAAAGGATAAAGCAAGTACTGCTGGACAGATTTCCACAACACTTGGTGGAAAGACGAGGCATGGTCAGGAAAAAACTTAGATTTTGTTGAAGATCTAGCAAAGTGGATCCAGATATTTTTTTTATATGACTTTCCTTAACCTCATTGAGATAGGTATGTGCTCTCTGAGTGCCATTCTAGTAGTGCATTTAAATGACAACATCTAGCATGAGGCTTATTTGGTTGAGGCTCACAGGGTTTGAATGAAAGTCTTGAATGAACAACCGCCACCACTGATGAAATTCTACCTGGCATGGCTCGGGCAAAAATGTTCAATAAGGACGGAGGGACGGACATCATCTCTATATAACTGCACATCAAGAAGGGACTCTCACATTCAGGTAGCGTGCGTCCAACTCGACCTTCTTTTCCAGTTCTGTGAGCAGCTCGTTGTGGAAGGACTTCAGCTGCAAGACAAAAACAATTCCACATTTCTTTTTAGGGATCATTCGATGTGGTTATTTGGAACTAATATACAGAACATTTGCAGTGAAAATTACACTTAGTTAGTTTGCAACACTGGTTATTCCAAATTTTGAAACTAAGTACAAATTACTCTTGAGCAGTGTGTGTATGAACAATTTGGTGGTACTTGTAATTTACTTATTACTTAGTATTTCCTTATCCTGCTACTTTACACTTCAACTCCACCAGGCAAATATTTTACTTTTTTAACTCCACTACATAAGTTTGATAATTTTAGGTACTAGTAACAATTTCATTAAATAGAAAAATGCAGAATATCGGATCCGATAATCGTCCAAGCTAATAATCAGTTTATCAATATCCCTCCATTTCTCTGTTGTCATCTATGTTGGGAACCTTTTTTAGACCACTAACAACAGGATACTATTTGAATAATCAGGGGAAATTGTTTATGGATCTCAGTGAAGGTCTGAACTGTAATACAAAGTTTTAATATTTTGCTTTATGTCACTACTGCATGGATTGCCAATCTCTCTGTATAAAATACATGCATCTGCTAAGTGCATAAATTGTAATTTGTATCATTGTGGCATCCATTACCCAAAAGGATGAGACGGGATACAATTTAAAACACCCTTAAAAACACATTTTGCATAAAGATTAACTGCAAAACTGCACTCCACTTGGCTGAACTTTTTATTTTTGGCTAATGTTGCCAAAAGTGGCCTAGAGATTAAAATAAAGATCTTTTGGGGAGCTGAATTTCACACTGTTTTAAGCCTTTAAAGGCTGTAATTTCCATCTCAGAAGATCACTAAACAAACGTGAAGCTGCTGCCTTCAGAAAATCTAAGTAGCTCCTCAAGCACAGTGAAATGTGTTTGTTGCTGACTGTCAAATATCATAATATATATTGAGACGCCAAACCAACTGGCCCCCAATCTGTTTGGCTCCCTATAGCTTAAGGCCTGCTGATTTTAGCAACACCACCTCCAGCATCACCCCATGCTCACCATCTCTTCAAGCTGGATCTGGATCTGCCTGTGTACCTCAGCCATCTGAAAGAGCACCTCCCCTGCAGAGAGAAGACAAAGAAAAATAAAGAAAATAAACAAAAAGAGGGAGGGGAGGAGGACAGAGAAAAAAAAGAGTGATATTAAATTTTTCCAATGTCTGTGAGAGCTACATACATCGTGCAAAAAAAACAGACCATGCAGCCACACAGAACAGATGAGAGACAGGTGTATGGTTTCAAGGGAGGAGGTGGAAGAGGAGGCAATGGACAAGATGAAACATGGCAAAGCAGACAAAACTCATAACGATGACAAATCCAGAAGAACACAGACAGAATGGACGAAAAAAGGTCAATCAAGAAATCTATTGAATGATTTAAATACTGAAACAATGGGTTTTCCGTATTACCAAGTGTTTACAACACTACTGCTAATAAACACACTTTATAAATCAAGTATTTTATCTTTGCAGTAAAACATCTGCTATGCGACTAAATAACAGGAAGAAAAAAAAAAACATCAAAAAGCAGAATCCAGGAAGAAGTCAAAAGATAAAGAAATTAAAGGAAAATAAAAAGTAAAAAGATGATTCATGCAGCCAGGGAGGTGTGTGTCATTTTAAGATACCTACATGCTGCCTCTTCTGAATATGCAATGCATTGCAAAAAAAGGAACAAAAAGATCTAGTTTGAGCAAAGAACAGAGGGAGATAGAACTGGAGAGACAGTGACAGATCAAACTACCCCAAGAAAAATGAGACACACAACAGTTTTTCACACAAAAAAAAAAAACACTCAGACAGGCAGTTAATCAGACCCTCCACTTCTATTATAAAACAATTAGTACATTATCATACTTAGTTATTTGATATAAGAAACTATATGTTTAATAAAACACACTACTATTTGGAATTTGTTGCATATCTCCACTATGTATTCAGGATAAATACACAAATTGGCGAACAGAGCTTGGTACATTCCTAAAAATGGCCACAATAAACGATTGTGCAGCTGCAGCATTTGTTCTAAATGAGTACACTAACATGCATTAATACGCACTCCTCCTGCCGATATCAGATAATGCATGTTTCTCTGTGCAGAGCGAGGCGTGTCGGCGGATCTATGGACACCACAGTGCGGACAGTCAGAGGGGACACTGTGGGTTGTGTGAACGGGATTAACGGGCTTAATGGAAGTGCTGCGGTCATGCAGACGGGACTCAGTTGGAGAAGAAGGGATTTAGGACAGCTCTGAGCAGGAGAAGGAGGAGGGCAAAGATGGAAAGAAGGGAAACCAGTCTCTATTTACTTGTGTTTGGGACTTAACTTTGTCTTTATCATAAGTTAGTTTTACTTATCTAAAATAAATGTTCACTTTTAGTTACAACTCATGTGTGTTCTCCTCTCCTTTGTGACCTTCACTATTAGCACTTCTTTACTTTTGATATTTTAGTACATTTCACCAATACTGCACTCGCGTCGGAGTACTTCTTCCTCCACCGGTGTTTTGAGAGCATCCTGACTGTTCACAGATCAGTTCTTGCCTTTCCAACACACCATCCTTCACTTCTGTAGCCACCTATCTGCTTATGAAAATGCAGGGACAGCTATAACCCCGTAGACGTGCTTGACTGCCGCAGGACAGGGCATTAGGAGCAGCGAGGCAGATAAATGCGCTGGCGTGTATACTCTCAAACTCTCCTTTGATTCTTGGAGGGCGCCCAACACACACTCCATCCCATCCATTAATAAACAGCCACCGGCCATCGACAGGCTATATGGTTACTGAGCTGAACTCGCTTCTACCACTCACCCACACACACAGACACAATTACACAGATGTTGATCTCAGCCAGAGGGGTTGCTACAAAACTGAACTTTATGAAAACACCTTACAAGGAGGGTGGAATTTATTCTACTGTATATCATTTTACAGAAAATAACAGGTTGCTAGGGTTGTTTCAACTTCACTGCCTTCTAGGGCTGTGATAATAACCGCATTACAGTACTTTAAATTGATTACATAAACACATACTACACAGATGTAAAAGACAGAAGCATAAAATATAGTTTGTGTTTTTAATTGCATGCTTATAGTGAACATGTGGTAATGTTACGTCGCCAATTTGGTCACGTTTTGGCTTTGCACCCGACGACAAGGGGCGGCTAGCGAACTTGGATGAAGCAGTAAACTGCATTGTAAACTGTCTTCCATGTTTATTCATTTAGTCATATTCACTTTACTACTACTACTAGAGATTTTGGCTTTTTGTCGATATCTGATATGGCAATATTTCCCATCCCATTTTGGCCAATCGCCGAACTGAAAAATGCGTATATTTTTACGACGTAGTTGCAGAGAACCTGTCTGTGTAAGATTATCTACACAATATTATCATATGTGTGTTATAAACTTGATCATCAATTTTTCTTTTCTTTTTTTTGTACATCACGTACATCACATATACTGGCAAACTATATATATACTGGCAAACTATATCAAAATAAAATTTGACTTAATATTTCTACATTTTGCGCAATGTCAAAATACCATGACTAATGTAATTTTTAATGCCTTTCAAATATCTAAAGGAAGGGAAACAAGAGACATTCAGATTTTTCAAATCCTACTGTGTGTAACAACACTAATCAATGAGCTGACTGGTAGATCTTAATGTGATTTTAAGCAGTGTTAACGCTTTCATGTCATAGCACTGTTCGTGATATGTCTTACTTTCTCTCTTTTTTTGATGGAAAGCAACCTTTGGCCATCACTCAAATCTTACGCAGTAAGCCTTCTGGATCAAAATATCCAATTTTTCTAACTTCACAATGTGTACACTTCCTCTAGAGATCAGTTCCTGCATTGTAAATATGAAACTACTATCTCCCTTGTTCTCTGGCAGGTCAGGGTTCAGCCACAAACAGCGCTGTGAGAGCTTCACTGTCTCCTCACTTCACACTTCGGTAGAGCAGATGGGCATCAGAGGTCACCTTCCTCTACCACCAGCTGCTGCAGCCAAAACAAGTTTTCTAGTTCTTTTTTTTTTTCCCACAAGGATAATACAAGTTCAGTGTTATATCATCATTTCTATCAGTGTTATATCATCAGTTCTATCATCATTTCTCTGCTCATCTGTCATGTTGCTGTGTTCCCAAATATCAGGAGAGATTAGAGATTATGGCAAATACTACTAAGTTGTAATCAAGCAAAACAATAACTTATAGCGAATACAATTAATAGCCAAATAACTTGTTGTTATTTCATTTCATTCAACTTGTCGCTTGTTTCATTGCATCCATTTAATCAAAAAAGCTACCTTGTATTGTGAAATACTGGACTTCTGCCCCTCACACTTTAAGCTGCTTACTAATAATCAACACTGATCATTGCTTATGAGGCTTACAGCAAAGTAAAGCACGTTGTTGTCTGCTCCCCGCATGCATGGGTGCAGATATATAAAAGAATACACAAGTGCTGCTTTTGTCTACGAAAGACTCTTGCCAGCTTCCCTAAAACCTCGCCTCCAAAGTCTGACATTCATTCATAATCTACTCCATGCCAGTTTCTACGAATGGAACCTTAAGATAGGATTTAACTGAGTGCATGGCCCATTTCATCTGGCAAACAGTAGCAAGCCCAATTAAGCAAAAAGAGGCATGTTAATGTAAGATCCGTTGTTAAGTCTCCGAGGATTGAAACACACGTGGAAATGAATGAGGTAAGCACCTGAGAACAGCTTCCAAAATGCAGCTCACAAATAAATAAAAGCAGAGAATAAAGACTTGTGTATCAACCCCGGGAAATTAAACTAGAGTAAAGGTCATGCTCAACAATTCTCACACCCTCACACCCCATCAGCTATCAAACAGGTGCTCAGAGTATTGCATATTTGTACAGTGTGTGTTGAGCAGTTCTGAATGCAGGACGAAAAGAACAGGCCCATTACACTGTGTAGGGCAACACTCACAAGTGGGTTTATTACCCCGGCTACTTTCCATGCGACTCCTGGGCACAATGGATGAAGGTATTTTATGAAGTATGCGCCTCTGCAGGGATGTATCATAGGAGCCTGAGAGCAAACACAAGCAACTGCTGCAGGGAGATTTGTTCTCTGGAAAGCTGCATGATTGACACCGTTACTGTTGTGCTCCTCGGCCTCTTTAATTTAGCTTAACACCGGTCGTATGCGTGTACAGTTCAAATTTAACATATACAATTTAGATTTTTAAGCATCTACTTGGTTACGGAGTGACTTGACAATGAGTTTTGTTGCACAAGACTAATTTATCAACATTTTCTATACATTTCTAATCCATTGTGAAACAATATAACCTGTAATCCAGCAAAAGCGCTGATTCGGGATGCACCATTTTATCAGACAAACAAATTGTTGCAATCCGATGATACATATATAAGAGTCTCATGTCATAACAACGCAGTATAATTGGATATCTTAACTTCTACAGTGTGTTGAAAAGATAAATGAATCCTTTCAAAAAGGGAATCAGGCTGCAGATGATCAATAGGACTGACTGGCTATACATAATCATTACAGGGTGGCTGATGGGGTGCAAAATTGAGACTGATTATCTGAAACACCAGATGCAAGCTGGAAGCATGGGATGGAGCAAATGGAGAGGTGGAGGCCATGGGGGGGAGGGGACAAACACACACAGACCTCAGATGGTCAATATGATCCCTGACGTCTCCTCTAACTTACTGTTTCTGTGTACCACAATGGGAAAGGGGCAAATAAAGATTTCTATCTTAAAGTGATCCTTCACCTAGCCCGTCCCTGTAGCTGATTGTCTCTATGAGGTTAAGAAAACTGAATCACAAAAGGGGGAAACGGTCTAAATCAGGCTGTAGGAAGGATTGCGGGCTTAAAAACAAGCGGCTTCACATTATATTTGGGTGACAATAAGCTAATAACATGTGGTCCCATGCTCCGTCTTTAATGTTTAAACTTGGAATCCCACAAGAACCGGAAAATAAACGGGCGTTCAAAACCCCAAAGACGGTTTCACAACCTGTGTTTTCCTAAAAAGACGAGAACAGTTTGTCTGTTTGTCCGTATGTGATCTGAATGCTTGGCAGCGTATCTAATTATGCAGCGCCTCAGATCAGACCGTGTACTTCACATTATTACCAGCATCATTAAGTCACCATTTGGCTGGATCCCCACATCAAGGACGTTGCGACACCTCAAGGGCATTTTATAGAGCATGTTATTAAAGCCACATTAACACATTACATTCCAGTACATTTGCTCAAACTCGATACAATCCCTCCCTGATCTGATTTTGGTAACTGGTACTCAAAAAGACAAGAAGCTTCCTGTTGACAAGAACGCTTATTTTAAAGTGCTGATGAATGTGACACTAGACAGAAACATGATGTAGTAATGAATTGTGGGTGGTGGTGACCGAAGTGCAGGCCTGTGTGCTGAGTTGGCATCCTGACTATGATTTGACCAGAGACTGCCTGAAGGCTGCTAATGAGCCAGGAACATGTCACTCAGTGTCTCTCGCCTTCCTGTTACTTTTGCATCCGTTCCTCTTTTCAGCCTCTCGTTGTACTCATCCCTCACTTCCTGAGGTGACTCCAGGACAAGGACTTTCTAAAGGGCATAACTAGAGAGGGAGCGCTATGTCATTGGAGTGAAGTTGTTCTGACGGATGTCGACGGATGATCTCAGATTGGTCATTTGGGTGGTGGTTATTAAAAAGTAAGTTGGCCCCAGACAGAAAAGATGTCTGTGGCATGGTGGAACCTAATGAAGCAGTGTTCAGAGTCTCTGTTTGTATAAGTGTCCATATGAATCCTGATCTGGTCAGCCCAAGTGTCTCATTAGCACCTGAAACTCTGATGTCGATCCATCTGCAAACATTTCACTCCCCATTGCCCCCATGGTTGGCAAAAGAACCCAAAAAGAAGATGACCAGATGATTCTATAGATCTAAAGATCTGAAACAATTAATCTATTAATTGATTTGTTGATTGAAAGAAGATTAATTGCCAAGTGTTTTGCTAATCGATGAATAGCTTTAGTAAATTTTTCATCAAAAGTCAAAAAATTGCTGGATGCAGCTTCTGCAATGTAAAAATGTGCTGCTTCTCTTTGTCATTCATGAAAGCGACGAGGAGTCTTTGCGTTTGGGACTGTTTGCTGTATAAAAGAAGGTATTTGAAGACGTCCCTTCGGGTTCTGGGAAAAGAATCAATAAGGAAAAGAATCAACAAATTAATCGATTCTAAAAATAATTGCTAGTTGCAGCCCTACACTTTTGTACTTTTAGCATGTGCCCTTGTGGTTGGCAAAAGTACCCTCTGGGTGGTTCAACTGCCCCTCTCCGTGGCCAAAGTAGCCCTTTCCTTAGAGAAACTGCCACTGTAGTTTAGCATGAACTCCTCTGGTCAGTCTACTTGGCCTTCTGGTACCAGTCCCTCCAGAATTCTGTTTTGTGCCCTCCTAGATTACCCAAATGTCCATCAGATTGGCTCAACTGTCCCTCTGGTTGGTGAAACAGTGCCTGTGTTTACCTCATCCTTAGTTTACAAGGGAAAAAACATGCCCCTCTGTTGTCTCGCCTCGGCTCCCTTAGAGTTTGATCCGAACTCCAGTAAAATCCCTCGAGTCTGACTCACACTCACAGATTTTTCATCAAAATTCAAAATGCAACAATTTTTTTCAATTCGCACAAATGCATAATCAGTCCCCTGTAGGAAAATGTATTGAAGTATTGGATTGTGAGATGACAAGGCAGAGGTAAAAGAAAAAAGAAAAAAAAAAGCTTTCGCTGCAGTTTCACTCTATGCAGAGTGAATGCAGGCTGAATTCAGATTGAGGCTGAAGCTCGGGGGAAATCCAGCCTGTGCCAGCTCAGAAAAACGAGGGACACAGCGAGGTCAATAGTTTTTTTTTTTCTCAAACTAAGCTGTGAGAATTTTCAAGCGAGGCACAGCGTGAGGGAAAACAATAGCGAATATTGTGGAAGAATTTGCCTCAGAGATGCTCGGTGACTCAGCAATACCAACAGTCCGGTCTCAAAGTGTCGCCGAGGATGTTGCTTCCTGTTGTTGTTTGTCGGTCTTCATTATTGGTTTCATCTCCTGTTTTCTTTACTTCACAGCTTCCAGGAGCAAGTGCTCATATTTCTGCTGCGCAGTTTGGCCGCTGATGTGAAACACTTCTCTCCCAGATGAAGTATAATTATTTTAGAGACAAGTGAGGAGAAAAATTATACAGTAAAATCCACTGAAACACAAGAGGGAAAATTTGTATTTTTGACCCTCACCTTGTACCCTTTTGAGAGCAGACATACGTGCTTTAACTGCATGTCTGATGAAGTGGAGGTCTCATTGATCCAAATTTGGTCATGCAAATTAACCTGAAAATGTTTTAATGAGATGATGTTGTGCTAAGGCACATGCAGCCCCTGGCAATGGGTACATATGAGAGAAGGATGCTAATTAGATCAAGAGAACGATGGAAGGATAATTTAATTAGTGCCAAAAATAGAGCATAAATATGTGGACACTCTTGGTTAATTAGCTAATAGTCACGCCTAGAAGCAAATATCTAGACGGGGGGTTTCTGATTTTGCGGTGAAAAATCAGTCAGGGATGTTTAAGCCTCTTCCTTTTTTCTTTCTTTTTTTTTGCTTTAAAAATACAGGAATTGATCATTATTTAAGGAGTGGAGACCGTCATCACAGGGGAGATTGTTTTATAGCTTTAGACGTACATTCTTGTTTCATTCTGAAATGACAACATATTTTATGGTATCCATTTTAAGTCGTTATGAGGTGATTAGGGGGAAAATCATAATTGTAACTATTTTGATCCATACTGAGATCATGAGATGATGATCATGAAACGACCTGCATTCAAAAATTCTAAATCTAAAAACAGTGGTTCCTTGAACTTTGAATAAAATTTAACCGAAGAATAAACAAAACAAGCGGAACGCAGCACAATAACAGATTATATTGATCTTTGATTGATTTAAATGAAAATAAAATTTGCTACTGCTCCCTATCTGGTTCAGGACACTTGGAAAAAACCTCAGTCCCGGTTACATAAAGGCTTAATCAGAATAATTTCTCTTTTCTATCCATTATCTATACTGCAATATGTGATTGTGAAACTGTCCAGACATTCTTCTTAAATAAAAGGCCACACCTGGATGGCCTGAGGACAGAGGATGAGACAGCTGGAGATATGTGTACAAACCATATAAAATGGAGGTTTAGATCTAGAATCTCCTGATATGAAATCCACAGATTATACAAGGCAAAGCCAAAATCCAAGCTTCTCTCTGTGCCTGTGCTTCCTTCAGGTTTGAATGCCAGAGCAAAGACCTGTGTGAGTACCACCTCTGCTCAAATTTGCATCTGAAAGCCCTTATATGGTCAGAGAGGGGAACCGGAACTGCAGGGAGCTTCCTAGTTTTTCCTCACAACTATGTCCATATTTAGTATAAGGAAGGAAGACGACGGTGTTTTCAACGTAGTGACATCACTGGCGAACCATTTTTGGGGCTGCGGCTCGAGCATCACGCTCCATCCACCCTCCTCCTCCTTCGAAGCAGCTCCAGTCAAGGCGTTTCATCTATTTTTAGGAATATGTGCAGAGTTGGCGTGTTCTCCCAGGGCTGCCTGAGCTCCCACATCAATGCGGAGGCGTTCACAGACACAGAGAGAGCGATAGTGAAAGAGGAGAGGATGAGTGGGAAGGCACTGTTGTCTCCTCTCACGAGGAGTCATGCAGCAGAGCAGTTGTTCAATGACAGCATAGTGTAAATCAAGAATAACGCAATTAAACGAAGTGAGGCATCGTTTCCTCTTCCTGTGCCGAGCTTTCAGCTGTACTAAGTGACAAACAACACCCCACTCTGCTTGAATAAGTGTTTCCAGTTTATTTTGGGCTACAAAAGTGGATACTTATTGGGGGTTGGGGTTTTTTTTGGTCCTAATTACTCCACACCAACTGCTCTGGCATGTGAAGATGTACACTGTGCTTGTACAGTATACAGGATGTGTATCTGTGAGTGTGTGTGTGTGTGTGTAGGCAACCAATATGTACCATTAAACTGTTCCCCTGCCTCTCCTGCTGCTCTAGAGACACACCAGATCACCACAGTGTTCCAATGAAAAGTTCTTTTGTAGTTTGTCTTATTTAGTTTTAACAGGAATTAGTTGGGTATCAGGACGCATGCATGAATTGGAATTTAATTATCAAGCAACTGAATGAAACATGCGTTTGTTCCCATGTTCATATGAGAAAATTCCTTTTAGGTGTGAAGGCTGAGCTCTGTTGAGCTTTCAGACACGGGGGGAGAACATGCAAACCTCCACCCAGAAAAGTTCAGGTCCTCAGGTGGATTTTGAACCCAGAACCTTCTTGCAGTGAAGCAACAGTGTCACCCACTGAGGAAATATCATTATGGTAAAAAAAAAAAGTAAGATGCATCTTATGCTTAAAAAAAATAAGCACAAGAAACTGAAACAGGATTCACTTAAGAGCCAAGTATGTAGACTATTATTATTGCACACAGTTCAAATCTCCTGACTCAATGATTGGAAGTGATCGAGTCAAGAGGCTGATCGATTGGTGTAATTCAGTGGTAACATTCTCATAATTCATCCCAACCTGAACAATTTCATTCATGACTTCACCCTAATGTCAGCTGTTATATATAAACAACAGGATTTTTTTTTTTTTCTGGCCTGGTTAAAGTGAAGTCTGGTCATTATGAATTATCCCAATGAGGCAACACTCCAGTGCTTCTCTACCCTCCATTATGAGCTTCATTTTCTCCATCAAGCTCAATTTCTCAAGTCTTCCCATTATTTTGCCTGCCACATGCAGTTCCACATCCTCCTTCCGTGTGCAAATGCTATTAGCTGCTGTTCATCTTAATACTCTTGAGTAATTAAAGAGCTGCGAGTACAGTCAGAGTGAATTCTGGCAGAAAGGCTCAACCTCGGAGTTTCAAGCAAGTTTAAAGTCCAACCCTGTGCATTCAGCTCTGTCGCACGCAGACATTTTCCTCATTAACAAAAAAGACCCAATTAAATGCACAATTGCAAGTTGGCCAATTTTACAAATCTGCCGTCAGCCCTAATCAATTATGAAGTGCGAGGTAAAGCCCTGGGTGAGTGATTATCCCTGACAACCACACAAATACACACACACACACTCCCTTATCCCTGGCTCTATGGTCTTGGCTGCGGTCACAGTTAGAGACACGTGACGGCTGAGGAACAGCCACACACAGTGCACACGCAGGCAAATGCACAATCCTTATCTACTAATTAAAAAGGTAGCAAAGCTTGAGGAGTTTTCACTTTACTCTATGGCAAAACAACAGCGCTCAATGTTTGCTTTGTCCTTCTCTAAAGCGAAACAGACAGAAACCCTGACTTTTAGCAGACCACTACCACCTCTCATTATAGTATAGTAACGTTGTACAGGAAGGTGATCACCCATATCAATCTACCTAATGAGGACCAGTCGTCCCCTACCTATACCAATGTATTTTAACCATTTCTCAAATACACTGTGTTAAATAATTTACTGTTTTCCCCTGCCTGGGTGTTTGAAAAATTTCCTTGAGCGCTTATATTACTCACAAAAAAGAATCCAATGTACAAATAAGGTCTGAAATAAAACAACACCCCAGCAAAAATGCTGAGTGGGATTATGGTTAGCGATGGGGGCATCATCTGAAACACCATTGTCAGTACTGATACCTTGTTGGCGCTTTGCGGATCCGCCCTGAATTAGGCCGCACTTTCCTCAAAATGTCACATCCTCTCCATCACGATGGTAGCTTGTAGTCCACCTCATCCACAAAGCTAAACAAGAGCATATCTCCAGTTACAATTTCCGTGACGAGTTGGATAATCACTGCCCTGATGACATCACATTAGCAGATGTTAAGACTGCTCCCTAATTAGGTGATGAGAGTCTGTTATCAGTCTCCGCTGTTTCTCCTTTGCATTTCCCAACATCTCTTGAACCCGCTCGTCGCCATTTTGACTCTAACATTAGATATCGAGTGATGTCTGACTGAAAATGTTGAACGTTATCCAACACAGACGTATGATATTTTACTGTATGGATCTGTGCAGATATTCATAGATCCGAAAAACTTTTAATATATGATTACATTTATATCTATTGGATTAGAATGTGATTAAAATATATGTTGGATATATCCTGACATCCGAATATAGCCGTCAAGTAACCAACCCATCCCAAGAATGGCTTAAGAGGTCAGCTCACAAGTTAGTTTAGGATGTATCACATGATCTTATCCATAAACAAATACTGGATTAATGTGACAGAGCTTTTATATACATGATTTATTACAGTCATTCAGAGTGACTTTATATCGAACCTGAAGTTATGCTATAAAAGCCTCCCAAAACTACATTTTTCTCTTCTTCTCACTTTGCATTTCCTCAGATAATTGACTGAAGCCACGAGGTTCCGCAAAAGTAATGGAATATGCTAAAGCATCCACAAAGCAATAAGTCGGAGCAATTTCCCCCTCAGTCCGTACAAACCTCTGCTCTGAGGCCTGCTGATATGCAGAGATGGCATCAATCCATTCTGTTCAGCCTAGTCTGTCATTTCAATGGAGGTGGAGGGAGGTTCTGCTGCGTTAAATGGCTGATGCGTCATGGTTAGCCTGCCAGAGATGAAATGGTAAGGAGCGCAACAGGCAGCCCCAACACACGGGGGGGGGGGGGGGGGGGGGAGAAACTACAAAAGCACAAAATCATTTAAGACAGTAAATATGAAAAGCAAAACAGTAAATGAATCAAGCTGATGATTGTGAGGACGTACAGATGGATGATCGGTTTTAAGGAGTTTGCAAGTCCAATTTTTTTTCTGTAAGCAATTTTCACACGAGTCTTCTTGATGCACAAAAATCTTGCATACTGACTCAGACACACACACACACACACACACACACACAAAAGAATTACATAATATACTGTGTTCACTTTGAAGATTTAACAGTTGTGATAAAAAAAAAAAATTATGACAGGCATTTAGGATTCAGACGGCGGTATTTACTTTTCAACATTTTCAAACTAAAACAACAGTCTTGGTTTGCAAAGGCCTTTACTTCAATGGGTTACCATTAAAGATGAATCATTGGCTTGTACAATCATTAAAGCTGCAGTGATTACATCAGCAGATGAGTCTCTCAGCCTTTTAACTTCCTCAACGCAGTTTGAACAACATCACTGTATGAATTATCGTGCTGGAGCTGAATGGAGGGACGGTGACGAGCATTTCATTTACGACAGGCAGACAATATCAACTGTATATTTACTCAAAGCAACACAGGGATGAACATGAAACGCTGCAGCTCCAGCAGAAGATCGAGGAAGCTCTCAAAAAGATCTGTCCATGAATAATGAATGCAGATTTTGTATCCTCCTCACTCGCCTCAGACACCATCTCTCCCTCCATCCTTCATCTCTTCCGCTGCATCAGCCCACGGCAACTATCTCAACTCGCATCCGGCTAAAGTAACGTAAAGGATGCAGCGGTGCAGGGCTAGTGCAGACTCATCACACTCCCCGGCATGTGACTGGGTCTACTGGTATGACGTAACTTTGCACAGAGCGCACCAATTATGTATAGACCTGTTTAACTTCACATAGATGTTCCTACCTGTGGATCTGCAAGAACTGGGCCTTCAATTCTCAATTCAATTCAGATTAAGTGAATCTCTAATGAGCGGAATCAGAGCTGGTCCAACACGCTGAGTGAGGGAGAGAAGAGCAAGCAGGGGAAATTGTTCCTCACATCTTGCTGGAAGCAGCAGTCAAATAGAAAGATTTTACATTACTTGTAAATATACTGGGGGGTTATTATGAATTGTTAACAAATCCACCCCGCCTTGTGTGCTTCTATGAATATTAAATGCGAGATAAATTGGTGAAATAATTATTTGCTCACAGCAGTGCAAAATAAAACCAACAGGAGAGCCCTTTCTTTTTGGAATGCGAGGGGAACAAGAGATTAACCAAATGAGTATTTTGTGACAAACATGCGGAGCTCATTCTTCCCAAATAACTATGGGTCTGATTGTATGAATTGGGGGTGATAATGCATCAAATTGCAATAAGACACAGTCTCTGTTTTTTGGCGTACACAGTCTTTAAGCACTGATTTACCAGAAAAATGGCCAGTTTCAGGTTGGTCATCCACTGCTTCTGCTCTACAGCACGAGGCATCCAATTCACCATCTGCTTGTGCAACCCCCCTCCACCCCACCAGGGGCGCTACAACCAATACAAGGACTCACCAAGATCCTTAGAGCCTTGACTTTCGCTGGCCATCTCGCCCATCCGCACCAGAGCGTCGAAGTAGCCCTTTGCAGCATATGTGACACCTGGAAACATGGAAGCATTGGGCATCAGATCAAGGGTGCAGAGTTGAAATGAAGTCTTTTTCAGCTCTGCAACCCTCCCCTACAGCTTCCCCCCAAAAGAGGTAAGGTTGGGCATGGGAAATAAAGAGCGACAGGCGGAAATGGAGACCAGGCAGGAAAAGAAAAAGCTCTATGGAGGCAACTACAGGAAATAAAGGAGATAAAGCGAACTCTAATTACAAGCACATCCAGCTAAAACATTATTTTACCTAAATTACAGAAAAAAATGTTCTTTCTTGCTCATAATGGTATCTAGCCATTTAATCCATTCCGAGTTCTATTTATTTCTGAAGCTTCTGTTTCACTGCTTCAGGTTGATGAAATACACGTAATTGCTAAGCTAAGAGGCCAACAACTGTTTTTTTTTATCTGTATCACCTTTGTTTCCTTTGTTTCCATTAGCTGGCTTTCAACTTAAATCCATGAGTAACTTCCCTTAAAGTCATTTTCTTGTTAATACACTATGCCCATTGTAAGCTGATGTTTTCACTCAACAGTAGAGTAGTTTGTTTGATAGGGAAGCAGCAGTCTGCAAGCAGTTTTCAGAGTGAAAACAGTCTTGCATTAAAGTAATTAAAGTAAATGGGGGGGAGATATCATTTCAAGTACAGTGAGACAATGAAATATGAATCAGGAAGTCCAGTTTCAGTAACAGGAGCTGAAAATAATTTTACAACTGTGGAATGTTTCACATCACAGTAGCAGTCATTATAATGAAGTGCCTGACTGACCATAGCCTAACGCCACTCTAGGATCATGAGTTGACCGTTTTTGACATCCAACAAGACTAAGAGAGCAACTAGAATGCCACTTTGAGGAGCACATACCTCCGCCAACGCCAAACAATCCTTCACGTCTGTTTAGCTTGCATGGCCCCAAGCAAAAGTTTTGTTGAAATCAAATCTGTAGTTTTTGTATACTTAGGGTAAAATGCTGGGGGGGAAAAGTCCTATCTGGCAATGCTGAAGAAAGCGTAAAGAAATTCCTGAATCTGCACCAAAATTCATCAGGTTCTTTCCGGGCCAATGCACCATCCTTCTACCAAGTAGTTTTTGCATAACCCTGCTGACAAACAAACCAACCAACATGAAAACATCATCCTTGGTGGAGGCAATCATTCCTCTTCTTCTTGGTGTAATCCTCTGACTGAACAGAATAACAGCTAGACTGCAAAGCAGCATGGGGGCCAGTGACAGTGACAATGTTACAGCAGTAACTTTTTTATGTCTTTTAAGTTTCTTTCAAACTCAGTGCAGACTGAATGATGTTTGAGTGCTGCTTGAATGGAGATGGATGGCAAAGTATTTAAACATCTGGTGCAACAGGAACCATAGCATCATGCCACAAAATGGGTGAGAATTAGCATGGCCATCCAAGCGTCATGTTTCCATCCCTGCTGCTGAGCTCCAGCTTAGTTGAGGCTTATAAATACCCCTGCCTACAGCAGAGTCATTTGACCTGGGAATGAATGCAGTACGTTTTCCAACTGAAGACAAAAGGCAAATGTTATTGTTTTTTTGTCCAGTGTGAAAGGTGTGTATTTGTATAAGAATATATATATATATATTATATAAAATATAATATAATAATAATAATATATTTTTTAAAAAGCGTTTGGATTAAATCCTACCAATCTCCCCGAAGATGAATGGAGTTCATGTTAAGATACGTGTTTTTTTGGAATTTGGATTAACTGAATCTTTAAAAAGAAAAAAACAAAACTTTCCACAGCAATGAAGTCAAAGCAATAAGCCATTATTCTCTGCAGTGCATCATCACACAAGCCAGGGAAATGGTGACTCAGTCCTCAACAACAGGGACAAGGTGGCTTCAAGCAGCAATGACAATGAATTAAAGCAGGCCAGAGGCTAACCACACAGGGACTGACAGCCATGATGACAGAGGACATATGTCCGGTCAGGAGATACATATGTATGAGGACTACAGTGTATTAAGGGGCTGTTATGTTGATGGGTGCTTGTGGTTTGTACTGCCAAAGGACACGCATGCAGTACTCCCAAAAGAGGGGGGAAATGACAACTTAATTATACATCCAGATGAAAAGAGCATAAATCTATTCTGATTTCAATCCTATTGTGAAACGGGTCCGCAGAGTGAAGCTCACTGCTATGCAAGTTGTTCTGAAATATGACGTCGGTGTCTGGCTGCTCGGTCTACTTACCAATTTCATTTTCTTCAATATGACAATTTTGAGATGACTTCTGAAATAACTTGGCTTGCTTTCCACTTTTTTTTTTCTTCTTTTTAAAAAAATTAAACTGGAGATAAAAAAGCGATCTGGATCTGAGTGAAAGCAACGCAAACCTCCTTGGCAAGCTGTAACAGACCAAAAAAAAGCTAACTAGCTTTTCCCAAGGCTCGCTTGAGTTAAGTCTAGGTGGGTTCTAAGTGTAAGAGAGCAAGGAAATGGAGGTGAAATTAAAGGGGCTGTCTGGAAAAACTCCCAGTCGGGAGCACAGAGGGGCCAGGTGAGGGAAGTTTAGCTCGAGGAGATGCTTTGCTCGTCTGTCTGCTTAAAAGTGACCAAGTGTGAGGAAGGTATGAGGAGAAAGGAAAGAGGAGAAGGCGGGTCTGCCCAGAGAATTACATTACAGGATTATAACAGTGATATAAAGCCGATACAATGCAGAGAGTGGAGTAAATGAAACAGGCAAGAAAGAAGTGAAAATCAGCAGAGATTGCCACTAAATCAGGTCTTCAAGAAGGCCAGTCAAATCCCCTCTCACATGACCTACCAGTAAGGACTGATTTGATTATTTGCAGGTCGAAAGACATCTGGACATTTAGGTTAAATTATAATATTTTAGACACATTACAGAACATGTTCATCAGACCAGAATATCAGTTATATGTCTCCCTCATTACTAATAATCAATGCATTATTTGGAATAATATAATTTAAAGTGATTTGAAAAAATTTAAATTTACACATAACCTAGATTTCTTTCTAATCCAACTGCAACCCAGTTTGTCTTTTTCCTTTCAAACTAGGCTCCCATTCCTTTCACACATGTAGCCTCGTTCAGGTGAGATGTTCTCTATTTCATGCAAACCTGCCAAATTTTCCAGCCTCGCAGTTCCTGTCTGCTACAGTGCTGCACTATAACTGGCAACACATGTTACCATAAATACTGAATTTCACTCCTACACAACCGATCCCAAACCGCACCACCCACATCCAGTCCAGTCAAGGCCTGCAGATAAGATTGACATCGAAACAGACCAAGTCAACGTTGTCACTCCATCATGTAGGTTGTCACAGTCCCCAGATGTTCCCTGCAACCTCAATTCTACTTAAAAAAAACAGAGGCTGCACTGGTATTTTTTCCTGTAACAATAGATGCTCGCTGGGTGCCCACAGCTCTGCTCTGCACTGCTCTAAAGCCTGCCTCTGTGCTGCTGCCTGGCATTGATGCAGTGTAATCCCCACTCAGGGAGTTGCAGGGCTATTTTTAGCCTTATCAATCAGACTGGAGTGAGGCCTACTTTATTGGTCTCACGGGCAACAGAGTTTTCCCCATCCTCACTTCCCGTCAAAGCACATGAAGAAGAGCCCGGCTCAACACTGAACACAGCTTACCAAAGCACAGCTGCACCGTCACTGAAAATATGATACGGTTCTTATACCGTCCTTTCTGCAGAGCATGGAAGAGCAGGGTAGAGGAGAGGTTTTCATGTCGATAAATGAACCCAGGATGCTTGGAGGCATGTCCAAGGCTTCACTAAAAGCATTTCCAACTTTACATAATGAATGCTGACTACATGATTCTTATCAAAATTGACAAAGTGCTGGTAAGCAATGATGAAGGGTATTTCTATTTATCACACATATTTCATGCTAAAGTGAGTTTCTCCTGATGTTTCTGAATATTTATTTCCTTCCCACTTTCTTTTCCTCTTTCTCCGCCTGTTTTTTTTTTTTTTTTTTTTTTTTAAAGCCCATCCTGTCCTGGATACCAGCTCGATCTGTTCTCGTTGTTTCGGCCCCATGGGGGGGGGGGGGTGCGCACCGTTAATGTCACAACTGCTCTTGTTCCACTTCCCACTGGCTTACGCTGCACTTAGCTCCCTCAAGACATTTCCGGTGCTTCTGTCTTTAACCTTGAGCCACTGCTGCATGTAAGGTCAATATCTCTCTCTCATCTTTTTGTCTCACACACACACACACACACACACACACACACACACACACACACACACACACACACACACACACACACACACACACACACACACACACACACACACACACACACACACACACACACACCTGTGCGAGCCACAGAAAGCAACAACAAAGGACGTTCAGCAGAGGCGGACGTTTAAGATAAATGAATGGGAGTCGGAGAGACAAAAACATGTGGACATGGATATCATCAAAGAGGAACAATCAGAATACATTAAGTGTCATCGCTGATGTCACACATGGATGGACACAAGACGTCTCTGCATGGGGATGTTACTTCTGTCACTTTTGCAACAAGCTAACTTGTGTAGTTCAAAGCCTAAAAAAGACATAAAGTTAAAAGGTTTCTTCTGGGCATTCTGGCTCTATGGAGACATCAATAACACTAGAAACTACTAATATCTATATGTCATCATCACACCATCATCTCCTCAGATGAAGAGGATAATAAACCAGCACTAAGTGTCGGGTCAGTTGGTCCTCTGCCTGGACTACATGACAGACGGGAGGAATGAAAGACGGACGAAGACAGAGGGAAAACAGGAAATCTTTGGTGTACTCACTGGTGAGAGCCTTCTCGTAGCTTTTTCCCATTGCTATGAAGTTCCGCAGGCAGGGGTTGAACTGCTCCATAATGGACTGGAAAGGGGGAAAAATAGCACAACTGGTTAGTCAAGTAGCAGGAAAGGTACTGATACATACAGCGGCATGAGCTCCAATGACAGAGTGGCGCTCTTTACTAGGGCATGAGCACACAGAGAGTCAGCTGCACGAACCACGAGGAAGAGGTGTGCAGCGGGGATTCATTTGGAGCTCATGGCGAGGATCGTGTGTGTATATGTTGTGGTGCGTGTTTGTAAAAAGGGGGAACTGTTTCCTCTCACCTCCCCTGCCGTCTCGATTAAAATAAAACCTGGTTTTGTCTGTTCTCTCCCTCAGCTCAGCAGCAGACTTGGACACATCCCTGTTTCCCCTCATCTGAGGTACAGTTCACCCAAATTATAAATAAAACCCATTTTCTCACTTATCTTTGGTGGTATTCAGCCATGGTGGCGTCAGAATCGTCTGAAAGACATGGGTCCTTTATTATAGGGTGACTGACAACTGATAAGACAACTGAAAATAGTATCTTTCCTTTGTCTCATTTGAATAAAAAGTGCTTCATGGTGACTTCACAAAGCAATTAGGCTCATCTCTGATTGGTTAAAGGGAGAAACATGAATTCTGAAGGTGTATATTGTGTTTTTCTTTTAAGGAGGGAAAACAGGTGTCTGATTTGTTTACTTACAGTAATAACTGCTTGTGAAACTTTTTGAACTCGCTGTTTGTATAAGAGGTTATTTGGCTGCCATCTCTGGAGCAGGGGCTTCCAAAGTGGGGGTCATGACCCCCAGACACCGATGGTGGGGTCGGGAGATGATTTCCAGAAATCAAATAAAATGTAAAAATGATTAGAAATAGTCTATTTTAGACATAATTGTTACAAAAGAGAAATTGTAGTTAAATTTGAAATATAGCCATGCAAATAAAAACCTGTGTTGTGTTGTTTGTATGCTCGAGGGATAGTGGGGGTCAGTTTTGTTTGTGTTTTTTTATACAAAAAATATTTATCATACAGTTTATATTTATACATAAACATCTTAATCTTTGCAGATGTTTTTTTCTTGTGTGGCACTACAATCCTACACCATGTGTTTTAGTCAATACCGAATAATTAGAACAATTCTTCTCAAGTCCAAAACTCTGTCTCAGTTATAACATTAATATTTTTTTTTTCTGTGAAAAAATTGAGAGAGAATTAACTGAACCACCAGGAACAGCGAATATGACTAAGACTATGTGATTAGATCATTTTATTATCCGAAAAATCTAATTTCTCTCCTCCTCTCTCCTTCAAGCAGTTAACAAGCGAAGAGAAAGTGAAGAAGAGGTGTATAATGAGTTTTACTGCCTCTGTCCAACCTCCCCTCTGTCGAGGCTGCCCTTTACTCCTGCAGCATCTCTGGCAAAAGCCAGCAATTTAAAAGCCAGCAATTCTCCCTCTTTGGCTTTTTCTTTTCTAACTTTGAAGTGGCAGTATTGTCAGACGAGCAGCAAAGGATGGAAGCAGACAGAAGACAAAGGAAGTGTGGGATGAGAGGGAGACAGAATAATGAAAAGATAAGGAAATGAACAATTTAACCATCGGCATTGAAACGTGTGACATTACGCCGCATCAAATCAATCAATCCCAATGTAATTGCAGTGATTTGCACAAAACATTCACTTTGATTTGGTAAATAGCTAGCTGTCTTGACAAAGTTATCACTGCTCCATTTTGGTCATGCCTATAATGCATGCATGTATTTATTTACATTTTAAATCACATTATGTGCAAGATATAGAGTGTGTCTGCAGGGGTGTCACTTTAAGTCATATGTATGTCACTTATAGCGCCACTAAAAAGAATTAACACTTAAAAATAGATAACTAACAATTACTTAACACGCGCAGCGACATAGCTAATTGGAAGATAACGTTTTCAGTATCACCCTGGTATAAGCAGCATAATGCCATTTGAGGTGTCCATAATCAGGTTCTGGCCTCTGCATTGTCCATTAATTAATGAAGGACACCATGTTGGGCATTTTATTCCATAACCCACTTATTAGCTGCACCATCCTTTATCGTTTAACTTCCTCAGTGAGAATATAACCTGCTCCTCAAAGGAGTTTTGCAGACAGTTATCAGGGAGGAGTCAGCGGTCGTACAAATACATACTATGATTAGAGAGACCGTTAGAGACTGAGCTAACGCAGATAGAAAGTGAGTTAACAAGCTGTTGTTAACCAACTAATGGTAGCATGTTCCCAGCTGGCTATAGTTCTATATGGGTGTTCACCACAAGCACTGTCAGTAGTCACAGGAAAAGTCGCAGCACCTTCTGGTGCAACCAGGCCTCTAGGGTAAAATTAACTTATAAAATTTTACAGTCTGGGAGGACAAGGGAAGGGGAAAGATGGAAGAGAGGAATAAGCACAAGGTAAGGGGAGGGCAGGGTGTATCTGAGGTTGAGACAGTTTTGTGGCTGCTCACTACAAGGTGTGCTTGCTAATGCCTGTTAGCTGACGCACAACAGTCACCTTGGTACATAAACTTCACAATGATTTCAAAGAGGGAATTAAGAAGTACGGCAGGATGAAAGCGGTGAAGCTATGAAGAGAGAGAACACCTTCATGGGGCTCAAATGGAATGAAAAAAGCTCAAGGCGTGGAAAGGAATGATAATAAACATTACATAATCAGAAATGGATGTTGATCTATGTGATTATTTATTATTTCTGGATGGAAACTAAATGCACTTCTGATCAAAAGCACCCTGCTGTGGATTGTTGGGTGAAAAGATTTTTGTTACACAAACATGAAGAAGCAAAACAGGATAGTGGTGTTTCTTTGTGCATGTCTACAGACAAAAAAAACAACCTATTTATACCCCGATTCACTCTTGGTCCTCTCTCCCATCTCTGGGTGCATTTTGTGTTACATAAGGCATCAGCTGCTGAACAAACCAAGTTAGTGGAAGTGCTCCAGCAGCAGGAATCATCGCATGGGGTTGTACCACCGCTTGGCAGAAAGAAAGGGACAGTCAAAAAAGAGAAGGAATACAGGAGAAGAGATTTAAAGAGAGAGGACCAGGAACATATACCTAAATAGGTGTGTTTGTGGACATGTTTGTTTTTTTGTGCTTTCCGGCCTGTGAGTGAGTGATGAGGTGTTACATAATTACAGTCCGACAGGTTTGGCTTCATTCGTTGCATTCATTGGATTTTATAGTTATACACACCAAGATTTACACATACCAAAAAAAAAAAAGTTTGGAAAGAAATAAAGCTTCCTAATTGAGATGTTTAATTTTCTTTACAGTTTTCAAATAGATTATATACTTTTTTTAATTCAACAAAATAAGCCGAACTCTTAAACCACAGTAACTGATGTGGTAATCAGGGCAATGTAAAATAACTGAGTGACACCTTCCACACAAATTAAATCATAACAGGATTCAGTGGATTCAGAGGTTCTTTGCCTCCATATTTTCTAACAATTACTTTATGATTACCTAATAGATGAACATATTGGGAAATTTGCTCATTCGCATCATAGCGGAGAATTAAAAAGAAGATCAATACCATCTCACGTATGTTAAATATCTGAAGGAGATTCAGCTCAGCTGCACTAAGACTTGAGACTAGCCTGTCTCTGTCCTAAGTCCAAGCATAAAAAATAACAATTTGTTAGTCTAATCTGAATCGTTTGTGTGTCTTCTCACATATTGGTTTGCTATAAATCAGATCTTTTGTTACCAGACCACTGAAATACTGAAGTCACTCCCCTTTTTGGTTCCAACTCTTTGGAATTGGTGGCCTTGACCTCTTACACATTTTTTTGCAGCTGGTTCTGGAAGCTGTGCAGTTCTGTCCTTCGCACAAATTTCATACAGTCAATAACGTCCAGAGTGAACCGCACCTGTCAATTACCATCAACGCTGCCCTGCAAATGCTAATGGTGAACTAATTCATTCATCAAAACATGCTCATATGGTTTAGAGGATAATCTAATAGGATCATTAACTTGGCTGTCCTGCCTTAAGCCACACTCAATCAGCTAAGCTTGTTCCTTTTGCGACATGGACTGAGGCTGATCAGCATTCCACTGAAGGAAAGACCATATCCGAGTTTATGGGAAGTGAGGGGGATTACGTGGCATGCACCGCTTTTGTCTCATTTTGCATAGTGTGCTTCAGTCATGTGTTTTAATGGACTCACTAATCACCTCCGCAATTAAATGCCAAAACCCAATAACAATGCAGGGATTGTCTTATCACGTTGCGGCATTAGAGAAATGCTCGCGTGAACGTTCGCCACGTCTGATCAACACAAGTGAATGTTATCTGGGAGCCAAATGCCAGCGTTATGACAAATGGAGCATTATCCTCTGCTTTGTTGAAACGGTCACATAGAGGCAAGCAGTGACGAAGATGATTTTTGTTTACCGTTAACGCCGTTAGATCCTAACTACTGATGATGATATTTTGTTTTTAATAAATCCATTATGCAGCTACAGAGTCACCAATGCATCATTTATTCATGTCCTGGCTGACTGACAGGAGCAGACTAAATGCCACAGTGGAGCTAATCACTAAACACATTTACTATAAAGCATATCACTGACTCCACAGGGAAGATAGAAATATTGCACGAATAATTAATTGATGCAAAACGAAAGTGGAAATAACCTTTTGATGGAGAAGTGTGATTACGAGTTGGTTCAACAGAGCTCAAAAAAGATGGTTTTTATCATGAAGACTTTCTAATCTTGGCTAAAATTAAACACTTAATGCATTCGCTCAATTAATTAAATGGAAATTAATAGATAAGTCTTTTAATTTTTCAAAAAAAAATAAAATAAAATAATAATAATCTCAGTTACCGAATACTGAAATGTAAGGATTTGTTTGTCCTCCGTTTTTTTTATAAAAATGAAAAACAAACGGCAAAGTATAGAAGCACAAGCCCAGTCCTGCAGCAGCCTTTCAGGTAACATGGTGGATTGGAAGCACGTGAGCATCCACATGCTTACAGACACACAAGATCCATCTAACGCTGACATGATGTTGGTCTGTCCTGCATCTGAAATATTTATTTTCACAAGGAAAAGAAAACAAGCCTCCCTACCTTCTCACCAAATATTGTTTCAGCTGGTTGGGAAGGCAGATGTTTAGCCTGGAAGCGTCTCAGTGTGAAATGTGTATGTGTACAAGTATAACTTTGGAATAAAATTCTATTCATTTCACTTTAAATGCTCATGCATGTTCCTCAGTGTGTGTAGTTGTTCACAGTGAACTGTGCTGGCAGGCTGCCATGCACAGAAGCACCAGTTTCTGCAGCGGAGATGAGGATTCAGGCCTGCGATTGTTCTTTTTCTGTTTTATTTTTGTTGCAGACGAGTTATTCTTCAGTTCGGTGTCTGTTCAAGCAGCTTGTGAGCAACACTTGAAAACTTTTCCTTTGTGAAAACAAAGCGTTCTCTCCCTTTTATCTGATCAGATTGGACAGGAAACAACACAAACAGGCCCTCATAACTTAACAAAAATGTATGGATCCTCCATATGGTCAGTTTCCCAGTGTCAGCTGGGATAGGCTTCAGGATGGATAAGCAGCTACAGAAAATGGATGGATGGACAGACTTCGTATCCCGCAACGAGAAGAAGACCCTTCGCTGAAACAAAGGGGCTTGGCCCAAATCCTGAGAAACAACCCCAAACCATCATCTCGCAAGGTGCATTCTTCCTGCTGTTGTTGCTTCAAGAGGTAGTCTGGAACGCTGTAGGGAGTGAGCTGTAGGGAGTGACGCAACAGATGATAAGCAATGCATGCTTCATCAGTCGTTGGGCCCAGTCTGTGAGATTATGGGGTCTGCCATGGTGGCTCCTCCGAGGCTTCACAATAATACTACTTACAGTTGATCAGGGAAGAACTCATTACTTCCCACACACACAAACACCAAACACACAAAGGTAAGAGAAACGAGCAGCATTAAGAACATTGTGACCTAGCTTGTAACTAGATCTAGCTGCCACAACGGTGTAGAAGAGGCAGTCTGTGTGCATGCATCAGTGTGTGTGTGTGTGTGTGTGTGTCAGCTGGTGCCAGGAGTGTGTGGGCTGAGTCAGAGCCTCCATAAACAGCAGCAGGTTCATATCATGTTGTGGCGTAAATTACTGTAAAACCAAGCCAACCGTGTGGCACCATTAGAACCTGCTGTGCCACTCATTGGCAAGCAGATTAACCAGTGCGTCATGCCCCCTGCTTTAACAGGGTCTGCTGTGTGAGGTTTGAGTGTTTTGTCGCTGTGTTGCCTCGCGGGTACCTTGTGGGGGAAGTGTGTCAGTGCAACTGGGAACACGTGGCGACTTTCAGGGGTACTTAATACCTGGCTGCCGCAGTCCAGCTCTCGCTCCCCCAATCCCCATCACTCCGGCTTTTTTTGCTTGGTTGGCTTTGGCCTTGCTATTCATTTAGGTTTTGTAACACATAACACCCTCAATTCATCACTTGGACATTCACGCATCTGCAAACACTCTGATAACACACCTCATAACTGAAGTGTGTTTTTAGAGTTGTTGTATATTAATGAAAATTGAACACCTTTCAGTTTAAAGGCACGCGTCTCCCTTTTATGGGGCGGGTCATTATGCCAGCATAATGGGACCTGACAACGAAAGATAGAATGAGAATTTTATTTAAATAAGTGACTGGATGCAGGCAAAGGATCCATAAGTCTAATATCAGTATCGATAAAATGATATAAAATGTTAAATTATGAAAGAAAAAAAAATGATTCATTTCAGTGTATTTCAATGTGAATCAGATTATTCATACACATTAAAATACAGGCAATTAAACTCTGTCAAATGTCAACCTATTATTTTCCAAAGGAAGTGCTTTTAATTTGGTATTTGTCGAGGAGATAAAATACTCAGCTCATGTTTTGACATGAAATGTCTGTAGAGAAACTAAAGGTGCACTGACATCATCACCGCAAGGTTAAAGATTTTCTCTACTGTGTCAAATCATATGATATCATAATGATATTTAATACAGGACTGGCGTGAGCTTGAGAAATGGATCACATACCGCATGCTGTCCATCTGTTCTCCATCTCTGCCTCACCTTCTGTGTCAAATGATGGTCACTTCCTCCTCTCAGCATGGAGAGGAAACGCAGGAGGTGAAATGTGAAGTTGAGTTAACTTACAAATAAACAGTCTCTAGAGAATCTCTGCAGGGAAATTGGAAATAATATCAGAGCAATAACCCCACCCGCCTAAAAAAAATTTTTTTTAAATTCAAAAGTCAACATGTGTGAACTCAGGATATGAAGGTTAACCAGATTATATGTGCGCACACAAAAAAAACACACACAGTCAGGAAAGGTCACTTACACTAGGTGGTCGCCCTGGAAACAGCGAAGGCTCATGCGGCTTGATGTTTGTTTGGCTTCTACTCAAAAGTCAAGGTGACCCCTTGTCCTCACATTTCACTGTGTGTGTGTGTGTGAATGTGAGCACATGACATGCCCTCTTCATAACCTGCGACCATACTCCAATTTGTCAGCGTGTGGTGTCAGCTAGTGTCCAAACACTCATCACTCACACATTTATATACAGCACAGGAGCAGTTTGTCGTCACCACATGACAAATACGCTACTTTCGTCCCAGCTAGGACATAAAAACCACGGATTTTATCAACACCGCAGGTGAAAAAGTTCTTCTCTGCCTTCCCTTTAAATCTCTTTGGAATTTGGTTAAGTTCACCTTGCTTTTAATCTCTGCATATGAATATCTAATTGTTCAAATGACAACTTAACAATACATATAGTCATATGTGTGCTTTCTTAACAAACCCAATTCTTTGGTTAAAGCCAAATTACTATTGTTGAGTTCTACAGTTTGCTTTTTCCACAAACGCCTCCTGATGAATGTCTGTGTTTTTGTTCTCATGAGCCGTAAATGAACCAATCAGGCAAAGTGAAAGCATATATGCTCTTAATGTTTTAAGAGACTCGTAAAAATCATTTAAAAAAATGCAAAGTCAGAGGAATATACAAAGCCACAGTGCAGTATCTGCAAAAATGCCACCCTGAGAAAAAAAAACTAAGCATCAAAAAATAAATAAAACCCTTAATATCTCTGGAAAATGTGGCAGTAAAACAACATCGAAGATGCAGCACTTTTGATTGGGGTAAAAAAAAAAAAAATTGCAGATACTGCACTTCACCTTTGTTGGGCAGTATAGTTTACTTGTGAAAGTATCCTCAATATTAAGGCTTCACTCCCTTACCTAAATGCATATGCACCCAAATATTTACATGCATGCACAGAAGTATTGTTCACCACTAGAAAAAACATAACTGTGAATGTGATAAAAGATATAAGAGATCCACTTCATTATACACTGTGGGAGTGATAAGCTGTTGCATAAATTATGCCCATTGGTGTTTTGCTGCTGCTCCTCATTATTCTGTTTACCAGGAAATGGACATTATTTGCCTTTGCTCAGTCAGTGTGGCAGTCATTAAAGCTGCGCTGCTTCAACGCCCTCGGGTGATGGATATTCAGTCCCTATCTGCTCTGTGTGTGTATGAATGTGTGAGAACTCAACCAATTTCCCTTTTGGATGAGCTCTTATCTGCTTGCAGGCTAGCAGAGGCAGAATCAGCGCCCCCTATTTCACAGATGCAGCTTCAGAGGGAGATGTGAGGGAGGGGGCACTTCCGCCGCCATAAATGGAAGTGCTGGAATTCCCCCCTGTGACAGGGCAACCCATCTTTATTCACCTCACGTTCAGGCTCATACCCACATGAAAGCTGACAGGGTGGTGGGCGAGGCGAGAGCGAGGCGGTGAAAGGGACGGAAGTCTCCGGAGCCATCATGCGAGTAAAGGTGGTCCTCATCGACTCAGAGTTATGCAACAGATTTGGTTTACACCACCCATTCTTCGTTTACACATACAAGTGAATGAGCAATGCTCGAGAGCTCATGTCCATTCACAAATATCACTGGCAGGATCATGATTTTCCAAGAACTAAATGCTCATTATGGCAACATTTCCTGTGCAAAGACCAAAATGTACGAAGGAGTGCCTGCACACGTGAAGCCAGGATGTGCTGATGCAGGACTGTGCATGTGTGTGTGTGCGTGTGTGTGTGTGTGAGTGAGTCTGCACCATGTAGTTTGGAAGGATTCAGCCTTATACAGCAGCAAGACAATGGTGCATTTTAGCTTTAAATCCCCTGATCAAATCTCGTCTTCTATCCCTTCTCCCTTCAAACTACAGATTCCAGATTAAAAATCACTCTGAGGCTCCATCTCTAATCAAACACACACACATACGGCAGCTTAATTCCAGTCTAATTAGAGTCAAAGAAAAAACAATGCATCAACATTTTTGTCTCCTCACTCCGCTTCCATTTCTTCTCCTCCATCCTTTCTCCTCTCTCTTTTGAGATCCATCCCAATAACTCTCCTTTCATCCTCTGCCAGCCTCCTGTCCCCGGGCAGCTGCCACTTCTCCTCACAGATCTCCCCCCAGCTCGTGTTAGATAACTTACAGATGCGCTAAAGGTTGCTGACATACTGCATACACACAGCAGATGCCAACGGTTATGTTGTATGACAGCTATGAAAGCTTTGCGGTAACAGAACAGTGACGTCGAAATAAGAAAGAGAGAGGGCCACATAGTCCTGCACCTGTGCAGAGCTGATGTCTTCTGGATGCTGACTTGGATACAGTCTGTGCTTAAAGACAAATGTTCAATTCAAATAAAGACTGACAGGAACTAATTAAACTAGTGCTATGTCAATTATGTTGTAGGCATTGTCATTGTGTGTTTTTTTCTGCTGCCAGTATTAAATAACCAGTTGACTACCCAGTTATTTATATGCATGTGTGTATAAGCATGTTCTCATGGGGTTGCTGAAAGGCTTGCTGGACGATGTACGGAAGTAGATGTAAGGTAGTGGTGGGCGATGTGGTGATTCTAGATGTCCACAATCTACTTTTAAGGCGAACCGTTGAGATTGTGGCATTCAATTTCCTCTTACCTCTGTCTCCACACTTCACATAACCTCATTTGACTGGCAGATCTGCACGACATGAACAAATCAATAGAGTGATGCAGCCAAATAATTGGTTATTCTGATTGGACAAATTACTTCACGAAGCTCTTTCCTGAGTGACGAATAGCAAACTTAAAAGTTTGGAAAGTTATAATGTAGCTTGCAGCATGGCGGATGAGGAGCTTGTGCCAAAAAAGAAGTCTTCAATGCAGTAATGTGTTTTAAATCGAACGGCTTTTTCAAGTCTGGCTATAGAAATGGATAGTGAGCTATTTAGATGCTAAGCTTTTCCTCTTTCTTCACTTGGTAGTTGCTAACTTTGTAAATTCTCCATGCCATACCGATATGGCATGCAGTTTGCTTATGGGAGCCTTTAGGAGCAAATTGACCCAACAACACACAATCTGTGCACAACTTAAAACCAACACAATGAGCTGAATGAGGCAAAGACGTGCCGAGTTGCAGAGATAGTTACGATTCTGATACCGATGCATACTGATGGAGCTTTCTGCCCAAAACTCCTCCCTTCCTCAGTGCATCCAATACTGTACTTTCATTTCCTCAACAGATGCCATTCCTCTGACCTGCAGCAATCTGCCCAGGGGCAACAGCTCTATGCTACTTCATGAGCTGGAGAACACACAACCAACAGGCAACAGCCCTGAAACAAGCCTAAACAACTAAAAGGCTCTAGAGGGAACAAGAAGCCTGAATAGATTGTACCTGTGTCACTGTAGGGATAAAGTGTTCCACACATTGGACAAAAATCCCTCCCTTGAGAACATCTACTTTTGGCTTTGCTTTCGCACTACCCTAGTCTTGTTTCTCGCCAAGATTGGACTCAGAGGATTGGAGGGATTCAGGATTCATCTGAGGATGCTCTTAGTGATAGCCAAGCGATACAAAGCTAATACAGCATTCCTGTCATCCTCAGTGGTGATTTATGATGTATACACCCTTTATGATGCCGCTGAGACAAGTAAACGGACAGCTTCTGCAAATGAATCAAACTGCCCAGAGAACTATCTCAGTAACCCTGCATCCTCATTACTCATTCTTAATTACTTTAATACTCACTTGGATTGGCAAATCTGTTTCGGTTCATTTTCTTCATGATTATGTCCACAATAGTTAAATAAGCCCATTGTAATTTTTCCAAAGAGTCCAAAGGGACATATTCAAATTTCTTGGTTTGTCCACCAATAAATTCACAAAATTGTTGTTACTAAGTAGATCTATAACAATATTGGGCTCGAGGATTTGCACTCATCTCATAATGATTTAAAGTTTTCTAGCTTTCGTCTTTTTTTTTTCCTTCAGAACAACCAATATTGAATAACCAATATTAATCTATCACTTAGAGTATATGGGTATATAGGGTTTATATATTGACTGACTATGGGCTGATATGCAAAATTTGTTTTAAATGCTGAAATAAATGCTTGGAATAATAGGTCAAAACAAATATTGGCCAATACATCGATATGATTCTTTTCACTCCCCAATATTGGGGAGTATATTCCTATCCAAACATTAATCCAAAATAAAATACATATACAACTGCTTTATTCATATCAACACCTGATACCACATGGTATGAAGAAAGCACAAAAATCAATCAACTGAACAGCTGATCCCTCTACAATCCACCCCTTCCATCACACACGTCAAGGACGGTTTCAAAACCAGCCTTGCCATGACATTGGAGCTACGTTCAACAAACAGCCTGCGGCACCGTTGGGATTACAACACTTGGCTGAAAACACTCCTAAACAAACATACAGATGGTGCTTGTTGAGCAACCGAAACAACCTGAGGGAAAAGTTTACCCATATTGTCGGTGGGTAACACACACATCTCTGCAGCATCCAAGGCCAAATCCAGAGGGATGTTTTAATGTATGCCTCAATATACACCTGGTGCTGAATGCCTTTCATCATTTGCATTTGGTGTGAAATTGCAGATCATTACAGAGCCAGATACAGTGCCAGCCACTCTGCAGTGCAATATGGGTGCTGACAAAACAGGCGAAACACACACACACACACACACATATTCGTGAGACACTGCCCACACAACTCCATTCGCCAGTATGAGTCATCCCAAAATTATATTCAGCTTCTCTTGTTTCGACGGCAGAGTAGTGAGGTTAAGGCTTCGGTCCTCTGTTGAGTTTGAGTCATTGTACTCTAACAAAGAATGAAAATGACGCGCACACAGAGCTGCTGGGAAATAAAATCATTGTTAATGGAGGAAATCATGTCAAGAGATAAGTAAGAACGACCTGGAAATACTTGTATTGAACTTCTCTCCTGCTTGTAACCCTCCAGAGCAACTGGCCTGCCTTGATGAATGGTAGCAAATATCAAATCTCTTGTTTCCAAACCCTCACTTTTTATGCTCTCGGCTGCCACTTTCAACCTGAACCTGCAGAAGCTCCAGCTGAGCTTTCGCCAGTTGTATCACAGATGTGTTTGCTACCATGTGACCATTTATGCAATTAACGTTTTGGTTCAAAACTCATCAACACTGCGACAAAAGTAAAGCATTTTCTGTCAAAGATTCCTCCGTTCAAGATAGGTATTTAAATACCCTCTAGGCTAAGCCAGACAGACTTCAACTTTTCACAACATAAATGTCATCTAAACTACCAAATATGGCCAATAAAATGTCTTAAGAAATCAAAAAAAAATGTTAATTTGTAATTTGACAGATTATAGGCTACCATATTTGGTTGCTAATTTTGTCTAGGCAACTTTTCTGATGGGATTTAGGTGTACTAGGTATCAAGAATGTATGTCTAACAATAGCTGATCAGCATGATTGTCTATCATTGTGTGTATTTTAATACAGATTTGGATTTCTTGCAAAACTTTTCTGCGAGTAGATTCTATAGCCTTGGCGGAGGTGCGAGTACTTCCTGCTAGGCACTTTGTGTTTAACGTATTGTGTACGGTAAGTGATGTTCCCAATCCCTTTCTTGATGCTGCATGATATTTGTCATCTCCAACGTAGCTCCACAGAGGAGGAACAGACTTGAGTGGTAACAAATGGGAGCTGGCAGCTCCGGGCCTCATCATCTTCCACGCCTTTGATGAATTAATAAAGACTTCATAGCGTTTCTAAACACAGCCCGACACAAGGCTAAGCTACCTCATCGGATCGGCTCAAAAGCACCCCAGGGCCCTGCCACTGCAGTACCGACATGAGCACCCAGCAGCGGCTGCTTCTCCTCGCTCCTGCTGACTCCATAATGATGCAGCCTGCTGATGACAGGAAGAAACCCCACTGCTGTTTTTCTGCAGGATGGTATTTTCCTACTTGACCCTTAAGAGGAGCGTTGTCTTGCTAAAGGTGACAGCTTTCTCTCCCCTCGCCTTTTCAATCCGAACAGGGATTTTAATCACAGCTGCAGATAACGACCATGTTTTATTAATTAATCGGTCTTGTTATTACCAATTTATTGCTTGGTCTATCCACATTCCAATACAATTTTTTTCTTCATGATATTTATTATCGGTCGATGACAAGTCACAATCTGATACCAGTGGTTGTGTGAGCTACACAAATAGATACAGATAGAATATTATATGGAGAAGCCGGAAAAGGAATGCATTTAATTTTTTTCTTGAAAAATGACCTCATCAATTACCACCATTATTTTTTTTGCCAAACAACAATTCACATCAGCACTACTTTTCATACAAAAACTGCCTCCTTACATACACAGTATACCAGAACTCCTTCCTGTCAATGCACATCCTCCATCTCCTCTCCCTCCATCTCCTCCTCCACTTTTCTACGTGTGGTTTCTCTCCAGATGTTAACAACCCATAGAAACGTCCCACAGGTCACACCATCAGGCGCTGTGTGTTTTCACGTAACTTAATAACCAGTAGCTGCAATCTTTGGATGTGAAGTTGCACGATACCACTTCTGCCACACAAGGAACCATGAACTCCCAGTAACCCAACCTAAAGCATCTTTGGCTTGGCAAGCAGGAGCGAGTGCACTTCTCCTCCTGCATCCACAAACGCCTCTCTTGTACGAAGAAGCTTTTAAGCAACCCAGCTCTCCCTGAGCGTTATCCTCGCATGAAGGGAAAGCCTTGTTGGGCTTATGCTGCTGAAATTGACCTCACCTGGAGAGCTGCCCTGAGGGGAAGCTGAAGACCAACACCTCTCCGCCATCATCACCACCCCCATCTGCCTCTGCAGAAGAGCTTTGTTGTAGAAATAACAATGGACCTGAGCATTTGTCATCCTTTGCCTGTCAAGTTTCAGGTTTCCAAAGCATGCTGGTCTTTTCAGGAGAAAGAGCGGTGGGTTTTTGGTTTCTTTTCCTCCCTTTCTGACCTGCAGCAGTGCTCTTGTTGAAATTGCACCAGCATTTCAGACTGGTATGGCAAATTGGGGTCAAAGTCCCTTTCACCATTTACTTCTTTCTTGCAGAAGGTATCAATCCATCAACAAAACAGACAGTCATTCATTCAGTTATTATCACAAAGAACAAATGGAGAAGTTTGGGTCCAACATGGAAAATGCAACTGTTTACCCTATGCAGGGGGCTGGAACCTATCCCCACTGGCAATGATTGAGAGGGCGGTAACCCTGGACAGGTCGCCAGGTCATTACAGGATCAACAACCATTCACGCTCACAATTAAAGGCAATTTAGAGTTTCCATTTCACCCACTGTATATTGCATGTTTTTGGATTTTTTTTTTTTTTTTTTTTGTGGACATTAACATGCAAACTCCACAACCCGGTCTGGATTCAACCCCAGAACCACTGCGCCCCAGTGCCGCCTCAGGTCATGTCGAATTTAGTTGCCTACGGAAGAAGTGACAAATCTCCTTGAACAATTTGATCTGAGCTGCCGCGGGGTCAGCTGTTAGTTTGAAGGTTCCGTCGAGGAAGTCGGAATTCACATGACTGCACCACTATAGGCGACCGAAAATAAATCACTCTAACCAGTAGTAGAAAGGAGAAGGGGTGATTCCAGAGTGGATTTACTGGTGATTCGACTTGTCAACACACCGCCAATTAATCAATTACAGCTCCGTTAATTGATCACAGTTCCTCCTTGTCCGATTTTATCGCGTGTACTTTGTTGCTTTCTGTCATTTCATTTACCGTACCCTAAATGAAAACGATCACACACCCATCTCCACCAAGCAGTCTTACGGATCGGGCTCTGTGTTAAGTAGCAAGACACATGAGGTAAGACATGAGTCAGGTATTCTGGGTCAAAGTTATCGCTCGTCTGTCATCTGCAGGTGTAGCAGCGGTGTACCCATCTGCGTAAGGACGCGTGGTCAGCGGCAGGGAACAAACTACCAAACTGTCTGTCTTACCTTGTAGACATTCTCCGTTATACGGTGCACTTCGTCGGTCCGGGACATCCTTGTAGGCGCGTCAGTCAGAACCATAGACTAAGATTCCCTTTGGGTGAGGTTGAGAGGATTTTCCGATCTGTGATTGGAGAAATGACACAGCTTGCCCGGCTTTGCGGATCGCGGCTCCCGTCTGTGGTGGCTGAGAGACGAGCTCGTCCGACCGTGGGATCCCTGGTTTTATAGGAAAGCCCTCCGCTGCGCCCACACCGGTCCCCCACGCAGTCACTGAGGCAGTCACTGCCTCTTGTTTAGAGCGCAGAGGCGGACTCACTTCGTGAGAGGCGGTGCTGCCTCCATGGGTCGTGGGAAAAATGACAACCGACCACCTCAGATAAATATTATGTTGACTGAACGAGGCAAGAAGCCATAAATAAATGAATAAAATAAAAAACAAAAAATTCTATATATATTTTGTCTTTTTTTATGATAATAATAAGAATTTAATTGTAAATGTGAACATGAGCATGATGCTAAAGGGACCCAAGGCACACAAAAAAGAAAGAAGAAGCAGCCTATAACAAATGATTTTCATAAATTAAAAAGGACCAACAGATTTGATTTGATTTTTTCTGTAAGAATTGGAAAAAACAAGATTTGCTATGGAAACTGTCAAGACATGTCCACACCTGTCAAAATTAACATGTTTGATTGAACTTATTTATCAATCATGTTAATATTACTTTAAAAACACACAAAAATCCGTAAAAACAAGTTTGATGTTAAGAAAAAAATGTAAGGGAACACTTTCACTAGAGCCTCTTTAACCCACTTGGAAAATTTAAATGGATTTGTGCCTAGCTCAGTGAGTGCTTTAAGTGCTGTGAGGGAAATCATAAAATTCAATTAGACATCAGTAGTTCAATTCCCCATTCATCTCAGTAGCTGTAAACCATGTTCAGTTTTTCAAGCAAAATGTTTGAATAAAGAAGGCCTTAAAAACTGAACCTTCTTAAAGGGCTTTAAGATCATCATAAATAATTGAATTGCCTATCTGCAGTGAGCGAGATATATGCATGGGCTTTTCATTTGTATTCTCTTATCGACCTATAGCATACTCAGGTGTGCAGAGATATTTCTAATTCCTTGAGAACAGACAAAAGGCTTGGAGTCACGCGGAAGGGATCCTGAAGCTGTTATGAATCATTTATAATAATGTTCTTAACAATTTCATTCAAGCATCAGTTATCCTACATAACGTATTCCCCTCTGCTATTCTTCTTTTTTTTTTGCCTCTTGACGTGTGGTCATCATCTTATCAACATCATTATCAAGTAACCCTGAACAAAACCATTAATAAGTGTAAAACTGGGATCTTTACAATGAGTCTGTAAATGCAGCATAGTATTTAAATAAGCCACCCACCCTCGACTGTGTCACACACTGCCCAGGCGCCTCCTCTGCTACTGTACAACCATTCAGATGCCATGACCAAGCATCCCATGAACCTGGCCCAGACTCTACATTTACGTAGAATCAAATCATTGTAATATTATCATGATGTTCTTTTTTTCTTTTTCTTTTTTTTTTCTTTTTTTTACATATAAAGTTTAGGCTGTCCTCTTATATAGGACTGCTTTTGACAATACAACATTAAAAAAAAATAAACCTGGAGATAAGAGTCAAACTATGAACTGCTGTTCATGTATTTGTTTACCCTGCTCTATAATTGTGTGGCTCCAGTCCTTTTAGCTGAGTGGGCTCTGGCTGATATGTGTGGGACGGAGCAACATTTTCTTGGATTTCAAAGCCTTCTATGGTGGGTTGGGGAATCCCACACATCTTGACGACACATCACGATCTGAAGGCATTTCAGTGGCAATTTATGGAAAAGACACAGAGCTGGAGAGAGTACAGTCAAACCTTTTATTCCAGGAGTAAAATAGGTGAGATATCTTAGGTCTGATGGCAGGGAACATGATAAAGTAGAATCTCTGCCTCATTATCAGAACAGACCGGTGTTGTTTTGACTGTCACGTCTGATTAAAGCAGATTGTGAGGCTGCAAACAGCAAACAGTGAAAATCATTCAGGCGCGTTTGGTCTTACTCTTCACCAGAGCAAACATTGTCAGTGTCAGCAAGTCTATTGATTTACTCCTCTGTGACCATCTAATCCCCATAATTAGTTCACACAACTCAGTGTATGCTTCCATTATGTTCATTGACTGCCAGTCCACCTTCAAGCATAGTTACATTGAAATGAATTAAGATAGTGATTGTGAACAGTTAGTTTAATAAATAGACCTGCAGACACGAGACTCAAGTGACCGTAAGGGTCACATCAATACAGAGATGCTTTGTAAGACATGCATTCAAAAAAGATTCAACATGTAACAGAACTAAATATGAGCTGACCTTCAACTTAAATGTATACTGACCAGTATGCAAAGCAAGGCAGATTGGACTTGAATAAGGTTTAAATCACTGGATGCATGATGGTTAAAGCAATAGTTTGATATTTTGAGAAATATGTGCTTGTGAGCCCTTTTGCTAATAATTAGACCAAATTGATACCACTCACGTCTGTAGTCTAAGCTGGTTAGCTTAGTTTAGCATGAAGACTGGTTATAGGGCAAACAGCCAGACTGATTGCTGTGGAAGTCAGTGCGCTGAGCAAAGAAACAGTCTTGCATATAAGCTTTTATAAGCATAAAAGTCTCTATTTCTATTGGTTAGATTTAGGCACAAAAATCACTTGATTAAGGTTAGAAAAAGATCATCTTTTGGTTCAGAATATCTGGTTGGTTGCCACAAATATGGCTTCAAATCGTCCCATGTCTCGTTAAAAATGACCAAAAGTCAGCTCATATACATGCAATCTAAATTTAATATGACACTTATTGTATCCTATGGAATGTATAAAGCAGGGACGATGGTTAAATTAAAGTTAAACAAAGAAAAACATGTTATGTATCTTATGAATTATTAATGATTGATCAATTATTGATTGTTAAAGTGTTTGACGATGGATTAAGTACAAAATTTGCAACCCTGGTAGAATATTAACATATGCTTGGAATGCAGAATTGTTCACTGCCAGCAATTTATTCTGGCAACTGGGCTACATTTCTTTCATTGCTTCTGATTGCTATCAATTGAAAGCGTAAATACAGTTGTATTTAGGCCAAACAGTTGTCAGATGACAGGAAACAAAGGGAGAGAAAAATAAAGGGAATGTTGTGCAGCAAAGTTATACCCCATTGGTCTAAACCATGGGACGCTGCATACCACCAGTGAGCCCTGGCCCTAAGTCTTTAAAGTGAAATCATTCCTGTATTAAGTGAATAGTGAGCATTTGTATAGTTGAAAGACTTCATTAATTTATGAAAACTTGTGGCTATACATAAAAACTTATGATGGACCTGCCTATATGACTTTAAAAAAGTTCTGCCTGTCTGTGTATTCAGTACACAGTGGAGGTGTAATCAGGTGGGCAACAATCTGGGTAGGCAGGACACACACACATAAACACACCTCCGTATCTGAAGCATCCATTCAACAGCATTTGATCTCCCCATCATGTTCATCCCACTACCGCCCTCTCAGCCCTTTTCTCTGTGCCGCAGATCCACGCCTGTGATTCATCAGCAGGACGCTCTGACATTCAGTCTCTCGTCTGTGTCGCCCACTCCCACACTGCACCAATGGCTCGTAGTGCACAGTCTGCTGCAGAATGGAGCCGGTCCATTCAAAAAGAGTTCAGTGCTGTGAAGTGGGATTTCAGTTCTCTTGACCAAATGAAACAAGGCCACAGTCTTCAAAGTGTTTTTAATCCGACGTAGATGCTTGAAGGGAGGAGAAACAGGATGGGATGATCATTAATGTGTCCCCTTCTCCACCAGGTGTTTGGGACGTGGCTGCAGGCATTTTCTCCCATGCAGCCATTAGTGAGGTCCAACACAGATGTTGTGTGATGAGGTCTGGCTTGCAAACCCAGTTCATCCAGAATGTGTTGAAGTGGGTTGAGGTCAGGGCTGCGTACAGGCCGATCAGGTTGGAAAATACATTTCTCCATAGAGCTGGCTCGGACAGGAGGGCACGTTGAAAGAGAAAAGGGACAAACACAAACTTTTGATACAAAGCCGGAAGAATATTATTTCTGTATATACTGGCTCTTGGAGAGCTCAGCAATAGATGCTTCAGAAAGTTTGTCGCCACCTTGTGGTGATACAAAATTTGTGACGAGGCAACAAAGTAACCATAAAATAAGCTTTTATTGTAAAAAGAATGTACAGATATTCAATTTCCGACCATGTTAACATGACAGTTTTGATGCTGTGTTACTGAAGTGACGTCTGCAGCCTGACAATTAGCCGTCAGTGTTTTCTGTTTGCAAGATTTATTAGTTTTCAGATTAGGAAAATAGATCCTCAAAGATACACAAGCTTAAGCTTCACAAACGTACTGTAGGAAATCTTTCCTGCTGCAATTCAACACAGATCTATTAGAGAGAGTCTGAGTATGACACACAGTAAAATGATTACAGCCCCAGCATTAATAATACATGGTGGGTAAAGATCCAGGTTAAGTCATGTTATTACCTTGAAGAGATTAACAGCTGTTGTCTGGGCTTCACAGGTAAGCCCAGAGACGATGTGATTAGTCCATTCTCCAATGACAACTGAGCTAATCCACAAGGGGAGCAGATAATTTAGGCTTGCTAAGCTGCTTTAAAAGGGGTCAGACGGAGAGAATATTCTGTGAAAGGTGCAAATGTTTCGGTGCTTTAGAGAGAGTTCTAGGGTAGGTCAAATAACTTGTATGAAAGTAAAGCTCACCGGCTGGGATGACGAGCAAGATGAGGTCTCACAATGAGAAATATTCATTGCGGCTGCCTTAAAGGGGCAATTAGACTAAACTACAAGAAAACCTTTTCATCACTCATTCCTGCTGTTGTCTGGAAATGTAGGTTTTTAGTTTTATCTGCCAACTTAAATACCATTTTGTCATTCCTTTTTGCAGTTAAAATATCAGTCATGTTTTAAATGCAGCATCAATCTTTTTCTTTAAATTAAAAGTAAGAAAATTTCTCCATCTACGCAGACGGATATCTTAATTAAGCCATTGCGACAAAATAATGCAAAGATAGGATAATGAATCCAAAAAAAAGGTTAAGTGAGAAAAACGTAGAAAATACAAGTAATTTGTGTTTAGGGAATACTTATGGTCTTATTTAGAAATTATTATAGTTGTACTTTCTCCTCTTGTGGCTCATAGAAATATTACAACACTTAGAAATTAAAGAATTGGGGAGGGGGGGGGTACTTCAAATAAATAAAAACACATTTCAGGTTTGTTATAAGATCGCATAATATCTCAGAGATTTCTTTCTATATCTTTAGTAGAAAGTAGTCCAGAGAAAAACTGTTCACTTAAACAGTTGAGGGAATTATCCAGTGTGACTTGGACATTTTTTTTCTGGAAAGAGATGCTGCTGCAAAGTATTTCATTCGTGTCACATGACAGTTTGTTTGCAAAACCCTAAGAAATAAAAACACAGGAAGATAAACTACGTAATTTGATAAAATCTTTTTTTGTAATTTGGCTGAAATAACCATTTACAAACTATAAATTATAAACGGTTTACATTCAGCGAAGACTCGAGAAGAATTAATGAATCACAACGACTGACACCTACATGCATTCAAATTAAATCTGTGTGTGAATGAATTAGTGATGAAAATAGAGATTGAACAGTCAAAGGTTAGGCACAATTATCTGATCTCATAGGTCTTCGTGGTTCAAATCGGCATTTCTCCAATGAATTAAGGAAGTCACTGTATTGAACAAGCCCTGCCTGCCTTCAGGTGTCGACCTGCAGGAGACGAGGACAAAGAGCTGCTGGGTAACATGGAGGAAGCTCAGGATCGGAGAACGACTGCTGTCATTTTATCACAGGCCCCCGAGGAGAGAGAGTTCTGCAGCAAATGTTTGTGTGGTTGTAGGTTCATGTTTATCTCATGGACAAGTTCCTGCAACTCATCTGCGGGAGGTCAGTCACACAGCGAGCAGCTCTCCCTCTTGCTTCTTTCTGGACAAATCCTTTTCTGAAATGAAGACAGATTCACAGGCTTACAAACCGTAGCAGGGTGTTGCATCGAGGAACAGTTCTAAAATTATAATCTGACATTTGCTAAAAACTACGAGCTGTACTGCTCTGACTTTCACTCAAACATTCAGGATTGTCTCATCGACTGTGCATGATAACACAAATAAATGTGCTGAGCCGATATACTTTTTAATAAGGTCAATAATGGGATTGATGCAGAAGTGACAGATCAGTGCAATAAGAAACAGTTTTTTGTTTTTTTAAATTTTCAAACGACTTTTTAGCTGCAAAGTTTTAGCCTATTTGGCTTCGATACACATCAACAGTTAGAGATGTGAAAACTCAGATTTCCGGCTAAGCTTCAGAAGTACAAGACACACATTAAAATACAAAACTATAAATCAAACAATATAAAAATAAGTGTTTTCATACTAGAGAGGACTGTGGTCAAACATAACGAGGCATTTCCCACAGTGTGATCAGCATTTTTGTAGTCCTTATGAACCATAACCAGCTAATGCTAAGGGACTCGTAACATTGCATAGCAGTCATCATCAAGATAGAAAATATTTGAATTTTTCCATTGAAATATTTTTTATTTCTACAGCACAGCATGAGCCACAAACCTGGTTTCTTCTCTGAGGCCGCTGGGACTTCTGGAAGCTCATCTGAGGGAACCTCAGGAAGCTCAACATCTCCCTGAGAGAGAGTTTAGAAGATCAGAGACAACACAAGATCAGGAAAAAGATTGAAGAACTGCTGCAGATCATCTGGGCAACTGATGCCGTTTTGTTTCGGTGATATCAAAAAAACTTATCTCATATAAACAGTGATAGAAATGAGACCGACCTGAGTTATGGCCTCCAGCTCAGCCAGCACAGCATCTTCATCTTCTTGTGAAAAAGAGCCAGCCAGCATGTCATCTATTTGCTGTGGGAAGACGACACAAATAAGTACACTTGATGACAAATGTGAGAAATAAGAGATGATCAGACTATCAACATCTGTTGGCAAAACATCGTCAAGGTTCTTCTTGCAAAGTCTTGAAAGTTTGGAAAATGCTGAATTTTATCCGCTATGTTTTCAAGGTTTGTAATATACTTGAATTTAAATGTAATCATTGAAATTTGCATGACACACATTCTTACACTCATTAGGAGCAATTATCATTCACACAAACACGCACACACCAGTGGGGAGTGGGTTCAATATCTTGCCCAGGGGCACTATAGGACCTTTCAAGAAGTAGACGATTGCTCCATCTCCTGAGCCGCAGCCACCCAAGTAAATTGAGGGGAAATAAATAAGCAGTCCTGTGTTTCTGGCATCAATGGAGGACTTACCCTTTGGTACTCAATGGCATCTTGGGTTTCATCCATAATCCGTTCTACTTCTTCAACAGACATCACCTAACGTGGGGAAAACCAGAGCTCATCAATAATCAGGTATAGACGTAAAGGGCATGATGCATCAGTCATTACATGTCTTAATCGCCCACCTCGTGCATTTTCTTCAGACATTCATTTCCAACTTTCAATCCTTCAATGACTTTCCTTTCAATCTGAGCAAACTCCAAGTCTTGAACCTAAAATAAGCAGAAAAAAAGAGGACCTATTAGTTTCACTTTGTAGCTAAAAAAAAACCATGCGTCGGTCGTATCCTCCGATTACTCACCATGCGCTCCAGGTTGCTGATCTGGTTCTCAGTCTTATCTAGAAGTTTATCTTGGTAGCGCTTCTTTTTTAGCAGTAGGAGTGCTTTCCTGATTGAATCCAAAAGATGGTGAAATTAGAATCTCTCTGTGAGCAATCAGTTCACATTAAAGCCAGGACTAGGGCTGTCCAAAATAATTATCTTTTCATATAGGCCTACTCACTCTTTTTTGCCATTTTTCAGCAGCTGCTTGGCTAAAAGCCTCTCCTTCTCCAGCTGCAGGTTTATCCTCTTCTGATACTGCCTCAGCTTATCTCTTTGCTGTTTCAGTTGCTGCATTGAGGAAACAGAGACATTAGAACCTATCGTAAATATTAAAAATGTCATTTAAGCTCAGATTTACTATTTTGGAGTGACTTGCTCCTGTTACAGGACAGACGGGACAGTGTCGAGGCTAATATAAACACTTACTCAACTAGCTAATGTTAGCTAGCTGTATAATTACCAAAATCGCCTTGTCTTGTTCCGTCACTCGGGTATGCTTCTTTTTTCCAAAAAGATTTCCCATTCTGACACAGCATCCCAGCTACAATTTGCACCCCGGACGATAATGTGACACCAATCCGATTTTAAAGTATTTTTTCTAACTTGTAAAAGCAGACTAGTGTAGCTTGCCCTCCATTATTTGTGTAGTCATAATTGTCCACACCCACATCAGGAAGAACGGTATCCGGCAGGGACAAAAAGTTATGAGTGGGATAAGTCTCGTATGTCATTTTAAAAATTGTACCACGCGCTTCAGTTCTACTTTTTCGCCTAATGATTCATCTATAAATTCTAATTGAAACACTTGAAGCAGTTAATCTTATTTAAGTATGTATATATTTGAAATTATACTGACGTACTTCTTACTAGTTTGTGTCTGATTGACTGCATTTATTCGATAAAACCATCAACTGAATGAATGTAATGTAATCTGGATCAGTACTTAATGTGTATTATTAATAAATATTAAAAAAATACTTTAATTTTCTACATTTTATCATTTCTATATATTCGAAATATCTTTGTATTTATTATAGTTTAGATACATGCTGTGCTCACTTAGGCCTATGTGTAAAAAAAAGAATATTCACTCTCTAACAATTAAACAATTTTTGTGTGGTCAATAGTCAAGGGCGTAACCAAAACTGTTCGTATGTTCAAATGTCATGTCTGCAGTGATCTGAGATTTATTATTCAGTTCTTAGTTGTGGTCACAGGAGGGCAGTGTATACTCATACATCAAGGCAAACACTCTAAGCATAGCCAGTATCCCCAACAAATACACAAATTAAAAACTTTGACAATAGGTACAATAAAGGGCATCCTGTCTTTTTTGTGTATTTAATGGATACAAACTCACGACTATCACTCAGGCTTGTGAAATGGCTTTCTAGTCCATCCACCAAAAAAGGACAAAAACAACAACTTATTTCAACATTTATTCATGAAAAGGTCGTGTAGAGACCACAGAGTTCATTAATGACAGATGTCCATTCAGACATGGGAGGAAAAATACAGCACACAGCTAAACCCCAGTCTTTAAAAAATAAAATCAGTGAACTGATAATCTTACAAAGATTGCATAATACACTCAAAAATATAAACTCAACACTTTTGTTTTTGCTCCCATTTTTCATGAGTTGAAGTGAAAGAAATAAGACAGTCTATGCAGAAAAAAGGCTTATTCCGCTAAAATTCTGAACACAAATTTGATTAAATCTGTGTTGGTGAGCATTTGCCCCTGATCGAGAGGGGTGTGTCAGGTGGATGGAGGGGAATAAGCCTTTTGTGTGCATAGACAAAGTCTTAGATCTTTTACTTCAACTCATGAAAAATTGGTTCAAAAACAGAAGTGCTGCGTTTGTTTTTGTTGAGTGTATAAAGAACGGTTATAAAATTTCCCAGAAATAGTGCAATTTCACCACCACCTGGAAAATAGAATAAAACCCATTTCACTTTCAAAGCCAATTACTTCAATGCTCCACTCTCCAGAAAAATAGTTTGGTTTTCTTCGTGTGAAATACTTCCATCTAGATCTAGATCTAAAGCAATGCTTTTTGTTCTGGAAGCAGGGGTGAGAGAAGTGCAAAACAAATCTGATGTTATTCGGGTGGCTACATGTTATTTAAAGTGACAGTTAAACAACACACAAATGTTGAAGTACAACAAAATTCAAAGGATGTTTGCTTACATTGCACTTTGAAAAACAAATATTAAAATTAACAGTGAATATACGACAGCCCTAAAAGCCCATCCACCCTTCAACACGTTAAACTTAATCCCGAGCCAGTGTTTGATTTTATCTCCTACTTGAAGGAACGAGGCTACATGTCTACAAAAAAGGTCGACAGGGTTTAAATAAAGTTTTCACATTTAAAAGGACAGTGTGTGGACGACACTAAGGCAATACGTAGACAAAATAGTATGTCTGTAGTGAATGTTTGGAAAGTTTTCATACCAACTTCTTGATCCACATGAAATATACCTCATAAAAATGGTAAATGGCTCTTACTCAACTTCAGTTAATGATACAACTGGTAAAAACAACAAACGGTCATTACATGGATAACATGTGAGATGAAACCTTGTGTAAGACTGAAAAACGTACCACACCAAGCATCTATTCGATGACAGAAAACGACTTCATGTTGGATATTATATTCAAATAAGTATCTATACGTCATTTCAAAAACCTTCGGTTTAGACGTTCATCTGCTCCACAGGTTTCCTATGACAAGCAGACCAACTCAAACCACACGAGGTGATATTCTGTCTTACAGAAGATGGACAAAACAAACATCAATGACACCATAATCCAGTACAATCACTCAACAACAGACACTTCCTCTGTGAAGCTTTCAGCTTTGAGGCCAGAGTTTTGTTGTTGCTGTACTGGGTCACATTAGATTGTCAACTGTTCCTGTTATTTTGCCCATCCCATTGGACTTAACCAAGCAAGCACCCGTAAAGGCTGTAATGTCAAGATAAAGATACACTGAAGAGCTGCCCTGTTAACACTTGTAGTCAAATATAACCGTCACTCAGGTACGTTCAAAGTGTCCCTTTTAATTCCCTTTAACTATTAATACTCTCACCTGAATGTCAAGAAAAAATTACAATTCATCGGTTTGCTGACAGGTTTTGCACCAACAACACACCTGCCTGTATAAATACTAGATTAAATATGCAGATAGAGCTGCAGCTACACGCAGTATATACAAAAAAAAACACACACACACACCAAACTGGCTAGATAAGAGTTCACAAAACCTGTGCGATTAAAAGTGGCACCAAAGTGAAGCAGAGTACAGTGGCCACTGCTGAGTTACAAACCTTCCTCTTAACTGGAGGCCGAACATACATTCAAAATCTTATTTATCAAAAAATCCTCACAACACCTGGCTGAGAGGACATTTCAACAAGCCCCATCTGGTTGAGAACACAACCTCAATCTCCATGTTTGAGATCACCAGCCTTGGCTGACATCCGACGAGGGCGGTGTGCTACATGTACTGGAGTGCATATTCTACACTACCTTCCCAAAGCAACGGGTTCTACTTCAAAGCTAAACCCGCAGAGAGGAAGGCCACAAGATCGTCTATCCAAAAACCCTCATCCCAACATCCGTTTGCCGCACTGCAAAATAATCAACCTCCTCATGAGCGTGCATGCTGAAACACTCAGTCCTGGAGAATGTAGAGTTTAAATGTGCCTGGATGTAAAGGTGTGCATGCTGGTGTAAAATGAGGGGAGATTCTGGTCTCCAACCTCAGAGATAAATAAAACACTGGTTGTTTGTTAGATAGGGGGCCTTGAGGACTGAGGAGAAATGTAGCATCTCCTCCAGGCCTCATTCTACTACCCCGCAACTAAAGAACTATTATGCAAACTATTTATACACATGCTACTGACACTAAAAAACAAAAAGCACTTCTCAGTTTGAGTGAGGAGCTGTGGTAGTGTGTGGTTCAGAGATGTGCTGCTTTGGTACGATCTTGGATGGATCCTAGTTCTGGTAGTGCTTAAAAATAAATAAACTTTTTTTTTTTTAAACGTTTCACAAACACAACAGACAAAAACATCCGAAGAGACGAGCAAACACACTCACTGAAACGCTGCCCTCAAAAGAGAACAGACGGAAAGGATTACAAAGCATAAATATTGTATATGATCTATATATGTGTTGTCTTTGAGTTACTCCCTGTGAAAATTAAAAAAAACAGCATTAGGGGGAGGAGGTGGTGTCGCATCAGCAAGTTCAGAAAGACACCTCTGTCACTGCAATACAGAAAACACAGAGCACTAGTGGACGAGGTTTACACATATGCACGCCTCAGACCCAGAGAATGGGGCCGTAACAGCCCAAAGCCTGAAAACACACCCAGTTAGTCCCAGTGTGCGCGAGACCCCAGCCCATAGGACTGTCCCGTTCATTTTACGGGCTGTGAACGTGGAGTGGGCGAGTGCTGGCATGAACTCTCAGGCATAGAAGCCTGGCACGTTGGGAGTGGTCAGTCCTGGTCAGTCACCAGCCTGTTCCCTTTCAGCTGGAGTTCAAAGCTGGTGCACGATGCTGTCTGTGTGGTTGACTGAAACGGGGCCGTCCTGGCGCAGACGCTGCCACTGGAATGTTGTGCTGAGGGAACCGACCTCGTCCTCCTCGTTCTCCTGCTCCTTGGCAAACTCCATAAACACCTGCAGGACAAAGAGACCGAGGAGAGGAAGAAGATGACACGTTTTGCAAGCCTCTAATAGATAAAGCAATTATTAAGACGACAGACAAAGTTAGCAACTACATATCATCCATCAATCCATGACAACTGCAGCACTGATTTGAACCATGGCTTTATATGGTTTCTTGCATCTATTTGAAATTTGTTCTTTAACTGCTTACCTGCTCCAAGGTCGACTGGGAGAAGTTGTACTCTTCAAAGTTGAAGGTTTGCTTGGCTGAAGATAGACACAGATTCAGAAGATAAATGACACGAGTCAGCAGATGTGTCCTAGATGACTGCTGTGCGCATGTGCATTTGCATGTGTGCATGTGTGATCAGTGGTGCCTCACCACTCTCTAACTGAGAGAAAGACTTGGCAAGTGACTTGACATCCTCCATGGGGATCTTGTAATGCATCAGAGTAGCAAAGCTGCAAAAAGGCACAAGACAGCAGAATTAGGCATGCACATGTGGTAGTGTGTGTGTGTGTGTGTGTGTGTTTTGCACTAAATTATCAACAAAGCATTACACATCTCTTTAAAAACCATATGTTATTTTAGCGGAGCTCTTATTTTGAAGGGTAGATTTCACATTTCACTTTCCAAAGAACCAAAGAATAAGAAATATATATGATGGGAGAAAATTAGTTTATGTATATTGTAAATGTAGATTCTGTACACTTCCCTACAAACCCTCTGCTTTAACATAAAGTTATATGATAATATTATAAATGAATATTGTAAATACTATAATTTGGAGCTTAAGATTTGTTTTCATATATAAATCTGTTCAAATGTTAGAGTTGGTCGCTTCTGTGGAAGTCACAGTGCTGGTTGGATACAGTTATGTGAGTATATGTATGATATTTTTTGTGGTAATACTTTTTTTTTTAAAGTATAGTAAAGTGCTGAAAGACAGTCCCTGGCATTGTGCTCCACTACGCAACACAATGCAGACAAACAGACTAATTCATTCGGTCTCACCTCTCCTGCCTGGCGGCGTGAGGGAAGATTCTGAGGATCTCTTTGTGCAACAGCGCCACCTGTTGAAGTCCCGTCAGCTCCTCTCTGAGTTTCACTTCCAAACTGTAGCCTCGACCATATTTCCCTTTTAAATGTTGGATGGAGCCGATACATCTGATGGACAAAAACAGATGGAACATTAAGTGCACCAGATAATCTCTGAATATGTCCCAACAAAGAACACCAGTACTAACTTCAGCTGGCCTGACACCATGATAGCTACGCGGTCGCACACGGCCTCCGCCTCCTCCATGTAGTGTGTGGTGAGGACAGCTCCTCGCTGACGATTCTTGAAAGCAGCACGTATGGCCCTCCTGGACAAAGACGATACCGAGGTTTTAAGTTTGACAGACGGACAAAGTGAGAGGGAGGTCATCCTTCAAGAAAGAGCAAGTTTTGCACTGCTCTATTGTAAGTTTAAATTTTATTGTTGTGATCTATGTATTTGTTGTAAGGCATTATGGAACACTGGTTTTGATAAGTCCTACACAAAAGCACTTTATTATTATTATTATTATTATCAAGCAAACAACAGAATATAAAAAAAAGCTGAGGAATGGTCTTATTATCTGAGTATAGTCTCACCACATGCGCTGTTTAGATTTAGGGTCCATCCCTGATGAAGGCTCGTCCAGTAAAACAATTTGAGGATTTCCAATCATACTCAAGGCAAAACACAACTGTAAAAAGAAAACAATGCGGTTAAACTGTTAATATTTACCAAGAGAGAATTAATGCATGGTACGTAAATGTTTTTAATCAGAAAGCAGAAGTAGATTTTATTGTACAAAATCAAAGTGTCCAAAAAGCTGCCTTCATAGAATCATTTTAGTCATCCAGGGTGAAAGATGAAAAAAAATACGATAAAATCCTCTGGACTTCAGTCACAATTAATTTGTAAATGTTTAGCAGCTCATGCAAACCACAGCAGTTTGGCAGAAAATCAAGGAGGCTACAATTCCAAATGTTGTATCTTTGGGGACGTATGGGGCAGCTGAGTGAGTTTGGACTTTGTAGAGACGGTGAACGAGTTCTCACCTTCCTCTTGAGTCCTGCTGACAGGGTCTTCGCCTGTTTGTGCAAATGGTCCTTTAGCTCCAGGGCGTTCACCACACTGACAACAGTTGTAGAACAACTGTCAGCAACTTTGACATCTTTTACTCAACTATCAAAATAGAAACTAAGTTTAGATTAAAAAAATGTTCGATTTACAGAGGCGGTATAAACCATTTACAAAATACTACGGGTGTCAATCACAAGTTTCACCACAATATGACATATATTATATTTTTGATACACAGTCTGTCAAACTATCCACCTGAACTCTTCAAAAACAGCTGAGGACAGGGGTAAATACTGCTTTACAGCGACAAAGTAGACATTTCACACAGTTGGAGGCTTTGTTACATTTTAAACTGAAATGGAGACACTGACAGATAACAAATGTTAACATACTATAATAAGCTGTCTGAATGTTTTCCTTCGTGCGTTACTTGGTCTGATGGTAAAAGTGTGTGTGTGAGTGAAGCGAGACTCACCGTTTGATGATCCCTGGTACGTCCTGTCCTCTCAGGCCTTTAATGGCAGCGTAGATCTCCAGGTGCTCCTGCAGAGTGACCCTGGGCCACAGAGGGTTCACCTGGGGACAGTAGCCAACATGCTCCAGGTGATTGTCCACCTGACGAAATTCTGTACTATAGTCCCCCATCAGCACCTGGACAAAAGAAAGCAGATGGTCAGAGAAAATCACGTTCAGCATCCATTAGTCTCTCAATTTGTCTAATTTTTCGGTCTTAAATGGGAATCAGGCGATAATGTTACATAGAGACAGACAGGGTACATCAGCAATATACTGTAGTATTATTTGTATTTTACCTGGCCTGCAGTGGGGTCGGTGTCACCTGCCAACATATGCATGATGGTGCTCTTTCCTGCTCCATTGGGGCCCAACAGTCCAAGAACTTCACCTGAAGAAACAGTATGTATTTTTCTTCATGAATTGAAACAGTCTTGACGCACCATATTTGGTAACCATGCAGTCTAAGCATTGGTTCACTTGACGATGAGATGAAACAAACCTCTGCGAACACAGAAAGAGATGTTCTTTGTGGCCACTTTCCTTGTCTTGTTTCTTCTGCCCTTGTGCTGCTTCCTCAAGTTACTCACAACCACCACTGGTTTCTAAAGTAGATAAGAGTAAAGAGACAAACTAATTTGTGTTCAAAAAATGTCTGATGATGGCTTGTGGGCTAAAACTTACTAAGAATAAGAATAAATGTGGCGAATTCATGCAGTTGATATAGTTTTTAGTCAAAGACTCTTCCGTAAAATAGCAAATATATGATCTGGACCATTCAATGAGACAAAATTTGACAGCTCCTTATTTTCCTGTGCCAAAAGATCAGACATTTATTCACCTCTTCACAGGATTGACAGGTTAGGGCCTCCTTCACTCTGGCCTTCTCCATCTGAACATCCTCGTCCTCATTCAGCCCTTCCTCTGGATTCCTCTCCACTTTGGGATTTGACTTGGATGAGATCCTGTGAAGGTTTAAAAAACAATAAGGTCGGCTATTGGTCAAACAATTTTTTAAAACATCATTAATGAGTTAATTTATTCCTGCAAATCTTTGGTTTGTGTCTAGATGTAAAATGACCAGAAATGTGACATAATCCTTTAACATTATTACATGAACGTCTGTAATCTTGGTCTGAATTGACATCATATAAGTTCAGGTCATAAAATAAGAGTAATACCCTGAAATCTGATTATTACCTGCAGAACTGATCATTTTTCATTGTCCTCCCTCCATAACGGATCTCTAGCCATCGAAGCAGGAAAAGCAGCAGGATGCACTGGAGGTAGGGCTGAGCAATGACACAGACACAAACAGCGTGATGGTGGAACAAATACTTTTCTAATATCCATTTTCTGGCATTAACGGCAAAAAAAATTAGATACATACAGCAATAACCGCAATGAGCAAGTTTTTCCATAAGAAGTTCTCTTCATACAGAGAGGGGAGGAAGGTCGCCTATAAATGGAGAACAAACACAAGTCAAGTCACTCCTGCTTATACAGCAGTCACTGTCTAAAAGAGAAAGAAACGTTCACATATTCCTAACTGGAAGAAATGTGAGTGAACAAGCAACTGTTCATCAGATTGTTTCAGTTTGACCTAATGAAGATGTCCAAACATGCTACATGGTGGGCCGCTTGTTTGAAAAGTTTGCACTGGTTCTGAACATTTTTTTTCAAAAACAGCTTATTCAAAAAAATGATTGGTATAAATAGGTCAAAGTTGACCTTGACATCCGTGGCCTTTGCATTTCACCCTCCCATCATCATGGACAACCAGAGACTTATAATGGGAAAAATGCACCTTAAGTGCGTCTTCACGTTGCAGATGCTCATGACCATATTAGGACTGTCTATTTCCGCTATATAGCATGCAAAAGAATGTGCTTACAGCACCCAACTGCAAAGCATGAGAACCCAGGATGCAGATGAGCAGACTGGTTAATCTACCCGAGGTGACTTCGACCTCAAGGACAAAACTCAGCAAAACAACACCTGCCTCTCACCGTTTCACCCAACTTCACTGTATAAAAGATTGTGTGTGAAGCTCATCTTCACTCTCTCTGCGGAACCAGACTGTGTATCACTCTGCTTACAGATTGAGTCTTCTCTGTGCACAAGAATAGAATTCTCAAAGACAACTCGCTTTTCTAAAGTCTCTATTTCACCAGTATCTCTACACCCAATAGAACAATTAGGTACGAATCTCCACAACAGACTAAATTACATGGTTGAGAATTGGCACATCTTTGAGATCCAACAGCAACCTTTTTATAAGGATATCCTCAGAATGAACATTGTTTAAAGGGAAATCAGATACCTGCAAGGAGTTTTAACTATAAGGAAAGAAAGCTACAAAAAGGTAAGGTTAGCAAATGTTAACTTATGTATTTTTGCAGAGGGAGAAAGCATTTAAAATGTGGCTTGGTATTGATTCTATTGATTCTTCTTATTCTTAGGCTTCACCAGCATGAGCTAACCTTTGCTCTACACCCCTGCGCCCTCATCATGTTGTCTAAAATACTGTATAGTTTAATGCAGGTTCCCGGACAAAAAGGGAGACAGCAAAACCACTACGAAAACTGACTAGTTGACTTCGAGCAAATCCTACCTTAGTGATGCAGTTGAGGCAGCCCATTAAAGGGTACAAAGGGTTGCAGAAACACAAGGCGTTATGCAGGTTTCTGGTCAGTCCAGGGCTATCATTCACAAATGATAACTGAACCAATGAGGCGGACACCACACACACCTGTGGCATAAATGACTCAGTAAGCAAAACTCTTACATGTGACCCTAATAGTGAACAATGAATTGTTTTGATGTCAAATTAAGATGCAAATCTGACGTTCTTTCAGGATCACCATATGTACAGCAATACTCATAATTACTTTCTTTTCATGTTATTGTGATCACTGATCAATCTCAATGATTTCAGGAACACATTCAATCGTTTTGTTTGGAGTTCACATTTTGTAAGGGTGGTTAACGGCAATATTTTCAGTAAGTACACTCAAAGCATCCGGCCTCACCATCATGGAGATGACAGAGAAGAAATCCCTGTTGCTCTGAACTCGGGCGAAGCCAAAAGAAACCACATATGTGAAGAGGATCATGGCTGGACCAAAGCCCACAATACATAGGACCTAAGAGAGGGGAGAAAGGAAGTCATGAAGTGACGATATTCCTTAAAACACCATCACAACAGCAATATTGACTCTATCATTAACGTAAATGGAGAATGGAGAAGTAAACCTTATACAAAATTAAGCTCTTATTGCCCAAGGGATATATGGAAGAAGAGCAGCAAGTTCTGTGTAATAATCGTTACCACAGCAGTGCAGTTGCTTGAGCTGAGCAGGTTTCCAGTGTGGAGGGAGAAGAGAATGCTGGTCATGCAGGAGAGGATGAGGTAGTAGAAGGGGATGTCCACAGCTGCCTGGCCGCACCAGTAGGCTGACGGTACCATACCAGAGATACGCAGCGTAGAGCGACACTTAATCTGTAGAAGAAAAACAGCCAAATATACATGTCAACAGGGATGAAAATAAAGGGGAATATCTGACATCTTTTACATAATCACATGGATTTCTTAACAGGTTAGTGAATATTTCACATCCTGCGAAATGATGGAATCATAAACAGAGCAAAGGATTACCTCTCTGTCTCGAGTGTGGTCCATTGCAAAATATGCCGGCATTCCAGCTGCCAACATTCCCAATATAATGGCCTCTATGTACACCAGAGCGTAGGACGTGGCATCTGGGATTTGCTGAGGGATGTCACATTGGAAACATCAAACATCTTTAAATGGCACAAGCAAGACAGGATAAATTAAATCGGTCTCATTTGACTCACAACTCATAAATACTCACATAATCAAACGGTTTGGTCCAGGTTCGGATCTGCCCAGTACCATTCAGACCTCTTAGGAGAGCGTTGCTTAGTATGTTGACAGCCATAGGCAAGGAGTGAACTGTGGTGCTGTTGAATGCAACACTGTATCTGAAGCCCTGTTCACAGACAGAAAAGGTCAGAAAACATATCCTGACGGGGGAACTTGACTCCATCTAAATATACGGCTCAGGAGCCTTCAAACAAAGACATCTGGAGCATTAAAACCTAATTAAGTGTAGGCGGTGGTGCTGCAAGACCTCACATCAAATAAATTGCATCGAAAAATGAATTCTATCTGTCCAGTGTTGAAATGACCTTGCTTGATCCCATTACGTTGATGGCAGCACTGTGGGGAGCTGCGGCCATGTAGTCCCCGTGTTTCATAATTTCCACTTTGATGCTCTGAGACTCCAGGTTGTGGATGAAGTCAGAAATATCAGAATCTGTTTGACACAAGAGAAAAGCACCACTAACTCTAATGCAAGAAAGCTGGAGGGTAAGGAGTTAAAAATGGAGAATGCAGATACATTAAAGGAATATTGAGAGGATCATCATGATGGACGTAGGTTAGAGATGTGCCCATGGGTCTTATTCTTCTCAATTATGATGTACTGTGTAATTGACAGTTGAATTAACTAAATTAATCAAATTATAACAAGAAGATGAAAGCGGACTTGCCTTCGAAATTTAATCTCAACATCCTGATATCATTTTGTTTCCTCTCTAGTCTCAAAACAAAATCTTATCATTTGGAAAATCTCCAGCGGACTCACCCGAGGAGTTATTAACCAGGAGGCTGGTGGCATATTTCTGAGGCGCTTGGTTCCTTTTCAGGAGGTAAATTGGAAGAAACTGACGGTCTGGGGAGTGAATCTGGATGTTTCCTGTGGCCAGAGATAGGACAAGCACCGCAGCAACAAACACCAGGAACAAGGCCAGACTGCAAGAGAGGGGAGGTGGTGAGGAAAGACGGGATGAGTGAAAAGGAAAGAAACTCCAGTCCATTTGTTGTAAAGAAATTACGTTAATGTCAGGTTTCATGTCAGCATGTAAAATATTAGCAAACTCAGATTAGGGTATATTAAAAATGTACACAGTACTGGGTTCCTACACATATTCCTTTTCAAAATTTCAGTTTTCCGGGCTCAGCATACAAGTATAAATGTATGCAACTAACTCTCGTTTACCATTTGGAATTCTCAGCCAACCAAGCTTTATATTTAGGAAAGTCAAGCCAAAACTCAGAAGAATTGCATTTATACATTGTGGCCCTTCAGTCCGCACCCTTATGCAGAAAAAGTTCACGTTTCTTTGTCAAACATTGCTGTCCAAAAAGGACGTAAACTAACTAACTTTTGTATTTTTTCCCCTTAACACATCAAACAATTATATAGCATTAATGATCCCCCCATATTCATAAGTCTCTCTTATAAATAAGATCCAAAACTGTGTTGAAAACAGGTACAGAATTTTATTTTCAGTGTCTGTGTAGCCTTGTTTATTCACCCTTGAATAAAGGTATAGCCTCCTTATGCAGAAGAGACTAATTTTCTGCATCACTGCATGAACTCATAAATGTTAAGTTTAATATTTGGTCATCTGTGATGCTTTGTATATAGAATTCAAGGTAAAAATAACTAAAGTCGTGGATGTCTGGATTTGGTACACTTCTAGGACACTAGAGATGAAGCGGTTCACCAGGCTGTGACATACAGGTGTAGAAGCAGTTCCGTAAAGATAGTTATTTTCTTTACTCTTGTCACATTTGACAGCAAATTAAGTGTCTCAGTAATGAATGACTGACGTGAAACTGCACCTTGCTTTCAAATAGTTTTTGTCCCTGAACACTCACGTGTAAACAAAGGCCTTCCTCTCCCTCCTCATGTTGAGCATGTGCAGCCAGACCACAGTGCTGAACTGCTGACGCCACAGAGCGTGACCCGATACATCTGATTTGTTGTCTGAGAACGTGAGCAGCCGCTGGTCTATATCGTCCAAAGATGCACTGTCACACTCATCCTCCGCCTGCTCCCGATTAAACACACTGTAGTCTGACAACATGAAACAGATTTTTATTGAATTATGGAGTAGTTTGGGATTTTGTAATGCAACAATACACTCTGTTGCATTGATAACACACTCACCAGCTTGGTTCACTTCAGCCTCTGCCTCCAAACGAAGAAAAACATCCTCCAGTGTTGTCATGGAAACCCCATAGTTAACAATTCCCAGATTACGGTGACAGTCGAGCTCTGAGAACAAGCCTATGGAAGATAAATTAATGAGTGCTTGTTGCTGGTCACACGGGAGTTGTAATAATTTGCTTAGCATTTGCCAGGGTGGGGTTTGCTACTGAATGATAGTGTGGACAGAAAAAATAAATCATGTACTTGAACACATGCAAACTTCTAAATTGGATGTAAATGTGCAATTTGCCTTGACTTAAATCATTTATATAAACAACTTTCAAAATTGGACCCAGATCAGTTTTCACGACATGCCAATGAGATATTATTCATATTCCTTATTTAGATGTAATTTAGTGTAATCTGACCTGGGAATGTGTCCATGTTCTCAAAAGGCAGAGTGAACGTCAACTCTGCCTCGTGTTGTCGAGACAACTTTGCCTTGGGAACATGCTGCTTGACCAATGACGTGACCTTTTCAGCTTCACATCCATCATTGATGGACATTCTGATGGAGCAAAAGAACATCTAAAACTAGTTACATAAAGACATATGTGGTTAAGACATAGTTTGTAAAGATGTAGGAATAATAAACCCTGCCTAAAATGTAGTAAAACTACAAAAAAACATGTAATAAATGGAACATGCGTAAGGAAAATTATAAAGATAAAAATGGGATCAATAATGCATGGCGACAATTAAGAAGGGAGGTTAGCCTGCCAGGTGTGTAGCCAGGTTTGTACAGTATTTTGTTAAGACGCATGAACCAACAACCATGTAGTCTTTACGTTATACACATAGCATGCTGCCAATGTTAGTTAAAAATTTGTTTTATACTGACTTCCTGTGACACACAGTATGCATACAGTCTGTTCAAAATTTGCAACAAAAGTTCACATTTTTCAACATACCCATGGAAAAACATGGACCGAATAAAAGGACAAAGTGATTTTGCAAACACATTGGAATCACAGAGATGCCCATAGGAATGAATGGACTTCCAGCTGACACAGACCTCTTTAGAAACAAAACAACGTGTTGATCATGTTGTAGCTGAAAGCTTAAACAACACAGTACTCTCCACGAGGGAAGTTAACTCTACTTGCCTGAGATGATATCCAACACCACACTTGATTTTAAGATACAGGGAGGTGCCAACACATTTCAGCTGCCCTTGAGAAATCACAGCTTTGCGATCTAGAGAAGAAAAAATATCAACAGTGTTTAACGACAACAGATTAAGCACAGTCTGTGACTCTGAAACTATTTTATGGCATGTCTCCAAAGTGCAACTATCAGTGCTCAAACATCAATTTTTTTTTCTCATATGCTGACATGAATAATGTCACCTGTCTGTGGAAAAAAAATTATTTTATGTATACAAAACTGGACAGAGTTGACACTTATGTAAAAATTAAGACCTTGACGTTACTTATTGAAAACTGCCAGGAGCAGAATTTAAAAGGGAGGACTTGAATGTCTGAATCTCTCATGGATTTGTTCATTGTTCACAGTGTATTCAATACATACTTCTATGGGAGCAATGCACAAATTATTGAGTAGAAGTAAAAAGTAAACGTTAAATTTGACAAGTCTCTACCTCATGGTTTTGGTGCCTCTGGTTCTGTGCATGTCATGTCAAAGAGTGAATTTATACCAGCAAGAATGTCAGCCTCGTCCATGTAGTGTGTGCTGAGGACAGTAACTCTGCCGGCTCTGCGACTCTTCAGCAGCGCCCAGACCTGGTGCCTGGAGCAGGGGTCCATACCTGCTGTAGGCTCATCCAACAGCAGGACCTGGCAGGAACAAATATGCCACATATTACTCAGAATGAACCTAAGCTGACGTTACTCTACGAGAACTGGTAACACAGTTACTACGGTAATAACTTCAGGCATTTCAAAGACCTCATAATCTGAGACGAGGATGCATTTGAAAACAAATGAAACGATTTATGGTGAAAGCACTTATCCATTTCAAGGTTCACATACCTTAGGATCTCCGAGAATGGCAATTCCCACAGAGAGTTTCCTCTTTTGGCCTCCACTCAGATTCTTAGCCTGAGCAGTCATGATCTTCTCCAAGTCCAAATCCTTCAGCACTTTGATAACCTATTAGAAAGAAGCAAAATCAGGCCACTGATAAAATTAACTGACACCTATCATTTTCTTAAATAAACGGTTGTTGTAATTTATCAAAGATGTCTTTTCTGAATATGTCAAAAAAAGGAGAAAGATTTACAAGTCAAGATGTCGGATGCTCATATATTCAAGTGTTTTTAGACATAAAGTTGAATGAAATAGGAAACAAAAGATGTTTCTCATAAGACGAAGCAGTGCATAGTTGTACTGCAAAGTTAGACTAAGGAGGACAAAATGAATGTAATGTTTAGGACAGGCTTCCATAATATCTGGCATTTCCAGTCACATCTTGGCATTAAAAATTCATGTCATATTAAATTTCTCATTCTCCCAGTCATGTTCACGGCTTTTTCTTGTTGTTTTGCCGAACTTATATGAAATGTGTCTTTCATCAAGGAACAAAACATGTCACACCAGACAACTTCTACTTGACCAAAACTATTAGACAGAGGCTCTTAAAACAGAGTTTAGGTAATCACACTACCTCAGCATCGATCTCTGCCGGTGGGATGCCTTTGATGGCGGAAAATATCCTCAGGTGCTCTTCCACAGTGAGCACATCAAAGATGATGTTGAACTGGGGGCAAATTCCCACCAGCTGCTTCATTTCTGACCCCTCTGCAATCTCCGCTACAGGCGAGCCGTAGATGGTCGCTGAGCCTTTAGTGGGTGGACAGATGCCACACAGGATGTTCATGAGAGTGGACTTTCCAGCACCGCTGTGTCCAAGCAGAGCCGTGATCTGACCCTCATAAATGTCAAACGTCAAACCTTAGGAGGTGATGTAAAGAGGGAAGGACGGCATCGTGAAAATCGACCAGGAAAATCATGGTTGAATTAGGTTGACCATAGGACACTGTGGAAACCATTCTGCTTAATAAAAAAATGGAACGTTGCAGACAAATTATTCATGAATAATCTTGGAGAGAAACAGTCTATTCTCTCTGCCTAACCAACATTTTATAACCTGGGATAAAATTCCATTTTGATTACAGTATTTGGACACAATGTGAGAACGAAGTGATCCGGACTCACCTCTCAGTGCCTCCACCACATTGTCCTTCTCTTTGTATACCTTGTGTATGTTGTTGATGCTGCCAGAGGAGGACCAAACAAGCAATGAAGAAAAAAACATAAAAGAGAACGGGGATAAGTGTCAACACTGAAGCAGTGCTAGGGTGAAGATTGTCTCTCAGGTCACGGCCTGGTCTGACAGGCTCTCATCAGCCAGAATGAATGAAGCAGTGAGGTTTGGCACTAAGAAAAGAACCAGGCCATTTTTAGATGAGCCTGAACATCTCTCCTTATGCTTCAGTATTAAAGGGCTCATCCTCTGAATGGATAGACACTATGTACAAGCAGTATACACAAGCTGCATTTACAACAACAGATTAAAAACTCTCAATACGAAACAGATTATTTGCATCCAACTGGCATTAGTATGCAAGTTCAGAACTTTTACCGGATGGCTTCTTTCCCTCTGAACTCAGGTGAAACCGGTTCGACAGACTCATCACCACCAGGAGTGCCATTCACCTCCGTCTCGTATACTGAGCTCACTTCAGCGTAGCGCTTTCTGTGTTTGGACCAATAGGATGGTTTCAGGAAGTACACCAAGGACCTCCTCATTCCAAACTCACCTGCATTTCAGGAAAAAGACATTACACAGGATAATAATAGCAAAGCAACGATAGGTTAAGGTTATACTTAAATTATTCCTCTGGGAAACTTGGCTGTTGCTTCATAACTGATATCGATTAACAGTACACTTATTAAGTTGTAAATTATATTGAAGTTTTTGTATGTGTACTTACCAGGCAGTACTTGGTCCAGGTAGACAGCCAACAGAAGGTAGAGGATGCAGTCCACAATCAGCATGAACAGGGGCACGTAAAGAGGATGGGGGCCATTGGCCAGGGAGGAAAACACAGCACCATCTCCCTGCGCCTCTAGGTAAACCACCTAACATATGTACACAATCACATATTTACCGATCACTTCATGACAGCCACAGATATTAGCCTCCACACTGTGCATCATTTTTAGGTAACTACTTGGCTTCTATTTAAAAACCAAAGGGAATGCCAAAACAAGAAGCACCTGAGGTGAAATGACAGTAAGCTACTGTTGCAAAGCTACTTACTGATTATCACACACCATATAAATGTTTGTAGCAAAAATGTACTAAGCGTTTTAAATGAAACGTCGTAGCGTTATACATTTCATTGCCTCAAGAGGACCAGAAGAGAATGGTGTGACGATGTGGGTAAGTGTGTGCGCTTGTCACCTGTGCAATCCCAATTGAGAATGCGCTGGGAGAAAGTAGGCAGAGAAGCCAGACCAGTGGCTGCGGGAAGTCCTTCATCAGCACGGTGAACAGTGACAGGCAGCCAAACACCACGGTCAGCATGGAGCCCACTGTGCTGGCAAACTTAGGCTTCTTAAATAATGGAGTCAGCATGAAAGAAAAAAAGATCTGTGGAGAGGGAGAGGGAGAGCGAGAGAACAGCAAATATAGGAAGAGGGGAGAGAAAAGAATCAATATTTTGCATATACATATGTATACATTTCTAATATATTTTACTCTTTATATACTTTACATCTTTTAATCTGGAGAGCACTTGGTGATTAGGCTTGAAAAGTGTCATATAAATAACATTATTATTGGAGAGGAGACAAAAATCTAAAAAAAACTGGGTAAACAAATCCAAAATGGCCTTTATGGTTAGACACAACTAGAGGGTAAATGAGAAGATAAATGATATTATTTCAGTGAGGGGTTCCTTTAAGCAAAGCGATACATGTGTACAGGTTTACATTCCCTCCATCACAGCTCTACTCACTGATGATATTCCATAGAGAAAGATGAGGAAGAAGACGACCAAGACGTCACTGTTAGGGAACAAGGCTGTGTACGTAGCAATAATGGACATCAGGATGGACATGGTGGTCACCAGAAAAGCATACAAGAGGCCCCATGACAACCTGTTGTACGACATAAAAACCTCAATCAAATACAAATTCACATGCATGCAGAAAGCAGATTCATTTCATACAAAACAAATGTGTCTAAAAACTACAGCAACTGACATCCTATTCTCCCTCACCAAAACGAGGTGTCATAGAGACCCATCATGGTCATGGTGTCTTTGAGGCGATGTTCCTTCTCAGCCGCCACATTCACAATGAGGAAGGTGACGAAAGGCGTGAAGGCCAGGACCAGGTAGATGGAGATGAGGGCGTGAGGAAATTTCTGCACTTCGACAGAGCCTGGCTGACCCATCATGACTACCCTCAGGTCTCTCATCTCACTCCATACTGAACGCTTTGTCTGCATCTGTGCACCACAACACAGTGTATCAAGCTATGACTGTTTGCATGCATCATTGTGAAAACTTAAACATTTAATCGATTATAAATATTGTCAATTTTCTGTCAGACAATTACAAAAACTGACAAATCATTTCAGCCTTAAAGCAAACCCTTCTTGAATTACTGTTGCCATCTTGGAATAAACCAAAGATATCACACCCTTTATGCATTGGTCCTCGATGATTTCTCAAAATACTCAATTCATTCAAATCTACAGAGGCATTATGTAAATAATGGAACCAACATACATATGGGAACTGTGTATGAAATAAAATAAAACCTGTTTCCGAGTTAAGTGGAGAACAGTGTGTTGATCTCTAGCCTGTCTCACCTGGATGATGGCAGCGTCGATTAGAGACTGCAGGCGGATGAAGCCAGAGTACCAGTAATTAGCTGCTCTGCAGTTCACCGAGCTGGTAAAACAGTTGGCTAGAGGAGAACAAGCAAAATTACAAAGACTTCATATTCCAGCTCTGTCAGTTGAACATCTTACTTGCATTTTTGTGACTGTCTTTACAATTCATGTCAATTAAACTGAGTTCTATATATTGTTGTGTTCTGTCTCATACCAGCATATAATTCAATCAACAATTTATGACCCCAAATTAATGACACATATCAAACATATCCAGTCAGGAAGGATCATTATTAGTGAAAGGCAATGGTCAGGATTTTCTGGACTTTAGATTAGCCACTTAAGAACAATCACAGACTTGTCTTGGTGCCTATCCAGCAATGTCATGGTTTCTGCTTGTTTTGCTGAAAATTTTAATTTTAACACAGCATGATAGTGTGTATGCTTGTGAAGATTCATTTAGTTAGAAGTGATAACTACCTCCTCTATCATACAACTGACTCTCAGTGTGGTAAATGACTCATTCATTTTCTGTAACCGCTTATCCTGTGTAGGGTCATGGAGGGGCTGGAGCCTATCCCAGCTGACTTTGGGCAGGAGGCGGGGTTCACCCTGGACAAGTCGCCAGTTCATCACAGGGCCACATAGAAAGACAAACAACCATTCGCACTCACATTCAGTCCTACAGTCAATTTAGAGTCACCAGTTCACCTATTATGCATGTTTTTGGTGGTGGGAGGAAGCCGGCGAACCCGGAGGGAACCCACGCAGACACGGGGAGAACATGCAAATGCCACACAGAAAAGTCCCAGGTCCTCAAGGTGGATTTGAACCCAAGACCTTCTTCCTGTGAGGCAACAGCGCTACCCACTGTGCCCCCCTCAACATGTCATAAATAAAATTTAATTGACCTTGCTGTGCTGCTCAAAACCATTCACAGCATGGTTCGCAATAACTTGACCCCGCAGTTTCAAACTAGCACAAATACTTTAGTTGCTTCAGCATGCAGTCTATGTACCAAAAGTAATAAATACAAAGATTAACATCATTCTGTAGGTTAACTACAATACATTTGTAAAATATTCTAAAAATGGGGTTCTGCTTTATCACCATGGGGAACAGTTTGTTTACAACCTGTAAACTGGTGGTAATCTAGAAAGTAAGGAATATTGGAGGTAGTGAAAACTTTCCAAAGGAACTTTAATAATAATGATAATAATAATAATAATAATAATAATAATAATAATGATAATAATGATGTCCCATCAGACTTTACCAAAAGATTCTGTGTAATCACTGGGTAGTGGCAGCTGGTTGTATGGGAAGCGTAGTCTGTAAGACATGGCAGCATTGTCCATGAACACAACGCCGACATAGCCGGAAGGATCATACAGGCTGGCATTCTCCAGGTCATCCTCAGTGGCAAACATCTCCAGATGAGTCTGCATGTCTGAGAACAGAAGGAGGAGAAGAAAAAGAGTCACAAACAAAGAATATTTGGTGCCACGTAACCTTTTAGTTTTCCTTCCCAAGTCACTGTCTGGAGGTCCTCCCCCGATACATTTTTAACAGAGTAGATGTGATTGCCTGTATCCTGGTCCTTCTAACAGGCGGTTTGATTCTTTCATCTGGCTATACCAACATGAGAAAAAGCATAGGTACATTTTTTACTTCATCCAGATCAAGCGGTTGGCCCAATGTCACATATTTACCACGAAGCACTGCACATACTGTAAATACTCAGTTTTCATGATAAAAGGCAACAATATAACAAGCATCTGGACCTTTCCTAAAAAGCAATAGTCAGGGCATAAGTTTGTGGAGTGTATGTGAGCAAATCTATAAAGTCAGCTGGATGATATCATTATCATTGCTGCACAGGCCCCTAATATATACTTTTTTTTGGCTGTCACCTTTCCCTTTTTCCTACCTAGTATACTCTCTTTGCTCAAAGCTTCCTGTGGTGACAGTGTATGACCCACTAGAACATTAGCTGGAATCTAGGCAATCAATGACAAGCTAATGTTGGCTGCATTTTGGTACGTATGTGTGTGTGCACTATGTGAGAATATGTCTGGTGCACGGTTACAGTTAAAAAAGTACTTAATTTAAAGATCAAATGGTTTGCAAGCACTTACTCATCCCCTGGGCCACCTCCTCCATGATGTGGTTAGTGATGTTAGTGATTGGAGTGTAGCCCAAGCCCTTGAAGAAGTGGTCGTCACGCTCCAACTCCATCGTGCTGATGCTTCCATAATAAACGTGAGGATTCAGGGTGCTGATGAGTATCAGGAGACCCAACAATAGCAGAGGTAGGATCAATTCCTGCAAAGACGGACACAAGCAAACAGCTGATGAGGAAATTAAATATAGTTTGCCACAGTTCATGTTTGGAAGAAAATTCTAATCTATGTTAGCCGAACCACACACACAATATCTGATTGAAAAAACCCTTTAAACTACCACTTTTCTATTCATCTGCTGCTATTTGTCCAGGCAAGCACAGTAGGCTGTAGCCCGAACATCTTCCAGTTCAACCAGGAGGGTTGTTCCCAGAGTGAGACACAAAACGAATGCTATGAAAGAGAACTGTAAATACTGGCAACTAGCCTCCACCCTGAACAGGTTAATAACAGTCTTCTGAAAACTAAGCACCTGAAGACTCTGTTGCTTGGTCCTCCATTTGATGAGTAGATTCTTGTAGAGAAGACTTTTTGTTTGATTCCAGACTCCAGCATCTCTTTTATTCATGGAGTGCATGCCTCCAGCATGCCTCATGTCGATGAAGTATGGACGAGAAGATGTCTCCCTTAAACTTGCCTCAGCTGCAAGTGAAAACAAAAAGGCAGAAGAAGTCAAGAATGTCCATCTTGGACATTAATTTTTTTTATCAATCACGCATACTAGTTGACGGATTTTCATGAATCTTAATTGTTAGGTTAGGATAATAATTGGATGTTGGAGTAGGGATCTATTAAATTAAACAGGACTGTTTGGGCCTTGGCTCTACCAAGTGCCCTTCTAGTTTTTCTATCATGTCTGAGAGTACATTGAAAAATTCTGGACCTCAGACTGTTTAACAAATACATTTAGTAGTAATGCTTTCCCCCCCCCCCTGCACAGTACTTGACACGGTATCACCCTTTCAAAGCAGAGGTATTGCCGATAGATGTTTTGATGCTTCCTTCCTTTGTATGTATGCTTACCAAATATAAACTTGATGAATCAACATCAGCTCTCAAACTACATCACCTCAAGCTACCTATACTGCGGCAGCAAGCTAACGTTATAGCTTTGCTCTGTAGAAGTGAGTCCCAGTCTTTCAGAGCAGCTCACGCTGTTTTGTTGGGCTTCACTGGCTGGAAACCGGTAGCCGTGTTGACAACTGCACTATCAACATGTTCGTTGAGTGGCTTTTAGCTGACGCACCTGTCAAAGCAGCCTTAATTCTAGTTATCATTAATAGCTAGCTATCGTTAGCCTATGAAAGCTAACCTGCTATGTAGTATGTTGGCAAGGGACATTTCAGGAAATTAAGCTGTCAAATTGTACATTTGAATTCGAGAGACTGTTTTCGCCCCTTGGTTCCGATGCTGACATGAAATTAGAAAAAAAAATGAACCTGGCCTTGGCCGAATGCGCATGGCTGCGTGCAAAATTAACACAGAATAAGAATGTTTGTATCTTGTGAGCTAATGCGGTGTGTCAACCCGTCAATACGCACAAGCAAAGGAAACAAGCTAGCAACCTTTGGCACCAAAGCTGATATAATTTGGAAAACATGCATATGCAATGAGAAAATCAAACATTTAACGTACTCACGTATGGAATACATTAAGACATATCTTTTTGCAACGTGTGAATTTATAGCCTTAGATCACAGACGTTGTCAAATCAACCTAAACGAGCGCACCGTTCCTTTCGACGCTACTTCCTGCTGTCAAACGCAGAGCCCAGAATATATTACGTTGAACCAATCATATCTGACCAACTTGCTAATGACAACAATTTGCACCAATTAGAGTTCGACCGACTGGCTTTCTAGTGACGCAACAAAAATAAGTCTATATACTGAATGAACAAACATTCCTTGTTTTGGAGGTTATTGACTTTATTTTTCTTTATCAAACCATACATTGGTCCAAAGAGACAAGTGCATGTACGCAGCATATGCAAATGAATGAAATATTTTTAAAAGATGATATATCATGAGGTCATCTTGACAGGTGTCTATATTTCCAAACCTCACTGGCCCACCTCTGTAGCCACATTTTATTCAAACCCACAGAACCTGCCCTAATTTTTGTGATACCAGTGTACAAAGTTTGACAATATGAAAACTGTTGAGTAAATTTGTGTTAAATGATGCAGAAAACATCTAAAATATTTAAATTTGATGGAATAGTGCAGCCATAAAAATACAGCGCCTTGGGTTTGAATATCGCTCTCAAACTTAAAGCTTACACAATGAACTGTAATAGGTTGGTACAGAATACATGTGAAAACTGTCAGACAGTGTGAAATAAGATTATTTCAACACCCATAAAGCATTCTATAATTCACCAAGCATAAACTTGGAGGAATAATAGAGCATGTCTGTGTTGGTGCGTACTGCGGTATCCCTGTATTTAATTTAAAAGTGGTGATGGCAGTGGATGTTTGTAGGGAGGTTCCTGGATGTCTCTGAATTGGAGGAAGCCATATAGTGGGGGGGGCACAGGGAGCTGCTGGACTACATTGGTTCTCATCAGAAGATCTGGTCCCAACACGGACCTAACCTGCAGCCGACAGATGTGAGAAAGACTGGTAATGGAGTCTAGGGGGAGGAACGGAAAAAGACAAGAGAGAGATAATTAAAATTGCCCTCACTGAAAGCGTACTACAGATTAGCAAAAGCAGTGTACATTTTATCACTGTACCAAAATGTGGACGTGAGTGCCAAGTCTTCTCTGCCTTTCTTCGATCCAGAATATGTTTCAAATGGGGGGACAGAGTTGACCAGTTTACAAACTCTAGCAGGTAATTCAATACCTCACTGTCTGCATATTCCAACCTAGAAAACATTGAGGACAAAAAGCTATTGATCAAATATAGCCTACTTATACGTGACCAAAGAGCAATAAGGTGAAAGGATCGACTTACATATTGGGCTGAAGCAGCAAAGACGGTTCCAGTCCTGCTTTCAGAAGCAGAGGAAGCCAGCAGGCAGCAAACTGTACTTGGTTTAGCGCCACACAAATTAGCCCCCTCAGTTCCTGCAGCTTTAATATAGTTTTCCCGCAATAATGTGGTATATAACAATCCCTGGTCAAAGTCCCCAGTTGAGAGATCCATCTGTGTTCAAGTATCAGTTGCAGTAGGTCTGTTTGATCCGTGGCCAAGGCATAAACCCAGTCCTCCTCACTCAAACTAGCTCCTGCAGCAACCAGCAACCTCACCGATTCACTGTAAGAGATTTTAATCAAAATCAGGGACAAATCTGTCAATTTATTTTGTAAGAGTGTGTGAGAAGGTCATATCTGTTTAGCTACAAACCTGTATGGTTTGTTGGATGTGCAACACAAGGCGAAGGAGAGTGGTGAACGCATGTCCAGGATGTGTGTACAATCCTGGGCATCTGGGCTATAACCTTCCCTCAAGAGCAACTCAACACTCTTGCTCTGATGCCTGTTGACAGCCACATACAGCGGACTCACCATACCATCACTACGGTCACACACTCGATCCGTAACAGCGATCAGCCTCCTGAGGACACTGGATTAAATTAAAAAATGGTAAAGGGAAAAAATATGGGTACATTTACATAACACACATGCAAAGAAGGGTAAAATGTGTTCATAATCAGACTTCTTAAGCAATTAATCAAGCAAAAATGCTACATAATCTATAGCTCCAGCTACTCCAATGTGAAGATTTGCTGATTACCTCTGCCAATTAAAGTTGGAGGAATTTGTGATCACCCACATTTGTTTGTCCGCAAGATATCTCGATATATTGTTACTGCATTTTGATGAGGGAGGGCCAAGGAAGAGTTGATTAAATTTTGAGGGGGTTGGTACAATGCAGATTCTTGGATCACTTTTTCACTTTCGAGATAAGGTTTTTTGTTTTGTTTTTTACATTTTGACAATATCATGAAAAATGTATTTATATTTTTTCAAATGAAAAAAGCTGGGAAAATACAATCACTCTTAAGTTCAAGAATTCACAACTCATTGACAAATGCAACATATGATGAGTGATTACAGCTAGAACTTGCGTCTTTTTAATAAAACTCTGAAAAGGTTAGGAGTCACTGACTAAAAGTGAGTAATTGAAAGACAGTTTATGAGTCAGTACCAAATATGGCCAAACTCAGCGGCAGCATGGATGGGAAGCTGGGGCCAGTCCTGACTGCATGCTATATTGGGATCTGCCCCATGGTCCAACAGGAAATCCACACATGCCTGGTGGCCTTCCTGAGAGGCAATTAGCAGTGGTGTGGCCAGATCAGCGGCCTGGGTGCTCACATTGGCACCTAAAGTGAAAACCAAATCAAAAACAATTATGTATTTCATTTTACTCAACTCCTGGTTAAAATGAGGAGTGACATGAAAGGGCAGTACACAAGTAGCTGGTACAAAAAACAGAACTTGTGGAAAATGACGAAGTCTCTGACCAACATTAACTTGCAACAAGGTTTTAATTTGAGGTATGAACACTACACACAAGGGTATAATGGAAAAACAGCTATTTACCAGCATTGACAAGGATTTCTAGGCATTCCTGCTGTCCATACTGTGCAGCCACAAAAAGAGGGGAAATTTTGTGGTCATCTTGTACTTCCAAGTTGCACACATTGACCAGTATGCGTACAATTTCAGCATGACCCTAAGAGAATTGAAAAAAAAGTATGTTACAAGGATAAAGCTCACAGAGTTGTGTGTTTGAATTCTGTAATTACCTTATAAACAGCTTGATGAAGGCAGGTCCAGCAGGACGCAGTGTGTGTTCTGTTGACCTCTGCGCCTTTACTGACAAGCAGTTCTACAACCTCCTTATACCCGCCGTCTACAGCTGTTGGACAAGTTAGAGACTGATAAATATTGCAGAGAAAAATTCAATAGGCCAATGATGCATACAGTGGTGGAAGCGACATAAAAATGGTAACCGTACAGAAAAAACATAAAGAGTAGTTTGATAATGTTCAAGTGTTATACCTGCATACAAAGGACAGGATAAGTCATTTGTTAGCTGGTTGATGTTGGCATGGGCTTTCAGCAGGAGTCGGACCACTGCCAGGTGTCCACGCTTTGCTGCCAGGTAGCATGCAGATTCCCCTTCATGTGTCAAAGAGTTCACGTACGCACGGGTGCAACGAGAGGAGCCTGCTGCTTGCAATAAATAAATAAAAAAAGAGGTTTTGTCTACCTGAAAAGTATATTTGACTTTAATGAAAAAAACTGGATCGATCATTGGTCTATCATTAGGAAATGAATCAACAACTTTGCTTACTCTCTATGTAATTCATCAAGCAACACTGCTAAACATTCTCCGATTACACCTTATCAAATATCATTATTTGTTGATTTTATATTTTATAGCATTGTAATTTGTAAATCTTAGGACTCTGAGCTGTTAGCCCAATTAAGTGCCACGACGATTAGTCCATCCATAGGTTTGTTGATCGACATGGAGTGTATTGTTTGAGTCATTTATCCAGGGAAATATCAAACATTCCAGTTTCTATAAGATGAGAACTACAGTCCTGAAATGTATACGCTTTCTTACCGCCAGCAGCAGACAGAAGTTCTTGCACACACTCCTTACTGCCAGCAGCTGCTGCTTCGTGCAGAGCATTCCAGCCGCGGTTGTCTCGACAGTCCACACTGAAACCTCTCTTTATCAGCCTACTGACCCGCTTCTTACAGCCTAATCGAGCTGCAGCGGCAACACTGGAGACTGTGTCTCCGTAGCATTCTGTAAAATCCATGCCCTGATTGAAAAAAGTTAAATATATTATTTATGCAATTATTTGTCTACCAGCTAGCTATCGTAAAATCTATATTAGACAAATTATATGGGGCTAGAGACATCATAACACAACTTGACTACGACGTTGCTAACGCTCACCTACGATATAGCTTGCTTTAGTCGCTATTCACTGTAGTATGAAGACATTATAGACCTTTTTACAACACTGTGTACAACTACTGTGAAAGAAAACACGTACCACTTATTTGTTGTGATTCATAATTGTTCTACAATTTACCAAATCTTGATCGCATACTGGATCGACACTTCGAGTCGCTGTTTGATGACCTCATCCCACAACATCCGGTCGCGTGCTGCTGCACGACAGCTGTAGTGGGATACAGTGGAACTAGAGTTAGCTAAATCGAGTCAGAATTCGACCGCCTTAAAGTAGCAATCAAAGTTCATCCGTAGTGTTTTAGACTACGTATGAAGAAATGCGAATATGAAAAAGTAACACGAGGAAAACAAGCTAATCGACGTTTCCCGCGTAAGCTGTTTCAAGGCAAAGGTAAAAGTAGCCTTTAGCAAGCTGTATGCATTTACAGCTGCTGTTGTAGCAAAGACCTCCGAAGAAATGCGAAGAAACATGAAGACAAAAAGTCAGTGATCTGCGGAGAAGAAGGTAATCAACGGTTTCATCTGAAGCTATTTTAAGGCGAAGGTTAAAAAATAGAGTTCTAAAATTAGCAAGCTGATTGTCAAGTTTATGCTTTATCCTGTACATGGATAAAATTGGACGAGGAAAAGCAAAATTAGGCCTCAGCACAATCAAGTTGAAGGTAAATGTCAGTGACATGTCAGATACTGTGGTTCATGTGCTAACTTGCATGTAGACAGTGCTGTCTCCGGATTTGTCTCCGGACTTGTATCCTGACTCGTTACTTTTTCTCTAAATTATCCTCAAATGTATCTCTTACCCTGTCCCCTAACTTCTGTCTTGTCTTTGTCCAGTCTTGTTTTAGAACCGCTACATCAAAATATATACAATCTTCTGATTCACTCTTGTCTCATAAGTTGCTTTTTTGCTTTTCTCCTAGTGGGTTACAGGCCCTGTGGCCTCAGCAGGATCATGGTGGACATCGCTGTGAGTGGAGCTGCTTGGGTCTGTCACACTCAGGGACATCACTTGACTGATGCCCTGCTTGCTGTTCACATTAGCAACAAAGATGATATTGAAGAATTCAATCGGTCCGGGGGAGACGAAACAAACTGGTTAGAAGCTTTTAAGTAATTAATTTTGTAAAACTGCTGAATGTTGATTCATGATTTTGAATACTGTAAAAAAAGAAAAGAAGAAAAAAAGATTGCTAGGTTTGAATTTTGTTGATTTACATGTTTTCCACACAATCCCTGTTTATGTCAGTGGTTTGGGTCGTCTGACATGGCAGTGCATGTAACGTGGGCAAAGAAATCTCACAGCAACTTTAACGTTAATCTTTCCCTCAAAGGGGCAACCCAGTGCTACTGGAGCAGACAGGGGAAGGCTCTCCCTGTGTCCTGACACTCCACTGCAGGCCCTGCTCCCCGAAAGCCATCAGCCACCTGCTGGTCATCAGCGAGGCTCGGATCATGGAGGTGTACAGCCAAATGGGAGAATACTGCGGAACAGTACGCGGGAACGGAGACGACTGCGTCCAGCCAGACAAGTTTGTACACACACAGTTTTCATCACTTGCACGTTTTATGTGTTATTTGAACATATATATATGTTGCATCTATATTGGCCAATACAGAGTGCTGATCTGATACCAGTATGTTTACAAATATGTATTATTATTATTATATACTAATCAAGTTTAAGTTTGCTGATATGTGCCTGAAGTTTTCCAATACACCTGTCTAGGAACATTGCTAATGCACACTGTCTCCTTGTATACACTTTAATTTTCCATTATCACATATTGAATACAGGCTAAAATGTCATAAAGATCATTTTAAAAAGCATTAATGAGTTGAGAATGATGCATGTACTATTCACTCTTGATGCACAGTTTTCCAATTAAACTCTTGTCTCTGAAGTTCTGATAAATGTCTGATGGGCTGTTGAAGTGGTTTCTCCTCTCGTCTTTACTGACAGCTCAGAAAGAGGGCCTTTCTACAAGAAACAGCTGATTCTCGAGCATCCATCATCAGCCTGTGAGCTGAAGGTGAGACTTGCTTTCAGAGACACATCAGTCCAAACACAATTAATCTATTCTATTATTATTATAGTCTATTAGAGACCCTTGCAGCTTCTAAGTTTAATTTAAGTCTTCACATCTTTTTATTACATTCCATGCCTCATGTAAGTGCTTGAATAGTTTTTCATCCACTTTCAATTATGTTTCTTTGTGACTGCATTAAACTTAGTTTGATCATCTGGTTCTGTCCCCCACTGTTGGGTCTCCCAGCTCCTCTCCCTAGCTGGTAGAAGAAGCTTTATGTTGTGTCGAGTCATTGTGGGCCTTCAGCAGCAACAGCCTTGCCTGCCCCGAGGCCCTGGCATAGACATGCAGCAAGTGCAGTGTCTGGTTGAGGAGATGGGAACGAGCCTGTCACCTGGAGCTCAGAACCTCATGGACATGGTGCACTTCCAACAGAAGGTGGGAATAAAGGAGGAGCAAGTTACTTAGTACCTTAAATTATATATGCAGGCAGCTGCACAAAACACTGTCATCTGTCAAATCAGATAAAAAGAACAGGGCAAATTTCTTTGCTACAGCAACTCAAAACAGAGAAAGTGACAAATAAGCTAAAGAAAGATAGATAGAAATACAAATTAAATTATCGTGTGTTCCTCTACAGAACCGGGCCAGCTCTCTGGCCAACATGATGCCTCTCCTGATGAGCAGTGGAGCATTCTCTGCCCTGGCACAAGGAACCAACATCTGCCCTGCAGCCCTCAGCAATCGGCTCCGACCTGCAGACTCCAGGGTATGAGTGCTCTCTATGCTTTCACCCAGCAGAATGGAATGGCAAAGCCAACAGTGAAATCGACAGTGATATCAGTTACCAAAGATGTTGAGAGACGATCCTGAATGGCATCGATCATTTCACTGATGTTAAATGGAGCAAACCGCCTCGACGTTCTGTGTGAATGCAATGAAGGCGCAATGGGGGCGTCTGTTTGTTCCACCTCTGTGACGGCAGCGGAGGTAGTAACAGCGCAGAAACTCACACCTGTGTGAATGCGAGGTGGAAAGGCAGGACAGGGCTGTGACGTATTGATGACGTATTATGCGTGTGGCCCAAACCGGAAGACTTAGAAAGCAGACAGTAGCAGTTAGCAGCTAACACAAAGAAGGAGAAAATTAACTGAAAATGCCCTCAAAATGAGGAAACAGCACAGCGTTTGGGAGCTCCTTATCATCCTATTAGAGGATGTGATCAACCCCCATCTAACAGGGAAGATAAATTGTTTTTTTTGTCATTTTAATTAATTCCTTACCATTGTAAATCTATCTGCTAGATGCATATGTTAGATGTCACACAAGACCCCGAAGCTGCCGTGTTAAACGTCAGCATACCGTTGCTTGTGGAACCCCGGCAAACCTTTTAAAATCACACACTGGAGCTGCATTGTTCCGACCTTGTATTGTTCAGTGTGAACAAACAAAGGCGTTATAGAGAAGGGACTTTGTTGCAGCGCTGTTTGTGATCTCTGTGTGAAAAAGGCTTAGGATTAATTGTAACACAACAACAGATTTGTCCAAAAAATTCTTAAGAGGATGGTTGATGCTCAAACATGCAGCCAGACTTGTGCCAAAGTGATTGTGCTGCAAACGTAAACCCTTTCTTTTGCCTGTCTATCATCACGAAGCCAGTGAAATATGGGTCATGAAACGTTTGCACATACTGTCCATCATACGTTATTGGAGAGCCTTTTTTTTCCTGTGTCACTAGCCTCCAGTCAGCTCCATGAGGCCTGCAGATGAAGCTCCTCTGGCACAGAATGGAGCAATGTCAGACAGCTCTACCTCCTCCTCCCCAGGCCTGCCAGTTTGTGGTATCAACACTGAAAATGCAGGTCAGAATCAATGGATGTTGTTTGACCTGATGTATTCAATAAGTATATCTTACAGTAGCAGCTGACCAGTTTGCAATGTGGTCTCATAACTGTAGCCAGCCATGCCCAGCTAGCAGAGATGATGTCGCACTTCCTGAAAGGGCTGGGGCACAACCAGGTGCCAAGCTCTGGCCCCGAGCTTCTGCCCATGCTCCAGAGTGTCTGTGGTCAGGTGACGAAGCTGAGACTGGATGACGCTGCAGCGGTGGCAGAGAAGGAAGAGGAGATGAGAAATGGCACACGGTGAGTGAAGTTCAATGGGTCCATCCAGTTAAACTGTCAACAATATTTCACTTTTTATTTCTTCTGATTATGTTCTTAATTATGGGGTTCCTGATTACTCATGCAAACCAATAACCTTTTAATATTTACAATCTCATAGTCATATTTATTTTCTCCACTCCTGGCTTTGAAATGAGCATGCATTATATAATCATGATCAAAATTTGCAGCCAAAGTTAATATGGACAGCTAGTAAAGTGGCAATATACTGTACATTCATTGCTATGAATAAATGTACAATAATAAGTAAACGTTATCATCCACAATTGTATATATATCAACAATTTACATGTGATGACAAAGGCTCTGAGAGTCTGAACACTTTTTGTTTAAGGAACCTTGAAAGTGCTTGAATTTTTAGTCATAAAAAGGCTGCACAACCCTGTAATTAAAGGGGAAGTACTGTTGTAGAACCAGTAAGCATTTGTGTGGTTTTATTTAATGGGCCAGTACTTATGATTGTCTAAAGTTGCATTGTCAGCTGAAAGTGTTGTGCTGCTCAGAGCCATTTTCCATTACTTCATGGGAGAATGTTCACTGCTCTCCAAGCTGTTTGGTGATACACAACACCTGTCATCATATGCAATATTTTAGTGTAATTCTGGTTTAGGGAACAGCTGACAGACAGAAGGATCTGGGTCTGACCAGTGGCTGATAGGAGTGCAAGGAGGAGGCTAATAAAGAGACAATAGAGTTCATTTATCAGCATTGCATCATTAAAATGTTCACAAACTCACCAAAACTCATAAGACAAATTAGAATTGTTTAGCAGACACTGATGCAAAGGCTCAGTATCAGCTGATCTAACTTAAATCTGACATTAGTTTCTCTCTGAAATCAAAAACAAACAAACTGCAGTTTGATAAATGAGGCTCTTTGTTAGAGCAGAGAAGCACAAGTGGGCTCAGAAAGAATGTCAGCTCAGTCTGAATCCACACCGAGGGGAGGACAGCAGCTCAGTGCTACGCCAGTCTGTTTACCACAGGTGACAGGATTCAAAGAGTTCAATACTCTAAATTAAGGAAAAGGTAATATCTGATTGATAAATGTTGTAGTTTTTAAAGAAAATCATGTTGATTACAATATTGTAATGTGCTTTTTTTTCTCCTTCTTTTTCCTGTTTTATCCTCTTGGAAAGTTTGTGATTTCCTACATTTCAAATGCAGTTCAGTTGTTGATCTCAGTTGTCCAGCTGACTTCTAGGTGGAGGTAGCAATACTTTCAGCAAAGAAACAGGTTTCATTTGCAGTGGAGAATGTTTTGCTCAAAATTTGAAGCTGTCTTACAGTTGCATTGCATAGTTGTAAATTGAGACTGCTGCATCGCATTCTGGTCTATGTCCTGCTTCTGTAGGTTCAGAAACTGGCCTCGGTGTTACCCACCAAATCCTGACAAATGTTTCTTTTGTACAGAATTGGCAAAAAAAAATAGGCGTTTAAAGCACATCACCGCAATAATTTGATGGTGGTTTTGAGACTTTTCAAGATCTTTGAGGGTAAAATGTAATGCTGAAAAAATGCAGAGATGTTTGAGAAGGGGGGGAAAGAGGACATGCTTTTCCTCTACATGGTTTGGATGAAACAAACCCAAAGTCAGCAGTGTCAAGAGTTTCATAGAGAAAGTAAAATGAGTCAGATGGCCGCAGCAGGATTTTGAGGTTAAGGAAAGATGATGGCCAACCTTCGCTGTGTGGGCGGCTTACTTTTAGCGTCTGTGTTTATATTCAAAGTTTTGTGTCTGATGTGGTTTTGATTTCATGTCTGATGTTGAGTCACAGCTCAACCCTCTCTGTCTGCCCCCCTCTTTCATTCCTCTACACCAGATTCCGCGACTCCTCTACTCATTTTGGTGCCTAATACAAAAAACATAGTGTGCTTAGAATAAACAATTAAGTGTACATTATTTAAGGCTGATGTTATTACATTAGCTGTCGAAAGGGGATTACAGAATAGCACAAATATATATGATTTGGTTAAAGAAGTAGTTCACAGATATGCAGTTAAGAGATTTTAACGTTTTTTTCTGCTTCCCAGAGTCAGAAAATCCGTGTCTTAGGACACCTTGTTAATGTATTTGGTGCTGCATGCTTCATTTTGTTACTCTTTTGCCATTTGTTACCACATTGTCCCTCCATTCTGCAGGGAATTGGACTCGGCCATGGAGCATCGTCTGGCGGAGATGGAGAGGAGGCTGAAGGAGTACGTGGACCGGCGCATGGACGCTCTGGAGCAGAAACTGGAGAGAGCCCTTCTGAGCGCCCTGCCGCACATCACCCTCAACCAGGGAGCCATGAGCAGCACAGTAGGAGAAGCGGCATCCTTTGAACCGTCGGAGCAGACTAGCTCATCAGCAGCCATGCACTGAGTTCAGCATTGCTAAAACACTAGCATAACACGTAACCTGGTTGCCTTTCTCCGCCTGGTGCTTCTAGCTGTCAAAGATGCATCCTCTGAAATGATTTAGCTTTTATCTGTGGGGAAAATAACAAAACAATGCAACCATGTTTCACAGCCATTGTGAATGCCCTGGATGTAGAACCGTCCACATATTCAAGTTTTGCTAAGAGAAACTGAAAAAGTCTGCTTAAATTCCATACATCCACAAATATGTCCTGTTGCTGCAATGCATTCTGGACCACTTTGGACACATGAAAAGCTAGCCACAAACACAATGCTAAATGTTTTTGAAAACATTTCAACAGAAAATGAAGACTGAGCATGCAGAGAGCCCTCAGTTACACCTTTGAATAAATAATTACAGGGTTTTAGAATGATGATAATTTACATGCAACACCAGCACAACACTCATTTATTCTCATCCGAATGTGTATGCAAACACTCCCAAGGTCCTCGCAGCCACACTAGTCATCCTGACTAACTGGTATTGTAATTCACATTATTTACTGTAACTACACTTATCTACTCTTAGTGCAGTGGTTAGACAAGCCTTAACTCTGGTTTGACACAAAGTTTCTGAATAAATAGATATACTCACTCCTCTTTCGGTTGTGTATGTAGAGGGTGTAATGGATTAAACTGTGTTTTAAAAATGGCACTGAAATGTTTTCAATAATGTATATGTCTGTAACATAAAGCTTATCTGCAAATGTAAACTGTTAAAGGACTGTGAAGTTGATGGTTTTAATACATACTGTAACTAGCAATAAACATATTTATACAGATCTACTCTTTTTATTTTTATTTTTTTTTGGGGGGGGGTAATGTATCTCAGCTACATATTGATGGCAGTGACATCATGTCTCTACCACTCTGTTATAGTTCTGTGACTCATTAAATATTGTCCCCCACAAAACACATATTTAAATATCCCAGATTCGGATTATGACGCAGATCTGAGTCCAAATACGTAGAAGTTTATTCTGAGAGGATAAACCCCTTGAGATGAAACCATCTCCTTTTTAAGGGCATCCTCAAAACACAGGTGTACAGCAACAAACAATGAATATACAGTAATAAAACAAGACAAGCCAACACATTCACACGTCACAAACAAAAGCTCCCCCAGGCTGAGTTCCAGAGGGATGTTAAAGTTAAAGTGTTTTTGACAACTTTGAAGATATCTTGTAGACAAGCATGAGGTATCACATAACCTCCTCCGACTCTTGTTGGTGGAGGTAACATAGAGAAGTCCATGTGAACAGATACAGTACAACTTTAAGTCCTCAGTAGTGAGATGATTGAGCAAGGATTATTGCCTTGCTCTCAAAAAGTAATAGATCACAGACACACCTAAGTGGATACGTTGCATGAATGAATGAAGTGTGAAGGATAAAGACTAAAATAACAGACTATGCAAAAAAAAGTGCAACAGTAGGACAAATTTAAACTGTGGCAGCTGTTGCCATGTGTTTTAGTCATTCGGTTTGGACTTGAGCGCTGCATTTGCTGACCAGTCAAAAGATACGAGTCAAAAAATACTTTGAAGAGTTGACTGTACGCAATCATCTAAATGTTCTGTGCACCACAGTGGCAGTACGTACATGCTGCATTCATGCCTCCCGCCAGGCCTTCCAGTAATTGTGACTCATAAATTGGTCAGAAATTAATAATCAAGGTCACTTAAAGTCTGCTGTGGGGAACTGCATTGGTGAGTCATGCGCAGAAGATATCTGAAGTGAATCCTGCTTTGTTTCCAAATTTTAAAAAGAAACAGAGGAGGTCGTTGATGCCAAGACGTTATGCAGCAAACCAGCGACTGAGTCACCAGAAATGAAATGGGTCACGCAGTGCATAAGGAGGACGGCAAATTATAAAAAGATGTTTAGTTAGGCATGTGGAGAAGAGACGCACTCAGCAGAGGGGAGTTCTGGGAGAAACTCTGCTCGGTCAATCAGGAAAAACTGGGTCACTGGTTCCATTCACATCTCGTCCAACTGAAGTCAGAATATGAAAAAAAACCCATGCTTGTCTTCTCCTGCCTGTAAATGTCATCCATCTGCAATTCAGGAGCAATTTCAGGATCAAAATATGTCATTCATGTTTTAGTGGCAAACCCGCTTCACCTCTCAGCTCATCTCTTCTGTGTGTGTAGCTCTTCTACACATCACACTTGGATAACACACTGAGCTGAATCACACTCCAACATCCATTTTAAAGAGGATAAACGTGGCAAAGATGATCTGTCTTTCTGTTATCCCTCAAATGTGTTTTTATTATAACATGTTTTTTGATATAGAAATTGATAGCAAAAATCAAAAATGTGCAAAGCATTTCTAATTTGAGAGTACAATACAGTAGTTTGTGGACAGGAAAAATTGTTGCCAGATCAGAAGGCCCTCTTTTTTTATTAGCCCTGGAGAATTTAACTGTATCAGAGCCACCTTTTGCCCATGCATCTCAAGGGCTTCTTGTCCATGTTGACATAAAAGTTGAGATTGACAGTTCATTTTTGAGCTTTTTTCAACAATTTTGAAACAATATTTAGCAAAAAAACAATCTCAAAATTACATAAAGATATTTATTAGAGGGAACAGATTTGGTAATACAGGGTACAAATTACTCAGCCGAGTGCACAGATTAGTCACTGATTTTGTTTCAATACATGCAAAGCATCCATAAATAAAGTCAATCTCTTTTGTTCGTAAATATTTTTGAAATGCAGTTTGTATGTATTCTGGCTGTGTCACTTCAATGCCGCCTTTGGCCCTATTAAACTTTTGCTCTACACATTATAATGGAATAATCTTGCATTCAACAGATGGAGTTTGTTGAGGCTGGTGCAAGTGCCTGAGCTATTTGCTAAGCTGCAAATAATAATAATAATAATAATAATAATAATAATAATAATAATAATAATAATAATAACCAACTTTTGAAATTTTGAGATTTCTTGAAAAGTAAAATTATCTTCCTGCATGGACAGATAGTTTCACCAGTTTTAAGATATGTTCTCCTCAAATTTAGTTTTTATATCTTGTTTTGTAGCTTCTCTTTTTTTTTGCAATCTACTCAAAATTCATCTTGAATGAGATATCACTTAACCAACATAAAATATTTCATTATTTTCAATTTTAACAACATTTGTAGGAACAAAATATGTTAGCAATTGGCACACTGTCAGAGCATCTTCATGCCGTTGTCAAGTGCTAAACAAATGAGCTGCTGCGTTGTCTTTGTTCAGGTGTTAAAATACTCAAATCTTATTAGCAGTAGATAACTATCTTAGAAGCGCTCTAGTGAGAAAACCGATGGTGATGGATAACTTCGTCTGACCTCCTGTGTGAACAAGGATGCATTAGATACCTCACTATGTTAACTGTGTTAGGTAACATATAATCCACTAAGCTGATCTCTCTCCCTCTCTTATACACACACACACACACACACACACACACACACACACACACACACACACACACACACACTGGGGCCAACAGATTGTGTCATATTATGTTGAACTCAGTATTTCAGTGTCTAACATGACACAGAATGAGGACACACCAGAGTCACAGAACAGAGAATAAGATGTCTCAGAGATGATGGACTTATTGCTCAACTTGTTTTCTTGTTCTCCTTGTCAACACATCTTAGCTGCTGTGTTCAGTACCTGCTCTGTTTTGTCTTGTACATACATTAATAACCATATTTATTTGTCTAAAGTCAGTGTCTGGGTTCAGATTTTTACAAACTTGCAACAATTATATGTTGTTTTTTTTAGCCACTTGAGGGCAGCAAGCGAAAGTGATCTGAAAGGTATCAGCAGATTTTGATGACATTTTGTGTAAGGGTGGATCTTGGCTTTCTGGATTCTGATTTTCTGTGAAAAGGTAAGAAGTTATACATGAGTGAAAAATAGACCAGGATCCACCATTATGGAAAATCAATATTTGTTTTGATAACTCATTAACTACTGATGATGAACACATGATTCCAAATGCTAGGAGTGGGTTTTAGGTAGGATTACTGAATTTGGCATGAGGCAAATTCAATTAAAGTGATGTCATCATGGTAGCATCACCATTGCGTGTACTTGGGTGGAATGACATAACAGATGATAATCTCACGGTGATACAAAATTCAATCCATGTATTTTGCACACTCATAAGTGCACCCATTTCTTCTCTCAGAGGCCCGAATGCTGACGAAAACTGCCAAAAGGCCTCTCATATGAGAAAACTACCTTCTACACAGTACATAGGAAATATTAAGGTCAAGTTCAAATGTCTTTTAACCCTTTTAGAAAACATATCTGGTCATATTATGCACCTGTGTTATCAGTAAAAAATGTATTTTGTTGTATTTTTGTATCAAAATCCATCCTTTTTGTTCCTGTAAAGCAAAATATTATTTAAATACATGGCTTATGTAGGCTTATACCAACCAGTTTCAACAAACAATGTCAACATATCCACCTATCAATCGAACCTGAACTTTCAATGTCTCAGATCTAACATTCATGTAATTGCTAGCTCTATGAATATTTGCTTACAGGTCCACTTTTTAACATTCTTATCAAATTGCTCCCAAAATGATGTCCCACCTTCCTATCCTGTTTGATTCAGAAATACATCACAATACAGATGTTGGGTGCTCTTGAAATGCTGTTTCATTTGGACTTGAGCTTTAGGAAAGAAAACGTAGCAAACTAAGCATGTGATGATGATGAGGAAGCAGGACACAACACTCTAAAAAGACCAAGAGGGTTGAGAAATCTCAACATCTCTGCAGAAGTTCAGGGAATCCAAGAGGGCTCCATGAGGAACCCCTACGGAAGCATATAGACCCCAATAAGGAATTGTTTACATGTTGTTTACACAGTACTGTTGTACATAATATTAAAAACTATTACAAATCACTGGTTGACTTTATTATTAGTTGCTTTAGGCTGACTAAGGAGCCTGTTTGTGATCGAACATTAAAGCTGTCAATGAAGACGACACTTTTAAAAACAATTTTATTTTATTTTTTGAAAAATTTCCACCAAACACACACAAATAATACTATAAAAAAAACATTTGATCAAGTACATACACATTGAAACAGAACTACGGCAACCTGCAGTAACGGTTTGTAGCAACAGATGGACTTAGTAGAACATAAAAGGTCTGTGATGATAGTGAGTAAAGTGGGATTAGAAGAAAAATTCAAATTAATAATAGGAGAATGACAACAGGGTTGAATTTTCAGTCTCCACAGTAATGACGTTGAACCTTTGAAAGTGTGCATAAAACAGTTGTAGTAGTAGTACTAATATTTGCAAGTCCTTTAAAAGCAGCAGGTGTGGCCCCGGACACAAACACCCTTATTGGCTGCTTGGTTTTTCAAAGCGTTCATATTTGCGTGAAAGATATTGAGAGCCAGCTCGGGATTGGTTGACTGTTTGGGTTTTTTATTTGACTGTTCAGTTGATTGAAGCTCATAAAGGTCAAGGCTCAATCTCCTCTGGGACGATGGTGAGGATGACGTCCTCATTGCCTCGCCTCACCACTGTTCGCAGCCTCTCCTCCTGCTTTATGGCGGCACTCACATCGCTGGCAGAGGTGATCCGCTCACCATTAATGCTGATGATGACATCACTTTCTTGCAGGCCAGCCCTGTCGCCAAGAAAGAGGAGTGAGGATTAACACGTATCACAAATTAGACAGCACTCAGAGAGCGCATACCTCCGCCAAGACAGCTCAGTTTCCCCATTATGTCATTGCACCTAAAGGCAACAGTCCCGCGTTTGACCCTCATAATGTGACTCATTGACTATGAAAACTTACCCCTAGAACTTACATCATTATTCGTTTGAGAGTTACTCAAGAAAAGGTGTTTGCAGTGCATAGTGGATTTGAACAGCATCACATTAAAGGGGTACGATAATATTTTACAAAGCGACAACAATATATCTGCAGACAGGTTATCAATTAATCCTGATTAACACTGCGTTTGGGCTGCATTGGGCATTTTAGCAAATGCCTCCTGAACAACTACAGTGATTTGAATGAATATAACCTGCCACATGTAAACCAATGTAGAGAATCATAGGACACATTTGTGATTATATATTTGATGCACATCTGGATCCAGACACAGATGACTAACTGCAATGACTTCCTTTATCAAAATAGAAAAATTTAGAAGCCAGTGCATCTTTGACTGATGCATTTCCTAGCTGTTCAATGTTCGACAGTATTCAGTTTGCTCTTGAGGTGAACCTATAGCAGTCTCTTTTTGTTTCCTAAATGTAAAGGCTCCATTTCCAGAGCAAAGAGACTATGACTGAGGCAGTTTGTCCTGCTTGCCAGAGGGATTTGGGCAGTCTAGGTGGGAAACATTCATGATTCCGTATTCACTGCCAGCTTTCAGCTCAGTTCCAGAGGAAAAACAGTAGCTTTAAAAGCAGTACTGCACTTTCCATATCCTGTGATCTTCGCACACACAGAAAGTTCAAATCTAATTAATGTCTTCTCATTAAGATCAGGTCCTCCCGACTCCTGCTTATGTTGCATGTCAGCCCAGGTGATGACGCGAAGATAAACTTGCACCTACTGTTTTTCCAGGTGAAACTCTCGTTTGCTTTCAGCAAGCTTTTCATGTGGGTATCAAACTTCTCTTCATGTACAAAGTATATTCTGTAAGGCTGAGTCTGGAACCTGCTACCACGCACCCTTCTGTTTTCCCATGTGACAAGCTTCATCCCTGAATTCCAAAAAAAATGATAAATGTGCCACTTGTGCTTTTGCTGGCATGAAAATCAAACTCACTCCTGATGATCCATGTAAAATTATAGATCCTAAGATCTTTTAACCTGGCTTTGAAAACACAGGCTGTTGAGTTGTGACATAACAGGCAGCAGAAGTGCACTATGAAAAAAAAACTCAGCCGTCTTTTACGGTCTCTAAAGAGACAACTGGTAAAATCTTCTGGAATTTTTTTTTTTGACAGTCTAGCAGCACACCAATGTGGCGGCCCACTGGGATTTGTCCCTGTATGCCAGAATACCCATACAGCACCGGTGTTCAGTGAACAACAAATGACTTGGGAATAAGAAGTGATGAGAGAGACACTCACGCTGCAGCTGGAGTTCTGCTGATGACTTCAATGACATATGCCCCAGAGGTGACATCTGGGAAGTCTGACTGCCTCTCCTTCAGCTCCTTAGCCAGCCTGAGAGGAGAAAACAAGCAAAAATAAGTTTGGTCTTACTGTAAGTTTCAGATGCAGGAAAAAAATCATGTCTTCCTATTACAGAAGCAATCCCTAAACTCATGGCTATTATCTTATCTCAGTGACTTGAAATGTAAATCTGATTCTCATCTGTCTCAGTTCTGACTGTCTAGCTGGTTAGTTATGAGTTAGTGGAATTAAGCATGTCAGTGGAGGAAACTCGAAGGAGATAAACATTGTCCACACAGGTATTAATCTAAATTAAATATTTAGTAGTATTTCTCAGTAATAATCAAAAACATCAATAATTATGCAAAAAATGAAGCATGGTTGTAACTACTATATTTTAAAAACCATTCTAGCTGTTGCATTCCATTATGTTCTAATGTGTAAGACCTATATGACTCCTTTGGCTGGGACATTTAAAAAAAAGTACCTTGACCACAAAAACTAAACTGACGTTGCTGCAGTTTCATTATCATTTGATGAAAATACAAAGAGTTATGATGTCATCTGACCCAAGAACTTACGCTGAAGTGAGACTCATCATTCTGACACCAATGTATTTCTTCTTGTGCAATGTTTTACCTGGAGAACATGAGAAAATACGTCGTCACCTTACTGTATGTTCATAGAAGGACACGGTCAATAATCTATGAACTGTGACACAAAAATGGACATTTTTTAGCTAAGGCTTTCAAGAGAGCTGTCATTTGAACCATCAGTCCTTCTCTCTTTGATGCTGTCTCTAATACTAACTCTATGGTAAACTGGCAAAAGGTAAAGAGTAAAAGTGTTGCAAACCTTTGGTCTGTCTGCCATGTGATTCTGCCAGGAATTGTCTGATCTTATCTGAGGGGATGGCGAAGGAGATTCCTGCAGTGACCTTCAGAGTATTGATGCCAATCACCTCTCCATCCTGCAGGACAAAAACATGCATGTTAATTTACATCAATAACGCCCAAAGTAACGTTTCCTCATAGAGCTCGTTAAGCAGCGCTTCTGACGCCACATTGTTCTTTGTTTCGGAACACACCCGGGCGAAAACAAATTTATAATAATTAGATTCAGCTGTAGACTGTGACTATTTGGCAAGTATTATGTAAACTCATAATTTATCTTTCCTAACAAGGACTTTATGTCCTTGGTGATTGTTTACGCGAGATTACGTATATCTCTTTTTCGAAACATATGGATGTGATACCAGTAATAGGAAGCTGTGTTTCATGGCTTTTTCAAATATAGAGAGCGGTTATGTAAGAATTAAATTAACTTGAATCTCAGGATAATACAAACAATACATGTCTTCTTACTTTTTTCCCCAACACATTCAAATTGAGTTCCCCCAAGCAAGTGGTGAATATACATTTAAATGTCCTATTATCATATTCAACATCTTGGTAAGGCCAAAAAAAAAAATCATTTTTATAAGCATTTTTACTTGTGCTTTCTAAATAATGGGAGATGGGAGATCCACTAATGGAAAACTTTGACACAAAAAAGGCTGACACAGCATCTTTTACATTATAATAATTGATTCATTTACAAAATGTTATATGCTCAAATAAATACAACTAAATGCAGTATGAAATATGTAAAAATTATATATTTTATTGAAACGTTCAACAGATGAAGAGGAAATTAGAATATGAGGACAAACACTATGTGAAACCACTGCATGTCATTTTGGAGCAAAGCTGTATATTGTTTCTCCTCCTCTTCTCCTCTTTCCTTCACTTACCAGATTGACTAGTGGTCCTCCGGAGTTGCCGTACTGTAAGAAAACAAAAAAAGCAAGCAAAGAATGTAAACGCAAAGAAAATAGTACATCTCTATTAAACAGTCATAACAAGTTTGATCAAGTAATTTCTGAAAGGAGAGAAATAAGATAATCTATTGTAAAACATTGATGCAGTGGCAAATGAGGCCTTATTATAATAAGGGGTAGTTACACTTCTACTATTTTCATTTCATTATCAGTGGATTTGGATGCTCTCTGCATAACACTCTCTTAATTATTTACAACTTAAAACACATGCACCATGCTGTATTAAAAGATGTTTGAGTTCCTTCTCAGTCACTTTGAATATCCAGCCAATCAGCAGATCAATGAAGAGGGATTGGATTAATCAGGGAAGAGTGGAATCAACACCAAAAACACTATTTTTTACAACATGGTTATCGACAATTTTGCCTGTGTCACATTCACTTTTGCAGAATTTGTAGACTTTCGCGAAAAACTGCTGTGTCTGTCTGTCTCAGTCTCGTCACTCACGTTAATGATGGCGTCCGTCTGGATGTAGTCCATGTCAGAGTTGCGGAGGCCCAGCTCTTTCCCTCCCCTCTGGGTGGTGCTGACGATGCCGGTGGTGACAGTGTTCTGCAGGGAGAATGGGCTGCCTATGGCGACCACAAACTCACCAGGACGCAGATCCGCCGACCGGCCGAGCAGCAGCACCGGCAGCTTAATCTGAGAGGGAAACAGAGAGAAAAACAGGGTTGAAGAAAGGACACAACAAAAATTTACACTACAAAAATAAAGATTTTCATCACGAGCTTCAAATATTGTTTGAAAAAGTGATCAAAGACAGCTGAAATAACATGTTAATAGACTGTATTATCTGTTATTATTGGGTATTTCATGTACAGATTTACATTTGTGACATTTTTTTTGTTACTTTGTCTGAACTTTACTTTCATGCCTGATGTGTTGATTGTGCAGCTCAAGGCAACTCAGTGCTACAGATAGATAGATAGATAGATAGATGATAGACACATCATCTATCACACCACAAGAACCTAACAACAACTACTATTTTACTGATGTCTACTTTCATTAAAACAACAGTGTACTGTACAAAGTGTACTGGAGAGTGCAATGTGTCCTGTCGACAGTTTTACAGACTCTTATAATGGCATTTGATTGGCCGGCCCTCTGCGAATGGTGGGCTTGGCCAACGATCCTCCATGTCGTCCTACTGACCTACTTCAGCCTGAGACGTGACGCTGAACAGAAAAACTGAGACATTAAACAGCTGTGATGTTAAGACCCAACTTTTATCTACACCACATTCCACCAAGCATGACAATTGCATGATTGCCTGTCAATGATTGCATGCGTTCATCATGTTTCCCTGGTGATGACAGACACAGCTGTTGCCCATTTCTTCTGTTAGGTAACAAGCCTGAAGACTGACCCAATTTTTTTTTTTGCATGAATTTACTAAGAGACAGAATGAATGGCACATGAAATGAAGCAGGGAGGGAGACAACAACACAGAGGTGATCAGATGTGACAGATGTGAATGTGTTTTACATCTAAGGGCGGCTGTGGGGTGATGAAGACGTTTCCGGACCAATGAGGAGGAAATGAAAACTGGATCCTTTCTCTTTCTGTCTCTAACTTTGATTGCCATGCATGAACAACTTCTCTAAAAACCATATGCAAAACAGAAGTGTGTGCCATGTGGTTTGAATGAGTGATTGCATGACGCAAAATAAAATGTGGAGTCAGAAACTGAAGCCAAGATGTAAGACTGATGGGTGCATTCATTGCAGCCTCTCTGTACCTCTGTCATGTACTTTACTACGTCCAGACCAGTAAAAGGAATCATGTTTAAATGATACTCGCCCTCATTTCAAAGGACATTGAACCCTTTACAGGAGACCTCTGGAAAAATCTGGTCTACATAAATTACATATTATTTTGATGATTTATTGTTTTGTTCCAAGGCTTTTAAGGGCTGAAATACAATGTTTCTAGAGTATTAATTGTTTCCCACTTAATCCTTAAATGGGAATATAAGCTCGAGCAGTACATTTTATCGTGTAAAAAAACTACAGTACTTGTTTAATGACCCCATAATGACGTTTCTATAGTGAAATCTCTTATAAATTATCTGATATGTATACAGAATACTGTAAATGTCATATAGGTTTTATGTTTTGAATTTATTTTGCTCATATAAATTTACACTATATTTTAGTTAAGGCCTCATCGATGTTTTGATCTGATTATAATTCATCAAAGGTAGTTGTTGACCGCAAGTCACACAGCTTGAAAAATAAAGTTTGAACTTAATTCATCGTTAATATGATGTGTATCAGGCTTGCTGCAGCAGTCGCCGTTACTGGTGTTACACAGTATTTCTGAATTCACAGATTGCATTACGTACCTTCCACCCTCTCTGACCAATAAAAGCCTGTTTAGTTCATTTTTGTGTATCAGCGTCTACGTTCATCAAAAAAAAAAAAAAAAAACTCAAAAAGCTCCAACAAGGAGCCTTGTGGAGCCCCAGCATTGCCAAACAGGTGTTAGCTGGTGCTAATTTGTCTAAACTATGGCTAACTTGGCTAAACTAAGCTATCATTGACAAGTAGCAACCAATTTGATTTAACATTAGCATTTGACAGACCTGGTATCTTGAAACTGATGTTAAAGAGCTCCTCAGATATTGAGCATCATCAACGAATATGTAACGCTGTAACACCAGTGTTGTCACTGGTTTATTAACTGGTGGGAAAATCTCCTCACTGTGGCATCCCTAATGAACACTTATATAATAAATCCCAACAGGAAATCGCTCTTGTTATCCTAATGAGGTCAGTCCTTATGCACACAAACTAACCTGCTAGATCGCCAACAAAGATATACCCAGACATAAACAAGGCAGGTTATGAATGGATTCATTCAGCTCTTCTAATCACAGCTTCCCTCGGTTAAACCCACTAGGGAAATGACCATGTTTCTCACTCTGTGGTTTCAGTGATGACAGGACAGTGTACAGGGTGAGATCGCAATGATGAAAGGCTGCGTTCAGCAGTAATTTATGAGATGCCAATGCAGCAGAATGCAACAAAGCAAACCAAATTCAGAGACCACAACAAGGAACAAAACAGTGGTTTTGTTCGTCTCTCATGTCTTCTTCTTTCTCCTCTCAACATTTACAACTCGTTATCTCTCTCTCTCTCTCTCTCTATTCCGATCCCTTCATTCAATAAAATCTGTACCACAGTAGACATGTTACAAGTTCAGTGAACTCACATTCCATGGTCATTTAATGGTTGTTTAATGGTCATTCTGTGTTAATCAGGAATAATAGTGTGGACACGTTATTACAGTCAATCCCAGGGAGTAATTGGGATTTTTCAACATCGCACATTTTGACATGCCACAAAATAAAGAGCAGAGTGAAACTGATAAGTACTGATTTCCATTTGGCTGCTTCAGTTTCAGTATTGTTCCTGTCCTGATATTTTCCCTGCTGACTCACTGTCGCACTCATGTCATGGCATACTCGGACACTCGGATAGAACAGAGCCACCATTCATTTGCATAAAAATGACTGGAACTCTTCGATCACTCCAGCTGAATGGATTCATTTCAAATGTAAAGCTGAAAAATGTATGCACTTGCAACAGTAATTCTGTCAATACTTGGTTGCCCAAGCATGTTAAATCCTATGAGACGATCCGATTATCTGTTCCTACAGTTTCCATAAGCTGCTCATGGACCCATGTCATGGAAAACGATCGATGATGAATAGATGTTATATAAAACAGTCTGTCTTGCAGAGACCAGAGCGGTCTCTGCAAGACAGACTGTTTTATATAACATCAGATTTTTAAATTATTATTGTTATTTTTTAAATCACAATAGGACTGTTTGTGTTATGTAAAGGGAAGAATCATTATTAGGAAGCTAAAAAAAACAACATTTGAAACGATAAAGTTAAAAAAAAATAGAGTAGATCAGTCAAAAGTGATCAAGGGTGTAAAAAACAAAACATATATGTCTCTATCTCTCTGTGCTTCTTTTTAAAATCTCCTCCGACAGTCATGATGCAGAAGCTGAACAAGCAGCTACACATCTGACTACTTTGTCTGCAAACACCTCACTGCTGCTATTACGCCTAAAAGCGGTTTATCACTGACCTGCATTGTGTACAGTGAGATTTGTGCTCCTCAGACTGTACAGTGTTACTGAGTGCCGACACCAATATTCCTGCTTTTCCTATATCGAAAATATATATGTGTGTGTGTGTGTGTGTGTGTGTGTGTGTGTGTTGGGATGGATGTGAGTGAGAGTGGATGACTGCAAGTCATTTGTACAGCAGCACAGTTGCCTCTTGGTGTTTGGTGCATGTAAACCACAACCAGAAGTGCAGAGCGGTTGGTGGATTTCTGCACAATTTCATCCCTCGAAGCTCCAGTTACACCCCACCGCCCCGCCCAAACATGCAGAGGAAAGCCATGATCATCTCTGACAGGTAAACATGAACTTACATCCTAGACTGTCTGGGTCTCTGTGTATTGAATTAATGTTCTCATTCTGGCAATTAAACATCATACCTAAAGTTAAATATGAGACACACAACAATGGCAGCAGTTTGCTTTGGGGAAAATATAAGAGAATTCATTGAGTATCTGTCATATGTGTAGTGGGGCCTGTGTGAGATAACGGCAAATTATTTCTATCATATACATAGACAATATAATGAGTGGATGCTGCCGCTGGGGTCTGAAAAGTGATGCCAATGCTGAAGTGCCTCAGACCTGCATTATTTCTAATTGTAAGTGGGGAATGACTCCATTGGTTTCAAAAAGAAGTATCGATGTAACTTTATAAGAAAACAACACAATTTATCACTTATTACCTCAGTAAACAGTTTCCCAATGACTTCATGGTCTCAGACGCTAACTTTTAAGTCTTCTCCAATACAGCATGATGTTCATTTTGCCAATGATGGTCCCATTTAGAGTAAAATAGATGATAAAGCTTGGTGTTCTTTAGGCTGACAGAAGACGAGCAGCAAAATGAGGTACAAACATTCCCTTTTCCCCCAACTGTATCTACTGTAGTGTATCTAGTGTTTTGTCATAGACAAGCAGGCCTCACTTATGTGTCAGTGTTAAAACATGCCCATATCATACCGTTTGTTCACTATTTATTATGCAGTCTATGGCCATATATAAATATATAACTATCAGAAAAAAATGCAAATTATATAAACTCAACCAGAGCCTCTTTACATTAGAATGACCCTGATCCTATCTTTAACTAAAAGATCCAAAACCTTGAATTTGTTATTTGGCAAATTTATAGTTTGCTACAAAAAACAAACAAAAAAACAAAAAAACAAAAACAAAACAAAAAACAAAAATGTGTGTTATGTGTTATTAAACCCTGACAAGAAGAAATCTCTGTAGGAATATTTAACGTACAAATGTTTCATTTAACGATTTTTAAAACTACTTATAACAGACATCAGTTTTAGAATAACACGGCCATGCTTAAGGTAATGTTTCTACCCTGTTTGTCTGACACTGTGGAAGCATATTCACTTCCCTATAAACTTGCATTCTTCTGATTGCAGTTCCAGATGGCAGGAAGGATGTTTGTGTATAAATGACATTAGCAGGTCTGAACCTGCCATCCCGACAGACTGAGGGAGGCAAAGAAATAATTAAGTCTCCGCATCTTACATCTTACCTACTTTGAGTTAAAAAGTTATGTTAAATAAGTGAACACATTGTGTTGTATATCTTTAGTTGTAATGGGTGATGGATTAATTATCTTATATTTGTAATCTAAGAGGATGAAAATTATATTGCGCTACATTTTAAGGTCCAATGCAAGTGTCACCTTGGGTCACATAGCATCTCTCCATCCCTCTTTCACTGCTTACCGGTGTATCGATCTTAATTAGGGCAATGTCAGCCTTCTCATCCACATCCTTTATTTTGGCATCAAATATAGCTCCGCTCTTCAGCTCCACCTGGAGGAAATAAAAAATGTCATGAACCACCCTTTAATTTCATATTCTTTGACTACTCATCAATGTTAAATGCAGAGCAAGAGTCCTCAGTCGATCTTGAAATCCATCATCAATGTCCTAATACAATAAATTCAAACTATTGAATACAATTATAAGGGACATTTAATTTTCATGTTTGGAAACAATAAATCAAAAATTATTAGCTGCTGTCAATACAATTCGATACAAAAATGTAAAGGATATCTTTCCTTTGCTTTGCGTACCTTTACTCTGTGCTTGTTGGCGACCACATGGGCGTTGGTGACAATGAGTCCGTCCTCTGACACAACAAACCCAGAGCCGCTGGCTACTGCCACCTCTCGCTTAGAAAATATCAACCTGAGCGGAAAGAGGAATAGACGGGAACAAGATTCCAGTCACAAACAACAATACGAGGAAGTCGATGAAACTCAATCACATAAATCAATACGGGGTACTTTAATAAGTTGAACTACAGGCGTGGAACCTATCACACCAAAGCATATAATACTTCTGGCTGATGTGGTGTGAAAGAAATATGAATGAATGCATTCGTATGTTGCAGTACCATCAGGGGCAATAACACCAGGACAAACATGGTAGTTGGGGTGGATGGATGGGTCAAACACAGGACAATCAACACCTAATCAACGTGAAATTGCATTTTAAGCCAAACAATTATCTTTTTGTAATTCAAACGAAGTTGTTCTGGTGCTTAAACCCAACCACTTGTCACCTGAAATGTTTTCCAGCCATCTTTATTTTTAAGTGTAAACAATTGTTGCATTGTTAATATTACTAACTTGACCCCAGGGTGAGGAAATGTACATTTCACGCCTATAGGTGAGGCACCAACCTGAGACTGACACAGCAGACCGTCAGATTTATTATATGCTCTAGCGTGATACTCCGTTGTTTAAGAGGTACCAGGTGATAATTGTAAAGATTGAAAAAATGGAAAACAGTAAACAGCTTTTGTGTACGTTGTTTAAGTTAGTTTGTCTTACTTGCGATACAGTTCAATATGAACGACAGCAGGTGCAATCTTCTCCACCACGTCGGCAATGAAGTTGTACCTGTAACGAAGACTGTCTGGGTCCTGCTGACCTGAGAAGGGTAGAATAATATGTCAATGAGCTGCATCACACACACACACACACACACACAGACAGACACTCAAACAAAGCATTTAGGTCCTGGCTGATGCCTTTATAACAACGATTGAATGGATTTTGCTCAGAAGCAGCACAGCTCTGGGATCTTACAAAGTGTAGGACGGGTTCATGTCAGTCTCTAAATGAAGCAGTAAGCTGGGAACATTTGTTGCACACATCTCAAATCATACTCTAATGGACTTTTGACAGAGAAGAAGGTTGCCAGGTTTGATAAAAACATCAACGTCTAGATTTTGCTAACTCTGCAAAGCTTTATTGGCAACAATTCCCTGTCTGAATTTTATCTGAAACATGATAACTGCGCGTCATGCTGGGGGTTGTGACAGAACCAAAACTGTTGCTGCTGTGTTAAACCAGATCCAGATGTGGAGTGCTGTATATGAACTGTAGGCCCGAGAGCAGCTGCAAACTGTCTTCTGCTCCCACTGATGCTTACAAAACAAAGGAAATGACTCAGAGCCTCAAAAGATAGACAGAAAGATTGCATTAGAGAGATGTTAAGGTGTTTTTTGACAAAGTCTTAACAGCCCATGTGTAGCTGTTGCTTTCACCTTACATAACCCATTTTGGTCTCACTCCAGTTGTGCTGCAATATCTGTCATATGTCTATCTATTTTCTCATTTCACTGGTCGTTTTTAAGTTGGTTGCCCCCAATCTGACCTGCTGGTACCAGTTAGGGAGACACTTTCGTCATTTGTGCTGTTTGGTGTGGAAACATGCTCAGAATCAGAAGTACTTTATTGATCCCCAGGGGCAAACTATGCAGAGTGAAGTCAAAGCAGCACATGGTACAAATATTAAGATGCTTGTTTACGATGAAAATCTGATCAATGATAGAATTCTCAGAAAATATTGAAAACAAGGTTGTAAAATGAAGTCCATGGTGCATACATACATGGCTGTTTGGAAATTTCTATGTATTTCTATTCATAGGAGAGCAGAAACACAATTTTGACATGTGTCACTACGGTTTGATGCATCTGACTTAGTTTGCTCTGTGCTACTAACCTACACATTACGTATCTTGCTGTCTTATGGTTGCTTACGATCTAATTATATTGCTGCAAGTTTGTTTTTAGGTATGAACTTTTGGAAATCACCAGTGATCAATGTTTGCGTCAAATTAAGAAAAAGGTTATTGATTTCTTGATTTGAGTCTGACTGGACTCATGTGACTCCAGTCTAAATTCTGAATCAAGTTCAACTCACATGACTCGAGTCTTAACATCCGCGACAAACTGATGAGTTTTTCTGCTGTAGCGTTTCTGACTGAGCAGTTGAGTGTTTACTCCGACCTCAGGTGCAGCAGACTGTCTGGAAGACACTGATGTGTTTATATGGGTGTGTGGGTTTGGCTGGCCGCGTGTTTGGCAAGAGGATTAGTGGTACGCCAGCTGCTGCAGCTTTGAAGTGAACTGAATGGAGCTATTCAGACTAATGAGGACCTCAAACACACTGTGGAAGTCGATAACAACACTGCGTATACTGAGGTCAAAACAGGTCAATTCTATGCTGACTTGGAGAATAAACCTGCAGCAGGTATATTTTAATAATAATTGCTCAGGTGTTAGTGTTTACGATGAGCTGTACTGCCTTTAGCCACTAGGGGGTGGTTGAGACGTTTTGGCCTAACTTTAGGGAAGCTGTTATGTCATCCACCTTCATCTTACTATAATGCGAGGAATCTCTCTCTGTCTGTCTGTAATTCGCCTATTGTAAAAAACGTTCATCTGATCTACTTCAAACTTGGCATGTGAGTTGCTGGGGGCCCAAGGAAGTAATTTCTTGACTTTGGTGCAATTTTGTTATGCGACACGCTCAGTATTAAGACATTCAGAATAAACAGGCGAACAGCGCTCTCTGCAGCAACGGGGTGCAGCTTCGGGGCTCTGCTGAAACAGAGCAATACCACTGGAAATGGTGGGGGGCAGTGTAGCTGCAATTCAAGCAAGGCACGACAAAAGTGTATGGAAACAACGAAGAAGGAAAAAGTGAAGCGAAATGAAAAAGTGAACAAAACTCTCCATCCTCATGCACCGACGAGTTCATCGGTGGAGAGTATTGCTAGAAAAACTGACTTGGTAAATAATCCGCAGTGATGGAATGTTTATGTGATTTGTTGCTGCATAAAAATGCATTTTTCATTTTCAACACACACACACACACACACACACACACACACACACACACACACACACACACACAAAACTGAAGCAGAAATGTGCCTTCCCAACATGGGCTGATCCAGGGGCGAAGGTGAAATCTTTATGCTATGCTGTATTAATATACCAAAAAGATTTTTTTTTTAAATTTGTATTTTTTTTAAAGTATTTTATGTATTACATATTTGGAAAAAGTGCCTTATGTATTATGTTTTCTGTGCACCCAGTTTAATATTCAGTAAATATGAAAAAAAAATTTAGTGCTAACCTTTTTTGATGTATGAGTGCGCTTGAACAAGACACAATTTGCAAAATATATTCAATTATGTGTATTTTACTTCTTTTCTCAAAGCTATGGAGTCAATGGCAAACGAGGAATAGCTGTTAATTATATATACATCTTACTGAATAAGGAAATGTGGATGTTGGACATATACATTGCCCCTCTTTGAAAAATGTGGCCCCTTTATGACCCCTGATTTTGAAAGATCCTAGATCACCACTGCTTCCCAAAAATCATACCCGTTTTACACTTAATGTGAAATTTCATTATCAGCTAGACGAGCCCGAACTGGGAAAAATTCCTCCAGGTCCTGAAAGAGTTGAGTCACTGAGCAACCATGTTTTGTTGATGATGTATCCAAGCCTGTCAAACTGACAAAGAGCTTGCAAGTCTGTGCAGGAAACTGAACAAATAAAAGAAAAACAAAAAAGGAAAAACAGCTTTGATCCCTTTAAATATGTGTAAAAAATGTTTGACCTAGATCTATGTTTTTCAGGATGTTACACAATCAACCAATCAGCTCCGAGGAATGAAACATTACAGAAGACTCAACAAGGTGCTCTTCTATCTCTCTCAACAGGTCAAAGATGGGAGCAGAAAGGGGATGCATGAGGACAAGAGGAAAAAGAATGTCAAGATAAGAGAAAATTTAGAAAGAGAATATGATGTGGGAGGAGGGAGAAGGATAAGGAGGAGGTTGAGAGGCAAAAGAGTGCTGGATAGATTATATATGGAGGGTGAGAGGAGGAAATGGAGGGAGGAAAGAGGATGCCAAAAAAGATGAGAGGGATTATGGGAAGGCACCAGGTGAAGAGGGAGGAGAAAAAAAGAGGGTGGCAAACATGATGGGAGAATAACACTAGGGATAATAAGATAGAAAAATAGAAAAAAGAGCAAAGAAAGACATTGACCTGGCTGCCCAAGTGTGCATACAGCATGTGTGTGTGTGTGTGTGTGTGTGTGTGTGTTTGTCTGTGTGTTCGCTCCTTAATATGCTTTCATTACTCTCTCTCATTCACTCACAGGGCAACACAGTTTGTTTTTGTAGCACAGGGCTGGCATTCAGGACATCCTGGCCTAATTTCAAGACATTATGACCATGAAAACATAGAGTGTGGGAGTGTGTGAGAGAGAAAGAGAGGGGTAGAGGTGAGCAGAGGTGCAAAACAACCCAATTTTTAGTTTGGTGCAGTGTGAGGCCCCGATGCAAATCTGACTGATAAGAAAATGGAAAGATATCAGACTGATGGAGAGTAAGAGGAAGGGCCTCTTATGATACCTTTCAAATATTGTGCATTGATGCTGCAAATTTAAAAAACATTAAAATGGCCTTTTAACGTGAGTTGGAGTTGTAATGATGACTATTAAAGCTGCAGTTATGCAGCCTATAAAACAAACCACTAAAACACTGCTAATTCTGGCCACACAATTAATTTCAGTTGTCATCACACACTTTTGGTCAGTGGAAAAACATTCCAGCTTCTTCTATAAGGCCACTCAGAGGTTTTTGAGGCCTATTTATAAATGATGATGATGTAATATTTAATCACAGTAAATGTTAAAATGCAAAGTAACACAAGCAAGCCTACTGAATTAAACATAATATATCAACGTAAAGTTTGCTGGATAAAAGTTTGTGAAAGGAATGGTTTGGCTATTTTTGGATTAATTATTAATTATTAATTCTGAGAAGTGAATGAGAACATTGATACACTCTCTCTCTCCCACTCTCCCACACACACACACAGACACGCAACCACACGGGTCTCACCTTTCTCGCAAGCTCCTCTCTGGATGAAAATCACCGGCGGTTGCTGCAACTTTAACGCGCGGTTGCTAACGCGCTTCAGCTCACAGATGTTCCGGTACGAGACGCCGTCGCTGCCGCACACCGGCTCGGGGGTGGTGCACACGCACAGACCGTTCTTGCCCCTTCGCCTGACGGTGGCGGACACCTCCACACCGTCGGTCACCACACACTCCATTCCCTCGGCGCACTCACGGTCTCCAGTGCCACCGCACTGCTCGCCCTCGCCAGACGCGCACACCGGGCAGCAGTCGCAGCGGTCCAGCACGTCGCCGGCCAAGCAGTCAGCAGGGATTGATGCGCACTTCGACTTATCGCACTTCTCTGGGCAGCCGATGGCGAAGCGTTTGCTTATTCGCGCCTCGGCGACTAGATATTGACAGACAACCAGTGTCATTACGCAGAGTTCAAACCGGAGACTCATGATGGGACAGCAGAAAATAAACTTGAAAATAAACTGGGAGCTGGACTTTAAATTGATACAAAATTTTAGGTTGTATTTTAGAGGATTTAAAGTGTGCTCTCAAGGGTGGAGGTCATGACACCGAAACCGGTACAAACTGATGGCTGCTGTCTCCGGCTGTCCGGTTTATAAAAGCTGCAGGATAAACATAGGAGGCGATTGGTGGACGTGTGTGACGTCTGTCGGATGGAAGGAGGGAGAATGTTGGTGGTGTGTGTATGAGACTCAGTTTGTTGTCAAGCATTGTATTTCAGTGAATTTTGATCTTCTTAAGTTTTAGCATTTCAATTCTGAGCTGCATTATACCTCTGGTAACAGTGGCGTATACGATCATCTATCAGTTTGCCCTCAATAATACATTTCAACACGGAGAGAGAAGCCTGCTTTATCGTTTATTAAATAAAATTAAGTAAAGTTTTCATTTTCACAATAATCTGATTCAGTTTGGAATATGCAATATAATTGAAATTTTAAAAAAAAATTCATTGTTACTACTGCAAAACATCTTAATACTTATTCCACCCCTGAAAATAACATTGGATGAAATAAGGGTGAAATAACTGAAATCAAGACCAGACTTGCGCTTTGATCGAAATGATCACAGGTTTTCACCTCGCGGGGTTCCTTGAGATGCTAATAATAATCACTCAGTGCTGTTGGGATTTGAATAACATGTTCTCTCTATCCCTGACCATCAACAGCTTGCTGAGCTATGGTGACTACATGCAACACTCTTATTCTCGCAGTGAAGCTGTGGGCTTCACACACCCTCCAACTCTGAATGAAACACAGTCATTCCTGAATGTCCTGTAGCACACCAGTGGCTAACATTTGCAACCCAAAGAAGGGACAACATTTAAATTTAAGCTGCAAGCAAGCAATGCGCACTATGCAAATGTGTGGCGCTGCAGAACACCCACTAATTATACAATAGGTTCCAATATATGAAGTGGAGACCACACATGAACATTTCATCTAAATCAGGAGGTGATTGCCACACAAGGTGAATTTCCTGTTGCCAGCAGGTGGTGCAATGACTTAGACTTCTAATTGGATTTGAGAAGACTTCAGTAAATCAGTGAGAATTTTCTCACATAAAACAACTAAACACTCTAAAAGTATGGCAGTCCATGCTTTTATTTGTTCCAAACTTGACTACTGCAGTGCGCTTTATTCTGGAACTAGCAGGCATAATATCCATAACATACTGGAGTCAATGCAAAATGCTGCTTCCAGGGTTTTAATCCAGTATGTCCTTAGAGAAGTGACAACATTAAACCAGTCCTTGGTGTTCTTCATTGGTTATGTGTGTTTGTTTTTAAAAACATGAATGGCCTTTATCTGTGATTTGGGAACCCACTGTGAGCCTGATGGCTGCTTAGGATCCTGTGTTAGGGCTTTATAATCCCAGAATCTTGCCTGGGGACCTCAGGCAGATAAAAGAAAAATCACTTTTATCATGTATTGTTTTCTTAATTGATGGTATTCATTGTTATTGTTACTTTTTATATTGTCTATCTTAAGGTTAGGACCTTATTTGCTGCTGTTTTTTTAAATGTAAAGCATTAAAGTAAAGGTGATTGATAAATAAATGTTTTTATTCTTATCTCTAATGGACTGGTCACTGCTTCGACCTATGCATACCCCAGACTGGAGTTTGCAATAGGAGTCTTAACAGCACAATAGACTTTTTCACTCAGCTTCCTGTTTCTAGTCTGGTTAGTAAATATTTACCCATAATCATTTATCAGTCCGCCCCACAGTTGTCCCTCTATTGCTGTGTGATTTGACTGTTACCACTCCTTTCCTTCCCATGTGGCTGGACTCATCACAGAGCTGCTGCTGTTGTGTTTGTGTCAGAAAGGTCCAGTTGCTGCTGAATTTTCATTCATTGCTTGGGGAGGCCAAGAGAATCCACCCAAAGTTTGATCCCTGAAGGGTGTGCCAGTAAGTGTTTGTGTGGGCCCTGAATAAATGTGGTGACATATAAATCTGAATAATAGAGTGATGTGAGTGAAAGCAATTATTTGCACTCACGATTCATTGAGATACTAATACTAACGCCCAGGTCTCCCTCCAAAAAGAGATTTATTCTGAAAGGACTTCCTGTTTAAATAAAGGTTAAACAAATGAATAATACATGTAAATCATGTATTGTGGTCATGAATGTCTTTTTTTATAAACCTGCCACTCTTGACCTCCAAATATGAAACTTGTTTTGGTTTATTGTATTGAGTGAAATAGTCATGCACACAATTACAGCCAATGTGTCAAGCAGACAAAAGATCCACACAATGCCCAAGTTATTTGGTTCTTCTAGAAAAGTAAAAACGAACATTTTTGTTTTCCCTGATCATGACGGCACTTGGGTATGATAGTGCCTCAGGCGAGGATGCTTTGTCACAGCAACACACAGTCCTGCAGTGATTCTTTTTTTGTACAGCATTTGTGCTCATGCTGTCAGTCTCTGGAGGTTTACCATTATGAATTTGAACAAAGTCTCTAAACGAATAACATTGGCTTATATGGTCATCCCCTTCACCATGAAAAGTATAAAGTTTTAATAAGTTACATTTTAATTTCTAAGGAGAGCTGCAAGTGCTCATACAGTATGATAGTCTGTTGATACCCTCTAAAGTCCTTCAGTCTAACTGTATTTCCCCATTATATACTCCTCTGGCTGCGTATTCCTACTGAACCCCAGTCAATGTGTACTTATGTGAAACAACTGATTTTTCCATTGATTGAAAAGTTTATGGATGGCACGGTGGTACAGTGGTTAATACAGTTGCCTCACAGCGAGGAAAGTCCTGCGTTTCTGAGTGTAGTTTGCATGATCTCCCAGATTCTGCGTGGGTTCCCTCTGGTTGTTCTGGCCTCCTACCACATTCCTAAATCATAGAACATTGGTGAATCGGTGACTCTAAATTGCTCGTATGTACAGTATGAATGTGAGCAAAAATGGTTGTTGTTGTCTATCTATGTGTCGGCCCTGTGACGCAGTGGCGATCTGTCCAGGGTGTGCCCTTCCTCTGGTCCAGCTGGGATAGGCTCCAGTTGAATATTGACAGTTTTATTTGAATTTCCAGCTTTAATCTTGGAAATCATTTTCACAATGCTGTAAACAGTGTTTCCCCAGAATGAGCCAGCTTACCCTCCAGCACCTGATTAAAATGTTTGAAAAATAAAATCATTGTTGGCTCAATAATCTTTAAAACCGTAACTGTCATTTTTTTCATCTGTAGTAATGCTGAGCTGTCAGGCCATAGTCATGCAACAACGTTGTTGTGACAACACAGCAATATTGTCAGCTCTCTAAATGACGGTTCATTTTCTTGCTTGCAACTCACAAACACAAATCAGCGACTTAGCGTCACTGAGGTGAGACGTTCTAAATGAAAGGTTATTCCACGAGTTTGTCGCCATCTTCGTAGCCTTTATTTAGAAGAGAGCAGTCGTAAGCAGTGTGATGCAAAAGCTCTGTTGTGGAAACTATCAATTGCTCTAACTGCTAAACACTCTATGTCAATATTTCTATGACGTAATATGTGAGAGCATGTGATTGTTATGCCATTATTTGACATTCAAGGGCAACTCAATTGAATAGATCCAGCTCTGCAGACAACAGAGCTGACATAGCCTAAATGGGTTGCCTCTCAGTTCTTAAAATGTTTCAAACTGATGTTAAATCACAAACTGTTATCTAACTAATCTCCAGGTATTAAAATCATCATTGGTCATTACAGCCTTGAACAAAGTCACTCAGTGCTGTTGCGATTTGAATAACATGTTCTCTCTATCCCTGACCATCAACAGCTTGCTGAGCTATGGTGACTACATGCAACACTCTTATTCTCGCAGTGAAGCTGTGGGCTTCACACACCCTCCAACTCTGAATGAAACACAGTCATTCCTGAATGTCCTGTAGCACACCAGTGCAACCCAAAGAAGGGACAACATATAAATTTAAGCTGCAAGCAAGCAATGCGAACTATGCAAATGTGTGGCGCTGCAGAACACCCACAAATTATACAGTAGGTTCCAATATATGAAGTGGAGACCACACATGAACATTTCAACTATATCAGGAGGTGATTGCCACACAAGGTGAATTTCCTGTTGCCAGCAGGTGGTGCAATGACTTAGACTTCTAATTGGTTTGACAAGACTTCAGTAAATCAGTGAGAATTTTCTCACATAAAACAACTAAACACTCTAAAAGTATGGCAGTCCATGCTTTTATTTGTTCCAAACTTGACTACTGCAGTGCGCTTTATTCTGAAACTAGCAGGCATAATATCCATAACATACTGGAGTCAATGCAAAATGCTGCTTCCAGGGTTTTAATCCAGTATGTCCTTTGAGAAGTGACAACATTAAACCAGTCCTTGGTGTTCTTCATTGGTTATGTGTGTTTGTTTTTAAAAACATGAATGGTCAGGCTCCTTGCCTTTATCTGTGATTTGGGAACCCACTGTGAGCCTGATGACTGCTTAGGATCCTGTGTTAGGGCTTTATAATCCCAGAATCTTGCCTGGGGACCTCAGGCAGAAAAAAGAAAAATCACTTTTATCATTTATTGTTTTCTTAATTGATGGTATTCATTGTTATTGTTACTTTTTATATTGTCTATCTTAAGGTTAGGACCTTATTTGCTGCTGTTTTTTAAATGTAAAGCATTAAAGTAAAGGTGATTGATAAATAAATGTAATATTCTTAATCTTAATTTATTCTTGTCTTTTATTCGTATCTCTAATGGACTGGTCACTGCTTCGACCTATGCATACCCCAGACTGGAGTTTGCAATAGGAGTCTTAACAGCACAATAGACTTTTTCTCTCAGCTTCCTTTTTCTAGTCTGGTTGGTAAATATTTACCCATAACCACTTATCAGTCCGCCCCACAGTTGTCCCTCTATTGCTGTGTGATTTGACTGTAACCACTCATTTCCTTCCCATGTGGCTGGACTCATCACAGAGCTGCTGCTGTTGTGTTTGTGTCAGAAAGGTCCAGTTGCTGCTGAATTTTCATTCATTGCTTGGGGAGGCCAAGAGAATCCACCCAAAGTCTGATCCCTGAAGGGTGTGTGCGTTTGTTCCAGTAAGTGTTTGTGTGGGCCCTGGATAAATGTGGTGACATATAAATCTGAATAATAGAGTGATGTGAGTGAAAGCAATTATTTGCACTCACGAATGTGACAAAGTGAGTCATGTTCATGTTTTCCGTACCGTCTTCAAACAGTTTGTGTGCTCAGTCTTTATGAATACGTTGCCATCCACTGTGGGATGTGTGTATGTGCACTTGTATAACCCCAAGAATTAATGGTGCATGGATCTGATGTTTTGAAGGATGACGAGTGTTTTTTCATGCCGTCTTTGAAATACATGAATTTTGGAGCTGTCGTGATAGTGTCCCTGTTAGTTGGACAATTTAATTGTGTGTCAAATACTGTCTCCCAGTATGTGTTTTGCCATTGCCACCCTCATTACCAGTACAGACACTATACTCAAGAGTGTTAAAGAGAGAGTGAGCTGTGTTGATGATGCCAAGACTGACAGAATAAAGAGGAGGATTTGTATATGTTCACTATGGTTTCTCAGGTCTTAGTGAGAGATGCAATGTTTTTGATTGGGTTCCAGGGATCTCTGAGAAAATACAAATGGTCTTTGAAGTCAGACTTAACAGTAAATATATATAAAATGTAATAAGTGAACCTCTGCCAGCCTGCCTCTCTTAAGTTCCAGAGTCAGTCGGACAACTAATCATTCCTGTTTATGATGTGAAGTCTGCTGGGAGCCATTCAAAACGCTCTGCTTTTCCTGGAAGCTGTGTGTGTGTGTGTGTGTGTGTGTGTGTGTGTGTGTGTGTGTGTGTGTGTGTGTGTGTGTGTGTGTGTGTGTGTGTGTGTGTGTGTGTGTGTGTGTGTGTGTGTGTGCTGTCAATCTATTTCCTCTCAAGTTGAGTCATTCAGCAAAAACGTTTTGATTTATGAATGTGTGTGAATGAGTAGGAAAAAGAGAATGCGAGGAAGACACAAGAACAAAAAAAAGTCAGATTTGGCTCTTTGTTAACATGCAGGTGCCAGCCCTGTGTGCTTGTTTATATGTCTGAGAGTGTTTGTGGTTGTGTGTTTGTCTCTCAGATGAGTCAGGCCTCCTCCCATCCATCTGTCTATTCGTCCATCTAAACAATCCAGTAAAGTCCACATGTCGGAGCCGCAATGCAACGTTCAGTTTCCTCGCTGTATCGTGTTTGTGGATTCAGATATTGGCTGCAGGTGAGCAGCCACTGAATTATCAGATCTCTGTTGCAGATTTTGGTGGAAATCAAGACAATGACTGACTTTTCCACTTCAGATAGCCAAATCTGGACAAATCTACAATCCCACAGGACCTCACAGTGGCTCTACATGGGAGTAACACCTGAGGGTCTGGATGGGAGGGCCAAGAAACACCTTTTAAATATATTACTTACTGCATAAGATGGCTGAAACCAGATCCTCCCACCTACAATATATATATGCTAGGGATTCAAAAAGTATGGCACCTCTACCAAATGGAGCAAATTATATATTCATTAATATGAATGAGCTCCAAAAATCAGAATTATTTAAATGTTGGAGTCCCGCCATGGCCTTACTAATACAATGAGGTTGTTGCTTAGTGAGGATCGGCCCCTTTACACTCACAATTTCTTCATACACGTGTTACATTTACATATTCTATGTATTTACCACATACCATCTCCCCCCAGAATAAACATAAAAATTGCTTTGTTTTTTCACCTGATATACATGGAGTGGACAGACATTATTGTTATGTGTATGTATGTACCTGTATGTGTAGGCCTATATATATATATTTTCTTTTATGGTTTTGTTCTGCTTCATTGGTTTGTTTACATTTCAGAATGGATATTTTTAATAAATACATGTGATCTAATTAATATTTAAATATACGGGTTATTGTTTTGCACAGCTGAAAAAAAAGGGAAAAAGAACGTTTATGAAAATTAATGCATTGTGTTGTTGATGAAAACGAAATAAAAAATAAAAATCTACAATGTCAAAAAACTAAGAGTTTACAGCCATGCTAACATATGAGGCTGTTGTTTGAGTTACATGCTAGCATCAGCATGCTAACATACTTACAAAGACAAAGCTAACATGTTGTTTACTATGTTTACAGTCTTTTAGCACAAGGACAATTGCCCCCAGTTAGTGTTAAAAATGCCCATTGGAGATGGGAAGAGGCCACCATGCCCACTTAGGAGACAGGAAGTGCACCATTTCAAACCATGGCTGCAAATTCAATTGTGCAATCTTTGGAAAGTCCTACATTTTTTGCACATCAGTTCCATCTCAAGTCCCAGGACTCTCTCCACCAAGTGGTATGACATTTTAACAACAGAGCTTCAACTTCTCTTTGCAGTGTACTCTGTGTTTTTGGTTTGTCTAAGAGGTGCACTTGAATGAAGACTGACGTCTTTGTTTGCACCCCTGCACGTTGCCATACAAAGCAATGCAGATTTCAGAGTTTATGAGGTGAGCCGCATGCATGATGAAGTCCCTGTCCCTCTTTTTCTCCAACACAAACAGACAGTCGAGGACTGAAAGAGTACGCACACGAATGACACTAAACCACAGTGGAGAGTCTCAGCATAGTTTCTTATTGCGTGACCATGGTGCAAATATTTTCCCACCATTGTGGAGCCTTCCAATATTTCCTCCCCGCGTGAAAATATACCCTTATTTGGGCAGATTTTGGAACCATGGAATTATGGTTGGTTGATTCTGGAAATGAAGGGAATAACTGCTTTTCAGATGGCACACGGTTAAATCTCACGGAAAAAAGTCTTTAAAGTCCAAGTCAAGTTGCAAGTCTTCTTTGATTTTGTAATGTCGAGTCTAAAGTAATTGAATTTGTGACTCAAATTTAACTCAAGTCCAAATCATGTGGCCTGAGTTCACACCTCTGCAGCTTTGTTAAAGAACATCTTTGTGTTTTCTTCACTTATAGCCTGGGATTATATAACATGACAGTATCTGGAAATAGCCCAAATCTGCCAGATGTTAGGAACGGAAATTAGGATTGAACAAGTAATTTGTCAACTTATCCCATGCAGTGAGTTGTAGTGGAAGACAACTGTCTTTGCATATAGGATCCGTCTTGAGGCCATTAAGAGAAAGACTGATTGTTTGGTAAAGCAGCTTTCCCTTTGATGTAGGGGGATTTGAACTGAATTACAGCAGCATGGCCCCATATGCAGGCCTTATTGTTTTGCTCATATGTAGTTCTTACTGGCAGCATCACAGCTTGTTCTTGTTCCTGTTCTTCTTTTTCTCTGAGTACATTATCATTTCCAGTTAAGTCTATGAGTATGTTTGAAATATGAAGAGAGTCAGCTCCTACATTGCCCCCATTTGACTTGCCGGTGCTGAGCAGCGGTGGTTTTGGTGTTTGGTATGAAAACCTGTAACCAGGTATCCTGTATAACCGCACGAAAAACAGTCTAATTTCAGCAGGATGGTTTTATTTGTGGATAACAGGAGGTGCAGATTCACAGTTCAAACCTATAAAAATGACTGAGTCATTACCTTTTAGTTCATTTTATGGGAATTTGATTTATCAGGAAAAACCCTGCCTACATTTAAAATTAAATTCTGAATCAAGATAACTAGCTGTGGTAGCTTCATATGTGCATGGCATACAGATGGTATCGTTCTTCTCATCTAACGTCAGGCAAGAGTGTGAAAAAGTGTGAGCAGAGCATATTAAACTCATGCTGGCAGCTCAAAAAAACAAAAACAAAACAAGGAGTTATTGGCTTATGGGAAATAAACCTTTGCTTTTCAATAATTTGTTTTGTTCATAAGGCTTTTATTATGGAAACAGTGTGTGTGTGGGGGGGGGGGTATTATATTGAATTCAGTTAAATCATGTTATGTCAGTGTTGCCTTAATTTCCAACATGTTGGAATGTTTCACACTTCGCTTCATTTATTTTAAGCTGCACATATTCTGTATTTCAACCGCAAAATAAAGGTGAAGGAGTTGCTTTTCAAAACTTGTACATTCAACTAGAAATGCACCACATCTGCAAGCAGCACAAACTCACAAATCTACATGTTTTCTTGACCTAAAGTTCCCTCCAGGAGCACAAACATCAGCTTTAATATCACCCTGAAAATGTTAATTCACAATAAAAGTTGGGATGGAAGAATTTCTTCATATTTAAAACTTTATGATGAATCAACTTCAGCACAGGATGGCAGATTTAAAATGGGAACTCCTTTTCTGAGAAACTGACTCAAAACACCTGTTTACCACAATTTGCTGACAGCAAACTCAACTCTAGCTGCTGGAAACATCTGGATGCGACGTCACCAACTTGAAGTTTGGCCAGTTACTCTGAGGAATAAATAACTGAGGGTCATTTATGGGAGCAGTTCACATAAACTGAACCTGATTTGGAAACATTTTTTTGAGAATATCTGAACAGAGTTGACTGTAAAAGCTGGAGAAGAACATTTGTTACATAATGAAGTGAAGGCAGTGTTTACACATCCTGGCTACAACGAAACCCACACACATTGAAGAACTAGATTAATGTCGCTGGCCTGTACTCAGCTCTGGCACCTTTACTTTAAAAACTCCCGATCAGTGCTTTGGACAAGGACTTGGACAGCATGCGCTCTTCTGTTACAGTCAAACAGTCACCTATGTCTCCATAATTATTCAATAACGTGTGAAGTTTGGTTCGTGTGAAGTTATTTTATTTTTAACTCGTTGAATCTGATGACCTCGTCAAAAATAATGCACTTGGTATTTAGACTTCATGGTCATAGCAGTGAAAGCACATGTTACCAATAACATTAATGATTCTTTACAGGTTTCCATGTAGGCCGTGACAGTGTGCCAACATGCACAGTAAGCTGTGTGAAATGAGCTATAATTAACAGCTACATTTATTTGGAATACGTATATAACAGAGCTTGCCTGCGATTCCTTACGGCACCAAAGTTTTTCATCTCTTTCAGGTCACAGTTCATTTATTTCTGGGAAAAGGAATGAGGAGCCGGCAGCTCACCACATTCTGTGTTTTACATCCGACAGGACAGGCTTTGAGATCACTGATTGGAACGCGGCCAAACATGCAACATGCCAGAAAGAAGTTAAACAATGATTCTGTGTACTGCGGGTTCATTGTTTCACTGAGGAGCATGTCGTCCAGCCAAACTCGAATGAATTGAGACGATATAAAATCTTCTAACCTAAGTTTCAATGTAGAAAATTATAAAGAAAACAGCTAAATCTGTTAACACAAGACGTGTCTTTCCTGACACGAATGTGGAAGAAAGAGAAATAGCTTTAGAATTGCTCCATTTGATTGACACAAAAATTCAGTTTGGACTTAAGCATCCAGGAGTCATCATCAATCATGACAAACGCCTCGGAAGAATCTATTTGAAGAGTCTCCACTTAGCGAGGAACAGCATGAGGAATGGAGGCTTCCTGCAGTCATAAATCAGGACAAAGCTAACTCAATTGTGAGATTAAAACACATGATGACACCTAGTGGACATACATAGAAGCGCAGTGCCAGTCAAACATTTGGACATGCCCTCTAATTCACTGGTTTTGTTTATTTTTATCAATAAAAAAAAGTGTAAACAAAGCAACATGTTTCATATTCTAGATTCTTCAAAGTAGCCACCTTTTGCTACGATGACAGCTTTGTACACTCTATAAGTACGTATCACTCCATTACTATGACCAGATGTGTGTTAATTCACCATCAAAAGTCCGTCCCAAACAAAAGCACCATTTGGCCCTGTTGGAGTAACATTTGATAAAAACCAGTGCTTTTAGGAAATCACCAAACCTTTTTGAAAAAATATGAAAACATATGTGGTCGTGAGTCGTTCTCATAGATTCATTAGAGGTTTTATGTGGTCCATGGCTATATATGAAGTACTGTAGTGTCATACAGTTTTATATTGAATAATTCACTATTGCCAAACCTTTCCTTTAACTTGCTTTATCTTTCTTTTCTCCATGAGCCTTCACTATGAAATGATAAGCAACTCGCCTGTTTGCCAACATCTTCAGTCCAGCTGTTATCAAAGAAGACACCAGAATCCAGTTCAAAAATATATTTCAAATTTTTTTTTTTTAATAAACAGAGCACATGGTCTTAGACTCAAGTACACACTAAAAAGGGTCAAAACAGCTCGTCCTTTTCTTTAACGTTTTAGAGAGAACAACGCAGGCACTTAACCTAGCTTATCTTTAACAAGGAACAACAGTGGTGGGCAGGGTTGTGTGCATGCAGACATGCACACGTGTTTATAAACATCAGTAAACAAACAAAAATATGTCCATTCCCCCCCCCCTCTCAAAAGCATCTCATCACTGTGAATAATGAAATCATCAAAAACTAAAAACACAACAGAGGAGAAAAGAACACCCACAACCAGTAAAGAGTGTAAAGCGCTCACACTGTAGGAGCAAACAGAACAGGAACAAAACAGGAAAATGGATGTTTATGGAGTCCAAAAAAAAATGTACAGATCAAAAAGTTCGATTTCATGCCCCTCCACATCTTTACACTAAAAACATTAAAACAAATACATCAACATCTGATGACATTGCAAAGGAACAGTCACACGAATGTACAATGTAGGAGATGAGGGGAGTTAAGCTGGTGAGCAAAGATCAAGATCATTTCTGAAAGACTTTTTTTTTTTTTTTTACAGCAGTGCATCTGTATATTAATGCTATTTTAAGTCATTGTGTCCTTTTTATTGTGAGGGTTAAGCTCAGATTCTCTGGTGGTTTGCACAGTGAAGAGTAAACAATATCATTTATCAAAATCATATGTCTCATGTCACCACTTTGATAACATTTCATGTATTTTCATGTTTTGGAGTTAGAAAAGGTTTGAATTCATGGTGACAATTCAGAAACATGTGCCAGATACACTGTTTGCACTTGCATGTAAAACCCGCATACTGTAATATTTACTGTATTTATACTGATGGTGTTTTATGTTGCATCTTAGTGCATGGTGGCACCACAAAATTATGTGCATGGCCTTGCAAAATTGGCGGAGCTGGAAAGCTTGGTGATGTACTTGCGGAGCTAGTTGACAAGCTAGCTGGTAGCATGAGGAGCTAGGGGAACCAAATTAGTCCAATCGCCTGTTTGCTACCAGGAAGCTACCTTCCAGTTAACAAGCTAGCTAGCCTGCACAAGGCAGCCAAAATAGCCCACTGGTCTGCTTGCTATCATGCTACCTACCAGTTAGCATGCTAACTAGAACAATCACTGGCTACACAATATGTTAGCCGACATTTGTATCATCTGCTCAAACCATATTGCTTCATTTTCGTGAAGGAAGTTAAACTCCAGCCGAGCTTGGTTGCATAAAATTGGACAGTGCAACAAAGTTAATGATTTTTCAATTTTGGGCCCCCGAGCTCTCTATCGTCTAAAAGATCACAACTGCTAAAGGCGTGTCAAACTTCACACAGAAGTTCTACAGAGATTTACTTCACCTCCACACGTGATTGTCCTGATTGCACTGATTATCAACTATTATGATGAGTACTTTAGCTATTATAAATGCTCGTGTGACCAGGCCCTTAGGTTTGGAAATCCTATGGCCTGCTAGCTTCTCAGTCATTTTGTAAAACCATTAATTAGCTTCAAAATTAGCATGAAGTTTTGATGAAATTTGTTCCAACATTTTAGAGATTCAAGATCTTCATCCAACAACAGCAGTAAATGTCTTGGTCAATAAGACGAAAACAAGGGCCTGACATACCTTGAATGCAACTTCAGTGAATCTGGACATTGCAGCTCAATGGAAATTTAGGATTAGGATAATAACGTAAGCGGGACTGTCCTCAAAAATTAACCAAGAAGCTGAGTTAGTCAGTAGAGTCAGACAGACAACTGACTCTTTGTTTTTGACAGCCTGTAACTTTTGAGCTGCAACATAAAAAAAACATGACTGCAAACTTTGGTTTGTCAGTTTATTACATGAATCGTGAAACCCACCCATTGATCGGGGTTCATGATTCTTGTGCTGTTGAAAAATGTCAAAACTTCACTGTATAGGTAAAGTTTTTTTTAACTTGCATGGTAGCATGGTTTTTCTTTGCTAGCAGTAATAATTTGAAAATAATACCAAGGAAAACAAAAGTGAAGGGGAATACAATACAATAAATGGTCCCAGGAAGATTTGTAGAAGGATCAGTTGACCAGTCAGGTAGTTTTCTAAGCACTCTAAGCACATGGAGCTTGTGTAGAAGTGTGTATGCATGTGTGTGTCCTTTAGAGATTGTCAGTCGTCATCATCGCGTTTGTCAGCATCAAATCAGGGTTACCTGCAGATCAGAATTCTCAGTGATGCGACTCTCGAGCTCCTCCTCACCTCCGCTGCCGACATATTGTAGCTTGGAGAGTTTGCCGCGTCGTCTCCATGGCGACTCATTCTCCTCCATTACTTTGAAGTCTGCACTGTCTCCTGCAGCGAAAGGCGGGAGCGCGCTGGTGGGAGGGGCATCATCACGGACTGGACGCCACTTAGCCTCCACGGAAGCAGGCTCAGGAAGTTGTCCTGGTTGTGGCTGTCCAGCGTGAGGCTGAGGGCCCGGTGAGGTGGTGTCGGAGGAGGATTGTGGGTGCTGTAGTTTCTCATCATGGGAGTAGAAGATGGTGGTGGGGGACGTTGGGGAGGGAGGGGAGTAGTCACTGCGCTCCTGGAGAAAGAGAAGTGAGGGGGAGAGAGAGTGAGAGGCAGAAGAGAAGGATGGTTGTGAATGATGGATGGACAAATGAATGGACAGAACACAGGGGTGACTCAATGGACAACATGGTGGATGGGTAAGAAGTGCAGTGTGAAAAGAGGAGAAAGTAAAAGTGAGAAAGCCTGTTAGATTTCTTATGACATTTTATAATTGCAACTTTTCATCAAACAATCTAGACTTTTTATCTAATAGTTGTAATTTTGATTTAGCTTGACCATTTTTTATCATCTTTTTATAGACTTACATAAATGCCCTCATACATTTTCACGTATTGCAACACAGATTTTAGGTCTGGAGAAACTAAAGCATCAAAGTGCATCAAAAGTATGCAGCTCTTATTTAAAAAGCAATCATTATTGCAGAACAATTAGCTTTTGTCACAAAATGACATCCAGATGACAAACTTGTGTTTTGGATATACCTAATCAAATTTGACATGTGATTTGATTGACATAAATAAAACGTGCATATCCAGTTTTATGGATTAAAATTAAGTTAAACAATTACTGTAGAGAAATTGAGAGCCATCTCACAGGATCAACATGACAAGAGCATACTATATGCTCTCCAGGAGATGCTTACTTTCACCTCATATAGTCGATGCAGAGTCAGATGCTATCGTAACCTTAATGATGGTAAAATCCCTTCCAATTAATCTACTAATCTTTGGTAATGCAAACTGGGATTCATAGACACTGAGGACTTAACATTTGGCTGCACAAGAGTGTTAGCTCACTTCCAGGCTCTCTATTAATCAAATGAGAAATTATTTGCTGTGCTAGCATCTGTAGCATCTATTGAACACTGGGCCTAACACATACAGTATACATGCTAGTGTGGCAGGACATTCTAAAAGCACTACTTCAGCTGTGGTTACTGGAAATACATCTGCACTTCAGCCAGTACTCACAATAGTACAAAGGGGAGTGACACAGCTAATTCAAATGATTTAAGATACTTGATAAAGCTACTACTACCACGATTACTACTACTGCTACTACGGCTACTATTATTAGAGATAAGAGATAAGAGATAAGATATGCCTTTATTAGTCCCACAGTGGGGAAGTTTACTACAAACATGAAGCTTTGTGATTGGATGTTTCTTAAAGAAATGCAATTTGGTTAAGTTTTTATGTCTGCAGGCTTCACCTTTGACTTTTTATCAAAGAACCAGAGTCCTGTACAATGAAGCAGGATTTGTAATCAGCAAAACTTTAGACAGTGTTTCCCCTCCAATGGGATAATATCCCCATTGGAACTTAGGCTGCACACCTAACCTGCTCCAGAACATGTTTATCGCCACGATAAAAGATCATAACTTTAAAAAAACACTGCCTACTGACCAATCAGTGCTCTTGAAATTTGCATTATCATTCAGATACCGTGGAGCTTGATGCATGAATTTTCCCTTATGGCTTTCCAATGTCCAAGCCACCTGATTGTGCTTTTGTATACAGACTTCATCCTACAACAGAGGGCTTGAGTTAGCCTTGAAGCCTTCTACTGCTTGTTCTTATATGATATCAAGTTCTGCTATGAATTATGTTCATTTATGTCAGGTTCATTTGACACCTCTGTGTCGAACTGAACAAATAAAGGCAATTCTGTAAAACACGACATAAAAATACATATAGCAATAATTTAACGGGACGCACAAATGTACTTATACAATGTAGTAAGATCTATTTATTCTCTGATGTTTGGCCGATGATATAAGCGTATATATTTACACTTTCATACAGTTTGTGATTTTGGTGCTCCCACGTTACAAATCTATTGCACAGATAATTCATATAATATGGACTTTTTTGCCCATTATTCCAGTTATGTTAAAAATGTACCTGCCAGCTTAATTGCTGGGATATGGGGGTCACAAAAGATCCAGAAAAAAAAGAAGAAAAAAAAAAAAAGAGCAGTTAATTGTAATTAATTGTGCAGCTACAAGCAACACGTACAAACGAGTGATGCTGCAGTTGCCAAGGAAGAAGGGCAGGATCGAACAGTAGTTGCTAAGGAAGCAGAGAGGCAGTGGGGCTTGGTGATTGGACGATGAGCAGCGGGAGGGGCAGGAAGTAGGCAGCAGGGCTCATTTGGGGAAGGTTAGTACGTCACTGTCACATCTCACTCTCTGAAAAGCAGACATACACACGCGAACAAACAAAAAGAAAGACAGAAAGACAACATGACAAAGGGTTAGCAGGAAAAAAAAGAAAAAAGCCGATGATGAATTTGGTTTTTTTGCGAAGTCCAGCTGGGAGTCAGGAAGGCTGTAAATGTTATTAAGATGAGAACAATAACACACAATGTGAAGAACGCAGCTGAGCCAAGGAGGGAAAGTTCTGTGATGATTGGTCATGTTCTGAGACTGAAAGGAAAAGTCTAGTTTGACAGCAGCTGAGCCAAGGAGGGAAAGTTCTGTGATGATTGGTCATGTTCTGAGACTGAAAGGAAAAGTCTAGTTTGACATGAATGATGCATGGACGGATGGGTGGCCTCTGATTTGCGGCCCACGTGTCAAATTAACGTCAATGGGATGTCAATGGACCAGATTCTAAACCAGCAAGATCGATAAGAGGGTGATGACGCCTGGGTGGGATGGAGTTGTGATGGAGGATGGAGGATGCTGCAAGCAAACAGCATTCCGTCATGAGATGGTCATCAGTCATGAGCGAGAACATATCTCTACAAGCTAGGTTCAAATACCTGCTCTCAGGTCAAAGGTCAATGAACAGGATTATTTGATGCAGCACTCATATGCTATCAGATGTCTGATTTAGGACTCACTTTCCATCCGCAACTATTACATCAAAATAGTGATTAAGTATGTCAAATTAATGAGACACACTCTCATTATTTGCATAGGCCTATATGTTGTGTCTTCATGAAACAAACCATTGCAAATCCAACTGATTTTTTGGAGTTAAAAACCCCAAGGAAAACTGAAAAAACACCCAAATCTACAAACTAACAACCTGCACTTACAACAAACCCATCTATGATTATATGAACGCACTGCTTCGGCAGCAGACAGCAACACTATTCAAAACACACAGCCAGCATTACGTTTAGGACAGTTGAACGCTACGTGGTTCACTAAAATACAAAGGCCTCAAGTTGGACACAGACCTACAGAACTCCTGTGGTGTTCAGGGTAAATGCTTGGTAAGGGGAGGCTGATGAATGAGGGGTGAGGGGAAAGGGCATGGGGGGGGGGGGGGGGGGGGGGGGGGGGGTCACATACGTGCTGCATTCCCCACTGCAGAAGGGTGTATACCTCTGTATACAAGGGCTGGACAGCCTTCTGGCTTGACGGATCTGAAAACAACAGTTTACAGCACATCATAGTTACAGTAATGTGAAGAGCTCCAAAAAAATACCACACATCTGACCACAGAGGCCTTAATGCCCTGAACAGAGGCATAGCAGCCAATTTGACCAGTTAACATTCCTATTTAGCATTAATTTGTGTTTTGGGGAATATTATGTTGTGAACATAGACGACAGACCATGCATTTTATACACGTCAGTAAAATCTTGCCTGGAATCTCTATTTGATAGGTCGTTCCTGCATTACACAAAGGCCACAGAGAATGTGCTCAGCTGATTTACTGCATTAGGGTCAGATAACTTATTATTTTTATTATCAGATTAACGTCTCTGCTAGAATAGTAAACTTATTTCAAGGTTGCCGAAGATGGTGAGAAGAAGGTTTGTTTTTAAAGCAATAGTAAGGGCTGGAAAATGCTTATTATGTAAGGGAGCCCTTTAAAATATACTGAATCAAAAATAGCTGGAGGAACCTTCCACGACCTTCAGTTTCATTTAAAGCTCATGTTTTATGTTTTAAAGACCAAAAACTATCAATTGAAATTCATTAAAAAGTTCTTAAGATATCACTCAAACTGGTGGCCTGTGAAATGTAATTATGTTTTATTAGATTTTAGTAGCTTTTTTTTTGTTTTTTTCCTCTGGGGGTTAACTGTGTGGTTTTTGAAGGAAACTCCTCAAAAGGAAAGAAGAGACCAATGGAGTGTAAGAATAGAGAAAGGCAGGGAGAAATATATGTGCATGTGTGTGTGTGTGTTTCAGAGTTAATAGACATGGTAGCACAGTTTGTGCAAAAGAAAACCATCATCATCATCATCATCATTTGATTGAGAAAAAAATATGACACATAGGCTGAACTTATGCTGACTTAGCAGACAGGCTTCTTATCTACAGAACACAACCCTTTAAATCACCTAATAGCTGATTTACAATTGTAATATTCCTAAATATAGGATACAAATTCAGTGATATTGAAGTCGAGCATTTATTGATCAAACGATTGTTTTTCTCAGAACAAATGAAAACCACCTAATTAAAATGACCTATGTTTTAAATCGTGTTTAGCAGTTTGTCTGCTTCAGTGACTCTTTCTGCCACCAGAAGGAGCCGCTTCACCTAATCACACATGAAGGACATGGAGATCCATCTTGATGCAGAGTACTGGGACCAAAAACAATTATAAAGCGACTTCGCAAATCACTTAGAGGAGAAGTTTCTTCAAAGTCATAAACCAAAACGCATTGTTTTCCTTAATGCTTTATTTTGTTATCTGTGTGGTTGCCAGGATTGTACAGATTGTGTACAAATGTCTGTTTTTATGTTCGTTGATATGCTCATATTATAACTAGGAAAAGAAATGTACATGTTTGTATTGAGTTCATGATTTGTTAATCTCTTGATTTTGGATCTATGCCAATTCAATAACAAATTCACTTTGAAGTGCCTGTAAAATAACAAAACTAGAGCATTTTTTTTGTCCAAGGACAAAGATGCCCCTGCTACTGAAATAAAAATCAATTTGTGTTGATGTGGATAGACCATAACCTTAACAGAGATAAAGCTGAATTTGTGTAGCTATCCAATCCATTTGCAGTCTCTTGAAAGGATTGACAATATGCATTCGTCATTAATCCCCCATTTGTATCCAGTACCAAGACTGGTCGAACTCTTCTTCTTTTGCTTTTCGGCAGGATCAATGCTGCAGCCTTTTGCATAAAGTACTGCACATGCACAATTAAACTAGCAAACAACAGTGATATAGAGAGACCATACCCCCTTCAAACCTGTTGCGTACAGATGGATGGACGAATAAGGGTAACCCTATATGCCCCCTATGGCGGGAGCCTAAAAAGAGGTATTTATTCCATGACTTATTTTGCCCAGTTTAAAATAGTTTTTCTGTTTATTTCCTCTCCAACAACATTGGCACAAGAAGAGTCTGACAGTGCACCTACAGTGTTCGCTGAGCGTCCGGGGCCACGTTGAGCCACGATTGCCCCGGAGATGGCCTTAATCCAGCTGTGCATGTCCTCTGGACTGTCAGCCTGACACACGCACAACACAAAGAGAGAGAAAGAGAGAAATTTTTCACGCATAGCTTTTCTTTTGCTTATTGTTTCTCAATGGTATATTTGATTTAAGACTTCAAGAAGTCATTTGAAAGTATTTAAAGATGTATTACTACTGCAGTGCTCATATTATAGTGACTTTTTTAGGTTAAAATGGGCATATAATTTATGAATAAGGAGTGAAATTATAGTAAAAATATGGCAAAAAATGGCAAAACCTTCAACCTTCAACCCTTGTTCCATTTTCCAACATCACCATATTGGAAAATGTCTCTCTGTGACGCTTCTGTTTTATGTGTGGCCAACGTCTCTACACCAGTGTGTCTCCATCTGGACATTTTCGTTGTTTGGTGTATCAATTTTGAACAATGTCAGGCAAAAAGGTGCAACACAAAACTCCCAAAATGAAATATTGAAAGTCAATAATGTTTTGGTCCAGACTATTAGACCCAACTCTGTCCTCTTCATGTGTGTTACCTGTACATAGAAGGTTCTCGAGCTGGTGACCATTTCAAACAGATTGTCCCTCATCATTAGGTCGCTGCAGAATACAGACACAAAAGCTATCTTTAGTTTGATGTCCTGAATGTCCAATAACTCGGGAAAGCAGCACATGTTCACCTGCCAACATGAAAACTCACTGACCTCTGTTTGCACTCCTGAACTTTGTGAATCTCTTTTAACGGGATGACTTTCAGCGCTTCCCTCTCCTACAAGGCAAAATAAGAGGAAACAATAAAACATCATCTAAAACATGCATAGCCACTGGTATGGTTCTTTATGACTCATCTTATATATTTCTACCATGTTTCGTGATTTTATTTGGATTTTCATCTAGTCAGGAACAGAAAAACCTTCTGTAAAAAACTTTATCATACTACATTACTTTCTGTGGTTATGGGGGGAAAAAACAAGACTTAAGTATGTGGATGGTTTAGAGGAGAAGATGCAAGATTACAACAATTACAGCCTCTGAACTTTATTAAACCTCTTAGGAACATTGATTCGCAACACTGCCCACTTTTGAAAATTAATGTAATGTTTTCAATGCAAGAAATTAAGTTTTTGCACTTATGGCTGAGCAAGACTTCGAATTAATATCATGGTTATTACAAAATGTTACCTTCTTATTTTTTAGTCACCACAGGGGGACGGGTGATTATGCACAAAAATATATATGGGACATGACCTCAGATGCGCTGACATGAGCAAGATTAAGAGGGTAGGGGGTTCTAAATGTCAGATTTGTGGTTAATTGCCCTGCCCTAGTTGCATTGCATGTCAGTCTATATGTCAATACCTACAGTGGAAGATAAAAAGCTGTGAGCACACAGCCAGTATACAGGCACACACACACATACACACACACTGGGTGTGTCCACTTATGTATACACACAGCAAGTTGTTAAGACTCACTAATCTGTCCACACGTGGATCATATGAGGAGGAATTCAGAGCAAATGCCACTGCATGTAGAGACATAACAAAGTGAGGGCAAAACAAGTCTTGCAACACACACACACACACACACACACACACACACACACACACACACACACACACACACACACACACACACACACACACACACACACACACACACACACCCTTAGGTATTCTGTGGCTTTCTGTCTGTCAATTTTCATTAATGTGTTGCATTCAAGGAAGTCGTGTGTGTGTGTTTGATTCAGTCAGGATTCAAAAGTGTTCCATGAGTCAAAGTCAGTGAACCAGAACATGGTACACTGACATGGTAACCTTGATGATCAATTTACTCAAATAACTGACATATATCAAACGTATTGTCTCACCAGCTCAGATTTGTAGTAGCTGACGGAGTTTTCATCCAGCGTGAAGTACCTCCTCTTCCAGTTCTTCATCTGAGGAAGAGGAGCAGAGCTATCAACATCAGTGTGTTAGTTTATCCCGCTTGTGTGAGTTGCGAATTGTTGAAACTGGCAAAAACACATCAGCTGTTTGCTGAGCCGAATGAACACAGATATCTTTGGGTTTTTCACTGTCGGTCGGAAGAAACATAACACAAGTAACTTGGGATGGGCATTTGACAAAAGTGATGGATTAAGTAACAAGAGAAACTTAATAAAGTTGTTTTTTTTAATTGAAATCTGGGACGAGTAAGGACCCGATGTAATTCAGATGGCGGCGAACGTAGATGCAGCAGCTCAGTACTCTCAACGAATGTCAAAAGCACGTCCACGAAGTGCTTTTATTTTTGCCACTGGCAGGCTCAGATTGTTCTTCTAAAGAAACAAATCCCTACAGAGACAGACCATCTGTTTAAGAGCTAAATTATTTAGATTTTTCCTATTTAGCTTTGTCGATCAGACCAAAGATTGGTGGCAGAGTAAAGACAAACCAAGATGGTTTTTTTGTGAGTTTCATTTTTTGTTTTGTTTTGTTTTCTTTTGTTTTCTGATAATAAAATTAGCGTTTCTTTAAATGAAGTTTTGAGCCTATATCAGCTTATTTACTCTGACAGAGAGGTCTATCTCTGTAGGGATCCTTCTGGAATGTTGTCAGACATACAATCTGAGCAACAACAAGAACTCATAGCGGACTTACTTTGACGTTGCCCCGACGGTTTTGCATTGCAATCCATGACTGTTTGATGGGATCTACTGGACCAAATCCAAAACTTTTCATACTTATATGTCGTTATAACCTAAGGTTTAAAATAAAGAAAATAAAACAAATAAAATTTAAAAATAAAACCTAGGTTTAAAAATACCAGAACAAGACTTGATGTGATGAATGGATTTGAGGTGGTTGAATTTTTGGTTGAAGGTTTTAAGTAACCAAGGTGATACAACAACTTAAGTCTTATCAGTGGGTGCTCTGTGTGTGTGTGTGTGTGTGTGTGTGTGTGTGTGTGTGTGTGTGTGTGTGTGTGTGTGTGTGTGTGCTCTCTCACCACAGCTCCCTGTTTTACACAGTAGCCTGCCTTGATGATGGCCTGGTCCTGCATTCCTCTGGACAGGTAGTAGGGCAGTTGACTCTGAACCCGCTTCAAAGCTACACGCTCTGCCCCGTTCTGACACTCTCCTTGCTCCTAAAATGTGCACATTGTTGCATAATATTCAGAAAAGTAGGTGTAGTGTCTGGGGTTGGATTCTCTGTGTGTCATTTCAAGGGACCCCTTTTCACATACAAGCAGTCATGTGATGCATGTTAAGATGAAAATATTTACTGCAGCACTTTAGAGTTATCAATCCCCCTCATTTTACTTCCATTGGTGTTTTTTTTTTTGTGCAGCATTGAAAAATGCTCAGTACACAGCATCAACATGTGATATCACACAATGAATACTTTGCAATAGTCACAATATTTTGAGGTGAACAGACAACTTAAGGTATAGTTCACAGGTCACAAAGTTGCCCTAAAATCTCTGAATCAATGATCAATACACTTTTTTCCCAGTCAGTTTAGTGAATCGTATCTTCAGATTACTTCATTTGTCAAAAGGATCAAAATTATTGCTGCAGATATTGTCTGCGGTATTCCATGCATTCTTCTTTGTCAATACCTCACAGTTATGCTAATAGCAGCCTAGTATGTAATGGCAGGAAGTCAAATCAAGTCAAAATTTATTTATCTAGCACATTTAAAAATAGCCAACAGTCGACCGAAACGCTGAACACTCTTAAAACAACAAATAACAGATACCAAATATACAGTAGTGAGTAATGTTGCCTCAGGCTGCTAGCCTCAAGCAGAGATTAGAAGAGAGCTTCAGATATCTGGTAAATTAACTCCTATTTAATTGCACACCCTTGCATTTTGTTCAGTTTTGTCGTCTTCAGAGCAAACTGACACTGATTCTATGTTCTTATACTTAACAAGCCACTAACAGCAGAAGAGTTAGGGTGTTATTTTACTGAACATATCTAAAAGCCTTCCAGTCATAAAACTCGAACCAGCCATCACCTGTCTGTGTTGACACAAGCTGGTCACGTGCTTGTGGCTTCATACCATCGCTGTCAGGACTAGACCTGCAGAATAGCTGCTAATAAACCACACGTGAGTGTGTGTTACCTGTGTAGCAGTGATGATAGGGACTCCTCCTATGATCTCAGTCTTGTAGGAGACCTGTTTCATGGCTCCAAGAACTTCCTGAGGAGTCTCTGCATGGGTGGCGTGACCCTCGCCCAGCTTTGGTACCTAAAAACACAGCAAGAGGTTAACAATAGTTCAATCTGTCAAGCACACGGTTGCCACCCCCAGTTTTCTTATCACTGCAAGGATCTCAAATCTTGTTTTTCTTCTCCAAACAGCACCCCAGTGAACATATTTTTGCTTTCGTGTTTTTATTAGTTTTCCGGACAACAATGGAGCTTTAAAGAAGATACTTCTCAGGCTTTGGATGCACACACAATACTTCACGAGACTAATTCACTGTTAGTTATGGTCTTTTTGTAAAAAAAATAAACAAGATATCACCAGCTACATCAATAACACCAACCACACTGATGCATTGGGTTACACGTTCCTTCACGACCAAGAACACACTGTTTATTTTTGACTCAGTTTCACATACAACCCCCTGCTGCTAAAAATAAAGCACCAAATGTGGACTAATCCCGCGCTGAAAATAGTCCTCCACAAATATACTATTTGTCCTTGCCTGAGTATCGTTTGCTAAAAACAACAGGGGTCAGCTGTTCTAGGAAATTACTGCACTTTTTTAAAATGAAAATATGTTTGCGAGAATACATGAACTACAAACATGGCACCTGTGTATTCTCTATTGATGAACTCCGAAGTTATGAGTTAGAGAAAACTTTTAAATCTTCAAGAACAGAGAATCCTGACACTCTTCCACTGACCATAGACCACTGCAGCTGCAGGTAGATATGAAAGCGTGGCTTTTCTGTTCTCTGTCCGTTCACACTCTGTTAAGCCTGAACTGAACTTTATATCTCTGGTCTGATGGGTAATTTTCCATCTGCTGCAGCCTGAGGCAGAAGACAGAGAGGCCTACAAAAACACTAGAAACAGGGTCACCTATTGATCACCAGTGTGTGTGTGTGTGTGTGTGTGTGTGTGTGTGTGTGAGGCTCACAGTAATCTTAGTGGCGTTGTTGAGAACACTGATCCATTCCACCAAATCCTGCTGGTCATTGGCCTGCAGATAAAACTTCCTCATTCCTGCATTTATAACTACAGACAGAGAAAAACGAAATGTGTTGAAATAGAAGAAGAAAACTACACTGACCTCCATGCAGACCATGACCTAAAATTATTAGTTTGTTTCTGGTTTCTCAGAGGCAGAGGATGTGTGTGCATGTGTGTATTTGAATATCCCATCTGCATGCAAACACAGGTCAGGTCAGGGATATTGTACAGTTTCCTCCTATTGAGCGGCAAAAAGCTACTGTTGGCCACCAGATGAACAACAACATGCAGCAAGGGACAAAGGAGAGGAAATAAACCTATCATGAGAGGAAAAGGGGGAGGCAGAGAGGAAAAAAAGGTCCAGGAAGGGCAAAAGGAGAGAAATAGGGAAGGAGGGAAACAAGGAAGGAGAGGTGATTGGACTGGAAGACGTGAAGGAGAGTAGAGGAAGAATGGGATGAACGGAAGGAGGGAGATGGTTGGAAAAAAATTAAGTCCATTCCATGGCCAGAAGTATGTGGACATCTGAAATTCTACTGGGCATTAATCTCCTGCTATAACAGCCTCCACTTTTCTTGTTTCAGGTTGTCCACCAGCTGTTGGAGCCTGGATGAAGGAATTTGCACGAGAGCATCAGTGAAGTCCAACACTAATGTTAGGTGATCAGGTCTGGCTCTCAGTCATCGTTCAACTGCCCATAGGGTTCTGTGCAGACCAGTCAGGCTCTTCCACACCAAATTGGGAAAACAATCTTATATATACCTGGCTTTGTGCACAGGGGCATTGTTATTTTATAACAGGAAAGGGTCAAACTGTTGCAGCAAAACTGGAAGCTCACTATTGTCTCAAATATCATTGTATATTATAGCCTTAACATCTGCCTTTACTGGAAGTAAGGAAAGTCACCAGAAGTAGACAAAAGTATGTGACCAGAGCTATAGCGTACGTAGGTAAAGATGGAGGGAGGAGAGAGGAGATGTAGGGAGAGTTTTAAAAAAAAACAATAGAGGGAGGAAAAGGAAACACAGGGAGAAGAAAATAAAAATAACTTACCAAAGCAGAACTCTGCCTTCGGTCTCAGTTTGGTGGCATCACTGACCTGAAGAGAGAGAGAGCAATGCTTCCGTTTTCCAAAGGAGATTTTCTTTTGTAGATTTTCTGGAAATTCTGCAAAGTTTCACTACATATGAATAAAAGACAGCAGCATGAACAAGGAGAGGCCAGAAACCAGAGGACACCCTGCTGCATCCACAGCTGGTTAACAGGCCAAGTCAAGCTAAAATGTAAAGCTAGTGTGCAAACTACATCCTAACCCTTGGTGGAAGAAGTTTTACTGATGTGATGTTTAATATTCAGCTCATTTTAACTAGTTTATATACAGTACTGTTGGATACTTTTAACCTGCAGTACATAATATGGGGTACATGGACCCATAGGGGTCCTCCAGGGGACTCCAAGGGGTCCCCAGCACCATTTGATCATAAACCATTACATACAAATTATTTGACAAATTGAAATTGTGTATGGGGGTAATTGAGATACAGAAGACTAACCTTGGAGATGTAGGTGAGATTGAGAGAGCCCACATTCTCTGCACCTTTAGGCAGATTCTGTACCAGGAAACACAAAAATATAGCCATTAGTTCAGCCATTACTGTAGGTATGTGTAGAAACAGTAGTAGCAGTAGTAGTAATAGTAGAAGTGATTGCAATAGCAAAGGCACTAATATAGGGAAAAAAGGATTCGCTGATGATGCACTGCTTCATACATATAAATCATGGGCTAACTTTTTCTGTTAGTTTATAATTGCTATTTGCTCGGAATAGTTCATTTGGACAACACAAAAATATTAACACCGTTTGTTCGTATCATCACCTGAATGCAGTGTCATAGTTTTGGTTGAAAACATTTCACAAAATCTACAGCAGCTGCCAAAAAAAAACCCTGTATCAGCGAAAACCATTATGTGCCTGAAGCTGCAGTCTTAGAGGATTTCCCAGTCTGTGGTAAGTATAGCTACTGCTGCTCCTTAACTATTCAATTAATGTTCTCAGTCTGCATGCTATCTGTCAACACACATCAAATTGCTTTACAAGATGTTCTGTATTATAAACCCACAGCTTCCTCTATGGATATTTTTTGTCAATTATTTAAGGCTTTCCTACCTTTGTTGGGGCCTTTTATAGGTAATACTGCTAAAACCCTCTGGTTACATTTCCTCTGCCACACAACTATGTTTTGGTCTATTATTTTCACTGTAAAGTGTATTAACAATCTTTGAGTTAGTTCACGGAGATGAAGATGGTTTTTGAAAAATGTGAACAAGCTACATTGCTGCACTCGATTACATTTCCTTCATTACTATCAACTCACTTATTGTCATTTATTTTGACTTAATCCCTAATACACCATCCAGCTGCCCCAAACACTCACTAGAGTACTAAATTTGGATTAATCCGCCTCTGAAAATAGTCCCAAACAAATGCCCTTTTTCCTCTTGTGTGAGTAATGCCTGCTAAAAAGTACAGTGTCAAGATGTTTTGGAAAATAACCAAGCTTTTAAAAAAAAAATTAAACTCTGCATTTATGCTCTGTTTGTAAAGATTTGTGTCTTCATTAGGATGCGCTTGAGGCTGAATGTCACAGAGATTTGAGAGTCGGCAGCTAAAATGCAACCTATGTAATAATAATTAATAGAGTGCATGTTTCCCAAGTGTTTGTCTTGTGCATTTAATTTTCTGATATCATAGCTCACAAACAAAATGCCTTTCAGCAGTCAACTATCAGTTATCAGATGGAAACAGTTGCTGCTGCTGCTACTAACTACATTTCAAATAACTAATTTACTTAAATTTGAAAAAAAAATGAAGTCAACACACTATGAGGGATTACTTCCCTGAAGCAAGTCTGAGCTCCTGCAAGTTGTTTTTCACGCTGAACTAAAACGTACTGTTAATAATTGTTGCCGTAAGGAAGGAAAGCAATCTTTTACTGTAACTGAGGGTATGCAGCAAACATGTCTTCTGAACTTCAAAATAAAGCACCAATAAGTAAATAGGGACCAGAATCAAAATAAAGGCACTAAAATTGAGCCCTGTACCATAAAGTGCGTTAAGAAAAGATGTGATTTAAATCCAACACTTAACTTTAATGAACCTAACACATCAGCAAGGGCTAAATCGGTTCCATGAAGGTAAATTCAACTTCTTACCATCAGAATAATTTGAGATGGGTTCAAGTAGTCAAGATATATGCATATGCACGCTATTTATAAGTAGCCAAAACACATGCACTGAGGGTGAGTCCTAAGCAGCAACATAGTTTCCATTCCAACCCCAGGCCTTTGTGACAACTCTTGCTTCTCCCCATTTCCTTTGTCATTCCTTCATTATTCTATCAATATGATATGATGATGTTGTCATCGATGTTATTGTTGAAATGGGAATGTTGTCTTCATTGTTATTGTTCAAATGGGAATGTCATCGTCGTTGTTATTGCCTCCGCCATGGAGGTTATGGTTTTTCCGGCGTTGGTTGGTTGGTTGGTTTGTTAACAAGATAACACAAAAAGTTATTTAAATTTCCAGGAGTTTGGAAGTGGCCAAAGGAACAATTGCTTAGATTTTGGTGGATCACCGTCTGGATCCACAAATTTTTTATAATTTATTATTTATACCACATGTACTGTTGTAATGGAATGATTACAATGCTCCAAAAGTTGGGGCTGTCTGCAACAAAATGACTGTTTTTTTGCTTTTCAGTGAAATGGCAACATGGGGAAACTGAGCTGCCTTGGCGGAGGTCTGCGCTCTCCGAGTGCTTTCTAGTTTTCAATTGTATTGTTAACCTTTTATCTAGTATTATCATTCGGTTGGGATCATTTTGATTGAGATTAATTTGAGACTGATTGAGAAATATGTAGTATAAGCAGAAACATTTAATGTCACGCACCATATAATTTAACACGTCGTGTGTTGGTAAACTTGTTTTGGAACAAGTACACAAGTACTACATGAATATACACAGACACACACAGTATCAATAGACACAGTGGTATGCTCAGATGTTAGGGATGTTTTCAGTGCTGATTCATCGAAAAAGAATTCCTACAGATGACTGAGACATGGGAGTAGGTCATAGAAGTACATAATTATCTACATACACCCATTCACACATTCAAACAAACACATGCACACACACACACACACATACACACAACCTCACCTGTGGGTTGTCCATGTACCACAGCAGGTTGCCCTGCTGAGTGTCCAGGATGAAGTATCGGCGCAGAAACCTGCCGCTGCTCTCATTCTCCTCAATGTCCAGGAAGCCGCAGATGCGATTCTGTCGGTCCACGTAAGGCATCACAACGCCAACCAGCTCAGCCCGCCCTGGGGCATCACAGGAACGCTGCAGGAGACATGACAGGTTGACATATTTTGGTAACAACCCAATGTGTCTGTACCACATATCGAAACTCTTCAAGTACTGAAAACTGGCTTTGTCTATGTGGTCAGACTTGTAGTCTTGTTTACCTGTTAATTGGATATTACTAATTCATATGGATTGGGTTTCTTCGCGCCATCGTAAACCCATCACAATTTCTTTGTAACTATTGCCTAGATTTAAACCTGTAATCTCCAGAACAGGAGTTCAGCATTAATATTAGAAGGAATTAAAGGATATAGTTTGACATTTTCAACAAAAAATAAAATTGTGGAGCAGCTTAACGTTGTAGCCAAGTAGTGCATTAACTTTAAGCTATTGAAAACTAAAGTGTTAAAATGGACAGCAGATGATTACAGTATAATACATTCATTTCATGCATGATTTGAAACAACAAAAATGCTATTCAGGTTTGCTCTTGGCCCACGGGCCACACTTTGAGAGACTATGCCCTAAGGGACTTTCTGTTCAAATCTGTCATGTTTTTTCAAGGTTATAATTAACCCTCACTGTAGAACATAACAACATGTGCCTTCATATTATTCAATGCATTTTTTTTTTTGTTTTCTGGAAAGTCGACACACGCCAAGGCCAGAAAATTAGACAGTGGCATATCCTGAGAAGCTGATGCATGTCAAGCCATGATTACACACACAAAGATGTCACCAGTGTAAAAGCTTCAACAGACAACAGGTCAAGGTTGTATTGTCATTTGGTTCATTGGATAAACCCCCCACTTGGTTAATCGCACACAATTACCCTAATTATGATTTGTCTTGTAGAAAAACATGTCTACATTTCATAAAGTACAGTATTTTGGTGTCTGTACCAAACCTGGGTATTGCACCTGCAAGTTTGACATCTGATTCTGAATCCAAACCCAACGAAGCAGTGGCTGATAAGTAAGGATACCACGGCTGCATACTGTACTTGAAGATGCCTTGCAGAGTGTGCAGGCATTCCATACTACTCCCACACACTACATGACACGTGGCCGTTCTGATCAACCAAACTCAAAGGCTATCACAATTTGCTTGATTTTTTGTAAGTGTTACAAGATATTCCACATTTCATTTATCCATTCGATTTGTTCAGGTACACCTTGTGTAAATTTTATTCCCCCGCATTAAGGTGTAAGTGTTCCTTTACTCAAACCTAACACTACAAGTCAAGCAAGAAGAATCTTTTTTTCTGCTATTATGGAACAAACCTCTAGTCGGGCACGGCGAAACTCGTTTGCACTTGCATATTATTCTGGAACCTCTACATTAATTTTCAGTTTCAAAGAGGTGCTATTAATAAACGCATATATATAGGAATGCCTCTGGATGCAATTGGACCTACAACCAATTTTGACTTGAGAATACGCACTTTTAAAATTTGGACTGGTGACATTCCTCTGTCAGGCATCTTATCAAACTCTGCCCATTTTAGACAAACCCAGATGGAAGGACACATGTAAATAAATAAAACATGAGCTTCCAGATTTGTGTGGCTCTCATCCAAAACTGTGAGTGTAAGGAGAACAGCTCATGTCAATTTTACAGGTGTGTGTGGACAAATGGAACATTAATGTGTTTTGGTTCCCCCTTACAGGCTTGCTTCCATAAACATACATAATGACACTGACCTAGAAATTATTTCAGTCAACTACCATGCATTTATTCCATGGGCTCTGCAATATATTGTATGACAATAGAGCGAAGTCTCGTTTCATACTGTGTTCCGCTGTTTCGTTTTGTTGGGTTTTTTCTACAAATTACAAATCTACTCTTTATGACAATATTCTACGTCATTTGAATGAAGATTTGCATTCTTAAGTACAGCACGGGTGCAGGCAGGAAAATTTGCATGAAGACAAGACAAACATGGAGGGAAGTGAAAGAGACACAAAATTGGATAATTCAAAACAGGAGGAAAACTCTGACCAGCTAAAACAAAACAAGGAGCTTGTTCATAGTAGTACCTTCTTCTGTCGTGCCGACCTGGATTGGTTATGAAAAAGTTGACTTGTTATACTTCATATATTTATATTGTGAGCCTCATTTTGCTGCTTTAGTTGAAATTTGAAAGTGTATCATGTTTACATTTGGTATTTTCTATCCCCAAATGTAGTTTGGGCCTCTAGTTATAACTGTCTGCTCCTACAATTTAAACAGCTCTACTGGTAAAAACTATTATATTATGTGGTTTTGATATTTGTGATGATATACACACTTTTTTTGCAACTATAGTTGAAAAGCGTGATTCAAAATGTACTGAGAAATAGGCCTTTCCATGTGGCTATTTTATACAAACCATTTATTTATTGAATTATCAGAAAATGTGATATATCCTGATCTGTGTTATCTGGATGTGAATTGGTCTCTTACACGATATGAGAGATATGAGACAATGTCATGTCATGTCAGGACAATGTCATGCAGCTACCAAAACAAAACGACACAGCAGAAAATCCCACAATGACAGGAACCATGTAGACAAATAAATTAAATATCAATGATGATATAGTTGCAGTCATTTTCATTATTTGTTCATTTACCTTTTTTTTAATGAAGCATTAATTTTTTATAGGCTATAAAATGTTAAAAATCACCCTAGTTCCCAGAAGCCAAGGCAAAGGCAATACATGACATCAAATGTCATGTAATGTCGAACTAACAATCCAAAACTATAAGATATTTCATTTACTGGGCCAATCAAAATAATTGCAAATGAGTTTTCTAAATAAAGAAATGAAAATAAAAGTCTAATATAAACAACATATTCAGTGTAAAACAGTGGACCACATTAGAACCCATATAGTAAACACATTTGAAACCAACTTTATGCTGTTATCAGTCATAGGCTCATGCATCTCTTTGGGGACATTAAGAGATTTAGAGTGTTTTTATGCATGAAACTCACTGTTGAGGACCACAAACACAAAATAAAGATAATATTACAGGAATGTTATGGTGTTATGTTATGGTGCACAAGAGAAAAGCTTTGGAAAACCCATAACGCTACAATATCCTCCTTATTATTTATAATTGTTACATGTAATTACACTCTAATAACACAACTACTGACTTTAGCTTCCATATGCATATTACCAATCCATACGGTCACATATGTATGCAAAAGTTGTATTTAGCGTGGTCAATGAATTAATTTAACAATCAGAAGTGCACGATTCCTCAATTTAGAAATCAAACTGTTGTCGCGGGCCTAAAAACATCGACTGATTTCCTCCCCCGTCTCCATTAGCTGTCTGCTCGACACTTCTTTACAAATGAATTCTTCTTTTTTGGGAATATTTTTGTCTGTATGTATCACAGTCCGGCCGAGTGGCGGCACACAGGCAGTAAAAGCGGTGGATTGCGGGTTTACTTACACAGTTCGGCTCAGACGGAGTCCAGTGAGGCAGCTGTCAGGTACCAGCGTCAAAATTCACACCAGAAATCAAACTGCTTCCGATTTCAGATTTCCAAATAAAAGCGTTGACGGCTTTACTTCCGGTTGTTCTTCCAAAGTAAAACACCATAGCAAATCTAATCAATATGAAAAGCAAGAAAATTAGATGAGAAGAATTCTAGGCCACGAGTCATATTTGATTATAACACTGAGTTTCTTCTCAAACTCTCTGCCAGAGAACAAATAAGTGTCTTTTTTTTCCTCTGAACTCTCAATTGAAATCAGAATATCTGACCCACAAATGATCAGATAATGAGTTGGAAAAGGACATTATTTAGATATTATACAACAAGAATCTGCTTGGCTTGTGATCACATAAAATAAACAATGTCTTCAGACGTATCTTCTTTTGACCTCATTATCAGTTGAATGCTGCTTGAACATAGGATAGGATCATGTGAGCAAAAGGTGAATAAAAGGTAAAAAGGTAAAATGATCTGAAGGGGTAAAATTATCTAAAGTGGTAAAATTACGCAAGAAAAAAAATCATATTCAGTGACACTTTTATGCCTTTATTTTGAAGGCAGAATATACTGTATGTCCTCACAGTCTTACTACTGACAACTTGATATGTCTTTCCAGCCAATCCACGAGTTCAATTTTTTCCCCCTCATGCTCTTTGCAAAGGATGATGGTAAATGCTGTCCTACAGTACATAATCTATAACAGAGTGCACTAACAAGGTTTCTCTCACTCATAGTCGGAGGAAAACTGAAGTGCGACGAGCTTAAGGGAAGTCACACATGTTCAGATCCATGTGCACAAGGAAGGCATTCATTCATGTCAAAATATGAAAGGAAACTTTATTCCCCTGATACATTTTCTGTACAGAAAAAGGTTATTATAATTATGCAAGCCAAAAGCTAACACATTTTTGGATTATTGATCAACATTATCTTTCCTTTTCATAGCCGCATATTTGACCTGCTCATACACACATGTTCACACATATAGAATTCCCATATTTAACTCCAAAAAATGTTTGCTCTTCTGTATCAAATTCAACTAAAACATAGACCTTACCCTTTGTCTGCTTGTAAATATTGTAATGTGATATTTTCCTCATTGCACATGTGTTCTGTCACACCAGTAATGAAAGTTAAGTCACAGGTCATGTCCCCAAAAATATAATAGGACAACAAGAGGACAGGAAAAGGGGATAGGAAGCTAATGGAGATCCTAAAGAAAGAAAAGAAAGGAGAGAAACAGAAACAATAAGAATAAGAACAATACATCTTAAGATGTAAAAAAAAAGGGTGATAAGAAAAAGAAGACAAAAGGAGAAGATGAAATAGAAAACAAGAAGAGATGAATAAAGCTGAGATAGAATATGTGTAAATTCTGACACCTAGTGGTGTGAGACAAATATCACAGCACAAGAACTCCTGAAGCTGTTTTTTGGTGTTTTGTTTTGTTTTTTCCTTTGGAAATTAAATCTAACCAGGGAGTCTCCTGCTCACAATATTCTCAATCTATTCACAATGAAAAATAATCAGTATTTCAAATGTAAAGGGGCATTCCAGGTTGGTTAGGGTCTTAATAAAAAATTGCTGAAATGTAGAAATATATATGGAGAGACAACAGTTGTCCAACTTTATACCTCATGTTTTGATTTATGTCTAATGCTGTTCATGGTAATGCAGAAATAGTGTGCCCGTGCATTTATTAATGCATTATTCATTAATTTATTATTACTATTAATGTTATCATGTGCTTGTAAGACTAGGTGTTAATAATACCAGCATATTAAACATGTTTATAGTTTCCTTATGAAGGTCCAAACAATCTGAAGTCATTCAATGCATGTGTTATGAATTATCATTATTTCATATAAATAGCTGATCAATACCATTATTAGTGCCAAACTGTCTTGATGCCTCAACTCTGACAATAGAAGTTTTTTATTTTTTTCTGAGAAAAAAATTAAAAAAAACTTCTATGCATTCTTATCTAAGTTAGCTAATGCTGAGGTAAATGTAGGCTAACAGTGTTCTGATGCATGTGCAAGGAGTTAGGAGGAGAGGTCAGACAGACCCAACATCACAGCTGGAGTGAGTCTTTTTTGGTTTAACACAGAGGGTGGATGTATTTGCATGGCTCATCTGCCTCGAAAACCTTAAAGGAGTTGAAGAAACACATACATGAAAGAAACAGCATCCCACATACTGTAGAGTACACACAGTACATCTGTAGTTTGTGTAATTACTGTTTTAGGAGGGGTAATTTGATTTGAACAACGTCAATGTTCTTTATGCAAAATGCATTGTACTGTATTGTGTGTATGACCTACATTGTCACTAAGACTACGTTCACGCTGGCCCAGAACTGAATTTTTTTTGCTTGTATTTGACACAGATGTCTTTTTTTTCAGGACAGTGCGAACGGCACAAATCCCATAGAATCTCATCTTTTCAGTTCTTATTGGGGCTACCTTCATACGTGGTCCTATAAATCACATATCTGATTCATGCTAATGTGACAGCAGTGTGAACAGTCAGATCAGAATTCATATGGCTTGTCTTCCACTGAGCATGCTCCCATCAATATTTTGCCAGCAATGGTGGACAAAGTCAAGTATGAAGGATAGCAGCAATGACAAATGGGAGACACGAGGTTGCAAATTTAAAAGATAATGGGAAAATGCTTCCATCAGATCCTGTTTTTGCCTTTTTGCCCTCAACGTAAAGAGCTGACGGACTGTTACCACAGCAAACAATGCAAGAAATGACTGCCTGCATCACTAATTTATTAAATTTGATAATGAACTGGCATACCAATGCCATTTTCTGTTTTTCATCAGCATGATTGTTCTGTTCACACTGACATCAGATATGGCTCACATACAAAGATGAATGTGAACAGTCATGGCAACAAGTTCAGATCTGAGAAAAAATCAGAACATTGTCTTCCAATATGGATATTATCCCCAGGGATACTGATTTGCAATAGCCTAGCCATTGTGCACTCAAGTCTATTATAAATGTCCCAGGGATCAACCACTGTAATATCTAAATAAACCTATTAACAAAAGAGACAAAGACGTTAACTGAACTGCTGAAATTCCTGCTGCTACCAATTATCTAAGACTAATTTCCAGTCACAGGGGCACCAGAACCTGATTTGAGCTATTTAGAGCAGTTTTCACATCCATTACTTACGTTTGAATGCATCTTAAAGACACAGCGATTTTGCAGTTATTATTTTCAGTAAAACTGGCTATGGGGACATTAATAACATTTAGTAGTCAATTAATTTGGTGGTAGGTCATTTTGCTTTGGTTTCTTTTTTTCTTTGTGGGGGTTGATCCTACAGCTGCTACCTGCTAAATGTAAAAGCCCTAATTGTTTTTAAATAAGGCACTGCCAACAACTTGTGCCAGTCTATTCTTCAAAACTGTATGATGCCTAAACATGTGCCACCCCGAAGCTCTGCCAGATTCTCAACAACCAATGCCTACTCAGTGAGCTTTTGCCTCCTTGTGAAAAACTCAGATCTGTTTTTATTGTGAGAATATGGAAGCCCTCATGGTACAGTAACATCAGTCTGCTTGCTGGCAGGATGACTGATGCTGGCACAATGGCCGCATGCCATGGAAGGATTTCAGCGAGGCTTAGAGCTCCAGAGTGACAGGGTTTTGAGTTTTAAAGTGGCAAAGTTTGATGTCAAGATGACCTGACTTGCTTGAAGGCGAAATAGCCATAGCAGGATGTATGTCAACAAGCACTGGGATTTCAGGTCGGCACATTACCACGACCAGTCATCCAGCTCTGGTGTCCGATTCTCACTTGAAAAACTAGGAGACAGCACACATTTGTCCGCTTTTCTTTTTTTCTTTCTTTTCTCTCTTTTTTTTGACAGGGAACTAGGATTGCTTGCAGATTTGCTTATAGGGAAGGATTTGTGTGGTCTACAACTTATAAATAGTCCAAATCAATAAATTAAAGACATAAATTCACTAATCTCTCTGTTAGAGAAAATCTTTAGAAAAACACATTTTATCTGGACTGGGACAAAGGAAAAATGTCATTTCTGATCCTGATTCTAATACATACATCAGTTACTGAAAGTGGAATTGCCTCAGGTGTTTGTGATTTTGTTTCCATGTTTAATAGTAGATTTAGCATGTGGCTCTGTAATGATGATGTTGTTGCACATTTGTAGTTTGATGAATGAGGGTTGGAACATTGTTTAAAAAAAAAAAGTTGTGAGAGTTCATACACTGTCGAAAACGTTTTATATTTCAAACAGTGTGCTTCAAGCAAAGAAATAAAAACTTCCACTTTCCACAGTAACTCAATAAATGTTTTTTTCATTTACTCTGTTGAGATTAATTTACTTTTTTCCATTTTGATTGCATGTACTGGATGTTATTAGAAAATAACCTTTATACGAGTTTAATGTGAGCACCTGAACGCAGCATTGGTAATAAGATCGATTAAGCTATTTGTGTAAAGGTAGAAATACTACAAATGAAGAATTCCGGGTATGTATTTTTACAAAACAAAGCTAGGATATGGAACCACCATGCCTAAAACCTTACAAAGTACAGTAAAATTAAAGAATATGTAGATTCAAGAGTCTGCATTAAATCTACAGCATGTGAATGTCATTTTGTTTATAAAGTAAATACGATCACAGAAACTAAGCTTAATTAAGATGTTCTTTTTGTACGGTCAAGTTACAGCCTACTTTTATTTTTAAGGATAGATTACCCAAATTCCGGGTATCTTATTCTATGTCCGGTTAACTTGAAGCAGCGGGGGAGTCCAATGGAAGCCTTCGTCGCAACCCGGAGGAAACAATCGAGTGTGATTTATCTTGAATATATGAGCCTATTTTATTAGTTTGGCTTATATACTGTATTTTTTTTCAACAGTCGGGGTCTGCAGTTCTGTCTTGTGTTCGCCCAACCCGCTAATTTGCTGTTAAGTGCGTCTAATCGGCCTTGTTTATACTGTGCAGGGCAGCCTCAGTCAGGGAAGCAGGCCCAGTCCTGTGCGAGTTTAACGACCGTTTCGGATCTGGAGTGTGTTTTGTGCGGATCGGCCCTTTAGCTCACCAAGTAAGTTGGAAATACTGAAAACACTCAATGCCCATTTACCAGCAGAAAGTGGCATGTGTTTGGATTTTTTGGTTGGGACACGACACGATGTCAGTTTGTAGTTATTGTTAGCTGTTAGCTTCAAGCTAGCAGTTTGATGGAGTGATGGCTCCTGTCTCCTCTGCTGAGCGTATTGCTAAATGCTAACCGATAAAACTCGAGCTAACATTAATAGCAACTTACTGCAATTTTTTAAATATCTGTATGTGTCAAATATCTCGCCTCGTTGTTACACTTATGCGCTGCCTGATTTGTCTCACCTAACCCAGTGGGATTTGTCCATTAATTCTGTTGGTAGCACTCTACCAGCAGTGTCACTTAGCGCCATTAGCTCGCTGGCAAGCTAATGTTAGCCTTGTTTTTTCTTACCAGCTGGCTGAGAAGTACTAAAGCTATTACCTTATAATTTTAAGACCTAGATGCGCATCTTCTATATCACCCTGATTATAAATCAATTTCAAGCGATGACTTGAAAATAACAATTTTCCAGTTTTTTAAAAATATTTGCTTGCGAAGAAGAATGACAAGAAGCTTATCCTATGTGTACATAAAATCCTTGGTGGTAGTTAAACTACTCGGTGACCATGGCTGACATTGGCTGCTTCTGTTTGGTTTGTAAAATAAAATAAAAATACAGCAAATAGTTAATGATGAATATTGTGAAAAAGGTTAATGTGGGGAATCACCTCCACAATTTTCATCAGAAATATTCTCACAAAATATTGAAAATACCTCAATGTATGTTTTTCTCTGCTCTCTTGTCCTGTTAGGGAATATGACCCAGATGCAACAATGACATCTAGATTTGGTAAAACCTACAGCCGCAAGGGAGGGGAGGGCACGTCCAAGTTTGACGAGGTTCTGTCCACCAAGAGAGGCACCCTAAGTACCAAATGGGGTGACACCACTTACAAGGCCAAGGTGTGCTCCAAGCGTGTCGGTGCTCCCAGGAAAGACTCTGTCCTGGGGGTTTGCAAGAAACCCCGTCCATCCGGAGATGGAGAAGATCCGTTTGGATTTGACAGCGATGAGGAATCCAAGCCGGTGTCATCTCGCGGCGGCAGCAAGTCATCGCCCACCAAGCCGGCCTCGGCAGAGCCTCCCCAAGCAGAAAGGCCAGGCATTTCTTTGGACACGGGGAGCAGGTCCAGCCTCCAAGGAGGATCTCACACTTTGGCATCTGCTATTGGGGGGTCATGGCTATCCAATGACAGGAATCAGGCCAGAGTGATGGAGGATACAGCTCGGTTTTTCAACAACAGCAGTGCTACCACAGGTAATAGAGAAATTGAAACCTTTAAGCTTGGGTGAATCTGGACTATGACTTCATTTTTATACTCATGATTGATCATCTACTTGTTAATTTAGTTAATTGATTTAATTGTTTAATCTATAAAATGCCATATTAATAATAGATACCCAAAGGTGGTTGTTTGATTTCAAAGTGTTGCCTTTAGTCATTAGGAATACTGTTGTAGCTTTACCACAGCAATATATCACTCACATTTTGAAACACATCAACAACCCCAGACTTAATTTTGGAAATAATAACTTATGACTTATTAACTACATTAAAATGAAATACAGGGCTGTCAGACTGGGTGCTCACTGAAGCGACAGTTCCTCAGTTTGTTTTTGAATGTTTTTTGATATAATTCAAAAACTAAATGTCTCATTGAAGCTGTTAACTGAACCGAATTCAACTCTAAATGGCGTCAGTCAGTCTGACCAGAATGAGTACATTGTGAGCTCTGATTTTCATTCTAAAGGGATAAAAAAGTAACTTAGATGCAGACATACAGTGTCTGAGTCTGGTATCATCCCAATGCTAAAGTTAACCACACAATTTTTGCCATAGATCAAAAATCTTATGTGGGAAAAATCATTGTTCTTGAGGTGAAATTAGATGGCTCATAGATGCTAACCTTTGTGTCTTCAGATGTCTAACTCAGATGTGATTTATTCAAGAAAATGCTCCTTTGGACGTTGCGTTTGTGTCCATGTGAGCCCCTGTGAAACTTTTAGTCCCAACACTTTTACAGTTCTAAAAGACTGTTCTCAGAACACTAGATAGTCATTGTAATACTGCACAAATCTATGGACTAATGTGTGTTTTTCAATCCACAGCAAAAGATAGTTAAGAGAAATAGTTTTGCTGAGTAACAAATTCATTTGACATGCTTAATTCTTAAGTCGTTGTACATTCAATGCTGGCAGTTGGGATTCTATGCACAAGTCATGTGCCAGGAAATACAAATTTGTTTGTTTCAGAATCTAAAAATGCAAACGAAGTTTGAAGTTCATTTGATGAAATTGATTTTATATACCATATACTGTTTTGCAGGTTTGTGTAAAATAGTTTAAGTTTCAAGAATTATCGATAAGTGCTTCAGGTTTTCACAGGCCTTTGTCAGTGTGGTCGCATTCAGCTTGACTTGCCCTCAGCTTTCCGTGACTGCTGCTGGCCACCTGCCAAAGACAAGAGCCACCCCAACTGACTCAAACCAAAAAGCTGCTCCACAGTGAGCACTTCAGCTCAGAGTGACATTTCCCCAGTATTAGGAGACTGATACTATATTGAAGGGAAGCCAGCCTTTCGCTGAAGTTCAACTGACACAATCCTGTCAGCAGTGTTATCTGTATACAAAGGCTGGCGATGTCGACTCAGCAAATATGGCAAAATCCTTGGCCAAATAACTCCTTTGATAAAGTGTGCAAATATTGAACAGCTGACTGTTGCTACATTCAGATATATGCTTACATTCAAGAATACTTTACGAGGCGCTTCATTTTTCAACAGAGAACAAAATCAAAAACCATCCATTTTGTGTAAAGCTATTATGCTGTTTATTATGATTATAGATATTATAAAGGTGTGTAATATGATGGCGGATATACACATATGGTAGCTCCTACCCCTCTATTAGACAATTAAGTAATCCACAGCAAAAGATAATTAAGAGAAATAGCTTTGTTGAGTAACAAATTCATTTTACATGCTTAATTCTTAAGTCGTTGTACATTCAATGCTAGCAGTTGGGATTCTATGCACAAATCATGTGCCAGGAAATACAAATTAGTTTGTTTCAGAATCTAAAAATGCAAACACAGTTTGAAGTTCATTTGATGAAATTGATTTTATATACCATATACTGCATTAATGGATAATAGTATGCCCCTCGTATGTCAGCTGTCCTCCTTCAAAAGACTTACCATTGGCTGATGCATAATGTTTTGTTTGAGAGAGAAACATGGAGTGACACAAAGTAAACAAAGCTAGCAGGTCAAGTGTCAGGGAGCCTCACCGGGTGAAAAAACAGGCAGTCACTTCTCCTGGATTTCAGTGGCATTTGTCAGGTGGACGACAGCTCATGTCTTGCTGCTGGTTTTAAAAGTGCTTTTGAACTTAATTTCTGGTCAGTCAGACGAGACACTGTCCAATTCATTCAGTTTCAGACTGACACACATTGGTAAGAAACCATTTAATCTAAACGGTCTCCTACTGTATTTAGTAGGCTGTATCGGTGCTGAAGAATCAAGCTCTTAGAATAAATTATGAATTGCTTTATGATTGATAGGTCTTGTTTCGCATACAAGTGGTTTCGCATGCAGGTGATAGCTTCCCGGTGAAAGCCTTCGATTGAACTTTGTTTAGGAAAAATTAAGTTCAAATTGTGGTGACGTATCCAATTTCAATTGATTTCAGTAGATGCAACTTTCTGAGACTCGACACCCAGTCATTTTTGGACCATGCTGTGTGATCACTAAAACGTTTGTTATGTAATGCTGACTTCATCACATTAAAAAAATGAGGTGTTTTAAAGGAAGATTTTCAAGCATCCCACTCAAGCAAAGAAACATTAAAGTAACTGCTACTACTGCTGTATACAGTTACACAGGGATTTGGTTTGGTGTCTTGATTATAAGATAGATGTGCAAACTTGTTCTAAAATATTGATGTTTGTCAGACTGTTGATTTAATAACATATTTTTATAATATCACTCGGTAAAGTGCAAAGTCCATGCCTGGCCCATCTCCTCCTCAAAGTTTTGTGGAAATCAATTTAGTAGTTTTTCTGTAATTAGGGAAAATGTTGAAAAACAAAAACCTCACAATGTTCTAAAAAGTGGGGAAAACATTTCTGAATATATCCCTCTATCCCGATCCTCACAAAAATTTTATGGGCTCCTTGCTGACCCATGTGTCGTAATTCCACCAAGTTGCGTGGAAACCCATCCAGTTGTTTTTACGTAATCCTGCTATCAGTCAGACCAACCAACAAACATAGGAGGTAAAGTTTAGTCTGCACATCCACTTGATGTTAGTTAGAAATATTTTTGTCAAACTTGATAAATGTGAGGCACACTGGTGCAACCAATGAAGATGTTAAGTCACACTCAACAGATTTTTTTTGGTGCATGTGCGACGAAAGCAGCCACAACCTGCACCCTGTTGAGTAATCAGATGTATGCATTTACAGCTAAAAAGCAGTTGACAGAAGGGGCGGATGCCCTCGTTTATGAAGTAGTAACGTGGTCTACTGCCTAGTCTTGCCAGTCTTTCCCTCTGATGCCACAGCCTTCCAAAAAAAAAAAAGCACCGCCTTTTTAAAGAGCAGATTCAGATACTCTTTGATGTTAAGTTGTGAAGCAAGTTCCTGTCTTTGCTCAGAGTAGTCACCTGTTTGTCATCTGTGAAGGCAGATATGGCCATAGGGTGCTTTTAGCCACAGTGTGCATATTATCCTCGTAAGTGGTTCCAGACCATTTTAATTTTCGTGAAGAAGTACATTAACCGGATAATGTTGTGAACCACAGTAGCAGTATGTATGTGTGTTTGCATGTGTGTGACTTACTTTCATAGTGTAATGTTTTTGAAATGGTGCCATCATTATGTACACACATTTCTGCTCAGTAGCCTGTGAAGTTAACCAAAAGCCAAATTGTATGTGTAGGTGTAAGTGTTGATTCACTTTTGTACCACAAAGCATTCTGGTTGCTCCCTTTTGTCGATTGAATTTTTGCTTGTTTTTAAAAATATGAACTTTATATGTGGATGGACGTTTGCTGCCAGTATGTTGACATCTGCGTTTGTTCACACAAGGGTATGTTAGCCAACATTATGCCAGAATAAATTGCAGGGTTTTCCCTACCACTGTAACAACTGAGCACAATCAACTCTTATTTATCATTTCAGTTGTCTGGTTTTGCTTTTGAGATTTTTTAGATTTGTTTTACATTCCAAAGTCTCAGTGTTTGACAGATTTAGAAGTTAATTGCTCTTTGAAAGATTGCACTTGCATTCTGTTATCATTGTATCGGTGGCTTAAAGCGGTTTTGAAATCACAATATCATTCAGAATTATTTCTGCAACAATGTGTCGCCAACAAAAGTAGATATTGTGATAGTTCTACAGGAGGTAAGGCCTCAACAAATACATTGTGAAATTATAAAATAGGTTTTTACTGACTTTGAAGAACATTATAATTATGTTTATTCGCCTCAGTGCTTTTCCCTTTTGATTACTACATTTTCTCTTCTGTCGTTCAGACAGTTATTATCATTGTAAGACAGGTTCACAGAATACAATATGAGACCACCAGTGACATTAACCTGGCCTTATTACATTGCTGACCAGTTGTGTGGAACTGATGTGTTAAAAAGTGTAACGTTCAGCCACGTTAATAAAAGCACACACAAATGCCCCCAGGTTATATTTGTCCATAATTGGTTGTCTGTCTATTTTTCTTTGCTACAGCAAAGTCCAAGCAGAGTTCCTTGTCTGAGACCCAGCACAGCTACTCGTGGTACCAAAATGCTTCTGAGAGCGATAAGAAGCCCCTGGCGCAGACCACCACCCTGAAGACAGGGTCCAAGGCAGAATCCACCCATGACTCCTGGGATGCCATCATGGGCCTGCGTCCACCCTCACCCAGCCAGGAACCTCGCAACCCTGCCCCGACGCTCTCTTGGGCTTCAGTGGGTGACACCTTGGGGAGCTGTGACCTAGGGCAGAAGCGGCATGAGAAGCCCCCCTCTCCTCCACGGCTCCAGAGCCCCGGCGAAAACGATGACCTCGGGGGAGACTCTGATTTCCTCGTCGAGACGTCAGGCTACTCTCAGACGTCCTCTTCATCATCACTTATAAGAAACTCTAACTGTCGGACTTACAGGAGGCCTAACAAGCAGGGTAAATCCTCTGACTCCAGTGGCTTTGCCAGCGCTGTTTTTGGCACAGATCCTCTCACATCTGACAGCAGTAATAAGACGACAGGTGGTGGAGGGGGACGGGGCAGGACGAGGGACTATACAGTGTTGCACCCCTCCTCCATGTCGATGTGTAATGTCACCATCCAGGACCGAGGAGTGGAGGAGTTTAGTACTGACTCAGTACCCTCAGGTGGTAGCAGTAGCGCCGGGTCTGGCACTACAACAGAGCGGGGAGAGCCCGGATGGCAGCGGAAGAAGATCGAGCAGCAAAACACAAGGTAGAGCAACACAGGTTGACACAACTGGGCTTTTTCTGAAATGCTATGTTTTTATTTGTCGTTTTCATTCAATGTCGTCATATAGCTTTAAAGTATTGCTGCCATTCTGAATGTCTGACACGTCCATCAGAGGGCAGCATAACTCATACAAAAGTGAAACATTAGTTATAATTATCTGTATCAATAAGACATAGCTAACGAAGGTTGAGTTTCAGAGTTCACTCTTGAATTTGGAAACAACACTTGAGAAAACAGTCTTGTCATAGGACCTTTTAAATAATTATTCTCTAACTATTCTGAAGGTCTAGAAAGCTGAATTAATAACTCCAGAGTGTAAAGTCCAAAAGTCAAATTTATAGGAAAGTGATCAATAGTTTTTATCTAACAAAGTAATCTGCTGCAAGTCACATTCGTTGGCACTTAGGCTTTCAAAAATCACATTTTCACTTCTGTCAAAACTGCTCTCCTGCTTGCTGCGCACACAAAGGCAGGTGTGCACCTGTGATAATAACTTGGTAGTCAAGCAGCAATCTAGTAGCGCCCTAAAACACATTTATATAACCACAATAGCAAATATCTATTTTGGCTGTTAGCCTTTCCTGCTCAGTTTCCATGAAATAGTCAGGGAGCAGAATAGATGTTTGTTTTCCTCCTGGGCGCAGTCGATTCTCGCTTTGGGGCTAACCACCTTCACCTTTCCAGCTGTTCGAGAAACACCATAAGGGACCTTGAATTTGCTCTGGAGAAGCCGCGGCCTTTATTCACTGACGAACAGTACATTGTAACTTGCACTGTGCATTTACTGCTAAACCGAAAACTTGCCGCTTATTCTTTTCCTACGGCTTGATTTCATTCACGGCCTCTCTCTGCCTGCAAATCTATCTAAAATCCGCAGTTAATGGCATATCATACCATAAATTGTTGGGAATATCACTGGCTGCAGCTTGCCGCTCTCTGAACCATTCAATCTTATGGATCACTTAATTTTATTCAAATTCACAATTTTGTCAGAGGATTTTTTTTTGTGATGACATCATAAAATATGATTACTGAATTTGAGATCTTCAGTGGAAGCTTCAGATGTTAAAAACTAGACAGCAACCTCCACCATGGCAGCTTTCCCCATTATATCCTTGCATCCAAGAGCAATAATCCCATAATAGTTTGATCCTCATGATATGACTCTGTGATCATGAAAACCTATACCAACTTCAAAATGCACCGAATGTTCATCACCACAGAAAAACTCGTCTGTCTCGTTTGAGTTCATGCCAACCGTGAACACAGCAGCCGTTGGTGCGGTGCTAAACCTTTGGGTCCGTCCTGTATGTCCTAAAGACTGACACTACTTCACATCTGAATTCTTTAAGCCTCGCCTTGCATATTTGTGGCCATCAGAACTGACATTTTATGTAACATAGGCAGACTAAACATGCAGCATCAGAGGCGGGGAGAATATAGAGCTGTGTCTATTATTGGCTCTTTGCGTGCGTCATCCACGACGCTTTGCATGCACTTTTGTTTTGAGGGACTAACATTAGTAGGACACGTTACTGAAGATGACATGGTAGTTTTTCAGTGCATGAGATCGTCCACTGGGGAAAGCATTAATCACATTAACTGACATAAGCAAGATTACGTTGGTGAATGGTTCTACATGTTGGCCTTTGATTATTTCCTGTTAATTGCCTAGCCCTATCACTGGGGACACTTGTTATGCGCACCCATGTGGCATGTGATATCTTTCTAACAGCTGAATTGGTTTGACTTTCCTTCTGGACCGAAGGCTCTCTTTCTTTCATCTTGTCTCGCACTGATCTAAACATGCCTCAGCCTGGCTGAGAGTGAGTTTGGCCCATTTTGGGGCCGTAAAAGTGCACTGCTGTAAGAGAACGGTGTGCAATGGCACAAGACAAACAAGAGCATCATTGTGAAACATATCTGGGCATGAGGTTCTGGATTAAAGTAGGGTTTAATTTTGATCTCATTACCCTAGGACAACACATATACTCTAATTTTCTTTTGGTGAAACAGCTCAAGTCACACACCAAAGTGAGACCACAGGATGCCATTTTTAAAAATACTATTAGAAGATATTAATTCAAATTAGGCACGTTTGTGTTTTCATGTCATCGTGTATTGTTTAAGATTATCCTGGTTTTTGAAACTCAGAAATACAGTCATCAGTTGTTAAGAGTCACTGCAGGATGCCGCCTGAGTACACAATTTCAAAAATGTATTCTTATTGTATTGCAATTCATAAACAAGGTGTGTCTTCTTTATGACTGCAGTATGTAAACTGTGGCTTTTGATGTATACTTTCCCTCAGGTTCAGGCAGACCCAGACCAAGTCAAAGGACAGTAAGCTGGACCTGTTTGGTTTTGACGACGCAGACACCCACCAGGAGGAAAGCAGTGCTGAGACCACAGATGGCGGATCAAGTTACAAGATCAAATACTTTGGCTTCGATGACATGAGTGACAGCGACGGCACAGATGATGACTACGGCTCTAAAGAGAGGAGGAGGGCCAAGAAGGCTGCTGTCGCAAAGGAAATGACGGGGATCACGGTGGAAGAGATACTGGATGACAGCCCGCCGGATCCATTTGAGAGGCTGGAGATTCCGGAAAGACCGGCAGCCCAGGACAACAAGAAGAAGTTTGAGAGGCAGGAAAACAGGATACGAGCAGGTTAAAACATGCATATACTCACACACTCTCTCTTTTTCAGTGGCAATTATATATGCGTTGCTGGGTAATCTAGCTATACAGCAAGGATTCTCTGTCTGTATGTCCTTCACATATCTTGAGAACCTATTTCACACTTGGTGGGTTTATTGCTGGGTATCCAAGAAGTGCTGCGTCAAGTGTGAAGCTGTATGAATGAGAAATGTTTAAGATATAATTAAAAGAACCTCTCCAATGTGGTGGCTGCAACTACTGACATAAATACAGGCGCTGCATTTTCTTTTTATTTGCAGCTTGCGACTTCTCCAATATGGTGGCTACATATATGCAAATTTGTCAAAATGTATCCGCTTGGGGTCAGCACTAGCCAGGTAGCCAAGTCAAGCGGTTGTACTGACTACTATCATGGAGACATGCGGCTGTGCATTCATCCCTGTTCATACAACATGAGCCTCAGCTTAGACTGAGAGAGAGAGAGAGAGAGAGAGAGAAGCAATGCTTCTGCCTCTGCATGACTACTACTGGTGGAAAAAAAGAGCATGCCATCTTTAGAATAATACCTCCATACCTGTACTGGTTAATAAGACGGGCTGCTTAAAGTCTAGTGTTGAACTGCTCTACCTACAGAGCCGACACAGATGCTAATCCACTGTCATAACAAAGCCTGTATGCAAAAGGTGCTATAAAACAGTGTTGTGAGAGGAAAATGCTTGAAGCTTTGCCAAGTACCTCAGTGAAGGACAGTGAGCACTGAACAGGACGGTTTAGTGAATAAGCTTTGCTGGCTAATAGCTTGCTCTGAAGATGCAGAAAGTATGTCAGATGTGTAGCGTTTTTGCAGCGTGGTGCATCAATGTTGGCATGTCAAGCAGTTAAGAAAATGTGAATGGGTGAAAATGACTTCCAAGATGACAAATTTGCTAAGCTAATGTTTGCTGGGGTGATTGTCGAAATGGTTTAATGGCTAAATAACGCAGGACTTCCACCTACATGTCAACTTCAAACTACGGTGGCTCGTAAGGGTCATACAGAGCGACAAGTAAAGACGCACTGGAATAATTTTCAGTCCCAGGTGCATAAGGTTAACAGGAGAATGTGGACATGGTTGTACTCGTGGACAAGAACCTAAAAACAGACAATACACTGATAACACAAGATACTCTGAATGCAATCTGCCTACTTGAAACTGAAAGTGAAAGATTATTCTATTTCAGACTGTTTGGTTTTGATATGTATTTATTAATAAGGTCTAGCTTTCAATACCAAATGTAGCTTATGTTAACTAGAGGTGTATAAGTGAATCACTTGTGTTAACTATAATGTATGTGATAATGTATGTGTGTTAAAACAGCATGTTGGGGCAAGACATGCCACAGTCCATGTAAAAATGGTGCCTACACAGTCCTCCTAACTTTGAGTTCAAAAATCCAAGTGTAGATTTCCGTTCACCCTGACTGGCTGAAGCTTTTGCCGATGGTGACTGTATCTTCTGTCTGCAGATACCCCAGACTTCTCAGAGGATGGCCTCAGAGTGGTGGCCAGGGCTCCCAGGAGGCCACCTCAAGGCAAACAGGCCGAGAAGAACCCAGACACCTTCCGGAGGATCTTCAGTGCTCACAAGAAGGTAAGACGCCATGCTCTCCCACATCACAGCCAGGTCACACAAAGGTTCACACTGCATGATGGAATGCAAAGTGTTAGCATAGAGCTAATTCCCTTCCAAAACTTAACAAGCAAACAAAAAAAAACAAAAAAAAACTTTGCAAATACACTACAACACTAACAAACATTGTGTGTTTGCAAATACACAACAATATCAACACTAATGCATTTTGTTTCACAAATACAAAATGTGCCAATCAAACAAACACACATATTACAAATATCACATGCTTGAGAAACAAGTACAGAACGTTTTGCAAGCACAAGAAGTATGTCCTAGAAAGACACATATCACGTGGCAAAATATTTCCATCGTGCTTTGGTTAGGATTTTCTCTCAAACGTTCTGAGTACTTTGCCCACTACAACAGCAGGTGGCGCTATGGGCCAGTTTAAACAGGAGGTTCAGCATCTGTTAGTCAAAAATTAATTTCACCAATATGCCTTGAACCAGTTGTCAGTGTCACTTAAACCCAGCAAATCACTTCAGAGTAAGGAAAGGGGGGAGGTACACAAACCAAAGAACTGGTAGCAATGGCAGAGCCAGGCTGAAAGCTGCTGTAAATTACAATATTTTGACTCCGTGCCACATATGCTGTGTATTTTTTCCGCAGTGGAAAATACTGTAGTCCCTTACTGAAGCACCATTTTCTTCCTGTTTAAGAAGTCAGAGAGTAGTATCGAAGCTAAGCACATGATGTTGCAGTCGGCGGAAATTTATCAAGCGCTGCAATGTTAGCATTCATCTTGAATGCTGAGAAACTACATACATCTAAAATGGGAGCGCTGTAGTGTGATTCACAACACAGATAGATTTAAAAAGGAAATTGAAGCTATCCGGTACACATAAATGCCAGGAAACGTGATTCCTGGCCACATGTCAATGTCCACAGACCACAGGGTCTTTGTTAAGTTGTAAGGGATCACTGTTGCGTCCAACTTCCTTCAGTTGAAGAAGATAGTTGTTTTACTCCTGGTTTCTTTGTTTCCATTGGTAAATTGTTTGTAGTCTTTTCATGGGATTTATTCATAAGAGAAATATAGAATAAGATCAGACAAGATCATTTAAAGATGTCTGGAAAAGTGATTCAACGGAAAATGAATAAAACCTTTTAAACATGACCTCATCGAAGAGATTTTCATCGGCAATGATAGTTGTTTAACAATAAAAACAATTACCCATGATCCCACGCTTCTTCACTACATCATCAAACTGCTTTTTTTGTGTGTTTTGTTTTCATTATTTTGAGGAAAAGACCATCATGGCAGAAATAACATGCAGTGCATTCCAGTATACATTTTTGCATGCAAGAGAAACCTTGAATGTTTCGAACATGCACAAACAAACAGCAAACAAACTAGAATAGATAGAAATGCTTTCTATTTACAAACATTAAAAAAAAAACATTTCTTTTATTTAGCGGATGGAAGTGAACCCACTTGTTCGAGCCAAAAATGGTTAAAAGCCTGGAACTTGTGGTCCAGGATCTGACGGAGTTTCAAAATTAGCTGAATTTCTGTTTTGAATTTTAAAGAGATAAAAAGGGAAATATTTTCATATGGCAGCACATTTGGATCATGATATGCATGTGATGCTAATCTGAGAAATATTTTCATTCCCAGCTTTCTACATTGCTAAAAGAGATCTGCATGTACCTGTGCGGTCCTGACTGTCCACCTACGCCCAATATGACTCAGAGCCGAGTGTGTGTGTGTGTGTGTGTGTGTGTGTGTGTGTGTGTGTGTGTGGGGGCAGAGCAGAGTATTTAGTTCTGGTTTATTCATAGCAGGATGAGTGGAGGAATTGAGTTGTCTTTGAACATCTCTGAACTGCTTCTCTTTTATTCATCAGTGTGCTAATGGCCTGTCGCTGCCTGGTTCTCAGACTCTGCTGACTGGATATCAGAGTCTATTGATTTCAGAAAAGCCTGGTGCCATTTTATACCAGAGACTGATCAATTACATCAATCCAGATGATCAGAAATGCATATCTTAAGTAACTCATGTGTACTGTCAGTGTTTCCTACTTGAGACTATTTTGTTCTTGCATGAATCTTGCTATAATTAAAGATCAATTGAAGCACTTGGATTGAACTGAATTTAATTTCACTCGTGTTACACTGTAGGAATGTTAATAAGCTCTACAGTTTCTGTAGTTTGCTGTGTTTGTCTTAAAAAATGTTACGCAAGCTGCTTGTTCATTATGTTCCTTTTAGTTTGCAGCATTTATCAACCTTGTTGGGTAAAGTGATGCATGACTTAAGCTTTAATTAGCAAGACATATTTCTTCATTTAAAAAAGAAGAGCACTCAGAGTACATACCTCAAGACAATGCAGCCAATGCTGCATTGTCTTCAGCAAACATAAAAGGGCCTACGGGGCTAAATCTAGAAGCTTTTTCATCTGCATGTATATCTGCACAATCAATCTATTATGGTGTGCTTCGTAACCCGTGTAAAAAAAACGTGTTCAATCTGAATCTATAAATCTATTAATTGCATTTTGGTAAGGAATCTCAGTCAGAGTCTGATTGCGTACAGAGGCTCAGTGTTGGCTAATGCTAGTACAAATCTAAGAGAGCGAAAAAAGCATTTATCTGTGACAAAAACCTATCCAACTAGCTAATTAATTACATGATTATCTTGGGGAAGTTGTCAATGCCTCACTTTAAGTTTTTTCAGGCCATCAAACATGGTGCACTCTTCAGCATTTGGATATACTGTATTTTGTGTTTGACTTGGTATTTCCCAAGGTTAGTTGTTTTACATTCATTGGTGTAGCAAGTTTAAAAAAAAAAAAAAAGAATAACTACCCCTCACCTAAAAACTCAGAGAACTGTTACTACAATACTTCCTCTTAAGCAACACTCCCGTAGGTGATCTGCATGCTCTCTTGTTGCGTCGTCAGAAGCATTAGCAGAGCATAGATAACTTTGTTATAAAGTTTTCTGTTCGAACCTGCAGGGAACGTCTGAAGTGCCAAATTTAAAGTTAGTTTCCGCTGTTTCTTTCCATTAGAGTATTAGCAGACACGTCGCCCATATGAACATAATGCTCTTTTAATGCACCCTCTCATTCTCTCTTATTCTCCAGTTTCATGCCCCGCCTCTCACAATCACTTCCTTTTCTCTCAGTTCACTAAAGAGCTCTTCCATCTGTGCTTTTTACATCCCCAAATAATTTTCTTTACCACATCCTTGACCCTCCTTGTTCGAATACATTTTCTCTCTCTCACTTCCCTATAAGTTAACATAATTTAGTGTGAAAGCTAAGTTGAGCTCACTATAAGACAAAAGCCCTTAGAAGTGATTATGCTTTTTCTTTTTCCTTTTTTTTACATTTTAGGACCATTTGAACTTCAATGGTTTTCATGTCCGTTTGCTCACATTCACCTATGACCAACTATCAGCACAAATTGTGTTTTTTTTCCATTAGCAAATGCATCTGTGTCCTTGGACACAAATTTTCTAGTTTCAATACTGATATGATGTGCTAATCTTTGTACCTCAGGAGTGCAAAACCTTACTTTGAGACTTATAAACGTGCTTTTTATATAATTCTTTCTTTGAAACCAAACCACTCAAATGTTGAAAGTAAACTAGAGCTGAAACAATAAGAAATTCGACTGATGAGTCGTTGAAAGAAAATTAAAGAAAAATCGATACCGTTTAATCATTTCATAAGTATCATCTTTACTTTTAGGGTGCCATATATTTACTCTCTGTAGGTTTTTCTCTCTTGCACTAGTTTACTCCAAAATTAGCACATATACGCATTTGGATATGGATGTGGATAAATGTGGGTGAACCCGCATAAACATGATTAAATCCTGTCCACTGCCAGTAAACAAGTTTGCCCTTCTGTTTTTTTTGTTTTTTTTAACCTGATGTGTCACCATTGACGTCTTGAATACACTCGGAAATCAGCAAAGAAGACAGTAACAATATTACGATGGTTGCCTTTTTTAATCTTTTGCTTTAGTTCCTCCTTCAAACTCAATTAGACTGAACAGTGCCAGAACATGTTTTGAATGGAGACTAATATGTGAACATCCTTAAATTCAACGAGCATTATAGCATCACACCAGAAAAGGGGCAAAAATGTGTGTCCACCTGGGATTGATGTTTCCATCCCTGCCAATTTGAGCTGGAGCCGATAAACACCTGTGATAACTGCGGAGTAATTAACTGGAAATGTGTGCGGATTTTACCCCGTCCCAAATGTTTGTGGGTACGGGTTGTTTTTCTTTTTGTCAGTGTGAAAGGGATTTTTGTTGCATGATGTCCACATTTCTTTTAACACGACACCCGCTGTTTGTAACACAGTCCCTCTATTATTTAAGTTTGCCTCGCAATGCCAAAACAGTCCATTTTGTTTTTGGGCCGCAGCGGGAAGACGGCTTCGTCGCCCACCTTCCTCCTTCGCTCTCGTCTCTCCCATGCTGCTTTGTGGCAGGTGGGCGTGGCGGGTGGGGAAGGTGTCTGTCTGTGCCATTCAGATTACTGCAGGAGGCTTTAATTCGGTGTGTTGATGTCCCAGTAGAGTAAAGCTCATTCCCAAACTCCTCTTTTGTCTCTGTTTATTAACCCTGCAGTGCAAAATCTCCCCCACACGCACCTCCCTCAGTACTCTGCTCTCCAGCCAATTTCTCTCTTTCTTTCTGCACTGCTCTTCCCTCTTTGTTTTTTGTTTTTTTAAATTATGGATGCCCCAGCAACCACCAACCACAGGTTTGGCAAAAAAATGAGAAGAGCACAGGAGCCAAGGATGACAGGATGAAAGTGGATGGTGTTGTAGGGGGTAAATGTTTTTGTATTAAATGTGTGTATGCGTTTGTCCCGCTGTTTGATTAGTGCTGGCAGACACTCACCAGTTAAATGTGCATCCAGTTATCCTATTTTCTCTTCCTTTACTTCTCCTCCCTCCCTCTTTTTTTCTCTTCGCGTCTGTTTTTATCTACAACTCCATAATTGTCAAGTTCGTGAGAATTGACCAACAATGTATGCATGGAGTATGGAGCATGTATGGAGATTTATGGGTAATGATTATGGATTCTTGCGTGTAACATGTAAAACATATTAGTGAGCAATATATATTCCATCGGAGGAAAAATGTTGACATTGACTGCCTACACTACACATTTACTGTATGTTACATATCGACACAATTGCTACTGAAATATCTTGTCTTCCTCGTCAAATGTTGCTTTATTAAAAATGAGCATCCGTTACTAATGTTAACAGCATGGATTAACTTTTACATCTAAGATTTTATTGATCAATACGATTAATGGTTTCAAATCACTCTTGTATTATCCTCAGTGTTTTTTGGACAATAATTAATCTTATAGATTCAATTGTGTTTTCTTACTTAGTTAGGGACCATGCAGTTGTTGTTGTTGTTATTATTTTGACAGCATTGACCACAGTGGAATTCATCTGCATCATCTGCATTGCCCTTCCTGTGATGGATTGCCAACGTATTAAGTGTAGGACTAAAAATAGGTACATTTAAAAGCACTTAGTAGCATAAAGCAGCCAAGACCTCCTTACCCTCTGATCAGAGTATGAAATCCACTTCTATATAACAGGGATGGTAAATGATTGTTGTTGCCATGTTAATCCAATAGCATAATTCATTAATGCAAATTGTTTAAAAGCCTTGATTAATCCATATAGTTGGATGCAGCGCACTGTGTTTTGCACATATTATTGACGCACAATGCTGTAGAGACATGACGCAAAGAATTGATGGATTGCAAAATAGAGGAAATGGAAAGGGTGATGAGTAGAAACAGGCCAGATACATTCCCCATATTAAACTCGTAAATGGCCTGCATGCCAATGTGTTTTTTTTTTTCAATTTCAATTTCAGTTTTCACATTTGCATTTCCAGTGGCAGCAATGTTGTATTTGTGTCTGTGTGTTACAGTCTCCCACCAAAGCTGTGTACAACGCCAGACACTGGACGTTGGAGAGTGAAGAGGAGCCCCCTCCACCTTTCTTCTCACGAAACCCGACAGCAACCGTAAGTACAGACACACACACCCACACTGATTGGCTTAGCATCGAATACTTTAATATCACGGTTTATTTATTTATATCACAAATGTTAGCTGTATGTTTTTGTCTTTTAACTCATTCCACATCAACCCTCGTCCATATTTCCAGGCGCCAGATTCGGCAGGAGGATCCAGTAAGGAGCCCTCCAATGCTCATAAGGACGACGGCGTTTTTAAGGCTCCTCCCCCTCCTCCCAAGGTCACCAAGTATGTAACCGTTCCCACAGATCTCTACCAGGACCCTGTCACCGCACTCAAATGCCGCAAGGAGCACAAAGAGGTGCACGGGAATTTTTCTCACATTTAAAACAGCGAAAAACATTTCTCTACATATTCCGTACCCTCAACCTCAACCCTGTGTTTTTTCCAGCTGTATACGGTTGTCCAGCACGTGAAGCACTTCAATGATGTGGTAGAATTTGGGGAGAACCAGGAGTTCACTGATGACTTTGAGTATCTGGCCACTGGTTTGAAGACTGGACAACCTCTCAACACACGCTGCCTCAGGTAAAAACATAGCATGCCCCTTGAAGGGAATGGAGAACTCCCTACCAATCCATTCCCGCTGCTGCCCACCTCTGGCTGGTCACGCTTTTTTTTCCTTTCTCATTAGTTAGCTTACTTAAATTTCTTCTCTGATGTAGTTAAATAACATAAATATCAAGATATTCTCCGGGGGGGCTGAAATGAGCTTTTTGGCAAGTGTGCGTTAAAGTCAATGAAGAGTCCAAATCAGAGCTGTTGTAGAGGCTACCTGCACCCTTGACCCTTGCTATACCTCTTGAGACCTGCTGTATGTTTTGATTTACGAAAACCTATGTCACTGGTCTGTGGTTTGAGAATTTACGTCACTGCTTCTTCACTATTCTTGTACTGGCACTGTTCTATGTGGACGGGAATAAATTATTTCTGTGTGTGCTGTTCCTCCAGTGTGATCAGCTTGGCTACTCGCTGTGCCATGCCCGGCTTCAGGATGCACCTCAGGGCCAGAGGGAAGGTGGCTCAGGTCTTCAAAACACTCAACGACGCCTCACAGCACCCGGTAAGGATCAGTCAGAACAGATGAACCACCTCAGGCGAAGATGGAAGTTAGAAGGAATTTATTGGCTGTCTGTCGTCCCCTGACAGATATTCTAAAATGCTGCAGCTCGTGGTCATGATATTTGATTATCAGGGTTCCCACGGGTCCTTGAAATCCTCAAACGTTAGTGAACTTGAGGGGAGAAAAAAAATCGATGGCTTGAAACTTTTTGAAAATATACATAAATACAAAAAGATCATTGAAAATGCTTTATCTTATATTTTGTTCAATAATAGATAATGGTGGGTGTTTCTTTAATATTTTATAAGTTTTTTAAATTTATGTTAGTAAATGGCTGATGTTCCACTATATGCTTTTTTTGTCAAAGTAAGCGAGAAAGCTGATGTTCAGTGATCCTTCAGCTCCACGTGGAAAATGTATATTCTTGGACTCATGACTCAGCAAAGACATTTACAATGACTGGCTTGTCACAACACAGTGCCAACACTGAAGCCTCTAACTTTTTAACTGTGGTCTGTGAGCGTCTATAAAGCCTGCTAGTTGTCATTAGTATGATCCCTGTCTCATACTTTGACGTTTTGGGCCCTTGAGTTTAAGGGAATTAGGCCTGGAAAGTCTTTGAAAAGACTTTGAAAAATCAAATTAAATTTTTGGAGTTTTCCATTGAAAGATTGTTTTAAAGCGAGCCTGAAGGATGATCATCTTCTTGATACCATACATCTAAAACAATATACAAACTCGATGCTCACCAAAAGAACGCAGGATGTATCATATACTGATGAATTTGTTGTATTTTGTTTTGGGGGAATGTCAGGGGGATGTGTCATCTTCAGATTACTTGTAATAAATGTTAGAAATCTAGAAATTCAGCATTATCTGTATAATGGAGTAGCCATGTGAAATTTCTGAAGCTATATCAAAGTGATGTCATTTGAGAAATCTCAGAAAACTGAATTTGCTTTGAGAAATATTATTATTTATTTATTTATTTTAATGGTTGCACCATGTACTCTATTGTAATGAGTCCATTCTCTTTTTCATTTCTCCAGAACCTGGCTCTCTGTACGGCGTCTCTGATGTACATCCTCAGTAGAGACCGGTTGAACATGGATCTGGACCGCTCTTGTCTGGACCTGATGATTCGCCTGCTGGAGTTGGACCAAGACCAAGGTGGCGGGGCTGCGATAGACTCCACCCCTCAGTTCAGTGCCAGGGAAATCGCCAAGATGAAGGAGAAGATTAGGAAGCTGTGCGACACTGTGCACAACAAGCACCTGGACCTACAGAACATAACGGTATGGAAAAAAGGATCCTACTTGATTAAATACTAACACTGCTGGGGTTTTTTGTTATGTGTGAATACTCATCACGTTAGATGATTTTTTAATTTGAAAGGCTCCTGCTGAACTGTCAGGAGGAAAAGCCTTGAAACAGGATTGAGATCATTAAACCGCTCCACTGAAACCTCTAATGATATTCTCTCAGCAGCTCTTCAGTCAGGATGAGTCACAGCCACCCACATGTATTAGGGCATTTCGAGCAGCTCTGGAGCTGAATGTCTCTCTGATCTGAAATGAATACACTAAATATCAGGTTTTGTTGTGAGTCTTTTAGTCAAGACCCGCCATTTTATGCCAGAGTTCAACATACTCAAACCGTACATCCACAGCAGACAGCCTGCGATGCTGCTGCAGTGCCTGTATAATCTGTTCAGATTTGCGCTGACTCCTTTTTCTCCTTCTCTGTCCCTGTAGACGGGCCATCTAGCCATGGAGACACTACTGTCTCTGACTTCAAAGCGAGCAGGAGACTGGTTCAAAGAGGAACTACGGCTACTGGGAGGACTGGACCACATCGTTGATAAAGGTGAAGCATAATTAAAAGAATTCTAGTGACTCAAAATAACAGAAGGAAATGATGATTATGTATACGGTTGACTGACTGCGTCTCCCTTTTTAAAATTTCTCTCCACAGTGAAGGAGTGTGTTGATAACTTAAAGCGGGAGGATGATAAGGAGAAGCTAGTGTCATCTCTTTGGGGAGCTGAGAGGTGCTTGCGGGTGTTGGAGAGTGTAAGTGTGACACACTTTATTGGGAGATTTGAGAAAACCCTCAAACCAAACCAAGCCTGACCAGCGTTTAGATCCAGATTTTTGAGTATGTAGTACTGCCAGGCACATTCGTAGCAGGGTTTTAACCTGAAGTACCCTCAACCTTTAGTCCCAAGAACTATGCAGTGTCTCAAATGTTCTTTGCTGTAACCATTGCCTCCTGGGCTGCCGTTTTTGCATGCTTGAAAAGTCTCATAAGCCCCTCCCCTTCTGCAACAAAGACAGGATGGTGACCATTGAGTGTGAGAAGTGTCCAGCGTTCCAGACTCAACTCATGGGCCATTTTGAGTATGCCATCTGGTTCCTCATAGTATACTATAATTTGACATGTTGATGTGAACACAATTATACACTGAAACTCGAAGGTTTATCAGGGAAGTCTGTGATTTGAGACGCGATGATCTAAGAGGCTCCTTCAGCCCCTTTTTGTCCGTGGTTGCACCGCGGCATAAAGACCCTTGAGGAAAATTAGTCATCTGATGTATTAAAGATAATAGTCCATCTGTCATATGCTTTTTTGTAACTCCATGTTGATGTCAGTTGCAGTTGAGGACTGTGTGGGTACAAGTTTGTCTTTTCTCATTTTCAAATAGAAACGTTCATCTCACATTCAGATTTAGTTTGCTAAAAATCACACATTTCATATTAGTTCAGGTCACAATTTTGAGCTTTTAATGATTCACTGCCACAATTCACACAAATCCCTGAAACTTTGGACACAAACTTTCTACAGCAACCAACATGCTAGGGACTGTCCTCTTAAGACCAGGTGACACTTCACAGCAGCAAGAGATAAGTTAAAATCTTACTAAGTTACCCAAAATGTTTGTGTTTGTGCACATGCAGGTTACAGTCCACAACCCAGAGAACCAGAGCTACCTGATCGCCTACAAAGACTCATCACTCATCATCTCCTCTGCAAAGTGAGAAAACACACAAACACACACACACATATGGATTCAGATTGATATATTTTATATTGGCAAGTCTAATAAACACAACAGTGCTGGACACTAGCGGCCCCAGGGCATGCTTATAGCATAAACCGATCATTATACAGAACAGCGAGGTGGTAAATCTGTGTACTGTCTGTGTGTGTGTTCCAGTCTGCGTCAGTAGGCCCGATGGTAATAATGTGTATCATTATGAGGGTTTTGTGGTTCAATTTCCTGGTCATGACACCCTGTCAGTCACAGCACTGACCTTTGCTCCCTGACCTCCCCGGCAGAAGACCAGCAGAGAGAGAAGGAGAGGGAGAAAGAGAAGTCCTCTGTGGAAATGACCTGACCTTGCTCTCTTCTTTTTTTGCATCACTTTGCATCTTTGCCCTTAAGTGTTTCAGGCATTTGATACAGACAGTTTTGGAAAAATCATATTCAGATTTCTTTTGTTTTTTTTATTGTTTTTTTTTTAGAAATAACCACAATTCTTTTCCTGGACTGACATATAATTCAGACATTTTTATGACTTTCCACAAACCTAACCTTAATGCCTAATAAGACATGACACTTTTATATTCGGTTAGAGGACATAGAGACCTACAATTACTCTTATTTTGAAGTACTTTTACTTTTTACTCCTCAAATAATCCTACATTGAAATACCATGTAACGATCAAAACAATGCTTTTTTTTCCAATAATGCATTTCTTTCCAAATTTCATGTGTAATAAAAACTTAATTTTCAATAGTGCATTAATGATACATATATTTTAGCTTAGAGCTAGGGCTAGGGCTAGGGTTCTAGCTAGGGTTAGGGTTAGGGTTTGAGCTAGGGTTAGGGTTAGAGCTAGGGTTAGGTTCTGTGTTCAGCGTGGTACCCTGAAGGGTACTACGAGGGGAGCTAGGGTTAGGGTTAGGGTTTGAGCTAGGGTTAGGGTTTGAGCTAGGGTTAGGGTTAGAGCTAGGGTTAGGGTTAGAGCTAGAGTTAGGGTTAGAGCTAGGGTTAGGGTTAGAGTTAGGGTTAGAGCTAGGGTTAGGGCTAGGGTTAGGGTTAGAGCTAGGGTTAGGGTTAGAGCTAGAGTTAGGGTTAGAGCTAGGGTTAGAGCTAGGGTTAGGGCTAGGGTTAGAGCTAGGGCTAGGGTTAGAGCTAGAGCTAGGGTTAGAGCTAGGGTTAGGGCTAGGGTTAGAGCTAGGGTTAGAGTTAGGGTTAGAGCTAGGGTTAGGGTTAGGGTTAGAGCTAGGGTTAGGGTTAGAGCTAGGGTTAGGGTTAGAGCTAGGGTTAGAGCTAGGGCTAGGGTTAGGGTTAGAGCTAGGGTTAGAGCTAGGGTTAGGGTTAGGGCTAGGGTTAGAGCTAGGGTTAGGGTTAGAGCTAGGGTTAGGGTTTGAGCTAGGGTTAGGGTTAGAGCTAGAGTTAGGGTTAGAGCTAGGGTTAGGGCTAGGGTTAGGGTTAGAGCTAGGGTTAGGGTTAGAGCTAGAGTTAGGGTTAGAGCTAGGGTTAGAGCTAGGGTTAGGGCTAGGGTTAGAGCTAGGGCTAGGGTTAGAGCTAGGGTTAGGGTTAGGGCTAGGGTTAGAGCTAGGGTTAGAGTTAGGGTTAGAGCTAGGGTTAGGGTTAGGGTTAGAGCTAGGGTTAGGGTTAGAGCTAGGGTTAGGGTTAGAGCTAGGGCTAGGGTTAGGGTTAGAGCTAGGGTTAGGGTTTGGGCTAGGGTTAGAGCTAGGGCTAGGGTTGGAGCTAGGGTTAGGGTTAGAGCTAGGGTTAGGGTTGGAGCTAGGGTTAGGGTTGGAGTTAGGGCTAGGGTTAGAGCTAGGGCTAGAGCTAGGGTTAGAGCTAGGGTTAGGGTTAGAGCTAGGGTTAGGGTTAGAGCTAGGGTTAGGGTTAGAGCTAGGTTAGGTTTAGGGTTAGAGCTAGGGTTAGGGTTAGGGTTAGGGTTTGAGCTAGGGTTAGGGTTAGGGTTAGGGTTTGAGCTAGGGTTAGAGCTAGGGCTAGGGTTAGGGTTAGAGCTAGGGTTAGGGTTAGAGCTAGGGTTACGGTTAGAGTTAGGGTTAGAGCTAGGGTTAGGTTAGAGCTAGGGTTAGGGTTAGAGCTAGGGTTAGGGTTAGAGCTAGGGTTAGGGTTAGGGTTAGAGCTAGGGTTAGGGTCAGAGCTAGGGTTAGGGTTTGGGCTAGGGTTAGAGCTAGGGTTTGGGCTAGGGTTAGAGCTAGGGTTAGGGTTAGGGTTTGAGCTAGGGTTAGGGTTAGAGGTAGGGTTAGAGCTAGGGTTAGGGTTAGAGCTAGGGTTAGGGTTAGAGCTAGAGTTAGGGTTAGAGCTAGAGTTAGGGTTAGAGCTAGGGTTAGGGTTAGGGTTAGGGTTTGAGCTAGGGTTAGGGTTTGAGCTAGGGTTAGGGTTAGAGCTAGGATTAAGGTTAGAGCTAGGGTTAAGGTTTGAGCTAGGGTTAGGGTTTGAGCTAGGGTTAGGGTTAGAGCTAGGGTTAGGGTTAGAGCTAGGGTTAAGGTTAGAGTTAGGGTTTGAGCTAGGGTTAGGGTTAGAGTTAGGGTTAGGGTTTGAGCTAGGGTTAGGGTTAGGGTTTTAGCTAGGGTTAGGGTTAGGGTTTGGATTAGGGTTAGAGCTAGGGTTAGGGTTAGAGCTAGGGTTAGGGTTACAGCTAGGGTTACAGCTAGGGTTAGGGTTAGGGTTAGAGCTAGGGTTAGGGTTAGAGCTAGGGTTAGGGTTTGAGCTAGAGCTAGGGTTAGGGTTTGAGCTAGGGTTAGGGTTAGAGCTAGGGTTAGGTGAGAGCTAGGGTTAGGGTTTGAGCTAGGGTTAGGGTTAGAGTTAGGGTTAGGGCTAAGGTTAGAGCTAGGGCTAGGGTTAGGGTTAGAGCTAGGGTTAGGGTTAGAGCTAGGGTTAGGGTTAGGGTTAGAGTTAGGGTTAGAGCTAGGGTTAGGGTTAGGGCTAGGGTTAGAGTTAGGGTTAGGGTTAGAGCTAGGGTTAGGGTTAGAGCTATGGTTAGGGTTAGAGTTAGGGTTAGGGTTACAGCTAGGGTTAGGGTTAGAGCTAGGGTTAGGGTTAGGGTTTGAGCTAGGGTTAGGGTTAGGGTTAGAGCTAGGGTTAGGGTTAGGGTTAGAGCTAGGTTAGGGTTAGGGTTAGAGCTAGGGTTAGGGTTAGAGCTAGGGTTAGGGTTAGGGTTTGAGCTAGGGTTAGGGTTAGGGTTTGAGCTAGGGTTAGAGCTAGGGTTAGGGTTAGAGCTAGGGTTAGGGTTAGGGCTAGGGTTAGGGTTAGAGCTAGGGTTAGGGTTAGAGCTAGGGTTAGGGTTACAGCTAGGGTTAGGGTTACAGCTAGGGTTAGGGTTAGGGTTTGAGCTAGGGTTAGGGTTAGAGCTAGGGTTAGGGTTTGAGCTAGGGTTAGGGTTAGGGTTAGAGCTAGGGTTAGGGTTAGAGTTAGTTAGGGTTAGAGCTAGGGTTAGGGTTTGAGCTAGGGTTAGGGTTAGGGTTTGAGCTAGGGTTAGGGTTAGGGTTTGAGCTAGGGTTAGGGTTAGAGATAGGGTTAGGGTTAGAGCTAGGGTTAGGGTTAGGGTTAAAGCTAGGGTAAGGGTTAGGGTTAAAGCTAGGGTTAGGGTTAAAGCTAGGGTTAGGGTTAGAGCTAGGGTTAGGGTTAGAGCTAGGGTTAGGGTTAGAGCTAGGGTTAGGGTTAGGGTTTGAGCTAGGGTTAGGGTTAGAGCTAGGGTTAGGGTTAGAGCTAGGGTTAGGGTTAGGGTTTGAGCTAGGGTTAGGGTTAGAGCTAGGGTTAGGGTTTGAGCTAGGGTTAGGGTTAGGGTTAGAGCTACGGTTAGGGTTAGGGTTAGGGTTAGGGTTAGAGCTAGGGTTAAGGTTAGAGCTAGGGTTAGGGTTAGAGCTAGGGTTAGGGTTAGGGTTTGAGCTAGGGTTAGGGTTTGAGCTAGAGCTAGGGTTAGGGTTTGAGCTAGGGTTAGGGTTAGAGCTAGGGTTAGGTGAGAGCTAGGGTTAGGGTTTGAGCTAGGGTTAGGGTTAGAGTTAGGGTTAGGGCTAAGGTTAGAGCTAGGGCTAGGGTTAGGGTTAGAGCTAGGGTTAGGGTTAGAGCTAGGGTTAGGGTTAGGGTTAGAGTTAGGGTTAGAGCTAGGGTTAGGGTTAGGGCTAGGGTTAGAGTTAGGGTTAGGGTTAGAGCTAGGGTTAGGGTTAGAGCTATGGTTAGGGTTAGAGTTAGGGTTAGGGTTACAGCTAGGGTTAGGGTTAGAGCTAGGGTTAGGGTTAGGGTTTGAGCTAGGGTTAGGGTTAGGGTTAGAGCTAGGGTTAGGGTTAGGGTTAGAGCTAGGTTAGGGTTAGGGTTAGAGCTAAGGTTAGGGTTAGAGCTAGGGTTAGGGTTAGGGTTTGAGCTAGGGTTAGGGTTAGGGTTTGAGCTAGGGTTAGAGCTAGGGTTAGGGTTAGAGCTAGGGTTAGGGTTAGGGCTAGGGTTAGGGTTAGAGCTAGGGTTAGGGTTAGAGCTAGGGTTAGGGTTACAGCTAGGGTTAGGGTTACAGCTAGGGTTAGGGTTAGGGTTAGGGTTTGAGCTAGGGTTAGGGTTAGAGCTAGGGTTAGGGTTTGAGCTAGGGTTAGGGTTAGGGTTAGAGCTAGGGTTAGGGTTAGAGTTAGTTAGGGTTAGAGCTAGGGTTAGGGTTTGAGCTAGGGTTAGGGTTAGGGTTTGAGCTAGGGTTAGGGTTAGGGTTTGAGCTAGGGTTAGGGTTAGAGCTAGGGTTAGGGTTAGAGCTAGGGTTAGGGTTAGGGTTAAAGCTAGGGTAAGGGTTAGGGTTAAAGCTAGGGTTAGGGTTAAAGCTAGGGTTAGGGTTAGAGCTAGGGTTAGGGTTAGAGCTAGGGTTAGGGTTAGAGCTAGGGTTAGGGTTAGGGTTTGAGCTAGGGTTAGGGTTAGAGCTAGGGTTAGGGTTAGAGCTAGGGTTAGGGTTAGGGTTTGAGCTAGGGTTAGGGTTAGAGCTAGGGTTAGGGTTTGAGCTAGGGTTAGGGTTAGGGTTAGAGCTACGGTTAGGGTTAGGGTTAGGGTTAGGGTTAGAGCTAGGGTTAAGGTTAGAGCTAGGGTTAGGGTTAGAGCTAGGGTTAGGGTTAGGGTTTGAGCTAGGGTTAGGGTTAGAGCTAGGGTTAGGGTTAGAGCTAGGGTTAGGGTTAGAGCTAGGGTTAGGGTTAGGGTTAAAGTTAGGGTTAGGGTTAGGGTTAAAGCTAGAGTTAGGGTTAAAGCTAGGGTTAGGGTTAGAGCTAGGGTTAGGGTTAGGGTTAGAGCTAGGGTTAGGGTTAGAGCTAGGGTTAGGGTTAGGGTTTGAGCTAGGGTTAGGGTTAGAGCTAGGGTTAGGGTTTGAGCTAGGGTTAGGGTTAGGGTTAGAGCTAGGGTTAGGGTTAGGGTTAGGGTTAGAGCTAGGGTTAGGGTTACAGCTAGGGTTAGGGTTAGAGCTAGGGTTAGGGTTAGGGTTTGAGCTAGGGTTAGGGTTAGAGCTAGGGTTAGGGTTAGAGCTAGGGTTAGGGTTAGGGTTAGAGCTAGAGCTAGGGTTATGGTTAGAGCTAGGGTTAGGGTTAGAGCTAGGGTTAGGGTTACAGCTAGGTTAGGGTTAGGGTTAGAGCTAGGGTTAGACCTAGGGTTAGGGTTAGAGCTAGGGTTAGGGTTAGGGTTAGAGCTAGGGTTAGGGTTAGAGCTAGGGTTAGGGTTAGGGGCAGAGCTAGGGTTAGAGCTAGGGTTAGGGTTTGAGCTAGGGTTAGGGTTAGGGTTTGAGCTAGGGTTAGGGTTAGGGTTTGAGCTAGGGTTAGAGCTAGGGTTAGGGTTAGGGTTAGAGCTAGGGTTAGGGCTAGGGTTAGGGTTAGAGCTAGGGTTAGGGTTAGAGCTAGGGTTAAGGTTAGAGCTAGGGTTAGGGTTTGAGCTAGGGTTAGGGTTAGAGTTAGTTAGGGTTAAAGCTAGGGTTAGGGTTAAAGCTAGGGTTAGGGTTAGAGCTAGGGTTAGGGTTAGGGTTAAAGCTAGGGTTAGGGTTAAAGCTAGGGTTAGGGTTAAAGCTAGGGTTAGAGCTAGGGTTAGGGTTTGGGTTAGAGCTAGGGTTAGAGCTAGGTTAGGGTTAGGGTTAGAGCTAGGGTTAGGGTTAGAGCTAGGGTTAGGGTTAGGGTTTGAGCTAGGGTTAGGGTTAGGGTTTGAGCTAGGGTTAGGGTTAGGGTTAGAGTTAGGGCTAGGGTTAGGGTTAGAGCTAGGGTTAGGGTTAGAGCTAGGGTTAGGTTTACAGCTAGGGTTAGGGTTAGAGCTAGGGTTAGGGTTTGAGCTAGGGTTAGGGTTTGAGCTAGGGTTAGGGTTTGAGCGAGGGTTAGGGTTAGGGTTAGAGCTAGGGTTAGGGTTAGAGTTAGTTAGGGTTAGAGCTAGGGTTAGGGTTTGAGCTAGGGTTAGGGTTAGGGTTTGAGCTAGGGTTAGGGTTAGAGCTAGGGTTAGGGTTAGAGCTAGGGTTAGGGTTAGAGCTAGGGTTAGGGTTAAAGCTAGGGTTAGGGTTAAAGCTAGGGTTAGGGTTAGAGCTAGGGTTAGGGTTAGAGCTAGGGTTAGGGTTAGAGCTAGGGTTAGGGTTAGAGCTAGGGTTAGGGTTAGAGCTAGGGTTAGGGTTAGGGTTTGAGCTAGGGTTAGGGTTAGAGCTAGGGTTAGGGTTTGAGCTAGGGTTAGGGTTAGGGTTAGAGCTAGGGTTAGGGTTAGAGCTAGGGTTAGGGTTAGGGTTAGAGCTACGGTTAGGGTTAGGGTTAGGGTTAGAGCTAGGGTTAAGGTTAGAGCTAGGGTTAGGGTTAGGGTTAGGGTTTGAGCTAGGGTTAGGGTTAGAGCTAGGGTCAGGGTTAGAGCTAGGGTTAGGGTTAGGGTTAAAGCTAGGGTTAGGGTTAGGGTTAAAGCTAGGGTTAGGGTTAAAGCTAGGGTTAGGGTTAGAGCTAGGGTTAGGGTTAGGGTTAGAGCTAGGGTTAGGGTTAGAGCTAGGGTTAGGGTTAGGGTTAAAGCTAGGGTTAGGGTTAAAGCTAGGGTTAGGGTTAAAGCTAGGGTTAGAGCTAGGGTTAGGGTTTGGGTTAGAGCTAGGGTTAGAGCTAGGTTAGGGTTAGGGTTAGAGCTAGGGTTAGGGTTAGAGCTAGGGTTAGGGTTAGGGTTTGAGCTAGGGTTAGGGTTAGGGTTTGAGCTAGGGTTAGGGTTAGGGTTAGAGTTAGGGCTAGGGTTAGGGTTAGAGCTAGGGTTAGGGTTAGAGCTAGGGTTAGGGTTACAGCTAGGGTTAGGGTTAGAGCTAGGGTTAGGGTTTGAGCTAGGGTTAGGGTTTGAGCTAGGGTTAGGGTTTGAGCGAGGGTTAGGGTTAGGGTTAGAGCTAGGGTTAGGGTTAGAGTTAGTTAGGGTTAGAGCTAGGGTTAGGGTTTGAGCTAGGGTTAGGGTTAGGGTTTGAGCTAGGGTTAGGGTTAGAGCTAGGGTTAGGGTTAGAGCTAGGGTTAGGGTTAGAGCTAGGGTTAGGGTTAAAGCTAGGGTTAGGGTTAAAGCTAGGGTTAGGGTTAGAGCTAGGGTTAGGGTTAGAGCTAGGGTTAGGGTTAGAGCTAGGGTTAGGGTTAGAGCTAGGGTTAGGGTTAGAGCTAGGGTTAGGGTTAGGGTTTGAGCTAGGGTTAGGGTTAGAGCTAGGGTTAGGGTTTGAGCTAGGGTTAGGGTTAGGGTTAGAGCTAGGGTTAGGGTTAGAGCTAGGGTTAGGGTTAGGGTTAGAGCTACGGTTAGGGTTAGGGTTAGGGTTAGAGCTAGGGTTAAGGTTAGAGCTAGGGTTAGGGTTAGGGTTAGGGTTTGAGCTAGGGTTAGGGTTAGAGCTAGGGTCAGGGTTAGAGCTAGGGTTAGGGTTAGAGCTAGGGTTAGGGTTAGGGTTAAAGCTAGGGTTAGGGTTAGGGTTAAAGCTAGGGTTAGGGTTAAAGCTAGGGTTAGGGTTAGAGCTAGGGTTAGGGTTAGGGTTAGAGCTAGGGTTAGGGTTAGAGCTAGGGTTAGGGTTAGGGTTTGAGCTAGGGTTAGGGTTAGAGCTAGGGTTAGGGTTAGGGTTAGAGCTAGGGTTAGGGTTAGAGCTAGGGTTAGGGTTAGAGCTAGGGTTAGGGTTAGGGTTAGGGTTAGAGCTAGGGTTAGGGTTAGAGCTAGGGTTAGGGTTAGGGTTTGAGCTAGGGTTAGGGTTAGGGTTTGAGCTAGGGTTAGAGCTAGGGTTAGGGTTAGGGTTAGGGTTAGAGCTAGGGTTAGGGCTAGGGTTAGGGTTACAGCTAGGGTTAGGGTTAGAGCTAGGGTTAGGGTTTGAGCTAGGGTTAGGGTTAGAGCTAGGGTTAGGGTTAGAGCTAGGGTTAGGGTTAGAGCTAGGGTTAGGGTTAGGGTTTGAGCTAGGGTTAGGGTTAGAGCTAGGGTTAGGGTTTGAGCTAGGGTTAGGGTTAGAGTTAGGGTTAGGGTTAGAGCTACGGTTAGGGTTAGGGTTAGGGTTAGAGCTAGGGTTAAGGTTAGAGCTAGGGTTAGGGTTAGAGCTAGGGTTAGGGTTTGAGCTAGGGTTAGGGTTAGAGCTAGGGTTAGGGTTAGAGCTAGGGTTAGGGTTAGAGCTAGGGTTAGGGTTAGGGTTAAAGCTAGGGTTAGGGTTAGGGTTAAAGCTAGGGTTAGGGTTAAAGCTAGGGTTAGGGTTAGAGCTAGGGTTAGGGTTAGAGCTAGGGTTAGGGTTAGGGTTTGAGCTAGGGTTAGGGTTAGAGCTAGGGTTAGGGTTTGAGCTAGGGTTAGGGTTAGAGCTAGGGTTAGGGTTAGAGCTAGGGTTAGGGTTAGGGTTAGGGTTAGAGCTAGGGTTAGGGTTAGAGCTAGGGTTAGGGTTACAGCTAGGGTTAGGGTTAGAGCTAGGGTTAGGGTTAGGGTTTGAGCTAGGGTTAGGGTTAGAGCTAGGGTTAGAGCTAGGGTTAGGGTTAGAGCTAGGGTTAGGGTTAGAGCTAGGGTTAGGGTTAGAGCTAGGGTTAGGGTTACAGCTAGGTTAGGGTTAGGGTTAGAGCTAGGGTTAGGGTTAGAGCTAGGGTTAGGGTTAGAGCTAGGGTTAGGGTTAGGGTTACAGCTAGGGTTAGGGTTAGAGCTAGGGTTAGGGTTAGACCTAGGGTTAGGGTTAGGGTTTGAGCTAGGGTTAGGGTTTGAGCTAGGGTTAGGGTTAGGGTTTGAGCTAGGGTTAGAGCTAGGGTTAGGGTTAGGGTTAGAGCTAGGGCTAGGGCTAGGGTTAGGGTTAGAGCTAGGGTTAGGGTTACAGCTAGGGTTAGGGTTAGGGTTAGAGCTAGGGTTAGGGTTAGAGCTAGGGTTAGGGTTAGGGTTAGAGCTAGGGTTAGGGTTAGAGCTAGGGTTAGGGTTAGGGCTAGGGTTAGGGTTAGGGCTAGGGTTAGGGTTAGAGCTAGGGTTAGGGCTACAGCTAGGGTTAGGGTTAGAGCTAGGGTTAGGGTTAGGGTTAGAGCTAGGGTTAGGGTTAGGGTTAGAGCTAGGGTTAGGGTTAGGGTTTGAGCTAGGGTTAGGGTTAGGGTTAGGGTTAGGGTTAGAGCTAGGTTTAGGGTTAGGGCTAGGGTTAGGGTTAGAGCTAGGGTTAGGGTTACAGCTAGGGTTAGGGTTAGAGCTAGGGTTACGGTTAGGGTTAGAGCTAGGGTTAGGGTTAGGGTTAGAGCTAGGGTTAGGGTTAGGGTTTGAGCTAGGGTTAGGGTTAGGGTTAGAGCTAGGGTTAGGGTTTGAGCTAGGGTTAGGGTTAGGGTTAGAGCTAGGGTTAGGGTTAGAGCTAGGGTTAGGGTTAGGGTTAGAGCTAGGGTTAGGGTTAGAGCTAGGGTTAGGGTTAGGGTTAGAGCTAGGGTTAGGGTTAGGGTTAAAGCTAGGGTTAGGGTTAGAGCTAGGGTTAGGGTTAGGGTTAGAGCTAGGGTTAGGGTTAGAGCTAGGGTTAGGGTTAGGGTTTGAGCTAGGGTTAGGGTTAGGGTTTGAGCTAGGGTTAGAGCTAGGGTTAGGGTTAGGGTTAGAGCTAGGGTTAGGGTTAGGGCTAGGGTTAGGGTTAGGGCTAGGGTTAGGGTTAGAGCTAGGGTTAGGGCTACAGCTAGGGTTAGGGTTAGAGCTAGGGTTAGGGTTAGGGTTAGAGCTAGGGTTAGGGTTAGGGTTAGAGCTAGGGTTAGGGTTAGGGTTTGAGCTAGGGTTAGGGTTAGGGTTAGAGCTAGGGTTAGGGTTTGAGCTAGGGTTAGGGTTAGAGCTAGGGTTAGGGTTAGAGCTAGGGTTAGGGTTAGGGTTAGAGCTAGGGTTAGGGTTAGGGTTAGAGCTAGGGTTAGGGTTAGGGTTAGAGCTAGGGTTAGGGTTAGGGTTAGAGCTAGGGTTAGGGTTTGAGCTAGGGTTAGGGTTAGGGTTTGAGCTAGGGTTAGGGTTAGGGTTTGAGCTAGGGTTAGAGCTAGGGTTAGGGTTAGGGTTAGAGCTAGGTTTAGGGTTAGGGCTAGGGTTAGGGTTAGAGCTAGGGTTAGGGTTACAGCTAGGGTTAGGGTTAGGGTTAGAGCTAGGGTTAGGGTTTGAGCTAGGGTTAGGGTTAGGGTTTGAGCTAGGGTTAGGGTTTGAGCTAGGGTTAGGGTTAGGGTTTGAGCTAGGGTTAGGGTTTGAGCTAGGGTTAGAGCTAGGGTTAGGGTTAGGGTTAGGGTTAGAGCTAGGTTTAGGGTTAGGGCTAGGGTTAGGGTTAGAGCTAGGGTTAGAGTTACAGCTAGGGTTAGGGTTAGAGCTAGGGTTACGGTTAGGGTTAGAGCTAGGGTTAGGGTTAGGGTTAGAGCTAGGGTTAGGGTTAGAGCTAGGGTTAGGGTTAGGGTTTGAGCTAGGGTTAGGGTTAGGGTTTGAGCTAGGGTTAGAGCTAGGGTTAGGGTTAGGGTTAGAGCTAGGGTTAGGGTTAGGGCTAGGGTTAGGGTTAGAGCTAGGGTTAGGGTTAGAGCTAGGGTTAGGGTTAGAGCTAGGGTTAGGGTTTGAGCTAGGGTTAGGGTTAGAGCTAGGGTTAGGGTTTGAGCTAGGGTTAGGGTTAGGGTTAGAGTTAGGGTTAGGGTTTGAGCTAGGGTTAGGGTTAGGGTTTGAGCTAGGGTTAGGGTTAGAGCTAGGGTTAGGGTTAGAGCTAGGGTTAGGGTTAAAGCTAGGGTAAGGGTTAGGGTTAAAGCTAGGGTTAGGGTTAAAGCTAGGGTTAGGGTTAGAGCTAGGGTTAGGGTTAGAGCTAGGGTTAGGGTTAGAGCTAGGGTTAGGGTTAGGGTTTGAGCTAGGGTTAGGGTTAGAGCTAGGGTTAGGGTTTGAGCTAGGGTTAGGGTTAGGGTTAGAGCTAGGGTTAGGGTTAGAGCTAGGGTTTGGGTTAGGGTTAGAGCTACGGTTAGGGTTAGGGTTAGGGTTAGAGCTAGGGTTAAGGTTAGAGCTAGGGTTAGGGTTAGAGCTAGGGTTAGGGTTTGAGCTAGGGTTAGGGTTAGAGCTAGGGTTAGGGTTAGAGCTAGGGTTAGGGTTAGAGCTAGGGTTAGGGTTAGGGTTAGGGTTAAAGCTAGGGTTAGGGTTAAAGCTAGGGTTAGGGTTAAAGCTAGGGTTAGGGTTAGAGCTAGGGTTAGGGTTAGGGTTAGAGCTAGGGTTAGGGTTAGGGTTTGAGCTAGGGTTAGGGTTAGAGCTAGGGTTAGGGTTTGAGCTAGGGTTAGGGTTAGAGCTAGGGTTAGGGTTAGAGCTAGGGTTAGGGTTAGGGTTAGAGCTAGGGTTAGGGTTAGAGCTAGGGTTAGGGTTAGAGCTAGGGTTAGGGTTACAGCTAGGGTTAGGGTTAGAGCTAGGGTTAGGGTTAGGGTTAGAGCTAGGGTTAGAGCTAGGGTTAGGGTTAGGGTTAGAGCTAGGGTTAGGGTTAGAGCTAGGGTTAGGGTTAGAGCTAGGGTTAGGGTTACAGCTAGGTTAGGGTTAGGGTTAGAGCTAGGGTTAGAGCTAGGGTTAGGGTTAGAGCTAGGGTTAGGGTTAGAGCTAGGGTTAGGGTTAGAGCTAGGGTTAGGGTTAGGGTTACAGCTAGGGTTAGGGTTAGAGCTAGGGTTAGGGTTAGGGTTAGACCTAGGGTTAGGGTTAGGGTTTGAGCTAGGGTTAGGGTTAGGGTTTGAGCTAGGGTTAGGGTTAGGGTTTGAGCTAGGGTTAGAGCTAGGGTTCGGGTTAGGGTTAGAGCTAGGGTTAGGGTTAGAGCTAGGGTTAGGGCTAGGGTTAGGGTTAGAGCTAGGGTTAGGGTTACAGCTAGGGTTAGGGTTAGGGTTAGGGTTATAGCTAGGGTTAGGGTTAGAGCTAGGGTTAGGGTTTGAGCTAGGGTTAGGGTTACAGCTAGGGTTAGGGTTAGGGTTAGGGTTATAGCTAGGGTTAGGGTTAGAGCTAGGGTTAGGGTTTGAGCTAGGGTTAGGGTTAGAGCTAGGGTTAGGGTTAGAGCTAGGTAAGGGTTAGGGTTAGAGCTAGGGTTAGGGTTAGAGCTAGGGTTAGGGTTTGAGCTAGGGTTAGGGTTAGGGTTTGAGCTAGGGTTAGAGCTAGGGTTAGGGTTAGAGTTAGGGTTAGGGCTAGGGTTAGGGTTAGAGCTAGGGTTAGGGTTAGAGCTGGGGTTAGGGTTACAGCTAGGGTTAGGGTTAGAGCTAGGGTTAGGGTTAGGGTTTGAGCTAGGGTTAGGGTTAGAGCTAGGGTTAGGGTTTGAGCTAGGGTTAGGGTTAGGGTTAGAGCTAGGGTTAGGGTTAGAGCTAGGGTTAGGGTTAGAGCTAGGGTTAGGGTTAGAGCTAGGGTTAGGGTTAGGGTTACAGCTAGGGTTAGGGTTAGGGTTAGAGCTAGGGTTAGGGTTAGGGTTTGAGCTAGGGTTAGGGTTAGGGTTAGAGCTAGGGTTAGGGTTAGGGTTAGAGCTAGGGTTAGGGTTACAGCTAGGTTAGGGTTAGGGTTAGAGCTAGGGTTAGAGCTAGGGTTAGAGCTAGGGTTAGGGTTAGGGTTAAAGCTAGGGTTAGGGTTAGAGCTAGGGTTAGGGTTAGGGTTAGAGCTAGGGTTAGGGTTTGAGCTAGGGTTAGGGTTAGGGTTAGAGCTAGGGTTAGGGTTAGGGTTAGAGCTAGGGTTAGGGTTAGGGTTAGAGCTAGGGTTAGGGTTAGGGTTAGGGTTAGAGCTAGGTTTAGGGTTAGGGTTAGAGCTAGGGTTAGGGTTTGAGCTAGGGTTAGGGTTAGGGTTTGAGCTAGGGTTAGAGCTAGGGTTAGGGTTAGGGTTAGAGCTAGGTTTAGGGTTAGGGTTAGGGTTAGAGCTAGGGTTAGGGTTACAGCTAGGGTTAGGGTTAGAGCTAGGGTTACGGTTAGGGTTAGAGCTAGGGTTAGGGTTAGGGTTAGAGCTAGGGTTAGGGTTAGGGTTTGAGCTAGGGTTAGGGTTAGGGTTAGGGTTAGGGTTAGAGCTAGGGTTAGGGTTAGGGTTAGAGCTAGGGTTAGGGTTAGGGTTAGAGCTAGGGTTAGGGTTAGAGCTAGGGTTAGGGTTAGGGTTAGAGCTAGGGTTAGGGTTAGGGTTAAAGCTAGGGTTAGGGTTAGAGCTAGGGTTAGGGTTAGAGCTAGGGTTTGGGTTAGAGCTAGGTTAGGGTTAGGGTTAGAGCTAGGGTTAGGGTTAGGGTTTGAGCTACGGTTAGGGTTAGGGTTTGAGCTAGGGTTAGGGTTAGGGTTTGAGCTAGGGTTAGAGCTAGGGTTAGGGTTAGGGTTAGAGCTAGGGTTAGGGTTAGGGCTAGGGTTAGGGTTAGAGCTAGGGTTAGGGTTACAGCTAGGTTTAGGGTTAGAGCTAGGGTTAGGGTTAGGGTTAGAGCTAGGGTTAGGGTTAGAGCTAGGGTTAGGGTTAGGGTTTGAGCTCGGGTTAGGGTTAGGGTTAGAGCTAGGGTTAGGGTTTGAGCTAGGGTTAGGGTTAGAGCTAGGGTTAGGGTTAGGGTTAGAGCTAGGGTTAGGGTTAGGGTTAGAGCTAGGGTTAGGGTTAGAGCTAGGGTTAGGGTTAGGGTTAGGGTTAGAGCTAGGGTTAGGGTTAGGGTTTGAGCCAGGGTTAGGGTTAGAGCTAGGGTTAGGGTTAGGGTTAGGGTTGTCTCAATCAATATAATGCTTTATTCCCCTATAATAATGCAATTCTTTCCAAATTTGATGTGTCATAAAAACCTTATTTTCAATAGTGTCTTCGTGTTGCTTATAGTTTCTGTTAGAAGACATGTACCACTACAGGTACAATTATTATAAAGTACTTGTAACTTGTACTTTTTGAGTAATCCTACCTTGAAATACCATGCAATGATCAAAATATTGCTTTTTTCACGCACAATAATTCAAGTCTTTCCAACTTTGATGTGTAATAAAAACTTTTTTTTAGGTTTTGTATTCATGCCACTCATATCATTTTTTAGAGGACATAGAGCACTACATGTACAATCATTATGAAGTATCCTTACTTTGTACTTTTCGAGTAATCCTACCTTGAAATACCATGTATCGATCAAAATAATGCTTTTTCACCTCCAATAATGCAATTCTTTCCAACTTTGATGTGCATTAGAATCTTTATTTTCAATAGTGTATTAATGATACTTACATTTGCTGTTAGAAGGCATGTACCACTAAAGGTACAATTATTATGAAGTACGTGTACTTTGTATTTTTCAAGTAATCCAACCTTGAAATACCATGCAGCGATCAAAATATTGCTTTTTTCCCCTACAACAATGCAATTCTTTCCAAATTTGATGTGTCATAAAAACCTTATTTTCAATAGTGTCTTCATGTTGCTTATGGTTTCTGTTAGAAGACATGTACCACTACAGGTACAATTATTATAAAGTACTTGTAACTTGTACTTTTTGAGTAATCCTACCTTGAAATACCATGCAATGATCAAAATATTGCTTTTTTCACGCACAATAATGCAATTCTTTCCAACTTTGATGTGTAACAAAAACTTTTTTTTCAGTTTTGTATTCATGCCACTCATATCATTTTTTAGAGGACATAGAGCACTACATGTACAATCATTATGAAGTATCCTTACTTTGTACTTTTCGAGTAATCCTACCTTGAAATACCATGTATCGATCAAAATAATGCTTTTTCACCTCCAATAATGCAATTCTTTCCAAATTTGATGCGCATTAGAATCTTTATTTTCAATAGTGTATTAATGATACTTACATTTGCTGTTAGAAGGCATGTACCACTAAAGGTACAATTATTATGAAGTACGTGTACTTTGTATTTTTCAAGTAATCCAACCTTGAAATACCATGCAGGGATCAAAATATTGCTTTTTTCCCCTACAACAATGCAATTCTTTCCAAATTTGATGTGTCATAAAAACCTTATTTTCAATAGTGTCTTCATGTTGCTTATGGTTTCTGTTAGAAGACATGTACCACTACAGGTACAATTATTATAAAGTACTTGTAACTTTTACTTTTTGAGTAATCCTACCTTGAAATACCATGCAATGATCAAAATATTGCTTTTTTCACCCACAATAATGCAATTCTTTCCAACTTTGATGTGTAATAAAAACTTTATTTTCGGTTTTGTATTCATGCCACTCATATCATTTTTTAGAGGACATAGAGCACTACATGTACAATCATTATGAAGTATCCCTACTTTGTACTTTTCGAGTAATCCTACCTTGAAATACCATGTATCGATCAAAATAATGCTTTTTCACCTCCAATAATGCAATTCTTTCCAAATTTGATGTGCATTAGAATCTTTATTTTCAATAGTGTATTAATGATACTTACATTTTCTGTTAGAAGGCATGTACCCCTAAAGGTACAATTATTATGAAGTACGTGTACTTTGTATTTTTCAAGTAATCCAACCTTGAAATACCATGCAGCGATCAAAATATTGCTTTTTTCCCCTACAACAATGCAATTCTTTCCAAATTTGATGTGTCATAAAAACCTTATTTTCAATAGTGTCTTCATGTTGCTTATGGTTTCTGTTAGAAGACATGTACCACTACAGGTACAATTATTATAAAGTACTTGTAACTTTTACTTTTTGAGTAATCCTACCTTGAAATACCATGCAATGATCAAAATATTGCTTTTTTCACCCACAATAATGCAATTCTTTCCAACTTTGATGTGTAATAAAAACTTTATTTTCGGTTTTGTATTCATGCCACTCATATCATTTTTTAGAGGACATAGCGCACTACATGTACAATCATTATGAAGTATCCCTACTTTGTACTTTTCGAGTAATCCTACCTTGAAATACCATGTATCGATCAAAATAATGCTTTTTCACCTCCAATAATGCAATTCTTTCCAAATTTGATGTGCATTAGAATCTTTATTTTCAATAGTGTATTAATGATACTTACATTTTCTGTTAGAAGGCATGTACCCCTAAAGGTACAATTATTATGAAGTACGTGTACTTTGTATTTTTCAAGTAATCCAACCTTGAAATACCATGCAGGGATCAAAATATTGCTTTTTCCCCTACAACAATGCTATTCTTTTCAAATTTGATGTCATAAAAACTTGATTTTCAATAGGTTCTTCATGATTCTAATATTTTCAGGTAGAGGAAATATAGCACTACAGGTACAATTATCATGAAGTACTTGTACCTTGTACTTTTTGAGTGATCCTATCTTGAAATACCATGTAACGATCAAAATAATGCCTGCAGAGAATTTGTGGGTGATTTTGTGTTTAAGATCCATAAATTATAATTTATAATTATTAGAATAACTATCAAAGCATGCAAACACACACAAAACAAATCCACACAAACGCCACATCTGTCTTCTTGTCCAGGTGCTGGGTCCAAAAAAAGAACAACTTTCTCTAAATTTACCTCCCAAATGATTTGAAATACAGTCATGGTTAAAATATCTTCTTTAACTACTATTATTTAGGTAGTAATCACATGACAACCATGAGCAAAAGACACGGATGAAAGAAAATATATCCACAACATATCCACCCTGTAGTTCAGGGCCTGACTTAGGTCTTGTGATGAAGATGAGGATGAAGGCTAATTAATTCAACAAAGATCTGCTGTGTCAGTCGGTGACACAGGCCTCAGTGTGAGCATTCAGCTGTCCTCTCTGTTAACTCAATTAACCCCCAAAACCATAGGGTGAGAGAGAGAGAGTGTGTGAACCCTACCACATAAACTTAATACACACAAACACACACACACACACACACCCTGAGCCTGTATTTTCTTTGACTCCATGTCTTATTTTTCCCCCTCCCGTTTCTCCCGTTTTCCTTTTCCTCCTCTTATCTGACTTCACTCGTTCTCCCTCTCACCTCTGCTCTTCTCCTCTTTGTTACTGTACATGCTGCCCTTATTGTCTTTACACAAACTCAGCCCATCTGCCTTGCGGAGGGCGTTTCAGCTGTCCACAGGATTAATTCAATTAGACGGCATACATTCTCTCCCCTTCACTCACACAAGAACAGACACACAGACACACACACACACACACACACACACACACACACACACACACACACACACACACACACAAGTCCTATTGCTGACTATCTTTATCTGCCTCTGAATAGGAGCCAAACCATTTGTCTTGACAGACACAATAATATATATATATATATAATAAGGATAATTCCGGTTTACTGCAACTTCAGCCGTATTTTCATAGCCCATGAACTTCAACCTGAAGATTAGAAAGGAAATAATGCTCAGTTGTGTCCACAAAAAAGAAAATGATACCCTAACTTTGAACAAATTTTCTCTGTGTTTTCTCATCCGTTCTGTTTTACTGTTTCCCTCCATAGGCCACATTTAATCTTATAATGACACTCCAATTTTTTCCCTTCTCTTTCCCCTTTTATTCTTTTCTTCCTTTATTTCCTTCCTCTCACTCAATGTTGGTCCTCAGACTCTGGTTCCTGTTCTCCATTCAGTCACCGCTCTCATTAGAGTTAATCTAGTTATTTACACCAGGCGGCTGACCTGATTCACCCTCTTGCTGCTGCAGCCTCTGTGTGTGTGTGTGTGTGTGTGTGCGTGTGCGTGCGTGTGTGTGTGTGGATACATCTTTCCCTGAATGCTGCACTGTTTTATGATGGAGCAGAGAAGGAAAGAGCTTTGTGTTTTGTGTTACTGATGAATGAGTGAATACAAACCTGTTTTCAGTTCTCTTGTGATAAGACAAATTAGGTGAACACATAGGAAAGATATGACTAAAATGAAAATAAAGTAAGACGACTCCTGCTCACGGTCTTTCTGAGTGCTGCTCTCATTTTATCTGCTTTGTGTGTTCGTTGTTGAGAAAGTGAAAGGAGCAGAGCAAACCGGAGTAAAAGGTTACCAGTGAGGTTGTCAGTTTAGCAGTAGCCTCAAAATGACATTTTCTTTTTGAGGACATTAACACAAACACACTATTATGTACACACAGTTCTCTGAATAATACTTTTCTTCACAAGGAAGTGGGACTTGATTTTCTCTCATGTCTGACATACCATTATGGACGTGAAACAGGTCTTAAATTTCATTTTTGATGGTCTTAAAATGTCCAAAATAGTCTTAAATTGAATTTGCTGAAACCTACAGAAACCCAGAATAAGCAATATGTACAGTGTGCAGGATTTTTTTCCCCCCACTTGTATTAAGATGGGCCGTCCAACATGTGTCCAACACACCTGTCATACTTTCAGATGCTTGTTTTTCATGTTGTAGGAGTGCATCTCTTTGGTCCAAACACACTGGAGACAGATAAAAAATGTAAAAACAGACCGTTTTTCATCCCTCCACGATTTTCTCCCTCTCGCTCTCTCTCCCTCTCTCAGGGCATTGAGCAGGTGTGAGGAGATGATCCAACGTTACAGCAGGGAGTTCAACTCAGATGGAGCTGTGGTGGGGAAAGCAGTGGAGGACTGCATGAGGGCCATAATAGGAGTCCTGCTCAACCTGACCCACGACAACGGTTAGCACACACACACACAAACACATTTAAAAGACGCTACTATATCTGATTGTTTGCACGTAAACAAGATGATGGCAGACGAGCTTTTCTTGATTACATTATGTTCAATTGCAATACGTTCTCATGTGTTACCGTTTGTGTAGAGTGGGGCAGCACAAAGACGGGAGAACAAGAGGATTTGATAATGACGGCTTTGAACTGTGTTCTCAAAGTCCCTCAGTATCTTCCACAAGAGCGGAGGTTCGACATCCGAGTACTAGTGAGTGTTTCACACACACACACACACACACACACACACACACACACACACACACACACACACACACACACACACACACACACACACACACACACCATACACATCCTTTGTAGCTTTCATCCAAACATTCTGACTCTAGTCGTGGGAAAAATGTGTTGGTATACAAACTAGGGTTGGGCTGGTGTATAAATGTTCCAACTGAACCAGTTGAGACAAACACCAAACCACACCAGTAATACTGAAGATTAGCACTGGTTATGACTCAGCTGTTCCTGAGTTGGAACCGATTCAATGCAAGCCAATAAATGAGAGTGTAGTGGCACCACAATCCATGAGGAAAACTGAGACACATCGTGTTCTCATTTCTCACAAAACCATTCAGTTCAACTTCTTTTCTTCTCAATTTTAACATAAAAAAACACGAAAAAGAAGCTTTTTGCAACTTAACAAAAGACAGAAGTAGCTTCATTACTAATGTGCGTGAGAAATTTTTAATTCAAAACATACAGGAAGTGTTTATGTATTAATACCATGATGCATTAACTCTAACAGGACAAGTGTAACTGTAAAAAATCAGAAAGAGGGAAAGAAACTTATGACGGATTTAAGGGATGAATAAATAAATCTGATTATGTGTGTGGTGTTCAGGGTCTGGGTCTCCTGATCAACCTTGTGGAGTACAGTGCCAGGAATAAGTACTGTCTGATGGAGATGGAGGTGGAGGGAGGTCAGGGTCCCTGCAACTCCACTGTCATGCTGAGCCCTCAGCACCAGGACATCACCAGCAGCGGACCTCTGAGCGCCATCGCTGCACTTGTACAGGTATGTTACAGTTGTGTGTGTGTGTGTGTGTGTGTGTGTGTGTGTGTGTGTGTGTGTGTGTGTGTGTGTGTGTGTGTGTGTGTGTGTGTGTGTGTGTGTGTGTGTGTGTGTGTGTGTGTGTGTGTGTGTGTGTGTGTGTGTGTGTGTGTGTGTGTGTGTGCGCAATATGTTTAAGAATCCACCAGGACCCACTTTAGCAATGTAATTTATTGTAAGTATATCTCTTTCAAACTCACACAGTTTAATAAAGCACAGGCAGCATCAGAGTGATTTCGGCAGCAGGTGCTGAATGAGTAATGTACAAAGCTGTAGACTGTAAATTAATAGAAGCATTAGCATCATTGCTCACGGTTTATCTCATCTTTTTTTTTGCGTTGCGTTGCTGTGGCAGCTCAGTTTCCCATGATCCCCATTAAAGCTTCCTTTAAATCGAATCATTCCATATAATCAGATTTAGCTGATGCTCTTATCCAGACTGACTTCCAGTGAGGTCAACAGTAGACTCAGCAGTGACATACAGACAGTGACAAGAACTAAGAATCAAGAGAGGAGAGGGTGGATACAACAGGATGTGACTTTTTCATCATTGGTCATTCTAGTTTTTCCAGAAACTGGGGGTAATGGAGGATGGAATACTTGTTCTGACTTCAGGCTTCAAAAAGTGTCTTTCAGCCACATGTAAAATGCATTTGATTCAAAAGTGTCTTTGAGATGCCTGAGGATTAAGGAAACATAATTAACATGGCTTTGGGAGATTTAGTATCTGTTTCTTAAGACTGTCTTTGAAAATGGCTTCAAAGATTTCATTGTGTGGCTCTTTTCTTTTTCATCTCTTAAATCAATAGATGTAAAGCTCTTTGTATAGAACCTTTCAAAACAAAGCGAATCAAAGTACAATTAAATTAAATTGAATAAATTAATTAACTAGACAAAAACACCTTCTTTGCTCACCTTGGCGGTTTCACGGAACTGTCCTCCTGTTCGTCGTCCTCAGCTGTTCCTCCAGCGAGAACGGGCCGCAGTGCTGGCCGAGGCGCAGACAGATGACCTCATCAAGGAAGCGCCGAAACCTGCGCCGGACCAGAGCGGGCAGTGGCAGGAAACTGGCGGGGAGATCCAGTGGGTCGCCAACGACAACAACAGTGACTCAGACAAGCAGGACGATGCAAAGAAGAATGTGAAGGATGAGGACGATGAGGAGCTGGACCTCAACAAAGGTACGACCGTGTGTGTTTGTAGATGTTTTGTGAAGTGTTTAGGTTTCATAAATGGAACATATTAACTGGAAATGCTTCCTCCTCTTAATCGCCCCGTTCCCTCTCCTCTCAGCTCTGCAGCATGCAGGGAAGCACATGGAGGACAGCATTGTGGCCTCTTACACAGCTTTAATGCTAGGCTGCCTGTGTCAGGGAAGCCCGGTGAGTGAGACCCCCTAACACACACACACACACACACACACACACACACACACACGTACGTACGTCAGACGTGATGCATCATTACTCTGTCAATGCTGCTGTCAGACCAGTTGTGAACATTTTCTGTTAGCTGTGTCAGAGCTCTAAATTCACACATAAGAGTATACTTCTATATGTGTTTATATACATTCATTCAGAAAAGCCGATTTAATAAAAAGACTGCCATATTTTTGTAGGTTGATGTCATAAAATATGACAACAGGCATTTAAAGCTATATTCCAAAACCACAGTTGTAGCTTCAAATGTTTAAAAACGACATTTGGCACAGCCTACTTTGCAGTCATAATTATTAAGATTAGCATCAAGATCTCATTCTGATTTTGTCTCTCCGATTCTTTATTTTGTTTATATCATATCGTTGACTCTTTCTGTGTCTCTCGATCAGTTGAATGTGACTACTGTGAGGGAGAACCTGCCAAAAGGAGACTTCTCCATCATGACAGAGATGCTGAAAAAGTTCCTCAACTTCATGAACCTCACTGTGAGTCCCAGCTGTTACGGTTCTTCATAAAATGTGTATATATGCTGTTAAAAATCTAAGTGATGCCTTCAAACCAGTGGGGAAACAGCCGCAACATTTCTTCCATCAAACATCTTCTTTTTTTTTTTTTACTTCAACAGTTTCATCAAAGGGAAGCTGATTACATGCTCCTTGTAGACTGCAGCTCTTAAGAGGTTTAAGTTATGTCCGAGCTTTAGTACAGTTTTAATAAGTAAAGAAGATTGAGTTTCCATATGCTGACAGTTTTTTAGAGTTGCAGTATTTCTGAAACAATTATTTTCATTGTCAGTTAGCCTGAATATTATTTTCATGAATAATTGATTAATCCTTCAGTCTATAAAATGTCAAAAGAATGAAAATGTTCACAATTTAAATTTTCAAGTGTGTGTGTGTGTGTGTGTGTGTGTGTGTGTGTGTGTGTGTGTGTGTGTGTGTGTGTGTGTGTGTGTGTGTGTGTGTGAGAGAGAGAATGAATAGGTTTGTTGTATGAAGATGTTTTTCAGAGTGTTTGTGTGTGTGGTAACTGACCTCTCCTCTCTTTCTACAGTGTGATGTCGGCACGACAGGACAGAAATCCATCTCCCGGATCATTGACTATCTGGAGCACTGCTAGAGAGAAGCCTCTCTCTCTCCCTCTTTTTCTCTCGCTCTCTCTCTCTCACACACAAACACACACACACACACACATAAATACACCATCTCCTTAAGCCTTCTTCATTATCACCTCAGATTCATTTCACTGCTAGAAACAGGCATGTTTCTCTCTTCTAAAGCCCACAACAAACACACATCTTCATCATCATCTTCCCCTCCACGTTGTGACCAGACACCCTCCTCATCCTCCAGTTTAAGGAGCTTTCCACTGTCCATTTTGCCGTTTCTGCAGCGGAAGCTCCCAACATTTTCCCGAAATTGATGAACATTATGATTTTAGGACGTATGGCACCCCCATCCAATCACAATGTGTTTAACTTCTATTAAAGATGGAATCCAAGCCAGTATTTTTTTTTTCCTACTTTATACTTAAAAGTTGCTCAGAACATCCATCCATCCATTTTCTTCCGCTTATCCAGGTCCGGGTTGCGGGGGCAGCAGTCTCAGCTGAGAAGCCCAAACCTCCCTCTCCCCAGCCACCTCCTCCAGCTCTTCTGGGGGAACTCCGAGGCGTTCCCAAGCCAGCTGAGAGATATAATCCCTCCAGGGTAAAAGTTACTCAGAACAATTTTTTAAAAATATGCTTTTACTGCATTTTCTTTCCAAGTCCTGACAGTTAAGCTCTTCTCTCAGCTGCTCACCCCCCCCTCTCTCTTGTGAACACACCTTGCCTTTGTATCGTTGGGTGACAGATTGGAGTGAAGCCGCCATTCTCCTCCATCCTGTTATCAATATCTTGTTCCCCTCAGCTCTGCATCTGGAGCCGATAATCGCCAAAACAACACGAGTGGAAAGAAACGGCGGACCCAAATCCTTTCTTTACCGTGTTATTCTTCTTCTCTTTTTGCTGCTTTGACCTCTCAAATCATTGAGGATGAGATGGTGTGAGAAAGATAACATCTTTTCTGGCTCAAGAGCACAGAAATGGCAACAGCTCAGACTCTGAAGTGAAGGCTTTTTTAAAAAAATGTTATGGTGGTATTTTACGGTGGTACTGCCTGAAAATGATTGAAAGAGGTCCGGTTTTTAGGCGTTTGTCATCATATAACCGCACATTTTCTCTCTTTGGAAGTAAGAGCTTTTCTTCCCTCTTCAACCTCTCTGGCAAGCCAGTTGATTTTAAAGTGGTTGTTCTTCTCGTGCTGTTATTGAAACAGCATGCGAAGCACACTGAACACACCTGAGACTAAAAGCAGACTGACCCTCGAGGTCGTTCAAAGTCTGCAAACTTTGAACGACTGTCCAGAAGAAACTTTTCTCTTCAAAGAATAGATAACGCTCTCACGCGGCATCAAAGCTTTGTGTCTCTTTAGGACCTGAGCCCCCCCCCCGGACCAGAACCTGCCCTCCTCCTGGTCCCTTCAATTTACCGTCCACCCATGTGCTCAGTCCTCGGAGAGGAGCCTTTGATTTTAGCACAAAGGCGGCTGAGTCTGCCCAGCCTGAGAGGTGGCAATGAGCAGCTTTTCTTTTGTTTGAATCGAACCAACAGCAGAAAGGCTTTCAACGATCAAGTTGATAGTTCTGTCTTCCTGTTTGGTTATTTTTAGATGGAAAGACTTCAGATGTCGCTGTTAACACCCAAAGATGACAGGTAAAGTTTAGGTAAACTTTATGGGGAAGCCCTCCTCTGTTCCCTTTGACTCAGCCGGGAAGGATGTGGAAAAGAGATGTTGAATATGAAAAAAAAGACATTTCCTACTTTTATGTATGTATTTATTTTACTAAAGTTTCAAAAGGAATCAGTGGCTCGTACAATGATTCGATGGTGATGTTTGCCAAAATAAAAAGCTTTGATACTTTTCCAAAAAAAACACACATTTTTACTCACTTGACACCTTCATCTGAGCAAAGTCACACTTTAAATCTTTGTTTAAATTTTTTTTTTTTTTTTTAAACTTCCAAGATGTTTTGCCGTAAAGGCAAGAAAAAACGTTTGTACTCTCTTCAATAATCCAGAGCGGGATAGAGATGTAACTTTCTGTTGGGTGTATCGTTCGGAGGATTAAGATGATTTTTCTCTTTGAATAGAGACGTGCTCTCTCGACGTTCAGTGGTTGTAAATGTTCAAAGCATGTGTCATGAAGCATATTCATCCCATTTGTATTTGTTCCTCTGTCATTATTGCCCTACTGAAACACACACACACACACACACACAGTTTAACCCTCACACTCCTTATCCTGGGTTTACAAGAGCTTTATTGACAGACTTCTGTAAGAATGAATGGAAGAGATTTTTGTACATAGTTCTTGTACATAGATTGATTTCCTCATGTAGGAGGAGATGTTGATGGGTAATGGGCGGTGGGTGGGATTGTGGCTCTTGTGGGGAATAAATTTAGACCGTAGACTCTACTTTTCTGAATCTGACTCTATTTTTCATTTTCTAAAGCCTTTTCTCCCAAATGTGTTGTTGTTTTGGACAGACAGACAGATAGACAGACAGACAGACAGAGCTTCTTAACAAGCCAACTGTGGGGAAAACTTGATCTTTGTACCAATTTGCAGATTGATGTCTTTGGTTACCTGTACATAATTTTAAAATAATAAAAAATTGCTACTTTCAGTACATCCTGCTCCAGCTTTCTTTGCTCTCTGGATTCCAATACGTGCTGATAATATCTTAAAGAATGATCTGCCCTGGAAATATTAAACTTTGTTTTTGAAAGGTCAAATATGGTTTAAAACTTTCATTCTTTCATCTGCATTTTTTGTCCACACTGGAAAAACACCTGGTGCAAAGATACAAACGCTACAACCAACTTGGTCATGAAAGTAGAAAAGACATGTCGGACAGTATAATATCAGAAATATATTTTATATGCTACTTTTGAAAAGAAAAATACATTTCGAGTCAACTAACAACGCTTATTTGAGGAAAAAGAAACAAATCCAAACAAAACAGGAAGTAAATAATTACAATCTTGCAGTCAAATGGAAAAATCTCAATCCTAGAAATTCATTCAGTTTTTAAATATCACTTGCTTCTGCTCATTCTCTCCCACGTGTCCTCATAACTCAACTGCTCCTCCGCTGTGATCTTCCAGTTGTGAGAGTCCCTGACTGGTACCGATGGTTCCCCTGCCTGAAGTGTGGTCCCCCGCGAGGGCCCCCTTGGGCCGCTGTGTGTGGTTTGTTGTCGAGGCTTCGCAGGCACCCTCCTGGAGCAGCTCGCTGAGTGTGGCGATGTAAATCTGCGCCATTTGCAGCGTCTCAGATTTGGAGAGCTTCTTGTCGCTCTCCAGGTTGGGGATGACGCTCCGGAGCCGGTCGAAGGCGATGTTGAGCCCCAGCATCCTCCTCCTCTCCCTGGCGTTGGCAGCAAGGCGTCGTCGTCTCTGCGCCCGCTCCAGAGTGCACTTGTCTGCCTGGAGGTAGCGCAGCGCGCCGCCTGCCGGGCCCAGTCGGAGCTCCACGATGGCGCATGTAGGGTCCTGATGGTCGTAGCCGCGTTTGGTGCGCTCTGTCCCCAGCCGCTCCTGCGCCTGGCTCCGCTGCAGCAGAGCATGGGTGTCGTCGTGCAGAGACACTGAGGCCCCGGGGCCGATTCCTCCCTCCGGATCCACAGAGATGAAAGGCGCAAAGAGGCTTTTACTTGGCGGCATCGCTGTTCGTCCACGGAACAAACTTCTACGAGAGGCCAAAAAAAAACCACGGTCACTTCTCCGAAAAGTTCAACAAAGTAATACCCGTTAAACCTCACGGTGATGGGTGAATTTATGGAGGTGGGACCCGCGGGGACGCAAGCGCCTGCTCCGGGGGGGCGTGGAGAGGGTCGTGTGCTGTGCCGCGAGGAGAGCCAAAGTTCACTGCAGGAGGTCTATTAACTAAGTTCATCAAAAGAGGATTAGACGCGTCTCAGTGCGCTGCTGTGGGCCGACACAGGGAAGCGGCCAAGCAGAGGGCCAGCATGGCCAAGGAGGGCTGGAAGGAAGGGGAGATGAGAGGGAGGATGGGAAAGGTGGTGTGGTGATACATTTTAAGGAGCAAATTATAACATCCATACATTCCTACTAGACAAAAAAAAAAAAAATCAACCCGTTCCCTACTAATAAAGTTAATTTGCATCACTCGGGTATAGCATATTTATTAGCATATCATTTTGTTGCATGGTGTTTAAAAGTAAAAAAGAATAAATTGCTTTAAAAGTGCAACAAATAAAGTATACTATAATATACATAATATTATAATAATATATATGTATAATATACACTCGGAAAAAGCACACGAAAATATTTCCTTCTGCATATATTAATGTGCTAAACAGAGAGAAAAGATAACCCTCCCAAAACCTAATTAAAATTGCAACTAAAAAAATTCAGCAAAAGGTAACAAAATATATTGTATTCATTCTATATTTCAGCTCCATCCTGTTCAAACCACAGAGGAAGATGTTAAAAATGATGTCGTGATTACATTAATGAAAATGTTATCTGAGATTTATATTTGGTATACAACAGTGACTTTAATGTAGTTTGTTGTCGTCCATATTAAAATGTTTTTAGTTTGGGAGCTGTGGGATATTAAGTTAAATTTATTTCAGCAGGCCTAATTCAGATGCAGTGGTTTTTAATCTCACATCTAGTATGATTTCATTAATTTAAAATTAAGTTTGAATTTGTATCTTTTAAATAACATGTAAGCCTATGTTTGTATCTACCTGTATATATTTATTTTTTTAATCTCCTTTTTCCCTACAGTGCCATATAGCTACCATTTCAGAAAACATTATTACTAATTTCTTAAAGTAGTGGGAGGTGTGTTTGAGGGGACTTGTGACTTCAGTGTTTCCTGGCTACTGCCCTGCTGCTTGTAATCTTTCACTGGTCTCTTCATTCACAATCCTTCTGTGTTGGGTGTCAGAGTTGTTTTATATCTAAAGGCACATAAAATAAGTTACATTTCAGGCCTGCTATAGCTGTGTAACAACATTTCCTCTGTGTCCTCTACAGGTTGTTGTGATATTTGTCTCATATGTTACAGCTCATCAATGTGATTCTTATTTTTGAGGTTAATTAAAAGCCTTCTGGCTCCCTGAGGAAAAAACCTCATGATGACTGACAGTAACTGGCAGTCTTGTATCCTCTGGACAGACTCTAATGGGATTTAGCAGCATGTCCTCACCGCTGTGTGCCAACACTCTGCCGGGCCGGGCCTTTACAAATGCCACAGCGTGGCACCAAACCAGCAAAGAGTTGGCTGTGTGACACACAGAAGCATAATAGACTCCTTATGGACAGGAGGACACTTGCTGTCTGAGGCTGCGGGGTCATTTCATTTTACTCTCCAGTCTAGAGCGCGTGGGGAGGTTTGGCTTCACGGCTCAGTTGACCGTTGTTGGCACACTCCGGTTTATTAAACCCAATGAAATGGCTCATTGCAGCCAGAGGAGGGACACGGGCCAGAGATCAAACCCTCACAACGCCATGTAGGCCCAGATGAGACCTACAGAACTGTTTAGTCTTCTGACCGTATCGGATCTTTTGTTTTTCTTAGTGTGGCATTTTGACTGTTTAGTTTTGAATAAACTCTATGAAGACGAGACCTTGAGATAGGGTTTTGTATCTTTTAGCTCCTTTTTACAAAAATCCAACATGAGTTTGACAACTTGGGCACCCACCATAGTTACATTTTGACTCACTCATTGGTGGTTGAGTAGATATTGAAATGTTTTGATTAAAAGATGAGGCTGGCCTTTTTCTATATTTTATTGTTGTGACTAAATCAATAGTAAAATCAACAACGTGGTAGTCCATCTCTTTATAATTTCTGACTTCTTGTCATAGGAGTGTCATAAATGTGTAAAAGAGTAAGAAAATAAATGTGGAAACATAAAGAAGAATCAATAAGTAAATGTTGTGGGTATAAAAGGAGAGATAAATAAAAGGATAAATTGACACTTATGACTCCTAACATCTCAGCCCCAAGCCCAGTGAAGAGTTTTATTTCTGAAAAGGGTGCTTATGAGTGATTAAGACAAAATAAGCTACAATGTGTGTATTATTGGTTATGAAGAAACGTGTAAAATAAGATAATCCTTTATTGATGTGTTATAGCAGTAAAAGGACAGAATTAATAGTTTTTGGACATGTACGGAGCTCTATGGCACAGAGGATTGACACACGCAATAATTCATTGTTCGTTTTGGTCTTTTCATGGGATTTGTTGGGAAAAAGAAAAAAATAACATCATCAGAGTTGTCCATTAGTTTAGTTCCATCAAAATCTACATTTATATTGATGTGTTTGAAAGAAACAAAATGCAAATTTCTATTTAGGAAATAAAAAATGAAATGGAGTAGTTAGTGGGGGTTTGGCTCCAGTTGTTAACACGCTCTGCTTCATTAAACCCAATGAAATGGCTCGTTGCAGCCAGTGGACGGACACAGGCCACAGATCAAACCCTTTAGTTTTTCAACACTTTCATCCATTGAGTCAGCAACGCAGGCAATGATGAGATTTCAACCATCATCCGTGGCCATACCTGTGATTTTACATGTTTCAAACTAATAAATAAATAGCATTACTGGTTGTCACATTACAATATAAAGACACTATGTAGATTGATTCCAGATTGTAGATTGTTTCATGAAAATTCAGTTGCAGTCAGGCCATATTTATCTTCTTTATTTTCTGTCACTTTGGTATTTATGACATTGCGATGTAGCATCCACTAGTCAGAATCCACAAAAGTTTAATATTTGAAAAAGTACTCGTAAAAACGGTTGCTTTCATGAGCCTTGCTGTTTCTTGGATTAAATATGTTGTCTTTTACACAACTACCTCTAAAAGCTCAGTTGTCTGACTGTCCATGGATGCACAAAGCAAGGCAGAATCCATAGAATTTAAATAGAATAGAAATTAATTAAACTTATCACTGGTGACCTGGATGAAACAGTATATGAATATAAAGTGAATCATTTGCATCTTCACTATCAGCAATGTGATTAGTTGTATTTCAAACAGAAATCACCAGTGAGAATAATAAACCTAAAAATCAAAGACTGCCAGTATTTTATTCATGTCAGGTAGGTGAGATGTCTCTAAATGCACTTATCTGTGTGCAGTTTTCAATGTTTCATTTCAGTGTCTTGCAACATAGATCAAGCTGATACATTTTTAAAAGGTTTTTTTCATTCTTCTGTATTTTGAGAGAAAAATAAATCTGCCTCTACATGAAAATCCATTAGTCTATGTTCTATGTTTTATTATAAATAACTATAACAAGGAAAGGTCCCTTTTAAAAACAAAGTTTTTGTTTGTTTGTTCGTGTTTGTCTTGTCGTTTTTTATGTTTTTGTTTTCTGTTGACTTTTGTTTTGAATATAAAGCTGAAAAACCTAAAATAAAATATACAAAAAACAAACCAAAAAACCAAAAAACCAAAGTAATCACTGCATATAATTATAGCAACAATAAAAAATATTTTTTCTAGCCCAGTCACTGGAATAAAACTTTTACACTATACATTTCTACAAAAAAGATAAGCAATTTTTTTAAACATTTAATATGTAAACCATTAACATTTCTACAATACATGCCATATGATCAGATTTGTTTATAAGAAGGCGGAGGGGTCTGTATTTTTTTTTTTTTAACCCTAACCAGAAACTTTATTAAAACTTTATTTGAAGCAATTGAGACACAGACACAGACATGACAAATAGATAGGGAGTATACAGGTTAACAAAACACAGAATGTTGAATATAGAGGTTAACTGATGGTTAGAGAGATGGTTTGTTATAAAAGTATTTGAGTCTCTATTAAATGTGTGGCAAGTTTGTGGTCAGTAGAAAGGAACAAGCAAAAAATGAAAAAAAAGAATGAGTGGCTAAATAAACAAAAAAGAGATGCTTGTGGTTTGCGTGAGTGTGTTTCTGGTTGACAGAGAAATGAGTAAAAATCAATCAGAATGAATAAAGCCACTCATGCACCAGCCTGAACAGCCAATCAGAGAGCTCTCCCTCACTGATTCGACATGCTGAATCAGACCTTTGGAGACACCAGAAATGCTACAGGTGACAGTCGTGCACACACAACCCAAAGACAGCTGACTGATGGCTCCATGTGTCCGAAGTTACAAAAACTCTTTGATGCTGTGATGCAGCAGGAACAAAACACACACACACACACACACACACACACACACACAGAGAAAGCGTAATCAATGGCCGTGCACTCAAACGACCACACACAAGATTGAACACAAAAAGACACACACACAAAGCCCCCGACACACTCATTTGTCTCATTTCACACCAGTGATCCTTCCTTCCTCCCTCATTGTGTCTCCCTTCAGATACAAACACTCACACTCGTTTGTTTCTCTATACATCACAGGACCCTCCTGCTCTCTCTCCCTGCAGGTCCAATTACTGTCATTGATTAGGCCATTGATTGTATGTGTGTGTGTGTGTGTGTGGCAAGGAGGAATCTATCTATCTATCTATCTATCTATCTATCTATCTTATGGGTTTGCCTCTGCTTCACTCCAGCAGGCTGATCACGTGTCGGTGCACAAGCGCACAGCGATCGATAGCATTATTAAATAATGTCTGCCTGCAGTGTGCTGTGTGTGTTTGTGTGTTCCCAGCAAACACCTTCTGCAAAATATGGCAAGGAGATGTGGCTGAAAGCTCTCGAAGAAGGTCGTTAGTGGACTAAGGTACTGACTCACATCCCTGCCAGCCAATCAGAGACCAGTGTTTATTTTCCCGACATATTTCCTCTCACATCACAACGTCTCGTGGAGCATGTATTAATGGTGTAATAATAATAATCAAATAGTGACGTAATAATGCTAATAAAGTTAAAAGACCAAGATATTGGAGGATGCAAATGGAGACCTATAAATTAGATGACACAGCAGATCTTGTTGCGCTTAAACAACACTTCCTGTTGCTAATGTTGACTGTCCAGAACCTTGCTGCCAGAAAAACATTCCACATTCACATTCCTCACAATGGAGTTTCCGATTATGAGGGCTGACATGAAGAGCTGGCTTATGGAGGTGAGGTGGACGTGTGGCCGTCTCTCTGGCTAACCCCACTGTCATGGGAGGAATGCGATGGGGCTTGTGTCCTGGAATAAGAAGGACTAGTGCAGTGCCCGTTCTAAATGTGCCTCAACACATGACAGTGACGTCATATCCCACGTCCAGCAGCAAAAGCAACGGCTTGTGATAATGTACCTAATAAATACAGAGCAGCAAAAGTTTTGTTCACTCTTTAATTTCGCTTCACTTTTTTTCTTCTTCGTTGTTTCCGTACACGTTTGTCGTGCCTTGCTTGAAATGTAGCTACACATGCCCTCAACAATTTCCAGTGGTATTGCTCTGTTTAAGCAGAGCCCCGAAGCTTCTATTGAGCATGTCGCATAACCAAATTGAGAAATTGATTCCCTGGGCCCCCGGCAACTCACTTGCCAAGTTTGAAGTAGATCAGATGATGGGTTTTCACGATAGGCGAATTGCAGACAGACAGAGATGCCTCGCAATTATAGTTTGATTTGCTGAGTGGCAAGGCAGTGCTGGGAGACCGGGGGGGACTGGTGCATGGTCGAGTGACGACTGTGAGTCTCTAGACAGGGAGCGGAAGCCTTGGCTTCCTGTGGACTATGGACCAGGACATCAATGGAGTGAAGCTGACTAGCAGCCAGAGGTCCTTGGCCTGGTATAGGGCATCTAAGATAGTGGAGACCATCTGCGCTTCAGCTGTGGCCACACAGATATAGGTTCAAGCAGCTGTCACATCTGCAGGAAGAGGTGGGATCAGAACGAGAGACCGGCTGCCATCTTGCGGCCTCGTATTACACTGTGTTTCACATCCTAACCGCTGTATCTGATATAGTTTCATGCAGTTTTCGTTGGTTTCAGACCTCCTCTGTGCTGCCCTGAGCTCCATGTCTCTTCTGGTTTCGTCGGCTGTCTGAGGCTCTGGGAGACGATCCGTTCGGGCATGTTTTTCTCACCGTGATAACTTGACCCTCCGACCTCTACGTGTTTCTGCCCGGCTGACGCTGCTCCTGTAACCCCCACCAACTGATGATTAATTATAGATGCATGAGGCAGGAGGGAGAGGAGATGTCAGAAATGTCAGGTCGGATTATGAATATTGCCTCGGAGGAGAGAGAGAGAGAGAGAGGAAGACTAGCCAGAGGATGAGGAGCTAAAGTGCAACACACTACAATCACTTTCTATTTGTGTGTTTGGGTGCTTGAGTTGAGGCATCGTGGTAAAGTTTTTACTGGGTATCCAAACAGAATAGTACAAAGGAGGATAGAGAGTGAGACAGAGGTTGGAGGTATGACATCGTGGTCAGGCTGTATTTGGATATGTTGCGTTTCGAAGACATTTTGGAGAGCGTGGATGTTTTAGAAAGTGTCATTTTTGGAAAGTGAGGCCATTTTGGAAAGTACAGCTATTTTTGGGAAGGGACAGTTTGGACCTGAAACTGAAATCCTACAAGTCAGTCCTAAAACAAAAAGAGGAACGCTGTTTAATAACCTGGGAGACGTGTGCTTATTGCTGGCACGCCAATGACCGATGGAGGGAGCTGTGGCTCTAAGAAACTGAAGGCTGGACAGTCTGGAGAGAGAGAGAGAGAGTGAGTACTGAGGGTTTTTGTGTGAGAGGCACATCACCATGCTGAGAGGATTTGAAAAATAAGAAGGAAGGAGCAGAAGGGAAGCAAAAACTTGTGTTCTATAATGTTATATTCAGCATCCTTCATGTTGTGTGTCTATTTTCTCCAGTAACTTCTCCTGTTCTGATTTTCAACTTCAACAGATACTTATATTTAATAAAGGCCTTTTACTTTTCAAACTACCTTGACTGAGTATTTGGATTTTTTTTAATGCCATTTTTGCTCATAATTCTTCTATTCTCCGTTGTTGCTTCCCCTCCATGAGCACCAGTGGTTTGAGGGACACCAGTAGCGCTCCAGTTTTCTCTCTCTTTTAGATATTTATATTTGTTTGAATCCATAATGTAATTCCTTTGGCTACTATATATGTTCATATGTGTTTGAAGATGTTATGTCATTATAATGACTTACATATCCATATAATAACACGGTGAAAAGGCAAAACATTTAAAACAGACTGGGTTTCATGTCAGGATAAACATTTCTAAAAGTGCTGTAGGTTCAAGACAAAAATATAGTTCTATACCAGGTGAGGAAAATAAAAGGAAACTTCACAATGTCTAATTTTCCCTTCAAAATCTGGTTAGAATATTTAACTGTGTGATTTAGCCTGCTCTATTTTAGACAGTAAAGTTGATATTTTTCAATATGTTTCTTACTGTTACACAAACACACACTAGTTAAGTGCACCTAATAAGGGATTTCTGGATTTAACCTGCATGGAGCTTGCACAGTTACATTTCCTGTTTTCTTCTCTCTCACCCAGTTTGACTCCAGTGGTTGAGAAAGCACCGCTGTTCGTCACACTTCTTTGTGCGAGTGTGTGTGCTTCACTCCCATTCTTCTGCATTTTTGCTGAGGGTTATTTAAAGACAGCAGGGTAGTTGAAAGCAGTGCTGGTGATGAGCCTCAAACTGCGTGTGTGTGCTCTACCTGCTGCTGCACTCCAGCTGTGAATAAGATGGTGATTGGTGTGTGTGTGTGTGTTCTGAAGAAAAGTGAAGCAGGCAACCGCACCAATTTGTTTTTTTGAGGAAAATCTAACAACATCAAACTGACTGCAGAAAAGCAATTCACAGGTCTTTAGAAGTGGAAGACTCCTTTAGACTTGAGAAGTGGCTTCATAAAGACCCTGCAGAGTTAGTCACCCGACTGGAGATCTTGGCTGTTCCTGTGGGCTGCACTACTCTGGACAGAGACTGGAATATGCTGGAGCCACTCTTCCAGTTTGGGGACTTACAGCTCCTAATTCTCCCCTCTCCACTCGAACAACTTAAGCTTTCACAATCCGCATCTGCTGCCACCTGGTTATGCCTCTGGGACGGAGCAGACAGAACTTGCTATGATATCATGGACTGTTGCAGGGGCACCATGGGTCCTGTTGTGGGTAGACCCCTGCTTTGGTGCTCTTGTGCTGCTGTGTATCTTTTTCCTCCTGATTTCCCTCTGTCACCTGCTGCCTGAGGCGTTCTCTTAGCTGTTCATCCCAGGGGCCATCTTCCTGATCTGTCCATGGATGCTCCTTCTTGTTTCGTACTTACTAATCCCCTCCGTTGTAGAATCTCAGAGTGCCGGGCTTTGGGAGGAAATCCTCTGTGCATCTTGACATCAGTGGCATCTATCTTCTCCTGAGGCTGGGTATGTGATGTGGGTATTGGAACTTATTTCTACTACTGAGCTGGCCTATCTTGCCTACTGAGCAACCATGTAGCTGTAGGTCTGCCATCAACCCCTTCACTCTTAAATACCTTCCCTCTCCTTGCCATCAGAAGCAGAGTAGGGGTTTCCTCCAGATACATTTGTAGTATCAAGAACAACTTTATTTAAATAAAGTTGTACTTCTTTTCCATCCAGGATCTGCCCCATATGACACGTCTGGATTTCTGGCAACTCCAGGCTTCCTTAGTTTTGGGTTTTCTTCACTTGAATCTCTTCTGATGGGACTTTATATTATTATTATTTATAATAATGCATTAATGCACTGTAACACTGTGAAAAAATAAAACAAAAGTAAATATTATTTTCTATTTTCTATTCTATTATCTATCATTATGTTATATAATAATATGTATTAAAATATATATTACATATGTTATATATGTATATTTACACACACACACACACACACACACACACACACACACACACACACACACACACACACACACACACACACACACACACACACACACACACACACACACACACACACACACACACACATATATATATTTCTGATTGTCAAAAAAGACCCAGTGAATGATAATCTTCATGCTACCTCGAGCGAGGATAACTGGCAACAGCTCTGTTTCCTCCCTGGCAAATGTGTCAGCCATAGTCAAATTTCAAGTCTTTGCCATTGTTAAATGTTTAGTTAGAGAGTCTCCAACCATAATGGTGTCTGCTGTGGAGCAGCACCGGTCCTGTGCCAGGAAGACGCATCATTAGGAGAGGCTGGTTTGTGAGCCTCTGCAGCTGATCCAGTGGTATTTGGACATATCCAGGGCAGAGTGTCAGCCAGGTCTGTGATGGGATGGTCTACCACTGATGTAATCCCATGTATAAATATCTGTCCATTCTCTGCAGCTCATGTGGTGGCTGCCGCTGAGTCTATGAATTGTTCATTCTTCTACATATTTAATGCAGTATCTCAATATTATTTTCAAACTGTGCAATTCTCAGTCAGTTCCTCAAACGGCATGCAGCTCACATATTTTGCCATTACGCCCTTGCACTAATCCCAATGGTTGCAGTCACAGATACTTATAACATAAATGTAGTCGTAGCCTGTATAGACAGCTCAGGGATGCATTTTGGTCAGTGCCACTGAATGTAAATATAAAGTTTGTTTGTTTACGAGAAAACTCCACGAGCACCTTAACCATGAAAATACACAACTGCTTTAAAATGCTGCTCAGTATTTGCTCTTTTCCATTTTTGTCGAGGTTAGCAAAGGTAACACCAGCACTTGTGTGTGTGAATCTGCAGTGCAGAGACTGACACACATACACCCATATATGAAGAGACAGCGATGTCTGATAAATTATACAACACCGACTCATTAAAGAATGCCGTGGTGCTGTATTGGCAGCATGTATTTTTCTCTGTGTGTGTGTGTGTGTGTGATTACAGAGCATTTTTGGTCTGCCCATCTCTCTGTATGGGGACCTGTGGGTGTTTGCATATGTGCATTTGTGATTTTGTGCGATTTATGTGTAATACACTTCCTGTTGGCCTGTGTGTATGTGTGTGTGTGTGCAAGGTAGACAAGCAAATAAGCTTAATGTTTGGCCCCCTACCAGCAACAGTAGGCCGACGGCTCTCTAGTCACTAAATAAGGCTAGTGTGCAGCTGCTCCCAGCCAACAGAGCTAACAAAAGCTAACTGTATACCTGCAGAGATCCGGGATGAATAGTTGGTGAAATATGTCATATTTGGTCTCAGAAAATGATTCAATATAATATTTGACAGCATTAACACACAGCCTCACCATTATCCTGACAGCCATTAATTCAAAGGAAGTGCATCAACACAGCTGCTGCAAGAACAAGTTAGCAATTAGGATCTTTTTTTTAACATGAGAGGAATTCTTCATATCTCTCAGTTGTAGTAGTGAGGACGAATGGAATAATAAGCAAACGGACAGGAAGATCACAAGGACATGACGGCCTGTTCAGCTGTCAGAGAACACTGTGACTCAGTGTGCAGGGGAGAGACAAGCCAATTATCAGCTGCACACACGCACCAATACACACATTAATGCACACACTATGTTTAAGAGAAGGTGTGAAATTAACACTCCAGATGACGCACCATCTGGTGTTGAGGGAGATTTTCAGTATATAAAGTACAAATTTATGAAACAGTATAAAGGGTGTACAAGTTGTCAGTAATGGTTTTTATTAATGCTTAATTAACCATAAAGCAATTGAGATTAAACAGATTAAAAAGAGAAGTGTCATAATGACTAATGCAACAGGTAGGAGAATCTTAAATATCTTAAATATGGCTGCTGTGACTCTGTAAATTGAGCCAATGTTTCAGTCTCCACCTCTGTTTTAGAGATTGGAGGAAATAAGGGCTGAAGTGTATGTACTGGGGTGAGCTGAGGTTCATACAGCATATAAATAAACATGCGTTTTACGTGTAACCAGGTTGAGAGGCTGAGACATCCAACGACATCCCTGTTTGATACTCAGCAGGGTCATGGTCTAGCTGCGAACCCTTGCTGTTGCAGCCCTGTAAAACACATCCATACAATTAATGTGATTCTTCTTTACAAATTTACTCGACTTAATTCAAGTTATTCTTACTTTTAAAAACAAGTAAAACAGAGGGGAGGTTCACATACGTTTTCCCAGTCTGCTGAGGAAATGCAGGTTTTCGTTCCAATTAGAGATTATCCAGGTGGTATCTGGTGCTTCCTCTTCTCCGGGTGAAGATGGACTAATTAGGAGTTTTCTGTCACACAGGTCCATACTCAGCAAAAGTATCTTCAGCACCATGGACAGCGTCTTCATTCCACACACAGAGAGCTGCTGATAGTTGAGACAAATACCGGCACCATGGACAGTTGTCTCGAAATAAGGCTTCAGATTTCTAAAAAAGACGAAAGCGAGTCCCATTAATAATTAATATTATTGATGTGTTATTGATTCTTATAATTAATAAAAGACCCAAAGGTGACCAGGCCTTGGCTCTCCGAGCCCCTCAGCTGTGGAACTCCTTGCCTGGAGATTTCAGGCAGGCAAACTCTGTACCCGCCTTTAAACCCCTTCTCAAATCTCACCTTTATCGTATGGCTTTCCTGTAACAAATGGTATTTGTTTCTAATTAATTCTATTTTGTTGAGATTTTTAACTTAAATTATTTTATTATGTAATTATTGTGTGAAGCACTTTGTAACTTTGTTTTTGAAAGGTGCTATTTAAATAAAGTTATTATTATTATTATTATTATTATTATTATTTAGATATTTTTTATTATTATAAAACATTAAAAAGAATGTGATCATTTACAAAACATTTTTGACATAAACTGGAAACAGTATAAAGACAATATATTAAATATATTTAATGTCTTAAATCATCAATTAATTGATTGATTTTTGTAAAAATATTATCATTCTGTACAAGTTTGCGGAATTTGTTTGGGATTAATTTGTCAAAGTTTTTCCAGTGTCAAAAATCAGTGGTCTGAGGACAGAGGGCATTACAGACTGCAAAGGACACTGAGGCAGAGCAGTATACTCTGTACTTGTATAAAGTGGACTTGTTTGACAAGACTAAGCTTTGATACTTACGATTATAGCCAACAGAAAGTGTTGTGAAGTCTACAGCTATTAGGATTTCAATCACATACCAATAAATCCATCTCCACAGAACATAGATTGTGACTGAAAGCTCTAAAAAAAGCCAGAGAGAGGAGCTTAACTTTGGACTGTTTTGCAAAATATCAATATGTTTCTTCTATCAGGACCAGTATATACTGTGTTTTTGTTTGTGGAGGTTGTCATGTAAGGGCCAGATAAGCCTGTTTATACCTGCAGTCAGCTGCACATCTGCAGTCACACTGTGGTGTGTTGATATGCAGAGGGAGTCCTTGGAGACTTAGGTTTCTTTTCCGTGTCCCTCAGCACAAAGCCTCGGGGGAGAGAAGAAAAGAGGAAGGGTATAGCTTCATCAATAATTTAACGTGCAATGCTGAAATCTGTCCCCACTGGTGTTTTATGTGGGGAAAAATAAGTTTCTGTCTGTCCACGGTTAAGAAGCTAGAGCCTGGCCAGACAGAGTGATGGAATGACGGATAGACAGACAGATAAAGAAGGTAGACGGAGAGGACAAGAAGAGTCAAGGGAATTTTTCAACTTTCTGCACTTGAGTTGGATGTTGCAGCACTGCAGACCGAGAGGACTGAAGGAAGGAACTGAGAGGAAAGTTTGAGAGCGTTTGAAGAGGGATGAGTTGGGAGAACAGAGAGAGGTCAGACAAATAAATATATATACAAGTACACTGAAAATGGAAAGAATCACAACATGCAAAAACACAACATGGCCATAAGTATGTGGACACCTGAGCACGACAGCCATATGTGATTGTTAAATGTGTCACTCTCACAGGCGTTAATATGAGTCTGGTTTCATTCAGCAACAACAGAGGGATTATGGGACAAGTTCATGCCCGAGCTCTCCTCTCACTTCCACACAGCCAAGCCAACTGGTGTGAAGTGAACTGAAGTGAAGTAAGTTGTGATGCAGTGGTGGCAGAGTGTTGTTGTGGGGTTAAGGAAGACAGGGCCATGATGGGAGATGGTTAAATCTTGTATTACGGGTTTAGTCTTGTGTGAGAATCCTCAGATCCCGACTGCTGTAGCATCTGAGGAGCGCTCCCTGTTGGCAAGTTGTTTTAAGAAACATGCAGATTTAATCCATCCATCCATTTAATCCACCCATCCATTTTCTTCCGCTTATCCGGGTCCGGGTTGCGGGGCCAGCAGTCTCAGCAGAGAAGCCGCAACCCTCCAATCCCTCTGCCCAGCCACCTCCTCCAGCTCCTCTGCGGGGACACCACGGCGTTCCAAAGCCAGCCGAGAGATATAATCTCTCCAACGCATCCTGGGGCTACCCCTGGGGTCTCCTTGGGGTTGTCCTGAACGCCGGGTTAAGGCACCTGATGCTGACGCTCATCAGACCCCAGAAAAGGTGCTGGTCGATGTAGACGACAGGACGGTGGCCATGGAAGTCAGAACCCACTAAGGAGTGTGTAACTAACTCAGGCCAGACTAAGAGTGGTTCCTAATACACTTATGAGGAACAAAAACAGGATCCAGTTTACCTCGCCCGGATCAAGGATACTGGGGCCTTACCCTGGAGCCAGGCCTGGGGGAGGGGCTTGTCGGCGAGGGTCTAGCGGTCGGGCCTTCATGGAGCCTGGCTGGAAAAAGCCACATGGGTCTGTCTTGTCCATAGGGGTCCGGTGTGATGGAGATCAGTCCGGCAAGGCCTTCGCCTTTGTCTGCTTGCCCGATCTACATGGACAAGACAGATAGACAGGATACTGGGGCCTTAGCCTGGAGCCAGGCCTGGGGGAGGGGGAGGGTCTAGTGGTCGGGCCTTCATGGGGCCTGGCTGGAAAAAGCCACATGGGTCTGTTTGGCTATAGGGGTCCGGTGCGATGTAGATCGGGCGTGCAGACAAAGGCGAAGGCCTTGCCGGACCGATCACCGGCTGCAAAAACTGGCTTTAGGGACATGGAATGTCACATGCAGATTCATTACAACAATACAACATCCCATTAAAGTTAAGTTAAGTTAAACTTATGCCTTTGGATTTCAATATTTAAACTCATTAATCATACGTATACCGTGATTGTCTTCCAACATGTGATGTATTAATCCGATGTCCCGCAATCAAATCTGTCCCCGCGGAGACCCAAACAATTCCTTTTGTGTGGGAGGAAGGTGACAGGAAGACTGAGAGATGAAGAGGCAGAGGAAGAAGAAGTGTCATGAGAATTTTCTTCAGCCTTGTTTGCAGAGACTGACAGCTGTGTATAGAGAGGAAACAGAGAGAAGTTCTGACAGTGAGCTGGAAGGTGGAGGCCGCCCACTGATCCCTCACTGATTTGTTTGGGATGAAGTTTCAGGAGAGCTTCCTACCATTTCAGCAGCCCATGTGGAACAACTCCCAGACACATGAGACAGGATGATTTGTGGGTCTTCCTTTGGATCTTTCCTTACATGAACCCATTCGAGTGAGGCTATTTGTCAGTTAATATTACTAATAGATGTTTACTAGTCCTCCTTTGAATCTATACCAAATATGGCACATCACTGATTTGGAAGCGAAATTATTTGTTATTTATTGTTTTTCTGTATTTCATGTGACACATTCAAAATAATGTGTCATAACATCTGAATAAAATGGTTAACCATCTTAGATGACTGATATTAACTCAGAATAAATTCACATTCAATCAATGTTATTATCATTATGTGTTACTTTTTAAAGATCTTGTTCTCCATATGAATGATAAAAAAATATATAAATAAGAATCAGTGGATGATGCAGTTTTTGTGGAGGCATGAACACTTTGACTTATTTCTCTCTCTCACATTATTGTTGTGCCATAAAGCAGGTGACCTGTTTTAAAGACCTCTAAACATTCATCAGTCTTTTTTTTTTTTTGTGCAGACCAAAACCAACAATGACACACTGTTATTTATTTTAACTCAATCCCACAGACACCATCCTGCTGCCATAAATACCCACTGGAGCACCAAATGTGGATTAAACTGCTACTCAAAATAGCCCCAAATGAATGCACTATTTCCTAACTGCTGTTTTGTTTGTTAAAACAGCAGTAAGCTGCTATTTCAGGAAATGACTGAGGTTTTTAAGAAGGAGCCAGTGGACCTGAGACTGAGAGCCATGCAGAGGAAAATAGGAACATATTAAGAGATGTCAGTTTTGATGCTTTCTTGGGATTTGTTGACACTTTGGAAAATATTGCATACTTGCCAGCCTGCCAGCCGTATCCTTTAAACCAGCCCAATGTATCTTGCATGCAAATGTCCAGTCTCTATTGCTGACATGTTCTGACATTCTTTTTAATAGACAGATCCCAGTCAGTGTGGATGGGGAACAACACCTCAGTCACCATCTCACTGGGTGTTGTTTAAGGCAGCAATGGTCTTTAACAGTCTTCTGTTGGTGGAAGATTAGAAACACTTGATATTCAGAGCAGACTGTCAATTCCCACAAGAGTAAACAGAGTGATCCACACTCAAAAAATGCACTCCAGTGCTATCCCATCAGTGTATACACCGTTGTTACACGCCTACCTTTTCAAAAAAATCACATTTGGACTACATCATCCTACAGAAGAATGAATTGAGATTAAACTTTTGCTTGGAATCCAGCCATCAGATGGTGTAAATCAACATTCCCTCTCTTTCTGTGGGTCGTTGAAGGGAATGTTGTTTATGTAATCAATATGCATCACATGTATGCGTTAATTTTAATCACAGCTGGCTAACATATATAATTTATATAATATATCCGGTTAATTTTAATCATAGGCAACATGACATAATCAGAAAACATGAAGTGCTGATGGTCAGAATGTAAGAGGTAGAGACCATCTTGACCAGACCAGTATACCAGACAATGTTTAATAATGAAGGAGCTGCACACAGTTTCTGTATAATAAGATGCCTGAAACTGCAGTGCTGGAAACAGGCTTGCACAGGTGAGGTGCACGTTGTCAGGAGTTACACTCTTGCCTGACCCATGCCTCACCCCTCCACAAATTTTCATAGAAATCAGTTCATTCGTTTTTCGTAATCCTCCTGAGAGAAAAACAAACGAACAAACAGTCACAGGTAAAAAACACAACAGAGGTAACAATGCCATCTTTTTGCTTTCTCATGAGGAGGCAGATGAGGACATTTGTTTATCTCTGCACTGTACGTATGACTTTTGCTTACTTTTGCTCAAATACAGGATGGAGGGGAAGTATGCAATCTTGGCTATAACAAATGTGCCTTGAAAAACTCTTGGGTTTATTTATTTATTTGTTTATTTTTCATTTTTTTAAATGCACATACACAATGTTTTCTGTGTGTGTGTGCATTTAAAATGTGGCAAACAGAAAATGAGATATTGCTATCTTCTGACCAACAAAGGCCCCTCAGAAGTCTAGTTTAAATTACCCTCATTGCAGTATTTCACCACTCAATACTGGGAATTCTTGGCTAAGATAACAGCTGGTTTGCTAGCTAAAAAAGATATACACATTTGATTTTCTATATTTCTCTGTTAACACATGAGACTGCACTGTGAACAGTTCTGACTGGCAGAATTTCAAAGAAACTTTCATTCAGTGTTAAAGCAGGACTAAATGTAACTTTTCCGTATTAATTTATGCCAGCTTACAGAAGGATTTAATTTCTTGTATTAAGTTTAAAGGATACATTCACTTTAAAGATGTAAGAAAGGAGTACCATGCCTGCAAATTTGTGTTGAAAATGATTAATATTCATGATGTCATGGGAAACTGTCCTTCTTTGTATTGACAAATAAAGACTTGGTCACCAAAAAAAAAAGACTTAACTTTATAATAAAGTGAATTTATCCTTTAACAACTTCACTAGTGTCACTGCTGGAACTATGTTTTTCTGCCCGAGTGCTGCAGCGGTAAGGTCAGGACTTTTTGTTCAGCGGTGTCATTATCATCCCACTGCGTGGCCTTCAGTGTGTTCATGAATGTTTTCCTGCGCAGTTCAGTTGTGTGTGCATCAGAATTTTCACTTGCATCTTGCAAGGTGCTTTATTATGTATGTGTTTTAGCCCTGCAGCTATTTTCACCTGTCAGTAAGTACAGAGTTGGCTCCAGCCAACTCACGTAGCACGCTCTGATCATCCTCCATGCCGCAGACTCAGAGCTCAGAGTCGACTCACATTATTCACTTTCATTTTTTTTCAACCAATGGCTTCCTCACAAAGTACATTCAACAAAAGCAAAACAAGTCTATGCACATTTTATGTCAGCTCCTATTATCCCAGTGTTATATTCTTTGACAACTTTTGATGAAATATATTGTTCCCCCCATAATAAGAGAAGCAAGAGGTTAACTTGAAGCTGCTCTTGCAGTTCCCCTGAGCTCTTGCCTTTTTAGTTTTTCGGCCCACAGTTTCACTTGTCTTGTTCTGTCTCACTGCTCTCATCAACCTCGTTCTCAATAGAGTTTTTTATTGGCACACATTTGTCTAGTGTCTGTTTTTCTCTGCCCATCTCTTTGACTGACAGTTTTACTGCTGTGGCTTAGCTTTTTACATTCCTCTGAGGTTTAGCATTAAGAAGCTTTAGTCAGTGTAGAGTAACAAGTAACTTATCAAGTTTACACTTTCCAAGCTGCTTGCTCATTAGCAATATGTATCGACTTCTTCCTGTCTCAGTTGATGCTATGTCTGGGTGGAAGATTCAATGTCATGTCTTTAAATACAACACAAAATGAGCCAAAGCCAACAAATCTTTGAATACAAACTATCAATTAAAAATCATGGCAGCGTTTTGGAGATTTGATACAGTATCACAAAAGATTTTGCAGTACTCAAGTGTATCTTTTTTGTTGTTTTTTGGCCATTTTCCCTTTATTCAGAGAAGACAGGTGAGGAAAAAATGACAGGAAATGGGGAGAGAGTGAGGGGGTAGAGGGGGCCGTGAGTGGGAATCGAGCCCATGGCCACCGCAGGAGGACTGCAACCTCTGTACATGGGGCGCGTACATATGGCAAATGAGTGATTAGCTGGTGAACACAGTGGAGCATTTAGCAGATACTCCACCAGACCAAATGAGAAAAATGAAGGGAGTTCATAATATGTAAATGTTGTGTTCAAAGCTGTTTTCAATCGACTGAAGCAGATTTAGCATTTTGAAGACAAAACTTATTTTGTTGAAGATATAAATGGGGCTCAAGGTACAAGTGATTCGTTTCAGGGAAATTAGCGCATTGAGTTCACTCAACCACTTCTGCTGGCCTCTGCCACCCACCTGTCCCAGGACCAACACCTGCCTCCATCTCCTCCATTCCCATCTGAATAAACCCCCAGTATAGTCCACCACGTTTCAAAAGCCCTTCTTTTTTTTTAACACAGATTGTGTAACAGCATTTAAAGCAATTAAAACCCTTCTCTTCACTGCTTTTGTTTATTTACGCTGCCCCAGTGTGTGTTTTTAAATAACCTTACCTCTCTCTCTGTTCTGAAGGGAAGGAGCTCCTGGACCTCGAGCTGTCTCCTGAATTTGAAGACATTTTCAGTTTGATTTTATTCTACTTTGGTTTATTGGCCAACTTTTATTCGCTGCTTTTTGAATCTTGCTGTTTTGGGTCGCATATATTATATCATCAAACATCACACTGGCGTCTTGTCTTATGCCAATTCGCTCCATTCATACAGAGGGTTTGGCACTGTTACCTCGGTTGCAGGCTCAGTGGTAGAAGGAACAACAATGCCAGTCTGATACGTTTTTGGAACGTTAACCAGTGAGGCGCAATAAAGGCACAACAATCCCATCTTGAACAGGCTGTGAAAAGAGGATAGTGTCTGATTTTGGGTCCAAAACAAACCACAGCCTTAACACGAGCCCGTTCACCTCAACTCACCTCACCTGAACTTTTTATTCTAATTTCCATCCATTCATTGTGTGTATGTGTTGTGTTTGAGTGTGTCTCATGGCTGTTTAAGTCCTGGATGAAGATGAAGTCCCCCCCCCCCCCTCATTCCCTGGTAAGTTCTCCTAATGAATAGTGAATGCTGTTGTCAGGCCTGATCAGAATGAGCAGCAGGGAGACGGTTGGGGAGCCGGGGTCGGGTGAGGGGGAGAGAGGTGGGAGAGTTTGGATTGGACGCTCAGGAGAAACAAAAAAAGTTATTTGAATCTCATCTATCCACTTCTTCAATTCTGTATCCCAGAGTGTCGACAGGAAAGACAAACACACACTGACACAATCAGGTAAAAACTCCTGCAGCTCTGAAAGTGCTGCGTTTGGTTGGCAACACCTCTTCCATGGCCTGTTATTCATTTGTGTGCTAGTGAGCTACATGTTAACAACTGACAGTAGCCACAAAACGTACCCGTAACTACAAGCAAACCGAGAAGAAAAAAATGTGACTTCCTTCGATTTTTTGTTGTTAAGGGTGCAGACGAGCAGGTATGTCCCCGTGGTCTACTAATTGGACTGTAGAGAAAAAGCCGTAGTGATGAAGAATGTTTTCCTGCCTCAATCAATGGTGGCTGGTGATTATTGAACCCAGCTGCTGCTACAAGCAATGAGGACGTCTTCCAAGACACTAACAATGTTGTTTGAGGATGATGAGGATGTTTGGTGACTAAGCTTTGACCCTGACTATAGAAAACATTACTTTTCTTCAGTATAAAGGTAATTCAGTGCTAGTTGTCTGTATATCCTTGGGTACATTGCAAACAAAAAAGGGGTGTCATTTAAAAAATTTTCTTACATTTAGAATCGAATGTAGTCGCAAGATAAATTCTGAACGTCTGCTTGTGTCCAATTCTTAAGACATGCTGAGCATCATAAACTTTGCTTAAGCATGTTCTAAAAATCCCATTTGTAACTTATGCAACTGCAATTGATCTTATGTCAGGTTTATGAATGACATCAAAACTTTAAAGTTTTTCTTTCGTTTTCTTTTTTTTTTCTGCTGTCAGATTGATTCCCAAATAGACACTGAATAGATGTCGGTGTGAGCAAATTAGTGAACAGACCAAAGTCTAATTAGAGACTGAGCTGATAAACGAAAAATCAGCATCAGAGTCAATTTAAAATGCAAGGACGTCACTTTGGATGGGATTTAAATGACAGGAAGTCCAGAGGCAAATTGTGGCTGTAATTATTGAGGGGTGGAAAAATTACCAACATATTACCCAAGTAATGTTAAAGGTTCAGTGTGTGGGATTTGTGGGACTTAAGGGTAGAAATATAATAAATTATTCATTGTTATGTTTTTATTAGTGTATTATCGCTGAAACTAAGAATTGTTGTGTTGTCATTACCTTATAATAAGCCCTTTATATCTATATAGGCAGTGAGTCCTCTTTGCACAACTCTACATCTGCTTCATGTCTTTATGTCTTTAACAGCCGTTGGCAATATGCAGCCTCACAACTAGATGACATCAAATCCTACAGACTGAAGCTTTATAATTACCCCACCACCCTGAAAGCAACAAGTGCAGTCCAACTGGGGCTGTTGATGAGAAACTGGTACCATACTCATATCTGTACAGTGAATATGTAGCCGAAGGCAGCAGCTGCTGCTTCGCCAGGCAGGAATAATGAGCCAGCCTGGGTTTGTCCAAAGGTGCGTTTTCACTTCTAAAGTGCACTCATTTATATGTCCTTGTTTGGCCAAACCTTGTTTGGACATATAAACACAAAAACATTGACACACATAGGCATGAGAATATTCCAGCCATAGGTACAGACTAACCCTAACACATTCCCGCACACACATGCATGCACACATGCATACACAAGGTCTAAATTATTTGTCACCAGGGCAACCAGTCAGCACAAAGCAAAATGACCGTCAAGGCATATTTTTTTTTTAAACTCCCCAGTAAGATGTGGCCTCATTTTGAGGGGCTATAGAGAGGGACCTCAACTGCACCCGTCCTTCATGTTTCAAAGCATTTATTGCCCTTTTTTTTCTCATCTCCTTCCCCTTCTTTTCAGCCTGTTTGTGCAGCCGCTGTCCACAGCAGTCAACCTCGCTTTAGAAAAAAAAAAGAAAGAAAAAGCCACAGTTTTAAAAGACAGAAACTCACAGCCAAGGGAGGGATTCACTTTCAAGAAGATCTCAAGAGCATCTTGTCTTTAAAGCTGGATTTGTAATTGCATGGGTGAGGGAGGAAGGGATGCGGAGACAAGAGACGAAAGGATGAGGCTGAAGGATTAGAGAAAAGGTGTGAAAGAATGAAGTTAAAGTTGAATATCTTAACTTTTCAGGCATCATATTTGCAAAGGTTGTGAACCAGCTCTGACAACATGCAGAGGGGTGTGGGGACTGCAAAGCAGCTCAGCTTTAAACCCAGATTGACTCTGAAACCGAGGGATTTCAGTTGAAGTAAATAAATGTCACCCCAGTTGAGAGAAAAAAGCCTTTTTTCAATGCAGAGCTGACTTTGTTTTTTCATTATTAACATCCAGTGGGAGAGGGGTTACAGTATATTAGGCAGTCAAGGTCCCCTGGTTCTGGTTCCACTGTAGCATTTCAAAAGCATAGTTTCTGTTCACCAGCATATTTTATGTATTCTTTCTTCTTCCATCTACTTTAAGTGTTAGAAAAATTCATGAATTCTTTGACCAACATGTGTGGCCTCTTAGAAGCATACTGAAACACATTTCAACCTCATTTAACATATTTGTTGCTATGCTTCTCTCTGTCCGACTGCTCTTTGTCTTTCTTGCCTCAACAACATCGTTCCCCAAAGTAATGATGCTTCTAATACAAAGTCATGTTCTGTTGTATTAGATTGGTATTGATAGCAGTATTGATTAAGTATTGGATCCATCACATGCTGGGCGCATAAACACTCTTCTTAGTGCAGCAGTATTTTCATCTTTGATGTAATGTGACATGATGAACGGGATTTTATTTCATAAATGTTCACCCAACAGCAACAGTGATTATTTGTAGAAACAAATGTATAAAAAAAAATTTCTGCAAAGGGTGTGATCTTTTCAATGGTGTTGAAGTAATCCAAAAATATACAGATTAGAGGTTTTTGTTTTGTAATCCAATGGATTACATTACTGATTTTAAAACTGCCTTGTAATCAGTATTCAGTACTGACTACATTTTAAGGTCATCTGACCCAACCTGCTTGTAGGGAATTGGGTATTTACTGTTTGTTTTACTTTCCACTTCTGTGTTGCTGTTGCACTCAGTTGGCCAACATTGCACCGGCTCATTTTCTCCTCTTTGCCTGCCAGACTTCGTAGACACTGAAGCACCACTTAAGTATGCTGTCTATATTTCTCGTTCTCTCTCTCTCTCTCTCTCTCTCTCTCTCTCTCTCTGTGTATTCTTATGGGATAGACCTTTACGCTGTAAATAATGTACAGTCTGAACCATGGTTTGAAGACAATCCTGCTTTCTTTTCATTTCCCCCGTTCTCCAATTGCAAGACCACGAAGTTTTCATTGAAACTTATTTGTTCCTACTTACATTTTGCAGAAGTGCATGAATTGATGTCACCCTTTATTGTTTTTTGTTGTATTTGGTCCACCAATCAATTCAATTCCATGCTGTGCTAAAACACTAATGCATGATTTGACTGCAGAGTTTGTGAATGAATGAGTTTTTGCCTCTCTGTTACCAACATTTGCAAGAAATTAGATTAGCATTTTCTGTCCTTTCATTATTTTCCTTCATGAATTCAATGTGAAGATTGACCGTGTAATTGAACGCTTTAAAACACTGATCAAAATGCCTACACAAACAAGCTTCTGTCCTCATGCATCGTCATTCATCCAACAAATGAACAATTCAACAAATGGATGGCCACGCCTCTTTTTTTTTTTACAGTTTAATTTTAGCCCTGACAGACAAACAAAGTAGACAGACTGACAAAATACCTTTGTATACATCGATAGAAAGATAGACAACAACACAACAACAACAACAGCACAAGGCACTAAAGGTAAGCTACTAAATTTATACCAATACAAACTATAAAAATATATATAAATGATAAAGAATACAGGATACCCAGTACCCAGGAAGGCTGAATTGTGTCCTGTTTTACCTCAATGATGGAGCTGACCTTTTTGATGAGTTTGTTAATTCTGTAATGATACAAGACCTGATCAGTTCTTACTCATAACACTTTGAAAATAGGTACGTGTCTCTCCACAACCCCCTCCGTCTCTCCTTCTGTTGTGTGCATCACCTTCCTTCCCGTCCAGTGTCTGTCTGTTTGTCTTTTTCATCTCGGTGTTCAGTGCTGTGCTGCGACTTTTTAACAAACACAAGGCCCCCCCGGTGCAGAAAATTCAAACAACAAAACATGATTTAACAGTGGGGTGGAGGAGTTGTACGCTCTGTAATCACATTGTATGGTGTTTGTGCGCATGTAAAAGCAAAATAAAACTGAAAACCTTGAGTGAGGCTTTTGCGTGGCATCCCTGCATCCCTGCAAATGTGTGACTGAGAAGAGGTACACAGTCATACACACACTTGTTGTTGCTCTTGTTGTCTTTTTTAATAGAGGGAGATATCAGTGCAGTCCAGCACTTGGGGGGATTCTGTGTGCAGAATACTTTCTGTGATAAGGCTTTCTGTGAGAACTGCTTTGTGAAACTGAATGAAAATATAAAAAACTTAACTTATTTGATCCAGTTTCAATCTGTAATTAATTTATTACAAGTATTAGACAAGCACACTGCATTTATTGCAAGATTAAAAGCACATAATCAGTTCTTCCAGACTTTAACGTGCTGGGTCTTGAGACTTGCTTTTTTTTTTTTTTATAACTCCGGTGAATTAATTTGTAAGAGTGACGCATGTGACTGTGAAACATTGATGCCACAGATCTTTATTTGGAACTTCATCATTTGCCATTTTCGTCCTAATGCACACACACAGGCCCTTTTAAAGCAAGGTCCTAACTTTCAGAATGCATTCTGGCCTTTGTGGCTAACGCCGTGCGTCCACGAGGAAGGCTGTTGTTACGGTGCAGTCCTCTCCACACGTCAGCGCCGCCTGTGTTTGTGAGGGGCCACTGAGGCAGAAAATGGGCAGGATATAGAAAGAGAGGAGTCAACTGCGCAGAGTCGTGTGAGTAGAATGGGAATGAGGCAGAGGCAGAGAGAGAGGGGAGGGAGTCAGTGGGAAGTAGAAACAGAGGAGAGGAGATAGAGGGAGCCAGAGAGTTAGAAACTTAAGGACCTTAAAATGAACATGGCAACTTGTACACAAAGAAATTGCACCTATAATTTACCTCTTGTTTACCTTATGTACTCTCGTTTTGTGCTTGCTAAGAGAACATCAGCATACATGTAGTATTTGCTAAGAATTGAAAAATATAATCTGGATAGATGAAAATAAATGGATTTCTAATTTTCTAATTAATTATTAAATTATTTCTTATTTAACTATTACTAATTATTGTTTGTGTTGTCAATTCGCCTTTTTTGTCCCCCTTTGACAAAAAAAACCCAGCAAATTATATCAAATTAAAGGAAGGTGAATTTTATTGAAGTCACATTATTGAACAATTGTTTATATGTCAACGTGTGACCGTCTAAGTTGTAAATAAATAAACGCTGCAATAAGAAAAACGGACTTTTCCCCTACATTGTTGTACTGAAGCTTGAGTTTGTGTCGTCCTCCACTGTTTACATGTGACAAGACAACTGAGCTAAGCTGCTGAACTGCTGAATCCCTCCAATTGAAAGTACCTCCCGTTTCCACGTAAGCCTTTTCTACAGTAATGACTGATCTTTCTCACACTCAACACCCCCACACGCTCTATTTGCATCCACATTTTGAAACCCACGGATCATGTTGTGAAATTGCACATGGTGAGTCTGACAAACAAAAGAGGTAACAGAGCAGCGGAAGGTGTGTCAATTTGTAGGAGAAACTAGCAGGAGAGGAGAAATGAGGTGATAAGTAGCTGCGGTGTTATCAATAGCTGCCTACAGTACCTCACTGGCCAGCACTTTGAGTTGTGGTACTTTCTTAGACAATTCACACTTTTAGGTGTGTGTGTGTAAAAACGCTCAGAGGGAGATGTAGCATTAGTGTGTGCAAGGGTGTATATGTGTGAATGAGCCTGAGTGCAGTGAATGTTTGTGTGCAGAATAATTACTTTCAGACATGTTTCACCCAGCAGCCTTAATGTCGCCAGTTGTGTAGAAAGAATGTGACACAGGGTTGATTTTATTCGGTCCAATGGCCTTCTTCTCATCCAAACTAAGGAGCCCAAAATCTACATCTGCAATTATTGCCAAGTCCATCATGTCATGCGGGAGATGCAGGCTGACATAAATTGAGCGGCCTGGTGCACAGTAAGGCTGGTGGTTACAGTGTATTATTGTCTCTAAATGTCCCTCTAGCTGATTTGCCAGGCTCCAGCACCACCTCAGCACCATTCTGGGCCTTCTTTCTTTCTCTTCCTTCCTTTCTTTCTTCCTGTACCACTCGGGAAGCTGCTCCATATCGTTCTGGAGGGAGGAAGGGAGAGCCATATCGATTCTTTAATCAGAATGTTGGCGTCCTGATGAGACTCTGTCTGGCTTTGGTTTTACATCTACTGCTTTGTTGAAATGTGTTCTCTCCATGAGTCAAGAAGCCCAGCCTTCCAGTCCAATAACCACTGCTTTCAGGGTTTCTGCACACTAAACTAATCAAACTCAGACACACAGATTTGCTTTTTAATCCACACTTTCCTAAAACAATGCTGTCAGGGTATCTACTCTGCCTGTCATGTCCCTTGTTTCCTGTTTATCTCCTGTGTTTCCTATTTTTGTCTGTGTGCTGGGCGTGGCCTTCCAGTTTCCTCTCCTGCTTACACACCTGCGCATCTATGACCATCTAATCTATTCAACAAGCTGCTATAGTATTTCAAACACACTCCTGCCTGCCTGGCCTCCTGTCTAGCCCAGCTTGCTGCTCTGAAGTCTGCTCCGCTGCTTGTCCTGCTTTGCAGCCTCTCCAACCGGTTCCCTATCATCCATCTTCACAAAGGTCAACAATAAACCAGCTTTTTGAAATATGGAATCCTTTCTTTGACTGAGTTCTGATTTTGGGTCTGTAAACTCACTCTCAACAAGAGTTGTTGAAGATTTGGATTTCCTACTTTAGCAGATAGTTCACTTTTATATTTCATTGTTTGTTTCACATTGTGTCCATCTTGACCTCATTTCTTTATCCTCCGCTATATTTTTTTTAAAGGAGCCTTCTATCTAATGGCTAGTGTTCTGTCTGGGTCAGAAATGGTCCAGTCGGTGCAGGAAAACCAAATGAAAGTGTCACATAGCCCCAAATAAGTAAGAGAAAGCTCATGGGTTTCACGATGCAATACAAATAACTGACTCTAGTTTCAAGTGACTTGAAATTTTAACTTGTTTTCAAGAGAAATAGTCCATGTCAATAATTTTCTAGATGTGAATATCTGCTGAAAAGGTCATTTCTAGTGTCACACATAAACCACACCGTCATTCAGACTCCAAAAACACACACTGCCTGTATCAATATTTGGAGTGGGACAAGTGAATTATTTAAATCTCATCCCCTACTTTGAAAGTAGTTTCAAAAGGCAGTGAAGTTTGGTCTTCAAATATGATCTTTTTCCATTGGCAGATCATCCTCAAAGGGAAAAGAACTTCTTCAAAGTCAAGCATCATGGAAAATATTCCTGAGTGACAGGTAACATCAGAACAATACACTGGCCTCTGATTCTCCCTTTCCAAAAATAGAGGAGCTCATCAAAAATCTCCTGATGTGACGGTAAAATTATTTATTTAAGATTTTACTCTTAAGAATACATGAAAAAGCTTCTCAGTTACAGTGACAAGAGTATTTATAGTTACTTTTTTTTTTTTTAGCCCTGCACACACACACTGTTGTACAAACTCACACATTTATGATGTGGTTTCCTGCTCCGAAGTCTTATTGCAGCTGGCTTCAGACAGTCGTCTCACTGCTGATGGATATCATCTGATCTGTCTCCTGCTCCCCGTAGCTCAGCCTAATCTGCACAGCATTATTGCTTTGTTTGGAAAGTATATTACCCTTCCTCCACTGGTGGATGAAGAAACAATGTGCTGCCGTTTGCAGTCAAATATTGCTCGGAGTCTCTTCTGAAATCAAGACATATTTGTCTTGTGAACTTCATTCATTTACATTCCTTTCCAAAAGCTTTGGTTCTGCCTTGAGAGAATTTGTACTAAAACCACGATACATCTGGAAGACAATCACTTGATTTGATGAACTCAGACTGCAGTCATGGCTGCAGATAAACTTTGGAATACATCTTTACAGAAGGAGGACTGTGGATTTTGCCCTTCATCACTTGCCTTAGAAGCAAATAGTGAAGGATCTCTTGATTGCCAGTATGCACAGAAGGAACCATTAAAGCAAGAAAAAAGACGTGACATCATGCCTTGGACTCTTAAAGAATGTCATTTTACATCTCCTCCTAGAGGTCATCCTGTCATCGTTTTGGTTTTCTGTTTTTTCGTCTTTTATTTTGAAGTTTTCTCTCCCATTTTTCATGCCTCCTCCTTTGGATTTGTCTGACCGAGCTGGACAGCTTTCCCAGTTTTGACCCACGGTGGTGAGGAAGTGGAAGTTGTTCATTTGTAATAGTTTGCATTAAAATAATTGAACTGCAGTAGCCTCGCCTCTGTGTCTGCATTTGGGTCGTGTTCCTTGCGTAACACCACCAAAATGCTCTCCAAACTTTTGACGGTTTTCTTCTCTGTCGGTGCTCAAAAATAAATCTGGGAACATTTACACATGTGTACACAGCAGCCGGATGTTGTAACTGATGTTCAGACACTTTTTTTTTTTTTTTTTTTAGCTATAATGAGGTCAAACAATTTTCACTTCCCGCCATCTTGCACACACATTGTCAGTTATTATTCGTGAGCTGAGCAGGGAAGCAATGAAAGTGTGCATTGATGCCACCTGACAGCCCATTAAACCAGAGAGAGATGGGGATGCAATTAGATTGTCATCCATGCTGGAGTTACTGCTGATGAACCAGATGGAAGGGAAAAAAAAGGAGAGGCTTATTTTTTGAGGGAGGATGACTCTTTTCAGGGTGAACGGATGGTTTGTTTACGGACATCTGACACAATACCCAGTGACTGAGAGATGAAGATTATTGTTGTGATCAGTGTTGTATTTGTTTGTCTGTTGGCCCTGGGCTTTCTCAGCGGCTGAGATAAAAGGATAAACTGAGGACAAGGTTTTCATCAAGGAGAAACAAAATTGATCCTACCTGTCAGTCACTTCATTCTATGAAATAATCTCTACACTTCCATGACAAAAATGATCCTGTTCAGACTTAAAGGCAAACTCATGAGTTAAAACTCTAGGTGACACAACAAATGTGAGTGGAGTTTAAGAACCATGCAAACAGAGCATAACTGTAAATCCTCGTGTCGGTGAAGGTGAGCACTGGCACATTTATAGTGACGCTGATGAATGTACATTGCCAGTGAAGATAAATAAAAGTTGTGCTCTCTTCTCCACATGCTCTGCACCTCTTCCTCCCTCTTGCTGTTGTTGGCTGATGAATCTGGGGACCTACAGCCTCACAGTCCATCTGGGGGTATATAATGGCTCAGGCGGTGCCTCCTGCCCACTTTTATGTCACTTTTTTGTGTTTTGTCACTGGCCGTGTTTGCGTAAATGTGGTATTTTGTCAAGACGTAGCCCATAGCCATTCTAATTTATAGTCAGGATAATATCAGATAGAGATTTAGCTCTTAAATGCCAGGTAATGGATTTTGTGATAACCTTGTTTTAATGTTTTTGTATCTTAGCAACTGAACTCAGCTCCTTGTTGGGGTGAGCCACCTTTTTATTTTTTACATGGCCTTTTTGTGTTTCCATAGAGAGATACATTTACCACTGTGCACATGAGATCAGAATAAAGCTGTTATAAAACTCGACAATTTATTTAACTCAAGAAGTAGGACAATCTGCCAAATCAAAACCATTTATGTCCATCCAATTTTTATTAACTTATTATCGAAGTACTTTGCATTCATAGTATCTCCCTCTTGTTCTCTTTTTCCTTTCAGTATAAAAGCCTCGCAGTTACAGTTCCTTGCCAGTGGGAGGTGTGATGTTCCACCAATGACCAATAATTGACCCTTCTAAACCCTTCATCTCCTTATGTGTGTGTCTGTGTGTACAAGTCAAGTCCAGTCAATTTTATTTTTTCTATAGCACCAAGTCACAGCAAAGGATCTAATGACACTTTCCAAATAGAGCTGTAACCGAGACCCAGCATTAAAACAAAACAAAACAAAATAAAATAAAATAAAATAAAATAAAATAAAATAAAATAAAATACATAAATAAATAAAATTATGAAAAGTAATTTTCAAATCTAAAAATAAAGAACACCAACATGATGTAATATTTAAAAAAATGTAATCTAACATAAGTTATATATTAAATATGATAGCATTATAATCTAATATTAGTATTGTAAGATTGCCAGTGTATATACTATAACCCATATGTCTACAATTTTTTATGTATTGTATAAACTGATTAAGTACAATATATGAATTGTTCTTGAATCATTTTGGAATTATATATAAATAATTCTGTAAAATAATTAAGATGAATTAAATAATGAACTGAATCGATGAAGATGCCATGTGTTGAGGGGGAGGGGGAGGAGGAGGGGGAGGAGAGCATCACTGAAAGCAAAGATTAGTATTTAAGTGCTGAGATAGATGATTATTGACTTTGACAAGACTGCTGACATTGACGAAGGGAGGCATGCTGGTGAATGGATGGATGCTGAGGACACAAATTAGTATTCAATATTAATTTTACAAATTAGTGCAGACATATCAGCATTGATGATTCGTTCAGAAACTTGGTCAAAGATTCTGATTTATTACAGCAGTGAAGATATCACCCCCTGAGTTGAGTAAACAGTAAATCACTCTATTGTAAATTTAAAAAAAAATATGTGTGATCATCCAGGGAAAGTCAACAAAGACTGCAAACACTCATCAGAGTCCGTTACTAAGTTCACTGATCATTTATTCAGATACAAAGTTAAAGAGAAATCACAGCTTCTCTGATGACTCCAGAGGAGCTGTCCATTCCGGCGTGGTGCTGAAATGGTGAAGCTCCTTCAGGCAGCACCTCCCGGAGTTCTGTGAAGGCTCAGTTCAAGATATTCGCCGGACTAGACTTGGCCAAACAATTAAAAGACATTTCTGAGTCACATTCATTCGCAAGAAATATCCTTTAATTGTAAAGTCAAGTGTAGAAAATCATCCTCATTCCGCTGAGTGGAAACGAACCCATTTCCCACAGGTCGTCACTCTCTCCTGGTGTATGTGAGAACACATGAGCCGACAAACACCTGGAATGACATCACAGGAAGGATCAGTGACGTCACATGTACATACGCCGAGGATCTGTGTGAACTCGTCAGTCACAGGCCACAGACGACAAACGTGCCCCGGTCTTCATTAAACCTGCAGTGTTACACGTACAGCAGATCTAGATCATAGTGGAAAAAAACGAAAAGCCTGAAGGCGGCATGTTGTGACAGATGCTGCTGCTGACTTGTTGAAAACTCCCCTGGCTGCATCCTGTCGTGAACTCATCTCCCTTCTTTTCTCCACTGTGACACCAGCGTGTCCGAGCCTCATCGAATCTGCTCTTCTCTGTAGCTGAGGAGTCCGGCTCCCCTTTACTCACAAACTCACCCCTATCACGACTCACCGTTCCTCAATCTGGCTTTTTGACCCGTCACTCGTTTCTGCAAAGTCCTCCATACAGCGCTGAGAAGATTTTACGCACGCAACGACGGCAAAAGCCCCTGCTCGCCTGGCATCATCGCAACATTCGAGCTGAGCATTTTACGCATGTCGGAGCTTAATTCATTCTTAGCTCTGAGAAACCACCGTTAAAAAGTGTAACCTGTCTCGGATAGTCGGGATCTCCTATTCCTGCGAAGCGCGTCATCCACAAACTCCCTCAGTTGCCAGGGGGACAAACCCCCTCACAACGTTGTCATACATGATCCGGTATTCTTCCGGGCTTCTGCAACTCTAGACATCAATACAATCACCCGAAGTTGGTCTGGTTTATCTGTAGAATACGTCTTCCCCTTCGCCTCTCCATCTGAAAAGGAAAAGAACGAGGCAAAACCAATATTGTCTTGAATTTACGCATGGATACCGAAGTCTCAAGCACGAGCACGGTGATGCGTTATAGGACATTGTCTTTGCAACGCACTGAGGGAAACCAGCCCATGCAACAGCTTTGTTAATGCGCGGCAGTAATGCAGCGGTGAAGGGTCCTCTTGTTGGCTCAGAATAAGCGAACTTCAGTCGGAGGGGAGAGCGCGCTCAACGCGTGAAACCTGAAGTCGGGCGGTTGCATGTTCATTACAGGCACCTCATACCATATCCAGTGTCCGTGCCATCCCATAAAACTTACCGAGTAAGCGGATGTCCTTCCGGGACACGAGTACCTCTGCGTCTCACCCCGTCTTGCCCGCGGTGCGCACCGGCTCCATCCATCCCTCCATCTCTCTCCATCTTCATCCCTCGCCTCTCTTTTCTCCGATCGGGCTTCCAGTGCCGTAGATAGAGGCTCTGCAGTCACGTGGGTGGGAGAGAATAGAGAGAGAGAGAGAGAGAGTGAGAGAGAGACACACAGAAAGCGAGAGCGTCCCTCCTCCTCCTCCTCCGCAGTTTGCAGTGTGCTATGTCTCAGACTCGGAGGTAGAGAGTCAGAGCTGCTCGTCTGGCGGATCTCAACCTCTGAAACCAAACCCCCGGTGTCTTCTCTCGTCCCCGCTTCTCCCCTCAATTACCCGGGTTTGTTTCTGTCCGGAGTCCTGGGAGCTTTGATTTCTTTACTATTCTACCATTCTTCTTCATCTCGACTCCGGCCAACAGTTTGGTCCTTGGGATTTGTTTTTTAATACTATTCAGTGGTGATTTAATCAGTTACTTGCTGCTGCCGCTGCTGCTGCCGGTTTTACGCACCGACGCTTATTCTGGATTTCCTCATCGCTGGAGGAAACACAAAAATCAACGAGGTGGATCCGTGGATGTGCCTTTTTGGCTCTAACTGGAAATGGAAATGCTGACATTGTTATTTCATTCCTTGTGGATATTGCAATGCAACACAGTGAGCGCCGACTCCATCATTCACATTGGTAAGGCATCAACTAAGGCTTCTTTTTCTGGCTTTATGCAGGGCTCTGGCTCTGGCAGAGACAGGCTGGTGGCTGCATTCAGGGACGGTTTGAAACTGTGAGCAGAAAAGCAGGTTTATGATTGGTTTGTGATATATGGACAGGTTAGTGGTGATCAAGTTGAGTTATATAGTGAATATTCCGTGCATGAACTGATTTTCAAAAATCATCCTCTCACTGGCAAAAAGGACCCCGACCTCACACCTAATTATCATTTCGATGCGTGCCAGGATACGGCAGGAGCGGTGTTGCATCCAGGCTCAGACTCACGCAGCGCAGCTTGGTATAGAAGTGCCACCAAAGTGTTGCGCCGCGCCATCCCTCCATCCACCTCTCCATCCTGCCCTCTTCCTTCCCATGCAGGGAGAGCTCATGTCGATACAAATTCACATTCACATGCAGCAGAACACCCGAGGCTCGTAGGAGGAACTGTCCCGACGTGGGTGTTTGGAGGGTTTCGTTTTATCCATCCATCCATCCATCCATCCATCCTCCTCCCTCCCCCCTCCTCTTCCTCTCCTTCCTCCCCCTCCTCCAACATCCCTCTCTCCCTCGCCTCCCCTCATCTATAAGCCTGAACTTTGAATTGGACGTGAGTGAAATGTTAATCGAGTCTGCCAGGGGAAGAGATGACAAAGGGGACAAACGCCGACTGTTTGGGCTCTGGAATAACGTTGGCAACCAAAAGCCAGTCAGCTTTTGGTGACTAAAGGGGGCGAGCATCGCTTCCTGTTCAGTCTATTGTTTTCATCATTATAATTATAGTTAGGTCAGTTTGCTTTAGTGAAAGTAGAAGTTGCTGCAGATTGCAGAATGCAGTCTGGAAGGATCGGAGGGGATTTTGAGAGTAGAGCAGACTGATTACACACAGGCGCACACTCTTTTGATATAAAATCCCGAAGTTACACTAATTCAGCTTAAAGGCTCTGATTCGGTCTGAGATGATTGGACCCAGTTTAGAAGAGAGCTATCCAGTTTGCAAAAGGTTTGACATTTCAGATCACTGCACCAGTTCAGACCATCAGCCCCGGTCAGTTGCAGCACTGTGATGCCCTGTGTGGTTTAGTCAAGAGGGGGGAAGTGATAGGATGGGGAGGAGGAAGAGGATAGAGGAGGACAATTTTTCAAAGGAGACAGTGACAAATTGCTTCTAAAATACTGCATCTCCATCATAAACAGATGCCAGGTGATTGATTATTTATAGGCCCCAACACTTAATAATGACAAACTGCCAATACATGATATGACTTTTAACTTCATGTGTTGGATAATCATGCAAGAATTGGATACAGGAGAGTTTGAGCATTTTTTCCCTTGTATGGTGACTGTCTAATCATAATTATATCTATTTCTATACATCTACGTGACGTTCACTGAAAATAAAACCTGGGAAAGACAACACTTTGCAAGAATTATCTGGCCACTTTAGAATACATTTGCAGAATTCTAGAGTAGGGATAGAAGATAGGATGGACACTTCACTGTCTGTGTTCAGGCCACCCATGGAAACAACACAGACTGCATTGAGAACACAGAACAGCGAATACAGCAGATGAAGGATGCGATGATGATGATGATGATGATGAGACCAGATATGGCCATGAAGCCACACTGGTACATTTAGATGATCTATGAGACAGCCATTGCTATTGGCAGGTTTTACGGCTGAATGTGCTTTAGAAGAGAAAGTCAGAAGCTCTGACGGATTTCGACAAATTTAATCTGCCCTATGTAAAAATATGTGAATTTAAATCTGTTTTCATGCCTCTGAAATGCCTTGAACTTCGAGTCAAATGTAACCTGATGTAGCTTGGTACCTAACCGTTGTCGTTTTTCTTCATCTTGCCACTGTCGACTGATATATCTAAACATCAGTTTCTCTGAGAAACCAGCTATTTGGCTTCCAAACAAATGGTTAAAAATGGTTTTCTCCAAACAGGATGGCATGTCTCTCTGTAAAGGAGGATTATTTCTGAATGTCTCAAACCTGCAGTGTTTTGTCAAGATATCTGACAGCTATAGACATGTTTGTCTGTTTTAATTGCATGACAGACCTGGTGATTCTCTTGCTTTTACAGAGAAGAAGTTGGTTTGTAGAATATTAATGAAGCACCAGCTGCTTCTGGTGAAGTTGTCAGGGGGAGTTTTTGCTTGACTAAACGTGGCTATCAAGCATTTTGGCTTGTGACTCCTAACATGACACAAACTCACGTGAGCGTTTTTTTTAGAATCTCATTGTTTTGATCCTAATCTATCGTCTTTAAGTTCAGCACAACCACAGAAGAACTTTCATTTTAAACTAGGCCAGTTTAAAAAATATATATTAATTTCTTTCCTTTTCTTATTGCCAAAATAATCTCATGATCTCTTAGATCTGCCCCCTTGAGGGGTTTGACTCCCAGTTCAGGAACCACTGGAAAAAGACTTCTTTAAGATAAAGGACATTTTTACTACAAGCAAATGGGCTCCCAATGCAAATTTACTGTTTTTCTCTTCTTTTGTTTAGTATTTTGTTTACAAAATATCCATTGAGGAACCCACTCTGCAATGGCTTGATTTAATGATCATAATCTTGATAACTAGTATTCATAATGACAATCTTTATTCAAGTAACACGTTTCAAAATCTAATTTAAAAAAGGCTCACAAAACCAAAATGTATTGTTGCATAAAGATACAGTAAAAATAGCTTTTGATGTACAAAAGCTGATCTATGGTTGGCTAGCTGCTTCTAGAACCTCAGATGTTTCCCTGAACCAACTGACAGTCTGACTCTGACTGACTTGGCAGTGCAACAAGACGCCCGATCAGATGTGACAGTGTTCCAACCTCAGCCCTGAAACCCCTGGCCGAGCATCTGTCTCATCCGGCCGCATGGATTTATCATGGGTGACATATACTGGTTTGTTTGTCCCTTCCTCTTCTCTGTTCCTTGTAATGGATCAGTGGCACACATGATGGGGGGAGTCTGATCTGCAAAAGAGCTGATGCAGACGAAAACATGGAGCTTGGACCTTCAGTTGACCTGCTTGAACCTCCGGCCCATTTGCTTTGCTCTTGTGCATCGGTATTGCAGCATCCTGCATTGTGGAGGTTCAAGAATCTGAAGGTTTTGATCTCGTCAATCCACAACAGCAGCTGGTTTCACTAATTAGTCGCACCCCTACTGTTCTTTGGTTGAATGTGCACAAATCAGGGATAACAGCTGCTACAGGGCTTGGTTGTGACTGGAAGAAAACCAGAGGATGAGCAGTGGCAGTTTGTCTGATTGAAGCTCAGAACCTGGAGCAGTAAACAGGAGGAAACAATTAATTATGGCCTTAATTAAATCTCAGATATCAAGCTCTCAGTGAGGTCCACTCTGGATATGATGGGCGGTCTCGTGGGACATGTCTCTTTACAGAAAAGAGGAAGGCAGAATTGTACAAGGCAGGCAAATAATCGTGTCAAACCTGAACTGAAACTCCTGCAGCAGACTGATGAGTTTACAAACGTGTTGAGACGACATTGAACTGTTATTTGTAGAAAACATGACAACAAGTTGCCTATGGTAAAACTCAATAAATGGACATAGCTAATAAGAAATATATAGAGAGGGAAAAAACAAGAAAATATAGCTGGCATAGTTCCTCTGAAGCGTGATCTTGATGATGCAGCATATAATGATATTTTAGACAATAGTGTGTTTCTAACCTTGTGGTTTAAAGAAAGTCTTTTCCTCTTTCATCATGACAGCACAGACAGAAATATCTCCCTAGTTTGGTCTGGAAGAACTTGACTCGTCTGCACTAAGCCTTGATCCAATACATTGGATGAACTGGGAAATTGTGTGTGAATGAAACCCGAAACGAAATGAATGAAATGTTTTTGGAGGAATTGTCTCAAATTGAATTGTCTCATCATTTTTTTTGTCTGTTCTTTTTTTAGCTTGCACAGTCTGGACAGAGTACTGATTATTGATTGCTGATTTGTTATTGACTGATTATTCACCTGCATCTTACACAATGTGAGACAGTTTTGATTTGGTTTGAACAGAGAGAAAATTGAAGATTTTAGCTGCACAAAATGATAATCTTGAGGGTATTATGATTATTTTTCCCTTATCACTGTAATTTTCAATATTGAATTAATTACTGACTATAGGAATAGCGGGTTACCACCAAACAAACTCAAAAACAATCATGGCACCGACATACTGTATAACTTACAAATTGCCTATTTACACATTGTTTAGCTGTCATTTGGAATCATGTTTTTGTCTAAATCAAGGGTTCTCAAACTATGGTGAGCTCCCTCTAGTGGTACGTGGAGGAATCTGATATTTTAAATATCATACTATATATATATTTATATATATTTTTTTATATACTATATATCAAAATACTACAACGAATGAAAATACGTTAACCATAAGATGATTGAAATTGGATTTAAAATAAGTTTTGCCTTTCCTGTAATATTTTATTTCAAAACAAAATAAATGTTTGCACGCGGCACACTACTACCGGATGTAGCGCGTGCAAACACTAGTCGCAAGCTATGTGATAGATAGAAATATAGTAAGCGGAGGTAGCTAAAATGTTGAGCGGTTCAAATGTATCACAATCATGGCTCCAAACGGGAACTATTGGGAAGAAAAGTGCGGATCAGGAGGAGAATATTTCGAATATTTCGGACGACAGTGCACCGAGCACAAGTGCTAGTTGCTACTTCAGCAGCGCCAGTGAAGTGTCCACAGCACTGGCAGCAAAAGGCGCAAAACAGTAAGGAAATATGACTCAAGTTACATCAAATTTGGATTCAGCTGGAGGAATTCAACAGTTCCGGGAATATTTCCCAGTGATGGCCGCAGTGAACAACTGGATGCGAAATCCGCTCAGCATCGAAACCTCTGAAATACCAAAGGACTTCACTGTTGGTGAGCAGGAGAGTTTAATACAGTTGTCTTGCGACGAAATATTAAAGTCTGCTTTCAGAAAGCAGTCGTTGGACTTTTGGATAAAGCAACACAGCGAATACCCTGCACTTTCGGACAAGGCCGTGCGAAGGCCTTCCTTTCGCCCCCACATATCTGTGCGAGAAAGGCTTCTCTTCACTTACCGTCATAAAAACGAAATACAGAAGCAGGATGGATGCCGAACCAAACCTGACACTGAAACTGACCTCGAGACTGACCACTGAGACTGACCTCGCCTACTCATTAGGCTTATGTGAGTTGTCTGTAGTCACCAAAATGCTGCGTGTTTGAAGTACAGTTGTTATTAATGTTCTCACTTGCTGTGTTTGTTTGTGTGTGTGTGTGTGTGTTTGAATGAAATACAGTTGTTATTAATGTTCTTACATGCTGTGAGTGTGTGAGTGTGAGAGAGAGAGAGGCTACCCCTTGTATGAGAGTTGTGTGGAAGAGTTTAAGTGCCACTTGGAGAGCCAAATATTTTTTGAGGTGGTACTTGGTGTAAAAAGTTTGAGAACCACTGGTCTAAATGATTATCTCAGGTTTTGGTCTCCACCACCTTTAGCTCTTTAGCTCTTTAGCTGTAATAACCTCTCGTATGGAGGGTATTTTATAGATCTGTTTTCAGAGGAGAACGTTACAGTCCAACCAAAAGGGATTAAAATACTAATGAAGAAATTGTCGTCCAAAACATAATTTTTAAAATGCAAATGTTGAGCTCTTGGTGCCCACACTGTGAACAATGTTGCTGTCAGCCTTTAGGAGTTCACATAGGTCGATCTCGGGTTGTAGCTCTTCCTGTCCCCCTTTGGGCAGTTTTCCAGGTCTCAAGGTTCTCTAAGTGCCCTTAAGGTCAAGCAGATAACAAGACACTTTTCATAAGGAGCCTGAGGAGGAGCGATTACCCCATCCCATGAGCCAGGCAGCCGACACGAGATGATTTACAGCGCTGGTGCAGCAGCTATCAGTGACCGGGTGTAGGAACGGCAAGTTGAAACTGCAGGAATCCAGTCTTTTGGGGCTGGCAAAGCAAATGAACAGCTGCGGTCTTTCCTAGCTCCACCACTAAATAAGATGAACTAAACCCTGTTAAGGAACAACGCAAATGGCTTCCCGCACCCGTCTCAGTGAAGGCTTAGCCAGGCCATTTACCTGCACCACCTGCACACACACACACACACACACACCGGACAGATGCAAGCATGGACAGCAGCAAAGCCATCTCTGTAGCATAATGCAGCAGCCCCATTCGTTGGATTGGATAAACTTGGCATGTAGCGGAGGGTTTGACCTTACAAGGCCATTCACTTATTCTGTGAACACATTTTAGCGTCTTTAAGATTCACAAACAGGCATAGAGACGTCTGTGTGGGCACATGTAGAGGAAAAGGCTTGGAGGGGAAACCGATTCGACTGATATCAGCTTCCAGAAAGATGCTGGTGATACTGATCTCCTTATATTGAAGCTGCCAAGTCTCTGTGTTTTATGCTGATACTGAATATCTTTAGAATAGATTTATTCATGGCAAAAAATGACAATGATGAATGATGTTCTTGTCAGAAAGACGTCTCTAAAAACTTGAGATCATGACGAGACTGTAAGATTTGCTTTCCCAGACTGGGATTAAGCGGAGTTTGGGATACAGCTGGAGCATTTGTTAGTAAGTACATCCATCCAAATTTGTTGTATGCCTTACTTTATCAGCCCAAATGGCCTTCCACTCTTTAAGTGGGGCTTAAGAACAAATTGGTCAACATCGCTGTCAAATATCAATAGTCTCATTCTAAATATCAGTAGTCCTGTCCCCTGCAGCATGTTGTGCGTTTTGCATGTTAAGTGTGGTTATGTCCCACTGAGGGAAGAGACTGAGAGCTCAATAAATAATAGAAACCTAATGGACGTAATGGTTTTAATACACTTTATTTTTAGAGTCCTGTTTTAGGTACTCAAAGATGTTTTACATCACTAATTTAGTAAGATAAAAAAAAAATACAACAAAACTAAAAAGGACAGAATAATCATGTATTAAAATGAGTTTTTAAAAGGTCACTTTTAAGACACTTCTTGAATAGTGAGATTTGAGCAGTCACTGATGTGTTGGGGGGGGGTTCAGAGAAAGGGGGCTGAAGATGAGACCCTGTCATCTCAAGTCCTCGTCTTGGATAGTGGGGACAGGAGGCAATGATTTTAGAATGGCCTCTCTCCACTATGTGGTGAGGGAGAATATCAGTGAGGTGAATAAGGACGCTTGAGGAGGTGAGAACAATTATGAACTGTGTGTGGCAAGGTGTCAGAATGATGCGGTCGCAGGATTGAGTGAGCACAGATCTGGATATACTTGGAGTTTATTAAGGCCTTTGCTGGATGTTCTCTAAATGATACTGTTGCAGTGGTCAGGACTGGAGGTGATAAAGCCATGGATCAGAAGATCAGAGAAGAGATGGATTGGCAAAGACGAGCTGTTTTCCAGTTAAAGAGGGTCTCTGAGATACGATTTGCGGAGATGTGGGTGCTATCTTATGCTCAGTGATGTCAGACATATGTGAGCTGGCTCAACGTTGAGTAAAAGTTCCTTTGAAGAAACACTTGTCTACACCTTCACTTGTTTTAAAATGAACCCCATATTTCATCATGTTGGACATTGTTGGGTAGTATTAACAATGAGCTTCAATATACCTTTGGTTTGCAGAAACACATAGTTGCAGCATTCATTCTGGTGATTGGGTTGGTCGTTGACATGTTTTTTTCTTTACATTATAATATTTAGAGTTTCTGTGCATGCAAATTAATTGTTTGCAAACCCTCTTGCCCAAAATTGCCCTTTGAGGAACAAGTAGAACCTTTGGAATTGAGCTGCTGAATTGCAGTCACTTACCCCCGATCACCCAGATGTCTCTGAAATTTCACTAACAGGCATCATTTTTCACATGGAATGAAAATGAAATATTTTATTTTTTTCAAGTATTTTATTTGTTTCCTTTTAAAAAGAAGATAAAAGATACCACAGATGCTGTTTCTCCTCTGCGTCGATGCTTTGTGGTCTCAATACATCTCACATTTGACTTACTTTACTGTAGATTTTATCCTCTCTGCTGGATGTAAATCTCCCGGTTCAGTTGCTTTTATTATTCTTTTCACTCAGATTAAATTTATGCAATCTGCTGTCACATGCCCACATGCACAGACTGATTAGTTCACTCTTGGAAGAAATATATTAGTGGATTTTGCAAGTTGCTAACTTAAGCCAAGACTCGCCTGCGTGTTTGCCAGCTGGATCTCTTGAATTATAAGCATGGCTTAATTACTGCTGCATTTCACATGACAAACTGAGGATTTATGGAGGGTTTAACACACTGCTAAAGTACAGTACATTTGCAATTTGCAAAAGTTTATTATATTTGTGTTGTAAGACATTTTTGCTCCTGGCTTATTTGAAAGTTTTCAGCTTTACTCTAGTTAGATTTGGTGTAACAGATGTTGTAGGATGCTAATGTATAATGGTCCAGCAGCTGCAGTGGATGACTCTTGATATCAATCACATTACAGTATCTCCAGAGCAGAATGAGTATGGCTTATAATGCTTGGTTGTATGTGCCAAAGTGGCCAAATGTGGTAATCTCAGAAGATGCACATTTCATTCGCATAAAGTCAGCGTCTCATGATTATTGGCTGTCTGAAAGAAGGAAGGATAGCTCAGGATCTCACACCTTGTGTGAAAACGTTTGGGCAGATAAATGAAAAGGCCAAGAATGGAGTTCAGCCTTAAGCGGGTTCCTGTGGTTTATTTCTGCAGCACTCAATCTATCTCCTGCTCCATACGGCGCGGCTGATGTTTGACAGTTTGGAAACATATTTTGTGCTCATATGGAAGCAATACATAAATAATCAGGTTGCTGTGGTGATTTGTTCTTTTCTTCATTGCAGCAGGTCACAGGGCTGTAACATCACTTATTTGGATGTTTAATTATGATAATAGCTCTGCTGTACCCACCAAGTTCCTGGCGCTGCTTTTGGACTCTGGATGTTATAAATCTTCTTGTTGTTGCCCCTTGCATTTTGCAACATTTTAGAGCTCCATATTATTTATTTCTTGTTTTTTAAATCACTGCTGGCTCAGGACGGCAACAATTTAGTTTAAATATAGAGTGCATATGAAGGCTAATACCTCACAACACCAGACCCTGTTTGGTGGAGAACAGCAGCTTCTTTGTTTTACTTTTATTTTAGTTAGTGGTGATCTAAACCTAAACCACCATGGTTTCTGAAACCACAGATTTCTTGTCTCTATATTTGACCAAGGTAATGTTTAATATTAAAGTATCACCCATTAGTTATTGGTTATAAGGCCCTTATAAGCTATAAGCTATATAAGCTTATAAGCTTATGCCAGGTGTTAATAGGATGACATATGTGTTAATAATAGCATAATAAACACATTTAGTGTGCAGTTATGCAACATCTATCTGAAACTTTGTTTCTATGTTGCTTTAAGATGAATAAATACTTTATTAACATGCATTTATTAACAATTAACTATGCTTCTCACAGCTCTCCCAGTGAGAATGAGCACTGCAAGTGGTCATGGTTGATAAAATGTGAACTAGAAAGGTGCCACCGAGACCAAACAATCCTACATATGTCTGTCTCGCACTTAAAATTCTTGGATCCGCCCCTTGACCCATGTGCACCCCCTCTACCAAAGTTTATTGAAATTGGTTGATTTAATTTTGAGGGGCATCTCAGCAGCAAGATAAATCTCCCCATGGAGTTCAGACCGTGGTGGTGGTGGTGGCTGATGGCTCTGTTGAGACCAATGAGGCTGAAGAGGCTGATGAAATGATGAAGTTGCTGAATTTACGGAGACTCAGTGCCCATAACAGTAGCATGAATGAACTGGAGGTACAGAGAGGATCATATTTAAAAAGGCCAGCAGCAAGATGATAGGCTAATAATGAAGGTGTGTCACTGATAGATGTGACCAGCTGATGAGAACAGCTGATATCTCAATGGACAGCCCCAGCCAACGACAACAGGAAATTAGGACTGAGCATGTGTGAGAAGTGTGAATGACAAGATGGAATGAGGATAAACTGCAGGAATAGTCTTCCTGCCTGAACTTTTGCTAGATCTTAATTTAGTGGTTTATAAATATATATGTTATATATACATATATCTGTAGTATGAACGTGACTGTACAACAGTGGTTAGACTTTATGAATGAGTCCATTTTCAGTCATTAGTGTTTCTGTCTAGTTTTCCAGGTCATCGCCTCTCTGACTGAGAAGGAGGCTTTTTCAGTGCTAGTGTAAAGTTAAATATAATGTTCTTGTGTATAACACTACTACATGAATCTGCTACGTGTGTTTTATTTCCCTTACGGTTTTACCTACCAGTGATTTGCCTCATGGCGCCTCTTGTATTACCACTGATGGATATTTCTGTGATGAAACAAAGAGTGTGAGACTTGCAGTGACTGTGTGTGCCAAAATGTATTGACTAAAGGAGCCAGAGTGATCAGTCAAATTTGTCCTGTGCTGAATATCCCCTCCAAAATATCATCTTTGTCAGACTCTTGAGCAGCACTTATGAAAGGTACTTTTTTTTTTGTATACTCTGTAATAATGATGATTGACAGTCTCTTTACTTGGTTTTTCTTTCCACCGGGCAACGCTAGGATGAGTGTCCATCTTTCTTACAGGACAGCAAATTCGTCAATCATTGTAGCTTGTCAAAAATTGAAATCGTCTATTATAATGTTCTGGAAATCTTTATTCTTATGTCAGCAAATCACATTTTTGGAGTCTGATTGAAATCGCAGCAGAGAACCAGGAGTTTGTGGTGCGGAAACAGAGCACACAATGTTATTGAAGGTTTTTTTTTTCAGCGAAATCAAAGTATAACCTTCTCTTTTCACAATGTAAGATTTACATTTGTACCATTTACTTTTGTATGTATTTTGTTGAGTTTCTAACCCAAAGGTTTCCAACAATGTTCCAACTTAGTGGAATCTTTAATCTTATGCAAGGTAATGGTGCCTTTCATTCGGTCGCTGTTACTTCCAGCAGAGACAGAGAGTGAGCTTTGGAAGTCATTGAACGCAACATTAATAAAAACATTACCTCATCCGTGAACGACTTTGTTGTTTTACAATGAAGATAACATCTCTTATGTTACCAAATGTCTTTTTGTTTTGACTGGTTATCACGATTATCAAATTAAGTGCAGGAAATATTTGGGTGTTTCAGCAAAACAACAACAACATTCCCTTACTTATTTTTAGTGGCATCTTAAAGGTGAGTGAGAAGTTTGGTTTAATTTGTCTACACCTTGAGACATCTGTCTCTGAGATTGTACAAAATAGAAGAGAATGGCATTTTAGTAAAAAAATAAAGAAATAAAAAATAACTGCAGCAACTCTTTCCAGCCAGGTTACTACACATAATACACATCAAACAATATCAACAGTTTTCCTAAAGATTATTTTCCTTAAACAAAAAGAAGAAAAAAGAAAGAAAAAGAAACACTTACACAAATACTGAAAGCACACACAAGAATGGAGGGAAAGTTTGTTCTAAACCAAATCAACCAGATCTCCTGACATTAAAAAAAAAAATTATTAAATTTTAAAGAAACACAATAATTTAATATTTTCATATATTCAGGTGGCAGCAGGTTTTTTATTATAAAGGCTACTGTCTACTGTCACCCAGTAAGCTTTTTTTTTGTGATTAATAGGTCCAGCAAGAAGCCAGAGTTCATGGTCCCAGATCAGAGAAGCTGCTAAATCCCCGAGTAAACCTGCTTTCTGTGATTTTACAGCCAGTTAGAGCTTTGGCTCCCAAAGCCTCGGAGCACTGGTTGATTTCCTGCCAGAGAGATGAGGTCAAGCTCATACATTGTTTTTGCGTCGGTTACAAATACATTGCATTTGGCTGCTGGCTGCTGTGAGGTTCCCACCCTGTATGCGGCTTTAAAATGTCTGCAAATACGCTTGAAATGCCACAGGCTGCGAATCACATATTTATTGTCCAACTTCAGCTGGATTTCCCTGTTTCTGTGGCATTTATTAACTATTCAGGTCAGCCTGAAATTCAATAATTTGACCTCAAGGACTTAAAGCCTATGCATGCAGTGAAATGAAATGTTTGAGTAAAGAGTAATTCATATGAGAATATGTCAAATCATGTTTCTTTTCTGTATAGACTGCTGTCTGTTTTTGTATGAGTTCATGTAATACAACCACATATATCACAGAGAGCTACTACTCAGCTGCCACAAACGCAGTGTTCTCCTCCTCCTCTGGTTTTTAAACCGATCAGTCTGCCTATACAAAGTCCTCATGTACGGTATTTTTAAGAACACAATGTCTTTATAGGATTATGTTCCATAATTGTTTTTTTTATAGAAGAGAGGCTGAAATGTTTGTTTTCACTTACTGGCGAGCGAAGAAGTTATTTTCAGGAAGGAGAGGGAAGGTTGAGAAGACGTGCCATAAAAAAAAAACTTTTGCATTGTAGAAGATATGAAGCCTCTACTGTGTCAGGAAGGACATGTGTTATCATAATCTGCACATTCCCACATCACAAAATAGAGAAATATAAATGCACGGAACAAAATAGTAGCAATATTGTTATATATTGCACATTCTTAGCTGTTTTTGACATTTACTTGCATACATATTCACAGATGCTCACCTACATATACGCACATTTGTATGTTGTACTGTATTCAGGAAGGTATTTTAATTGGCAGAGGAGCCAAAACAGGAAGGAGTGTTTGCTGGCCAACATGCTAGTTTTCGTTTGAAACAGTCTGCTTGGTGCAGGGGGAATAATAACACAACAGAAGAGGTTGCATCATGTTGGAGTGTGCTGTCATGAGGGAATTTCACTCCCAAATTGTACATGTTTTGGATACAAATTCTCTTGAATTCAGGGCATTTCACAAGACAGAAAACACAAATGTTGCACCCAAAGAAGAAGGAAAGTAGCTGTGGTGACAACAAACAAACAAACGCTCATATATTGATCACAAAACCCATATGAAGGTGTCAATTTGAGGAGAAAGTAAACAATTCCATCATTGTTTAGTTAAAGCTCACATAAGTACAAAAATAATGAGATGAAGTCACCTTTAAAGTAAATAAAATTGAAAGGAAGCAGCGTACGGAAACAGTATTTTTGGTGGAGCTGTGTCAACGCACCACTGGAGAGTAAGGGGAAAAAAAATCATCACAGTGGAAGTTATTAAGTAAAAGTGAAACACTTGTGCGGACATTCAATCGGCACGTCAGCACAGAGAAGTGCTCAGTGTTCAGCTCGTGGATGAACCAAAAGACACTGCAGTGAACTATAAATATATTGATATATTAATGTTGGAAATGCATGTTCAATTATTTACATTTATGTTTAAATGATATACTTGGTAATGTTGAATGTTCGGCAGCATATTGCATATTTGTCAGGCTCACGTGATTTATGGTTAAAAATAACGTTAACTTGGGTTTGATTATGAAGGATGTTTATGATTTTTAAGCATATTGTTTAAGTAATGCTGCAGAGATCAAATCTCTTCTGCTTTGATTGAATATAACTGATTATAATTATGCTCAATTATTTAGTGTTTGCTTTAAGGAAATTCTTAAATTTGACTCACTTAATATGTTTAATATAAAGAGTGGATTTTATATGAAAGTGATGGCAAGTACATTTTCCTTTTGTATCTAACTAACTGTCAAGCTACTTCCTCTATGCCATTAAAACCACAAAGTGCTCTTAAAACCCATGAACAGACCCTTTAAAAACTTGTCAGTCATATAAAATTGCAAACTATTCATAATTGGTTTAAATAATACTGCTGCACACAGCTTTGAAGATATGCAGACAGGGTCTTGTTTTCATTTACTGTTCAGTAGTGAGCATATGCATCTGAGCACACAATCCAATTTTTAGTCACCTCCACTGTATGGAGGTGGAAGCAGAACTCTGAGATAGATAACTCAAACCCTTGAGAAATGAAACCCACACCATCTGCATGAATATATACCATTGGTGGGAAGTGAGAAAAATGCGTTTTTGTAATTTAGATAAACTAATTTAGTTGCCTTTCCCACTAGGAGAGAGACTGAGGAAATTCATGAAAGTTAGATCCTGAGCGCACAGAGGCACCAGAGTCAGCCTGCTCCTCCCTCAGCTGTCATTAATAATTAAACTGGTTGAAGTTTGAAGCTTCGCAGTCGGCTGCTGTGAGGAAAAATATAAACCTGACATCAATCCCCCTGCCGTGCCTCTGACAGGTGCAACAAGATTCATTCTTGGACTGGATGATTGATTGATCAAGCTCAAAAGGTTAGACGGGAACCCCTCACCACCCTGCCAGGAAATCAACGGCAAGGATTTTTGGTGCCGGCCGCAGTTCATTTGTCATCGAGGTGCACAAGCAGTCTGGCAAATTTGATTCTCACTTGTAAGCAAGGTTTTCTTAATTTTGCAGGACAAATTGTGTGCATGAAATCTGGAACATTACATTAATCAATTAATCAAATCATCAATTAATTAATCAATTACATGAATGCATTTGCCTGCATTTACATCCCTCAATATGCCTCTCCATGCCATTGATACTGTTCCCTGATTTTGGACTGCCTCTCTGTTTTGTAGTTTTTTTTTTTTTACCTTGGACTGCTTACTGGTTTTTTTGATTATTATATCTCTGAACTCTACCCTTTGTGTCTCTGCCCTGTGTCTGCAATTGGGTCCTCACAATTGTGGGTGGAACTTGACACGGCATTAACTAGAATCAGTCAAGAAAAAGGGGCTTCAACCTTTTAAAACTTTGACTTGCTGCTCAAACCACAGGACTTTTTTGTTTTAACTAATCTCAGATCAGGAGATGAATCAAAGACGATCATAAATCTCTAAAAGTAAAATTCCTCATGCCGTTGGGCAGATTGTTTTTTTTTTTTTTCAGCGCACATGTCATGCAATCTTACTCACATGTATGGTCTTCACTTATCTCTTTACTAAGGTGCTCCAACCTAGAGCTCACCTTGTTCTTGGTTATGAGAAAATTAAGCATGTTTGAGGAGTAGCGTCTGGGATGGGTCACCATGAGGTGACGACACGTCTCTGAACTGGTTTTAATAGGAGTTTAAATCAGTTTTACGAACATGGGGCTGAAGGAAGGAGCTTCGTATATGGATATCTCAGAACAGAGGAAGCGGTCTGTCCAAAGGAAATTTTCCATAATGGCATTTAAAACCCCCCAAGGAGACACTCCCAGTTATGAAACCAGTGCTCCCAATAAGTTTTAATAGGACACTGAGCACTAAAGGAGCATTAAGAGATTTTTGGATAACTCTGCTATTAGAAAATGAATAAAATCATAGAAACATATCATATTTTGTGTCAGCCAGTTGTGAAATCTTATTCGCTTTCTACCCAAAATGTTAAATTTTGCAGATCCTGTTAAGAGGCATGGTTACTGTAGAAGCTGTGACCAAGAGGCTGCAAACGTTTGTGGAATACGTCTGAATATATGTCTGAGTTAAGATGACAATTAAATACTATAATGTGGAAAAGTCCTGCAAACAACCCATTTAATCATATTAATATGGATGCATGGCTAATGACTCACCGTAGCAGCTGATTAAGTGAGCGTTTTGTGGTCGGTGCCCTGGAAATAGCTCATGGCTTCTGTGTTATGTGAGGAACATGCACTGTGTGGGTTCAAATGGTCCAGTTTCACCTCCGAACAGGCTCTGATTAAAACATGAAGAAGGGCTTTACCCTGATGATGATGATAACCGGTGTTTTTAGACTTAAACAGACTGAAGCTGAAGCTCTGGCATCAAGGTATCGTGAGACCTTTGACCCATGCTATTCCTATACAGTCCTTTTATATATTGTACATATACATTTCAATGTAATTGTTCCTAAAGCTTGCCGGGATTTGAGCATCCTGCAACCCTGCCAATCTGTGTCCTCTCTCTCTGTTCCCACCTGTGCAGGTGCAATATTCGAAGAGAACGCAGTGCGGGACGATGAGGTGTTCCAGCTCGCCGTGTCTGACCTCAGTCTGAGTGACGACATCCTGCAGAGCGAGAAGATCACACACTCTATTAAACTCATCGAGCCCAATAACCCTTTCCAGGCGGTGCAGGAAGGTACGGACACCGTATGAAGCATGTTTACATTCTCTGACTGTTTGTTGTTTTTGCGGACTTGGATTTGTTGTTGCCGTGAGTCTCTTTTTCTTTCAGATTGTTAATCTTTAGGTTTAGCTGGTTCTGTCTCTTGGTGAAATATCCTCACGGCTAATGACCCAGGTATATCGACCTTCTAAATGCTGTTTAAATCCTGGCTGCTGCTGCCTGCTGTATTTCTGCTCTCAGAGGACGCTGTTGGCCTTTGATGCAGCACCACAGAGCCTCTCCCTCGCCATCTCTTTCTGTCTTATCATTTCCTCCGAGGCTGATCCTCTCTATCTCAGTCTCTCTATCGCTCACTTCCCTTTTCTTTTTTTTTTCTCTCTCTCTATCTCTCTCCGTCTCTTTTGCTGGGCCCTGGTTTCTTCTGTGCAGAGGAAGCTAGGGGGAAGCACTGAGTTGTTTGGAGTCCAGCTTTAATTTCCCCTCATAATTGCCTACAAAGAGGCTTGTAGTCCTTTAAGCTTTGGAAAGAGCTAATCTGATGCAGAGTGGATGTGTTTATGTTTCAGGACAAACAGTGATGATGTTGTAGGATGAGCGTTATGCTGGATGATGGTGATAAAAGTCATTTTTGCTCCACATTATGACGATGATAGCTGATTGTGGTGATGATAATAGATATAACTGATATTGATAATGACACTGATGCTGATTATGATGCCAGTATTGAAGCTGAGGATCCCCACGGTGATTAAGATGAAGACAGTAATACTGACAATGTAGACAGTTAAAGCCGATTAATGTCTGTTGTGATGAAGATGTTGCTGATAGAGACACGAATGTGGTGATGATTATGAAGGTTTTGCTGTTAATTGTGACGGTGATTAAGACTGTGTTGATGATGATACTTGTGTTCTGACAGTCGTGATGTTGAAGATGCTGCTGATGATGAATAATAACCGGCTAAAATGATGATATAAATATGAGGAGACTTTTCTGGAACATGTAATGCCCTTAAGAACATTTTCTGAATATTGTAGATATTGATTAACTATTTAAAAAAAAGAAAAAAAAGTATGTTATCAAAATGTTGAGGAGTTTTAGCTATTTTAGATTCTCTTATTTTGATAATACTCACCATATATTGACCCACACAAGTTGTCCAAGCCATGACTTCTGCAGAACTGCAGCAGCCAAATTGGTAAACAGGTTTACTTTGATACGTCCATCAATATTCAGTAACCTATAAGTAATCAGTCAGTCAGTCAGTCAGCTTGGAGGAGTTCACATTAACAAATATCGACTTCTTATTTTTTTTCCAGTATTTTTATTTGGACATTGCATCATTGTTTGAACTTAGCATATCATAAACACATACATGTCCATTTTTATATTTTTAAAAATGAAAACAGACAAGAAAAGAAACAAAAGAGAAAAAAAAGAAGGAAAAAAACCCCCTCTATCCCTCAGTTGGTCCAATACACAGATTATATCAATATTTTGGTATTTTACAGTATAATGTAGACATTATGTGAGATATATACATATATAAGATATATAGGTCTATATAAAATACACAAATATCAACTTGGCGAGATGGATCAGAGGAACGCAGCTTATACCAAAAGACAAGCTGTATCATCAGCTGGTGAACAAAGGTCCAACATTGCAGCATCATGATTAGTCAAATACTTGTGTGACTGAAGACCAGGTTTTAGTCCTGTGTGATGACTAAAACCGAACTCTAACACAAAATGGGCCAAGTATCAATTTAGAAAGTGAGTCAGTATTTTAGAGAATCGATACGTTATCACAAAAAAATGTTTGTGGGTTATTCATCTGTTGTTTTTGTTTGAAAACCTCACAGACAAGGATCGCAACCCAACATCAGATTGTTGTTCTCACGGCAAATTAATGAAATCACCCGTCGGAATGCTAAACAGAAGACTACCTCAGCTGGTGTGGTTGGCCTGGCAAATACCCCCTCCCCATAGCAATTCCTCAGCTCAGGAATTAATTGGTTATTTACTCCAAAAGGCTCATCAGCATCACTTAAACCACTTAGCATTCGCTGCAACTGCAATTATGTTTGTGTTTTCACCTAGAAATTCAAAAACTCTTATCCCTGGAGTCAGGAAGCAATGTGAAGTAGTCGCAGTGAAGGAGAAAATCTTAATAAAAAGATTGAACTTGTGGATGTAAAAGCTGAAACATGATTTCCATCCATATGCAATTTCTTTCCCTTTGGTTTAGAATGGAACCTCCAGCATATTTGTGGGATTACATGCAGGTACAGCATTTCAGACTGCACTGAAGACTGTATTTGACCAAGAATTTCTTATTTTTCGCGTTAAAGAGTAAAATCTATTTCTTCAGGCTGTATATGTCTCTTCTAGTTCCCTATTTACAATAATGCAATAACTCCTAGGTGTCAATATCATATAATTGAGTGTAGCTCATGCTGTTTAGCCGCAGCTGTTGCAGCAGTGATTCAGGAAACAATAGCCTGTTGACTTTTGACGCTATTTTCATGGTTGTGAGGATATTGCATCCACTGAAGTTGAGAGGGAAATGTTAAAGCACACGTGACAGCTTTGTATTTGTTCGTTAGAAGTGCTGTGTGATTGCTAACAGACATGGACATAATTGAAATGTAGCTTTTCTGGATCTTTATTTTGATTGCTGCTCATTGCTGGGGTATTCAGATTGGGGCAGGTGCAGCTGCTCTTTCACCAGTTGGGACAAACAACCAAGCCAAATCAGAGCTTTGTTGGCGGAATGAAGAATGGGAATGTCATCTCTCTGGTCTTTGGTGGTGCTCTCTTCAGCCCTGGTGGCTATCACTGCTCTGGTGAACTTCTAATGCAACCTTATTTTCCACTCTGAGGCTGGACAGTTGCCTCTATCTTCCAATAGTGGTTAATGTAGATCACCAATGGCGGAAATGACGTGAGACTAGTCAGTGTTATTCTGCTAAGTGCTACGGTACTAGCCTGTCTTTGCAGTACACCTTTAAAATACACAATGGTATCATTTGCACTCAAATATCTTGTCTTCCTTGTCAATTGTTGCTTCATAAATTTGAGATTTTACAGATTTTTACCATTTTTATTTATTTATTTATTTATATTATTTTTTTTATTCTCTATAGTTATTTTCTTATTGTACCTTTTATTATCCCTGCTGATTTAGATTTTTATTATGATGCATTGTGTTTTGTTGCTGGACCGTTTACATTGTAAAGCACTTTGGTCAACCCTCGTTTTGTTTTTAAATGTGCCATATAAATAAAGTTTGACTTGACTTGACTTGAGCATCTGTTGCTAATGTTAGCAACGGCGCTTATATTTCTTTAGAAAATGGTTAACCTTATAGCGTTTCCTTATATTCAGACCAGTCGATTAGTGAAACTTCCCAAATCTCTACAGCTGACATGAGTATTTCTGACAAAACAAGATTTAGACTTAACAATCCAGCTAATGTTTAGATTTTTATGACATCTGAAACCTTGTTTCCACTTTCACACTTCCACATGTAGACTAAAACACACAGACACGCACACAAACACACCTGATGTTGACCAGGTGTATTGACTGTTGGTCTACCGACAACGTAAACATCGTGTAATTCCATTTTTTTGTACCAGCTGTGATTTCTGTGCTGTCAAGGAAAAGACAAGTGAGAGACAGAAGGTCTCACTTATAACACACTGAGAAATACTTTGACTTATAAAAAAAAGCTTTTACCACCATAATGGACGAGGAACCATTTTTCACTAAATATTCACCTTATTGTAAATTCATTGCTGTTTTCTTAGCTGAGATGATTAAATATATATTAACTGAGTTGGCCTTTGTTTCAGGTGCACACAATTCAAATTCATTTTAAAATTTCGCTGTGGAATTAAAGAGACATTGAAAGTGAATACAGTCAGAAAGGTAATGGAGAGCGCTGGAAGAGGGAGAGAGTTATGAAGGACATTGAAATGTAAGATGAGAGGTGATGAAAAGTGAGGGGATGGGGAAAAAAAAGGGGATAAAGGGTGAGAGTGATGCTCAGAAATATGAAAAGAGAGGGAAGGAGGGAGGGGAGAGAGAGAGAGAGAGAAGGGGGGGTGAGTGAGCAGAGACTGAATGAGGGTGAGGGAAAGAGAGTAAAGGACCGGGATGAAACAGAGGGGGAGAAGAAAATATGCGGGGTGGAGAGAAGGCAGAGGAAGGGAGTGAAAAAGGAAGGAGTGATAATGAGTGTGTGTGTGTGTGTGTGTGTGTGTGTGTGTGTGTGTGTGTGTGTGTGTGTGTGTGTGTGTGTGTGTGTGTGTGTGTGTGTGTGTGTGTGCGTGCGTGCACGTGTGCACCCAGCTGGTCTCTCTCTCACCCTGACCTTTTCTCAGAGCTGCCATGATTCTTGGTCCTCAGAGACTCCAATGACAGCCTGGGCTATAGTGGATTATGGGTTATGAGAGAGGGATTCACACCCTGCCTGTGTGTGTGTGTGTGTGTGTGTGTGTGATGAGGTGGCTGGCATGGTTGAGGATGAAATAAAAACTCAGTTTTAGTTTATTAAAGTGCGTTTCCACCAGTCAGCTCACTCTTTCAGCTCCATGGCCTTATGGGACAAAAAATTAAACCCCCCAAACACATGGCACCGATTTGATACCGAAGACTACGATGAATAACATAATAAATGAATAGTGTGTGATAATCTTTGTAACTTAAATTCTGTTTTACATGATTGTTAATTTTGAGGTCTGACCCGTTAGTCAGACACTTTAAGCAACATAAAGATATCGCCTTTACATATGTGAAATTTGTCCAAGTGATCAATCATCTCACAGCGATGGCAGCCGCGGTGATCAGCCCTGGTGATAAAACGCAATGAAAGTAACCTTTTGAAAATGAAAACCCGGACAAAATATTTCATTTTTACCAATGAAAATGAAACATGCGGAAAGCGTGTTCCGTTGGCCTCGCGATAGACATGGACACCTGCGACCCTGTTAAATGCAAACATCTAAAACCATGACAGCAGGCGTGGGCTTTGTTCAAACTTCAGGCGGATCAGATTTGTTTCTGTTTTTTTGAGAATCGATACGGTATCGCAGAACGTGATATCGTGATACTCAAGTGTGTCAATAAAGTTTATTTTGAAATAGATTTCTAATTTCTGTTTGCACCAAGAGACGAAAACTAAATCAAAACCAAAATTTCACACACACACACACACACACACACACACACACACACACACACACACACACACACACACACACACACAGTGAACAGTGCTCATCTCAACAACACAGCGACCGAAACTGGTGACTGTTCGGTGGCTCTGTGGTTCTTACGCCTCTTTTCGCAGCAGAGATCCCTTTTGTCATAATAGAGGCTGCTTATATTGATAGGACTATAGCTCTTCATCCACAGAGGCAGATATGCAACACTTTCAGCCTCCAAAGGAATCTCACTGAAACCATCTGTCAAACCAATCCGCTCAGATTACATGCCTCAAGTTTTCAACAAAGACGCGAAGGCAGAAAGCTGTTCCTTGAGCAGCTCTAATCCCTTTTAACGTATCGGCTGTATTTTCAATAAAGACGTCCTTTTATCCCCTGTTTGTTTTCCTTCACTGGTGATACACTTTGGTTCGACGGCCTCGACTCTCTGACCCAGCCGTCTGTAATACGGATATAATCTGATGAACTTTCAAACACTGATTACTTATTCTTTGATTGGTTTTTCAATTCAAACAAATTAAGCTAATTATCTTATTATGATCGTGTTCGGCTCAGCTCAATTACTATATAATTAGAGGAGAAATGACTCGGCCCTGGAAATGAGCAGTGGAATGTCATGTTCTTCATTTTCTTTTTGTTCCTCTCCACTTTCTCTGTTTTATGTCCATCTTTGCATCCTTCCTATCTTCTTCTCACCCTGTGGCCTTAGTCTCCTCTTCTTCCACCTGTTTCCTTTCTTTCTGCAGTCTCTTCATGTTCTTGCACTTTTTTTTTTTAAAGATAATTCTGTTCTCCCGTTTTCTTAATTGCTCTCATTTTCTCTTGGTTGATTTTGTCATTCTTTGCATCTCATTTTGTGTGCGCCTCCTTCTGATTCTTTTGATTTTCTGCCCGATTACATTTCTTTGGTAAATGGCTTCCGTTTCTCTTCCATTAGACTTTCTGTTTTCTCCATTTCCTCTGTACTGTTTTGTACTTGGGTTGAATTCTAAATGGGGAGTTTGGACTTAGACAGGTGACTGAAACAGTGTTTCTGGTGATTATTAGCAAATGTAGCAATGTTTTATCAACTAGCTGACTAATAGCACACAGCCCTACTTTATAGGCCTATGCTGTCTTCGTAATTTTCATAATTACTTGTGTCATGATGTCATTTCCTGTGACTTCATTTATTTTCTAAAGATGTTTTATGTTTGATGTCCCTCTTTTTCAGCATCTTAGTTATTAGTCAGTTGGTCCATGCATTGTGGTTGAACAGTTTTGTATATCACAATGTAGTAAAATGTTGTATGATGCAATGGAGATTATTCCTCTGATGTACAATCAATAACTTCTTAGATGAGTTTTTGAATATTACTTGTTATTTGAAGACTCGCATCTCAAGGCATTTCAAGATGCAATGTGTTGGTCAACAGTGGTCCAGTGTCAATGTGTGTACTGTATGTTTAGGATGGGTCAGAACCTTGTGTTTCTCATGGGGTCAGGGTTTGCAGAAGACGTTGGGGATGAGACAGAACTTGATTTATACTGTGTGAAATGATTTTTGTAAGACAAAGTAGGACATTTTGCAAAACATCTAAGATAAAGTATGGAGAAGGTGCAAGTCCAAAATGCAAACAATGCCAAAAACATAAAACGGTAAGGATAATTAAAATAAAAACACGCAAACACACTGAGGCACGCTTAAAAACAAGCACATACTTAAAAAAAAAAAAGGACACGCACACACTCGAAAATACCAAAATGATTAAATTAGCGTACATTTTTCAGCTCTTATCTCTGTGTCTGCCTGGGAGGATGAGTTCATTTATAATGCATGTTAAATGCAGAACAACTTGATACGATCTGCTGTGTGTGAGTGTTTTGCCTGACTGTCTGTATTTATTTGAGCGACGGCTCCTGCTGTTAGATTCCAGCATACAAATTGGTCTCGTCTGTCCCACAGCAGTGTGTGTGTGTGTGTGTGTGTGTGTGTGTGTGTGTGTGTGTGTGTGTGTGTGTGTGTGTGTGTGTGTGTGTGTGTGTGTGTGTGTGTGTGTGTGTGTGTGTGTGTGTGTGTGTGTGTGTGTGTGTGTGTGTGTGTGTGCGTGACAAAATGTTTTTAATTTTTCATGTTTCACTGGAATATGCAAAGAGTTTTGGACCGGTGTTATGACCACTGAACGTTTTGATATGTGCCTTACTGTGTGTGGTAATGCCCTTATTGCCTATTGTCGTGTCAGACACTCTATCTGCTGCCGCAACTCTGCGTCGATTGCATGTTGTTCCAGATAAATAAGGATAAAAAAAAAAAAACTACAAAAGACCTTGCAGATGTTGTTCCTGGTCTAATGATGCTAATATTAACCATCAATTGACTCTGAGATCTTTCTTCATCTCAGACTAACAGCTTTGTTGTTGACTGTTCTCTCCTCCAGACAGCCGCCTGGAATCACTTTATTCTCCTGCCATTATTAGATAGTGATTCAAAGATATGATGTTGTTAAAAGTAAAGAACTGATGGTGGTGATGATACCAATAGATTTCACACATTTAGCATCGAGATGCCGCTGTGATCCAGGTCGGATTTTATTTTGTGGTTAATTGGCATGATTCTTTATTTCCAGGCCGGGAGATACCAATTTTCAATTCTTAAAATCCATTTTAACAAAAAGAAAATTACATTACATGTACCCAATGTTATTATAGGTCCCGATTAAAGTCAACACACCTATTACTATACTTTAAATCCCGGTCATCATATTGCTGTCCTCGGTAATATCAGACGACAAAGGCATCTAATGCTTAGAGGACGATGACTGTCCGTTCCTTCTCGCAGTTAAAAACTCTCCGCTCTTTAATTTACATCATACACTGTTGCCGGACGACGCTGCTTAGCGCAAACATCCCATAATCGACTACACACACGGCTAACAGCAGGGGTCATCACTTGCACTTTCAGGTGTTTCATCATACTTGTTTTAATGGCAGATGTTAGGAACAATGTCCTTTTTCCCCATATTGCATCGCTCACTATTACCATATAGAGCCTGATAAAACACCAACTTTGATTTAAAACACTTGAACCCCACCTCTGGGTGTAAGACAGCATTTTTCCTGCAGACCTCTATGATGTGTAACTTGATAGTTTAATAGTTTAATAGCTTGTCGGCTCACTTATGCTCATAAGATTTACTCCTTAAGTAATTTGACACCAATTGACAAGGAATTTCTCAGTACTCTATAGTATTGAAGCAATTTGGCTCGTGCCTTGGAAGTATGGAAGTTCAGCACCCAGTCCTTCCACTACTACTACTAGTTTGGAGATTGAACCAGCAACCTTTTGGTCACAAATTTATTTCACTAACGTCTGCTTTTGCTTGCTGCAGCCTCAAAATGAAGCTGCTAATAAAATGTCGACAGTTTTGTGCACAACATTCCGACCCTTTCTGTTCTTATTATCCTATTATTACTTTTTTTTTATAGCAGATTGTGTCATAGAAGCCTTAAAAGTAGTATATTTTACTGCTACACCCAGAGAAAACCAAAGAATAGAGAAACTGGTTCACCCTTTGGACTCATGCCAGCGCCCAGGTTGGGAACCATTACATGTTTACATGTCTCCAAATTTGTTTGAAGCTTTCCGTCTACCTCTTGTTTACACGATAGGACTATGATCAGACAGAGACACACTTGCTCATCTTTCCATGCTGGGGGATCAGATAGGAGTTTGGGGTGACATGAAGGATAGAAAATGAGGAGAGCAAGATAAAGAACGATGAAAGATATCCACAAGGACACTGAGAAGATGCCCCGGGCTGAGCTCCTGCTTCACTGCTTCCCACCAATGATTCGCACACACACACACACACACACACACACACACACACACACACACACACACACACACACACACACACACACACACACACACACACACACACACACACACACACACACACACACACACACACACAGTTCCAGTTCAGTGTATTCAGTGGTTTCGGTTTGTGATTCGCTCCCTGTGTCTGAGCGTCTCAGCTACAGTAGGTGGGTGACTCTTGAACCTATTTGTCATGGATTTCAATTTCATCTGACGCTGACTTAGCTGTCCTTCTCTTATTATTCTGTCTCCTCTGAGTATCAGAGTAGAGTAAAGACTGTGTCACTGTCGGGGCTGGGAAAATGTCACAAATCCCAAAATCAAATGGGCACCAGCTGCTGTTTATTACAAGTTAAGAAAGAACAATATGAAGATTAAAGTTCTGTATCACTGTGAATATTATTTTATATCACGTTATTCATGTGTATATAGAGCAAAAAAAAAAATCTTCAGGTAACTTGATGAACAAGCTTTTTGAATCCTTATAACAATACAAAGTGCACTGTGTAGTGCATAGATGATCATTACTGATACAACAAACTTACTCTGTGATGGCATGATGTAAAAAGTGAAGCTGCAAATCGCAAAATGCAGAAAAAAGAACAGTGTTACTCTTTAAAAAAAACAGAGAAAAAACAAAAAAACAAAACAAACACCAAAGAAAAAAAAAAATCTATATTTCTTTCAAATTATTATTTATTCTTTAATTCTAACTAAGGTAACATAGTCATTCTTACTGTTATTAATTAATATGTGTCTTTCTTGTTAGTGTCAGTACTGTCAGCATTCTTATAATACCTTATATATATCTAAAATACCTAAAATGCCAATAAACTAAGGATAATAATAATAAGGATAAGCGTAGGCATCAAGAAAAGACAGGAAAAAGTAAATAACCTAAAATGTCCAATATTTGGAATCATTTCAAGCTGAAACAAACCAAAAACTCAATGTGCCGATATTTTTAAAACCGAACTATAGCACAACATCTCAGCATAAAGCAACCAGTCTACACAGACTGGAGCAGGCGCAATGTAACGTCCACGTTAGCATTTAATGCACCAGTAAATCAATACGATTGCTGCTTGAGATGGCTAGTACGTTAATTATGGCTACATGTAATGGCTAGTGAAGAACGTAAATCATCGCGGTGGCTCGTTGTGATGTCACCATAACCAGAAATAACCACAGAAAATAAAATGCTGCAGTCAATTTGTGAAAGCCTGAACGTCATTCATGTTATTATCATCCGTCACTGTGATGCATGAAATACCCCAAAGAGCAAAACATCAGGTTGTGTACTTAGCAATCGGAGCTGGAATTGCACCAGTCCAATACAGCCGGTAGATTTATTTTGGTTTCGATGCAGTGAGTCATAAAAACCTCCACCATAGTAAATACATGTACATTAGCCACTTGGATTAACTTACTATTGCTCTTTAATAAAGCAAATCTAACACTTATCCAATTATTCAATTACTGAAAGAAGAATTGGCAGATTACTCGGATACTAAAATACTTGATAGCTGCAATTCTAAATGCTCTTTGAAATAAATTGCCTGGTTTGAATGCCAAAGATCCGATAAACCTAAAGCCGCTTACTTTTTTCCCTTTAATTAAAAGACAAAGACAAGCAAATATTTGCGGACATTACCTTAAGTTGCTCTTTGTGAGTTTTTTTTTTTTGATTCCACTTCAAATCCGTAAGTCATCACAGATGCTTAAGCAAAAATCCTAAAACGGCCCATAAATCCTCCAGCAAACCTGTGATGGACTCCACCTTCATTCTACCATTCACTTTGAGAGAGAAGGTGCCACGTTTATGAGAGCTGGCAACGCATTTATGGGAAAGACGGTCTTCAAAGTGAACTGAGCCATTTCAGCAGTTCATTCCGTCGACAAACACACTCAGAGAGCTGCCAAGATCTTCTAGGGAGACAGAGAACTGCTTCATTAGTATTCTTTGCTGTTCCTTTACAGGGCGATTATTCACCATTAGCTGCTTTTATGTAGTTTATTGATGTCACAATTTAATAACAGCTAAATTATCATCGATTCAAACTTCCATCTGCTTTTTCTGTGATTGAGGCTTTGAGTCATTGTTATTGATATGGAGGGAATCATCAAATAGAGGGGAAGGTTGTATTACAAATCTGAATTAGTGTGCGTTTTGTGACTTTTTGTTAGTGCAGGAGAGAGCGAGCAAAGGAAAAGAAAGGCGTCTCTGCCGCTCATACTCCCCCCCAGCGTGTCTCATTATTGTGTCTGCATTTCAACGTCTTTCCATCTACCTTTTGTACCGTCATTTTTCTGCTCAGTCAAACCCGTCTGCCTCCTTCTCCCCACGTACTTCCATAACATCTCTCTTTCTCTCTTTGTCTTTATATGTGTCTTTCTTTACAAGTTTTTATAAGATCATACTCTTGAGTCAAAGTTTTTCATATGGAGTGGTCTTTTTCAAGATCGTTCAAGTTCTTTATTTTACGTCTGCGCAACAATCAAACTGATGCAGAAATTGGCTCTTAAATTCTTTTTCTCAGACTTGATGGTATGTTAATTATGAACTATTCATTAAATTATATTCATTAATCTGCATTGGTCATATATACTGGAATACTTTTAAGAGGTCCTGCACTGTTTTTTTTTTCCCTCTTAAAATGCATTGGTGCTAGAATTAATATCGGCAGTTCTTTCCAAATTTAAACCTTGCAAGGCCAAAACTGACAGTCTCAACCATTTAGGAGGTACGTCAGGAAATTTATATCAAGTAGAATTTTCATGTCTTGTCTTTAAGCGGAGTCGGTTACAGACGCACCTCCGGACTGCATCATCTGACCTGATGTTGATCCTAGCAGGGCTAAAGCTACGTACTGACACTCCCCCACAGACGCGCACAAACACACACATGCACACACACTGGTGGCAGCCTCTCAGCCTGTGAGCCACTAGCCCAGCTACTGTACAACACACATGACACGCAGCAATTCACACAGCAGGCCATGGATGCGTTTCTGACAGTCATATTTCCACTCTTTGTATTTCCAGTGTGGATTCAGACAATCTGACAACAGCTACTCATGACTGCTTAGCTCTGACAACCAGTTGACTGTTCCTACAACACTGAGGCTTAGTAGTTAATCCATCACACTGTTGAAATGTCAGCGTCTCCCGCAACAGTTGTTGTCCTGTTCAGTCTTCTGCTGCATTTGAATATCTGCAGAGAAGGAATGAGCTACATGAATTTGGCTGTATAGCTCCACTATAAGGCATTACACAAGTCTTAGGTCAGTGAAACGCTATAAAGCACCTCAACCGCTCAAAGAATGCCTGAAGACCCATTCATTTAGATATGGGTTTTTTGGGGGGTTTTTTGCGTGTAGAGTTAAAAAGTTATGAAAATTATTGATAAACTAGAGGTAAAAAAATGTGGAACTGCGCGGAAAAAAATGACAAAAAAAACGTTGCTATGCATAGATGATTTAAAGGACAGGATATTAATATTTAAGGACAAAATAACCTTAAATACAAGTGCCAAGTATGAGAAAATTCCCTCCTTAAATTTGATTTCATACATTCTAAACCTGCCTTTTTGCCAACAAATATTTATTAGGTTTTGGAATGAGTCCACGTTTCTGCTTTAAGGAGGCTTAATGCTCCCACAACTTTTCTTCTGACTTTACAGCACTCTGCACGACATGTTTTATGTCACGGTGAATGCACTTATTTCCCAGATAGCTTGATTATGTGTTTTACTGGGCAGATTCTGTGTCAACAGACAGAGTAGATGTGTACACTGTTCCATATCCTATTCTCTCCCTCTGTCTTTGGCCCAATACCTATCGCCACATAAATCCTGTTCCGTCAATACCCACGGCCATAATGGCCTGTCCTAAACTGCCCGAGTCACTCGTACAGTATGTCGGGAATTTACATCATCCTACTGTAGGAGCTGCAATGGGCCAATATTTCCTCTTCATCATTGCTAACTGGAAATGGGCTGACAGCAATGAAAGCGTCAGTGTTATGATAGATCCGTGGGCCTCAAATGACTGAGAACACTCAGATAAGGTGCAGGAGTTCATCCACAGGCGAGGAAAGAGTGATGCTGCCAGACCCCAACCCGATTCTTGCTTTTCACACACACGCTCCCACACAGGCACCTAATATAGCTGAAGGGGTTTGATTTTTGCAAAATTTTCACAGCAGGAGGGTTTATTATTGTGATAGCCGGAGGCAGCTTAGAATGTTAACAACCCAGCATCAAATCCACAATTACCTTATTTAAAACTGCAGTCACCCAGCTGGCAAATAATATCTGTAGACGATGAAACACATGAGAGGCCACAGCAGTGAACGGCCTCTAGATGAAGTGCCGTGGTATTATATTAAACTGTGCGGGCAGTGCAGGAAGTTATTGGTGGTGCTGGCAGAGCTGGAAGTGAGGAGGTCTGCTGAAAGATAACGAGCAGGATGGGTTGTCCATGTATCCCATTTACTGATATCTTGAAGCGCTCTCTCAGCTAAATATAGCTGGAAGCCAGTACAGTCAGGCCACAATCATGGTGTAATAGTTTGAATAAATTTGAACAAACTAGAAAAAATTATTATCTGGTGATGCATTTGTCGTGTCAGGCTATATATAAAGTTTTATTTTGCAGACTACTTTGACTGAACATGTAAGGGTTCAATTGTACACCATAGAGAAATTCTTTATATATTCTGACGTTGTTGCATGCATTTTGCAAAAAAACTGTTTTCTAACTAACCGTTAGAGATTTCAGCCCAAATGATAACTATTCAATAAGCAGCCCTTTAAAATGGAACATAGAGAAAATTATGTGGCCACAACCCCCAATTCCTAGGTGAAGGTGATGACGGCAGCAATACGGTTGAGTTTTACAAAAAATGTGATTCGTTTTTTTGGTGACATGAATAGAAACATTTCACTGAAAGCATGGGGAAAACAAAAGCCAAAATAAAAAAAAAAGGTTGTCATGAGAATTTAAAATATTGATTCAATACTAGTGTAAGAAAATCATATTCCATATCTCCTTCAGTACCACAGCGAAAAGAACAAAACAAACACTCCCAGCCACACAAACAAGGATCGTCTTTTCTCTTTATTTTTAATTAAAAACCTGCACACAGCACTGGCACAGAGAAAGTCGCAGAATACATAAAACATCTGTGCAGCCTGGAAATCTGACTGGAGGTCTGTCCCCCCCCCCCCCCCTTAGCTTCTTTACTGTTGATACTAGGGCTGCACAATATTGGAAAAAATAAATAAATAAAATCTTTTTTTCCGCTGTTATAGATTGCGATATTAAAATAGGCAGGAAATTTCACCAGATGCATGCATTGCATTATGTAGCGATGCACACTTATCTTTATTTTCATCATTTTGGGTACTCAAAAATGTGTTTTCCAGTAAAACAAACCCCCCCTCCTACAGCCTCTACAGTTTGTGGTAAAAACTATACACAGCACTCATAACTCACAACCTGGCTCAAAGTTGGACAAAGGAGGGGAGAAAACATGAGTCATTACATAAATAACAGCAACTTAAGAAAAAGAAGTCAGGGGGGGGGAGAGACAGACTGACAGACTTTTTTGATGATTATTTTTTAGAACACTCAATTCAGAAAAAAAAAGCATATCTCTGTCACTATTTTGATACCATGCAGGTCGTTTGTTTTTGGCTCAGATCCTGTCTTTGACATGCAGAGATAAAAAAATGTTCCAGCTGCATTAATGGATAGATTAGGTGTGAGGTCATTTCCCACCTCTTTGAGCTGACATAATAGAGGCAGGCGCGTCAAACTGATATGAGCCTTAGAAGAACAGCCTAAGTCACAGCTGCCAGCACAAAGCAAGATAATGTAAAAATATACAGAGGACTATAAATTCACAACTGTGGAAGAGCTGAGGAGATTGGCATTTTTTTTCTTCATATATTTTTGGGGGCTTTTTAAAGCCTTTATTGGATAGGAAAGCTTTAGACAGAGAGGAATGAGGGGAGAGGCTACGCAGGGCGCCTCCTCTAAAACATCAAATACCAGACTTAACCTAAGTAATGCTTTTGTGTTTGCTTTCACTCTGCCAAGAAAAACAGAAAATGTGGACAAAACTTCAAAGATTTGTTGGATTTTCTTCAGTAGTGAGGATTTCTGTAGAACTTTTCTGCAGGGTCAGCGCTTCCAGCCAAGACACTCAATGAGGAAATACAAATAACCTGCTTATCCTTCGCATTGAAAAGAATAAATAGAAAGGCAAATGAGAAAGTGTGAGCGGTTATGAAAACAAATCAAAGAGCAGAGCAGAATGAACTGAGCTGGAAGACAGTTTTGGATTTAATGTGTATAACTTGGGAAGACATTTTTTTTCTTTTTGGATGTATGATGTCAGTAATTTAAGCAAATGAGGAAGGTTAAAGGAGACGTTTTAATATTCATCACTTTACAGACTGATTGGGGTTTTTGCCTACACAGTTACTGAGGGTTGGCATGTTGAAGATGAGAGATTTGACTCCCAGAATGAAGGGGAAAAAAAATCACGTGAAAGGATCTGTCAGGTTCCAGAACCTTCAATTTATTTCTTTTTCTTGAATTCTGTAAACACTGTTTCTCTGCAAAGAGAAATGGGATATGACGGGGGGTGGGATGGGATTTGCTGGGATAATAAAAAGTGTTGCTTCTAACATTTGTACCCTTAATGACTCACTGGAATCAAAGCTGAAGCTAACAAACAAGATGTTTTCCACCCAGACTCAGATCTGGAGAAGATAAACCAATATGTCATCATAGTTTTGGCCCAAGGCACATTCATTTGTGTTTACATGGTCCTCTGTGAGCACAACAAGCCAACGTGCTCACCTCAGAAAATGAGATGAAGGTGATTACACCTTGAAGAATACATTGGAAGAATTTTCCTCGCTGCTTAGCCACCGTCGCTTAGCAGGCAAGCGCTTCCAATTATCCAGAACATGCCCCTCTGGTTAAACTGTGCAATTATCAGCTAGATGGAGTCATCACCCCAGCCAGGCTCGGAGGGTGCGGTCGTCGCCCTCCCATGCTTCTCCTGATTTATTAACCTCTCAGAGGCAGTCTGAGCAAACAATAGAGATCAACTTTCATGAATCATTGTAGCTAGAAGTCTTGGAAGAGCAGGAGCGCCAACACCATACAAAGCAATGCAATAAAAAAACAAACAAACAAACATTTTTTTGCAAATAGATGGTTACACTCAGCAGAAGCAGCATAACATGGAACAGGAAACTTTGTTTTTCTTCTTTCCTCCCACGTGGCACAGATCGGATATGAATCGTGAACGTGTGAGCGGGAAAGAAGCACATGGGATCGGATGTTCTCAGATCGGAATCAGGCCTCATTCATATGTGGGAATAAATCTGATATGAATCAGATAAGTGCATTTGCATCTGTCAGCTAAGTGGACGAGTCGTACGTCATTGAAAATGCGACGGTGGCGAATGACGTTGGAATTGGGCATCAAGACCTGTGATGTAAAGACAGCCTAAGCTGACCTGCACTGATCTTTCTATTTATGGTAGTGAGTAACTTATGTCTCTGTAACGACTGCAGACAACAAAGGTGCTGGTGTTAGCCCCCGTGTCATCGCAGTGTATAGCACGGCTCCTGTCTTGCACACAATGCACAGCTCACCCACGTGAACTGTACAGGGAAATGGGTTGGCTCTGTTGACAGGGCACACAGCTATCAAAAGCCTTTGACCTCAGAGGCTGTGACTGCAGCTGAATCATTTACTATTTCTGTGTGTCTTATATAGTCTTGACACCCTCTCTCCCAGTCTCTAATACTCGGTCCACAGCAAGACGGCTCAATCTCAAATTTTTTCACTCAATTCTGGTCTTCAGTCCACCCCAAGACGATTTTTTATTTCACACCCAGAAAACTGAACTTACTTCCCAAAGTGGATAAATATGAGATCTCTGGCATCTTAGTGGGGAGATGCTGAGTGGTCTGAAAACTAAACCCCTGTTTTGGGGGATATGTTGATATGATGTGAAGATGGCAGTGTCCGTCACAGTGCATGTTGCAGTCTTTTGCATCAAGTAAGCTGATTGTTGTGTTGATCCAACATCCTTTTTGTGAGGTCTTCTCTATTTCTTTCAGAGTTTTTGTGTAACATTCAGCATAGTGCTGCCACATTTTAGCAGAGTATAGAAAACTAAATTAATTCTCTGTTTACCTCGATGTACTAGAATATTCCTGCTCATCTCATCATTATTTATTTATGCTGATGAATTCAAATTATCCCTTTGTTTGATGTATGGTGTGATTTACTCAATCTGCCAGCTGGTTATAATTCATTTCTCTTTCCTGAGACCCATGTGTTCATTCCATATCTGCAGCAGAGGCATCATTTTAGCCAAAGTGTTGACTGAGAACTTTATGAAAACTATCTGGAAAAAACAAAACTAATGTGGACTCTTTAAAATGCAGAGACATTCACTGATTTACGTAGATGGCAAAATTTGGTCTCTTTTTATCAGTCATATTGATTTATGATTCCACGATTCTTACCCTCCTTTCCCCATTTTCTCTCCCTCCATATTTCTCTTTCTCTCGCTCCAGGAACTCTCTGCTTCATTTAAATGAACTGCTCATTAGCGAAACAAAGAGATGCTCAGCCAGCCAACCTCCTGCCTCCTGCAGCCAGTTACACACTTTCACTCATTCTTTCTCTCTCTTTTTTTCCCTCATACTCTTGTTTTTCCTTTTCTATGTTTCCTCACCACTCTCCCAGGTCCACTTCAGGTTATTTGCATTGAGAGCACACTTGGGTCCCTGAAGCACATTTGTGTATTCTTAAGACTATAGTATGGAAAAAACCCCCAACAACAACCTTTATGATCTATTTAGAGGTGAGATAGTTATTTTCTATCTCCAGTATCTGTTTCATATTGTGTATCCCTAAATCATGATGCAACAAATCTGTTTCATATATGGAAAAGAGCAGGTAATTCATTTGAATGTGAATGTGGAATATTATACGCTGCCAAAAAAACAGAACTCGTGGATGTACTGTGTCACACTCTGGTCTTTATCCAGCTCTCTGATCTCTCTCTGTGTTGTCTCATTGATTGTGCAAATTAGCATATCTAATACACGTCCTCGTCCTTTGATTCTGGACAACCTGATGTCAAGCATTAAAGTTTAGGATTGCAGAGACATGTCGTCATATATTTCACACCAGCAGCGATAGAGTTGACACTGACTAAGAATGAGTACCAAGGAGAGATCTTGAAATTAGTTGCTGCTTTTATGTGCACATGAAAGAAAAAAAAAAAAAAAGGAAAATCATTCCGTTATTGAACTGGAGACATTTGCACTTTGCCTGCTACTTTTCTACTTGTCTAACTGTCTGGCAAAAAAAAAAGAAAGATGATAAATGATAATCCCCCTCTAGCAAGCAAATGAACTATTTTTCATTGCAGACATTTTGCCTCGTCGTGGCAGGAAAAGCACAGGTGTACCGGTAATATTAACGATGGCTCTGTTGTGCTACAGTGTTCCAGTAAATGATGGCGGTGGCCCAGTATGTGGTATGGAACCAGCTGAGAGTTCAGCCATCCTTAAAGTTATTAATCACACCTGTGGTTTTCATACCGTGATGAGTCCAAATGTCTGCTGCGATAACGATAATGTTAGTGTTTAATTTGTGAAAAAGTGTTTGTTTGAAATATTATTCCTCTTTTTTTGGGGTCAAATAACTGTGGACCTGTATTGATGCCATGCAGCACAGATGGCACTGTATTGAGTGGAAACGGTATGAATGTGATAAGTAAGGATTTGTGTCCTCCCACCATCCAAAAAAAGCATTACAGGTGAATCGGTGACTCTAAATTGACCGTAGGCGTGAATGTGAGTGTGAATGGTTGTTTGTCTTTCTATGTGACCCTGTGATGAACTGGCAACTTGTCCAGGGTGAACCCCGCCTCCTGCCCAAAGTCAATAGGGATAGACTCCTCGCCATCCCATGTTGCACAGACAACAAAAACAATAAAGAGCCGTGATCATGGTTTCTAGAGTGGCTGGACTTGGATGTTTGATGTCACATTGTTGTTGTTTTTTTTGCAATTTCCCTCCAAGAGGTTGTATGGCAATGGAACACCTGAAGGGCTCTCTGCAGTTTGCCTGCTTTGCTCATTGTGCATGATTATGATTATTTGACTTCATGATGGGATCCTCTGAGCCTGGTAAGTATTGTCAGCCACAGCATCCTGTCTGATTGAAACCAAATGCCTCGGCTTTGGAGAGACTCCTGAGCCCTCGGCGTTTTTCTGAAGCATCACAGACACAATGACTGACAGATTTGAGTGGTTCAGTGAAAGTAGATATCCAAGTTCCGTCTCCGAATTCAGCACTGGAGCACTGTAGAAAATACATCGCATAACACTGAGAAATGTAGAGCTCTTTGGTTGCTGTTTCACACTGAATACTGATTTTGTCTGTGGAGATGCACATGCAATGAAAATCCTTTTCTTACCACAATGTCTGAGTTGTTTTTATTTGATGCATATCTCGTTAAATGGAATAACAGATATACAGTGACTCCATTAACTAGTCTTGCCCTTCTTACTGCTCTTGAGAAGTTGACTTCAGAAATAATTAAGTCTGACTTTTGTGATAATGCACATTCATGATTAAAGAGAGGGATTTTCTCAGTTGTATTTGAATTTAAAAAAAATCTGAACACGTTTACAAGAGAAGGATGGCACCATTGACCAATTACTCTGCAGGCTGTAGGTAGTCCACCCAACAATGAGAATAAAGTAAACCCTCATCCATACATACACAAGCTGCACACACATACTGGTCTCCTTTGCGGTTGATATGACAACTGTTGCCAGGGAGATGGAACAACCGGTCCGTGTGGGAGCCACCTGTTGCCTTGTCTCTGTGCACTGTGTGCATGCAAATAAACACCAGGCTAATGTATGCAATCACACGCACACAGGCTCCAAAACATGCTACACACACACACACACACACACACACACACACACACACACACACACACACACACACACACACACACACACACACACACACACACACACACACACACATAATCACAGAGATCTGGATGGATGAAAATACATCTGATGATGACAATCACAGCTGCCAGCCCAGACAACAATTTAACCGTTTATATTCATAAAGGTGTTTGTTTAAACACCCCTTAATTTTAACAGTGCATCATTTTGGATCCTATTTAAAAAAAACAAGACTTTGATCATCTGTGATCATCATGATTGATATTTTTGACACACGCTTTTGACCGGTGTTGTCACCTGTGTGTTACCTGAGGGAGACGCACCTGTGAAAAAGCAGATGAAGTTAGCTTCGTTTTAAAGTTGTCGTCTCTACCGTCTATCCAGAATATCAGCAAACTATGTTTTTTCCTGTCTTTTAAAAAAAAATTTTTTTTTTTGCTGTTTCAGAAAAAAAATGTAGCTTCATTCATGCAGTGTAAAACTACTATTTGGCGTCCATGTCCAGGTTTGCTTCTATGTTATTTGACACTTTTTGATGCCAGTTAGATGAATGATAACCCATTAGCTTTGCTGACTATCTTACCTTAATACTTTTGAGGTACCAATCAAAATGTGACAAGTCACTGCTGGGTTGTAACAGATTACATGCAATCAAGATTTACTTAATCAAAATGACAAAAAAGAAGTAACTACAGTCATCCCAGATTATATTTGAAAAAAATGTAATTACATTGTTAGATTCTTAAATATTATTTGATTACATTTTTGATTATGTCTTTTAAATGACTGAAGATAAAATTAAATTTTTTCTTGATAACCTATCCTCTATTAACTCTTGAAAAGAATAAAGAATAATTAAGAAATCATTAGTTCTGACTCTAAATGTAAATGAATGTATAAAATGCATTTTATTACACTGAAAGTGAAAAAAGATACAATTTCCAATAAAGTTGCTTGAAAGGGGATTTTTGCAAACTATTGTTATTTTATTGGCTTTTGAAAATCCACTGTCAAACAGCCAAACACGTAGACTGTGTCCTGACCCATACTGTTCACAGTAGGGTGGACATTATGGGTCTCACACACACAGACACACACATGCAAACAGCCTCAATCACTGAAAGGTGCATCCACGTCACTTCTCTCCCAAATAGAATAAGGGCTTGGCTTGTTTCCTCCACTCACACTAAATCTCATTGTCTCTGCAGACACAGATTCATTTCAGCGAAGTCGTAATGCGCCGCTCAAGGAGATACAGAAGTTGTATTTCAGCACTCGGGGGAGACTCCACAGGACATCAAAACACTAATGGCGAGGGTGGCTGCTTCAGGGTGTTTTTTGATTTCTTTTGCTTAATTTCTTTCTTACCTGGGAGTTGGATTCTGTCTTTGAGAGAGGAAAAAAAAAGGATCCCCCTGCAGACTTCAGAATGCCGCTGCAGTGAGATTGGCAGTGATTTGGACTGCAAACATGCACACACATGTACACAAACTGACATACTCCTACACACTTTTGTTCCCCTGTTGAGTTTCTGCTTTTTTTTTATTAGCATTTGGCTTCAAAATATTGTCTCCTAATTGTAAATTAACCTTTTTTTTGTTGTTGTCTTTCTAACATACGTGAACAGACAGGGAAGCTGAACAGGCACAAATGAATTATTGATCTAAATATTAATCACATTAATCTCTGTAGCTATTGTAGGCCAGTGTTGGAACAGAGCAGAGGAGAGAAAACAGGGGCGTCATTGTTTTTCGGTTTCTTTTCTTCATGTCTGCTTTTTTTCCCCCTCCCTTTCATCATTCTGTTCAGTATCTGTCCATCAGTTTCATTCAGTCATGATTTGTTTTCCACTCTTATCCGCCTTGTGGTTTAATTAGAAACCAATCAGAGCTACAAATTATGTAAACGGAGATACAAAGAAGACGTCACCGTCGTTTGTGCTGTGCCCTGGATATAATGATACAACAATTGCCGATGATTACGATGATCTTCTCATGGTGATACAAATGCATGATTTGAGCACACTCATGAGCGCACCTGTTAATTCTTTCAGAGGCCTGAAAGCTGACAGAAATTGCTGAAAGGGCTCTTATTTGACTTTGGAATGGTTATTTGGGGTTTACGGCTCATAACTATCTGTTTATTGGAGCAATAAAGTTTTGGTAAAAGAGTGGAGCTGAATTATATATATTGTTTAACAATAGTTTCCCCTGTCATGAAACACTGTGGGAACATTAATGGAGGGAAGGAAAAACATCAATATAACATAATTACAATGTTTTGCATGGTTGGGTGTGAAGTCAATAATGGCTTCTGAAGTTTAAACAACTTAAATAAAGAGAATTTGCTTGTTGTTCTTTTCTTTTTTCTGTCTCTGTATTTGCATGCGCTTCTTTTGCTCGCTGACATTTTTATTCTGAAGTATGTTAGTGTGGCTGCCAAAGCTCCTCCAAAAAGCCAACGAGAGACTAAAGTCAACCTTTGTCTTTGTGCATCACCGTTTGCTCAGCACTTCCCCAACAGAGTGTCAACAGGCAGTGACACTGAGCGGCTGTGTGACTCACAGACTGCCTGGCTGGGCTCTTACACCCAAACAAGCTTCCTGTTACAGCAATGGTGATGGTTATGAGCCAGAAAATGCATCCAGATCCTGTGATAACATCATGTGGGTGCTGTCAAGAACGTCCGCTAACTGACCTCCTATTTCATCTTTTTGAGGGGGTGTTTTTCTCAGCCTCGGCAGACAGCCTGCAGTGTCTGGGAGCAATGAGGAATCACAGCTGAAGGAGTTGGCGTTGTGCTCGTGTGGTCAGGAGCAGTTTATAAAAAGCATTGTCACTGACTTAGAAAACGTCTTACGTCCAACAAGTCAACATGGATGCAAAGTCAGCTTCAGGGGACTCGGTGATCTGTATGTTTGATGATCATCTATCCAGCACAGTGTCGATGAACGTTGGTATATTTTGGTTGATTCTGAGAAAACTGCAATAAGGAAAAGCCTCTGGATCCGTTTCATCGACTTAACAAGAGGCTTATTTACGGCAGGCTTTAGAGAAGGCGAACAAAAGCCACATTTCCACTGCGTGGTACCGGCTCTACTCGGCTCGACTCGCCTCGGTACTTTTCTGCCTGTCGTTTTCCACTGGGGGAATGGTACGTTTTCAGGGCGGATGGACGCTGCGCAAAACTGCTGTGGCGTCATCTTCAATGTGACACACTCCTCTCATCCACCTCTCGTGATCCTCTCATCAGCTGTTTAAGACAGGAATGGCTGATCCTCCTCAATATAGCGGGTGTAATAAAAAAACAAAACAAAAAAGTTACCGTCACTAAAGCAGCTTGTCTGTTTTAGTGGGGCGGCCATTGATTTATGCTGTTCGGGATATTCCGTCCGTGCCGGACATCGACCGTTTGTGGTCTGTAACGTTTCCGAAGTCTTTTAGCTGATTTGAGTGAGAGAGGAGTCTTTTTTTTTAGTTCTTCTTGTTTAATCAGTTATCTGTTCGGAGCTCAAACCAAACAAATTAACCCTCTGGGCAGATTTGAAGCAGGATAAAGGTTTGTTAACCTTTTGCCAATATGAAGATATTCAAAAGGACATTTTGTTCTCAGAATTAGATGTATTTTTGTGTTTTTTTAAACCTTCATCCAAACAAGGCCACACTGACTTTTCAGTTGAGGCCCAGTCGATAACGTGCCACTTTTTTTTTTAGCTCATGCCATTGATTGTTGTGTTGAATCAGGCTTAGTAAGGCTAATAAATGATCTCATGACCCATCAAATTATAACAGCATTACAACAGAACAGAGTCTCTCTCTCTCTCTCTCTCTCTCTCTCTCTCTCTCTCTCTCTCTCTCTCTCTCTCTCTCTCTCTCTCAACATTTTGCTGCAGTGTTTTTCTTTCTTTTTTTTTGTGTTTGTCTTCGCTGTAACAGACCATGTGCACTGTCAGGCTTGGAGCATCAAACCACCATTCTCTGCACACAAACTGCATTTGTGATTCAATGAAATCTTGTTATTGCTGTTTGCGTAGTGTTCAATAACGCCTGGGTGTGTTTGTGTGTGTATTTGAAAAATGTAGGCCTGCAGTGACATTAATCCATATTTATCTGTCTGCGAGTGTGTGTGTGTGTGTGTGTGTGCTGGTGTTTATTTGATACAGATCGAGTGAGAGGACGAGTGTGTTTGTGTGAATGCAAGTGTGTTTGCGCCGATGTTTTTGTCAGTGTGTGCATATTGTTAATGTTTATGAGGTCTGCCTCATTTGATTCCTAACAGTGTGTGTGAGACAGACAGATGGACCAATATAAACTAATCAAATCTACTGATAAATGGATGGCAATGTGTGTGTGTGTCTGTGTGTTTCAAGGCCCTCAACAACCAAAATTCAAATTATAAACCATCCATTTAATTCAATCATGATCGAGAATTTTTCCACACGTGCTGACTCTGCAGGTCTCCGGCCAATTAAAACCAGCTGGAGATGATGTACTTTATGTACATGACAACAATATTTAATTTAGTTTCTACTTAGGCTTGGTAACTACAAACAGCCTGGGCAGCAAAGCAGCTTGAGGACTTCACCGTGCAGAAAGAAATGTACTGTAAAACTTTGAGTCGATGAAATTTACAGTGAAATCTGAACAGTATTCTGCTCTATTAATGTCATGCAGTGACATGCGCTAAACTGCATGAATGTAATCTGGGAGAAATAATACATGATTACAGCATGAATGTCAGAATGCTATGATTTACAGGGATGTACTGCAAATGTAAAGAGCAGAGCATCATGGGAAGGTGAAGGAAAAGTGTGAGAACTCAATTTGGAAATGAAACAGACATGCGACAACCTGCTCAGCCTTTTGACAGATGCCCAAAGCTGCATTGATAAGGCAATCTCCACTGAGTAGTATAAGTCATATAGGGTTACTCCTATCCATCCATATGTCCATATGTAACTGGTTTATTAAGGAGTGTGGTTTATTCATATATGTTTGTAAATTTTTAGGCCTTTGTCTCAAGATACAAACACACCTAAACACTGACAGTGACACACAACAACCACTGGTCTTTAGTGAATTTGGTCTTATTATTGTGTATGAATGGATGGCAGACATCAGACAGATGACAGATGTCATCAGACAGATCCAGACAGATGGATAAATGGACAAACTATCAAAGAGGGAAGTGGGTGAGTGAGACTGGGAAGCAAAGAGAAACTGAGTCAGACTTTTAAACAAGAATAATTAAATGAAGAAATGGAAATAGGTGATGCAGTGAAGTGGTGTGTAAGGTCTCTCTCTCTCTCTCTCTCTCTCTCTCTCTCTCTCTCTCTCTCTCTCTCTCTCTCTTTCTGTCGCTGTCCTTTGATGCTGCTCCGTCTGTTCCAGGCGAATACATTTTCTTCATGATATGACGTCTTGTCTAGTCTTGTTTCAAAGCCCTCTCTCGCAGATTCACTGCATTATTCATCACACACACTAAAACAGACACAAACGCACACACAGTTACTGGTTTTAAACTGTGCACATTTACTTAGGTCATCAGCATAAGAATAATTATACATTTTTCTAAATTTACTTAAGATGCACACAATTTTCGGCTTGTAAAAAATTGATTTGAAGCACTTTTCTTGTTGTAATACAAAGCAATGAGCATGCAAAGTTAGTTTTGTGGCAGGGACGACAGGCCTGGTCACACTGGCTAGCCTGAAGACATGGTCTCACCATGACCACCAGTGCAGAGCTCCTCAGAGCCCACCAGAGTCCGGCGATAAGAAGCGAAAGGATGGCAGAGGCCAAAATCCCTACGACTTTAAACCTGTGGCGGGGTCAAAGCCTCCTGACCGGATATTTCAGGTCAAATAATGACCTTTCGCTAACCCTAAAGCAGTGGTTTCTGCTACGAAACCTAAACATACTGTACCTTCAGCACGGTGCTGTAACATGAAATTGTAATGTAAAGAAATATAAAGCTGAAACACATCAACATGAAGTTTCGACATAACTTTACTTTCTTTTCTTTTATCATTGTCTTTACTGCAACAACTTCAGATCAAGTACAAAAAAAATTGTAGCAAGCTAAAAAAAACACAACAATAATGGAAAACAACAATTAAAATAAATTATGAGCTTGTGCCAAGACACACATTTCAGTCCCCTCTGTCAACACAGTCAGTACAATCGGCTATAAATTTCCCCCAAAATGCCTTTTACCATCAACATTTTGAATAATTTATTGAGATTGCCAGTTATGGCCTGCCAGGTCGTTCAGCATTATAACCGGCACTATATTTCCCTCCAGTATTATTCAGATAACACTTTCTGAGCCCAGTCGCTAATTCTTGCAAACCGAAATCTTAATTTCGTTGGGAAAAAAAAAGAATGAAAATGGTTTATAGATTCAGTGGGTTACAATTCTCAAAGGCAACTCAAAAATAAGTGAGCAGTTACTTTATTTGATCTCTTCAGATGGCTATTTGAGCCACCAACCTTGTGACACCTAGAACTAAACTAATGAAATGGCTATGAAAACAAGTGCCATGTCTGCTTTCTTCGTCCAGCATGCCTTGTAGGACGCTGACCATTTATGTGGAGTACGGGAGACACCGGCGCTACTCTTGAGTCTTCACTGATGGCTCTGTTTGTCACTGTGGGTTTTCAGTGAAGGCACCATCTCCTGATTTAAGGCTAGATTAATGTTTGGCGGTAGTGGCACTTAAAGGGATAGTCTGCAGAAATTAATCTGGCAGCGAGCGCAGGGTTCGTCAGAGGTGATGTCTTCACCTTGGAGGGAGGTGCATTATCTGGATGAAAAGGCAAGAGTGGCTGACAAGACTGATTAGGACGGGACATCCTCCCTCTGTTTTATTTCATTGTGTTTTTCTGTAGCGTTCACACACTCCGTTGTCTCCCCTGTAACTGCTGTTGCTCACATTTATGATGCTTTCATTGCCCACACTAACACAATCTCTAGAACAAGACATAAGTGATGTTTGCCAAATGAAACAGTCCAGTTAGAATCAAACTGTTTAATAAAAACTTTATTTACAGGTCAGAAAAATGTTGATTTCATGACATGACATTCAAACAGATAATTGTTTCCTTTTGAGTCACAGAATTCCCATTGAGACATGTGAATGTATGAAGTGTTGAAACATAAATCAAAGAGGCCAGCTAGTGATACAATATAATTAGTAAATGGAAATATATTTAATCATTCATGCTATTAATGTATTAGGGATCTAATATGTTCATTTACATGCATTGTCAACCTGGCAGCATTATGTCCTTCCTAATGTGTCTACCCTTTAGCCAAGGACAGACTTCAATGGCCGGTCAGAGTCCGAAGACGGACGATTTATAGCCTGACATTTGTGAATTCAAATATCTTGTTAAAACCAATGTTTCCTTCAGTAGAAATTGACACCCTGTTAACCTTTGGGGAAAAAGCCTCTGATCTCCAGACGATTCTTTCTTCACCCACATTTGGTATCGATATGTAAAGTTTCCCATGCAATTTCCATTGCTATGCATGGTAACAGTGAAGTACTCTTTGTTCTGTTTTGTTGCTACGGCAATACAGGGTAATTGCCATGAATTATTGGTCAATTATAAAGTTATCATAATAACCATTTTGCACCCTACAGGATCAAAGTTAATTGTTCACTTTGTATATTTGACCTGTAAAGACTGGAAAATCCTTCAGGGTTTTACATTTCACTAGTCTTGACATGTGTTTCTATGTTTTATATTATACTCTTATTTTCAATTCATTAAGTAATTTAGTCATTGTTGAGTGATCGATGATGGTCTCTATTCTCTAACTTTAGTCTAAAAGCACACATTTGATCAAACACCATTGTTAGCAGTTTTGATTTACTGAATTAAATCTTAATCCAGTTAAACCACCTTAATATTTTACCGTCCCATCACTTTGTTTTCACATCTTAATTATGGCTGACAATAAAAAAAAAAAAATCAACTCAAAAAAACAATTCAGACTATCCTAATTTTGGACTCTCATCAGTTGTTGTGTAAATTGGAGAAGAAGCTGTCAGGTTTCCCAAAAGACTGGACCCAAAATGCTGACAACACAGGGGCAGAGTGCAGTTCAAGGATTTAATTAAATCAAAGTCCACAACGCAAAATCCAGCACACAAAGCCAAAAACAGTATCCAAAAAACAGGCAAAATATAACAGAAAGAGAACTTAGTGAGGACCACGGGGAGAAAACACTGGGAACACTGGAAACAGGCGAGATCAGACATTGACTACAAACTGGCAATTCACAGAGGGAATCACACAGACTAAATACACTAGGATAAAGAGGAAATGGCAAACAGGTGACACAGGGAGGAGGAGACAATCAACAACAGGTGGAGACAATCAGACAATCACACACTGGAGGGGAAATAAATTGAAGGGTTTGACACAAGGAGGATACAAAGAAAAACTCACAAGACACAGGCAGAGACAAAATCAAACAAAAGGTCAAAACAGATCACAAGAAAAGGCAACAGGAAGTGTACAGCAAAAGCACAAGGCATGGAAATAGACTACAAAATAAAATGAAAAGGAAAAGGAAACAGAGCACAAAATAATGACATAAACCTACAAAATAAAAGGAACCAACAGACTTGGATAGATAGATGACAGAAGCTGATTCTTATGGCTACTATATTCAAGCCATTATGAAGTGAAGCAGTTGAGTCAAAGACATCATTTGAGCAGTTTGCACAATTAAGGGGCACATTAGCAAAAAAATATATTTTTTGATACATTACGGTGATTATAGTGGTGATGAGGCAGCCCGAGTACCTCATGGCTAGTGAGGCGCATTTGAATTTGATTTGACACTAAAAGGCTTTAATTTATTTGAAATGTATAATGTATTAAAAATACTAACGATTCTCAGTGTACATCGGCTAATGCAAGATAAAAAAGATACAATATGTATATATATATTTATAAAACAGCAAACACAAACAAATGGATTAACAAATAAATAAACAGAGAAACAAAGAAATAAATGATCAAACAAATAATTTAAGTCTTTTCCCCCCAAAGTTTTTGCTTTGGTCAGTTGTGCTGTGAATAACATTTAACTGATAAATCAGTTTTAAAGCTTCCTACCTGTGTTTGTGAGTCAGTAAACATGACGGATCATTACTGTGGTTTACCACCAGTGTCGGCCACATGCACTCACACAGCAGGTGCTGGCATTTCGCTCACAGTCAGACACCTACTCATAATGTCATGAGAGTGTGTTTATTACCACATAATGCTGGAATACTTGTCGGCATGCTGGTGGGACTGTGAGTTCATGTTCAGAGAGCTGTCATGTCAGCCTTCATCGTTGTTTTTTTTCGTACCTTTTTGCTTAATGGATAAATCTTTGAGGGGTTTAAACTGAAATGTCCAATGCTGTGAGAAGTCCACAAGGTTTTTTCTTTTTTTTGTTTTTACGCTAAAAAAAAATATAGTGCATCATCTAAGTAATGCAGATGTGCAGGAAACTGAAAGCGCCGCACAGTTTCCAGAAAAAAAACACATTGATTTGGTCTATGATGAGAAAAAATCATCAAGGAAAAATGTCAAAATGTTGAAAGGTTGAAGAGGATCGTGCAAATAAAACCAACTTTAATGTTAATGTAGTTGCCCATGCTGCAGTTCCTTGGAGTCACTAGCAGGAGATTGAATTGATGACATCATTTGTGTCACCAGTTTGATCACACTCACATTCACGCCTACGGTCAATTTAGAGTCACCAATTCACCTATATTACATGTTTTTGGTGGTGGTAGGAAGCCGAAGAACCAGGAAGGGAACCCACGCAGACACAGGGAGAACATGCAAACTCCTCACAGAAAAGTCCCAGGTCCTCAGGTGGATTAGAACCCAGGACCTTCAGAGCTACCTGCCCTCAAAAAAAATCAAATAATCCATTAACAATTTTAGAATCCATGTTGAAATTTGCCAGGAAAGGACTAGCTACTCTCGAGGGATGAAAAGATATAAGTGAATAGCTATCTTGTGAGTTTTGTCTGTTCCCTTCCTCACCACAAGATTTACCAGATCTGTTACAACATCCTTATTGAATGCTGATGAGATCCATGCAGACCCATGTGTCAATATGAATGTTATAACAAATAATTTGATAATCGATTTATTTTGATAAAACACCTCCTAAACATAAAAACTTCTTACTTTTTGTTAAAGTTTGTCTTATTGGTCTGCTGTCTGTTATCATGTCAAGTACTTAACTAAATGTTATCTGATTTATTTTCTCGTTAAAATGAACAAAAGCTGCAGATGATCAAGTAATCTAAAGTTCAAAGGTGGAAAAAGCAGTGTTGCAGCAATTTGGGATATTTTTCAAGGGGATATCTCACCATTATGTTTCACGACTATATAATATGTTAAACTTCAGCACATATAACTCATGCAGGCAATTTAGCATACACGCTTTGATGATTTAATGGCTGAACATCAGTATTAGAGGGAATAAAAATATAATATATATTAAAATATAACAGTATTGACATCCACTGTCAGCCAAAATATTATCTTAAACATTGGTATCAGCTCAGAATTTCACTTTTGGTGCATCCCGATTTTAAAAAAAAGAAGAAAAAAAAGGTGCTCCTGAGGCCGGGGCTGAACGTGAGGACTTCCCGGTGTCATTAAAAGAACTCCGCTTCATGAGACAAAACCATTATATGTCAGAGCTGGCGGCATAGCCTCTCATTACCAAGATGGCTGCTGCTTGTTCCGTGAAGGATAAGAAGCCGTCAGAGCCGGATTACTGCAGGAAAAAACCCAATTACAGCCGGGAGCCCCTCAGACGCACTGAGAAATGGAGCATTTTTATCCGCTTTTTATACCTCTGAAGACAATACTTTGGTCCCCTCTTCTTCTCTGAGTGGCTGTCGTGTCACATCACACAGAGATGTATGTGAAAGAAGCGTGCTTTTACACATCTGCTGAGCTGCTGCGGTGGACGGGACCCATTGTTTTATAAAGAGAGAGAGAGAGAGAAAAGAGGAGAAAATGCATTAATCAAGTATTTATTAAAGGCTAACCTTTCATCTGACACGTGAGAAGAACAAAACTATTAAAAAAATAAATTGGAACACAGCGGTTGTGCACATGGGATGTTATTTGGCGAGGTTGCCATAACAAAATTAAAACCTGTGTGTGTGTGTGTGTGTGTGTGTGTGTGTGTGTGTGTGTGTGTGTGTGTGTGTGTGTGTGTGTGTGTGTGTGTGTGTGTGTGTGTGTGTGTGTGTGTGTGTTTCTCTCAAGCCACATTTCATGTCAGGGAGTCCTCATTAGTACAGCCTTTATAATGACCTTCTGCTATTTTTAATACAATAAAATAAACACGATACAGCATCAGGTTAAGAAAGGTTGCTTGGTTATTACAGGGATTATGACTTATTATGACCAAAAGTATAAAATTATTGATACATTGCTAAACCCCTCCTCAATTGATCTATACGTAAGTCTATGAAAAGTCAAATGATTAAAGAAATCACAAGTTCCGACAGCACAGTGTGACATTTTGAAATAGCTTGTATTGTCCAAGAGCCAATCACACCTACTGCACAGTGATACACAGTGTATCCAGTGTTAATTTGTTTTTACTTAGGCCATTCATTTAAACCAAGAAAATCTGCCAGCAACTCACGTCTGTATTAAGGAACAAGAGATGAGGCATGGTGTTATAAAGGAGAAGACTATTAACTAAGTTAGGGAATTTTGTAAAGATCTCAAACCTCTCTTTCAAATAATAAGACAATCATATTCCTGGAGTCAGATCTGATCCGAGTTGGTCACCTGAGGGTTAACCTACCGTCCTCTCTGTTATTCTGCCCATTTATCGCCTCACAGCTTTAATTACCCATTTGCTCAGAAGCTGAGAGCTTCGCCTCTTTCATTTCGGTCCAAAACTGGACTCCAGGTTGTATTTAAAAGCTCTTTTAAATTCTACTTTAAACCTGCAGGAAAAAGAAAAATCCTATCATCCTTTCTTTCTTTTCTACTCCATCAACGTCATCAAACCCTTTATCGTCTTCCCCAACCATCCCCGTCTTCCCTGACCGCTTCCTACCCCTGTCTGCTACTCATCCTCCTCTTCAATCCTATTCATTTAACACCAGATCTACCTTGAAATCGCCTTCCTTTGTTTCGCATTTGTCTTTATTTTCTATAATTCAAGAGGTCTTTTGGTGACTCTATTCAATGAGAGACTCTGGGCAGCGGACTGGAAATGACTGGATAGGAAGAGACAGTGTCTGTATCAGAATATCTAATAACTTTTTACTGACAAGATAGTCCTGAAATAATGAGAGCAAGTGCTCTAGGTGTATGCAGACTTGCACATACTGTACTTCCACTGTGTGTTATTACGCTACACTATTTCCAAGTTGTTCTTGCCTTGAGGCATGAAGTGAAAACTCATGAGATGAGACTTTTCATGCAGTTGTTTGGATATCTAATCCTGGAAAAGGGTTAATCCATAATTCTCCTTATTTCTGTTGGAGTAATGCAGCTGTCATAACTGGTTATGTCACGACACTATCTTTTAAATTTATATTTATCCATAATATGTATTCTGATAAACTTAAATGAATGCACAAACTTTCATCTTAGTCAGCAAAGCGGTTTACATCCTCTATGCTAACACTTTAGCATCACCTACGCTAACATTTTGGCACTCGAAGCCATGGGTCAGTCTGTCTTTACTTTAGTCTCACCTTATTATTAGGATCAGGCGAGTTCACCTGCTCAAGAGTCGAAAAACACTGAATATTGATCAGGTTGGCGATTTGATCAGGTGTGGGCAGAGAGTGACAATGTGAAACTATGAGTTCTAAAAAGCCCCGGAGTGACACTCATCTAATGTGTTCAGTGAAATTGGACTTAATGCTAATATTTTGGCTGAAGGGGAAAAAGAATCGTAATGGAATGCATTACTTTAAGATCTGACCTTTTAAGTTTTTGATTTCTAAGATTAAGAGAAAAAAAAATCTCCTTCTTATTCAGATTTATTCATTATCAGCTATTTATGGGTGAATAAAAATGTCTCTACTGTTGAAAGCATTTTTATTACCATTCCTACCATTCATACCATTCTTAGTATCATTAGCATTGGTAGTAATAGGTGTGGTGGTAAAAGTATATTTATTTCATTCAAGCAACTATTGATGCTATAATTTCATTTGGATTGAAGATTCTGAATCATCATCTTGAATGACTCAGCATCCAATTGAGGTCTGAAATAACCGAACCTTTAAGATTTCTGCAGAGCAATGCATTTAATTTCTTTGCATGGCACTAAACTTCATATCACACATCAGAGCATCGACTCTCACATAATGACATTCACTCATATATGCAGAACCTTTTTGCACATGAACACATAATCTAACATATAATTTCTGTCTTTGCAGCTCATTAAATTTTCAGAATTTTCAATTAGCTCATTTCAAAGTTGCCTGTTATCTAAATGTGATCTAACATCCAGTGTTTTCCAGGGAGCAGCTTCTCTGATTCCGACCATCCACCAACACCACCTCAACTCTGGCAGCTCCTCTCATAGCTCACATTTTCGTCATGTTTAATTTCCATTAGAATAACTGACACATGGACTGGTGTGAGGTGCAAAACTGATTCAAGGCTTTGAAGGTGTGCGTGTCGGCCCCTCATTTGAAACTCCAGCTGCCTTTGAAGCCAGGAAATAAGATCTATATAAGTATAATATAACCAATAATAAAATTATGGACTGTTTCTGAGCAGTTCACCTGTATTGCATGTTTTTGGTGGTGGGAGGAAGCCGGAGAACCCGGAGGGAACCCACGCAGACACGGGGAGAATGTGCAAACTCCACACAGAAAAGCCCCAGGTCCTCAGGTGGATTTGAACCCATGCAGGCCGCCCTCATTTTCATCAGTCATTCTGAAAAGTACAAGAAAAAAACAAAGGTTTTCTGTCCATGTTGTAAGATAAATACTATTACTATTACTATACTGTAATGGAAGGTACATTTTGTAAAGCTTTTTCATTCAAGCCGTTTAAAAAAGGCATTGGTCAAGGCTTATCTAAAAAATACATAGCTACAGAAACTAACATCACATACTCTCAATTGTTCCCTATAACAGTTTTTCTTTAATCTCACTATGCACCTCTTTGGGCAAAATAAAATGTAAGGTTTTATTGCTTTAGTGTCCTGGTTAGCACTAGTGCAAAAGAGTTATAATACATTATAGACACTAAAGAATGGAAACTATTGTAATGTTTCAATGTATCCATTTTACTATGGTTAAAATTAAAAGATTAAAAGAGAAAATAATTCCTCTCTCTATCATCCTGCGTCTTCTCCCAACCTGAAACTGCATTTTTTTCAACCTTGAAAGCGGTTCACAAACTCTGTGCCAACATTACTTAATGCCTCACCGTTAAACAGAAGGACAATCAGTGAGGGTGCACAGCAGACTTGATATAACCCAAATCACACCTCATGTGTTTTAAAGTTCGCCTCCCCTCCTCTCTCTCGGCCAAGTCCCGCTTTCTTTTTAGCCTTATGTGTATATTTTTGGCGAGCGAATCGGCAGAGAATATGTAGTGTCAGCCCGTTTTCCTGTCTCCTCCCTGTCTGCTTTATGGACCTGCAGACTAATAAAACATAAGGAGGGAGGAGGAAGAGCTGTGGGCCAAACCTGCGACGCAGCAGCCACACTTTGCTGCAACACTCTGACAGCTGAGTACAGGGGAATGATGAAGTTTAAGAAAAACAGATTTGGATAATTTCATCACAGTAGACACAACATGACTGAAGAATGACACTGATATGATGTGACAGATAAACATCTCCTGCTATAACAGCCTCTACTCCTCTGCTTTTTACTCTGCTGCTATCGGTGAGATCCAACACTGATGCTGGGTGATCAGGCCTGGGTCAGTGTGTTCCAGCCCATCCAAAAGGTGTTGGATGGGGTTGAGCTCGGACCAGTCACGTTCTTCCACGCCAGACTGGCAAAAAAACATTTTTTTATGGAGCTGTATTTGTTGCATAGAGAGCCCCGGACCCTCAGAGATGCAGTATTAAAAATCAGTGTTTTCCATATAATTCTATAAGTCTACGCAACTTCTGTCTCGTTGCCTTGGAAACCACTACCAGTGTTTCTCTTATATTCAATCTGGAGGATATGAATGCCGCTGCTAAAATTTCAGACAATAATTGCTTTCCTCCACACACACAGACTGATGCACAGGTCAGAAGTGAAGATAAAGTTGTTACCAGTTGTAATAATGGATTGATTCTGTGTCTTTGTGTTTTTAGCTTAGATAGACAATTAAAGATAATTATACTTATTGAAAACAGATTGCTGGTTCTGTTTTGCCCTCATTGTTCTCTATGAGGTTTCCTGGAAGTGTTGTGATTATAATAATTTTACGTGGAGTGAGCACTGCGTCCGACTCCATTTCAAAACTCGTTACATCACGTGTCAGCAACCAATCGCATCTTAACATACGAGGCAATTTAAGCTTGTGTTATCTGATTAATTTGACATGCAGTTAACGCATCGGTCTTAAATTCTGTTCTAATAAAATCTCCAGGCATTTACTCCTGCTACTGTTCAACAGGAAATAACGGGAGTAAAAGTGATGCAACAATTCTGTGTGGTGGGTTGTATTTATGTCAATGTGAGCAGTGGTTCATGTTGATTTGAAAACAAAACAAACTGATAAACATTTGGAAAAGTAACAGAATTAGGTGTCAAATCTGTGAGTCTGGGGGAAACACTGAAAATAGTAACTATCCTCAGTTGATGTTGACCCAGAACACGTTCCAGTCAACTATTTCACACATCCAAAGGTGTTGTAAACACCCCCATTGTGCTGTATTATGCAAAGACACATGGGGAAAAAACAGGATTGTAATTTGGCAAACATGCATATAAACAATATGAGAAAGAAAATGCATTTTACAGCAACCCAGAAAACTCACATTATTACACTATGAATTTAGCTTTTATTTAAATTTAACAATGTTACATGTAGATCTTCATGTTCAAACATTGACGAATAACCACATTCCTTGCATACGACTAACTGGTAATGATCACGTTTTGGAAGAGACAGGATCACGATCAAACGAGAAGGCAACCCTAGCCCAAAACAAAACATGAATTAGACAGTACGCTGCAGTATCCTGTCTTTCTTTCTTTTTGGTTCTGTGCCTCTTTCATGGTTGCTCATCGTTGGTACCTTTGTTATTCCTGCTCCTCTCTCCTTCATATCTTCGTCTCCGTCTCCCTTTCATCTATCATGTAATAAAAGGTTGCACCTGCAACCACACACTTGAAAATTAACAAACACACACATGCAGAGGTCTGAGCGTTGATGATTTCCCATCATAAGGCCATAAAGCCTAAGTGGGTGATAAATATCGGCTGAGTGATGCTTAACCCAAGCTGCCTGGGTGTTTAGCCTGTTGCCGTGGTGATGGACTCGGCTGTAGGAGGATGTGGAGGAGGAGGCAATGTTTCTACAGGGAGTGATGCTCTCTCCCATATTATGAATATATATATATGACACTTAAATCCCTGTTTTAACTAATTACTTTACACTGCTATCTACTTGACACTTCGCCTGCTGCTGACATTAACACACCATAGCAGGTGTTCAGTGTGTTGGTGCAGAGTTTTATTTTACATGAAGTCATTACTGCCAGACAGCAACAACTGTCTCCTTCCTTCCTTCAGCAATATTACTTTTTTACTAAATTTCACATTTATTATTTGAACTCCTCTGAATGCTCACTATTGTATAAACATGCTTTTATGCCTTACATTTACAGTCCATGGTGCCTTTATTTTTCAGTCAATTCAATTTGAACTATAGATTTTTTAAAGTTTCATTGTTTTGACTTTCTCGTTGGAACTTTGTGATATTGTAAGCCACTTCTGAAAACTGCTCTTAGTGGTTCTTTTGGTTTCCACTAACCAAGTCCAAACCTGGAACCTGAACTGGTCTGGGCCTAAATAATATCCAGGTCTAATCAGTCTGGATGTGTCTCGTTCTCTTGCTGCAGGTCTCAAATATCAACATATACAAATGGATCCAAGTTGACTATCACAGGAGAAACAAGAAAGCACTCAGACAGCGCAGACCTCCGCCAAGGCAGCTCACTTTCCCCATATTTCCATTACACACAATAGCAGTACTTCTATGATAATCTAACGATCATAATATGATTTTTTTGACATTGAAAATATACCCCTAGCACTTGGAAACATGTTGATATCATTATTAGTTTGAAAGTTATTTGACCAAAATACTTGTGCGGTAATGGCGGTTTTCTGGATCACCACCAAAATCTAATCGATTCTTCCTTGGGCCGCTTCCAACGTCTCCTGAAAATTTCATCAAAATCCGTCCTTTACTTTAAAAAAAATCCTAATAACAATCCAACAAACCAATTGGCTCCTTCCCTCTGTCCTTCCTTCCTTAACCTAATATTGTACCAAAATGAGTTTTCAGTTAATCAATTTTTGATAGTTTGCAACAGAAAGATACAAGGATCCTCTGGTAGAAGAATTTGTGCATGTGTGTGTTGTATGCATGACTGTGGTTGTGCGACAGAGCCATAACAGATGTGTCCTTCCGTTGGAGGAGAGTCATACGGTTTGTTTGGCGAATCAATTCTCCTCTTAAAGGTCAACATTAATTGCAAAAACAGCAGAGGTATGAAGGTCTAATAAATGCTTAGAGAGCTTCATAACACATCATAGCTATTATATATCAAACCACAGAAGGCCGAGGGCCTTAAATGCACCTTCTGCTCCTACATTCATCATACACTGTCATTGAGTAAAAGATATGATGGCAATTTTAACATTTACCAATACCTCCTCTGTCTCTTTCCTGATTTCTATTTTAAAGGTTCCAAAAATGGTGTTTGTCACTTCTTCTTTTTTTTTTACATGGGATGCAAGTTGAGAAATAAGTTAAAACAGTGAAGTTGTCACTTTAACAGTATTGCACAGTTCAGGTTAAGGTGTGTCAGTAAGACAGCTTCTCAAGAATAAAGTATGGCTTGCATGTGTTTCCTAACTGGTGGGAAAGTGAAGGGGGTGTAGCATCACTATGATAACCTGCTAAAAATCATAAAGGGGAATACTGTCTGCAGTTGAAAACGAGGAAGAGAAAAGTTAAAAGGAGCTGAGTCAAGCCATACCCTGCAGTGGAAAGATGACAACAGAATATCCAGTGATGTGCAACTAAATTTTGTGTTTACAGTGCAAACATAAATATCAAGGAGTGAATTGCTCCTGCTGTAAAAACATAGGAGCCCTAAAGTCCCAGCGTAAACCACAGTTCAGTGCCTTAAAATACTATAAACCTTCATAAGAGACCGTCCTCATCTGAGAAATGACTAATTGTTATGTTTAATGACTGTCGAAATAATAAAGTTTTGAGATTTATCATTGTGCTGCAAAGATTGGGATGGATGGATAGGACAAGAGACTAAATGTAATGCCTGAGATTCCTGATTGTCGTATGGACGGTTAATTGTTTTCTTTTAACAACGAATGAGACTTTCGCCTCCCTCTGCTCCTCCCTCTGCTCCTCCCTTCTTCCTCCGCTCTGCTTTCTTCCCACCTTGTTCTACCCATCCTTCCCTGTGACCTGTCCGCTTTTGCCTCCACATCCCCTCTGTCTTACTTTACATCCTTCTTCCTTCCTTTCTACCTCCCTCCTCCCTACCTCCCTCCTCCCTGCCTCTCTCATCCCCTCTTGCTGCATTCAGATGCATCCTAACTCATCCCCCTCCCTCTTAACTCTCTCCCCCCCTCCTCATTGGGGTGAATGTGTGTCTCCACTCAGCCATATTAGTTGAATTAACATTGCCACAAGCAGACACCAGCGATAACTCAACTGCGTTGCCATGGCAACACACAACCACGTGCATCTGGATGCATCACACACACACACACGCCTAAACCAACAAATTATGCAAGAATGCACATAATCAAGTTTTACGCACGTCAGCCATATATTTGTAGTGCACACGTGCACGCATGTTATTTGAGTATTGTCCACATCAATACACAACTAGCAGCGCACTAATGCTACAAAGAGACACAAGAATACAATCACAACACGAGTGTGTTTCCCTGCCCTGTTAGCAGTGTGTGAGTTTGCATGTGTGTCCCAGTACATTATAGCGTGTAAGTGTATTATAAGTTTCCCTCTGGTATCTGCCGGCACTCTTTGTCTGTGCATTGTGTGTTGGTTCCAGCCCGTTTCTGAGTAGCAAGGAATGAAATAAATCACTAAACTGTAACTGAAACACATAATTACCCTCAGAACTGAGACACTGATCTCAGTCAGTGTGTTCCTTTAAGGTCATTTAGCTTCGGAAACAGTGAGCGTTCACCATGAGTTTAATGTGTTGTACTTGTAAAACAAAAAAAAGTAAAATCCTGATAATCCTGTTATGTAAAAGTCCTCTGAGTTTGGAGTTTGGAGACATCATAAGCTGTTAAGTGCACTTGGGTTTATAACACTAAGTGAATGCAAATAAAATCGGCAGTGAGAGCTCAGAGGGGGAGTTTGCCTGCATTCGTAATTGACATTATTATCTCATCAAACTTTTGACACTGAAAAAAAGAAGACAAAAAAAGGTAGAAATCTACTCTGTACTGTTCTTAGATGAAGTTTTGAGCAAAAGGTATATTAAATACTTAAATGCTACTTAAATACTAACTTTCTTTTGAAAATTCAAATTTTACATTCAACATTCACATGCCGGCGGCACAGTGGTGCAGTGGGTACAGCGCTGTTGGGTTCAAATCCACCTGAGGACGTGGGACTTTTCTGTGTGGAGTTTGCATGTTCTCCCCGTGTCTGCTTGGGTTCCCTCCGGGTTCTCCGGCTTCCCCCCACCACCAAAAACATGCAATATGAACTGATGACTCTAAATTGACTGTAGGAGTGAATGTGAGTGTGAATGGTTGTTTGTGTTTCTATGTGGCCCTGTGATGAACTGGCGACTTGTCCAGGGTGAACTCCGCCTCCTGCCCAAAGTCAGCTGGGATAGGCTCCAGCCCCACCGTGACCCTACACAGGATAAGCTGTTACGGAAAATGAATGAATGAACATTAAAATGCCCTTGAATTTTGGTAAAATGTTTATGGAGAATGAGGGACTTTGATTTTTCCATTGATACTTAATGAAGTCAAGGATTTTAGTACTTCCTCCACATCAAATGCTGCAAATCATCACTGACAGGTTTAGCTACGAACTTCGATCACAGTATCTTTTCCACAAACTACATCCTGCTTCTAGTTGTTTCTCTTCGTCTTTATCCTGAAGTATGTCGTCTTTCACTGTGATCTGCTGATAAATCTGTGAGGGTATGGTGTGTGCATGTGTGTGTGTGTGGGATAGGGAGAGCTGCTACCATTTTTCTGCTAGCATCAGCAAAGGCAGTCAATGCTAATGAACAACATCGCCACGCTTAAGTGTGATTGGATAAGGGGAGAGGCAAGAGAGGATATGTACTTCACTCTCTCTCTCTGTGTGTGTGTGATATATTCAAGGCCTGGTTAGTGCTAGATCTCCATTTATCACACACACACACACACACACACACACACACACACACACACACACACACACACACACACACACACACACACACACACACACACACACACACACACACACACACACACACACAGACACAGAGCTTCCTCTCCCAAATCTTTAAAGAGCTGTGCTGTGGGAGGCTGAAGACTGCGGCCGTGTTGGTATATTAAAACACTGGTAAAAAATGAGAAACATGCTGCCGTCCTTCAATAATAGAAGCTGTGGATGCTGAACATTTCATGGCCTGCAGAGACACCAGAGCTTTAAGTGCAACAGCTGGTCTGTTGAGGAGAAGCCATGAGGGCGATCCAAGTTCTTGGGTTGTAAGGAAACACAACAGCTGGTTCAAAGTGATTTTGCAGTGACCATACCATTTTGAGACTTGTGGATCCCTGTTTATATCAAAAATGTTCTATGGTAAGGTGAACTTTTTAAAAAATATTTTGGTGCATCTGAAATTGGACCACTACAACAAATATTAAATCTAATCTCTAAATACTGCATGTCTTATTCTTTTCTCATCACTTGTTTATGAACTTTTTGGCAGCAAACATATATTGAATATTGAATTTAATATGAAATATTGATGGAGCCCAGAGGCTGTGGGCCTGCTGCTGCAGATCTGATGAGCCGCCTCCTTGTTTGCCTCATCGCGAGGCTATGTGTCAGTGAAACAGCCCGAAAAGTCCATGTAAAAACATGTATTATCACCGTGACTATCTCTGTTTACAGATGCCAGAGAGGGCGAGTGATCGGGCGTGCTCAGCATGACCCTGAAGCCCAGGAGTGACCACGCTAGTCACCGCTGAGTGATCCCTGCACAGCACCTCAATTAACCTCCATGTATGAAAGTAGCTTATATATCTCTGAGAGGAAAGGCCAAGCACTCCGAGTATGAGGTTATGGAAGCTCAATCTGTATCTGCTTATTAATGATGGGAACGAGGGCGGAGAGGATAAAAGGAAGGACGGAAGGAAGGAAGGCGAAGAGGAAAAGGAGATGAAGTGAGTTAATAGTGGCAGGAAAGATGAAGCAGAAGGAAGCAAAGATGGAGGACAGACGCAGAGGACAGAGTGTATTCGATGTTTTCTTTCATTCACGATGGCAATATTAGAAAAGCTCTGTTTGATATTCACTCAGAAATGTTACGTGTCATTTTAAAAGGGCAAGAAATCCAAAATTCCTCTTCAAGTGTATTCATAGTGTCAGCTGAGTTAGTTATTATCCCTTTGAAGCCGCAGAATTTCCTCCGCTCCTATGTCAGTTTGTGAATGCGGTCTCCGCTATTTGTCCATTAATGGAAAGGATTCTCATTTCCTGACTCCAAGGACAGCCTTTAATAGAATCTAATAGCATTTAGATCGACGTCTGTCAAAGGCTCACATGGAAATATTTAATTCCATCACAATGGAGAGCTGCAGGGAATGTCAGTCTTAGAATCCAGCACAGAGTAGAGATGGTGATTACATTCACTCTCTATCAGATAGAGTAATGATGATACCTAGCAGGCCTAACATATTAATGATTTGTACAGGCTGCCACTATCACGTATTGATCTCTAAATGAATTTATCTTTAATTATTCAATTAATTCAGTAATGTTCAGCATTTTAAAATGTTCCATGAAAATGAATATTGAATATTTTTGTGCAGACATGAAACAAAAATTAATCCGTTCTTTTATATTTCAAATTTCTCGATGAATTGTTCGCTCCAGTGTCGGACGGCGCAGCCTTTAAAGTTAATCAGAACCCAAGGTGATGTTTTCAACTACAAATGTTACAACAGTGCAAAAGCAGCCAATCCTCACATTTGAGAAGGTGGAACCAGACAACGTTTGGTGTTTTGTACTAAAGAGAAAAATCGAGTATCACAATTGTGGGGCTGTTGGATACAAATTAGTGTCAGATACAGTTGAAATATATGTTGAAATGTAAATGAACAACTTAATTTAATTCCCATAATGAGTTCCCATTGTACTACGTCTGACTCAACTTCATATTCTGGATAATTCTCTAATTAATGTGGTCAAGGAAGTTTAAGGACCTCCTAAATCTTGGGTCTGAATATGGAGGATTTGATATTGGGCAGATTCCCGGGTTCAACAATGTGTCACTGCTAATTCTCGCAGATATGATTGACGGACAAAATGATGACAACTATTTTTTTCAATCTCACCAAGTGTACTGTACATCAGTTATGATTTAATATAAGAGTGGATTTTCTAAAACAAACAACAAATCAGAACATCTGAATTTTTTCTTCTTCTTTTTTTGTGTGACATGCATTGAAACCTCTGAAACGAACAATACAAATTATTCGGAGAGACAAATAAGGTGCAAGGAAATATTTCCTCTGCCCTGTATGCTCTAACAAATCAATTTAATTTAATTTAAAGACTAGAATAAAGTTGTATTTGTTTTCGATGCTGATGCAAAAGTCCTTCCGAGTAGTTTAGCTCTGTTGATAAATGCAGAGTGCCTTTTCTGAGACCGCCGTCTGAGACTCACTACAAAGCTTCGTTCTTTCTCCACTTCGACAGTCTCACGGTGGACCAGATAACTCAGCTAATGGCTCTTCAAAAATCCTTACACAACTTAATGGAAGTTCACTCTTTGGAAACTCAGAGTGAAAGAGGACTTTTCTTTGCTTTCCGACAGCAGGAAACAGACACACACCACTCTTGAAATATTATCTAAAGGTCATTTTCTGAGATAGAGTAGTTTAATTTTTGGCTCCTTTTTGCCCTTTTTAATGGGGACCACCGATGTAGATAACTCTAAAAAAGGATTTTATATTGAGTTATTAGCAGTTTTACACCTCAATGACTCAGAGCACTTTCCTTCCATTAAGAATGTGGTTTTCTGCTTTCCCACTGAGCTCTAATTAGATCATTTGAAGATGTCTCAAGTGTGAATATTGGAAGTTCTGCAAATATATTTTATGCAGTGGTTCCCAAAGATTGACAACATAACTGCGTTATTGTTGTGGATGGGAATGGCAGGGTTTCCACTTTCACAACAGCCGGTGAACCACATCTGGAGGAGGCTCGTTATTAATGACGTTGCCAATCGAAACCAACATTCCACCAACCAGGTGCAGTTACAAGCTTAGAACAGCACAAGTAGACGTGCCTTAAACTAGAGAGGTCACATTTACACATAATACCAGTCTCTGCAGAGAATGTGCATTTGAGGGGTGGAGTTAGGGGACATTCTCCACTAGTTCATCAATTGCGGATGGTGGTGTTGTCACTGATGGATAGAAAGATCGATACCCTTAAAGTACAGATCATGGTACCCAACACTATGGTCACTCAATACTTAGTTGCACTAAAGATTAGAGGGTCCCCTGTACAATTTACACCATTACTTCTTTGACAGTCTCTTCCCGAATGATCCTGAAATGAATCGATATTGAATTGAATAGGAAACCAAATCGAATTGGGACCTTGTGAATCAGAATAAAGTCAGGTAATCAATCAGTTCCAGGCTATCTGCAATCACCAAACTCAAACTTAGTGAGAACTTACTATGGAAGATAATTGTAACACTTAACTTGTGTATATATTTCTTGGCAAACAGACACAATAACGGTCCAAAAAAATGAATGGTGTTGCGTTTAGACAAGATCTTGTGTTCATTTCCAAACTTGTGACGCCACCTGTCACCACTACTCAAACACCGTCTCACCATTTGTTAGACATTTACTGCAGGTTGAACTAAGGATAGCTTCTTCAGACAGATGGAGTCCCATTCCATGTCACACTGAATGTCAGCGGGATGGTTGAAGTACAGCAGGCTGAGTCAGGGCAAAACCTGGTTCAAACCCAGGGCACCTGAGTAAGGGAATTGCTGTGTGCGGGTAATGGAGCAAGATGATGGCTACTTACCTTTCATAAATATGCTACCCAAGACAAAACACACACTTTGTCACAGTTTCACCCGAGAATGAAAATACTCAGTGTGAAGAGAGGAGGCATGAACTTTGACGTAGTTTGCATTTTAATGGTTCTGCCTTCTTATCACTGCAGAATCCTGTGTTTTTTTTTTAAAGCAGCAGTTTGATTTGAAAATATTACCAAAGCCTTGGTTGTGTTTTATTGTGAATATTCTATTCTTCATCATATGCAAATTAGTGACCGAGTGTATAGAAATTGAGCATCTAATATCATGACTGTCACTGGTGAGGGTCACGTTTCCCCTGCTGTCTTTTACATTAACAAGAAAACAAATGAAGAAACAAACGTTGTGCCGTCTCTCAAATGTGAAGATATTTTCAGCTGGTTTTCTTCTTTGTTAGCTGCTAATTGCCACTAGTTGCTTTTCGAAGTCCTCTGGTTTGGGCTGCAGGCATATAATACGTCATCAAAACGTCACAGCAACACAAGGCAAATGGGGTTTAAGGCTTGGTTGACCAACCTGTGCACCGCTTGGATTGACGATAAAGAGGGCATATGACTCAATGCCACACACATGGACACTGGAGTGCCTGGCACTATAAGGCTTGCAATGCAATGATAACCTTTATCAAGAAATTGATGCAGCTGTGGAAAACACATCTGGAAGTCCCAAGGCCATTGCACAAGACACCATCAAGCGTGGCATACACCCAGGTAATGTACTCTCCCCTCTGCTGTTCTGCATTAGCCTGAACCCCCTCAGCCAGGTTACGGCAAGGAGCGAGTATGGTTACTGGTTCAGAAATGGAGTGACATCAAGCTGTACGCCAAGAGTGAACATGACATCGACTCACTGATCCACCTGCCCAGGATCTACAGCAAAGACCTTGGGATGTCGTGCGGCTTGGAAAAACGTGGCCATATGGTGGCAAGGAGAGGGAAGGTGATCAGAACTGAAGGGATGGAGCTAACAGAAGGCAGGATAGCAGACATGCAGGACACACTGTTATCCCACAGGCCAATGGGAACCATGACAAGGAGGCAGGATTGACAGATTATTTATATGCAATATAATTGCAGTTCCAAATGAATTTGTGATTGTGGAGCATCTCTTTACTGAAGTGAATCCTAAACGCAGGACTGGAAAAGTGTCTTGGTCTTATTTTTTAAAAGGGAGTGAGCTAAAAAAATGATCAAGAACTTTATAATTAACCATAGAAAAAATAATAAACTCACCCATGACAGAAAGCAATAAAACACCCTGAAACGTTTTCTTCTGACAAGCGTAATCTGTTTTTCCAAACTCTCTGCTCCTCATGGCTGCCTCCTGCTGCCGAGATCAGACACAGTCACAAAAGGCACGACACGACGGAGGTGTGTCACAAATCATTTCGTATGATCTGCCATTATTTTGTACTGTGGCACCTCTCCACATCACCCCACCTCAACCTGCCACCCCCCTCCACACACACATACACACACACACATAAACACAGTCTGGCCTCCTCTTGTCTGTCCTCTCAAGGAGACGATTTATGAGCAGCAGGAGCGACGTGTCAGGCCATTGAATCATGAAGGCTAACTTTCAAACTGCTGCCCCCCCACACACACACACACACACACACACACACACACACACACACACACACACACACACACACACACACACACACACACACACACACACACACACACACACACACACACAAAGACACAGAGAGTGGAAAAGTATATATATATATATATAATGTCACAAAATCCAGTATGGTTTATGCTGCTACAAATCCTCCTACATAAGCTGTGTTGAAATGCATACACACAGACACAGACACACACACTCACACACACACACCCCGGAAGCTACTTGTGGAGAAAGACGAGGAGGTTTTATTTGACTCTGGAGGGCTGTTTGATAGAAGTCATTATCTGATTCCTGCGCTAACCTGATAAAACTGGATATAATAGCAGAGTGTGTGCGTGTGTTTTTTTTCTTTTTTTCCCTCTGGCAGTGCTCCGCAGTGTATCTATATGTGCAGTCTTGCAGTTCCAAATTGCTATACAAGTACACATTTCCAGTCCTCTACACACTACTGCAGGTAGTCATTGTAAAGGAAAAACTATTGTTGTTTTTAATACACAAACATAATCACACTGGAATGTTAAAACATCAATAGTGAGCTTGAAGGATATTTGGAATTCAGGCTAATAGAATGATTAGGGATGTGTCTTCAAAGTTCATAATTTACCTGTACAATAAATGATCTCTCCAATATTGGCATATTTTTTTCTGTGCAAATTATTCAACAGTTTTTTCAGCTGACAATCATTTATTTATTATTTAACATACATATTATTTACACTAGAGTCCTTTTTTTACCGGCGTACATGAAAAGAATGCTGTGGGTTTTCAAAATGGAGCAGAAAGAACAGACAGACACACTCTAGAAAGTCGCAGAATGGATGTGTTTTTACAGGAGGTTTATTTTACAGGAGAGGAGCCCATCCTGTTGTTCTGACAATAGACAATTATTTCCTGGAGGATATTTCGCTGCAGTTAGACATTGCGATGCTCAATAGAAGATGAAAGATAATCCTCACAAATTCTGTCTGCATTCCAAGAGCCTCTGCTGTTACAGGCAATAAAGGAAAAACAGGAACATGACTGACAAGAGAATAAACACAACAAACAAATAAGTCATCATACTGGCTTATTTCACGTTTGTCCTTCAGGCATCATTCATCAGCAGTGAATTAGAGAGCAGCAAAATGATCTGCAGGAATGCTTAAAATATGCTGTTGGACTTAAACATGATGTTGGACCTAATTACTACTGCCTTTGATTTTTTTTTATTGCATACTTTTGCGACAATTACCATTTAATTTGATTACTTTAGGGAGATTGATCGGCTATCTTTCCACATTCAGTCTGATTTAATTTAGATTTTCTAAACTTTATTTATGTTGGTGATAATTTGAGGTTGAAAAGGGGCCATCAGCTGGACTTTAGAGATAGCAACTAAACTGTGTTATGTTCAAGTATGCAATCCTGATTATATCAAACCTCTTTGAATCCTGTTTAAATCAATATCAGTCAAAGCAAGATGAAGACTTTCAGAGGTTTGGAAGAAACAGCTCAGTGGGCCAGTGAAATAAAGAGTCTCCCTGTCTATAGAAGTTTATCAGTTGGGCTTATGGGCCCATTTTAACAATTACTTTCCAGAACTTGGCTCTGGTAACTACCAGTGCAGCCTCCGGCGGTCACAATGGGAATATCATGGTTTTGCACGGAGGCTCCATACACATACTCAAGGTAATCTTGTCATCTGAAGTGACACAAAATGACACAACATCTCACTAATTGCAGCCAAGGTGCAAAATATTATGTACATCTTCAACATCTGCCTGGAATTGAAATCAGTCTCGAATGCTTCAATGCCAGTATGATTGGCTTAGTGATATGCGATAGCGACCGGCACAGGATCCATGAAGTGGTCACACCGTGTCTGCAGAGGAGGCAAAGAATACTTGTTGAAACTACCAGTGTGTGACAGTCACACTTTAAAAAACTAAGAAGTTTTGACTTTGACTTCCTTTGAAGGTGTTATAATTTATGTTTACAGTGGTGGTTGATTCTGGATGGTGAATATTAATATTCATACGAGATAGAAAAGTGCATTCATCCCGACTTTATCATAAATAATGACAGCACATTGTTCTTGTTCAAAGTTTCACAACACTTCAGCCATATCTTTTAATTAGTCTCCCTGTGATCCCTGGCATTCGAGAGCAGGCAAAGTTTTGGATGCATAAGAAGTTGCCGTCACAATAACCCTTGCTTTGCCTGCTCAGGCGTGTACTGTCAGGAGAGGCAAACCAGGCAAATGTTTGGTCCTCAAATAGCCACTCATATTGGAACATGTTGCAGTGAAAACTGTAAACCCCGCTGTAAACAATGCACCGCCGGCACCACAAAACCCCCCACAAGCGGTCCTCCTTCTGGTTACCGTATGACAGCTGAAGATCATTAGTTGGGGCAATTTGCAAACTAAAAATTGCTGAGATGCTATAGACATTGACATGGAGCTTCCTGAAAAGAGAACAAGAAGTAAAACAAATCCAGTTTCTATTTGACTTAAATTGGGAGTTTTTACTCCCACTGATGGACATTGTTGTCAGCAGCATCGCCACCAGGTCCTTATGGCTTTATGTTCTCCAAAGAGGAAGTAACAGAGGCAAATAGGTCCGGCAGGGCTTGAGAAGAAGTGTGTCAATCTTGGAAAAAACTGTAGATAACAATGACGGAGAGGAGATGGTGATCAAGATCAGGCTCCCCCTGGAGTCAAGGAACGCCACTGTGTCTGCTGTCATAGACAAATCTGTACCAGATAGAAAATGTCTTTTTCATCATACATAACAGATCGGATAATTGGATCTTGGGTCATCATAGTGACTCTTCTAAATAAGTATAGATATTTGTAATAATACATTGTCATCATCTCTCCCACCTCTTTTCAAAGCTATTATTTTTTTCAAAGGGAAATGTTAGCTTTGTAATTTACTTCTGAAATGCTCAGTTGTTAAGTTGTTCAAGTGCATCGTTAAGTGCAGAAACAGACAAATAGCAAAAAATCTCAAGTCTGTGAGTGTATTGGATTAGTTTAGGCCTGTTATATCTGTTTAAAAAAAATGAAGAAAAGTCAGGTCATTCTTCTCAGTTTAAAATTATTCAGAAATTGATCATTGTTTCTGATCTTCCGAAAGGCGATCAGAATTATCTCTCCTCTTAAATGATCTCTTTATTGATGTTTGATTGATTGTATGATGGCAGCAGAGTTCAATAAATGTTTTCTGCTTATGCTGGCGGTAAAGGAGATACATTATTTTTATTTTGGGGGGGGGGGAACAGAAACATAAGATTGATTTATAAAGGGTCACTTCCCACCTCCTCCATCACCCTCTGGTGCCACCGTCTGGATTTGTTCCTCCTCCATCACTGCCCAGTTTGCTACTGAGGTTGTAGGTACGAGTACACCTCTATTCAGAGCGAGAGACTAATTAAATCTAGTCATTCCCCCTCTGAGACAGTCGAGCTCTATTCTAATCACAAACAGTATTATCCTGGGATAATCACATTCATGCTGGGCCTGCTGGGAGCGCATACGCCGCTGCCAGTCACCGGCTCCTACTCATCTTTCATAACTCCTCGCTCTCACCTACACCTCTGCTCGTTCCCACTGCTATAATCTCCTCGGTTTTGACTGGCAGGTTTTCTGGGATTTCAGGTGTTGGATTTATCCATACTGAAACGGAAGAATCCTCCTCGAATCACTTCACAAAAAGAAAAGCGTAATACCAGAAGTCCTTTTGTACGTCTCGCAGTGTTTTCATGTCGTCACTCATTTCACATTTCAAACAGCATCTGGACTCATAAAAAAAAGAAAAGAAAAAAAGCTGTGGTGTATTTATTCAGCAGCCTTGGGACGGAAATAGAACTGACGCTTTCAATGTTAAATCATCATCTCAGGAGCCTGTCAGTCCCGTTTTTAAAAAACTCTGATTATTGTTGAACTTTGGAGCGTCGGACCCTTGAGCTTTCTGTCTGCAGCTCTTCAAATTAGTCTTTTGTTCTTGTGGATGGCCCCTTTCCTCCACGCTGCCCTCCTCTGCTTATCATTCGCTCCTCCTTCTCCTCCTCCCTCTTATCTGTTCTCCTCAGTACTTTTCTCCCCTTAGTAGAGAACTGCTTCTCCTCACCAGATTAGCTCTTTCTGTGTGTGTGTCTGCTGGACTCCACACAGGAGTTTGTTTCTGACGAACTGTTCTTTGTCTAAGTATATTTCCCTCATGTTGACTGTCTGCAAATCTCCTTTTCCCCTCTGAATGCTGAAAAAAAATCTTAATATCATGTGTTTCCATGTTTTTTAGGATTGTTGTGTTTTAGTTTGTTCAGTCTAACAATCCGCCCAGCGCCCCCTAAAGGCCGCAATGTTCATGACACCAATGATCATGAAAATGATTTGTCTTTGATTTATTCTTAGGGGCTAACCATTGCAAAAAAAAACCCTGTCCTGAAACTGGCTTAAGGAAGTAACACTGACCCATTTTTAAGATTTTGTTCATTACAAAAAAGTTAAATGGTTTGAAAAATACAACGAGCTACATAAGTGGAGATATGTTGCTTTTTCTCTTTTTAGCGGTAAAACACTGAAATAAAAGTTTGCATGTGGAAAAATAATAATATATTCAGAGGTTTTGGGGCAATAAATGACTTGATTGATTAAATTGGGTTCCATTTTTGACTGTTTCCAGATTGTTTTTTTCTTTTTCTTTTTGTGTGTAGCTCCTAAATCTTCAAACTGAATTTATCATAAAACAAAGGCAACCTGAGTCAACACAAAATGAAAATTGAAATGATAATTGTATTTAATAAGGCAGACAGGTCATCCGATACCTAAATCACCAGCGTGAAAAGGTATTCTCCCCCCCTCCGATGACTGGAGATCAGTCTCTTAACATCGCTGTGGTGGAATTTTGGCCCCCCCTTCTTCTTCTTCATAGAACCGCTTTATTGCAGACACACTGGAGGATCTGTGAGCATGAGCTGTTCTTTTCAGGTCCTGTAATAGCATCTCAATGGGGTTCAGGTCCGGACATTGATGAGGCCACTCTAAAACTTTCATTTTTTTCCCCCTTCTCCCTTTTGAGCCATTTAAAGGTGGGATCATCATTTTTTCTTGCTGCATGACCCAGTTGCACTTGAACTTCAACTCACAGACTGATGACCTGACATCCATCCTCCTTCAGAATTTTTCTGGTAGAGAGCAGAATTCAAGTTTCCTCCAATTATAGTAAGTTAGCAGCAAAGCATCCCCACAGCATTATGTTCTTTCCCGCCAGATGTAATGGGAGCCCGGTCTTCCAAGAAATTCAACTTTCATCTCATCAGTCTTTAGAATCTCCTCCTAAAAGCTCTGAGGGTCATCACGGTTTGTTGTGTGTTTTTCTGAGTGACTTTCTCTTCACCACTCTCCCATGGATGCCATTTTTGCCCTGTGTCGTTGGGATATAGTGGAGCCATGAACACTGACCTTTACTGATCTGAGAAGGGTCTGCAGTTCCTTTATACATTTCTATGGATCTTTTGTGACTTCCTGAATGAGCATTCACTGTGCGTTTAGACAAAAATGGAACATCTGACACTTCAGGGGAAGGTTCACTATTGTTCCAAGTCTTCTCCATTTTTAGATGGTGTGTCTCACTGTGGATCTGTGGAGTCCCAGAGCCTTAGAAATAGCTTTCTAACCCTTCCCAGACTGATGTATTTCAATCAAGTTCTTCCTCATCTCTTCTGGGATTTCCTTTGATTTTGGCATAGTGTGCTACTGGTACAGGTGATTTAGGTTGACCTTGTTTAATGTTAGATTTTGTTTAAAGACCCAACGCAGTTTAGAATAAGATAAACACAAGCATAGAACAAATCAGGAGGGGTTCCAATACTTTTTCACATCTCTGTATACTGTAGTCCCTGCTGTGAATGAATTCTGCCCATATGTACATCACCAAATTGAACTTCCTTCCTGTCTTCCTCACTCTCTCTGGTCAGAGACGACACAGCCGGTGGATGTTTGTGTGTCTTTTTTTCTTCTTCCCCATTTCATTCAATCTGTTCTGCTTTATTGATTTTAATTATTTTCTAAATGATTAACTCACCAAGCTCAGCACACAGTGTTTGCAGATGCAGCATTGTGTGTGTGTGTGTGTGTGTGTGTCTGTGAAGTCAACCCAAGGTGCAGTGGGCGTGTTGAACTGTCTACAGCAGTAAATTAACACAATGGATATACTCTGTCAAAGCTACATGGTTGTACGACTGTGTGTGTGGTGATGTGTCAATTCAGCATGTGTTCTATTTCGTCTCTTCGGGCCAATGTGATCAACTAATAATGCACGGAAACATCATCATTTATACTTTAAACATCCAAACACTTCCCAAAAAAATCCTAAAATTGGATTTAAGAGGTTAATTGGGTTGATTGAGGAAGTTCTGATGCCTTTTTTGGGTAGAATACCTCTTTAATGCATTCAAAATCCATAAAATATCACGAACTGATCACTCAAAAATAAGTGACATCAATATGGCAACATTATTAAAGGATTAGAATTAGTGACTCTTGGATCTAGGCCATTTTAATCATGCATATTGCGTCCCTGAAGTATGTGGTACTTGGAAGGGATTAGTCATTATTTAAAAAAAGAAAATAGCTTCATTGTGATGTTATTTTAATACATCCAGCTTCACATTAACACTTGTTTTTGTTTGTTCCAGTTTTTCAGCACGACTGTTTTATGATCTTCAGCATCTGTTTGTGTGTGTTTGTTCTTCCTGTCACTCCCACTTCAAACATAACGACGATAACCTTTTTGTTCTTGTTTGTCTTACTGTCAGACTTATTCCCACCGTCATATCAACATGTCTGTATGAGTAGTTCAATCGGGAGAGACAAGTGAGGTAAAGATAGTCGTTTATTACTGCAGATAATAAGTCTTTCAGAAAGTCTTTGGCTCTTAGATTCTTAAGGAAGTATGTGATCAGAGAGTGTCTGCCCTGAGCAGCACCAAGATATATCCCTCCCATGCAGAGTCCAGATACTGGCGGCGGCAGATGATGACTCGGTTTCTGGTGAGGCTGATAAAATGATGACGGTGGTGAACCTGCGGAGACCGGACGATGATGGCTGCGCGTTACAGAAACATGAATAAAGGTGTAGAGAGAATCAAATTTAAAAAAGATAAGCTGATAGGCTGCAATGAAGGTGTGTCACTCTGCTATTGGATATGTGACCAGCTAACAAGAACAGCTGGTATCTCAATTAACAGTGACAGTGACAGCAGGATATAAAATGTGAGCATGCATGAGGGGTATGAATGACAGTATGGTATGAGAAATAAACCATTAAGTGTGCAAAAAAAAAAATAGTCTTCCTGACTGAACTTTTGCTAAAGCTTCATTTAGTGTGTGTGTCTGTTCCTCCACCCTTGCATCCCTCTGTTTTTTTTCTCTTTCTTTCCCTCCCACTTGTTCTTTTTTCCCCTCCTCACTTCTCTCTTCCCACTACTTCTTGTCCTCCTCATTAGTGGGATTTGTAACATGCTCATGCGTGCGAGGCGCCGTAGACCAAATTAAGCTCTCAGGCAGCGGCGTATTCCTTTATCCCTCCTCCCTTTGCAATGATGTCCTGCATAATCTGTCTTTGGCCAGCCGGAGTCCCCAACTGGTCCCGTAATCCTCTTTGTAACAAGATGGCAATTAGAAGTTAACTCCATTGAGCTGGAGTCATGCGTATGAGGATGTAATGTGAGCAGAAGGTGTCCGGCGGTGGGTGACGCTGAGCTCAGGTCAGGATGGTGAGAGTAACCTCTCGAAGCTGATGCTGCTATGGTTTGCTTGGTTTGTTGTTGCATAGAGTGGCTCCTGTCACATTTGGTTACATTTACAGCGAACAAAGGCCAAAAGTATGTGCACACCTGAGCAGGCCAGGTAAGTTAAACCATGGACACTATCATGTAGCCCCTGATTTATCCTTGATGCTGATGTCTGATGAGAAATGTTGATTGATATTTTTGATACTTCTGTACATTTTGCAAAGCAATGTAAAGTGTATTTGTATGCCTGTTTGTTGTAACCCTGCTTGTCGGTGATGCGGCCTGTCTTGGCCAGGATGCTCTTTGTAAAAGAGATTGTAAATCTCAGTGTGACTTTTCCTGGTTAAATAAAGGTTACATAAAAAAAATTATAAAATTCTGCTATAATTATCCCCAAATTATAAAAAAAAGAAAAGAAAAAAATATACATACATATATATGTATATTTAGATATGTATAAATATATTATATCACTCCTAGCAAATTCAATTCTTAACATTATTTAACTTGCATCAGAGCTGCCTTAGTAACATCTACCATTGTCTGTTACGTTGTTGCCGTTCCCATCCCAACTGTAATGCTCTGTGGACTATGTATGCCTGCGTAGAGTTGCTGGTAAGAGTATAAATTTCACGCACTATTGGCTTCATAATGGCGCTGCAAGAAAATATCAATACACTTAAGCAGCACAAAATCTTTTCAGATTCTCAAAACCAATGTATCGACAAAGTTATTATAATTATTAATTGTTTAAACTGCAAAGAATTGTGGTTGGGTTCACCGTCCTAATTGTTTTTTGTAACACATTACACAATATATTGCCTTACTTTTAAGTTATGTGCAATTTATTAATTCATAAACCCCTGTATGAATGTATCATATTACTGATACCAGTACCGTTTCATACTATGGTTTTGGATGATACAGTGATTGAAATTCTGACATCAGTAATGGTCATGCACTCATCTACTGTTCTTTTAATCGGTTTCATTAATCTGCTCTCACTGAATAAGCTGTTCTCACACCTTGAAGATGTTCGAAAGCCATACTGACATGTACAGGAGTCAGCTGCTCTTTTCATATAAGGTTAACATGAATTAGTTGTGCTTTTCTAAAGGACACCCTTGTTAACGTAAAAAGCTTGTGACTCATGGCCAGAGGGCTACTGTATGTTAAGTCATTGAAGGCATTCTGTGTGCGACGGACTTACATCACTGTGTCTGCACCAATTCTTTGCTCTCACTTGCAGAGACTGGTCTCTGTACAGTGTTCTGCTCATTTGCAAACAAAGTAAACTCACTTGGCTGATCTTGGTAGACTCTTCTCTTTTATGTCAGAACAGAAAATCAACTACAGGACATATGAAAAAGTCTCATGTATTTGTTAGTATGGACTTATATTTAATCATATAGTCCAAAATCACAAATTCCAATGCGTCAGTGGGCTTAACGATCTTTAAATTGTGTTATGCACTCTGTCCTTAGAACCCTTGATTCATGTGTGAGGAACTAATCGAAGAATTCAGCACTAATTCAAAGTTAAGGTGAATAAATGAGTTTCATTTTAAAGGCCTCAATGGAGTCAAATTGTCTGATTTCAGGGAGGTTATTGCAGAGGGTGGGGCCACAATAGGAAGGCCCTTCAGCTATCAAACAGGAGCTGTAACACAGTGAGCGGGATAACAAGTATGTTACAGTAATGAGTGTTGCTCCCGCCAGCACGACTGCATGAAAAAAACCAGCCACATCAACACTGCCTGGTATTACACCATGCATTCACTGACAAAGATAACATGCAAGTTAAAAACACACACACACACACAGATGGAAGGCAGCAGGACGCTATCAGGCAGCCCATGTGTCGTACTACACTGCACCACCGGTGACAGTGAGATGATGACAGCTGATCAATACAAGTATCTGAGAGTCCTGACCTTCATCTCGCGCCTGTCGGTTATCAGCAGCTTGATTAAAAGCCAACCTGAGCAGGTGTATGTTCCAACACGAGCTCCTGTCTGACTGGCCGGACAACATCACAATGTTATCTCTCCCATTCGCCAGCTGAAGAAGGAACAGGGTGGTCGCATCGGGATCAACCCTCCAGCTGCAGGCGGTGCCTTTAAAAGCCTTTCTAAATCTTTTGCGCTCTGACTTCAAACTTAATTACAGTCTGTGTTGAGGATTGGCTCAATGTTGACTTGAAGTGTGTGTTGCTGTCTCGTCCTCTCACTGTATAAATACTGGGGAAAATAGAGAACTTATGAAGTAAAGTCACAGTGAATTGCTTTTATAATTTGTTATTTCCCAAAGGCTGGTCACAAGAACATTGAAATGGATGCCTAAATTATTTGTGAGAACGAATCAATAGCAAAAGTTAACGGCTGGGTTATTGTTTCCTTGGTTGCTGCGGAGCAGATTAGGTTTAGAGCCAACAGCAGATGAAATGAGTTTTAGGCCGTGAGGAATATTGTTTTTCAAATGGCACCTCAAGAGAAAAAGTTTTAAAGTTGTATTTTTTTTTCCTGTTTCGTGGGATTATAGAGAGAAAAAAGGAATGAGACTTTGCTCATGTTTTCCTTTGAGATGGAGAAACACATTAAAGTGAGAATCACCAGACAACAGGAGGGCACAGGCATGCAGATGACGAAATTAGGCAGACAATAAGTTTGTCAAATAATTCTTGCCAGATGGCAGTTGACCGGCCGATGACTCGAGGTGATTTTTCCATTCCAGAAGTCATATTTAGCGGTCAATGCAGCAAAAATAAGGAGCTGGTGAATTTTGGCGCCTGCCTGCTGTTTGACAGATGGCTGATGGGTAACCTGAGCGGCTCCCTGGTGTCCTTCAGATGACACAGCAAGGTTCATATTGGCTTCGCTCACACATTTTTCATGTTTACTACTGTGTTTCCACTTAAATTATTTCGCTTTTGTATTTAGCAAATTGAACCAGAACAAAATTTTGCTAAGCATCAGGCATAGAAATGATCTTTCTGTGAAAGCAGAAAAAAAGTTTTTCGATTAGAAGATAGGTGAGGGATTGTTTGGCCTTCTGTTTTCCAACTGGTTTGACTTTTCCATCATCAGACACACATCAGCGTCGGGTGCTACAAGTCATTACTTGAGCTACATTTCTCAGTATTGTGGTCTTTCGTGAATCCAATCCATTTTCAGTCGCTTGCCTCTTTTATTGATCAAGTCATGGGGTGGTGTCCACAGAAGATGGAGCATGGCGTTGGTTTAGCCAGGCAACGGAGTCTAGATCGGCTGTCATTCTCAGCTACATCAGCTGATGGCAGCCAATCCCTAAACCTGATTTAATCAATGTCTTTGTTGTCATTGATGCTTGTTCTGTTCAAAACAGGGGTCTCTGCAGCCCCTCTCCCTGCTTTAGTCTATCCATGATGGGTCATGGAAGGGCAGGGAGGTCCCAGAACAGAACCATACCGCCAAATATAAATTACTGCAAATATAAGTTACTGCAAATATTAATAAACTGTACTTATTTTTGACGAAAGTCAAGCCACACATTTGTAAAACTTAAACACAGTGGATCTTTCTGCTGCAGTCTGAAATAAAACTGTGAGGGATAAGTAAGAGATGGCACCACCATACTTTTATGCGTAGCCGACAGAAGCACTTCCATTCGACAGTTATATGATGTATCAATTCCTGGATTGATGCCTACCATGTCTTTTCTACAGGGTAATATATCCAGTTTCCAGGATGTAAATATGGCAGTGGCTGAGGATGGAGAGTAGCTGTTCTTGGGGGAGTTGAGATCTTCATATAATTGATGATGGGGTTTGACCAGAGTTATTGAATGAAAGTCCCCACATGTACATTTTTGCCAAATTGTTTTTAAGCAGTGAGAACCAAGAAGAGAACTGGTCGTTGTTGTTGTTGGTCTGAAATCAAATGTAATTTCATTAATGTAGGCGTTGACACGCACAGCAGTATCTGTCCCGATGTCACTTAAACTGCACACCTTGCAGATAGACAAGTGCTATTTTATCTAGACCTATTAAATATATGGATTATTTCACTGGCGTGTGACGTCTGCTGTTGCTTGTATGCAGATTCTTGCACCATTATCGGAGGAGGGCTGCCTCCCAGTTAGCCAATTAGTTCACTGCGATCCACCTCATGGCCTTGATAATCATTTGTTGGGTTTTCCTAATTTTAAATCCAATTACATTGGGATGTTAGGGGCAAGGTGGCAGTTAGCTATTGATGGTGCGTTTGGGTGTACCATCATTGTAGAGGGCAACTTTTTTGTTTTGTTTATTGGCAGCCTCAGATTGGAAAAGCGAAAATGTCTCTTAGTCCCTCAACAACACGAACAGCTATAAACACACACACACACACACACACACACACACACACACACACACACACACACACACACACACACACACACACACACACACACACACACCTTGATACCTTGATTGAAAATGTAGACAAATTGTATACAAATGTAGCCTCATGCTCTAGTTTCATTAATTTTGTAAATACGATGATGATTATAGTTAATGATTATGACAATTATGTTATATTGTCTGTATTATTTTAGGCCAAAGATGAAATAAAAAACCATGTTGTTTAATGCTGAACATTTATTTAGTGTTTTCTGGAACGCTAATATTATGTAAAGGTAACACTTATTCATTTAAATTAATTGTTACATCAGCTTAGCTTAATTACAAATCCTGAAATGATCCTCCCTATGCTCCTTGACTTCTGTCTGTCTCTTTGTGGTACCAGCAAAGCTTTCAGCAACGTTTGAGTTTCAGCAAAGGGACACAAGCCTCGATCAAACATTTACAAGGCAGAACTGATCCAAAGCCTGAAAATATGAACTGCGTCCCAGATCCCACAGCAGCTTGAAGAGTCACTGCCTGATATTTTTTTATTACTCAGAATACAACTAAGCCTCTGAATTAAACATGATGCTGAAAGAAACGACAGAAGGATATAGTGACTGTGAAGAAGTGGGAATAAAATACAGATTGGGAATGGATCGAGAAAAAATGGAGGAATCGTGAAAAGGAAATAAAGAGAAATAGAGGGTGGAAGGAGGAAGGAGGAGGAGGAGAGCTGGAGGAGAGAAAAGAAGAATGCAGAAGTGATTGAGGAGAAGAAGGAATCACAGGCATGGAAATGATGAACATAAAAATGAAGGAAAAAGAGTGAAAGAAAAAGAGGAATGAAGATGTAGAGGTTTTCAAAATGGGTTGCAGAAGAGTTGAAGGGGAGCGTGAACAGAGATGTGAGGCAAGAATACTGCATTAGTTATAGGTACTAATGTATGCCACATAAAGTCAGTGTCAGGTTTCAGCAAAAAATATGATGAGGACCCAAATGCAGACAGTGGCCAGAGACACAGGGGTTGCAGATCTGTGATATAATGAACAAAAATACAAATCCAAGCCAAACAGGCAATTATAGTCCAAAAAGTGATAACAAAAAACTGAGTCCATGTGGCAGGAAAAAATTATGCCAGTAAACAAGAAATCCAACAATCCAATAATACAGAACAGGTCCAAATAAAAGTTAAGGGCAAATGAGAAAACAAACAAACAAGCAGAGTCCAAAACCAGAATAAACAAGCAAAAATCACTGGGGAAACTTACAGGAGAAAACAGGAGGAATCACAAGCAATAAAGGCTGGAAAACCCCCCCATAACTAACAACAGGCATCACACAGACTAAATACAGAGGAGGGAATGAACAGGTGGCACAGGGAGGAGGAGACAATCAGACAGTCACACACTGGAGGGAAACATGTTAAAGGGGAAGACACAAGGAGGGTACAATGATAAACTACAAAGACACAGAGGGAGACGCAACAAACCAGAACTGAGAACAGAAGATTAAAACCGAGACAGGGGAGGCAAAAGGTCAAAACAGATAAAAGAAAAGACGACAGGAAGTGTAAAGCCAAAAATACAACATGGAGAACATAACTACCAAAATAAAACAGGACACAGAAAATACAGAGCCTTTAAAATATGGCCAAAAAAAGGGCAATCTCTGGAAGTGCATCCCTTCACTTAAAAAAAATCACTTAAGGCTCTGCATCCTTTGTTGTTGCTCTCTATGTGCACGAAAATTCTACATATACTGTATATTATAGCGTGTAATAACATTTGATGACAGAAATAGCCATAATCATCCTCAGCTCTTATTATCTCTGAGTTCTCTGTTGATGAAACATGAAGACGACTGGCTCATCCCAAAAAATTGGACAATTTGTGTCGAAAGTGAATGGGTGGATTCACTGTAACTGAACACAGGAAAATCAGATTTCCTCACTCCCTCGTCGATGCAGACCAGGTTTAGTTGTGTATGGAAAGAGCCATAAACCCCAGAGAAAGATGTTTGTCCTGTTTAGGCTGCAATGAAAAGAACCATGAGCCACAAAGGGTTTCACATGAGATTTGTTCACTTTGTGCAGATGCAGCTTGAATCAATTTGTGCAGATGCAGCCAGAGATGCCAGCTTTCAGCTGTTTATAGACATGCATAGATCCTTTTCGTTTCAAATGGATGAACGCTGTTTTCCTGTTTTCTTGAAGCATTTTCCACAGTATATTTCTGATGATAATGCACGACATACAAAAAAGCAAATCTCTCATTCTGTGTTTCCTACCTACCTCTCTCTGTGGCTATATTGATCCATCGATCTATCACTATCTCCTTATGTTCCCATGTACATCAGTATTGGCTAACAGTACCCTTATGGTCCTCATGGTCCTTTTCTTTGTTGCTGTTGTGACCAATCCTATCTGGGGCTGTAGTGACCTACAGCTTAATCATGCCCCTTTGTGGCATGTCTTCCTTTATTTATCCACTTCAACTTGAACTTCTTTCATTTCGATAATTTCCTGTTGCAGGCAGTGAATGGTAATGGCGGTGTGGAATAATCGGGATTTTTTTTTTTAGCCCAGTCCAAAGCATTTTGTATGAATTGTCAGCCTTGGACCATTTGAAGTCCCTGCAGCCTGTCAAAGCTCTGCAGGCTTCCGTTTAAATCGGTTAGAATGACGACAATGGCTGAAATAGAAAGCAGTAGTAATATTTCTGTTGCAATTCCAAAACTCATGTGTTCCCTGTTATTTAATGTAGCTTTATTTCATTCCTCCTATTCCAATGGGTTAATTAGATTAAAATGAAAAGATTAATCACCATTTGAGTTTGTGTTTTTGATCCCTGTTGCTGTGTTTCCATCAGTAAAATTGAAATGTTTTCACTGATTGATTTAAAGGCTGCATCAAGCCTTTGGCAACACTTAACAAATTGAAGTCATTACACACTAATATTCAGTGTTAAGAGTCATTTTAGCTTTAATTTTCAGCTGAAAGGTCCCATATTATGCAAAATACACTTTTTCATGGTTTTCCTGTCTACAGACACCCCAGACATGAGAAAAAAACAAGCATCTTCTCTCTCTTTTGCTTGCTCCACCTGTCAGAAAATATTTCCTGTGAAGCACCATTCAGATTTGAGGCCCACCATGACATCATAGTATAGGCTTTAGCACCTCCTCCAGGGAGGAGACCATAGAGGTAAAAAAAAAACCCACTCGAGCGGAAACGCTATTACATAGCACACATGCCTTTACAGAAACAAACATAGACAAAGCCTGTATTCGACCCTAAATTTGGCATTTATTTGAAGAACAACTCGATCGACAATTGAAAATCAGTATCAAATAGTAAAAATCGTTTATTTCTGCATATTTACATGAGAATGTTTATTAATAAATGGGTGATATGGCACTAATATTGTTATGGATTGGCAGAAATTCATCAGTATTGCTGTGTAGGATATATATATATATATATATATATATATATATATATATATATATATATATATATATATATATATTTTCAGACTTATAGACATCTTGAAATAATTTTCGATATCTTTAATTGTATTACAGATATTTGTATAACAATTATAGATATGTTAAATATACATTTTTAGCCTATTTCAAGGGAGCCTATTTAAGATATCTGAAATCGAATGAATGGATGAATGAAAGTGTTTATTTTGAACATAAATGTTAAGATAAATAACTCAAATATCATTTACGATGTCCAAAATGTATTCACAGCCAGTTGTATATATGCAGACAACTATTCCGAACTACAACTAAACAACTTCCATATATTTAATAATCTTTATCAACCTTTTGTAAATGTTCTGGCAGATCAAAAACGGATGGCTCTACATCATCCCGAAGGCGGATCGTCTGCCCAGTCAGGTCAAAGTTGGCTTTTGTAAAATGATCGCTACAGACGAGATCATGCACCGTGATAGATAGATAGATAGATAGATAGATAGATAGATAGATAGAGACTTTATTAATCCCCATAGGAGAAATTCGGTTGTTACAGGGTACCAGACTTCATGTCTTCACATCAGCCGTGCCCACCGGGCAGGCCAGTTGGGATCACTTGGGAATCTGAAAATTTGAGGTAAAACTATCAGACTGTGTAGAGCCGTATCGACTTTCTGGTGAACTGTTGCTGTTCTGTGGGGAGGATACGAGACACAGAGTCATACTAGGGCTAAGTGTGTATCTTATCTTGTAAATTACCATCTTGATGCACATTGGAATACATTTATGGAGCAGACTGTTATTTCTCTAAATTACCTATGAAAAGATATTCCTTCTTGACGTCCAACAACGTTTCCACAGGTTGCATGAGCTCATCGTCGGCATGTCTGAACTGCAGTGTAGCACTGAAAGACCGTTCTCTGTACAGTCGTAAGATGGCCGCTCTATTTGCCACGAAAATCACTAGCATGTCCGCTCTAGTGTTTTCTTTACCTCTATGGAGGAGACACTACAGGTGCTCAGAGTTTGCTCTGCCCTAACCTCACAGGTCACCTCCCTCTTTACACGTGTAAAGAGCGAGGTGACCTCTTGTCATTAGCCATGTCATTAGCTATTGGGTCAAATCTTTGACATCCCTTCACCTTCTCAGACTGCAGCTCTCTTTTAGCAAGCAAATAGTCTCTCAATCTCCATGTCACATCTTTGCGCTCCTTCCGTCCACACCTCCTGCTGAAATGACACAGGGATTGCAAACAGGCGACAAACAGGAAATCTACTGATTTATGTCCATATATAAATAAAAAGATGGAATCCACAAATAGACAGTCTTGTTTATGATTATGAACATAGGGACAGGATGAAGATAAAGAATCAAATAAAAGAGACATGAACCGGCCCAGGAAAAAAAAACCTTGAAATGTGATCTATTTCATCATCCATCAGAGAGGAAAAGACAGGCATGTTGACATAAATAGGACTAAAGAGCTGCTTATAAATAGGGAAAGAGAACAGATGAAGTAATCTCTGATCTGAAATGATGAAAGTACAGTATCCATTATGCCAGAAATATCCTGCGAACCTTGAAATGGGTGATTTGTGAAAGGAATCGAAAAGACGTCCATGACACCAAAAAAAGAGAAACAAGGGTGTAATTAAGAAAAGTGTAACAAAAAAAACAACTCAGTTCAATACTCAGCTAGAATACCAGAGTGGAGCCGTCAAGGCCGAACAATCCCACAATCCTGTCTCGAAGTGCCCTAATAACAAATATGATTTACAAATAAATAAATTATCATGATTTATTATTTTTTAAATACAGTCTTATTCATGCTTATGCCTGGATTTCTTTTGCTCTTGGGTGCGGCCTTTTGTTCTTAAATTCGTCTTAGTCATGCTTAGTTGAGCCCTTTTTGTTCTCAAGTATAGGTCTATGAATTATAATAAACCAGACTGGACAGAACATACCGAGGTCCTCTGCAGGAGGGAACAGAACAATCTGTTCTTCATGTAAAGGCTCAGATCATTTTATGTGTGCAGTGGTCTGCTGCAGATGTTTTGTCCGGCTGATGTACCCAGGGTCCTTTTCTTTGCCACAGTGTGCAGGGGAGGAAACATCAGGGCGAAGGCCTCTAGCAGACTTAACAAGATTGATAATAAAGCAGGGTCTGTGGTTGGTTCTGACCTGGATAATCTGGAGGATGGGGAGGAAAGATGAAGATGGACGTCATTGTCAAGAACACCTCTCACACCCTCTCCGTCCTGTCCGATGAGGCACATCACATCCTCGGCACATCGGTAAGCTCCTTGGCCAGTCCTTTGTGCCAGTAGCCATTAGACTCCACAATAGACACTTAACACAACTGCTCATCATTTATTACAATGCACATATGTACATATGGTTGTAAATACAACTCTTGTGTGTTATTTGGTTATTAATTTCACCTTGCTGATCACTTCTATGCAATGACACCTATGCCATGTGTATGACACAACACCAGCTGTTGGGTGAAATGCTGACCTCAGCAGTAATTTAGTTATCAGGTATAGCATGAATTGTGTCATTATGTCACAAGTGTTATTTCAGATCTGTCCGGTTTTATTTGTGGAATGTTGAATGAAACTTTGACATTCCTATGTTCAGCTTACTGTCATCAGCACCATTTTCCTCACAACCAAAGGTCAGAGGAAACATTTGGATTCACATAATCAGGATCTGGATACATATCAAAACTGTAGGACACCACTCAAACCCCAATATCTCAGCTACACGTTTGTGGTAGTTGTGTGTTTTTCTTGCCATATTTGTTACAATAGAGTACATCCAGCATTAGTATCTGTTCTTGCACACACACAAATATCACTGCCATAAATATATGTGGTTTTTTAACATCATGATTTATGCTTTATTTCCTGAAAAATTTGGGAAAATGTTTAAAAAATGCCCCATCAAAATTTCTTCGATCCTCACTCCGTACAGAAACCCAAGATTTAAAGGGTTCTTGCATGACATGCCCAATCCCTCCAAAAACCTTTTTGAAAAAATGGTTCAGTTGTTTAAGAGACATTAGAGAAAAAGACAAGTCTTAAGGAAAGTAATAAATAATTCTGGATCCACCGTTTCAGTCCATAATTCTTACATAACTCTGCAGATAAACAAACGAACGGTGAAAATAATACCTCATCAGTGGAGCAACAGCTAATGAGCTATAGAAATCTGAAATTATCCCAAACATTGCTTGAAACATGTATTGTTCACTGGGAAGTGACTGAGACAGAGAAAAAAAAATATAACAATCTTCTATCGGCACTAAATGCGACTTGTCTGGCCGCCGTCTCTGCAGCCGTTATGAGCTACATAAAAGTTCCACAGAAGAAATAGCAGCTGCCTGTTAGACATGTGCTATTCGTCCTCAAAGACATGACATCCTTCATGATAAATCCCCCTCCTTTGTTTCGCCTTTGCCTTTGGTCTGGGGTCATGTCGTGTGGTGTGGCGGCTCTAACTGTGAAATACCACTCCTCCTCTTCTTACGCAAGACGCTGCAACCACACAGCAACGCAGATGAAGGAAAAAAAAGAAGACTTCTGGCAAATCAGTTTTGTTTTTCAAATCAGACCTTAAAGATAGATGATCTACACTGGTATTTGGAAGTGATTAGATGGGATTTCTGTGTCCAGAGGTTAACTTTCTATCTGCATGCATTTCTGTGGTGATGGCAGGAAAACTTCCATCACTCTGGAATAGGCTTTTTATTCATTTTCTTTTCTTTTAAGTAATGCAAAGTCATTTTTAAATCTGATTTATGTGTCCAGACTGAGACACATTTGTGGAGGTTTGGATCGGATTTTCAAAAATCTCATTTCATGCTTTTTTTCTTTTTTTTTGTACTATCCACACTCACTAAAATAAATCTTTGCAATATGGATATATCAGAAAACATTTTTGGCATAGAAATATGAGCTAGGCCTCGATGGATGAAGCAAGGCTGCAGATTTTCTTCGCGGAGATTTTTCTCTTTCCAAATGTACATCTGGGCCAGGACCAAAACAACATTATGACATTTATTTTGCTTGAAATTAAAATAAAAACATAGGAAGGTATTAAACATAATATTGTTCCATAATCTTAATTGAAACTCAGGTACTGTATTGGCACTAGTTACACTACAGTAGGTAAGTAGTTACACCACCTGGCCTCATCTACTGTATAGTGTTTCTGAAAGAGAAGAAGCAAAGTTATTAAAACATATTGTTATTGAAATAAAATAGCCAAAACTATTGTATTGTATATTGTGCTCAAAGGTCAAAAGTGACAATCCGCAGTTGTTCTGTTTGTGGTAAGTTGTTGCATAACTGGTTTGGTCTACCAAAGCTGATGAGTGTAACCTGAAATATCATGTATTGCTTCCCACTCCTTCAATGATTTATTTACTGGAGCACAGATCTGATGAATATAAAGTTGATTTCTTTGTAGACCAGTGACAGAGTGAAAAGAAATAGAAATGATAGATCAGAAGGGGAAGTTAAAGATAGAAATGGAAACACAATCAACTTAGTGTAGGAATGGAAACTGACAACAGGGGAGCGATGAAGCAACAAAGGGAGTACGATCGTAGTAAAATGACATCAGCCAGTCCTGCCATTTTAATAATTCAGAAAGTGGCCTGTGGCAGGCAGGAACGGTGGAGAGACAGAGAATGAAAGGGTGAAGTGGTTGCGTTTAAAGGCGTAGTCTTTAATAATTCAGCATGTCTAGTCTGGTTTGGCTCTGATGCAGCAGGTGGCTGCAGTGAGACAAAAAAGAAGAGAGAATAAAACGCTCTCTCTGAAACCCTTTTCATCCAAGACTCTGAGATGAGATAAAATGAGACGAGACTGTTCAGATGCACGTGGAGAAACTGGGATATCACAGCAGCGACACAGTACACGATCCAGCGGGATAGACACGGGACTGAAGTAATTGAGCACTGTTGAACACACCAATCCCAGCCTGAAAAGAACGTTTTAATTTTAGAGCAAGTCGTCAGCTGCTGTTCCTGGCACAAAGCCAAAACACATTTTTAGGAAGAGCACATGTAACGTTGTGTAAAAAGTGACTCCAGATATCATTTACTCATAACGAGTGAGCTATTTTTTTATGCAGATCACAGCTCACAGTTTAAATGCGGGGTCACGTCTGATCGAAAACATAAATTCATACTCGGCTTTAAACTTCATTTTCAGACCACATTTAGGGTACGTCTTTCTAAAATCGACTATGATAATACTAATTTTTGATTTTAAAATATTTCCATCAGAAAACACTACAATAAGCTACTTTCTAAAAACTGATCTGGCTTGTAGAGTTTCTGGAGCGAGATTTAGCAAATTATTCATGGTTTTAGTGAAAAACAAGCATAAAATACTCAGGATCCAGTGCCGTCGGTGGAATTTATTGAGGAAAGACAGTTAGAGATAAGTAATTCAAGTTGTCCCTGTCAATTATTGTCAATTGCACATCTTAGTTTTGTATGTAAGTAACTTTTTCTAACTAACTGTTAGTCCTGATTATATCAGAAGGCACCTCTCAAGCACATGGGAGATGTGTACATAATTATGAAAGAATAAATTAATTAAGAAAATAGCCTAAATTCAACTTGCAAATATGGAAATGACACGGATGGATGGGCGGGCGAACTTCAAACACTTTTCATTGTCTCTTTGCCGATCAATCAGTCAATCAAACTCTATTTATATACTGTAGAAAAAAAAAGAAAGAAAGGTAATTTTATAATAATAATAAAAAATCAAAATTTGCAAAGACAGAAATCACTGCACTGAGTTAATAATTCCAAAACTATTTGCTTTATTAGATAGAATTGGGATTTCTAAACATTTTTTTTTAATGATTTGGACAAAAGACTTTTAAAGCTGTGTGTGCGTTTGTGTGCTTGTGTATGTGTGTGCATAGAGCTGTTAAATGATGAGAGCCCTCTCACAGAGGGAGGCGAACATTTTCATTGCCGGGATGCATTTCATGAATATATCTGCATTCATCTGCTTTAGGCAGCACAGCGACACACACGCGCTCTTGCAGAAATGAAAACATGCACACAATAGCCAATAAGATTTCACAGTGAGATGGATAATGTTTCCCAAAGTGTGTTTACGGCTGGAGGCGGAGAAAAGCAGTTACTCCTTTATCAGGATGGTTACTGGACAGACTAGGACACACACACACACACACACACACACACACACACACACACACACACACACACACACACACACACACACACACACACACACACACACAGACAGTCTGACACTGCCTGTCATTGTTGCACTGGCAGCCTACATCTGCAGTGTTTTCATTTCAAACAGCGACATAACATCCCTGAGGGGTCTCTCTGTTTGCGTATGTGTGTGTGTGTGTGTGTGTCTTCACATTAAATAACACTCAACACAAACACACTAACAGTAGTAGCCATTATTATATTTGTGACGGCTCATAAAACTCAATACTGTGTTTGTGTTCTGTGTGTGTGTGTGTGTGCGCTTACAGTTTTGGATGACAACTGTGTAAAGTTGTTTTTGGCCAGCACCGAGGCAGAGTCGGTGGAAGTGAGCGAGGCAGGGCAACACAGGGGAGTAAGTAGAAGTGATTTTAAGTTGTTTGTAGTTGCAGAGACTGTTAAATATTTAAATCTCAGTATCAGGCTCAGCTGCTGATTGGCTGGATGGCATACAAACACACAAACACACACACACACACACACACACACACACACAGATAGGCACACAGACGGATGAGGAGAATTATATTTTCAGTATGACTGCAGAGTGGCAATAAACCTCCAGGATTGAGCAACAGGTGCACAGGAGCAACACAAGTTCATTTTTCAAGTAGCCCGCAAATTTATGGACCTTATGGAGCAAAAATATTGTTTAATTTTCATTTATTTATTTGTTTATTTGACAGGGACAGCGCACTTGATGGGGGGGGTGGTCATGTAGCCCCGGACACAAATTGCAATCAAGTCACGTGACTCCTCGGTGCATATTTTCAATCATTCCAGCTCACAAGCTAATGTTAGCAATCTTACTGCAGTTTCCTATGGTAATGTTAGGCTATGGACTGTATGTGTCCACTGGGAGATTTGTAAAAGCACTAAACACCAGCACTAAAGCACTTCTTTCAACTCTAAACTTCTGGCTGTCGAATTTAAACAAATGCTTAAGTCTTTTTATCCCCCATAGAACTCCAACATTGTTTTTCAAATGGTTCATAAGTGGAGCATTCACAATGGAGGAGCTTGGTCAGCAGTGCTTTTTATTTTTATTTTTTTACATTGGCATAAATGGAGAAAAATCACAACACAAGACACTAATTTCTGTATCTTTTTTTTAAATGGCAAATCTCCTCGTGGTTCCTTTTGTTCAGGTTCAGGTTACTTAATTTCTACCCGTATAGGTAGATTTGGTTTGCAGTTCAAAAGTCCAAGGCATCCATTGACACATTGACACAGACAACAGACTATATAACACATAACTGTATTTTTTATTTGTGGTACGTCTATAGTGAATTCTGGTAACAGAGGGAGAAGTGGGTCAACGTTGCATTGCCTCGTAGTTTTGCGGAGGAGTGTCCTTGCTGTCTGTCGCAGATTTATCACACATTTTTGAGGGGATGAAGTGGAAAGAGTTATTAGATTTTCTTTGTATATGTGTAATTTGCTAAGACAAAAGTGGACGTGGTGCCCCGTTACTCTTTTCATTACAGTGGAGAATGATGAACATCTAGAATGGTTCTATTTGATGAAATGGTGCAGCCTTGGGTTGAAATATACATCATACAGAATATGGAAGAATTAAATTGTTTTTCCGACTTAAATGCTGATTCAGGGATAATTTAAAAGGGGGCTAAACTATGGCTCAAGTAGGTGAAAAGTTTTTTCTGTCCATCGTCTGTTTCTTCTCTTCGCTCCTCCATCCCCATCCCCATCAGTCGCTTCTTGTCAACCGCCCACCATCAACCAGATCGAAGATTTTACTGTGAGGAGACACAGATCAGATACCAGAACTCAATGAGGAATGAATAGGCAGCGAGGAGCAAGACACTTTCTCCATCCACTAAAGAGAGAGAACAATTGATTTCCAGGCTTTGTCATCTTTAATTGTGACCAGAAGGTTTGGACAAGAAAGACATTTCAACACGCGGAACATGATTTGAAATCAGGTGCCAGCCTTAAATCTTCCTCTCATTTTCACTTCTCTGACTATCATATCCCCGTTTCCTTTTTTCTTTACTTTCCACCTCTGCTCTAACCTCACTCCATCTCATCTTTCCCTTTCATTCCATCTCGTATTCCATTTCTTTCTAAAAAAAAATTGTCTAATTAATCATCTCTTAAATCTTTGACCTATCAGCAGGCTTTGCTCAGTTTCTCTCTTTTTAGTTAAAATTTGAATTACATTATGGCTGCACAGTTCATCATTTTTTAGCGAGCACCACTGTCGAATACATATTGATTACAGATTACTGCTGAAAGCTATGGTGCAGGAAGGACAAAATTAAAGACAAAAAAACAGGCATGACCATTGCGGGGAGAACGACGTGTATTTTGTCATTCTGAACTTGTACATAAACACACCCTCTTCCTTCTCCTTACTGCTGCATGGAATTTATTCCTTCAGTTACATGTATCCTCCATCCACCTATGATGATTAAATGGGGTGGTGATTTTCTCATTATTATACTGTAATGAGTCTCCACCGCCTGCTGTGCTGGGGAGATGAAGGTGGGGGGTTACAGGAAGGGACAGAGGAGAGTAAGATGAGATGCAGTGATATGCATAAGAAAGACGGACTAACTTGTGATTGGAGTAAGATGTATGCTGATAAGCTTTATTCAACAACTAGATACAGTAATCAAAGATATTAATCTTCTTGATTAAAACATGTTTCATGTTTTCTTTGCTTTAAAAAAAATGTAATATGAAAAGACGAACTGATGAGATTTTGGTGTTGCCCTTACAAAACAAAAGTCCACAAAAGTTTTCTGGGCCTCATGAACCTTTGTTATTAGGGCATCTGGAGATTCAATTCGAGCTGCTGTTAGAGTGCTTGGCCTCTGCCCATTGGGAAGCTCACTCCACCTCCTGTACTTGAACTGTGCCACACTGACCACAGCGTTTACTCTTATATAAGCTGCCATTGGAATCTTGGGTTTTCGCACAATATTACTCTCCTCCTCATTTTCTGACCTCTTCTTTTTCTATTTTCTTTCCTCTCCATCTCCTCACTTTCACTCTCCTCCACCGCTGACCTCTTTTCCTCCTCTTCCTCCTCCCTGGCAGGACCACCTGTTTGAAGCTCATGAATAACCCAACAAAAGGATGAAAAAGGCCAGATTATTAATGAAGCAGAGGTGAGGCGCTGGCCTTTAACACTTTCACTGCTCATGCTGACAATTGTAGCAGAGCACAGAGCTTCATTACAGACTTTTCTCTGGTTGAAAACAGGCCTTCATCTGCATTTAAATGATTTAGAACAAAGTTGTGTTGAATTATTATTTTTTTTATTCTCTTAATTTTAATAGTAGCATGAAAACAGTTGGTTATCTAAGCATTGAAGGCAAGAGGTATCTGAAAGATCTCCACAAGAGACAAAAGTAACCTGCTCCCACTTCTCTGCTGTCATCTGGAAGAAGAAGAAGGTATTTTAGCATATTGCTGTGGAAGTCAAAAAAAAAAAAAGAGAAGGGAGAGAAAGTAGGTCGCTTTGAATTTCTTTTATCACTTTTTTTTCATGTAGACAGGCACAGGAGAGCCTGCAGAGCAACTGGAAGTGATGCGATTTTGATCTAAGAATGAAAAAAGGACGACTTCATGATGCCTCGCGGTCAGCTTGTCTCCATATTCATGGTGACGTGAAAGCAGAATCATTCAAATGCGGTGCGTTTTATATATAGCAGCTCCATAGAACTCGCAAGGTGGGAGGAGATGGGGTGCATGGGGGTGGAGGGAGGGTGTGTGTTTAGTCAAACAGTCATAATGGAGTTTAAATGGTAATAAGTGAAGTACGGTGCTGTGAAAGTGTTGGATTTCTTCTATGTTCTATGTTCATTTTAAATCATAACTAAATTACCTGCGTGAAAAAAAATATTTGCCCCCTTAGAAAGTAAATCCAAACAAACTACAAAACATTAATAATTGGTTGCAGCTGGACTAGACACACCCAGGCCTGATTACTAAGACCTCTGTTCAATCAAAACATCTCTTAAATAGAGCGTTTTCAGAAGCATGAAGTTGGCCAGTAGGTCTCACCAAGTAGCCAATACGCTGATCTGATTGGTCAGCATGCTGTCACAATCCGGTTGTTGCCATACGTGTGCTTTGTGCACGCAAACGTCAGTCTGACTGCAGCTCGATGAGAAACCGAAAGGAGTGACTTTCTCGCATGACAACTCTGGATCGACTTTGTCAAAGTTGAGCATTTCTATATCATTAATATGATATAGAAATTTCCATCACAGCAGAGAATGAAACTTCATTGAAGGAAAAACAAAAAAAAGGTCTACTTATTTCCAATCCTGATGTCTCTCAACCAATTAATTGCACTAAAGCAAATTAAATAGTTTTTTTTTTCTTGTTACCGGTGTCCTCCTGTCAGATGTTTAATGGTGCATATAAGGAAAAAAAAAGGGCTCTGGGCTTAGACTCTTTTATATTACATTCTAAATCAAAATATAAATATATGTGTAGGATATTATTGGTGGATTACCAGTGCAGAGTGAGGAGTACTGGTCAAAAAAGAAACCCATCATTGCAGCCAAACATAAATCTCATCACAGTCAATAGAGTATATTTTTTTCTATTTGGATTCAGTGATGAAAAGTGATTGTTAAGTACACGTGTGAACTGCTCTCTGATCTTATTTCTCCGCTCAGGTCAGCAGAAGCAGCACGTTTGCCGTAGTTTCTATTAGTCCCACGTACGCTGTTCTGGTGCTATGAAGTCACTAGAGGGTCAAATGTGTTTAGAATCACCACTTTAATTAATTTAGCTGCTGCCTCTAGTGGAGCCGGAGCTAAATAATTAGAAGTCAACGTTGTCCATTTGTTATTGGACACCAGGACTCAACTAAAACACTCAACACTCTAATTTCATTATTTTGTCCTCTGAATACATGTGCACACACACACAGACACACAGGGGCAGAGGTTGAGTATTCTGCCAGCGGGCTATGTTATTATCAGCTGCTGTGATCAGGTTATCAAAGTCTACTGCAGATGGCCAGGGGACCATAAATCTGACACTGTCACTCTCAAACACACTCTCGTTTGAATGTGAATGTGTGTGTGTGTGTGTGTGTGTGTGTGTGTGTGTGTGTGTGTGTGTGTGTGTGTGTGTGTGTGTGTGTGTGTGTGTGTGTGTGTGTGTGTGTGTGTGTGTGTGTGTGTGTGTGTGTGTGTGTGTGTGTGTGTGTGTGTGTGTTGGCTTGCAGTTAGCAGTGAGAGGATTAAACAGAATTTTATCTTTGATGTGGATTAGATGGAGCCCAGGATCATGATTGCATTGTCCCTGTGCGATTACATGCAAGAGTGGGTACAGTGTTAAAGGAAGTGTGTGTGTGTTCGTGCGTGCATGTGTTTTTTGTGGTGACCTTCTATATGTAATTGTTTTTCCCCTTATATCATTTATTTTCAAATGCCAATCATCCCTGTTTTGTCATAAATGATAAGAACGGAGTGATGGCACTGAGCGGGTAAAAAAAGAAAAAAAGAAAAGAAAGTGTGAGTAGGTGTGTGAGCAGGAGTAAAAAGATTACATGTAACTGCACATTGAACATGACAGCATTAGTCAGATGTCATATTGGAACACGCTTTAAGCATGAAGAGCAGGGTTGTGGGTAAAAAAAAAAAGAAAAACTGAGACTGAAACCAAGAAAGCAAACACAGGAAAGAGAGGGGAGAATCGCCGCAGGGCAGGTGGTACACCAGCTGTTGATCCTCAGGGTGATATAAATGTGAACACACTCACACAAACACAAGCGTGTTGTCCATTTCATCAGGTAAGGAGATGAGGACCGATCTGGTGTCAGCTCAGTTACAGTTTACAAGCGAATACTGACAGACTGCTGATGGTGCTTCTAAAACATGCCAACAAGGCAGTCTGTGGATGTGTGTGTGTATAAATGTGTGTGTGTGTGTGTTTGTATTCGTGTGTGTGGGGTTCTTGGGTTTTCACATTTTTTTGCTGCTCGCCACTCTCCGTGTCAGCTAGCCGTTTCATCAAACTCTGTTGTTTTTTTTTTCTTCATCCTCTCTGAGTTTGTTCTGTCGCTTCTACAATAAATACAAGAGACATCACAAATCAGGATATAACATGTTTACATTGTCTGCAGATTGTTGGGGTTATTTTGTCATTTTCCAATGAGAACACTTTGAATCCATGGTGCAAATTTGTTCCCTGTTAGTTTAAGACCTTGTTTTTTTTCTGTCTCTTTGTCTGCAAGATATCTCAAAAAGTTCCTGAGGAACTTTGATTATGTCTGTACAGGTGAAATACTACTTTTTTCCATGGCTCTTAGAGAACAGCAACACCTGATTGTCACAGGTTGTGAGCAGCTGTGGTTAAATATTTTGATACGAGGTATGGATCGAATTTGCCCTGGTTATAGTATTTGCATGTACCAGCATTGATTTATTTTTTTTATAGCTATATTTTAGTTTCATTTAAGTCCTTATTTCTCCATCCAACTCTTACATATTGGTATTATCACCTCCATCACCGCCTACCTCCCACCTCATCCATCAGCTGAGGCAAGAGGTCCCGAATACTCTCTAATAATAAAGCTCGATTCTCCACCTCAGTAGACAAATGAGCAGAGAAGACGAGGGTAAATGGAGAGGAGAGGAGTAAACAGAAGGATCACAGACGAAGAGATTGAAATGCAAATGGAGAAGCCAGCCTGTTGGACTTCAGGCGGCCTAAACATGTTGTTTACGAGCATTAATACATTCATGACTATGAAACCAAAAAGCTGCATCAATTTAGATAAAAATTACTGCTGAGTTTAGAAGCACATAAAAAACAAGTCACACCCGTGCTTCCAAGATGGACAGTATGAAATTATTGCTGATGTTCAAACACCCAAAAAATAGATCATTTGAAATTAAGTGACAAACTTAAAATAAGACAACAAATGTGTAGAATTGAACTTAAAAGATATAGATATTATATGTTCCTTCAAACTGATAATGGACCCTTTCAACACCAAGTGTGAACATTTACTCAATATGAAACATTGATTGTTGAGGAGAAGCATGGTAGCCACAAATACCAAATTTCAATTCCAAAAAGAGGGAAAATCTAGGCAATAACAAACAAAAACGTAAGCAACAAAAACATATTACTGTTTCAACAGCGTCATGAAGATGCAGGCAAAGACAGTGAAACAACGTGCAGCAAGCTCAATATCTAAATAATATCTAATATCTAAATGAAGAAAAAAAATACTGCATGCATGCAGAGAAATTATATGCCTATAAAACTAATATGCAGCAGCAATAAGAGACACTAAAATGCTGCCCTGATTATGTTCAGAGAGAATTTTTACAGAGACGTGGTCAGGATGGATGACAAGCATCCAAGGTGCAGGACTCTCAAACTATGTGAGGTACAGAAAATATTACACAATAACACAAATATGTCAATAGCAGAATATGACAGAGATTATGCAACATCTTTGTTAAACCAAACCAATGCAAAAGAATTAAAAAAAAAATAGGTCGATATGGTTTCACATCATAAGCGGGGTCAAAGATATTGAATGGTGTTCGAAGCCTCTGAGGTTGGAGATTATGGTTGCTGACGAGGTCAAAAATGCGCTACAGCAGCCCAAAGCAGAAAGTCAGAACAGTAAACACACTGTAAATACAGAAAGAGGTCCCTCGGGTTGAAAGCTAGTCTACTTAGCATTCCCCTTCGGATATGTTGACTGAATCTACATTGTTTTTTTTGCTGCATATGTAGGGTTTGAGCTCTTTTGACTTTGCATCATTTCTCTATTTTCAGTGTGTTTGCTGTTAATGTATATTTGGGCTTTCCAATTTGTTTGCGTTTATGAATTGCCGTTGCAACTCATTTCTTCTGAAGGAAACGTTTCAGGCCATTGTAGTGTGTTTGCCCTTGCCTGCCCCTTTGATATGCTACCAAAAATGTCCAAACTTCAAGATGGTGTCAATCCTGACTCCAGTACTTCAAAATGAAACACACAATGCATTTTAGTTCTAAAATCAGCTACTTTGAGGCAGTCAAGGAGATTTATGAGTGACTAAGACCTTCTTACAATCAGTCAGCGCTGCAGGTAATAGGTCTTTTCACACCAGAGTGCTGCGGAAACATGGCAGTAATCAACTTTAAAAACATATTTTGATGTTGGGAGCTAACAAGGATCCACTTATCTCCCTGACTGATGGAAATGACACCAGAGGTGATGGCTTTCACAACTCTCCACTAACCTAGAGGCTGGATCCTCCTCCTGCTGCTGCTGCTGCACAAAGCTATGATCAACATGTCACAGTACCGTTAATGTCATCATGTGTCAGGATTCACAAGAGCAGGACCCCAAAATGCAGACAACACAGGGGCAGGGTTTAATAAATCAAAGTCCAAATGAAACAGAAAGAAAACTTACTGAAGGGCACGGGGAGAAAAACCACTGGAAACACATGGGATCAAACATTGACGACGAACTTGCAACTCACAGAGGGAATCACACAGATTAAATACACAAGGGTAACGAGGGAATGACCCATAGGTGACACAGGGAGGAGGAGACAATCAATAACAGGTGGAGACAATCAGACAATCACACACTGGAGGGGAAATATATTAAAGGGGAAGACACAAGGAGGATGCAGCAATAAACTAATAGACAGAGAATACATGAGCAAAGGGAAAGGGAGCAGCTGGAACTAAACACAGAAGACTAGAACACAGACAGGAACCAAAGGGGTAAAACAGATCATAAGAAACACAGGAAATGCAAAGCAAGAGCACATGACACGGAATAAGGCTACAAAATAAAACAGGAAACAGTCGCACTAATTCATGAAATGAACCTTACAATATAAGAGGAACCAAAAACTAGGATGATATACATGACAATCATGTGGGATATTATCATAAAAATCATTGAAAAGCAAAGACTTTCTTTCAAAGTACTGCTATGGAGTGAGTTTTGAATGTTAAGTAACATTTAGCACAATTGGGTAATTAGTGTGGGTAGTTGTGTAGAAGACTTGAGGATCGGTATACTGTATCTGCTTAATTGTTCATCCGAGCAAAAGGAAGGATATGAACCACGAGAGGACCTTCAGCTCTGCTCACAGCACTCATCTAAAATAAAGCAGCTGAAGTAAAATGAACCAAATAAAATGAGAGAACTCAATTAAGGCCCCGAACTGACTCAGCAGAGTGTAAACACCACATCGGCCTCCGTGCAAAGAAACAAATATCGTGATTACAATATAATGAGAGCGATAAATGCTTACTCTTCCATTTCGAGTTCAGAAAAGAAAATGCCACCCTGCAGTCACCACTCAGATAGAGATGAATGAATTCATCCTTTATGGGACATCTGAATCCTTTCACATATACTTTCATCTCCATTAGATTCATGCAAAGAAGGATTGAAATTAACTTCATTAATATCCAATAGTTTGTTTGCGTTCATGCTCCGAAAGGATGGCAGGGGTCTATTCCTCACCCATTTATCAGGATCCAGTTGAATGAATGTGTTCCTCTCTGCCTCATCCCCCACATCAACCCTCCCACCAAGTGTCATTAAAATCCATCAAAAACTGAACTGATCATGTAACCACTTTGGCAGAAGACACAACACACTCCAAATGATTGGGAATGGAAATTTGTCATAAAAGATTCCTTAGATTTCGAGGTTTGAGAACAAGCGCGACAAATTCAAATTTATGCAATTCAAATTCGGTCTCTGCTTGCACTCATCTTCCAATCTGTTGCTCGCTCTCTCTTTATTCTCTGTCTGTGTGTGTGTGTGTGTGTGTGTGTGTGTGTGTGTGTGTGTGTGTGTGTGTGTGTGTGTGTGTGTGTGTGTGTGTGTTGAGCATGTTTGATGAGGTTTTGGAGTAACAGGGTCAGGTCTATCTCAGATTCTTCTGGTACATCAGAGCCAGTTTGTGCCGCTGACGCCCTGATGTAGATCCAGCGGCAGCGGCAGAGAAGAGAGGAGTCCATGTCAGCCTTATTACCCAAACCTCATGAATCTTTTATCAGAGCCAAGCTATTAGAGACTGGGAGACAGGCAGAGACTCAGATGGTGTATATGCATTTATTTATACGCGTCTATGTCCACATGTGCGGCATGCAAATTTCAACCACATTCTGCATAATGACAGTTTGACACTGTTGCTTATGTCACTCAGAGAGTTATTATGCAATAGATCTCACACTCCTGCCAAGGATGTAAAAGACGTTCAATTTGTTATGCTAATGATTGAATACATTTACGTATTGGAAAGTATTGAGATAGGCCTATGTATATTCTGTGTCTGGATTTGCAACGAATAGACAAACTGTAGCACACATGGACGGTAAGTGTCACAGTTAATGAGGACGTAGCATTCAGATGCTCAAAAATTGTTTTAACTCACACTCTCTTGTTTCTTGGCCTGTGGTTAAATTATCAGCAAGTTGGATCCCTTATTAAAGTGTAGATGTAACACATGTAAGGCATATTTCGTATGAGATGAATTCATTTGCCATAAAGACGGGATTTTTTAAAGTATTTTATGTGTGAAATGTAACAATTTCTATGTAATATACATATTTTAAGGCAAAATTGGAGAACAAATTGCACCAAAACATTCTCAAACTTTTAATACACAAGGAAGATAGATAGATAGATATTCGTGCTTAACTACACAAAAAAGTATTAAACATTGAATTAATGATTTAAAAAAAACAGTCTCACTACTTTACCTAAGTCAGTATGCATGTAGTTAAAGTACCAACAATCAGTGCAAAATGTAGTATAGCCCTAGTAGTTTGATTATATGGGCTTAACTATTCTTATCAAGTACTCTGTGCCCCACTCAATGCACAGAGTATGTGCCTTGTACAGACATTGGCTGCAGGGAGAATCATGAATAGGTTTTAAAAGTTTTGTTTTCAAACTCTAAAGAGCTTTTTCTGCCAACTGTTTCCCCCCCGCCTATCACTGCTGTTAGATGTCCTTAAACAGAGTGAATAAAACATATTCCTTTTACAAACTGCTGTGTTTGCATTAAGGTTTTTCATGATAGAGTTATTGTACTTAAATGCAACAGGATGGATATATTTGTTTTCATATCTAAACAGCACGATTCCCGCAGCTGACCGGGATGATAAAAAGTTCAATCAATTCGGTTGTATTTTTTCGTTTTTTTTCTTCTTTCCTGGAAGTCAATTTATTCACTTCAGTCCAGCTGATGGAAACGGAATTCATTTGGTTTGGTTTTGAATTTTTTTTCTTCTAGTTTCTAGTTTCCAGAAGTTGTCTCGAACTGTCCAGTCCGTTTGATGAAGGAGAAATAGAGTGGGACGGACAAACTTCACCGCTAGACGTCACTGCTGCACCTTAGATCCTCCAGTCAATATTTCTGAATTAGTCTTCGATGCAGCATTCAAAATGCCATCTACACAGCACTTAACCCAGCATCATTATACAGAACCTGTCCCTCGCCACGCTTTTCTGTATTAAAACAGTCGATAATGAAAGAGCAGCAATCAGCTGTTACCATAAGTGACCCAAATGGCATTTCAAGTGGGGGCCCGCCAATTTTATCTGCAGTCGACATGCAGGGAATCAGCCTCACCTGGGGACTGGTGAGATTATATTCCTAAACTCTCATCAAGATTTAAATTAGGTTTTTCATCCAGCTTCAAGGCTCTATCAGTGATGTTTCATTTCTTCTTCTCATGATTTCTTTTCTGCTTTTATTATTTGTAAGATTGTCATGATTTTCCTCCCTCCTTCCTCTCTTTTTTTTCTTCTCTTTTCTATCTTTGTTACCTCCGCCAAAGAGGTTATGTGATCGGTTCGGTTTGTTTGTCTGTTTGTTTGTTTGTTAGCAGGATTACGCAAAAACCAATGGACGGATTTGCATGAAATTTTCACCACTGGACCCTAGAATAACCTAGAGGTGATTACATTTTTGTGATGATCTGGATGATTGTTGGGCCTTGGTGGAGCTTTCTTGTTGGTTTGTTGGTTTGTTGACTAGACCTTTGAAGAAACCTCCTTGAGCTCTGGAATCATTCAGTCTACAAAAATCAGTGACAGATGAATTGGTTGTTGCAGCTCCACACGGAATCCTATTAATTAAAACGTTTAGCTTCAGGTTTGACAAGCAGAACAAAAAAACAGCTAACACAACAATTACACTATTACAGTATGGGAAAGCTTTCCACTGAGCTTATGTTAGCATTTGAAAGCCATGTATTTTATGTGTCACATCTAACTCCATTTCACTTGAGCAAATTATGGTTTCAAACTGTGAACTTGACCTGTAGTCTGAGAAATGTACTGGGCGGGTCAGTTTCAGCGGAATAATTCCGGTAGGATCATTATTCAAGGTGCAAACACAGAACACTGCATCCAACACACACACACACACACACACACACACACACACACACACACACACACACACACACACACACACACACACACACACACACACACACACACACACACACACACACACACACACACACACACACACACACACACACACACACACACACACACACACACACACACACACACACACACACACACACACACACACACACACACAAACAGCAGCCTGGGGAGGACCAAGCAAGTGGGTGAAAAATGAGCTTATGAGGAGGAGGCGAGAGTCAAAGATGGTAGTCTCATGCTGTAATACTCAGCTAGTGTCTCCCCAGAGTGTTTGAGTGTGTGTTTGTGCGTGTGTGCTTAAGTGTGTGTACGTGTGTTTAGCTTCATTCTTTCCTTATCGTGGTCCTCCAGCCGGCTGGTGCAGGCCTCGGTCTGGGTGCTGCCCAGGGAGCCGGTGCCCCAACATGGGGAGAGCATCAGGCCAGGGCAGAGCAGACTACACTCATTGTTTACTGTCCAGTCTGTGCAATGGACAGTAACAAATGTTATTTCTATCTTATGGACTTTCGCCCCCATGAAGTTCACCATTGTTGATATTTTGTGCCATTAGCTGCAAAGAAATCAATAACTGGATGCAAATGCTGAGGGGAATACCCAGGAAGGTGTGGAAAGAAACAAAACAAAACTGTGGAAACAAAAAACTTGCACACAGTTTAGTTTAAAATGTCTGCATGAAACCAAACATGTATAAAGTATTGTTTCTTGTGCTACTGGCACACCAAATATTTAATTTTGTGAAAAAATGTAGTTATTGGTTCTGAGTTGTGATGGATCAAATATCTGAAAATGTAGTGCAAAGTTGGCCTTTGATGTCATTTTATTCAATTATTCCAATTTCAGTTCAAATGTGCCAATAATTAGTTATTCAAATGTAATGATCTGTCTGAATTCAAATCTCACAGTTTAAATAATAATAATAATAATAATAATAATAAAATACTTTGTATAGCACCTTTCATACATGCAGTGTAGCTCAAAGTGCTTCACAACAAAGAGTTTGCATGCACAAAGTGCTAACGACAGCACATAAAAAACAGGGATGATTATAGAAATAAGAACAAGCCAAAAGGAGAATAAAAACAAAATACATAGTAATCATTAAAATTAAAAGCAGGATAGGCTGTAGAGCGCATTCTAAAACATACTGTAATTGGCTCCATGTGCTGTTGTCCCATCATCAAACTCAACTATCCTCTTTGCAAATGCAAAATGGACTGAAATAGTGAATCTTGACAACAAACGACGATGACGAGCATCGTGTGGAAGCATAGTTCAAGATGATGCTATGGCAGCTCCACTTGAAGTCATTGGATACATTTAGCCTCTTTGAAATTTATGGATACACGTTTTTCACATCTTTGCAGTTGGATTTTGATCTCAGATGCCTCCCTAATAGTCGAAGTAAAACACCGTATACGTATTGTGTTTGTTTGTGGTGCAAAGCTTACAGTATATGCAATGGCTTCAATTGCCACAGCTTCAACATTTCTTGAATTGCACATCAAAAGTCTGGTATTATATATGTGCACTTAATATGCTTCTGTTTTGTGCAGCTTGGTTAGCTTTGAAAACTCTGCCGGCCGCCCCTGTCAGCCATGGATTTGCAGATTATAAGTGAGTTTTCACTCAGCAATAAAAGGTAACATAAACTCCGAAGAAAATCTAGATGGGTGTGTATTTGTTTGTGTGTGTGACACTTCACTTTTCCCTCACCTTTTGGTCATGGAAGACCTCTTTAATCCTCCCTTTCACACTGCGCTCTTTGTAATGGAAAGGACGAGAGGAGAAGGGAATAAGCCTCTCCTTCTGTGTTGGCGTGTCTCCACACTCGCTCTGTTTGCTGTGTTCATCCTTTCTCTGCCTCGCCCGGCCTGTCGGTTATTTCCCTCTGGGCTTCGGTGACTGTTTTCATCGGGTCTCTATGTGAGGCGAGAGGTCGTGATAACACTGTTCAGATACCTGGGGCCTCAATGAAATCACTGCAGCGTATAGACCATTAAACATTTCTTGCTTAATGGGAGAATTGCTCCACAGACCTTGAAGTTGTTTGTGACAAATTTTACTCTGCAAGTTTTTTTTTTTTGTTCTTTCTTTTGAGGAATAGCAGCTATTGGAGTGATTTCTGCTTGTTTGTGTTTGTTGTTTCATTTTCCTGGAGACTGAAGAGATACTGTATGTGCAATTGTGGCGTGGTGTTTTTTGGCCTTTATCATATCAACAGGACAGCTGAAGAGGAGACAGAAAACATGGGAGAGAGCGAGAGGGAAGACATGCAGCAAAGGGCCACAGATGTAATCAAACCCATGGCCTCCACTAGAGGACTCCGCAAATGGGGCACACGCTCTACCGACTGAGATAAATGCGCCCCGTTTCTTTTTTTAAAATTAGAAATTCTAATTGGTTTGTTCTCTGCTGTAGAGCGACATGCACTGATCACAGTTGGTTATTGGTGCCTTCAGTGCAGAAAAAAGCTACTATACAATTTTTAATAACTTCCTCTGCTACTGTATTTGTGGCATCATCATGTTGGAAAATTAAAACCACTTCAATTGGTCGAGACAAATGAATGAAGTAAAGGTAATTGTTTATCGCAGCAGATGATGATCTTTCAGAGAGTCTTTGGCACTCGGACTCTTCAGGGAGATCGTGAAGGAGGGTGTCTTCCCTGAGCTGCAGCAATTTACAGTATGTCCCTCATTGGAGTCCAGATACTGGTGGTGGTGGCTGATGACGCTGCTGAGGCTGATGGGGCTGATAAAATGATGAAGTTGGTGAATTTGCGAAGACTGAGTGGTGATGAGGGGTTGGAGGGCCTGATCAACAGCAGCGTGTCAGGGATGTTTAGCACCAAATCAAAATCATACTCCTAAACTTCTGTCACACACTTGGCATGGCTGAAGAGACCTGATTACCCCTCCACTGTAGTCGTTTTTAGCTCTTATCTCTTCCACTTCAGCTGTGCGTTTCAGTGTGAGTGTGTGTGCTTGCATGCAGCAATATGTAGGGAACTGTCCCAAGTCCCAGCAGTGTGCAAATGCCCCGCTGATCTGTGCCCAAATGATGGCTGCCGGTTTGCATAATTTGCGTAGTGCGTGTGCTTGACTTTGTGTGTATGCATGTGTGTGTGTGTGTGTGTGTGTGTGTTTGTTGGGTAGAGAGACTGAGGCCAACTGAGGTAATGTTGAGTTTAATGTGAGCTTCCAGTAACAAAAAGGTGCTTATGTTTTAGCCAATTGGTTCCACTGGAGCGTGGAGACAGGTTCATTTTTGCATACTGTATATCAAATAATCGAATGAAATCATTTTGAGTAAAGCCCATTGACGGTACTTTTCCATGCTCAGTGGGTTCTGTTGTTGAGATAGAAACTGGGCTGACTAGGGTGAGATGCAAACTTTATAGATAGAAGGCTTGGACACGCTCCAAGGTAGGAAGTGAACTTTTTACACCCTCAAAAACAAAAATAGAATTCTACGAAATTCATGTCTGAATCTACTGGTGTTGTCTCTCTCTTGTTGATGAATCACTGTTTGAGTTAGTCAGAAACTGTCTATCAGTACAGATCAAGCTCTAGTTGGAACTCTCCCACATGGACTGTCAAATTGGAATAACCATCTACTGGATGTGAGAGGTAGGAATGTAGGTAGGAAAACTGTTTCATACACTTACAGCTGAGCACATGTTAAGCACAGGACAGTAAACCCCCAAGGCCCCCAGAAAACACCAGCTTAACTGGAGGCACAGTAGGCTTTGCTAATTCGATTGATTGCACTTAATTGCTTGGATATTTGAACAACTTAAGTCCAATATCAACTAGAGCTGAGACAAAAAGTCAACCAATGACAGAAAATGAATCTGCAACAATTTAAAGTCATCTATCAAGCAATGTTGCCAAACATTTCTGGTTCCAGATTCCTAAATCAAAAAGGTTTGACACCCTTGTTTTTGATATATGATTGCAAATTAAATATATCTGGGTTATGGATTGTTGGTTGGACCATTCAAGCAATGTGAATATGTCACCAGGGGGTACGGGAAATTCAGACACTTTTTTCCCCCATTGTCTAACTTGTCTGACTACTTAAACAATTAATATAAATGATTAAATGGTCTTGAACACAGGTTGCAGCCAAAACAGTAACTAATGGGTGGGTCCAGCAGCATTAAATCGTTTAATTATATCGACACTAGGGCCAAGTTCTACACTAGCATTGGGAGATTTTGGGACTCTGGACATAATAATGTGAGATGCATAATGCATGGGGGGTAGAACGTGGGGTTGTTAGTTGAGGACAAATGGTAATTTTGTTCCCTGAATACCCCTCATTGATTAAATGTGGCTGTGTGTGGTGCAAATGCTTGGATTGAGAATCTTGTCCTAACCTCACCTTGGTGCTGCTTCATTATGACATTCCACACTGGTTGTCACCATTTCCTGTGTGGCATTGTCACCAAAGTAAAAGTTTTATGTCAGAAAAGTGTCTGCTAGACACCATATTGGTAGAAGTGTTCAGTATTTCTGTTTTCACCTTTGTTCTAATTGCAGGCTAATGAAACAGAAAAAAGAAGTAGCTTAAATCAAAGCAGCTGATTCGATAACAAAGCTTATCTTCTGAAACATAAAGTCCTGCTTGTACAAAAAGGGACACTGCTTCAGTCATATTTTAAGGTATATTCAAAAACTCCTAATTTAATGTAGACCCTGCACATAAAGTTCCCTAATGCTGCAGAAGTCATTCTGGAGAAAAACTTTCTGGTTTAAGTTGTTCAGTATCTTATATAACGCTCTATTATTCTATGCGTTTTATGACGCCATCAAAAAGTGCTTGAGTTACCCGTGATCCTGGAAATGTCTTACATTATTCACTAAAAATGGTTTACCACACAGAAGGTAATGGTGATTGCACTGTGTCTGAAGACTGTAAATGTAGGTGAGTTTTGAGCAGAGACTCCAAACATGCAGGTAGAGAGCTGATGTTTTCCAGTGTTGGGCTGGTTTCAGATTTTTTTTATACCGTTTAAAGCTAACGTCAACGTTAACTAACTATCCAGTGTTAACTAATGTACTAAAATTGGACAAAGTAGTAGTAGAATTTGAATTGTTATGAGCAATATAGGACTTTCAATTCAGTGAATAGCTACCTTGAGTTTGGGATCTTGAACTTAAACTTAAGCTTGAAATAGAAATAGAAAATGCTTAAATCTGAATCTGCTTCTACATAGGAAAAAGTGACAAATAACCATGTCTGACACACAGTCCCAGAAATAATGTTCCACAAAGCGCAGATGCACAGTGTTAGGGAAATCGTTTCATGTTCGTAATTGTACTTCATTCTTTAAGCTGATTTTGATCTGCTGACTTGCAAAAAAGAACAGACAAACGCAACCACAAAACTGTTTTGCATTTATTGTAATTACTGAAGGGGCTTAATGAGTTATTTCCATCTCCATTGTTATGGCAGCTCTTTGTCGAGAGATCAGCTCATCTGAATCACAGCCAATCCTTTGTTTCAAAAATGAACACAACCAGCAAATACATGCAGAGAGGAGAGGTCATTAACGGGATGACAAAGAATTCGTATGGCTTTGGAGGGGAGGGGGGGGGGGGGGGGGGTGGTGGGACAGGATTGGGCAACTTCACATCTGCTTATTTTAAGATACACTGTTTGCTGCTGGTATCATTCACACAATTTTACAGCATGTGATGGTTTTAAGTGGCAGCTCCTCTCTGTCAGTGAACGCTTCATAGACCTGATTACACGCCATTAGACTATGTGAGTATATGTCAACATTTTGGCTACATAGAGCTATTTCTCTGTTTTTGTATTCAAGTAGTGGTGTTTGTGTGCTTTTCTGTGTTTCTCTGCGTGTGTGTGTGTGAATATGTTTGTGTGTGTGTGTGTGTGTGTGTCCCAGGCCTGAAATTGGTATGTTGATGGTTGACAGCTTTTTGATGTATCCTCTGTGTGTTTAAAAGGTCTCTAAGAGGTCTGAGGATAAAGATTGTCAAGCAGGATTAGAGAGGGAGAGAGACAGGGAGTGTGTGTGTGTGTGTGTGTGTGTGTGTGTGTGTGTGTGTGTGTGTGTGTGTGTGTGTGTGTGTGTGTGTGTGTGTGTGTGTGTCAGGCTGGCTGTCACTCTGTCTGTGGTACTCATACCCTCCTTTTCTCTCTCTTTCTTCTCTTTCTCTCACATCAGCGGGAGTTTATTTATAGAACTAACAAAAACTGTCGGTATGTTAAAGAAGAAAACAACAACACACAAAATAGGAACTTTAAGTTTTAGTCTTTGCAGAAGAGATTGAAAAATATTGTTGTGTTTCTTAGAGCATTTCGGCTGATTCATGATGTGAAGCTGCATGGGATTACAATGAGCGTCAATGTAAAAAGCACAAAAATAAATAAAGGACCAAAATCTATTGTTTGGGAATGTGGAGGAAAATACAAATTGGAAGTGTGTTTGAATTCAACCCAGGGATTGACACACTGCACATCAATGTAGGGTGTTCGGAATCACTTCATACCTGTCAGGCAGCCAGTGGTTTACAGTTCTCATTAAATAATGTAAAATCAACTTATTGATTGACCAAGAAAGCCACACTACATTACCACAATACAATGATTTAAGGAAAAATCCATTCAGGCAAGTTATTCACTCTGACAGATTACCCTTCCTGGTGAACAGCTTTAAATCTGAAATCAATGTTAGAAAACATCTGAAATAGATTTGCAATTGTCATTGTCTCTTATTCAAATAAGCTTAGCTTAAATCATCGTCTGAGTTTTACAATTCAACACGAACTAGAGAATATGAAGTGAAAGAAGACCTAGTATTGACCCCTGAGGGACGCCACGGTAAATGGAAAACCATGCATATGCTGTGTGGTGTTCTTTTCTTCCAGTATAAATACTTTTATTTGAGTAGTAGTAAGAGTACAAAAAATAGTGTTGTTTAATTAATTTTAGCAGAAGCGAGCAGCGATTTTTTCCCCCCTCATGAATAATAAACTGCAATAATATGACATTCAGAAATGTTTTGTATCATAGAGTATAAAACATAATACACAGCAATGCATTTTTTCACATGTCTAAGTCTCTTTGTTTTCTTTACACACAATATCACTAACCCATTCACAGTATTCTCTCTATGCCCTTCTCTCTCTCTCTCTCTCTCTCTCTCTCTCTCTCTCTCTCTCTCTCTCTCTCTCTTTCGAGCCAAGCACTCTCTACCTCTCTCTTTCTCTATCCCTCTCTCCCTATTCCATCCCCAACTCCCCATCCCCATCCACCCTGCCACCAATCTGAGGGAGCAGGATCTATTGTAATAGGCTTACATTCCTGACAGCCTTATGACTGGGATGTTGGTTAGTGTAATTGGATTAGGTTTGAGATAAGCTTGGTGCCAGTAAAACTCTTAAAGTCTCAATCCCACCATTTATACTTTTCCCCTCAATGTGAATGGAAGCCTCTCTAAGCTGCTGTTAGTGAGTTAAGAAGTCAGTTTGTGTGAGTCTGACATGTTTGAGCTGTGACTATTAGGAGTGGCTGATTTCAAGGCATTGACTAAAAAGTGAAGTCAATCTGGCCCCAGAGGAAAAAAGTAGAGATGTATCAAATGTGCGTAAAGCATCAAACCAAGTTGAAGTTTTTTTTATTTTTGTTTTTTATTCATTTTTTTTTATGTTGGTCTTGGATAAAGGTTTTATTGTCCATAAATAAATGTAATAAATAATCCCCCAAAATGCACCTTTTCCTCCTGTCTGAGATATGTTCGCTACAAAGTACACACCATTTGTTTTGGGGAAATTGCTCTGCAATTTTCTTTTCTTGTAAATAATGTCTGTAAGTTCAAACCCGTATGCTCTGTTCCTAATTTTTACAGCTTTATTAAGTGACAGACTCTACGAAAATGTTCACAGGTGGCCATTTGCCTTAGACAGGAACATACATTGTGTTTGGTTTATCTCACTGGTTGCTTTTGACATCATTGTTTTTAATGCTGTTATGTTGAATTACATTGCATACAAAAAAAAAAAATCAATAATCAAATATTCATGTTTCCAACGCCATTTTATGTATCATTTTATGGCAACGTTTTGCACACTGGAAAGAGCAAAGCATACAGATTGCCACATCAAATGGTCTTCTCGTGAGATTAATAAATAGTGCATGGCATTTGCATTCCCTCGGTTAAGGGTTTGATTTCTGCCGTTATCCCCCATGGTGCAAACACTTTCCCTCCTGCCGCTGTCGGTGATTCGGATTAAAAGAGATGCACTGGGAAGCTATTTCATAGGGGGACCCTTACCGAAGATTCATGTTGGGAATCCCTTGTCCAAATCTCACAGCATGAACGATAAGATTAATGTTCCCTTGGCCTGGGGTGGGAAGAGTGATTGGAACACCAATCATCGACTTTAGCTTCATTGGATTTCACCAGCTTCAATAGGAAACACGTCACCATCAGCTAATCACATTCAGGTTTTAACAGAGGGTGATTAATTATACGAACAACCGTAATATGATTATTGGCTGAGGAATGACTCAATGTACCAGAAACAGTTGATTGATCATTGTTAATTTCTCACTCACGGATGTTAGCAACATATTGACAGCAGTAACGGGTGTCTTGAATATGACATCGGCATTTACTCCTTTTCCCATACATTTTATTGGATTTTTTTCATACAAACCTGGACCAACACAAGGCTGCTATCAGTGGCTATCAATGGAGGTTCCCACTCAAAGGTTACCCAGTTGTTTTAAACATTTTAAAAGGGATGGAACCAAGGCTTTACTCCACGGGGTTAAAGATCAACACAACAAACAAATCTAACTTGTTGTTTAGGCATATATATATATATAAAAAAAGAGAAATGGCAGCAGATTACAATTATTGGACTCCCAAGTAGGAGAAAATAAGATCATATCTGTCACACATCATGCATGCTAATTTTCACTGATGGAAGGAAATATATTTACAACACCCTAAAAAATATGGCTGCAGTTGTAATACAGTAGTTACTGTAAGGACCTCCTTCCAGCAGCCTTTAGAAACGGATCAGATAAAGAAACATTCATTCTTGGGAATCATGAACCAAATATATATCAAGAAATAGCCACCCACCACCCACTTGATAAACTAACCCATCCCTATAAAATGTCACAAAGGATGACATCTGCAAGAATGCCATACCTGGGGCAACCTGACTGGGATCATACCATTGGCATGCTGAAGGCGGGGGAGTCCACCAGACAAGCTGTCAGGGTGGTGAAGGTCCACTTTTCCACAATAGTGTGTCTAGGCGCGAGGGTCATGTAGCCAGAGGATCAACATCAGACTCCAGCGCCCATGTCGACCATGTGTAACCACCCATAATCAGGATCGATACTCCATTTCTCTCACCTGAGAAATGTATGCCGCTCACCTTTTTGGTGTTCTTTTTGTTACATCTCTTTGCTTTTCTTACTGATTAAATGAAGATGATAACTGGAAGTTATTAACGGACAAACTACCCGAGCACATTTGCAAATAAACACAGTGGTGTGCTTTTAAATCCCTTGAGGAAATAAAAACAAATGCAGCTGTTTTATATTTCCTACAAGCTAACTGGAGGATCAAACTAGACACTTGAGTACTGATAATGGCAGGTAGCTCGGTGCCCCAAGTCACTTTTCATCCCCCAAAGTGAACCGCACCATCAGAAATGAGCTCTCCTCACGACCCTCCAACCCACATAACCGTCGCTCGCCATCATTTACTGCTCTCTGGAGTTCTCTCAGACGCGATGGCCCTCTGAATTTAAACCCCTTCCATCTGAAAATCAATGCAGCATCAAGCCTCATCGCACTGACGGGTTTCGTATGGGCTCACAAAGCCAAGAGTGACCAGGGGATGGAATAAGAGAGGGAGGGAGAGAGTGGCTTTCGTCCAAAGTGGAAAGAGAGGGTAGGGAGAAGAGGGGAAAAGGGAGGTATGTAGACTGCGAGGGAAATCCCCCGCCGTGAGCTGCTTGATGGGAGCACAGCTCTTGCTCGGTCCTCTCATATCCGTCACTGCTCTTCCTATTTTTCACTTTTCAGGCTTTATTTCAGCTTCTTGAAATTCTGCTGATTCACTATGTCCGTCACCCTCTTTCCAGTCCATCACTGTGCCCCCCCCCCCCCCCCCCCCCTCCGGCCCCTTCATGGTGTCTTTCTGTCTATCTTCTCCTTCTCCATTGCTGCTATTTCCATCTCCAGTCCACCATTTTATTTTTTACTTCGTTTAAAAAAAAAAATCTTTTCACATTTTTCCACTTCTCTGTCATTTGCTTCCCATTCTCTCTCAGTAACCTTGGTTTCTTTATCATACCTAATTTAAAAACGCGGCGTTTGTGTGCTTACAGATTTTGATTTCATGACTGCATTAAATAACGGCAGCACATTTATTTGACCAATGACCTCTCTGTCAACAAGAGGATGGATGGCTTTCTTTCACTGATCTTTGTGGAAAGCAGAGTTAAATAAGAGTTAAGAGTTAAATAAGAATCCTAGTGATTGAAATGTACAAGCTTGGACTTTTCAGTCATATATTTTGAATCTGTAAGTCACAGAATTTTCCCCATATGAATAAAGTCTTTATATTTTCAATTCATTTAATTTCCCCCAGAATCTTCCTTTTTTGAGTTGCTCACCCCTTTTCCTGCTGTTAATGTGGCTGCTTCCAATGTTTCCCATGCAACCAATAGTTTCGTCGATTGCATTAAAGCAACAGACAGCAATTGATGGGAAATAGAGCCAAAACAGCTACGTAGTGGAGCTTTAATAAAACAAAAACATCATCACAAATATCGCTGGTACTTCAATAGGAACAGAGAGGGGTTTCTGGCACAGCTTCCCCTATACAAGGTGCATGGAGAAGGGAAAAGGTCCAGAACGGCAAAATCTCCAGCAACACTTGCAGTATTAGGAACAACTTTATTGCTTGCCTTTTTTTTTACGTCAATAGGAACAGCCAGCTGTGCCTGCATGGTTGGAGGTTTCTCCTCCTCAGCCTATTCACATCATCTTCTCATTGGGTCAGTGAAATGATTATTGATTGCTATCATACGGGCGTCACAATAGATATTTTGCCTGGAGTGTTCCTGTGTAAACCAAGGCACATCATTATTGATTTGGGCACAGCTCACCTCACTGTAAGGGTCTGTGTGACGGATGGCATTTGATTTGTTCTCCGTGGTCCATGGTTGAGATTGAGAAGCTGTCGCTATCGACTACTAAGTTGCGTGAGACTCACCGATGAGACTGTTTGATTATTATGGTGAACATGGTCGATGTGTGTGTGTGCTTACATCAGCTAGCCCGTCTGTATTGGCGTGATGGTGTCCACATTACATGTCCTCCTTTCTGTTCTCTTCATTTCAGGATCTGGGTTCGTCCCTTTATGCTGATGCTGTTCCTAACTGTGTGAATCTGACCCTTGTATAATGGGAACTACTATTGCACATTCTCCTAATTGATATAAATTGGCAACAGGTTTCTTATCTGAACCAGTTTGACTCTTGACTGCAAACACTAATCTAATTGAACTCTCAGACTTTCTAACAAAACAACGTTGACTCTGTCTGCAAACTGCATAGCCAAAAAAAAAGCCAAAAAGAAAACCACATTTACTTCATGACAGAGGGAATCTGGCTTATACGCCCTGCACACTGAGAAGAGTTGGAAAGAATTGCCTGAAATAAATGTTAATATATAAAATGAACAGTGATGGGGTGACATTTAGATCTAGCAGTATGTCAGATAATATCCTGCCTCTAGTGCCTTATCTACATTTTTCTTGCTAGGAAAAAGAAAACCTATCTGGGAACTGATGGAGGAGATATGGATTAAGCTCAGACTGAATCCCTGAACATGTTACATATTAAAGTGATTGTTTTGCTCTGTACACACCTCCTGTAACTAAATGTGAACAAAAAGTGCTTTCCGTGGTAGAGTGTGTGTAAAAGTAGTTAGTTTTGTGCAGTAATTGGACATAATTATATGAGCAAAAAGAGTAAAATAACAACATTGATCACAAATTATGGAAGTAATTCACCTCTAATCCTCTAATCAGCTATTGAAAATCTACATGGATGTGCAGCAGTGCTGTAAAAAAAAGTCGAACTTTTCGTGCTTTTTCAACTTTTCAAAACATATCATGCTAAAATCTTCTTATGGTAAAAGTGAAATCAGCCATAAGAATAATACTCAAGTGAAACTCATATTTAATGTACTTTACAAAACAACAAAGGTTATGTTCAGATAATAAATGTACGTAAGTAAAAGTATATTGCACATTTACTGTATTGGATGTATTTACTAGAGGTCTACCAAATTATCAGCCTTCAAAATGCAGTGGAATGGAAGCATTAAGAATCAGAACGTACTTCGTTATAGTCCATCACTCATACGCATTCAGCAACTCATTGATTGCATTTCCATACGACTGTATGGCAGACATATCAGCAGCTTATTGTTAGTGGGAGTTAAAGTAAAAAGTCTGCATATAATGGCAGTTTATGCTTTATAAATAACTGCATAAACAGATTAGCAGCAGAGAAAGATGAGTCAACATGAGTCAGCATTCTGAGGGTTGATGATATCAAAATATTACACTTGGCTTCTTCCCAAAGCTGGAGCGACAGATGGAGAGTTGAGCTGACCCAACTTTACATATTAAAGAAAACCACAAGAAAAAAACCCCCCCACTGACATTAGGTTTCCTAAGACAGTCACAGTGAATGTATAATGTTCATAATTTTTCATGCATGCTTAATAGCTTAAACTGCAATGTACTGCGGCCATCTGTCATAACAGAGGTTGCCCATTACCCTTGGTGGGAAGACTCATTCCAGCAAAGGTTGGTTAAAGTTTTCAAAGCACCGGCTTTGGGTAATTCATTGATATGCAGCAGTCGCCGTCTCATCTTGTTGCCTTTTTCAAGCCAGCCTGGTTGTCAGAGGCAGGTGTGAAGGAGATTAAAGGTCTCTAAATCCAAGTACAGAATATGTGCAGGTGGATATTGAAAAAGACACAGGGTTATGTTTTTTTTCCTTCTTTTTTGTGCCAATTTTTGTCTGGTTGGTTACACTCTTAAAAAGAGCACATCGTTTTTTTACGAGCATAATTAGTTTGCCTTATCTTGATCTCAAAATAAAGGTAAGTAAGCATTAATATGCTTCTTTTGCCACTCTTCATGGCTAACTCCTAAGCAGCCAACTAATAGAACTTGTATCCTGCAATTTATGTTTCCTAATCAGCTCATTCAGTGAAGTGAAAGCCTTGATTTTCCAAGCAATCCGGCGTCTCTTCCGTCTGAAGAGAGTTTGAAGGTCAGAGCGGCTCCATGATGGCTGCTGTACTTCTGATTCCAGCGTCTTTGAGGCATTAAGAGGGAGGCTTAGCACTAATGTCACCAGACCTCAGGGACTGGCTGTGGCGGGAAATTGGACATGAAAGGACCGAGGAAAGGCTTTCAGGAATGAATACCAGACATTTTACAGGCTGATTGTTAGCAGGATATTGTTCCTGAAAAAATCAAAGCGTTTCCACCACAGAAAAATTTAATATTTGGTGAATAGAGGCTTCTTGTGGTTGAGTCAGAGGAAGAGGTACATTGTGAGTGTCTGACATCTCAGGTATTTGTTTGAATGAGACACACAAAGCTTCCAGAGAAGTAGTGTAGTAGTTTTATTTTGTAATAAAATTTAAAAGGTTTCCTCCCGAAAAAGAAAGAAAGAAAGAAAATGTCCATATATCTAGGGCTACAGTACACAGTAATTATTTTTTGCTAATCAATTCAAGGAAACATCAATAGATGATGAATTTGGGCTCATACAAAGTTAAATAATTGAAATGTCACAGTTTTTCAGAGCTCAAGATGCCTGTCTTGTTTTGACTGACCAACAATCCAAAGATTTATCATAAATCAATCAAGTTTCATTTACGTAGCACCTTTCAAACAAATCAAATGTAATTCAAAGTGTTTTAGAAGTAATGACATTTCAAGGAAAGTTAATAAGGGATTTAAATATTAGATATTACCATTTAAAAAAAACAGCCAAAAACCATGGAAAAGTTGATCAAATAAGACAAAGAATGAATAAAATGGTTCTTGGAATAATAAAATATAAATAATAATGGATAACACCAAAATACATTTATAAAATATTACTCATAATTATTTAATTATAATTAAAAATAAAATGTACATGAATAAATGAAATAATTGATAATCAAAATTAAAATGGAGATCAAACAAAACAGAATAAAAAATAATGTTATAAAATAAACATAAGTGACAGAAACATGATTGAAAAGTTTGCTGATTAATTTTACAGTGAGTGAACTTACCAATATATCTGATACTGGTCCAGATTCTACATGTATCTACTGTACAGTAAGGCAGAGAAGTTGTGTGTTGGTATTAGTACAGACTGTGGAATTGTTCTGGCTCTTGAGTTGAAACATTTCAAATGCAGTCGCAGAAAATAATGCGTGGATTCTTTTCGTGTGTCAAACTGATGGAATTAAAATGCTATTAAATCTCCAAGTCTGCAAATTTGCTTTTGTGCATTTTTCTTTATTGGCTGTTTTCAGCTCTAATGCCTGTCTTAATGCTGCTCTCTTGGCCTCACTCAGTCTCCCTTGAACAAGACATTAATCTCAGTAGGACAAGCCAGTTAAATAAAGGTTAAGTAGATAAAACAAATGTGTAATGTGTCCTTGGTGACATCTTTACCCATTAAGTCTAAATGGAGAATCAGCAACTCCTTAGCTCCTCCTCCTCCTCCTCCTCCTCAGCTTGCTGGGTATAAAGTGCTGCTCATAGGCCAGCAAGGCTCCAACACCGTGACTACACAGTGACTCTCTTAAGGGACGTTCAGGATCATTTTACTGTGTAATTAAAACTAAAGCGACCACCCCAACCTCAGGCACAGAGTCTCTCGCCTGCCTCTAATTAGTCTGGCAACGACTCTAGAGTGGCACCGTCAGCCCTCTGCTGGCTGAAGTCGCCGGTCAATTTAGCCCCTAATTGTAACCCCTATTGACTGCAACACTACTGTGGTTACGTCCTGGACATTACAGAGTTAGAAAGGGGGAAGAGTGGTTCGGACACAAGAACATTCAATGTGTTTTAAGTACGTAGATGCAGGAGTGAAGGTTGAATGCAAACAACTAGGGTAAAAGTAATTGCATATTATAAATATATATTAATTACATCATCATTAACTTCATCGAACCAATGTGATTATGACCATTTTGGCTACATTTAGACTTTGGTTAGTTTTCGCTGTTTATAAAGTAGTCTTTGCAGTTTTATATCTTTCCAACCCCCAAAGAGTTTAGCTTTATTTACTTAGCATGCTTAAACCATAGTCCATAGACTAAGTGTGGTATTCCTTTTCATTATATTTAGAACTGGCAGTTGACCAGTCACATTACCAAACATAATGAGGTCTTGCCTGGTTTACATCGTGCTTCGCTCTGCAGTCATCACTACACCTACTCAGTCTCCACTGGCAAACCTGGGAGCTGCTGATGCAGAGTTATGGCTGTAATAGGCTCTCAGTATAGCACAGTGTGAGACCGAGGTATTGGAAATCTCTAAATCAGACCCATAGCTTCGGCAGCTGACACATAGCACTGCCATGGCAGCAGTCCAGCAGTGGCACTGCTACAGATCTGGAGGACTCGGTGACCTCTTGATGGTCAGTTTAGACACTGACACCATTTAATCCCCATTGATTTCAACAGTTATACCATTACATGAACGATAAGTGGGAAACTGAATGGCATGAAGACATACTTCTGATAAAATGCGGTCTCAGTCAGCAATATTAATAGTATTGATAAGCAAGGCCATCGATTGGATTGTCCCTGTGTGTACTCATCGTTAGAAGAATATGTTCACAGTTACTGAAATCTGTAGTGCTTGTTTTTTAGATTTGGGACGATCTTTACTGTATTTTTTGACACAGATGAGGAATTATGTGTCGTCCAAAATGCCTAGTATTCGTAAACCATCAGGTTTCAAGAGAGAAACAGTGGAGTAGTAGGAGAAGTGACAGAAAGATTATAGGGGGAAAAGGAAGATGGATAGGGTTGTTGGTATATGAATCCTTGGTGCGTCACCCCTGCTTAATGGACCTCGGCAGTGTTTTTGTGCCAGAATTTCTTTCATGTCCAGTGTTTGAAAGGTCCTGAGTGACGGCATCGGAGTTAGCCTGCTGTTCAAGAGAGCAAGGGGCTCAACTCTAGTGGCTTTTCATTTAAAACCCTCCAACACAAATCAATAGGGAGACAATCAGGCCTGAGAGAATGTTTTTTTTTTTTTTTTCCCATTACCAATTACCTGATCAGTCCACTGGTCAGAGAGGGAAAACAGACCACAGAGATACCTTTAGATGCATGTTGTCACTGCCATACAGAGGATATAATTAACTCCTTAATGATAAGAAATGGCTGCGGTCATGGCAGGAAGCTGATTTCATTTATTTTTCTCTGTTATCATTCAGATCTCTTTTACAGTTTTACCAAGGAGGTAGGTCTTTGAGTAGTAATATCCCTGCAAGTTATGAATGGCTTCCTGCCAGGGCTGCTGGCAGTGAATCCAATTTACAAATTTCATCGTACTCCGTGCAATACGCGCTGCAATTTCAAAGTATTTCCGACGGCAATTGTTTTGAACATTTTCATCTTAGATTAGTGAAGACTTCAGTGTTCTGGATTTGGCCGAACTAATTAATCATTTACAGAACGCAGCATGCTGTAGATTTGTCTATAGACTCGAGCACGTTTCTCCCTTTTGCAGAGCTGCAGCTGATGGTGGGAGGCAAAAAAAAAAAAAAAAAAGCAAATACTTTCTTTTCTTTTTTTGCCTCGGGCTCATGTGTTTTGGCTGGACACAATTCAATAAATTGCAATATACTGCAATACTCAAAGCAAGACAGTATATTGTTGCATAAGTCAGTGTTCTTTGTGTTTGCACTACGTGCTTTCTTCTTCTGACTCAGTTGATGTTATGTTGGAGTAGAAGTCTAAAGGGTGGAGGTAGATTTAGACAGTGGTATATATAGCTGTCAGGGCTTAAACACACGACATAAAATGGGTCAATACCATGAAATCATGCATGTAAACTATTGATTAAATATTGATAAAGTTTTTTGGAGGCTAAAATAAAAAATCACAAAATATAATCTAGAGATACACAGGTGTATCAATATTTCCCTATAAGCGCATTTCTATCCGATATGGACTGCCGAGACTGAAGAGCTAATTTTTTTTTAAATTTCAGGACCTATAAATTGATAAGCCTTTACTTTCTAATGAAGGACTTAATTAGTACTTTATTAAAAGCAGCTGCACTTCAAAGTTCAACCAATTACTTGTGTATAATAAGAACACAAACAACATGAACTCTCAAATCAGATGGTATATATTAACTGAAGATGGATTATCAGGTGCACAGATCAATATATTCTATAAGTATGGATGTCGATCATGATACAGAATCCACAGAGAATTATTATCAGCTCTGCAACTGTACTGGAATTTCCAGCCTTTTTTTTTTAGCCCCACACTATGGTTTTAAAAGCCTTGACTGTCTTGTTCATTTTCAGCACTCTCCACAACCTATTTTCCAGCAGCATCAGGCAGCTGTTTTCATCAAACAACATCTGATAAAGCCACTGCACACAACCCACCCAGCACCACACAGCAGTTATAGTAAGAGACTAAAGCTGCTGAAGAAAGTGGAATGTTTGGCAGCTCGAGAGTCAGATATTTTTCAGACCTCTAGCGGCTATAGGTACCTGGTAAATGGCTGAACGTACCTGGTGATTTTATCCATTTATCCATGTATACTCCCACTCAGTATTTTCCTTCTCAAGGCGTGTGAAGAATTTTGAAAGTAACCACAATATTTTTTATTCAGTAGGACGAATGCTATTCTACAGCCTGATATAACGGTCATATTTTTAGCACAGCGGAATACAGAGGACAATTCCGATTTTAAGCTAGTGAAGGGCGAAAAATACGAAGTAAACAATGCGCCATTTTGAAATTACCCAGATTTCCAGGCCACGCGCATGCGCAGCAGTTTTAAATCTGCGAGAACATGGAGAACACGTGTGGACGACCTAAAATAACAGAGTATATACTATATATATTATATACTATAATGTTATTTACTTTGCTACAGTAAGAAGAAAGTAGAAAGAAAAGGAGAGCATGAGGAGAGGTATTTTAGATTTAACTTTAAATGAACTGTAAATATGAAGCTGGGTGATTTATGCAAGACAATGTTGGTGAGCATGGAAATATGCATTCAGCTTTGCAACTGTATTCTTGTCAAAAGCACTTAGGTGAGTGAAGGTTTTTGTGATTTTTTTTTACCAAGGTATACAGAGTTAGGAAGGAGCCGATCTGCTGTAAGAAAATCTGATTGAAGCAGCAAGAGTTCAAGCTGCAATTTGTGGATGCACAAAAACAGAAAGTGCAAAGTTCTCCAGGTGCCTTTGCTGAAGAAATAATACAAACTGAGGTTAGCTGGACGTGTATAGTTGTATTTTTTGCATGCTGGCTCACATTTGGTGTCTGAATGCAGTCGTTCCTCAGGATAAGAGCCATCGGTGGCCTCCCACCAAGCATTAATTGTGCAAAATTTGTTTTGGAACAACACTGACACCTGCATTGTGGCATTAATTTGTATTCCCTCTGTCCTGTAAAACGAAACTAATTATTTCAGGTACTGACGCTGCTGTGAAAGACAAGTCTTTGCTTTTTCATTTTCATTTGTTAAAATAGCACGCAGTCTGCATTTGCACGTCATGGATGACTCATCATGCATATTACGGCTCTTCTGTGTCCTCAACCTCCATTTGGTGCGATTACTAGTCTCAGAGTTTTGACTGAAATTAAAATTCAACTGAACTGTTTGAAAACTGCAGCACAAACGCTTCTGAAAATGTTTCGTCTGTGTCTTCGTCTCTCAGCCGACCGACCGCTGCTTTGAGATGAACGCTGGTGCTCCGTCAGCTCCATGTACACCCTTTTCTCGGGTAAATGAACCATGACGCCACGGTCAAATAATTAATTTCTCATCCTCGCTCTCCTCCTCCTCTCGTTCTCCTTCCCTGCCCAGAGCTCCTCTGCTCTGACTTCTCATGGATTTCACAGTTCGGGGAGGTTGCAGGGGAAAGAAACCGTAATGGGCCTCTTGTTGCAGCTCCCAGAATAAGGGAATAAAAATGTAATCAGAAAACAAACAGCATCTGTCTCTCTTCTCACCCCTCCCATGCCTCATATTTCCCCCACAATCCCTCTCTATCTCAGTCTCTTTGCTGTTTTTGGCATGCATTGTATTAATCAGACACTAGCTTAGCACAGGATACAAAAAAAATCAGGGGTTTACCGTAGCTGAACATTAGATTGGACAAGGAAGGAGTCAGAGGTGGTGGTTGGGTGATGGGGTTGTTGTTGCAGTCAACAGGCCTTGCTCATCAGTCATGACAACATACAGCTGACTCTTAACCCGCACCACAGAACCGCCTGGCAGGAAATTACTCTGACTCAAACTGACAAACTCTGTGAAGAGCTGGAGGCTGTGAAGAGTGTCTCAAAACTCCGATCTGATGCAAGGAGATCTGTGCGCACACATTTAATATGTAGGTAAATAGAACCTAATGTCAGGCATATTCTTAGACAATTATGAACCTAGCAAGCTTTGCAAAAGCAGACAGCATTAGATCGGTGACTAAGAGTCTGTATGTAACATTGAGTTTTTTAGGTTGTAATGAACAGAAGTCCTTGTAATGTTTATAAATGTTGTTTATCATTTGTAGATCATGCAATGTACATTTAATACCATTTAGAGACTAATTTATCTTTATTGATATGCTAATTTCCACAATTCCTTCTTGCTGTGGGGCACATTTAAAAAAAATCTATATGCCTGCACATGCTTACTATCCATAGATACTAAGATACAATATTATGAATCTATTACTCACACCCCCTAGTGCTTTGTTTAAAAAGTGGCCAATCTTACAAAAATAGTCAATATATGTTTAAACTCGTTTTCATGAAGATTCTTGCTCAATGTGGATTCTGCTTGTGCTTCCGCCTACTCACAAAGACATTCTCACATTAAGGTTGACAGTGTGGTTCAACTAAATGGAAGTTGAACATCCTTCTGCCAACCTGAATGTCAGCAGCAGTTTAAGGTGCAGTGACTGACGGCCTGGCTGTGGATCCATTGCCAGACACCCAGCTGGGAAACAAGTCTGCCCTGAACTCAAACTGTAATGAACTGTAATGCAGGAAATAATATCAGGATTCACCTTTGATGAATGAAAACTATCACACAGCACAAGAAAAAAAGTCTTGGTACCCATACTGTCCTACTTTTCTGTGCTACATGCCATTCATTTGAAAGTGTATTAACTAATTCACTTCTTCTTGAGTTAGCGATGTACTGCTATTCCCACAATGCCTTTGGACAGTCTCCAGAGATGTCTCAACTTGTTCAAGTCATCTGTCAGTTTCAGAAGAAGGTAAAGCGTATGCAAGTGAAAAAGTAGGAGAGTGGTGAGAGAAATATTGGAGAAAACCCTCCAATCTGTCTTATAGTTGCATTGCATTCTGGTCTATCCCCTGCTGTTGTGGTTATACACTGATCAGCCATAACCACGTGCCTAAAATTGTGTAGGTCCCATTTTACCGCCGAAATAGCTCTGACCTGTTGAGGCATGGACTCCACAAGACCTCTGAAAGTGTGCTGTGGTATCGACCACTGAGAGGTTTGCACCAGATCCAAGTGGGGCCTCAAAGGATCTGACTTATTTGTCCAGCACATCCCACAGATCCTTGATTGGAATGAGATCTAGAGAATTTGGAGACCAAGTCAACACCTTGAACTTCATGCTAAGCTCCCCAAACTATTCCATTCCATTAGTCCGCGGTAAAGTTCTGATGCTCATGTGCCCATTGTAGGTGCTTTCGGTGTTGGACAGGGGTCAGCATGGCCACTCTGACCGCTCTGCGGCTACACAGCTCCACATGCAGCAAGCTGTTGTTCTGATACCTTTCAATCAGAACCAGCATTAACTTTTTCATTGCAACATTGCTCCTTGGGATTGGACAATACAGGCTAGCTTTCACCTAGCCTTGGGTACCCATGACCCTGCTGCCGGTTTAGCAGTCGTTCTTTCTTAGACCACCTTTGGTTGGTAATAACCACTGCAGATGGGGAACACCCAACAAGACCTACATTTTTGGTGCTCTGACCCAGTCATCCCACAATTTAGCTCTTGGTCAAAGTTGCTCAGATACTTACGCTTTCACCATCTTTCCTGTTTCCAATACATCAACTTCGAGGACAAAATGTTCACTTGCTGCCTAATATATCCCATCCACTGACAGGTGACATTGTAACAAGATAATCAATGCTGTTTCTGCAAACCACAGATATGTTACATGTACCCATTATCCATTTATCATATCAACATGTACAATACAGACTTTGCTGAGCTTACAAGCGAAGGAGCAAACTATCTTATCAGGAAGAAGAAGAGATGACGGTGGTAGGAAGCCTACCTGAGACCAACTCTACTAGGTAATTTTAGAGAGATATCAGGACATTTTCTGTTCGTCATCGTGGTAATAAAACTGGATATTTTAATGAGACCTTTGGAAATTTTCTTGGTGTGTTTGTTGTGACAAACCCAGATTTTTTCAGCCGACACGATCTTTTCATAACTCAAAGTTCAAGGCGAGGAGAAAAAAAGGGCAAAAAAAAGTATTAAAAAAAAAGAAAAAAGAAGAAGCCACCACATATTATTTTAGTATTCAGTTTTTTGTTCCTTTCTGCTTTTGTCAGAGCTGTTGACAAATCTAAGCAGTTCTGTGACTCCACACTCTGATGTGAAATTATAGAAACGAGGCTTAGACAGCTGCTCAGTTGCCGACTGTCAGTGATATGCCTCTGGGATATGACGCCCAAAATAAGTGATTAAAATTACCATGCCAATCTCTTTTCCCACTTTAATATTTTTCTGATGTGCATTATTTGTTTCCCCTCTCTTTGTCCCTCTGTAAAACAAATCACTTCTGTGAAGGACGTTGAGTTTTCAAGTGTAAAAGATTCTTGAAATGTTTATGGGAATGAAATACTTTTTCCTTTTTTTGGTCATGACTAAATGGCATTGAAAGCACCCATTCCACTCCAGTCCAGACTAAAGATGTGAAAATCTTGATGGAAATCTGAAGCTATTGTACTTTGTTTTATTCAATAAATATTCATATTCAAGTCATTTTTACTTTGATTATTTCATTATTTCAGTTACTTTAAGGAGATTGAAACTCAACACATTGAGTAGATTTCAAACTGATGACCTACCAGGAAAGGGAGGAATAATACCCACTGAGTCACTCAATGTGAAATCACTGTCTAAGAATTGCTGATGGTAGCTTAGCAGTGATGAGAGAAATGGCAAAGTGAAAGAAAATGGACATAATTAGTGAAATAAAACAAAATTCATGTTGGGAGCGTCAGATTGGTGACCATGACATGGTTATCTAAGAGGCCGTTCACACAACATCCGCATTCGGGGACCTGAAACCACAAGCTTTGGAGAACAGGTTCTCGAGTGTAAACCGTTGAAAATGCCACTGTTAGCAAACTTGATTGGAATGAGATCTAGAGAATTTGGAGAAAACTAGCAAAACACAAATCTTGTGCAAAGTGTGATGACACGGTCCCACTTCGAGCATGGCTATTAAGTTGGAAGACAATGGATGAACATGGAGAAGGAGTTTGCATCAACATCAAAATAGAAAATAAAAAAATTAACAATGTAATATTAATTCCCTAAGTAAAGAGCAGAGATGATAGTAAATTGTTAAATACATTAATAAATAATTTCAGTCAGTCAGCAGTAGCACACCCTACAAACCCCAGCGCCAACACGGCAGAGGATGTATTCATACAAGCTCTCAGGGAGGGTAAGACTCCCAGCTTGGGGAGGAGAATGATGGAAGCGCCTTCCCTCTCTTGAGCAAGGCACTAAATGATTACCTATTGTGGCTATGTTGCTCTGGCAGGAGAGTGTGCTTGCAGTGGGCATAAGAAAAAACAAAAAAATTTTTTTTTAGACACGATGAAAACATTCCTCCTGTAACACTTTTGTGGAATGATTCCTTTAAAATTGATTGTGAACATTCATGATCCCCAGAAGACTGACCCCTGACCTTTCATGTAGAGCAATCATCTAGCCAAAAGTTGTAGGAAAAAAAAGCCTTTGTTGTTCCTTCATTTAGTTCACAGAAGTTACATTTCTGACCCTTGCTGATAAAAAACACACAGCAAAACTATATGCAGCACGACCTGAATAAGATGATGTTTTTAGAGAAAAGTCTTCGTTTCCTTTGTAGCCTTTTGTCTTCTGGCCCGTGTGTCCAGAGATTCTGCATGTCTTTAACATTTAAAAACAGTAACACAGAAGAAAAGAGCGGCCACTTAGCTATCAAATATTGGTCTTTATTGGTCTCCTTATTGAATTAACATTTAACATTTTCCTTTTGTTGGATCATTTTACCCAAGGCACCTCACAGTGTAATGAGGGCTGCCATAGTTAATGAAGGCTCCCTGAATCCGATTCATTTTTTCTCTGTTGAACTAAATATATATCATATTACGTTGGATGAGAGGTTGACAGAATTTAATTTAATCTTCATTTGATAACATTATCATTTAACTTGCAGAAAATACAATTCATAGATCACAATGAAGCTTTGGACCGTTGCCCTCATTTATAAAAGACTGGAAACAATGAAGATGAATGTGATGATGTTTTTTTTCAATTCTAAATGGATAATAAATTATGCAGTGATAAATCTAGGTGATGTTGCTTTGACCCTTGACCTCCCCCATATTGACATTTAAAGTAAAAGGGTGACTCATGGAATCACTTAAAAGTAAATTCCTCCCAAAAAAAAAGAAAGAAAAAGTTTTGTCTTCCTTGTTTCCATTATCTGCAGCAGACGTGTCGCTAATACCTCAGTTCCAGTCAGCTGAAGGCCGACTGTGGTATGACATTTGCCATCTGTTCACTTCAGCTTCTACTTCTCCTACTGCTTCAGCTCAGCCTGTCTGCTTGTCTTCTGACACTGTGTTATAAAATATGGCAGAAATGTGTGTTTTTGAAGCAGCACACCTGAGACTGAGAGTGATCGTGACATTTGAGATCATGGGTGGAATGCTTTTTGTTTTTGCCAGCCAGTTTAGCATTTTTCAGGGTTGCTTCAGGTAGTTTGAGACTATGCCACATACTAGGCATATATTTTGTAATAATAATTAAAAGCGTCTGTTTTCATTTGAAATGTTTTTCTGCAAAGTTTAACGGCACCGTTCGCATACTCGGCTTCGTGATGCAAATTACCGCCACGTTTTCATGAGATGAGATGGAGCTTTTTGTAGCTCCTCTTGTGACCATCTTCCTTGTGTTGGTGTTGTTTGTCTTCCTTTTATGCATTTATCGGCAGACTATAAATACGCATATATTCTACCCTTTCAGGTTCAGAAAAAATTGCATCCCTCGTATTTGTAGAAATGTTGGAAAACCATCCTGTTTTTCAGCATTTTGGCCTTAACTTTGCGCCGAAGCATCTGTTCTAATGACATCCATTGTCTACTTGGTTTGGAAGATTTGGTTTAAGATGAAGTTGCTCAGTGAAACTGTAGATTATTGATTTGCATGCTTATTTCCCACTTTCTTTGTGCAAGTTAGATTATTTTGGCTGCATATTGTTTTTGTCGTTAATATTTGACTTTGTTGAATTCTTATTCTTTTTCTTTTCTTTTGCACAGTTTTACAGACATCAGTAGTACTGTATTTAAAAACCACCAACAGATTTAACCCAAATCCATTTTCTTCATGGTCCTGTGTGACAGTCAATGATCCCGCTGGCTCTAAGTGCTTGTTGACATCCATTATCTGTCGCGGTGCCTGGGTAATTGAGTTTTTTGTTTAAGTGATTTATTTGTAGCTTTTTAGCATTAGGGACCACACATCTTCATTTTTTTTTCTTTCTGTCTAATTTGTGCTTTCCTTAGTGTGGCCTTGAGCGAATATGAGTCATCGCTAGACAGCAGAGAAAATCACACTTTTAGGGAACACACAGAGAAATTGTTACTCTTCTTATCAATGCCAAATTTACTTTTTTCTGCATTAAAAGTGAAAACAATGCGGTTTGAAACACAATGAGGAGCTCACTCTGTCTCTCTGCCTTTCTTTCATCTTGATTTCTCTCCTCTTGATTATTCTCCAGACAATAACTATCTCTGTTTACCCTCTTTGGAGACTTCTAGTCATTTAACATGGTACATAGCACAATATTTAAAAAAAAGAATACTTAATGATTCCTTCTGCTTTTTGCTTGGTCAGTACATGCAAGGAGCTATAACATCAAAGAATCAGCCTTAAGTTCCCATTCTGATGTTTTTTTTTAGGAACAGACCGGTCAGTTGCAAGTTGCAGAATTCTTATTCAATATCCAGTGCGGTGTCTCCAACACTTTATCAGCTGTAGTTTTTTAGACAGGCATCTGAAGTGGTTTGTGATCCATCCATTAGAAATTGGCCCAAAACGAGATATATAAACCATCATAAATATAATATATACAATCCATAATTACAGTCATCTTCCATACAAAAAAAAGTTTTTAAAATGTTTAGTCGTAATGAAATTGAATAGATGAAATATTACAAAATTCTGATGCACAGACTTCATTCCTGACTGTTGTCACAACACACCCCTTTGTCGTCTTTCCCCCCCACCCCTAAAGATGCATTTTAATTCAAATGAATTTAAGAGATAAGTGATTGGTGCCACCCTGAAGGAAGGGAAATGAATACATATGAATACAAAGCATCTGTTATTCTACCAACCAAAATATGTATCCGGTAAGAAATCACCAGACAGTCAGGTCTTCAGGATGTGTGCAGTTTGTTTAAATATGTAAAACCACCAACTCCAATGGCTTGAACTGATCACCTGTGGTGGCCTACAAGGGACCACATTGTTTCATTCACATTTCATGATTTATTTGCCTCCTTAGCTCTGATTCCTCAGTTGTTTTCCTGTCAGTTGTCTGACCTTGGTGTGAACATGCTATTATTTTGCACTAACACTTCCTCCTCTCAGGTTAATACAAGGCTGGTGCATAGCGGAGTGTTTCCCTGCTGACTGCATATGTATTTTGGCGGTGTACCTGACTCATTGTTAATGGAGTAAGTGAAATATGTGTTTTAGTGGCCGGGCCGGTGTGACAGATGCGACCTGGCTGGCAGCTGACTCAGTTTTATCGCTCCACATTTTGTTTTGTCGCCCTCAGTCGACCATATACTTCTTGAACCTGTTCCCACATTTTTCAAACCTCTAAAAATGAGATGAGTGCATTAAAAAAAAAAAAAAAATTTTTTTCCACAGCAGTTTAAATTACAAACTTTCCAATCAAGATCTTTATCTTTCTTTGCTGTCCTTTTTTTTAAGGCGATACAGAACAAAAGATGAGTGCATTTGAATGCAGTTATGTTTCATGCTAAGACAAACAGGGCTTTGAGGATAGTGAGATCATCATCCGGATGAGGGGGGGGATCAAGTCCTGATCCTTCTGAGGTCCCAGAGAGGTAGTTAAATAAAACACAGCTTTATTTTTTTCATTTCCCAACAGAACATGTATTAAAAATGCTTCATATCATGCAACGAATGACATAATTAAATTAACATTGAGAGGTCCAGGGGCAGACATTGAATCTGATATTCATAAATAACTATGAATTAATTAGAGTAAAAGCACCTTGTGTTTTTTATGTAATCTGCAGATAAACAGATCCTCCTCCAGGGAGTCCACCATGAGGGATGCTCAGTTGGTTGCAATCTGCAACCATGCCACTAGATGCCACTAAATAGTACACACTGGACCTTTAAATTAAAACAAACATAAATTAATGAAATAATTGCAGTTTTTGTGTACTTGAAGGAAGGAAAGCAATGCTGCTTTTGTTGAAAATGATTGTAATGTAATTTGATTATTAACAGATATATAGGAGTTTTTTCTTAAACTTTTGTGATGTTCCAGCCATTGTTGTTTGCAATTGTAATGTTGTGTGACTACACTCACACTTCACACTCTGGTTGTCTGCTTCGGTCTCCGTCGGCCCATCAGACTCTGCTTTCCGCTGCTCTGTCCTGCCTTTAGCAGTCCCACCGCTCCGCCACACCACACTCCCACTGTAAGCAGGATTAATATTGCAAATTCATCCATTATTCATTCCTGACATAAGCAGCTCACAATCTGGTAAACACGTTTCTTTTCAGCAGACATCACATTCACAGCTCCACCCTTTCTGACCCCACTGACTCATTCAGATTCGGTAGTTTTCAGCAGAACAGTAAATTAAACAAAAGTAATATCAGAGGGTGATCTTTGACCCCCAGCTTGCAGTCAACAGCGGGGAAACAACTGGGGGGGAAAAAAGAGTTTATAAATGCTGTAATTGAGACCAATTAACCTTTAATTTAATTTAACAGTTCGGACTCATCCCGTTCTTGAGGTTTACCCTAAAATGCATCAATTCTGAACCACATTTCTTGCTTTAATTCAGGGTTAATGATAAAGTGGCTTCATGGTTTTTACAGTTCATTAAAGTATGCAAGACACAAGCACCAAGATTTTCCTCTGTTAACTTCCACACATGTGCTGCGATCCGCAAATAATCTTATTTACATACATTTACATACATTTATCTCAGTTTAGTGTGGATGAATTCAACCGTTACTCATAGATCCTTAACCTTAACTCAGCACCTTTGGGATGAACTGGAACATCATCTCTGATCCAGTCCCAATGATGGCATAGCCTATTGCTACAATCTACTGTGTGTTATTAATGATCCTTTTTACAGCGACTTTTTTTTTTTTTTAGTCCAATTGTAAAAACAGTTTCTGAAGCTGCCAACATGTGATGGAAAGATTTTGTGTCCCTCTATCTATCTATTACTCCTCCGTTCTATCATTTTGTCTATATCTGCATTTGTCTGTTCCATTTCTACACATTTTTTTCTTTCCACCATCCCTTTGTGCTACTTTCCTACTTCACTCCCCCTCTTTCTGCATTGTTTTTTTTTATTCTCTTCATATTTTTCATTTTTCTTGTGTAACACGGAGGGGGGAAAAAAACCAAAAAACTTAATAATTGAGCTTTCCTCTCACTCGATGCAAGTTAGCAATTTCAGAGAAACTGCTCTACGGTCGCTTCTCTCATTTTCCATCTGCAGGGATCAAACCTTGTGACAAACAATCAGAGAGCTTCATTATGGAGCTTAGCACTGGAGTGCATCTCTACAGAGGCTGGCTGCGAATGTAGGAAGCAGGAAATGTTTTTATCCCCACGGTGCACACATCACCATGAGACTTGAACCTCCAGAGAATATCATAATTGATGTTGGGTATCACTGCAGGACCGAAGTGAATGACAATAAAGGCTTTATGACTTATTGTTACCAGTAGTCATACAGATTTAGTCTCAACTTGGTGGAATTAGAGGGAGAAGATACACATTTATTAAATGAAAGTATTGTGAAAAACACAACAGATTAAGATTTTGATGACCTCAGAGTAAAGAACTCAATGGGTGAAAACAAACATTCAGTACTTTTTGAGTATTAACAAAAACATGTCTATCAATCTATCTGAAAATGTCACGAATTAAAGTCAAATGCTTGATCTGTATTATCTGCATTTATTCCTGTCTCAAGTAGTCTTTTTTTTTTTCACGCACGCAGAACCAGGTAACGCAAAGAACTGCACCCAGACGCAGACACAGGTGCAGAGCTGGAGCGGTTCTATAACAAATGTTAACTCTTTCAAATGAACAAAAGGCTCACAGGGAGGTTCGGCAGGAAAGGGTCAAAACAAGGTAAGCAGTACCAACTCAGTTCAGCGAAAAAAGAAAGAAGAAAATATGAAAATGAAAAATGAAACAAGGAAAAAACAGTTTTAGGGTGTTTGATATTCATCCGTTAATAATAAAGAGGAATGGGTTACCGGATATTTTTTTTTTTTAATGATACTTTCTTAGTTATCTAATCAACACAGCACGCAGTAGAAGAAGTCATATACGAGCGTACTTTGATTTTATTTTTACTGTCATATCCATTGTGCAGAATACACTTATCTTCATAAGTCGAACTGACAACGTCAAAACAACAACCAAAAAAATTAATTTCCTGAACACATTAAAGTGCCAAGGTGTAAACATCCCCTTGAACGCAGCCTGATGACACCTGCTGGCATATTTTGAATCTGTCACTGCAATGTGAACCAATAAAACTGTCAGGCTGAAAAAAGCGTGCACGGGAAATCATTCCCAGGCTCTCTGGGACGAGTGTGCATGAGCCGCTTTCTCTGCTGAAACTTTTCACCTTGTTGAACAGACCACAAACAGACTGCTGCTCTATCATAACATTTAATTTAGATTTTTACTGCAGGTTCATCTTTACTCTTCCATGAGTCTACAATCAGTTAATCTTGGATTCATCTATACACATGTAGGCAAAACAAGTAGTGAGGCATCATGGGAGTTCTGGCTTTCTTTGCTAAACAACAACAATTTCTGATTAAAAAAAAAATTATTACTCTAATCATATGTTTCGCTTCAAGCTTAAGATTTATTCTCTTCAGTTAGTTTTGTCTCGCTCGACAGCTTCCCTCCACACTCTGACTCCTCAGAACATTGTAGTGACAAAGCAATCAAATGAAACCAACCGTAAACTTAAAAAAGAAAGGAAAATAAATAACTCCGAATTAGAACATTGTGGGACAATGTGAGCACACGAGTTAGCAAAATACGTGACGAAGGTCTCGTCTCTTTTAGACATTTTCTTGCCGAAGAAAAGTTAATCTTATTGTCGGCGAGGTAGAGCATGAGAGCATTTAACTTGATCAGTCCACTGACCCGAGGCCTGCGTGGGAAATAACAACACATTTTGGTTTCTTATACGCACTGCAGCCTCACATTCACTGAAGAATTTACTATTAAAATGTCATTTCATTATTTTTAGCCAAGTTTAGTGTGTGCACTTGCATGACTCTGATGCAAGGAGCATACCCTGGGTTGATCTCTGCTTGTATAATATATGCATGCAGCACTCATGATAGCATTTGACTCAGATGTATTCTTCCCACTGACCTCGGCTAGTCCCATAGAGCAAGACTTTAGGCTTGAACCTACCTTGTTCCTCAGTGCTGGTTTTTTAACAACCATAACTTTTAATGAATTTACCCTCAGCTACTTATATAACGTGCCCATGCAGCACCCCTCAGAGTATTTTACTCAGAAACAATCTCCTTTCACTTTCAGTGAAATGAAATGTGTACATGATTTTGCTTTAATATCCATCACTGCTTTTGAATGAACCTTCGGTTGATCTTTGCCTGTTTAATTTGCATACCCCAAACTCCTAACAGCATTTGTCCTCTTGAACAACTGAGCTGATCTGACCCACGCTCTCTATTTGCATATTTTTACATAAAAAAAAGAAGACTTATTCAGAGCAGCATCTGTGGAGGAAGCATTTGGAAAGAGGTCCACCTGTAAAACACCTAAAACGTCCCCTGTCATTGAACGCAGCCTGTGTGGAGGATGCGTGCTGACACAGGGCCCGGGCCGGGGCTCATCACAGAGGATTAGCTCTTATTAGAGTTGAGTGTGGAACATAATGCACCACAGGTGGCTAGCTGAGTGACCCGCCGGCGCTTGGCTCAGTAGCTGAAGTGGATAGAAGGCCAATTATCACCACATTCTCACCAGGGCCAGCGCTCCACTGTGGGCGGCCTGCTGCTTTCTGAGGATCGGAGGGTGGCACAAGACAGAATGATGCTTGACAGAGTTAAAACTGTGCTCTCAGCTGCTCCAATTCCTCAAATGGAAAAGAAAGTGGTCAGTTTACTGTCAACAGGATGGATTTTGTCTTCTTCTTCTTCCTGTTCTTTCAGCTTTTCCTGTTAGGGGTCACCACAGCGGATCAGTCAGTCACCACAGTCCCCATCTCACCCTGTCCCCTTCACCTTCCTCTAGTCCACTGTTTCTTTAGCCTTTCTAGGGTTGCATTTTTTTCTTCTTTTATTTTCTGTATCATTATCTAGGTTGGAGACGATCACAGTCTTCTTGTGCAGCGTGATTTACATCTTCCAATGCACTTACAGAACTGTCATCTCCAATCATTTCCTCTTTAATACTGCTATTATACAGTAGGTCTCATATCCTGGAGAAGAGTCAACTTGGACCTGAAACGTTTCTCAGTGTAATGAACACAATGACATTGCATTTTTAAAGGAGGTAGGCGACAATGTTGCAATTCCTTTGTGAGATAGAAATCTCTTTTTTTGTAGATTCAGTACCTGGACGTTGTAAATGTGTATACATTTACAAGGGACTCAGATCCTAATATGAAGGCATTTGAGCTGAAATGCAAGGTACAGTTTCCAATATGTATATGCATTTTATTTTTATTCTTGCTAAGATGATTTAATGACAGTTAACACTGTGACATAACAATAATAATGTTTTAAGCTTCTTAAGGAAGATTTACTGTTTGTCTCCTTTTTATATCATCTTTTTTCTGCTGCATTTTTCTGAACTCTTTCCATAATGGGATGCTTTATTTGCCTGTACTGCATTTTTTTTTTCCAGACTGCAGTCAGGAATTAATTACAAAACAGAATTAACATATGCAGTGTACAATAAAAGACTGACTAATTTACCACGGTGTAGGTTACAGTTAAATATGTTTCTCAGTTTAATGCATCAATTATGTGCCAATAAAAAAACACAACAGCTACTTAATTAACCTTTTAATGTTCGGATATATTTTACTGTTTATTTTCTATAATTCCATAATCAGGGACAGCACACAGGAGAACTTTTGACAGGTATTTAAGACATTTTAGACAGTTTCAGTTTTGTGACTTAGTGAGGCATAAATTCACCTGGTTTCAATTCATCCTGTTTGCCATAATTAATTAATTCTCCCATCATACAAGCGCAACTTTATTAACGATTACTTACAGATACATGTTATCCAGTGTATTGTATTCTGGAAAGTTGAGCATTACTCTTGAGTCAGTCAGGTAGCAGTGTTTAGTGTTCACTTCTGATAGAACAGGAGGGAACAGCAAAGAGACTAACTTATACACTGTGGGACCAATAAACTATAAGAAAACTAGAGAAGAAGGAAAAGTTGTTTTTTTTTTCCAGTCCAGCAGAGCACTCAAGCAAAACAGCCTGAACTCAACTCTTTTAACTCCTCTGCCATTCTCCCTTAGAGTTGAGCTGGAAACGCTCTTTGCCTAATGGGGAGGATATCACTGATAAACGAGAAGTCAGCGCCACCACGGGGGGTTTGTGCAACGCTGACCAGACCACAGGGGACGGAGTCAATGGCTTGCAGCATCCTGCCACTTTGAATTAATGTTTCATTGGCACAGAAATACCAACACGCTGGAATGACTCCTCTGACCTTAAACATAGAACAAAGGCACCAGGTGTCTTAGGCGGGTCAGGCAGGTGGAGATACTAGACCTACATGCAGCTTCATCTGCAGGGAGGAGAAACAATCCGTTGCGGTTTCCTGCCTCCAGCAGCTGGATTGACGTTTATCTAATGTCTCTGTTTTGTGAGCACTTCTTAAAAGAAAGTTTTCAAATGCTTACGGGTACAAAACTGTCCAACTTCCCCCTGAAAAATGGCACATTACTTTTTTTCTTCTTTTTTTTTTTTGCCTCACAGTTTCTGTGTTTTTTTTTTGTTGGATCGCTGGAAGAGTTTCTTTCAAGTGGCAGCTCACAATAAAGGCGATTCTCTGAGGGAAGGGGCTCAAATGAACGACCGCAGAGACAACTTTAAAAGCCGATGATTAATGGAGATATAGTTATAGCTGTGCAGGCAGGTTTCGTTAATACAACCAGTTAAAGCAATTAAAACTGTTTTTTTATTCATGAGATTTTTTTTACCTCTCGTTTTCCAATGAAGGCAATTCAAAAAATTCCAAGTGGATTTTCTCTTTGATTGGTGGGTAAGTTTTGTTCCAATCCAGGACTCCTGACTGACTCACAAACAGAGTGAGTTTTGTTATTTGGCACATGCATTATTTTATTTTCAAGCAGGAAAACTTAGGCTTACAGACTGACTTCTAAACATAGTTGTGTTTTGTGTCAAAAAATTAAGCTGGAGGTTTGCAAAAATCGTAAAAGTTTTTTGTGAAAAAGCCAAAAAGCAACATGTACTTGTGTTAACCTGACAAAGACATCTACGTAGCGCCTTGAATTGCCATGTTGTCGGTCAGGAAGCAGATGAGGAAGTAATGTTTGTGTGAAAGAATAATGAAACCATCGGCATTTAAATTGCTTCTCGATCAACCTCACTTTCACTTTGTAATTCTGTCTTCCTCCAAGCACAAAATCTAGAGATTGGGGGGCAACTGCTGATTCAGTCTGTTGAATCCGTCTCATTCCACTCCCTAATATAACCGTCTCACCAGGAGGTCTATTTAGTAGCTGTTTTCAAGCTTTCAATCATATCACAATATACGTTTGGGGAATCGGGGCTGTCTATTTCAAGTTTCAACCATTTGTATGTCCCATATCCATATGGTAAACTCATTTTAAGGAGGTGTTCACTCTGGAATAAGTGACAAAATGAAACATACTACAACCTAATACACGTTTTTTAAAGTGACGTAAGTGAAGTAAGGTTCATGTTACAATTTGATGGACAACTGATGTTGCATGTATTGTATCACTTCCTGTTAGTAAATATAGTATAGGTGCATTGATTTGTTTTTGTATACTAACTCCAATAACAATGTATTATTATTAGTATAGAATATATAATTTGTATAAAGTATGGATTTGGGACACAGCACATTATCTGTTTGTAATCTTGAACCTTACCAATCATCAGCTGTACTAGTTTCAGACTACAGTCATATAAATATCAAGTCACAGGAAGCAGTTTTATTGGGTTTTGAGAGGGACTGAAAAATAACATTGCCCTTCAATAGAGGAATTGAAAGTAAGGACCACAAAGGAAATTCGTCATTTAATTTAGAGGACGTATTGATTTATAAACACTAACCATTATGGAAGCTTTAAACTCAAATGAATGATTTCTTTTCACCAGCTAAAGCAATGGCAGGGCTAACCCCTAGCAGCCGCTTTGTCCGTTTGAAGAGGCGGCTTGCCTTGAAGAATTATATAGTGAAAAAAGGCTTCTTGAAAAGGCTGATTGAGAAGACAAAACAACTTAATTTGACTGTTTCTCTACTGTAAAGATCCCTTTCTAATGGCAACAATGCACTTTATGAAGATGTTCACCGAAGAAACTCATACACAAAAAAACAGGCGTGCAGATTGAAGTGATTGGTTAGAGGTTTGAAATCCAGCATATATATTGTCAGGCTGAAAGTAGTGGCATCTTGACAAGATGGAAAAATAAAGACCCAGAACTCCTTTTACATCTTTAAATGTTTAAAAGGCCACTCTCTCTTGCTCTCTCTCTTTCTCCCCTTCTCTCCTCTCAACTGTCCAGTCTTGTTCATCCTCCCTGTGCTCTTTCGGCCAAGGCTGTTGACAGTAAAAGGCATTAATAAACCCAGGGCGCTGTACGGCAAGACCCCACAATGGGCCTTCTCAAAGAAACTGGCAGCAAATCAACCCAGGGATCAGTGTGATGAAGAGGGGAGGCGGGGGGGGGGAGGAGGAGCAGGATGAAAGCAGCAGGATGAAAGGTGAGGAAGAGGACGGACAGTTGATGGAGATACATGGATAGTGAGGTATGAATGCCTGCATACCAAAGGAAAACATGATGAATAAGAGCCTTTGTGCTACTTTTTTTTTCTATTTTACTTTGTAAATATAAGACATCCCTCTACCCATAAACCCCTGTGTCGTTTTAAAAATGTTTTTTGTTTTTACGAAAATGGTTCATCTATATGAATTCAAAGGGAAAGCGCTTTACCATCCATATAAAGCAGTCACAGGTGATCATCGCAACCTTTCAAACATCTTTACGTTTAAGTATTTGTGTTCAGGTTTTGCGACTGGACTCAAACGTGAAACACCGAATCAGAGGATGGTTTAAGAGGTTTATCGTAACTTAGGCAATTTTGGTGGTAGAAACGGTCGAGATCGACAGGTGGGAAGACTCTGAGTGTGTGGCTGGCAGTGTGGGTTAGAAAAATAAAAATATAGCCTTGGAGGAAAAAAAAATCAAAAACCAAAATCTGAGCATGTGCGTGGAGGATACCTCTGGTATGTTTCAAGTGTTTATTTATTTATTTTTTTTCGGTTTTTCTCATCTGTCCCCTAAAGGCATTGCACCACCAAATCGTTAAATGTTGCATTGTGGGACAGCGTTGTCTTCAATGTCAAAATGTTGCAGGAATGTGCAGACGAACAGTTAATGTGTGGGATTAATTTTGCAGATATTACAGGTAAGAGTTAGTCTGAACTTCCCTGTTGTTCTGTCAACAGGAAGTCTTTCTCTTCTTTCTTTGTACTTTTCCATCAAGTAATGATGATTAACCGTGACTGCTTTGTACTTCATCTCGATAAACTGCCCTTCCAATCATTGGTAAGAGTTCCACAGAGCTTTGCGCGTGAACGATTTGTCTTCTCGTTGACCTTTTTTTGATATCAGCAAAAACTACATCACATTAACGCTCTTTTAAAAACAGTTTCATCAAGGCTGGAAGCATCCATAAAGCCTCTCCTTCATCTAAACAAACAGTGCTGATGCGGAGGAGAAGCTGCCCAACACCGAGCCCCGCAGCCTCTGTAATTGGATGTTTACTCAAGTAGAAATTTATTGGCTTGATCCATTTTCAAGAGCTAATTCTGATAATGTATGAACGGCAGTAAGAGTTAGTGAGTGCAGGGGAGGCTTTTAAATACATGAACTGAACACACCGTCGGGTGATCTATCCTCACCATCAGCAACACGTCAGCAGAGCCTCCTGACAGTTTCAAAGTTTACCCGCATTAAACCCTTAATTGAACGTAAAACAGATTTGAGCAGCAATCACTGCGGACGTTTGCTAAGTGCTGCACAAGGTTTTATGAGCCAGTGAGAACGGATCTGTGTGTCTGTGTGTTATCAATGTTTGGTGACACAAGAGAAATGTCTACACATGTTCGGCTCCGTCTTGACTTCACGGTTGATTAAGCCTGAAATCAGTGCGACTAGTTGTTCATAAACTAGAGGTGGATTCTGATCAGGTGTTCACCATGTATACTTCCCCAAACATTATTATAGGATGACGTACAGTATAAGTAGAGGGCCATTTTCCGCAACATTTTGTTAATCATATCATGCATTATGTAGCTTGTAGTGTGTCATTTACATTTTATGAGTTTGGGATGTGCAGAAAAAGCAATGGAGGTGGTACAAAAAAAAAAGCAGTACCAGGTACTTTTTACCTAATGGAAAAGCAAAAAACGGCGACTAGAGTTGAGGCGAGTAGAGCCGGTTCTATGCAGGGGAAATTGAGCTATCGCCACTTTGTCTTTGGCACCATGGTAACAATACTGATTATGAGGTTAACATTGCAACAGTGTCAAAGTTCGGTTAGACTTAAGCATATTAACCTGGTTAGATTCGGGGTGTTTTCACATCTGTGGTTTGGGTTCATTTGGTCTCAACAAAGGGGGGAAACAAAATGATGCATCGCTGCATCTTAGTTGTGATCTGGTTTGTGTTAAAGGAATTCTTGAACGTTGAATGAACCAGGATGACTGAGAATCCACACCAACATGTTTCAGCAAGATGAGCAAACCAACTGCTTGTTGATTGGACATTTTCTGACGATTGTGATCATCATCAGGACCCACCAATCTAATTTTGATACGTCACCTGTCTTTTTTTCCCCTGACATTGGCTCCTTAAATGACACGTGAAATGCTCACATGTGGATGATATTAAATGACAAATAAAAGAAAAAAAAATTGTTATTGTAACATACGCCATTTTGTGAGACCAGACACCTGAAGCTCCTCTCTAGGGAAACAGCTACATGTATGCTGTCTGCATTCTGCAATAATAACTTCAATGACAATGATTATCTTCCTCTTACAGTGCCACGGTTTCCAATGTGGACCTTATTAATCTGAAAGTGTCCTCATTAACGATGCTGTGGCCTCTCCAATTTCCTTTCTCCTCTCTGACTCACACACATTAATAGATGCTTGCACACACGCTGCCCAGCACTGTCCAATTTCAGCCTGGTATAAATGGTCACGCTGCCATCTGGGCTTCAGTTTGTGTTCATGCCTGGGTGCCCCTGTTTGTGTGTTTGTTTGTGTGTGTGTGTGTGTGTGTGTGTGTGTGTTGGAGCATATAGGGACCATCTAATGTTGCAGTCACAAGCAGAAAATCCTCCCTCCCTTGACATCATCAATACCTGCGTTCTTTTTGCTAAATCGCACCAAGGCCTGCTGTGACTTATAGCACATGGCTCAGAGGGTCTGCATTTTTCTCTCTGCTGTGTATTTTTCTCTTTGTTGCTTCACTGAACCCTAGAAAACGAGGACGTGTTCAGATTTGCTCAATGAAATGGGAACAAATAGACAGAGGCAGGAAACGGTAACGCCAGGCTGGTGTTGGGAATTTTTGAGCTGACTCTGATTATAAAATAAAGGTGGAAATGAGAAAAAAAAGAAGAAGCTTCTGAGCAGGAAAGGATTTAGGGGAGTCATTGCTCATGGAGTGTAATGGTGTCGCAGTTGAGTGAGGGTGACAGGGGGGAAAAATGACGATCAGAGTTCAATTGAAAGCTGATTACAGCAAGTGTTCTGCTGCAAGGTTTGAACAGAATAAAACCTAAATCAAACTATAGCTGCTGTAAAAATCCTTCCATGGCTTAGTCCTGACTTTGTCACCTCTAAAAACTATCCTGATCAAAAGTTCAGAGCTTTAAACTCCAGCTGATGTCGTGGAAGTTTTCCAAAGACACCAAAGGTCAGGTTGAATTTTGGGGAAATGTGTGTAAAATTGTGCACAAGAGGTATTGACCCTCAAAAGAGTCCCTGACATAACAACCTCAACACAAGGTCCATTTATTTATAGTTTCTGTGCTTTGAACAATATATTATCTTCATCAACAGATTGTTTTCCAATTAGTCTTTTTTTCCACTTTATTCATTATAACAGAACCAAACTATATTGTAAAATATACAGATTGATTAACTAGAAATGATAGGTTGAAGACTTAAGGCCATCTATACTTTTGTATTAACTTTAATTTCCTATTTTATTTTTCGGTTCATTTAGCATATTATTTATATACGCATTCCTGTAGATGATCTTTTGAGAAAACATAATCCCCCTCCTTAATGAATGTCGTCAAACTTTTGTTGCATAACAGTTACTGTAACAAATCAAAGTTTAATTTAATCCGCTAACTGCTGCAGCTCAGTTTCACAGGCTGCGCCATTTTGGCAGAATCATACTCATGTTAGCTCACATTCCTGCTGCTCTACTTTCCCCCTCTGAACAGAGAAGACATATTCCTTTTATGAATTAATAATCCTGGTATTATAATTGGTGCATAGTCATAGTTCCATTATAAATGTATGTGATTTATATATTTGATCAAGAATTCAATCCCTCTGTTTGTTTTTTACATATTCAATACAATGTCGGAATGGGGGAAAGAAAAAGAAAATCCGAGTTATTGTTTCATGGCAAAGCAAACCATTAAGTTTACCAAGTCGACTTATTTGGATCTCTTTGCATGCATTTATTACATTAAGTCTCAGTAAGTACACATGATAAGATAACACACAACTATGTCATGTTTTTTTAAAGGTTATGCTTTGGAAATCCTAAATCTTTCAAATATGGAGTATGAGACCGTGAGCAGCGCAATTTAACTTTCATCCACTTTTCTTCTTTCCTCGCCTTTCACACTTTCTCAACCTCTCCACATCTCTGCTGCTAATCAGCCTGGAGTGTACCATGCCATTGGGAGAACAATCAGAGAAAGCTGTGATATACAGCGCTCAATACATGAAAAAAGCTCAAATAATTCATATGTCCACATATACGTACTTATTACTTACTTATATATCTGCCCTCTGTAGAGTGTAGGTGCTAATACAATATCCATATGCCATGAAGCAGATGGAGGGGAAAGTTCAAAAGATGATCTTTAGTCACCAAGTAACATAAAGGCTGCATCATGTTAATTAGTGAGTTGGCAGAAGGAGAACACAGATGAATCTCTCTCTGAGCCTCAGTCATAGATCTCAAACATATCGCTCACCTTTAAGACTTGTAATGAAAATCCTTAATATTTTCCCCAAATCCATAAAAAAAAAGAAAAAGAAAGAAGTTAAATCATTGCATGGGGGAGACGTCATGGTTACTGGACCGAAAAAAGGCCTTTGTATTCCTTTGACAACACAATCCTGTATTTTTCCATAAGGAAATGTATTGAATTTCCATATGGACTTTACAGAGCACAAACCACCTTTACAAAAATGTCCCAGGAGAGACGGGGATGAGAGGTGGAAAGAAGAGATGGGCAGACAACCTATCAGGATTCAAGAGGTTTAAGAGGAGAGGAGGAGTGGAAAACAAGTCATCGAGGGACAGGACAGTAGGATTCAGGGGGGCTGAAAGAAACGGAAGAGGAGAAAAGAAAGCAGAGAGGACAAGATTCCGGACATTTCAAGGATAAGGGGTGTTTCAAGTGATGAAAGAAAAGGGGCAAGAGGAACACAGAAAGTGATTCCAGGAAACGAAGAGGACGGAAATAGACGAGCAAAGAGGATCGGAAAAGTTTCCCCTGGCAGCTTGTTGACGACAGAGTAATAAACAGATACCGAGAGTCGAGGGTTCATCTCCCCTACGCTTGATTACAACAGCTGACCTTGTGCGCACACTTACATTCATTGGGCTCTTGGCGTAATTAAACAGAGCCAATTAAATCCAAACTAAATTGCCTGCTGACTTTTTGACTCCTGTCAAATATCTGAGCACCTTTGGAATGAGTTGATCTTGATAATCAGAGTGTTCAGGTTTAAGTGGAGCTCATATTACCTCATTACGGTCTGCATGAGGCAATCAGCATCACTACTTATAGATAGTTATAAAAAAAAAAAAATCATCTGCCTCAATGCCAAACACGTTCAAAGCTACAGCTGCAATTAAACTCTAGATTCAAAAGGTTATTCTGTCAAACTCATTACATTTACAGTCTGTACTTTTTTCTAAATGTATACATATATGTGTGTCAAATATAATATATATATATAATATTATTATATATATAATATATATATATATAATATTTTATATATATACAGTATATATATATATATATATATATATATATATATATATATATATATTTATATTTATTATGAAATAGCAATTCACAGGGTGCAAACATGTCACATGCATTATAAACTACAACATTATAAACTTTATTCTCTAAGTGCTTTTTCAGCACTGATTGAAATGCAATATAACTCAAGAAACCATGTATTTCGTGATTGTAGAATCAGGAGTCAGGAGATGTGTAAATAAAATTGTTCCACAGGGTCGACGAACTTCATTGAAATGTCTACTAGGCACACATCTTCCAGTCTCTATGCACTTGACGAGTGGTATTTTCAAATGACGGAACGCACATTAGCATCTGCAGAATGCCAATTACACCTTGACCTACAGGTGCACATTTAAAAATAACAAATTGATGCTTTGGTTGCTGTGTGGAGATATTGAAGGGATTGAAAAAAAAAAACAACAACAAAAAAAAAAACAGCAGAAGAGGCAGAAATGAGGATTAATTTCAAATCCTGCAGCCTTGACTCCTGGAGCATCGCCTGAAAAACACTCCCTCACTACCAGGACCAAAGCCTGACCATGGCCCCTTAGAGCTGCCCACAGTCCAGCATCACTGTGTGCCCATACATAGGCATGCATGAGTGAGAGTGTGTGTATGTACAGTTTGTGAGAGGCAAAATGCACACAGATGAGGTGCTGTGCTGGAAAATAACAATTGGCCTTGGTTAGTGCTGGACATTGTTCTCGCCGACCGTCTGTGATGTTTCTCCTGTGTGGGAGGACGGTCTGCATCAGGGCAAAGTATCGCCACTGGGATCATTCATTACCACAAGGCAACGTGTCCTCAGGCTTCCACAAACTGCAGAAAACGGCACTGCTGTGACCTTAAAGCTCTGCACTGTGCCTTCTATTTTACTATACTTTGCTGAAATTAGGGAAGTGAAATCTGGGAGGTGAAAAGTCTAAAGCCAAGACAATGATTTATGCAGGTTTAATGTTTTAATGTCTTTGAACTCGGTCATTCTTGTCTCCATAAATACACACATGTCCATGAGTGCTGCTGTAATCGCTACTTTTTTGTCTTTGTTTCAAGGGATTCAGACACTTGTACGCTTTGGCATGTCTGAATGACTGACCCTGGATTTAGCAACTCACTTTTTCCTACTTATTTGATTTGCATGGAAAAGTCAAGAGACAGAGTCAAGAAACAGGGTTATGAAGGTAAACATCAACCACTGCCGTTCTTATTAATCTTGTATTATCTACAGAATGGGATGCACTCCTCTGCTTCTCACATAATTGTGTTTCTGGATGTCTAGCTTGTTAAGTAAACCTCATTGGATATTGACCTTTTCAAACATTTGATTTCTCCTTGTTTATTGAACCCTGTCAGGAAAGTAAAGTTCAGCCAAGAACATCCAAATTGCATGTACAAAGGGAAAATACGTTTGATTTTCCTTCCAATTAAACCTTACAGCAGCTGCCTGAACTCAACTCTCTATCCAAAACTGAAATTAATTAATTAGTTGTATTGGGCATTTGCATCTGTAGTTACGTGAGTTTGTGACTTTAGAGTACAGCAATCATTTTAAATCACTTTTAAAGGCATTGAAAGGCATTTAAAGGCAAGTGTTGTGTACAATTCAGAAAAACAAACAAACAAACAAACAAAAATAAAGTTACACTTACAAAAAAAATAATTTTTGACCACGTTTTTATTGGATCATTTCTGTTCTGGGGGATGGATGGATGTCAGGGATTGAGCTGGTAGGCACGAGGAGTCACAGGTGGATTTTGATAAGAAGGGTTTTGTTTTACCCCAAGATGAGAAGAATTTACAAAAAGAAGCAGTAAAGTTCTGGGCCCATAAAAGAGGTCAAATAAACAGAACTAAACTCCGGATTTTGCAAACAATAAATTTTAGCGAAGTATCTAACACAATAGAATTCACTAGAAACAAGTGATCTAACAAAGAACAACTGACCTCACAAAGAAGTATTTAAGCTGGGCTGATCAAACCAAATCAATACAGGAGAGAGTAAACTGGAACACCAACACACCAATTAACTACTCAACATACATAACGTTGTCAGTTTATAATTAACATAATCATTATACAAATCAAATCCAAATGTGTCTAAATAACAAATGCAAACCAAACTAAATTAACAAAATAACTAAACTAAATAAATCAAACCCCCCCTATGAGGTCTGAGCCTGATGGTACAGCCTGATTTGTACTTCCTGTATAAAGGTCTGCTGCTTCCTGGGTCCCACCTTTTGCCCAGATGATTCAGCAACCATTCAGAAGCATGGACCCTCCAGCACCGGTAAAACAAAAGAAGTTAATTCAACTTAATTTAACATAACTTGAGTACACAAGAGTTAACAAAATGTGTGCGTTACAAACAAACGATGTAGTTTCCACAAATGCTAGTTAAACCATGTTTATGTTGTATGAAATCAAGAATTATGTGTCTTCACTTATGTGACTGTGTGCATGTGTAACGTGGGTGTAAAAAGATGCCCGAAAGCACCTAAAAGGTGCTGGATGGGGCTTTTCACCTTTTGCCGTCGTGTGGCTGCAGATGTAGCCATCACATTACGCCTTCGTTGCATTCAGACAGACGTTGGGGGTGGAATTAAAGGCGCAACAGGCCCGGAATGAAAACACTGTCCGAATGAGGCTCTAGAAGAGCAAAAGTTGTTTAAAGAAATGTGAGCTTGTCGTATGTAATGTCTGCTCCTCCAAAAGCAAAGCAAGGCATAGACGCAAATATAGTCACAATGACAGCCACTCTTTACACAGACAAAGCATTCAGAAGGGTGTTATAGGCCGATTACTAGAATAGCACTTAGCAGAGCACTTAGTAGAGCACATGCCCCCAATGCTAATGAAAGTTATCAAAATCTCCTCTATCTGCCCGTCTATCCAGATCTACACCTAAGTGTAATTGCTTGTTGTTTGGACCACGCCTGCTCCCGCCACCAAATTTCATGGGAGCAATTAAACATACAAAGAGGACACACGGACACAAATGAAAACCCTCGTTGGTGGTAATAAAAGAATGAAAAATACAAATTTCACAAGAAGCATGTGTCGCTCCCGATCACCCAGCATAGTACTCATTTGATTCTACAGAAGCTTTACAGCAAACAGAAGCTTGACTTGACAAACAATAGATGATCTCTCTAAAATTCCCACGCAGGCGTTCTGATCGATGTGACAACCTGCTCTTATGAAGTGCTTGCTGGCGCTAAAGTTAAACTCACTGGGGGAGTTATCAGCAAATCGAGAGAATATCTCGTCTAAACAAATCAGCAAGTGGAGATGCTTGTCTCTGTGTTCCGTGAATTATTGAAAAACAAACGGATGATGACACATCCTCCCCTGCCGAGACTGTGAATCATTTTTGAGTTTGCTCTATCTTCTTGTGCAGCCCACAAACAGGCTGTTTGTGTTCTTTCTCTTTTGAGACTGCCGGGTGAGGTGGGTGGCCAGTGCCTTAAGTTTTTAGAGAACGAGACCCATGATCCAAAAGTTTCTTGGCTCAAATCCCAGAAGTGTCTCCCGCATGTGGGGTTTCTCTGTTGCTGTGTTAATGATAAAACATCACATTATCTTTTTAGTAGCCAAAATGAGTCATCTGATAAGAGACACATTCAGAACGATAACAGTCTGGTTTAGTCATTTCACAGTTGTCTCTAGTCTTGAGACCTACAGCTGCTCATGGACAGGTGAGTTGTGTTGAACTTTAGTGCAGTAAAGCAATGAGTCTTTTCTGTGAAGAAGAAGAAAAATAACACCCAAAGACAGCGAGGATCTTCCAGATGAGCCGTTTAAATCCAGAATACGATACATCAGGAGAAAAAGAAGCTGGGACAGCAGAAGTACACACTCGTTTGTCTCCCATCAGCAGCAGTGTCGCCTCTCATTATTAACAAGCAAACAGCGGCGTAACCTTTGGTGTCACCAGCCAAGCAGGCCGAGGCGATCCATTAAAGTGACAGCAGCTGAGACGGTGACGAGCAGGAATCATTAGCTTTGACAAATGACGGTTATTATGTCACCTCTACTTACACAGGTTATTATGGTGTGGCTGCGTAACGTAGTTATCAAATACATCATGATGAATGTGTCTGTGTGTGGATGAGCTGGTAGCACTGCAGTATGCACCATATGTACTGCATGATAATCTGTCTGCAGGCTCCCTCTAATCTTTCTCCAACTGTCTACATCAGTTCACCACAACAAATCTAATGACTGCACTGGGGTTTAGATTACATCATTGTGATGTGTTGCCATACTATGAGTGAGAAAAATGATGTTTCTTAGGCCTGTGTTAATTCTTTGACCAGTTTTTGCTTACTTCTTCCTGCCACAATTGATATTGTGTTGGAATGGACGCAAATATTTTCTTTATGTAAGTTATTAATTGATAAAAGAATTGATACAATATTTTTAATCTATAGTTTTACCGCGTGTCGATATTATGATATTTTACACGAGAGAGAAGACACGGTTTTCAGCCTCCTGACAAATGCCTGGCTGGCTAGAATGAATTCTAGAGATATACATGGCATGAAGAAATTAATATTTGCTATGTTGAAAACAACACAATATATCTTTGCAGATCATTGCATCTTAACAAAATAACTTAAGTGAATAAAGTGATTTATAATGTTATTCCTAATTTAGTTTACTTGGGAGAGACTTATTGAGAATTAACAATAATTGTATATATTCAAAATAAATTTGAAAAATGTAAAGTCAGCCATACCTATAGTCAGCTGATTACCAAGGAAGTTGAGGGAGAGAAAAAAACAAACCATTACAACAATGAATTCATCACTTAATCAGCTCAAATTAAATAAAATTGCACATCCTGATGCATTAGCTCGCTAACAGACATGTCATTGATTTCTTGGCTAATTTTGCTTAGTTGTCAACATTGAGGTTTTTGTGTTTCTGTCCACAGTGACATCTTCAAAAAGCTTCTTTTTTTTTCTTTTATAAATAAATAAATCACAAACATATTTTGTTTACTGTGATTTAAAGTCTGCTGATTGCCTACCTGCCAATTAATCAACTCTCCTTTAGATCTATTCATTAAGGTGATATCTGGCTACAAATAAATGTGAAGTGTCGGTGGATGCTTTGCCAAAACTTTATTAACATTTATCACATGCAGCTTTTTCAAAGCTGCTTGATGTTATGTGTAAGTAAGTGCTGGCAGTTCTGACAGAGAGAAAAAAAAGAAAAAGCATCTGCATCGATAAATACATTTGGCAGTTTTGAAACTGCACTTACAATGATTTGCTAATTTTCTGCTCGGCTCATCTGCATGTATGTGTGTTGCTCCAGCAGTTGTTGGCTGAGCTCTACTGGAGTCATGGTGCTTCATCGCTCCAGGGAGCGAGTCATCCTCCTGGTGCCCTGACTCTCACATTTCCCTGAGTCAAATGATGATGACAACCATACGATTTAACGGCTCAAACCCCCAGCCTCCAGACTCCTCACATTTTAAGGTCCGCATTAGCCGGAGCCATATGGTCACACTTCAGCGTATTATCAGTGGCATCCGGAGGCTCAATCCATGGATATCTCAGTTTTCATAACAAATTTTTTTTGAGCCATCGGCGCTTTAACCAGCAACCTTAAGAAAACATATCATATGTCTTTCCAGTAAACTCTGTGATGCAAACGACAGCAGGACGTCACAGTGGACAGAGTTTCAGCCGGAGCCACGTTGGTTTCAGGAGGTGTTTTCGTATTCTGCTGCATCATCCTTCAGGAAAGAACAGTCAACCGTCCAATAACACGCTAAGCTGTGTTCACAGCTGCTTTCTGTTTGGCTGCGTTTCTGCTGAATAAACAGAGTGCGAGGAATGTCATGGATCCTTTTTATGAATACTGATACCGGCTTTATGGTCCGACCTCGCTTAACGATACAGACGACATTAGTGATGACCTGCAAAACTAGCTGGTTCACCTGACAAACCAGCTGCACTGGCTGCTTAACAGCTTAGCGTGGCTCCAGATGCTGACTGGTTTGCTCTGAGGTATAAGATTTAGATGTGGTTTGGCCAGTGGCAGACGATTCTTTTTTCCGATCATGTTTGCGACATCGAGCAGCTCATTCAGAATCCGAACGCACTCAGTGCTTAAATTCTAATAAAATGTGTCTTTCTTTCTTCTCTTTTTGGTGCTGACCTGCTGTGTCCCATCTCCTCTGTCTCCACCTCCTCTTCCTGTGGCGTCGATACTAAAGGTAAGGAAAGCAAACACCTTTTGTTCTGTAGTAATTATTCTTGGTCATACTCTGCCTTGTGTTGTTCCTGATTGGGACTGTTAAATCAACATATACTGCTAAAAAAACAGAAAGAAGAAGAAACACCTCCGTAGCTACTTGGTTTGACCTAAATCCCTCATGTTGGCTTGCACAGTAAGGGTCTTGAAGAATGATGCCATTACTTGGGCCGACTCCATGGCTCGACAGTGGTCCAGATTTGGCCTGAGCGCCGCTGACTGGAACTAATACTCAGCCCAAATATTGCCGCCTCATATGGGCCAGCGCTGGCTCATATTGTGTTCTTTGGTGGCACAGAATGACTCAATATTGTCAGGTTCCTTTACTTCCCGGCAGCTGCTGGTTCCATTTCATAAAAGGAAATCCACTTAGTCACTTGTATTACTGAGTTGCCAGTATATGAAGTCCACATATAACTAAAACTAATGTAGTGGTCCAGCAGTTAATCATTATGTCTCTATGTTTTTTATTGTAATTTCAAATTTAAGATAATTTTTGAACATGTTTTCTGCTGCTGCTGAATTGTATTGTTGTATTTAGAGCTCCTAATATTTTGCCAAGCCCATTTCTGTCAATGGACACAGAATAAATAGAACTATCTCAGTGTAACACAATGCAGAAGACATAAGCTCACTGATTGTTTGTAGGTATGCTTTTTTTTTTTTTTTTTAGCCATGCGACAAGGCCAGTAGCTTTGCCATTTTGTGATGTGCTAAATGCTTTTCACAAAATTGCAAAAAGCTGGGGAAAATTTGTCCCTGAAGAATAAAGAAGAAATCAATATGAAAAGAGCCCACCTCTCTCTGGGACCATGATGCATTGCAGTACCTTCACATAAAAGCGTGACGTAAAGTTTAAACAAGACCCAGCACTTCACTGACCTAAACGGACATCTGGGTATAATGAGTTTCACGAAGTGTGACATCATCGTTAGAGCAGAGGGGAGCTTTAAAAAAAAATGTCTCGTTTGAATGATGCTTTCAGGGTTTTTTTCACTGTCTACCTCGCTGAGACACAAATTGTCACACACCAGAGACACAAAGCTGATGTTGAATAGCTTTTTTAAACCTCCAGTCAGATTATTCCTCCGCTCTGATTGGTCCATTCGTGTCCTTGGACTGACTAGGAAGGAGCTCATGTGTTCAATAGTGGCAGAGGTAAAAAGTAAAGATTAGTGAATCTGTCCTGTATTAGATCCAAGTACGTGTTGTCTGTGGAAGTTGTTCAAAGTATGCTGACCTTGACATGCCATAGGTCTCATGGTAATGTTTTCAATTTCAGTGTTTATGCTTTCAATATAGTTATATTTCACAATGATTAATTGTAGCAGGGGGAAACAAAGGAGACTGTAATAAATGTGGTTCATTAATAAACGACTGAAGTGTACTGAACATCATGAACTCAGCTGTTGCCCTCATATTTTAACACAAGGTTACTCTCCTGGTTGTTACATCTTGTCAATCCATCCTCATTTGGGATTTCAACTCAGACCGTTGTATCACACAAGTGGGTGGAGCAGAAAGCTTAGATTAACTCATTATTTCTACTCCTTTTCATCTCCCGCTTCCCTATTAGCTGGAGGTGATTGTTTCTGCGTGAATCATCCTCATACCCGCCTAATAGTGTGAAAATTGATCAAGCAATTAGTGGCAAACCACTGTATTTAGATCAAAGCCAATCATCACATTAAGTTGGGAGAGATTAACACCGCCCAGGGCGAAAATGGGAATAATGGCTTCAATAATGGCATTGCAGTAACGCTCAGGCTCCTGACAGCAGGGGTTGTTTGCCTTTTTAACTGTTTAACCTGCCAGTTCTATTCTGTATAATTACACCAGTAGTTTTACTTCATACACATACTTTAACTAAAGGCATGTTCAATGCAAGGAGTAACCCAGTGCCATCTACAAAGACACTGTGATCGTCACATGATGCAGGAATTGGTCTGAGATCATCCTAATCCACATGTACACATAAATTATCCACCTGCCACTCACCCAGACAAATTCTTTGCATCTGATTTAAAGACCTGCGCCAACATTGTGCACCTCTATGGATTCCTATAGGCTGTATTAGCTTTTAAATGATGCAGTGGAAGCCCACTGGCTAATTTCCTTACTGCGTGTTAAAGTGACATGTTTACTTTAATGATTAGTTAGCGCTTTAACTAACCTAAGTAGCAAACCTAGAAGTAGTTATAGCATACACTTAACAGAGCAGAGGAAATGGCTTCATCAGGACAGCTGCTTTACTTCAAACAATTTCACTCTATGAACCTGGACTGTGTGTGTGTGTGTGTGGTGTTTTGGATGTGTTGAAGAACACAGAACATTTATTAACATTACATTCCGTTTGATTATTGCTGCTTGTAAAATAAATTTAAGTAATCAGTGAAGTTAAGCTGGACCTTGTGCGTAAATGTGCAAAGCGTCTCTCTTTGCATCTATCTGTAGCCTAATATTGCCTGTGCACCTGGTGTCTATTCCTTTTTTTTATTCTTATTTGTGTATAATTGTCGAGTTCTGCCCTCTTTCCTTATTAATTGCAATAAGCAATTAGAAGCAATACAGAGAAGAAGACCACCTGGTTTTACTTTTTAGACATGTTTCACTGTGGTCATCCTCAATAATAAAGAAACAAAAATGTTTTGCTAATATGTATTCGTGATGGAAGTTCTACATAGTCTTAGTATTGACATTTTACAAAGTTAAAATAGTGGTAATTTTGTATTTGATGGTTCTCATGCAGCATTTCCATCAGGCGCCATCCTGCTGGTCAGAAACCCTTGATATTTTCCAGGTTTAGCGTCCCCCTCCATCTGAATGCCACAACATGAAGCTCTCGAGGGAATCCAATGTCGGCAGCTTACCCTTTCTTCTGTTCGGCTTTGTACCGTGACAAACTGTATCATCTCTCTCAGCACAATCCCTTGTCTTCAGGTGTCATCCCGTGCAGTGGGATGGGATTACGTTCTCTGCCACTCTGAAATGAAGGGCAAAGCAAGACAGGGTTCAGATTTACGTGCACCCGAGATCTTTGTTTGAGTTGTTTGCATGCTGTAGCTTTACTCCAGCTTCAACAAGTGATGGACTGACGTGTCCTCCTTTCTCCATTCTGTGCATGACTGATGCACAGCTGGTCGAATGTCATGTTTGTTTTGGGTATTATTAAATCACTTCCGATTAGAAACAGGCTTGTCTGCAGTACAAATTGTAAGATTCAAGTGCTTTTTGTGTATTCTCTGAAAGCCAGGTGGTGATAATTTAATATGAAAACTCGACTTTTCTTTTTCCTTTATCACTTTTTTATGACTTGTCTTGTTTAAGCTGCTGAATCACTTATTTCATCTTGTGTTGGTAATGCAGTGTTTTCAAAATGGTGCTCCTTTAACATGTCTTCTTCGCTTTGTGTTAATAGAAAATTGATCTGTGGTTATCGACACATATCTGAATAGATGTTTAAAACATTGACTTGAGAGTGGCTCTCAGGGACAACTTCTTTTTATTGCATGAACTCTTGAACACCTCTTTGGCAGTTAAAGATGACTCACGTCTGCTCATGTAATAAAAACACGATTTGAAATACATGATATTCATGAGTCCGGTCCCATCCAGATGAAATGCCTCATTCATTCTTATTCACTTCGAAGTTTGGTTTCCTGCTCACTCTGTCTTTAAAGATAAAGATGCCAGATTATTTGACCACAAACAACTATTTTTATTTATATTTTTGTTTATTTCCTTTAAGTGGAGTACAGACAGAGATGGATGAGGTCCGCAATATTAAAGAAGAGAAAATAAAGTGTGGAAACTTTAATCAACCAAGCTGCGAATTTGAAAACATACCATTACCATCACCAAATGCCTACATACCAAGTAACAAACCCCCAGTGTGACAGGAGGTAGCAACAACACAAACCAAACCAGGCCAAATTACCTCACAAAACAAACTTCATCTCACCAAAATGGTTAATTTCATCCCAGACGAGGCCCCAATTTGTCACAAACTGCCTCAAAGTTAGACAAATGAGGGGAGAAAACACGAGTTGTAACTAAAAGTAAGTTTATTTTACAGAAATAAAAGAGGCCTGCTCACGGGTCACGAAAGACAGACAATGAAGGCAGAAAAAGATAAATTAATGGGAAAGACAAAGTATGTTTTAAAAAATATTAAAATAAATAGAGGTTGAGGAAGCTGCCACAAACAGAGATAATTAGCTAAATCATGAAATAAAGTGATAAGAGAGTTTGTGTTAGACTGAGGTAGGTAGTATTCCCTGTTCACCTGCTGCAGGGTGTGATATCCTTCCAAAAAAATCAGTGGAAATATGATTTTCCACTCATCAGTCATGCAGGCTTAAACACTCCGCTCTGCCCTTTACACATACACAAAGACACACAGTGTGTAAGTGGTCAGTTATGGAAGAGCACCTTCACGTCAGGAGCTTTCAGCAGAAATCTATTCACTAAATGCCAGCTGGGGTATTTCTCATACAAATATCATCTCACACAATGGAGTCAGACAACAGGAACACAATGAGCAGCACCCAGAGGAGACCCAACGCTTCAATGACACCCGTTAGGACATGATTAGGAACCTTTGTGTGGGGATATTGGACAATTCCTCCACTCTGTTTGCTATTCAGAGTGAAATTAAATAGCCAGGTAAAACTTTTTTTCAGCACCTGGTGAATCCAAAACATTTAGCTTAATTTTTTTTGACGTTTGGATGATGATGTATGATTAAAAAAATATATTTAAAAAAGGAAAATATACACAGTGCATTGAGTTGTAACATCAGCTTATCAATGATGCCATGCCAAAGAAAATTCAGCACTTTGCTTTGAATCATTTCAGTTCTTTCGGTGAACCTTCGACGAAAAGATAAAACTTATCTGAATAACCTTTTTTGACATGATTCTTTGTTGAGAAATAAAAGAATTGTATCATCATACAGTATAAGTTTTTCACAAAAATTCAAAATTACCATATTTGGAGATGCATGGTTTTCACTGGGCAGGAAGGAACTGTAAGATGAAAAGTAACTAAAACCAGTAACTAAAAGTACAATATTTTCCTGTTGAGATGAAGTGGAGTAGAAGTTGTAACAAATGAGTGACAAATAAGGCTTGTATTTGGTTGTTCCCAACCTTTCATTGTTGTTGTTTATAAAGTCAGTTGTAAGTGAATTGTTGCGCTCACACCAGAGGCTGACTTTTTGCTCAGTACACTTTTAATGTACATCAAATTCAACAATATGTTGTATGCCAGACAAAGACATGAGTGATATTTTCATAAGCCTCTGAGGAAATATGTTGAGTAAATATAGCCAGGTGTTTAAATAGTTAAGGAAATGAAACAATAGCTGTTTAAAATTCTGTGTGAGTGTTAAGTTCTATTCTCCTGCTCTTTGTGGAGGAACCCTTTTTTAAACTCCAGTGTGAGTTTTTTAATGACGCGCTGAAGCTGCGTGCAGCAGCAGACCAAAGGCCTGACAGTAAGAAAACACACTGGAAGAAAAAAGAAAGTCAAAAATAAATAAATAAAAAAAAAACTAAAACTTTTCCTTCCAAGTCTAGTAATATCTCTGTGCCACCTGGCAGGTTTTTTGGGAAAGTGTGACACCCATGTGAACAAATGATTAATAGCACCCAGTTAAACTGTGAATGCACAGTGGGAGATCTCCTCCCTGCCTGAATCATGTTCCATTTAAGATGTGTTCACCGATAAATATGTGGAGGGATTTATCCGTTTTATTATTTTATTCCTGCACTTTTCTCAAGCTGGCAGGTCGGGTAATGCAAGCACATTTTAGTTTCAGTCTCGTTCCCCGCTGAACGCCGGGAACCGCTCCTTATCACATATATAAAATTACATTTAAGTGAAGAACATTTGTTTTCACTCTCTTTTCCATCACATCACATCGATTAATGAATCTATTTCACTGTTGACAACACTAAAGAAAATGTTTCTGTTAAAATGATGCTTTTTTTAATTGTTTTATTATTGTTTGTGTGTGTGTGTGTGTGCGCGTGCGTTGGTGCGTAGTTATATGAGCATTTATTGTGACTGCAATCAAAATTCGTTCTCAGTTTTGCCTCTCAATCATCTGCTTCACCAACTTTACTGTAAATCTAATTGGCTTGACCTCCTTGCATCTCAGGTATGTGTTTGTGTGTGACAGAGAGAGTGTGTGTAATTGAGTGACAGTGAATTCTGAGTGACACCTATGCAGCTTTGACAAATCACTGTCAGCGCTGTCACTGCTGTCACTATATTCTCTTCCTCCCTCACGCAGACTCGACACTCCACACTTTTCAGATCAGGGGATAGAGAAGAAAGAGCGGTGAGGTTTACTCACCAAAAAGAATTGGGTAAAACAGGATAAATCATGCCTAGCAGATGGGAATTAAATCGTGACTGAAACTTTTCTGATGCCAGGAAAGTTATAGGAGACAGTTTGGAGGTGAGGTTCAGGAGTCCGCCTCCTATTGTTGTCACATAATGACCTGCTACCTGCTGACTTCCTTTTACATGGCCCATTAATTCAGAGTGTTCTGTGATTGGATATTCACTGCAGTAGAACATGACCAATCCATCTATCTCCCCAATTTGAAGACATTTTCAGCTGATTTTCATCTTCTTCGAGGATGAGCAGCTAACTGCTACTAGCTCCATTTTAAATCTCCCATTTGTGGGTTGCACACATTATACATCATCACAATGTCACACTGCTGTCTATTCTACCGCCTCGCCAGCTTGCTGCGTTTGAACAGATGTAGATTTGGCGCTGTCGCTACCCCAGTATCCTGCTCACACGCAGGTAGAACGTCAGTAACCCCCCCATTCTACCTTTGTGATGTTTACAAAGCAGTGAGGTGCATTAAAGGTGCAGCAGTGCTCCCTTGAACAGGCTGCGTAAATGGAGCCAGTATTGGATTGATTTAAATCTGGGATGTCATTGGATAGTCTAATTCTATAAATCTTTAGATATAAGTGAGAGGAGTCAGGACTGATTTAAGTTCAGTCACCCCTGGTAGACTAAAGCTGAAAATTAAACTTTGGCAGGGTTACTTCTCATTAAGGAGTGTTTTTACTGCACACACACACACACACACACACACACACACACACACACACACACACACACACACACACACACACACACACACACACACACACACACATACACCCCCAATGAATGCCTGTTAGCAACCAGCACCCAAACAAAAACACATTTGTCTCTTAACTCCACCTAAATTACTTTTGGTTTCTTCCGATAACTGTTGTGGATGGATGATGATTGTTTCGATGCAGGAAATTAATTGTGTATATGTTTGTGTGTGTGTGTGTGTGTGTGTGATACAATCTAGTTTGGTTGAGAATAAAATATTGTTAAGCTGATGGAGAGAAACTTGCTCTTAATCTACAGTGTGTTGTTGCATGGAAAGGATTCGATCCAGCTCGTTTCTGGCACATTATTAAATGGGATTTCCATTTACCCTTTGAGAGCTAATGACAGTGGACAGACGACAATGTTTTTAGGTGAAATTGCTGCATGTCGAACAAACCATCAAGTGTGGCAGGAGGTGCAAGTACCAGGAAGCAGTGAAGGAAGCAGAAGCATGCTGAAAATATCGGATTGCAGGCGTGGTCTGTCAAGGAGGGCTAGGGCTTGGAAATTACAACACCAAGAGATGGAGTAAGGCCAGCGGCAAAGTCAGGAGAGAACTTGCGGTGCATTGGGTCCGAGAGGCAGAGAATTGCTGCATGAGGGAGGTAGAGCTTGCCTGCAAGAAACAGTGGATGCAGTGGGACCAGGCACTCGGAATGGTCACTATCCTGGAAGGAACTGTGGGGCACCGACCAGGGCAAGTTGACCTTCCTTCTGCATGCTGTGGCTGACCTCTTGCCAACTCCAAACAACGTAAAGATCTGGGGCAAAGAAGAAGACCCGCCCTGCAAGCAGTGTGGAGCAACCCTTTGAACCCTGAACCATATCTTGACCGGATGCCCCACAGCACTGGGGGAAAGCCGACACAGGTGCAGTGCCTGTAAAGTGCCAATAAAGCTCTAATGGAAATTGCCAAATGGACAGACCGTCAGAAGGTCAAAGCCAACAAACAACAGGCATCGCCACCTGAAGTTGTCCATTTCCAAAGGCAAAGAGATGAGGCTTTTAAAGAAAGAACGACTTCCAAGAACCCACCCTTCATTTTGCATCAAGCCTCTGATTGGGAGATGCAGGTTGACGTGAAGAAGACTCTTTCCAGAAGAGGTGGCAGTAACTTCACTCTGGCCAGACATGGTTCTTCTGTCCAGGAGCACAAAAAAAACATCCTTATAGTTGAACTCACAGTGCCCTGTGAGGACAGAACAGCCATCTCTCACCAACTGAACAAAACCAAGAACTAGGACTTGATTAATGAAGCTCTCGTAAAAGGACGGCATGCAATCCTATTCCCGATTGAAGTCGTCTGCCCTGGTTTACCAGCAACCTCGGAAATGAAAAACACAGAACAGAAAAGCTCAAGATGGTTGTCTGACGAGAGCACATAGTTGGAACCCTGTCTGCAGGGGACGGCTCATTTAGCCTTCACAGCCCCACTCAGGGCCAGGCGTACAGGTCAAGTGGTGAAATGCTTGTGACCCTGAGATACCTGCAAGTACTCTGACATGCTGCCTCCAAGGAATGCAATCAAGAAGAATAACTTACAGCAATATCTTTAAGTAGCTCCTCCGGTTTCTGCCTGTAGCAAATCATCTTTGATGTTTATTTCACCAATGACCTTGATCAACCAGGGGCTTTGCTACCTAGAGAACATAATAACCCTCACAGCCTCAATATGTTACTTCTAAGGAAAACATGAACTAAGGTCATATTAAGATTTAAAAAAAAATGAATTATGTATTAATAAAGTTATTTTCTGGTGAGAAGAATGGCAGCATTTTCTAAACATCGGTATGATTGTTCAGACTTGTTCAAAATGAACATTGTATTGAAAATATACTTCAACGAGTCATATTTCATATATGAGTCATGAGTTCTCTGAGCTGTGATCGACTGCCTATGATACGGTTTTGTAGAGGAGTACATAGTCGGCTCACTGTCAACAAGCATCATTCATTTGAGGCTGTGCCCCCAGTGCAATGTGGGACTGGCTTTTAAGGGCTACAAGTAAACAAGGTGACCTTACACTGTGTGTGTGTGTGAGAGTGTGTGTGTGTTTACTGCATGCATTTGTTTCCTGACCTGGGGGTCATGGCCCTCCAAACTTTTCAAAGATGAATCTCAAAGGGTCGCAAAAGAAGGATCTTTATGTTTATTTTACAGGCTTGTCCAGATATATATGTTTATTTCTTCAATAATGGTGGATACTTTATTCTCTAAAGTCCTCTAAAGGCCTTTAAAGTGTCCTTCAGATGAGGAATATTCGCCAAACACCTCTAAACATCTGTTCATATCGAGGCCATAAGGTATGATGAGATCAACAGAGCTTCAGTCAAAGTGGTCACAAGAGAAAATATGTAATATTTGTGAATATATTTGATCCTTTGCTAAACTCTGCCTGTTGAACTGAATGACCATAGAGTGAAAAACTGTGCGAATAGAATATTATCACAAATGAGGTGTTTTTTAGTTTTTTTTTTAGATATTTCTGCAGGAAGTACAGATACTAACAGTGTGGAGTAGTTGTGGCTAACAATGAAGAGGCAGGGCTAAACGAAGGGTCAGTTTATTTCCAGAAGTTTTTGTTTTAAACATAATCCTTTAAAAAAAAAAAATGCAACTTCATTTGATCGCATGCTGTGTCCTCTAACCTGAGATTCACTGAACTCATCTATTTAGGAGCTGCATGTCAGTGAGTACACAACTTAGCAATGATGGAGACACAGGAAAAGCCTATGGAGAGCCGTTGGGTTGTGTCATGACAAAGCAGCATAATCACTTCTAAACAAATCTGCACATTCATATCAAGGCATGAAAATATAAAATCATGAAGTGCATCAATCAGCTCCATATGTGCCAACCTCAGAGCAGCTTACTTGGAACTCTCCTCCACTTTCCATATAATCAGGTAATTTATAAGAGAGATCATAACTTTTGTCATCAAAACTAAAGTCTGCTGGAGCCATTCCTGTCAGTTCTTATTGTTACATTCAGCTCAATGAAAAGGACCCAAAATTTTACAAGAAAGTAAAGTTTGAAAGTAAACTTTCTTAACTTTACGGGAAGGGTCAACAGATGCTAGCACAGTCCAACTCACAGACTATTATTAGTTACACACACACACGCTTACACATGAGCATGTTGGTGTGGTTGCAGTGCAATTTCAGTTCTCAATGGAGAGAGAGGCTGTTAATTAAACTAAAGGTCAGAGGGAGTGAGAGATGCTTGATGGACAAGACAACATGTCTGCTAACAAGCTCCGACACACACATACTGCACTGTGTGTGTATGAGAGCAATATTGTGAGCGAAATTGAGGATGTGCGTTGGTATTAATTCTTCCAAAATGATGTGTCTGTCTGTTTGGTTGAAAAGGTCTCATCAGAGTAAAACATATTCCTCTCACATTTTACCTCACAGCTCGGATCATCTGCTCAGGAGATTAAAAAAAAAGAGGCTTGTCTTCCAATGGCTCTGACATTTCTGACTGCACTTCAAGTTCATGCTGTTCAAGCTACGAGTCAATAAAACTTCATCTACGCCATGCCTGCCGTCACATAGAAATGTTAGAGATACCAGATCACACAATGATGCAATAGCGAAATGAGAGTACAAAAACATGATTTCTTGAAATCTTGAAAAACTTGAGTTTTTCATCATGATGATTAGACGGTTCCAAAAACTTGTCCCTAAAGTTTTGGTCTGATTTTTATGTAAGTTTAGGTCAATTAGTTACACACACTGATGTATTTCTTGTTTTAAAGATGATCAGGATTATCTCCTCTCAGAATTACCAATGCCGATCTCAAACTATATCTTCACTGCTGAGATTTTAATGAGATAATGCAGCAATTTCCATATGCACTCATGTTTAGGACTGCACAATGAAAATCAGGCCAAAAATGTATCAGCAAAATTTATGTCGCTGCTTATCAGAGGATAATGAAATTGTAGCCAAAAATAAACGATAATATCTTGACAAATTGCATTCATTGACTTAACAACCGCAGCATCTACACACTCTCACACAGTGGGTGCTGGTTTGTGCCTTTCATTGAGATCCTTTAATGAACAGAGGAAGAAGAAAGAGGAGAAGGACAAGCACAGCACGCTGTTGTCGCACTCATTTCTTACCCTTAGTTTTTCATAAACAGGTCAAGATCTTTTTTTGAAATGCAAAAATAGTTATTTTATTTTTTTGGTCATGTTTTGGCCATTATTTCATTGGCCATGAGAAGCAGGTAATTATTATTTCTTTAAACCTGCAAATCCAGGCCAATTTAACCCTAATGACATAATCATTAGGCACAGTGCAATGCATCTTTCAGCTCATAACTTATTGTCATATTTATTTTCCCAGAACGTGCAAACGTGCTGTTCAAGGTAGACCCATCAAGGGGCAGTTTTCATCATGGCAGCTGTGTGTAGAATCATAGCTGATGTTTTGTCCTGCGTGGCAACAAACCTGGGGTTACTTCTACATGGAAGTATTCATGCATGGCAGATCAGCTTGGAAATACTATCTGTGTGAAGGCAAATAGTGAAAGAAACCAATGTCACAATGTGTTGCTTGTCACTAATGAACCTACAGTGAGCTAAATCTGCAGCTCCCCTAGGCTGGACTGAGCTTTATCATGTTGTGTGTTCATTGTTTATCCATCCGCACGCATCTTTACTGTTTAGGTTGACTCTAGGCTGCATCACAGCATCATTTCCAGACGACAATCTGAAAAAGAAAACTGTGCTGTGCACCACCTGCTGAGCAGCAAACGGTAGACAGATACGGTTACCTGGTGAACATAGAGGTGGAAATGAAAAACTGAGCAAGAGGAGAGTGAATATAGGAGTTAAGTTTATCAGGTGGACGTGATATCACTCCGAATGAATAGTCATGATGCTGATAGATGGCAAATAAGCAGCAGCTCACCGTATCAACTCCAAAGGTGATATTGCAACGTTTTGTTTCTGTTGAAAACAAAGCTTATTAGAGATTATGTCAGGTGCACTCAGAGAGGAGTGCAGTCAAGAAATTGTAAAGACCAGTGCAGATGTCATATGAACAAACAAATAAATAAATAAATACTCCTCCATCCAGTCATTATCTATGACTCGCTCTTCAAATCTCATTTTTGTCTGATCTGCCACCACGATGTGATTAATTTATTTGCAGTTGTTTTTTTTATGAGGCAGGTTTTACTTTAATTAGACCAGAGCAAGGATGAATTTTTGCCTCTTGGCTTCCCCTACCTGTCTTGGAAAACAGATTTCATGATGACTCTTAAACATAAACAGATTTGTTATTCATACTGCCGCTGTTCCCATTTTATAGTAATTTCTTTTTTTTTTGGAAGAACAATTTCCACGGCCCCAATCGAAGTTGAGGACATTAAGACTCCGTCATCACATTTTGTATCTGCTTAACAAACATTTCCAAATACTATTAAAGAGAAACCTCGTTTTTAATCTGGAGATGAGTCAAGTCTAATTGATTTGTGCTCAAGAGCAAAATATCAGCCGTTTGTCTTGTTTTAAGATATGATATGATATGAAAAAAATAACTTCTTAATACTTGTTTTGGGATTCTGGAAAAAAAAACGATGAAATTCTTGGATGAAGAACTGCATTTTTTTTCTTGTTAAAACAAAAAAAAAACGGAATTTCAAGGTGACAAAATCCATCAACTTTTCAAACCACTCTGCTATACAACAGTCTTACCAGCATTGGTATTATTGTGTAATATTAAGTCTTTTCTTGTGTTGTTTTATTTATCATGCACATTTTTTTTCGGGGTTCTTGGTTTTAATCCATTTCCACTTGCTGTTGGTCATGTGACCTTAAGAACAGTTTAACTTGTCATAGCAGGGGATACACATTAAACATTAATGATGGTTCATCTCCATTCAGGTGTATCAGTAAAGCCCTATCAATGAGACGGATGTGCCTATTATCCACCTCCATAATTAAAATATGCACTCTTCCTTCTCTGTCATCATTAAATGTCTGCTAACTCAAGAGAATAAGAAAAATGTACATACATGTAATACATTTCTCTGTTTGTCCTCTATATTTATCTATATATGATATGTATTTATTTAACTAATTATATCTCCTCTTATTCTGCCTTTGATACATACATTACACACATTCACACTTTATAATTCAGATTAGACATGACTCATTATGCTCAGCTATCACTGAATTGATTTTAACCATGTCGTATTCCCCACATAGTTTTCTCTTGATTTCTTCTGCACAGTAAACACACTCCATCTGACCTGGCAGAGATCAGCACCACCAGTCTCAAACACTTGGTCAATAAGCATCCAATTGGAAACAATCAATACTGTAGGGGATGCTGGCCCCCTGTTAACCCGCAGAACACTGAGAAAATGACCTTCACTACACAAACATGTGCACACACACTCGCACGGACTCACGAAATTAAGTGGTCATGGTATGCAAACATACCCACAAACGGGAATTGCGGCAATTTAAAAACAAAGATCCTTATCAGCGCGTGCGCACGCACACACACACACGCGCGCACACACACAGACACACACACACACACACACAGATGCACAGTCATTGTCCAATATAGCCTTTAAAAGTCACTACACTGACTGATAGGAACATGCTATTCGAAGTCCTGCTAGCATGTTAATGCATTGATACTGACTGCTAATCTGCTATTGTTTCATAGGATATAGGATTAGAAAGTAAAACCACATTATATCAGACAGATATGGTGAAAAAAAAGAGGAAGTGCTAAACTCTTATTAGTGATTAAAAGGGTTGTGGTAATAAAAGGAAAAAAAAAGATAGAAAATTAAAGTTAGGTCCACAGTGTGCACAGAACTTTCCGAATGCAAATCCTGCAGCTACCTTTATTTAAGGTTTATAGGTTTGAATTGGCCTTTGAATTGGGGTCACGCTTACACAGTCTGATTAATGGCACCCTGACATACTCTCAAAGTGTATACATCAAGCAGTCATGCACACTCACATGGGCAAACACAACCGAACACAGAGGCGAGGGGAGATCTTTCAAGTCCATTGGCTCTGACACTGACAACCAGGTATTTGATTGGTTGGTTAAACAGCCAATCACACAGCCGAGTAAATCGGGATAACTGATCCTCAATCTGTCTGATGGACTGTCAGCCACAGCGATGACCCATTACACCGACTCTGTGTGGGAAAATGCAGACACTCAGACCTACATAAAGGCAGATACATTACACAACACAATGTGCCTCATCTTTAAAAAAACAAAACAACTGATTTTATGCACACTACTGTACAATTGCTGCAGGCGCTTTCATCCAATAGGAGGAGAAAAAAAAGAAACGAGTGAGAGTGGAACTGTTCAGGGTGTTCCTCGCCTCTTGCCCAGTGTCAGCTGGGATAGGCTCAAATGCCCCCGGGAACTAATTTCAGCAGCGGATCAGTCCACATTTTGGTGCTCCAGTGAGGATTTGTGGCAGCAAGATGTCGTCTATGAGATTGAATCAAAAAGAGACTGGCATCATTTGTTTATGTGTTGGGGAACATCAAGCTTGAATGAATTTTCTTTTTTTTTGTGCCTTTTTCTATAGTTTGTGTGTACTATCTGAATATAGCACAGGTACACTTTTGAACCCAGTACACCCCTTATGTAACTCTATGTCACTTTGTGTTATTTTCCGTCTGATATTTTATTCTATGTTATGTTTTTTTGATCTTATCTTATCACCAAAGATGGACCCTAGCATATCCTAGAGGTGATTACCTTTTGGTGATGATCCAGTGAGAGATGGGACAGATACTGCTGGAATAAGGGCCTGTGTTCACCAAAGTGTTTTTTTTCCCAGCTGAAAATGCCATGTGCTCCACTGAAAACACCCAGCTGGTAGCGTAGTGTAAATACACGGCACTCCCATTGCAAATAATCAAACAAATATGCTGGCCTCAGGAAAAAATGCTTTGGTGGACACAGACCCTATACTATTATGTCGAGGATCGTTGGGCCTTAGCGGAGGTTTACGCTCTCCGAGTGCTCTTGTCTTATCTTATCTTATCTCAACATCAAGCTTGACTTAAACATTGTTTTCCTAACTTTGCAAAACAAAATATCATTAATCGATACATAGATTAAAAATTATGGAGTTTTTCTTTTATGTTTTTACTGATATAGTGTTATAAATGCCGAAATAAATACAGTTCAAAAAGACAGTGACCTTGTTATTCATGTCCCAGTTGGTGCATGTCCCTGTTGGTGCATGTCCCAGATAGTGTATGCCAGGGAGCCCTGGACTTGTATGATGGCATCCTCCAAATACTGTATGGCGCTGCTGCAAACACAGATGACAATAACAGTAGAAAAAGAGGTAGAAATGCATAGACACAGAGACACCTGTATTATTACATTGTGGCCACGGCCCTCATATCCCATCATGTTTAGTGCTGGACTGAATGTCTACTGAGTCTCTGAAACATCATTTACATGATTATCTGGGGGGAAAAAAAGTCTTCACTGAGGCAGAAAATGATGATTGTGCTAACAAGTATTTATGTGAAATCAAAGTCACTGCAGCATCGATCCCTCCTGCAGCCAGCAGGTTGGGTCATCAGTCACACTAAGTCAGGGGGTGAGGCACTCTGATTGGCTAATATCTGATATTTAATAAGGGGCCCTCTGTGCTGTGATCATCTCAGCTACTGTGTAAGTGGGTCAAGATCACTGCTCCTCAATTATGCATGAGGTTAGCCTTGTTAATGCCGTCGCTAGCCTGCTAAGCTGCTCTTTGGACACAGAGGTGAGCTGCTCACTGGATCACAGTTTGTCTCTTGTTGTATTTCAAAGTTTTGACATGAAACTACATGCCAACTGGGGTCAATTATTTAGTGGGTTGATATGCATGCATGGTAATTCTACTAGTCTACTTAAAATTCTAATAGTCTCTGAGAGTTTTCTGAAAATGGATATAAAGTATGCTTGAGTTCTTTCAGCATGGTTGCAAATGTAAAATGTGTCTCATGATTGCAAAAATGCCATCTCAGTCAGTCACACACAATTCAGAAACATTCAAATTGGGGTTAGGGTTACATGACATCACATGGAATTATATATTGTAGCACCTTGCATGAAGTGCATTGGCACAGGCACTCTCACATAGACACAAAATACACACACAACTGCATGAAAACACACTGACCTTCCTGCTCACACAGAGCATTAGAATGCGTGTCACACACTTTCATTTTTGTTCAGATCCTCCTCTGCCCCCGAGGCAACCGCGACACCTGTGTCCCTTCGGTGAAATCATAATTCAGCTCAGTCCACCCTTTGTGATTTTTGATATATCGACTCTCTATGACAACACACAAATACACAACCACACACGTACACACACAGTCCTAACCTTGATCACAGCAGCCATTTCCAAGCTCCTAATTTTTTTTGCTATTTCTTTATTTGTCCTGTTTTAGGTCAATATAATTTCCTCAAATGCCTCACCCTGAAAGTGGAATCTTTTACAAATTAAGATTGGGAAAACTTTATTTCTCCACTGATGTATAAATTTGCCTTGGGGTTCACCATAAGACAGCCCATAGAAACAAACATGACAATGCATACATAGAAGAGGGAAAAAAAAAAAAAAACACATTCACACACATACACACAGAGACTGGACGTCAGCTGAGATGAATGATTAAAAGCAAGTTACAGACAGGTGTGTGCGGGTCTCAGTTGCCTGACATTTGTGGTCAAGTTTGTGTGTCTCTGCATGTTTTGCGTATACACAGACAATATTTGCACTTAATACAAGGTGTGTGCGAACAGTAACTGCTTGACTTTGGTGCATGTGTGTGTGTTTGTCAGGGTTGGATGCATTGTGTGGCGTGGAGGATTGGAATAGTTGAAGATGATTGACAGGTCTGAGACTAATAGAGGCTAGCGATGGGCTAATACCAGCCCTCTTCATATCTGCCTGCCTCTGGGCAAGAGGTATTTGAGTGTATTTGAGTGTGTGTGTGTGTGTGTGTGTGTGTGTGTGTGTGTGTGTGTGTGTGTGTGTGTGTGTGTGTGTGTGTGTGTGTGTGTGTGTGTGTGTGTGTGTGTGTGTGTGTGTGTGTGTGTGTGTGTGTGTGTGTGTGTGTGTGTGTGTGTGTGTGTGTGTGAGAGAGCAGCATTTCGATCAGAATTCACTTTGCTTTAAGGCGGTGTTGGCGCAAGGTGTTGGGTGAGATTTTATGATTTACAGGAAAGTACAAAATTCCACAAAATTAGGTACTTGCAACACAAATTAAATCCGTTCTAGGATATGCTAGGGTCCATCTTTGGTGAAAATTTCATGCAAATCCGTCCATTAGTTTTTGCATAATCCTGCTAACAAACAGACATCTGACTCCTGAGATGCTAAATGTTCCACTCTTTTCAGAAGATAGTATTCTATGTGCAACAACTTTCACATAGCATACAGTCAAATGAACCATTATTAACTTTAAAACAAAAAGAAAAGAAAAAAACTACTCTCCAGTAAAAGGACACTGGATATGAAGTTCAAAGTGATTATGTTCTGCTGAAGTATCGGCGTGTTTTACTGCTGGATGTCAATATTGAGGTATTTGACCAAACATATTGTTTAATATGGTCAATATTGCCCAGCCCTAACCTGAAAAGGACTTTATTTGGGATTTGATTTTGCTGCAAGGTTACTTTGGATCACTGAGTAAACTAATAGAAGAAAACTGTTTTATCATCAGGCAACTTTCCTGCAGGGAAACAAAAGATAAAATGTTAGAAATGTGGCTGAGCCCTTCTGTATTAGTGTGTCACGGTTGGTCAGCTTGTCTGTGGTCCACTCAGTGTCCCAGATGGCCGGCATCATAGGGATGGAAGTGACACCACGCTGGCATGGTGGGGATATGACCTCGTGTGTGTGTGCATGCAAAATCGGAATCATCTGCAGTCAGGGCAGGAAACCAACATTTCTGACCATAGGCACCCAAACTCCCAGGTCTCTGAGCAGCCAACCAGAATCAGTCATGGCTGATTAGCTGCCAAACTAACTGCTACACCGGGGTAGCACACCAGCTGCTCTCACTGCTGTAACAGCCAGTTTGTGTGGTTCCAGATGCTGATCGGTTAGCTTGCGTGTAGATTAAAAAGATTTTGTCGTGTTTGGCTGGGAGTCGGCGATTCTTTCCCTCCCGTGTTTATTTTCAAATTCCAGACCCACCAATTTCTTACCCTAACTATGATCAAATTCCTATGATAAAAGAACAAAAACTCCTGTTCTTGTGCTAAACTCTTCTTTTTTCTCGTAGATTTATGTAGAATTATTGATTTTGTTTAACTGACAGCTTACTTTGTCTCTGTTTTCTTTTGTTTAAACTGTGCTCTTAAGTGCCAGAGGGTACACGATGGTTAATTGGAGAGAAGTACTGACTCAGTGTTTCTTTGAGCTGTCAGTGGTTGTCAATAGGTTAACGTGCAGGTTAATATACTGGAATAAAACTAATCAAGAGCCCATCTGAGCAGGTTCAGGCAGAAACATACCTTATTTGTTGTTCTGTCTTCAGATTAACATTCAAAGTGAGGCTGGATAGACGTCCCCGACAATTCTACAAATTTCCGACCCTCTAGTAAAAGAAAAGTGTGATTGAAGAGCACTACAAGTTGACGTTCCTAATTGTAAACTCAGGCAAATCCATCTACCCCTATTTCAGGAAGAAGCAGTTGTCTGATGTTGCACAACAATGGCAGCAACCACGGACACGGCAATTACAAATGGTAAACCTTCAACTAAAACTAATTGCCTGTTTTTTCCCCCTAATGCATTAGTTTATTTGGGATTAATTGTTTCTAATGAGTCTATTCTGGACTGTTTGGTTCCCATGAGTCAGTATGTCTTGGATGTTTGTGTCCCAGCAAGCCAGTGAATCCTGGAGTTAATGGTTTCTGAAGATTTAGAAAATCCTGGACTTGTTAGCGACCAATGACAATGATGGTAAAAAATTCTCGGCTCCTGTAGGATTATAGATTTTTCTTTTCTATTTATTCAGACAGTGTTGAAATGATCATTTCGAATACGTTTGCACTTGATTATTGATTTATCACTGCTCAGTAGAGCATGTACTGTTTTTTTTTTTTTCCTTTTTTCCCCGCTGTTGGTTGTTACCCCAACTTTGTTCCCATTCAGCAGCATTTGCGGCGTCGACACCCATTGAGAAATATTCTCTCATGCATCACTTCCTTGCATGCTATATACGAAATATACTTGAGAAAATGCAGTTACCATTGGCACCATCGACACAAGCTACGTACTTTTGTTAGTACGGTTAAATGAAGCATCAGAGGAACAGGAAGTTCTGATTATAACTTTGCATCTTCCAGTTTATTAAACACATTAGATGAGTTGCCATCACTTCATTTGATAAATACATCTAACCTACAAAGTTATCTGGACTGTCAGATAAGTACATGCACTTGATTAATTTAGACACAGATACCGTAGACTCGACTTTGGCTAAGTTGGTGACAGCTTTCCGTGGCATATCCAGGGTCTGAACTCCTCTCTGAGATGCTCTCTGAATACAAAGATCTTAATGAAAGTCAAATGTAAATGTACACTTGTGTATAGAAAAATTCAGAGCACATTTTTGCTTTTGTTCTCTGGTTGCTGTGCTTTTCTTCCTAACCTCCTCAGTTCTCACTGGCAACAAATGAATAAATCTTGCCCTAGTGAACACACATACCCCACCACCACCACCACACACACACACACACACACACACACACACACACACACACACACACACGCGCACGCACACACGCACACACAATTTGTCTCTCCATCAATATTTCCTGAAACTTCAACCTCGCTGTCATCTAATTTTAGTCTCCTCTCTCTGTTTTTTCTGGTAGAGTATTCCGACTGACATGTCCTTTTATGGAGAGGATGAGGAGAGGAAATTAAAAATGAACTAAAGAGCTCGAGTGAGAGCTTCACACAATCTGAGACATGCATGGCGACATGCAAATGAAATCTCTTTCACTCTCTCTTTGGAAGTTTTGGGAAGCTAAAATTGTGCAGTTCTATGGTTCGGTGATATTAAGTAATTTGGTCACGTCGCGTTTCTTTCTGCAAGATTCCATTTTTGGGTTTTAGGAATAGGTTATGTGTAAGTGGTCTAAATTTTGGAGATTTGCCTCAGGTCTGTGCAGCAACACATCCCATTAGGGGAAAAAAATGATTAGGCTTAGTCTGAAGGATTTAAGATTTTTAGACTTGCCAAGATTAGTTTCATACTTTATCAAACTGTGGCAAATTTAGATCCGAAGTTTTTATTATCATTTCATTACTGCATATGCTTCGAAGTACATCTAGTTGGTTCCAAAGGGATGCCTTCGCTGTTTACATTGCGTTAGACTTCACTCCAGTACATCGATATCATGTAAATCAAAAACAGCTGGTGGAGACTCACAAGAGACAACTCGCAAGTGACAGGTAATCCATCACAGGCAAAAGTATGATACCTTCCATTTTTAATCAAAATGCAGATGTGTGTTGGACTAGTTTGGAGATTATTGCATTTGGCCTTCTCAACCATCAGTTATCTTGTCAGTGTTATGATGTATAGCAGCCAAAATCTCAGATGTTGGAATGACACTGTACAGTTATGATAGATGTCTGACTACTGAGGAGAAAAAAACCAATCTGTGTTGCACATTTAGAAATACACAAATGGCTGTACTGTGATGTCAGAAATTATGATACTTGTCTCTGACATCGATAGGAATCATATAAACTTCAATTAATTTGTACTTAAGGAAAAAAAAACATGTTAAATATGGCTAGAATTCAAAGGCAGCTTTAACTGCTTCTCACTACATACATTTCTGTAGTCATCTTTGTGCTGTAGCTATAGCATCCATTAGCTTCGTCGTAGAGCTAGGGGCAGGCAAACGGGTCAAAATTCCAGGTAATGAGGCAAACGTCCAAGCAGACAGGTCAAGGAGAACAGAATACAAAGCACAGGAATAAAACAGTAGGTAATCTGGCATGACTGACACTAGGCCAGGATAAATACTGAGAGGCTGATGACAAAATGGGCTGCAGGTGAGGAGGTGGGCGGGGACAAACAGTTGAAATAAATGAAATGATCGCAGGTGTGGCTAGATCTGAAATGTACGGAAGAGGATTAGGGCCACGTGACAATTTTCTTTTTCAGACTTGGTTTAAACTTGTTAAGTTTAACGTATTACATTACCTACAGTCTGCTTTAAGTCTGTTACTTTAATGATGTGTGAACATGCATGATGTAGCCTAATTCTCACCTTCATGCAGTATTTCACGCTTTTGTTGTTTCTAATCCAATCGTTGCATCATAATCAATCGTTGGTATTGATCAGTCATACTCGAAGCATACAGTATAATACATGCCATCAGGTTGTTAAACACTGATTGCACTGTATCTCGTTTTTGGTCAGAGGTCAAACATGGTGCTCCCATGATTGATCTACAGTATGGATTTTTCACACGACATTTTATTACATGGGGATACGTTTGGCACCAATTGCATTTTCTAACCCAGAGGTTCCCAGATGGTGTGCTGTTAGGCAAATCCAGGTATGCTGTGGGATTTATGAGCATACATAATTATAGCAATATGCAACTTCTGGTAAAGCATAAGCCTGTGTCTGGAGTCTCTGTCAGAATAATCCTGTTGACGTGTGTTGAGTTTCTCCAGGAGTTGGAGCTTGGAGGAGCTTTGTGGGGGATCTGTGGTGGGAGAGTTATGAGCTGTCTTTCTTATTTTCAGTTGTTAACTGGATTGGAACCGAACTGTTATTAAGTTGGGGGGAAAAAAACAAAACAAAGCAGACTTTATGTAAAGCGTATTGAGCTCTCGTTCTATGGGAGTATTAACTTTTGGTTTGCCTTGGGCCCCAAAAGTTTGAAAAAAGCTGCTCTAACCTCTGACCTCTAACACCAAACATCTCTTACAATCATGTGAATCTAAATGGAACGGCATACAAATCACATGTGCTATAACAAATGTCATGCTAATATTTGAGCTTCCCACAGTCAGTCAGAACCGAGCACCTTATTGATGCAAGTACCTCAAAATGTGAACACATTCTGCTAACATTTGATCATCACTTCGATGCGTTTGATCATAATATGGCTAAATGTATTGCTTCCTTAAAGGATAATGTGCATATGGCCAGACTATAGATTTGCTGGTCTCACTGCCATTGGCTACTGTGCTGATGGCTGTCTGGGGTGAGATCAGATTGGAAGACCTATTGATCCAGGGCTCCATGTACTGTAGATGTGTGTGCCTTGTCACATGTGCTGGTTGGTGTGTGCATCTGCACACGTTAACATGCCTGCTCATGTGCGCTTTTCGTAATTATCAGCATTCGTGCTTTAATGTTTCCAAGAATCTAATCGTGCATAACTGTGAGTGAACGTGATTGTTCCTTTTCATATCCGTTCGTGTTTGCATACATTTCTGTAATTATCTTGTGTGCATGCACATATAGTCTTATCTTCATTGCTTTGTGTTCCAGTACATGCGCTTCTTTAATTATCTGGTATATCTGTGCGTGTGTGTGGGTAATTGGCTCTGGAGACCTGTCAATACTCCGTTAGTCCCAGTGTCTTGAAGGGCACGCTGTAAATCCATACAGCTCCTCTGACTCTGAATATCATCCCTCTGTCTGTTAAATAAACAGAAGCAGAGCCTCAATCTTCCAGCCGGCCGGCTGAATCATTTACAAGGTTAATAGGGACTCGGGCCGCTCACCCGTGGCCTGTTCCTCTCTTCGCCTTTCTTCTCGGTTTTCGTTCTGGCTCGTTAGGGATGTCGGGCCTTGTTACGGTGGTCTTTAAAAGTTCCATCAATGAGGAGAGAAAGCTGTAGACCCGGGCACTCTAGGCAGATGTCGGAAATTTACATGCAGATATCCCTGCAACAAAACAGCATGACGGCCTGTGCGTGCTTGTGTGCGTGCGTGTGTGTGTGTGTGCACTGAATCTAATATGGTTTAATATCATTTGACATGAAATGAGTTAAAGCTGCAGTACGGAGACATTTGACATTAGAGAATCTTTTCAAATCTAGATCCTCGCATCTGATTACTCTACGTTTTGATGCAGAAATACAAGTTTGGATGCAATAAGATGCTAAGAATTCATTTTTGTTTTCTTCACGTGGCAGAGAGCTGGAAGAAGCAGCATGTGAATCTGAAATATGAGGCAACAAATGATGCATAACATACGAGTGAGCAGGTTTAAATCTACTCCCGTCCCCTGAATTAATGTTTGAAACATCATGAATCATGAACCTGAATCCGAGGCCAGCACATCTCCTGTAGACATGCATATAAATTTTTTGAGCACATATTTGATTTATTGTTATTTCTGAGGGCAGGTGAAGTGCATGTGTTCCTGTGTGATACAGATGCACTTCTGTTGTAATGTATCTCAGCATGTTACATGTGTCTATGTAATGTGCAAATTCCTTAGTGCCGTTCTGTAACTTTGTATGTATCCATATGTGTGCTCGCAGGCTGTGTCTGCATATCTGTTGGATGCCACGGGGTGTGATGAGCCCTGTGGCAGCTCAATGTGAGAATAATGCATGTGGAAATTCACCCTTTCATTTGCCAGCGGGTGTCTGCTTCCTCCCGAGGCTTCTCGCTATGAAATAAATATGAGAGCAGGGGGAAAGAGCATAATGAAGCGTCAGCGCCAGTCCACACGGAGCGGGCTGATTGATGCTGAAGAGATGGCGGTGGAAAAGAAAGAGAGGGATAGGATAGAAGGACGAGTGGCCAGAGGAGGAAACGTGATTGAGAAGCAAGGGAAAGAGATGACAAAAGAAGAAGAGACAGCTGCAGGGTGGAGAGAGAACTTATTGATGGATGAAGGGTTGGTCTGGGGAAAAGAGGGCTGGGAAAGACAGAAGGTGGCAGAGGAGAATGACAGGGGTTAAGCGATGGAAGGATACTTGGCTTAACATTTGAAAAATCCTGAAATGAAGTGTTGGATTCTTAATTTTCATCGGCGTGTCAAGAAGCCCAAAAAGCTCATTATGTTCTGATTCAAGCTTGGAAAAGTCTGATTTGAGGCAAAACCATCTCTTCTCTCAGGAGGGGTTGGAATGATTGAACGGAACAGTGGAAAAAAACAACAACAAAAAAAAAACAAGCAGTTTTGAAGGATTACCTTCCATTTAATGGAAACATTATAGCAGAAGTTGTGCAGAGATTACGATTTTGGTATTTGCATGACTGCAGTAAAGTAAAGGTACTTGATTGCAGTCTGATTGCCAGCACATTTCAGCATTGAGTTTATGATAAATTACTGTTTCGAATAGACACTGAAAATTCTTCATTCTGATGGTTGGCAAGTTTCCATTAATTTCGTGTGACCATGTGCAATTGGATGCATCTGATAAGATTAATGCACCTATATAATTCTAGATAAGAACAGTGAGACTTAAAGCTTGTGTTGCTTTTATATATGAAGCATACAGTTTTGTATTGTATTACTTGAATGTGTTTACGCTGAACTCATCTAACCAGGCTCTGCTTTAGTGAGCGACTTTCAAAGCTTCCCATAATGCCTTCAAACAAAAAGTTTAGAGCCATGTATCATTTACATCTAGATTTTTAATTTTTTAATTTTTATTTTTTACAAAGCCATCCACAAGTGCAGGATTTAATATCAACTTACAGTAGACGAGGTAAAGACATATTATAAGTGTGTTACGACACCTCTTGACAACTTTTTTCTCAACAAATATTAGAAATATAATTTTTTCCCCCCTGGATTACATTTAAAATTAAGTTCAGTAGCAGAAACAAAGTCCTCGTTGACTCCAAATAACCCACATAACCAAATGTAAACAGTTTATTGGAGATATTTGTTTGGCATTAAGTGGCTCCAGAAAAAAAAGAGTGGCCTAAATAAAGAAAATGTGTTTTCTTATACTTCGTTTGCAGCAAAACACTTTATATGTCATCGAACCTGTCTGGCCTCCTACCTAAGAATCTTTCTACCACATTATTCCCCTCTTTGCTACTGGACATAAAGACAGGTTGTTCCATTTACTTGTTGGAGCTTTGGCTTTGAAATAAATCCTTTGATTTAGAGAGACTCGCAACAAAACTGGAAAGATGTCAACAGGATAAAAACTGAATAAAAAGATCCCAATGCACCTCACTGCTAAATGATGTCAGAAATGTTGCTTTTTTTGTATTCTTTGTATTTTCTCTTTGACAGTGAAGGTATTTTAATTGAAATGGATTAGTGTTGGCTCTGTGTTCAGTGGCGTCAAGCAGGGTAATGTCACTGCATCGTGCGATAGGATTTTCCGCCTCTGAGAAGTGTTTGTGGCTTCCACTTAATTTTTAGCAATTTCTGTCTGTCTGTCTGATTTTGTGTGTACGTGATGTGAAGCCTAAATGATTGTTAGATGTCATACTGTGGTTAATGGTTCTCTAGAGGAGTAGACATTTCAAACTAACACCTTCACTCACACACAGGACATTTATATATTGTCACATGCAAAGAAGAAAAACCGTCAAGTCTAATGCACTCACACTTAGTCACATGTGACATAATGAACTTTCATTCACCACCCATCTTAGAATGTTGGGTGGTGAACTGCAAGACAGATAGATAGATAGATATTTATAGATATTTAGATTTTGATATTTATAGATATTTAGAATTTGATATTTATAGATATTTTATGTTTTTGATCTAAATCAAATGTGACGCATTCGATACCATTGACAAGCATATCCTATAACAAAGAATGTAACATTTAATATGCATTAAAGGAACTGACTTAATTCCTATTTATGTGCTCAATATTAGTTTGTAAATGCTAATGATGAATCCTCTATGCATACCAAGTTAGTCATGGAGTTCCACAAGGTTCTGTGCTAGGCCCAATACTATTTTGTTATATACTGTATGATCTCTTTAGGTAATATTATTTGGAAACCCTCCATAAATTGTCATTGTTATGAGGATAACACACAATTATGCATGTCATTGAAACCAGATGAAACTACTCAGTGAAATATATTTCAGGGAATTCTTAAAGACATCAAAATCTGGATGACCCTACTCCATCTAAAGTGAATGAATGTTGTCTTTCCTAATCAGACCAGGACTTCTGCAGAAAGTCTGCCAGTTATCTGCAAAGCTCACATTGTTTGCTGGACACCACCTTGATGGCCAGTGGTTGAATGATGGCTAAACATGCCATTGCTGGACAGAAGACTGCTGCCCGAGCATCTCAGACTAGGTCATAGAGTCTTAAAGGTAATCAATAAGATCTTAAAATCAATTCTCAAAGAAAGAGGGAGCCATGAAATGACGCTAAAACAAAGGTAATGTGATTACACATATTACAGTAGTTCTGGTTAAAAGTCTACCAGCTGTGTTCTGTAAAGTTAAAAACATTATAGTTTAGTATATAATAGTTTAAAACATTAGAGATCCTATTTTAGAAAGATTTCAGAGGTGGATAAAAAATGTAATTGTAAAAGTTTAGTTATATTTTGCTGAAAAATATGACCAGAAAAGGACAACAAGATTTATAGCTGCATAATTCATCTTCTCCTCATTGTCGTCCTCCTTCTTTAAGAGGTGTGTCTTGGTCCCAGGAGGCTCCTCTGTGATCCTCCAGCAGACAGATGAGCACTGACAGTGACAGATACACGAGCATCCACCAGCATGCTTGCTGCTAACTGTGTTATTGAAAACAGAGGTAGAGTCTGCCAAAAAGTTACTAAGTGAAGCTTGCTCGCTCTCTCTCTCTCTCTCTCTCTCTCTCTCTCTCTCTCTCTCTCTCTCTCTCTCTCTCTCTCTCTCTCTCTCTCTCTCTCTTTCTCTCTTTCTATTGCTCTTTCTCTCTGTGTGTCTGCTTAAGTAAGCTATATTGTAATCCATCATTTTTTTTATGACACAAATTATATTTAATTAGGTCTCTTGCTTTTGCAGGTAATAAATAATACGAGTAGTTGTGAACAATTTAATAACAATTTAAGAAAAGTGGGGGTAAACTGTTTGCCTAAATGGATTGGAAATGTATTAATAAGCGCAACAGTAATAACTTAACAATGAACTCAAAGTAATGTTGTAATTGAAGAGAATTCTATGGTCCTCATTAAAGTAATATCAGGCTCAGTCCTACAGGGACTTCTGAGCCATTTTCAATTTGTTATAAAGCTAGTCAGGGGACGTCAACCTGCACGTTGAGGTTCTGTTGCACTTTTCTGCATCACAATGAAAAGAACTGTAAACATGTGTTGTTTCCTCTATCGGTGCAATGGTCAGAATAAATGTTGGGAAGTTTCTTCGAACCACAGATATGATTCTTACTCTTTTACTTTTCAGTTTTATTTGATTTATTTGATTATTTTTTACTTTTCTGGTTTGTTGCCACGAAGATGGCTTCAAAATATTAGCTGACATTGTTAGCAACTATGTAGCCTAATATGCTGCATTGTAAAAATGTTGACACGATACATATGAAACATGCGGAAATGTACAATGTGAACTTTTTCTTCTATTGACTGGGCTTCCACATAATTTAATATTAGATGTGCAGAGAACTGTTTTAAATGGAAAGCAGCTGAAGCCTACTCAAAAAGTCAATCTAGAAAGCCGATCATTACCATGCAAAAGAATGCATTGAGTTAATGATTAAGTATCAATCGTTTTTTTGCACACAAGCATATAAATAAAGCTCAAGGGTCAGCTTTCCTTAAAATCCAGTTCTAACAGATCACCATAGGATTCTTCCTATGATACACTGATATCTATATTATAGTTTTGGACACATTGTCTGTGAAGGAGAATTCTGCCACTACTGCTCCATGTCTTGCTGACTAGAGAAACAAACAAAGAAAACAGACCAAATGTGTGATGTAATTATTGCTAATTGGGGCCGTTCTTGGTAGAAGTCCATGCAGGAAAACTGTTGCAGCCTGGTCACACACAATCTTGTATTACAGCTAAGCACCGCACTAAAAGGTAGAATTATTCAAAATTACCGTGACCCGGTTGCTCATCTCTGCTGTAGACTTGCATACCAACAGCACTTCCTTTGAGACCTAATGCGCTTATTTGACCACGTACAAAGCAAAAGGTGGAGGTCTACCTTCGCTGTGGGAGATAAAAAAAAAAGAATTTCACATGATTTCAGAGCGGTAATCTTGACAGATGAGCGGCCTCTCGCTTTCCAGATTACCTCCCTCTTCTTTCAATTTCACATTTCCTCCCCTCTGCACTATCACAGGAATTATGGAAATGGCGAGCGCTGGCCTCGCCAAAAAGCAAGATTAAGTGAACACGTGCGAGAAGAATGTGGGTAGTTAGGAGTGTGTATATGCGTGTCTGTTCGCAGGACTGTGTGATATGAAGGTAGCTGTGAAGATAATGTAAAAAGGCCGTAATACCCACAATCCTGAATGCTGTCCTCTTAATGTAATTTCTCCTCCTTTCATCTCCTGCCATGGCCTTTTTCCTTCCGCCATTCCTCACCGCTGCCCTCTTTTTTTTCTTCTCACTGTCTCTGCCCTTCTCTAACTTCTCCTGTCACTTGTTTCATCTCTACACGTCTGCCATTTCATCTGAATTATTTATTTTATTTTTTTAATTTTCTTCTTTCCCCATCATTTACCTTTTTACCCCCCCGATATCCTTCCCTCGTTTCTTCTCTTCCTGTTAATCCTCTCAACACCTCACTTTTCCTTGCTCTCCATTCCCACCTTCTTTTACTCCTCCTTATTTTTCCCCTTGCATTATATTTAATTGTGTTATTTGGGTCCCCAATGGCATTTACAACAAAATGTTGTGGAAATGTTGTTTTTCAAAGCCTAAACAACAAGAAATTCAGACTGAAGCAGAATATTATGTAGGGTGAAAACATGTAATTACATTTTAAAATAATTACATTTATTTTTTATTTAGAATGAATTATACTTTCGGACATTAGAAAGCTCTGTAATTCCTGTAAATGCTTGGACCATACCAGTCGGAAACAATCCTTTGCATTACCACTGGAATCTAATTCATCTAATATAATACTAGTAACATGATCTAACCTAATTTTTATCTGCAGCTCTGTGTTTTGGAGTCAGCAGGCAGGAAAACGTGACAGCAGACACTGAGTTGAACGTATTAAGGCAAAGAATACAAATCATTTGAGACAAACACTCCACGGAACAATTGTTTAACTCAGCTATACCTGCTTGGTGCGTGATATTACAATACTGCAGTGTGCTGTTGTGCTTTCATTTTATACTGAATACAAGGCTGGAAAATAAAGACAGTGATATAAAGTGACAGACTACACATGAGACTAGATCCATCCAGTCACATAGTGCTGCAGCTCTACATCCATCTACATCCATATCAAAGACACACACTTTAATAATGATGATGTCACCCATTGGTTTGTGGACTACATGTTTGAAGCATCAAGTTCATGACCGATATGGTGACGGCATCACTTTCCCAAGCCTGGCAGCTAAAGTCCCCGTTTCATTTTTATTTTTTCAGTAATTTTTAACATTTGACATTTATTGATGTGTTTAATTTAGATATTTGTACTGCTGCTGTTAAAAGTTAAAGTTCAAAGTATAAGGTTAAGTCTCAAGGCCAAAAATGAATGGAAAAAAAAAGATGACATGATATGATTAGTGACTCTTTATCTTTTGGTGCATCTGTTCCCCCTTTGAACACATTGACAACAGAGACTCTGGAACATGCCTCACCTCTCAAACAGCCCATTCACACCACCCTGAGCCATGGAGCTTTATTAAGAGTCCCTAATTGGGAAACCAAAACCCATTAAATGGGGAAAGACAAATATTACCTATTGATACAATTAGGAGGCAGCGCAATTTTACAAAAATGTAATCTTATCCTCTCTACCCAGAGGAGGAGGCTCATGTTGTCATCATTATCTCAGACGGAATCACATTAGTCAAACAGGCCTCATGCAATCTACTTCTAGATGTGCACATGTACACGGCGATATATTTCCAGTGAAATTAAGATGATGTGATGGCTCTCTCTCTATTTGTCTTTGTGAAACTGACAACATAGTCCGTTATTATCTGTCTGTTGGGACATTTGTTAAAGGGCCATGTATGCTTCCAACCTTAATGAGTACAGAATTAATTACTAACCAAGTATCAAAAACTGTCAGGTACTGAAAGTTGCCACTAATGCTTCACCAGAGAACTCTTAACCTTTTTTTTTTTTTGCTTGACTCTTTGACTAGATAGTTATTGATTGAAATCATACTTTTGGACTGAATTTGTTTATTCCGTCTTCTGTTATAAATCAGGGATGCTGTTTCAAGTCAATTTTATTTATATAACACCAAATGACAATAATTCCCCCATGCGTAAGCACATGGCAAGAGTGGCAAGGAAAAACAGATTTTTACCTGGCAGAAACCTCAGAGCAGATATGGCGCTTAAAAGTGCCCTGGAATGACTAGGTTTAGTTCTTCAAAAGCTTCCTCTTGAATGTCAGGACCATCAAGCACACATCCAGATCAAAGATGTTCATGGCATACTTCTGACTGACCTCAGCTGCATCCTCCTCAAACTACCTAGGGTGCTCCTGCACCACCTCATACTGTGTGATGGGCCATATAGATAGATAGATGGATAGATAGATAGGCAGGTAAAAGTTAAGGAGGAGTAACATCAGTGCATGAGATGAATGCATCCTGACCCAACACATATCTGCCTACCATTACTTGAAATCACACCGGAATCATTATTTCACCACAATTAGGATCGTTATTAAAAGCATTTGCACCTACTTAGACGAAAAAGTCAAATATTTGCATAGTTATGATAACTGCTCAGCATCCAAATGTAGGTCTTTCAAAGGCAGATCTTGAACACTCGCTAATTGCTGGAAAATCTGACTGGTCAATAAACAAGAACAAGTAGATTCAAACATACATACAAAAAGGGGTTGGTCAAGAGAACAAAAAGTTAAACGGTAAAAATAGGATCAAAAACCGTCTGTTAGAAACTTCGCACTTCCCACTTCCTCCTTCAACTTTGACCTTCTGTGCTCAATGCTTAAGTTCTTCCCATACGGTTGACTGAGCAGTGAGGGAATGGCATTTTAGGTTCACTCGCTTTCAGTCTGACCTTCAAGCAAAGTGGTTTAGATCAGCGATTTTCCAGTTGTTGGAGCCCAAAGCAGACTAAAGCATAAGCTAAAATCTGAAGGTACGCTTGTGTTCATATCCCTGCAGATTTGGCCTATATAACATCCACTTTTATCACTTTCATACCTCTGCAAATGTTTATTTTTATTTACAAAGGCCACATACATTTTGAGAAATAACTAGGCTATATTACTCATTAAATATGAATTGATAAAATGAAAAAGAAAAATAATTAAAAAGTGTAATTTCTAATTTCAGCAAAGCAGCAGCTAACCCATCTAAACCAGACAGGTCACAAAATTAAAGCCGTGACTTCAATTCAATTCAGCAATCTAGTTCACAGAAGAGAGTAAAACGTGGTCTGACAACACCATTCCATTATTTTTTCTTGATGTTCACAGATCTCATTTATGACTGACTTGGTGAGCATCTCGTCTTAACTGACAAAAATGACCAGAAGTTGTAATAAAATGGAACTTTCCTATAATAATCCAGCACAGGAGTTAAATAATTGATTTTCAGCCATCACCCATTCCGCCACTTTATCTTCTGAAACTGAGTGGATTATGAAGTTTTGATGTAAAACGTCAAAAAAGTGGCACTTAGCTGTACGTTGAGATTTAGAGGTTTTCCCAGATCCTCACACGAAACCTAGTGAAGCTCGACACGAAGTTAGTTACCAAAGTTGGACTTGAGTCGGTCTAACTTCCATCGCAGGCTGAAAACTCTTCAAAAAGTAAAAGCACTGTACCTTAATTCACCTTCCCCCCACTGAATCATGCACCCATGTGTCTATCCTCCACATCAACTCTCTCTAACTCGATCTCATCACTTAAAAATTCCCTCGACCTTTCATACAACTTATGTTTTATTTCTCTTCCCACTGGCCCTTCCTTTATGCCATCATCCCAGGGAAACGGCAGCGCGATGGCTGCTTGAAATGTTCTCCAAGGAAGTGGTGCATACTTCACTCGTTCCAAGTCACACTGGAAAATGAGCATCAGCTAAATGGTTGAAATGGGAAAAAAAAGAAAAAAATTCAGGTTGCTGTGCCACTGAGGAGCATAAACAGTTTTTTTTTTTCCCCAAAGTTCTGTGCCTCAGTATTCTCACTTTGGAGGAATTTAAGTGACACCGTTGTTGCTCAGTGGCCATCGCTTCACTTCTACACAATTTGATGATGTTGGTATCACAATTTTCTTCACATTTCCAACCACAGTGGCTGTCTCTGTTGGTGTGGATCATTGACTATAAATAAACATGAATGGCCTCGACTTCCTCTCTCTGTGAAAAACGAAAATGTTCCGGATACGGGCACTGCCATCTTGTCGTGATGACATCATTTGGAGTTAGAATCAATGCACTGAAGATCGGGTGGTGGAGCTATGACCCGATTCTAAGCTTTCAAACATGCCATTTCACCACTTTTAAAGAGCGTCAAATGAATTATTTAACGCAAATTTGTCTGAATAAGAAAAAGCTAACATGGCTAACATGGAGGGGGAGGGGCTTATAACCCATACTGCTTTCAACAGTGAGGCAATCAAGATGTTTTGTCTTCATTTTAGGAAGAAAAGGAAAGACAATTTTTGTGGACCTCTGAAGGGAACATTTATTTTTTTTTTGTTATTATTTCCCTCCAATCTTTTGTTTCTGTACATTTTTTTCCACAAATCCCTTTTTTTTAATTTATTTTTTTGGCTTTTGAGTCACATCACTAGCATTGCTAAAAATAAAAATAAAATCATGAATTACCTCAGCAAAATAATGATTACATACTGAATAGAATGGTTTCACACTGACTCCAAATCAATTTTGCAGAGAGAAACATTCACCTGAAATACCAAATATTTTTCATTTGGTAATATCTCAAGATTATTCACATGTTAAATAGAAGTATTTGCATTTCATGTCCTGCCAGAGTCACTTAATCAAATTGTAATCCTTAAGATTTTTTACACTTGCATTTATCACGTACACTGCAATTATCCCACAGATAAAGAGAAGGGAATATTAATATCATATAGTAATGTCACTATCCTGCTGTGAAAGCACAGTAACTGTCACTCACTGTCCACTGGATTGCTGACAGCAAAACCCAGGACAGCGCCTCTTCACAGGCACCCTCTATTTCACACACACACTAACCAACACTATTTATATCCTTGAGGGGTTTAAGGTGGAGAGATGGAAAGGATATCCAAGGCTGAGTGTCTGTAGTTCATTTGGAGCATGCGTTGTATACATGCACACTCTCCCCCACACACACACAGACACACACACAAGTAACAGTACATTTGTGCATCAGTGCACCAATCACAAATGTGTGAAGTGGGGATATTATTGTCACATTGCTGGCAGGCTGGCAGCGTCCATCCTAATAACTCTGCTGCTCAGGCTCCAGGCGCTGCTGTTTCATCCGAGAGGGTCCTGGCAAACCGAGGTCTGTAAACTTTCTTCTGCTTCCAACTTTCTCTCGTCTGGATGACACTCCAAGGAACCACAGCTTGGTTTCCAAGCCCAAGTCGGGGATAATAAAGCCTTCTTTCAGCAAGATGAGTTGATAAACAGACGATATGGCAGACAGGGTTTTGTGAATAGTCAAGAAACTTGAAGCTACTAATGAGGGCGGTTGTGGCTCAGGAAGTAGAGCGGTCATCCACTTATCATGTCCAAGTGTCCTTGAGCAAGACACTGAGGCTCAATTCGCTCCCCAGTTGGCTCAGTGTTTGCACACGTGTCATCCATGACCCTTTTTCATGCACCTTTGGTGTTGAGTAAACATGGACTAAGGTTGGTTGAACAGATAGAGATGTGACTGAACAAGCATGCATTGGGGAACCTATTAATCTGATTAACATACATGAGCAAGATGAAGTCAGTGAGAGGTTCTAGATATCCATTTCAAGAACCATCTTCCAAACAAAATAGACATAATTTTAATGGCCATAGCTACAATATAGTTCCATTACCCAGCAGTCTCTTGAGTTTGTAAGTTGAGAAATATCAACAAGATATTGAAAAAGGGGAATGCACAATGATAAAATGCACTTTCTGAACCTGCAGCTTGTCTCATTTCGCAGTTCTACAGCCCGTCCTTACCATGTAACTTATTATGACCCATATTTACATCGTTTGTTAGTGACCTTCAGTGGTCGTAGTAATTTTGACAGGTGAAAGGAGGAGGAGGAGGAGGAAGAAGGAGGAAGTCAGGTGACATGGTCTAATGAACTACAAAGTTTGCATGTGGAGGAGGTTGGAGTCGGTGGATGGGTCAAACATAACCAGACTGCTGTTAGTGTCTCGTGTGAAACCTGACGTTAACTTCATTTAAATTAAAGAAACATACACAACATAGTTATTTTAACCCAAACCGTTACTTTTTTCTAAACCTAACTAAGTAGTTTCAGTATATAAATCTAACCAATGACAAAGGTCTGCTATGCCTGTCAATGGTATTCTCCAACATATTCAAATGTCTAATCAACCTATTAAGTCATTTTGGTATGATGACATGCTATTCTATACTGTTGGTATAGTTAAATTGGCTCTTTTCTTTTCTAATCAAACTCTGTCTTGCTCATGTGACAGTTACACAATATCAATTGTTAGCAAGGCTGAATGTGTTTGAGAACATAGTTGACAGATTTGACCAATTTCAGCTTTAACAGTTTAGCTCAAGGCATTGTTAATTGTTACTGTTAATTGAATATCTTCTGCCAAACCTTTGAAGATAAACATTTATGTCCCTATTTGTACAGTACAGAGAAAATCCAGTTTAACCAGGTGCAGCACAAAGCCTATATTTTCAGCTTTCACACTCTGCTGGTGGAAATATATGGATGAAATGCTTTTTTAAAGGCCCTAAAGCAAAATCAGAGGATGTAGTATTATTCAATTCAGTTGCCTAAAGGTGTTTAATGTCTGGCTTTGCTTCAGCTGTCTGAGCACCCAGACAAACTCCTGCGTGTGTGTATTTTGGAGGTTTGAGCGCTTCGGGGCTAAGAGCGCTTAATATGACTAGCTGGTTCTGTTATTAGCCCTAGTTATTAACACTGCTGAGTCAGGACCCACGGAAGATATGGCAAGACAATTAGAGAGACATTAAAGAAAAAGACAAAAAGGAAGGAGAAGCTGAAGTAAGGACACACAGAAAAGAGGCTAAATAATAAGAACGGGAGAAACCTCGGTATATAGTAGGCATGAACAGAGAACAGGAAGAGAGAGCCTTCTTAATTTTTAAAAATAAATTTTTTTTGGGCTGGATTTTGCACCAAATGATTCAAACAATCTTGCACTTACTGCTGTAAATTTTTATTTTTTAATTTTTTATCCTGACCACAACATTCTTTACTATATGACACTTTGTCCCTCAATAATGGGGCTGAGAGCATATTATGTAAAAGTTCTGTCCTCAACTCAGAAATCTCTTTGGATGGTTGTAAGCAGCAGCAGGTTTTCCAAAAAAAAAGACGGGGCGCTAGTTCAGAAAACATCGACGGGCTCTATATGGTCTAAACTGAATCAGTGGGCTCACACTGCTAAATTAGCATTACCATGGCAGGTTATAGTCAGTTCAAAATTACATTACACTAATGTGCAAAATGATTAAAACCATTACACTGCAAACACTAAGCAATAATGAACCAAAATTGATCTCATAGACGGATTAAATAAAATGAAATTTTGATGATCATGAAAGATTTCAGGATCAATACTCCATTTGTGTTTGGCAAAGGACTGCAGTCTTCGATTTTAATTCGTATCATCAGTAACATAAAAGATAAGATGAAAGGATCTTATGTGGCGACACTGTGGCTTGTTATTATATTTTTCAAAGTTCCTGAGCCACCACCGCAAGGCAGAGTGCAGGTTCATGGTTAGAAAAACACTAGCGGCTTACAAGACCCACAAGTACCAAAAATACATCCTTTATTTGCCGTTTATTTGCGTCTTTGAGTATTCTGAAAAGCGCTTTATAAATAAAATTTATTATTATTTGTTATGTGCCTTTTGGGTTAAAAACATTTATTTATTTTTTGACGTTCCTAGCTGTGTGTTATTGAAAATCCACTCACTCTCACTCCTTCACTTCTGAAAACACTTGAAGTCGCATGTAGGAAACAGCTGGATGCGAGGCTTTTGATCTCTGGAGCCAGGTACATTGAAACTGCCACTTCTGAAAGAAAAAAAAAAAAAGAACGTTCAAATAATAACAAGAGGGTACTTACATCAAAGCTGTGTTTCTATCCTGAAAGAATAGTACATCGTTTGGAATAAGTAAGACCTACATTTACAGAATTATTAGTCAGACACAAACAGTATAATGATTGGTGGTGGGGCATGTGGACATCCGGTGTTAACATGATGTTAATGTCGTAGATTTATGTCTAAAAAGTACATTTTTGTGCCTTTTTGGATTCTAGCACACGTATTTGGACATGTGAAGGCTCAAAAAGGTCCATAAATTCTACTTAAAAGACATTTTTTTAATTCAACCACTATGTTCTCTTGCTCAGCACAGATTTGGTGTTAGCTAAAGAAACCTCAAATGTCCTTCAGATATCACTTCATACACATCCCCAGTGTTCGTCTCTTAAATCGCTCTGATCAGCTGACCAGTCAGATTTGTACTTGTCGAAACAAGAAGAAAAAAACATATCAACACTGTGTAATGCAACACATATCTGAACAAACCTGTCAACTGTATGATACTTGCATAACACCCTTGCACACTGCCTTGATTTTCCAGAGGTCTGCGCCCAGGGGGAAACCCACAAAATACTGGACTCAGAATCAAGCTCAGAAAACAAACACAGACATTTTGTGATGGTTTCCTGCAGGAAACATTTCCCCATTAGCAGCTGGATGTGAAAGTTTCACCCTTTGGTTTCCCATCACACTGTTTTTATTCCTCTGTTGAGCCATTTTCACAAGTATGATTACTGTCACATGGTGTTGTGGGGATTTTTGAAAGGTGGGAAGATAGGTTTGGGGGAAATCTGTATTTGGTTTGAACAAATGAGGGATGATGATAAGACACCAGCTTATTATTTGGAAAGAAAAGTAAATTTAAAAAAATGTTCTTGTGTATTGTTTCTGTTACTCTTCCTCTCTCCACATTTGAAATCTTGTCCTATCTTTTCTCCATTTCTTTTCCTTTCTCCTCTGTTCCTAATCCCTCTCATCCATTCCTTATTTCTCTTCCCCCCCTCCCTTTTTCTCTCTTTCCTGTCATCTTCATTTCTGCTGCTTTACTTATTTCCTGTTGTCCACCCCTTGTCTCTAAATTTGACTCCATTACGCTTCAATTCAGTTTCCCATCACTGTACTCTTTTTTTTTTAATGTAAGTGCTTTACTATTCATTTCAAGGTCAGATCGAGGGAATCGGCATGGAAAAGAAAGATGGAGAGAATGAGGGAGTGGGAAGATGAAGAGGGTGGGAAATAGACGAAAAAGAGGCTATTACAGCTGGAAGAAAAATGAAAAATGTCTCCTTTTAAAGGATTTTGTTTCTCCAATGGTTGTGAGATTTACAACACAACAGACAGCTGTGGCTCTGCTTTAGTCTGTGCAGCTGAAAGACAAATATTATTTATAATACCATGAAATTTCAAATCAAGAGAGTCTCTCCAGCAGCATCTAGATCAGCAATAACAGATGGAAATATTGTGTGTCTGGAGCAGCGGCATGAACAATAGGCAATATTCAGTGATTAAATACTTTTGGCGTTGGGCTTATTGATGGCCAAAAACGTTGGAGGCAGTTTGAGCTTTGTTTGGGTGAATGAGAACAGACATAGAATATTCCTATACAACAATTTGTCTCCAGATACAACATCTACGTTATTGTGTGTCTTTCTCATTAACACTGAAACCAGAGAATTTGGATAAGTGACGTTCCGTGTATGTGTGTGTGAAAAATGATGGCAAAAATCAAAAATGTATCAAAACGGAATGAATACAGCTGTGAGTAAAAGAGTAGTTTTATTTTGAAAAGCGCTCTGTGCAAAGCGATGTTTTACCTGACGGCCATAACACCCAATTGCAGTTGTTCAACATTGAAACATAACATTGCGTTGACATGACCGAGACATTTGCGATCATGCAATTGATCCTCAGGAAGGTAAATTCTCACGGCACCCTCTCATTTCTTCCACGAAACAAGTCCCCCAGCTTTCTTTATAAATCTACCCCTGACAAGCTCCATGTAAAATTCAGAGGCTCCTAAAGGCTTAGCGACGGTCTTGTCATTTCGCAGTCATAATACTAATGTCTCAGGGTTAATGTGCAGATGTTTCATTGATGCCGACATAGTACATCTGCCACATTTACAATAGCAGAAGTCCCCTCAAACTGTAAATTATTAGTCCATAATGAACTGAAATTAATACTCTGGTCAAATTGATGGATATTATGAAGAAGATTAACGTGAACAAACAGATAGAGTCATAATTGCAATTATCTTCTTTCTGCCCTGGAGGGACTAATGTGATCTCAAAGAAGCTTTAGGAGATAAAAATGACTATTTCTCCCAAAAAAAAGAAAGAAAAGAAACCCAGCAATATTAATATTCATCAGATGAATGAATGAATATTCTAAAATACTATGAAAACAAATCTTTGTTTAATGAAATTTATTGGTGAGAGGATGAGACTATATCCCCACCTGTATGTCTCTTTATCTCACTCACTGATTTCAAGTCGCAATGCCCGTTAGAATGCACACATTTGCTTGGAGGAGCATCATATACGTTTCACGGGCTGCTGGCGCTGCAAAGACTGGATATTCTGTGCTGATTTGAAACAGAAATGCTCTGTCAAAATGAATAATCCTCAATGTAGGTCCAAGTCTGTACAGGGGCTGTCACGGTCTGCCTGTTAGTGACCTCCCGTGGATGAAGAGGGATGGCAACGAGGGACAACAAGTGGGACAGGAGGGATGCATTTAGGGGTATTTTGCTTCCCCACATCCCACTGCCCCCCCCCCCCATATGATTAATATCATATCTGATATTAATCTTTAATATTCACTTTTGAAATGACTCCTTATCAACTGTGAAATATATAGTTGTGTGTCCGTGTGTGTAGTCATATGATAACATGGTGTCTGTGTCATGTGTGTGAGTGATCACACTGTATGCTTGTATGTTTTATGTTCCATTGTCGCCATTTTCATCCAACTTGTTCACAGCCATTCAATGCAGAGAGATAATGGTAATATACAGTACCTGTGTTCCTAGTACACTACTGTTGTTGACTGGGTGATGTTTTGCTGCACACATGAACACACACCGAGGAAATATGTGGCCTGAACGTCACCTGATTTGCTTCCCTCTATTTTTTAGAAGATGCAAGATAGACAGAAAAGAAGAGGGATAACTGAGAATCCCAATTCACAGGAAGGAAGAGCTGGAAAATTAAAAGATAGGAGAAACATGAAAGGAGTGAATAAGTGAGGCTAAAAATATGGGGGAGAAAGAAAAGCAAAAAGATAACTGAAAAGAGTCAGTAAGTGGTGGGAAGGCAGAGAGAAAATATAGGGGAGAGAGGGCAGAATAAAAATAGAGAAGAGAAAGAGACAAAAAAATACAAAGAATACAAAGTGAAATAGAAGAAAATAGGTAAAACGTTATTAATGGGAAAAAAACATGAATCAGAAACAGTGAGAGGAGACATAGAGTGAGGTACTTGCATACACATGAGAGGAGAGATTATTTTAGATCTAATTAACATGAAGGATAAATAAAAACATTAGATGAATGGCGTTCATATTTCAATCATATCATATCTCTTCTATATATTTTTTTCTTCATTGTCAGAGGGCTCCACACTTCTCTCCCCTGTCTCCAAGGAAGTGGTTTGAGTGTGACACTGCTGCTATTTTTAGGCCTAACACAGTAGCCTTGGTTTAGTTTCTTAATGAGCATTGGCGGACTTGTCAGCAGCTCATTACAGCACTTCAGACGATAAACATTTATTTAATCATGTACACATAATCTGAAAGAGAAATGGGGAGCATGATTTGCTCTCCTCATTGATTTTCTTCACCTGACCAGCTGTCAAACCCCAAAAGGGTTCCAAAAAAATACCTAAAGTTGAATCTTGAAAAGAGTGATCAAGCTCTCATTCTCTTTGTCCAGACATATACTTCAATCAGGATAGACAAGTGAATGATGTGAAGATAATTGTTTATGGCAGCAGATGATTTGTGATAATTAGTCTGTCAGAAAGTCTTTGGCGCTCAGGCTCGTCGGGGAGATTGTGGTTGAAGAGCATCTGCCCTGAGCAGCAGTAACATCAACCCTCCATTGGAGCCAAGGCACTGGTGGTGGTGGCTGATGACCCTGTTGAGACTGATGAGGCCGATGCAATGATTGATGAAGTCGGTAAATCTGCAAAGACAGGGCAGAGATGGGGAGGTGGAGGGCGTGCATAAGAACAGCATGAAAGAACGGGAGCTACAAGGAGAATCATATTTATAAAGACAGCAGCAAGATGACAGGCTAACAATGTCCATGTGTGAGAGGTGTGAATGTCAGGATGGTATGAGAATTAACTATGGTCTAAGTGTCAAAAGTAATCGTCTTCCTGTCGGAACTTTCGGTAGAGCTTCATAAAGAGTATGAGTGAGTAAGAGAGGGTTGAAAATGACTGATGGCAGGATAATGTAGATGGCGGAAGGGTAGGAGGAACTACTTTAAGGGTTCAAGGGATGGTAGCGGTGTATAAATAGATTATGGAATTGTACAAGGACTTTTTTTTAACTGTTTAAATTGGTAGACGGGTTAAAGATGGGTGCTTTAAAGGAATCTATTGAAGGGTCAGATGAATGAAAGAGGGATATGAAGATGACAGAATGGTTGAAGGGTCTGATAAAGGACTTTTAGACAGGTAATTGGGCACCACATGGAGGACAGAGGTAAAATTGACAAGAGATGGTGATCGGGTGTAAAGGAATGATGAATCGGTGAGGGGTGTAAAGGGATGATACAAAGGTAAAATGGAAAATTAAATGGGGTGCAGGCTGAGAGAGAAGAAAGTTAGAAAGTGTTGTTACAGAGGTTGAAATGGATGAGCGACTTCTTGCAGGATTCATGAATTCGATGGGGAATAATGGAAAGTAAGAATGGTTCAAAGCATGGTAGTAGGGTATCGAGGGAACATCAGGGCATGGGAGGGTGTAGAAGGGTATACAGGGATGATTAAAGTGTATATTTAAACCCTTTACCAAGGGTTTGTGAAATGCTGTATATGTACAATTATGTGGTTGAACAGGTACTCAACTGGGTATTGTGCAATACTGCAGTAGGTGCAATACTTTAGTTAAATGTTCTTAGAGATTATGCAAAATTGTTGAGGGCTTGTGTAAGGTCTTCATGTCAGGTCTTTTATCTTGTTATCCTTTGTGTATGTAACGCCATGTTATTCCCTATAGGGACAATAAAGTATTTACCTACCTAAGGGTTAATAATGGATATTTAGGGGTAGAGTGGTCAAAGTTATTAAGGCTTTAACTGGTGGATCCATGTAAAAGAAATGATAGAGGAGTGTGAGGAATCACAGATGATGATGGGGGTCAAATGAAATGATAGAGCTGAAAGACTGGATGTCATCATACCTAAACAGCTGAGTGGGTCATTTACCAATGACTCCCAAAACAGCATGAGAATTACCTTAAAGATATGCATATGATGTATGATGTGTGTATATTAATAGTTGTCGTATGAAGTGCCTTGAAAAGCCAAACAAATTGCCCAATAAATGGCTGTTTTTTTCATGAATAGCTGGTATGGTAGCCTCTCCCTCAGGTATACTGTACAGGCTCTAAAGGACTAATGGAAGGACATTAAGGGATCTCTTTGTTGCGGGTGTTGATAAAGTGTTACTCACATGCACACAAAGCCGAACAAAGCTATATTTTGTTCATAAACACTCAATTATAACCTTCCGACCATAGACATCCTACCTGTATATGACTGTATGTGTGTTTGTGGTGTTTGTGTGTTTGAGATTTAACATCTCTGCCTAAACTAAGCCAGAAAACAAGTTTATCACTACTTACCTTTTGGAACATTTTTGTGTGTGTGTGTGTGTGAGTGTGTGTTGGGTGAAAATGAGTTCATCTGCAATGATAGCTTATTAAGTTTTTGCCTCAGACTGCGATTCAGCAGGATGGCTGTTCATTTACAGAGAGAGGGATAGAGAGAGACGAGTAAGCTCATTAAAAACACTGACGGGGGGAAAGGAGCAGAAGGCAAGCAAGGTAGAGACAGAGCAGAAAAGTATGAGAATGAAAGAGAGAGTGTGGTTGAGTGTAAGGGAGCTAGAGAGTGTGGCAGAGGAGGAGAGAAAAGACTGAAAAAGACACACACAGAGACGGTGAAGAGCAGGAGAGGGGGAGGAAGAGGGTAATGAGGAAAAAAAATGTTGCCTGAGGAAGAAAGAATGTGGAACAAGAAAGAAAGAAAAAAAAAGTTACAAATTTCACGGTGCCTGGTTTCAAATGGGCGGTTATCCCATTTCTTATCGTCTTGGTTTGTCTTTTTCTCTAGTAGAAATGCTTCAAGTTTAGGTTTGATTATTCTAACCAAGATTCTGGTAAGTATGGGTAGATTTTTTTCCGATATGTGAAAAGCTTGATTGCAAGCCTGCGAATGAGACTCCACATCTCTGATGATGATGATGATAATAATAATAATAATAATAATAATCATCACAACTTCATTTACAGTATCTAGCACAAAACATTTAGCTTTGCAGAGTGTTTTGAAGACAACGTGTCTTATTAACAACTGTTAAAAACAAATATATAACAATGAAGCAGGAAAAGTAAAACTAATGAATAATAACTGCAATTGTGCATTTTGTGCATGTGCCAGCCGCCAGCCGCAGCCTCACTATGGGAACACCTGCATGTCAACACAGCTCTGTTTGTGTGCACGCGGCACACTGCATGAAGGGTTACGTCACTTTCTGTGTCCACTATATGGAACTAGAGAAGTTAGCATCTTCCAGTACATGATGTTAAGACCACACCATGAAAATTTCACGTGACATCAAATAACCTTTGTCACACAAGGCTTGGTTCTTGTTGCGATTAGGTGGCTCTATCACTGTAACTCAATATTGACATGTAGGTGTCTTCAGGCTTGGACTCTTATCCAACATGTGAGGTTTTTCAAATATTGCATCATGGACAGTAGAGTTATAACAACTTTCTGCTTCATGGAAAATGATTGCAATTCACAAAGGAGTTCATTCAAGTACAATACATGAAAATAAAAAAAAAAGAAGAAGAATGCTAAATGAAAAATGGCTGACTTCCTGTTGGATTTAGATCATGGCAGCAAGAGGCTGTGGCTCTGGAGCCATTCTCCCATGCACAATCCTGAATCCCATCAAATATCATATTTTAGCAACTCCTGATGAGTCTGCCACTTTTAGTGAATTTTCGACTATGCTAAACCCCACAATATGCATTCAAAAACAAACAACAAAATTAATACAATCCCTTCAAACACAATAGGTTCCTTGCATGTCTGGTGCCAGGGACCGTTGGGTACCTCGGGCACCCTCGGTTGTCATGCCTTAATTAAACAAAAATAAAAATTGATTTACACTTTAAGGGGTATATAACTTTTTGTGGCAAGTCATGACTTCGAGATCAAAAGGAGGGAAACACCTGAGGAGCTCAGGTTACATATGGCCTGACAGGGTAAGTAAGTTAGAAGGACTTAGACCTTGCGGAGCATTAAAAGTCAGCATCATGCTAATCAACCCATCACAACTTTGTAGGTAGGATCAAATTAGGATGGGAATGTCCGAGCTAGACAACATAAAAATGGGGGCAGCAGCTGAAGTCCTTTAACTTTTTTAAATTTACAAGGCGAAAATCAAGTCACAGATTTATAGACCAGATGTGAGGAGCTGAGAAAGTATGCAAGTTTTGAACCTGATACATTCTGCCATAATTATACCTTATACCTATACTTTGGCAGCACTGCTGTTAATGTCGTCATTATTCCAGTAAACCGAAATCCAATTTGAAGATTTAGTAAAGGCAAAACAAAACAAATTGACAACCTAAGAGGAACGTTGTTCAAAAAAGCAAAGATAAACTACAATGACTGGATAGAGGTGAGAGACAGCAGAAAAAATTAAAGCTGCAAAAGCAGAGCTTGTCTTAGCAGGTCAGCTGGAGCTGCAGATTAAATTCAAAGGTCAGCCTTTAATCAATGACACAAGGAAGCGAGACTGTAGAGCGAGGAGAGCTTGGAGCAAACACCGATAGAGAGAGAGAGAGATTCTTCACAGCTTGTATTATTCCAAGGTTCAAAAACAGTCCTGATGCCTTCATGAGCATTTCAATTTCACTCATCAATCACAGTCAGAGCAGGAAATTAAAATTGGCCTTTAGCAGGCAGATGGTTAGCTGCCAAAAATGGCCTTCATTCGGACTAAGAGGTGTAATGATCGAAGTCAGTGTTCGCTTTCACATCTTTTAATCATGAGCCTAAAGTACAGCGCAATTTGACTTTGTTTCAATCTGTTTTCAGGTGTTAGAGCGAGACATCTTCCACGGTGTTTTTTGTGGGTATTCATGGTCCTGAGAGGATGATTCTTCATAGTTTTGGTGACCCACGATCTGTCCTCTATTGTCACCCTCAAGTTTCCACTTTGTCAGCTCGAGTTTAAGAATACAAGTTGAGGCCCTGTTTACATTAAAACAGTGTGTCTAAAAACGGAAAAGTTTCTCCTTTGCATTTTGCAACAGTGTGAAAACCATCTTGGTTTAGACGGCTCATCGCGCAACATCACAGTTCACACAAGAAAATCCGTATCGCCAGTTTACACAGTGATAGTGATGGTGAGGTTTTTTAAGTTCTGGAGTCAGCACGGCATGGTGGGTGAGTGGTACTGTTACCTCACAGCAGAATGGGCCTGGGTTCAAGTCTACTTGAGGACCTGGGACTTTTCAGTGTGGAGTTTGCATGTTCATGTAAATCTGAGTTAATTTGAATGCAATGTTGTTAATTAAGACATAAGGCTGTTCCAGATGTCTGGAAAGCAGCAGAGTGCAAAAATTAATGGTAAGACTTCTTCTCCTAAACTTGAAATTTTAGTTGGAAAAAAAAAATTACAGAAACCAAACGGCAAACATACTTTGAGATGTCAAATTATCCTAAACGAAGGACGACAATGAGCGAAAAATTTGAATTTTTTTAATTTACAAATTATTTTAAAACCATAATATTTCAGATTTAGCCATGACTGTCTTGTCAGCACATCTCAGGCAGCAGTGAACAAATCTTTCCGAGGCTGGTGTAGATGACTCAAGTTCTTCTTGCTTTTAGCATCCTATCCTTACCAATCATTTTCATCTCCAATGAAAAAAACAGCGTTATTCACTTCAACAGAAGGGCTTTGTGGTCAACAATGTGACCAAGTGTTTTCTTCGCATATTTTCCTTGCTATTCCTGGAGCTACGATTGTTCTTTTATCCACAGAGCTGACATTTATTTGCTGCCAGATTTTCAAATCCTGCTTTGCAGCTCATACGGAAACAGAAGTGAGTCTGTGTGTCTTTTTGTGTTTGTGTATTAATATGACATTGTTTCCAAGAGAGCAAACACTAATATCCCCTTTTCATTTTTCCTTCTTTGCAACCGACATCTGATTTGATAAACATCTCCAATGTGGCCTTGCTCCGGTCCTCCTCATCACCCTAGAACAACAAAAAAGAAAACCGAACATCACACAGATAAGGATGGAATTGATTCTCAGACCCCAGCTGAACCACGTCCACCCTACTGCCTATTAGTATTTCTCAGTGCCATTTTTCAGTGAAGTCAAACTGATCCAGAGGAGGATGAAAAATATGGGCATCACTAATGAAAAACTGAAAAATGTCACTGTGGAGTAGCTCACTTCCTTTTTATTTACTACATACTGAGGAAAAACCTTTTCATTCAAACAGTGGAGAAAAATGCAAAGAGAGACGACTCAAGTCATTCGAACAGAATAGAATAGAATAGAATAGAAAAGCTGCAAAGAGAAAAAACTTGAGCCATAAGAATAGAATAGAATTTATTGTAATTGTACATAACTGTACAATTAAATTTGCTGTGCAGTGCCCAAACAATAAACATTTCACACACACATTCACTCACACAATTGCACACACCTGTTTGACATAAATAAATAAATAAATAAACTTGCCTCACTCATTTACTGATTATATGTTATTTAATCAATTTACTCCCTCAATCCTTTTTCATTCACTCTCAATCGCTCATGTATTCATTATTATGAATAATGCAATAAAATATATTTCATTGAGTCTCTTTATTGAAAAGTCTCTCACTCACCTATCAATTCATCACTCGCTCCCTCATTCGATCACTCACTCACTCACTCACTCACTCACTCACTCACTCACTCAATTCATATTTATTCTGACACAAACTCATATACTCCCCCTCCATCCATGCACGTTGTTTTTACTTCCTCACTCCCAATTGAGTATTTCCATCCATTCATTCATTCACTTAGTGTTTCACGAATTCATCCATTTATTCACTCACTCACAAGCCAACAGCTTTATTCACTGCTTTTATCTTTCACTTATTTACTAGTTGTGTAATTTATGAACTTGTTAACACAATCTCCGACTTACCTATTCACTCATTTCATTTATTAATTCATTCATCTATGCAATAATTTATGCATTCAGTCCCTCACTCAATAATTACCACATGCCCTCATTTTTATGCAGTCCCTCAATCATTAGGTCATTATTAATTCATTCAGTGGGTCACTGTCTTTTATTCATTAGCTCATTATTTTTTTGCATTAATTTATGAACTCCCAGCCTCTGTTAATATGATAAACATGTGAAAAGCTCTTGTGTATGTCCTTTTTTTTTTTACCGTTTATCAACTAACCATTCATGTCTGCAATGTGAAATCTGTTTGTTCTGTCAGCTCATCTTCATTAGAATTTTTTTGTTTTTTGTTTGTTTGTTGGGAAATCTACCTGACCTTCATCCGTTCATCCCGTCCTGAAAACCAATTTGATGAACAACGTTGATTCGTGGATTGATTTTGCTGTTGTGATTGGATGAAGCATTCCAGCCTCTAATGGAGCCAAATGAGCTTTCTGAGCCTCGTCCCCCAGTAATGGATGGAAATGAGGCGGGAAGGCGAGAGAGAGTGGCCCAGAACTCATCTGACCATCCAACACCTCAGCCAACACCTAGCACTCTGCTAATGGCTCTCTCTTTGTGTGTGTGTGTGTGTGTGTGTGTGTGTGTGTGTGTGTGTGTGTGTGTGTGTGTGTGTGTGTGTGTGTGTGTGTGTGTGTGTGTGTGTGTGTGTGTGTGTGTGTGTGTGTGTGTGTGTGTGTGTGTGTGTGTGTGTGTGTGTGTGTGTGTGTGAAAAGAAGGGTGACATCCTGATGGTGGCAGTTTTGCACAGCTGTAAAAATTCTACAGGCAAATGTGCAAATTTTACAACTTCAAATATACATAAATTGGCTCTTTCTTGCTTAAATCATGCAGAATTGATCCAGTTTGAGCTGTTTTGCTGATATAGTACCATTTATATGTGTATTAGAATATTTGTATTTGCTTATGCAGGGATAAGAAAACCCAATATGTGTGTGTTTCAAAAAGGAAGATAAAAATGTTGATGGTCCTGCCATGACTTGGTCGTCGTTGTCAATAACATCGACGACAACACTCCCTTTCGAACAATATCAACGATATAGCTGGTATTGGTCCGAATGCCCGCTTCCTGTCTGTGTAAAAGGTGTTCTTAAAAAAGGCAACAGACACACACATACTTGGATTCAAATGCTTGATCTTGAAGCATAATATTTGAAATAAGATGGAAACGTGTCAAAGTTTGTGCCTTTCTAAGTCTGTTTGCCCCCCAAACCTCCATTGCTATCAATTTAAACTTAAATGAAAGTTGGCGCGACTGAGGTATCGATCTGACCTGATGTCCCACCTTGTGTCCCACTTTACATACAAACGGGAAAAAATGGCTCTGGGAGGATTGATTACAGCTCCCAGAGTGCCTGTTTGTCCTTCACGTTGTTTCCTCTTTCCTCTCTACAGCTACCACAGCTACCTGTTGCTTTGATTTACACGGCCATGTGCTGATAGCCGTGCATGCGATATGGATGCATGTGCATATGCATGATCATATGGAGCTATTTGTGTTTTTAAATCATCGCTAACATAATAGACATTAGACACTAACCATCTTCCAATGAGGGGGATATTAGTGCAAACATACGCAGGGGAAGGAAATCGATACAATCATAGGAGGGCATTATGGTTGTTTTAGGCTGTTTGTTGCCTGCTGGTTTTCCACTGAAACAGATTATAAACAGCTGCAGATGAGTTAAAACATCCATTATGAATGCAAACACTCAGACCATCTTTGGTCTTGAGTTATTTGAACCAAAAGTCTCATTGTTTTTCCTCCAATAAGTTTCTTTCATTATTATTGTTTTCCTAATTAACATAGTATGTATGTATTTGTCTTCATAAATATGGTAAGCCGTGTAATGAACAGTCAGACAGAAACAAACCTGAATTTTGCAACATTTTAGTGAATATACCCCGCTTTTACTGGTTTATTATCGCAGTGAAAATCTTGGCAGCAGCTCTCCATTAGTCCTGGAATTGGTTGACCTTGAGGTATAATCATGTGTCCTGCAGCCATGGCCATGACAGATAAATGACTGCAAGATCAAGACATTCCCCCGTCACTACCACACACACACACACACACACACACACACACACACACACACACACACACACACACACACACACACACACACACACACACATTTGAACACAATAAATAAGAAAATCAATTTTAGATTTTCATCATTCCTGTGTTGACAACTATTCAGTGGACTGCTATAAAATTCTGCTTAAATTCACGACACTCTCATGAGCAACCTTCACTTTTCATCCAACCCCATTAACACATTGAGATATGTTTTGTTCATGCCTGCAAAATCCTATTTCTATCAGCATCATGTCAACACAACACATCATGTATGCCAGCATTGTCATCAGGCATTAGACATAATTGATGGAAGCAGCAAAAAGAAAGAAAAAGATCTAATGCACTTATCGGATGATGGAAACTGAATGAGTTCTGATAAAGCCAACGTTGAAATCACATGACTGATCCTCTGTTTTCACTCTGAGAGAAGCAGAGGAAGAGCAATAAGGCTGGCGTACCATCTTAAAGATCCTCACCTGGTTGAAAAGACTGAGCTGACTTGGTAAAATCAGTTCTCTGGTGTTTTAATCCGGGCTCACACTACAGGAGAACCGGGTCAATTTCACCCTGATTCGCCCCTCCCCGAGCAGCTGGTGCCAAGCACCAGGAAACACTCTAGACCCTGACACTACTGCACTCCTGTTGACAGATATCTAAATAGCAAAAATACCACCTCTGGTTATTTCTGATGGATAGACAGCCCGTGTTGACTGCACCCTCCCAACCATTACCTCATCCATACTCGTTTCTTCTGCTTCCTTGTTTTCTCACTGCAAAGTAGACCGATCGCTACAGCTGCAGTCATTTTGTTTACATCACACAGCTGATTCTGGAGACACCGCATGAGGCGGTGCATTCATTGCTCCCTCTGGCACAAGAATCATAATGAAATCCTGCAGTGAGTGATGTCCCATTATTTTCAAATCTTGCACTGTGCGCGTGTGTTGAGATTTCAGGGAAGATAGTCTGACGATCATCGCCCTGTGTGTAATGAAACCCGTTTTCAAAATCATCTCTATGGTGAGGAGCCCGGCTGTAGCCTGCTCTGATTTTATCTTCTCTGGGATTTCAAAACTGATTTATTTCAATATTCTTCGACACTACAAAAAACATTTCTGGTCTGACATTCTCTTGTTTCATTTTAGTATTATCATTATTTTCCTTTCATTACCTCGTACTGTATGATCACTTAATGTTTTGTCCTTGCAGCTTTTTAAATACTGCTAACCTTGACTTTGCTGTGAGCTTTAAACACAAAAAGAAAATCCATTAATATGCTTATAGGGTTGATTTGATGTTACGTTCCGGCTCCGTTTGAATGTCAATGTCATTTCTGTTGCATGTATGAGTGCCTTTTGAAATGCCTTTGTGTCTGAGTCTTTCATCGAGATATCATCATAGACTCCAGGGCATAGGCTCCATCTGCATGTCAGTGTGCTGCAAATGTATTGATGGTCTGTTTGCAACGATTTTGATATTTTTGGAGTGAATATACCGTTTTTAATTAGCAAGACATATAGTTTACTGGCATTATTTTTTTTAAATATATTTACAGAAAAAAAAGACAACATTGTCAAGACATGTTGGGTAGCATAATTTATAAATATTGAATTTGTTAAGAGGGTGTGTGCCAAAAGTAAGAGGCCCTGTTATCCAGTTTAGAAAACCGCCTGATCTGTACTTTATATCGTTATACTATTATTCTATACTTTATATCATTATATCAGTTTGACCAAATTTTTTAAATTTTAGGCAACATAAATACATAATTTTTTACATTTCTGCAAGACTACTGCCATCAGTTTTGTTGTGTGATTTTGTTGTGATAAACAGCATAAAAAATGAATAAGTAAATTAAAAAAAAACATTATAACCTATTATGCTGTTACTCTATACTCTATACTAGCATAGTTATTGTATTATTTATCCTAAGGCACTAGGAAAGATGAGACTAAATGGTTAGAAGATTTCACACCACTGAAACGGAGTGCGTTGTCTGTCAAGAGACATGTTTCCCTTAACCTCTGATCTTCATGTTGTACATCTGAATAATACAGAGGGACGGTTGCATCACATGCATAACGATCCACTGCTCTCTCAGCGCTCTGCTCCTCTTGACTCCATCCTTTTGTTGTGAGATATTAAGATCCGATGACCCAGGGGAGTTTTTGAGGGCTTCACCCAGTGTGCACACGCACTCTGGAGGCAGGAGGATCTGCTCCAGCGCTGTTTGATTCTCTGCTCTTTGGTGTTCACACTGCTCCCATCAATAATATATGGAGAGCTGGGTCCCTCCTCCCTGCATGGTAAAATAGTGGCTGCTCCCTTCAAAGACTCAAATCCACCGAGACGCTCATAGACACTTGACTTTGCCTCATTTTCTCTCCTGCCTTCTTTTCCCTCATCTCCTCTCTTCTCTCCTCCTCTCCTGTTTTCTCTCTTTTTCCATCTTAAGCCCTCTTTTCTCTCATCATCATTCTCTCTGTGCTTTGTTCCTGTTTTCCTCTTCTAATCTTATGACTTCTGTTAATTATCTTCTCCTATAGTTTTCTTTTGCTTTCAGACTATATCCTCTCTCCCTTTTTGATCTTCTCATCGTCTTTTCTTTATTGTCTTGTTCCTTCTCTCCTAGTATCCTCTACTTTTTATTCTCCACTTCTCTCCCTTTTTTGTCTTCGGCCATCCCTTCTCGTCTCCCAGCTTGTTCTTTCTTTTTCTCTACTTATTTTCTCTCCTCTTCCTCCCTTCCTTCCTTGTCTTCTTTTGTTTTATTGTCATGTACTCTCACCTTCCTCCTTCTCTTCTGTCTTCCTCTCCTGACCACATGCTTGTTTCTCCATTATTTTCCTTTTTTCCCATCCTCGTCTTTCCTATACTCCTGTTTTTCCTTCTTTCCTCCTCTCATGTTTTTCTGTTCCTATGACATCACTCCACATGTTGTCTCCCGTTTTCATTACTGTTCTCCCGTTTGGCTTTCCTTCATTCTATTTGCTGCTACTTTTTTGTTCTTATTTTAGTCTCATTCTAATCTCTCCTTTTCTATATTCTCTTTTGTTCCCTCATTCCTCTTTTCATTTCTTTTACTCCCTTATTTGCACCTCTCCTGTCCTCTTGTCTTCCTTTCCTCACCTCCTTTGGTATCTGCTCTCCTCACCTCCCCTCTCTCTATACACCTTTATTCCTTCTCTTTCCCCCTCTCATTACATTCATATGTTCTTCTCTGTGTTATGTCATCTGCATCCTCCCACTTCTCATATCCCACTTTCTGTCATCTCATAATTATTTTGTATCACCTTATGTTAGTTCTTTTATTTCCCTCCTCTTCACTAGCCTTTCCTCCTAGCTCTTTTACTCCACTGTTCCTCCTTCTCGACTCGACTCCACATTCCTTCTTATTCTATTATTACTCTCTCACCCCTAGTTCAGCTCAGTTTTCCCTTTCTTTTTTACCTATTTATATACCTTTTTCTTTTTTACCTATTTATATACCCCATCGTGTTTTCTTCTCACCTAATATTTATTCTACTCTGTTTTCTTTGCTTCTCTTGACATCCTGCTCCTTGTCTGGCCAACTCTCCTAACTTTTTCTTTCTCCTCCCTCTCTCTTCCGTCATGGGTAAATGAGTACATCCTTGATCTGCAGGCTGTCCACCGGGCCATGCTATCCCCCAGACGGTGCTCTTTTTCTGGGATGAGACGCTGACCTCTCACCCTCCTCATGGCTGCTTGTGAAATCTGACAGGAACCACCGGGCTGCTCTGCTCCTCTGGGAGTTCAGAGAGAAGAAAGAGGGAGGAGGAGGAGGAGGAGGAAGAAGAAGAAGAAGAGGAGGATATGGAGGAGATATTTTACACTTGTGTTGGAGTGATTCCCCTCAGGGCAGAGCAGGGGATTTTGTTTGAAGTCAGGATCTGTCTGGTCAGCTCTGTTTCTGGACTCAAGCCGAGCATGCTGCTGTTGTGTGAGAGATGAACTGATTAGTTTGTCATTCATCATAATTAGCTGATAGATGTGAGTAAAAAAGACTTTTGATCAGGTCCAAATTTAGTTTCTTAGCTCAGCTTCTAGAGCTGTTTAACATAATGATGCACCTGCCAAAAGCAGCTTCTACCAGCCAAATCCCGTGTGCACCATTCAGAAATGAGACAGGATTTCATGCTTTATTTCATTTCAACTTTGTTCTCACAACATTTTTACTTTCCAGTACAAATTGAGCAGGACGGACCTGAAGCCTCTGCTTTATCCTTTGACATGTTTGTCAACTACTGCTTGGTTTCAGGTTCAAATTCTGGTCAACAAACAGTTTAGTTGTATACTTTTAGCCGAAAATAGTTATTGGAAGTTTGATTGTTTGATCAAATCGTAAAGTTAATCTCCCAAAATCACAATTTAAAATTTGTTTAAAAAGCCTTTACAGTCAATATACCATATATACCATCTGTCCTTAGACCCTCTCTTCATACCAGGACAAAACCCTCCAAAAACATATTTTGCAGAAATGGAAGAAACAGGAAGTACCAGAAGAGGGATCCCTCTACTGGGATTTTTAGTCAAGATTGACCAAACAACAAATAATATAAGAAATTGTGGTGACAAAATGCAAATAGTGTTGATCCAGGAGGATGTTGAACAAATTCAAGTGTGGGCAGATAAGTAGAAAAAACATCCTTTCAACTATTGAGACCTGGGGAGAGGGCACAATACACAAACACAGAAGAGCAGCACAGCACAGCATCCACACAGGTAGGAGAGACAAAGAAGGGCAATTGTGCACACTATTTGTCACCAAAGATTATAATTTCCAAACTATAATAGCCAGAATGGGTGATCTTTTAGCCGGTTATTCATCAGGGGTAAAGACCTGTTCCAGTAGGTTCAAATATTGCTTGATTGGGCTAATGGATAGCAGGGACTAAGGAAAAGCTAAAGCTTAGTTATTTAAAAAAATGTCCGATTATAAGAATAAAATGGGGGGCGAGTAAAAAGCCTAGAAGAGAGAAAATATAGAGTTCTGGGAATTGTCTTGACTGATTACCATTGGCTAGTCTCTCAGTGGTTGGCTCAGCAGCCACCCACCAACACGCCCTGTGTGTATATCTAAGATGTCATGACATTTCTATAACCAAATATTTCACAAAGATGAATTCCTCCTTTTGCCATGAGGCCTTCAGCTGTTTAGCTGTGTGGGATTGCTTTGGTTCGATACGATTGGTTTATTGGCCAGAGGGATCCTGAGGTAGATAGGAATCTGTCGACCTATTTATCATTCCATTTTGTCCGTACACCCTCTCTATCGCTTACAGAGTTTTTTTTACACAGAAACCTGCGCAAGAAAGTTTGCCTGTAGATAAGCTTTACCACAGTTATTTTTTATGTGTTAATTCAAACCCCATAACTGCTGCTCCTCAGTGATAACACACTGTGTCCCTTATGATATTGTACCACTCAGTGTTCTGAGGCGAGGCGGGCTCAGTCGTTTTTATGCCTGTGCAGTAAAATCCTACATTAAATTCAACAGCAGCCTACATGTAAACTTCCACCCTCCAGACTCCTGTTGGGCCAGTCAAGTGTTTTTTTTATTTTTTATTTTTTGGTTTCCTTTAGGCCATGGAATCCTCATTACATACACAACCTCAGTGTCACACATGCACCACTATGATGGAGGATGGTCTGGTTCAAAAGAGACAGATGATTGTGAAGAGGCTGCTGTTTGTTGGCACTACAGATCCACAATCCACCAGACGGATCGGTTCCAAGAGTTCCGGCCAAACAAAAGCAAGGATCCTCAATTACAGTTGGACACATTTCATTTTGTTGTGTAGACAAAAGCTGTGAGCAGCTGCTGGTTGTTTAACACAGAGGCATTCAGAGTCTATTAAACATTTCAAGCTTTATGAAGTCTGTAAATCCTTGGTTTGAGAGTTCTGTCTGGTTTTAGTGACTGTGTCTCAGGGATAAACAGATGAAGACTTTTAATGCAGCATCAACTCGTCATGTCAGCCATCTGTCATCGACTTTCTGCCCTGACTTCTACGCAGACAGTAAATGTTACTGTCTGTGCTTCCACAGCACACTGAGTACCACAATGAGCACTTCTCTGATCTATCAGTTTGGGTTCACTGCACATAAACGATTCAGGGAAAAATTCCTCTGCAGCAGTTACTGAAATCCTGTGCATTGGACTGGACATCTAATTGAATGACCTTTATGTTAGAAGTCTTAAGGATGGTGTTATAGTAAGAGAGGGTTTTCTCTAACTGCACAGTGAGCCTAGAGGTTTGATCCCATGTGCTCAGGAAAAAAAACACAAAACCCTATCCATGCATTGTTGGCTCTGAGCCCAGCCTCATGAAATTGCATGACATGACATGAGAATGTCATGTCGTGAAATGCAAATACTGAGCTGTGTGGCGTGAAAATGAGAGGAAAAAAAGGTGCTTTCTTTTTAGCAGGAGAGATTCAGGAGCAGAGGACTCGAAACAGGAAGAATGTTTACACTAGCAACTGTAGTGTAAGTGTAACAGAACATATGATGTTATCACTTTTACTAGTTTCTTCTCATGGATATCTGTGGCATCATACAGATCCTTTCGAAAACATGTCTTTCCTCATTAATCTTTTTGCCTATCAACTCTTACTTAAAGCTTGTGGAAAGGCATCGATGTACAGCATGTAAAGGAAATTACTATGTCAAATAAAATTTCAGAAAATGCTGAGGCATTCCCTTCAGAAATTGAAGCCCTCACCTGAAGTCACAGTTTGCATTGAACTGAGTGACGCTGCATCTATCAGCAGGCATGTCTGTTCACGCTCTCATCCTAACCACCCTCCATATCTGCTTGTCTGTCTTGTCTTTCCATTAATTCGACTTGTGCCACCATCTCATCTCTGCCTGATCTGAATGTGTTATTTATTCTTTCACTGCGCCGTCTCAAAGCCTGCTTGTCGGGAGAGTCTCCAGACCTGATTTCCTTCAGGTCCCCGCCTACCTGTCTTTCTATTGTGTGTCTCTCTGTCAGTGCTGTGTTGTAGCAAAACCCGAATAATGGCTTTTCTACTTTAGCCGTCTCATTGTGATGAATTGCCCTCAGAGACAACGCTGTACTCACTAATACATCATTACCTCTTGCCTGAAAACGCTCCCTTTTACATTCTGATCTGCACACATTCATGAATGCACACATTCCCCGCACATTTAATGCTCCGTCCTGTTGAGCTTAATGTATGGGAAACAGTATCACTGCTGCCGGTGTCTGTGCTTAATGTCCTCCTAAAACTTAACACGTGGAACTTCAACATCCTGTGACTGCAATTAAAGTGCAATGTCAGCTTTTGTGCAAACTTCCATACACATGTTTAGTGTTTTGATTCCCAGTTTTCCTTGAATGCAGCGTAGAGCTTCAACCATGATAGAGTATGGCTGCTTAAGCCTTGAGACGTGTGTTTTGTTTTCCTGCACTACCTTCCTCCTTCAAGACTCCAGGAAGCTGCTGGCGGTAATGAATAGCAAATTATTGCATAACCGCACCGTCTTAGCATCCATGGATAGTTAAATGCAACATAAAGGTGCATATTTTTCTGTTGGTTTGACTTCCCTATGCTGTAGCCAGACAAGGATCTAACCAAGCTCACGGAAGTCTGGAAAAGTTGAAGCAATCCGGGGCTCATGTTGACCCAACTAAAAACCAAGTCCCTTCTCTGTGACTCCTTTGGTGTGTTCAAACTGGACCAGCCCAAGGCGTCACAACCTCACCTCGGTGTGTGTGCGATCGCAGTGTAATGCCGGCGTTCCCCAACGTTAAGAGGGTTGACGTACGAGGCAACAGCGAGCGTTAAAGCTGATATATTTCCCTATCTCCTCAGTTTTCTGTGCTTGTTCTTCAAATGACGCATAACCCAGCATCAGTGACCGCTTCACTTTTAGACGGATTCAGGCTTGAACACTTGTTCATGTTTGAGCTCATTCGTGTTCTGGTGCTGGTAGATGTCTTTAGATGACAATTTGCAAGAAATGTGTTTGGAAACGACGCTGCAGTCCGCAGATGTGCAGCCCACCTTCAGAGCACACTCACAGGGGAGCCGTCGGTGCTGTTAAGTCGTGAATTAAGGAACACGGTGCAGAGCTTCGGCTGCACATGGCAGCAATTTGAGAACAGGCTGCATTACTTGCCAAGGTGGCATGTTGGCAAAATTAGCAGAAAAAGTGCTCAGGAATTGTGCTCTGCGCTCTCTGTTAGAGCAATTGGGTTATTATAACTGCTACCACACACACACACACACACACACACACACACACACACACACACACACACACACACACACACACACACACACACACACACACTCAGAGCTTCTCATCAATAAACCTGATCCAGGATAAATCCACCCGGTTCTTTGCGCTGCAGGAGAAACAGAGAAAATGTCGTTCACAGTCTGAAGAGAACCACTTCAACAAGCCCGTTAAATAGAAGCATCCAGGGATGGAGCCTGTGAGAATTAAGAAGAAATATACAGAGAGCGACGAGACGAGATGGAGCTTCTTTACAGCTAATGGCTTTGTTTTGTTTGCAGCACATTAATGCTGTCCAGGCCTGAAAGTCATTAGTGATCACAACTTCTCCATTTTATCCTGCTGTTTCTGTCTCTGCTGAGGGTTGGGCTGATACAGACTTACCAGGAGCTGATCAGATGTACATTGATTATTTATTTTTTTTCTTATTCATTTTTTTTTTTTATAGAAATGGATTATTCAGACCATCATGGCCATCTGTTCTTTATATCACAGCAACACACCTCATTTAGACAAGAGTATTGTCTAATAATGAGGAAATATCGATGAACATCGCGGTACAGCTAAATGAATGAGGTAGTAACATCAAGCATTGATGAGCTGGTGGCCAATATGAGATCATTTATCACCGTGACTACCTACATGTCTTCATTCAGCACTAATCAAGACTGGTTACAGGGTGATTCAGGACCACTGAAATAGCCTGAACTAATTATTATGGGGATGTAACAAGCTTGTTCTTTGTTCAGAGAACAGTTTCCATCTCATACCGTTGCTATCTTTTCCATCCATCGCATAGCTAATTTACATTATTTTACCTCATTTTACCAGCACAAATGCCCGAATTGTGACAAAAAGGCAAAATGGGGAGGCTTAAAGGAGAAGCTAGGCAATGAGTAGAATAGCTAATAGCTAAAGAGAGAAGATGAAGCTTTGGGGAATGGAAAAAGGTTATTTATTTTTGCATTATGTGCCTTTTTCAAATACATTTTTAAATGTTAATATTTTCTTTTGATGTATTTTATGCTGTTATGTAAACATTCTTTATTAATCTTAATTATTTATTGATTTCTTAGTTTGTCATTTCTAATTCATTCTTAGAATTCCTCTTTTTATTGGTCATTAAATTATGATTACTAATTTAGTCTTTTTTTATTATAGATTAGTTGAATCTTTTGCTAATCTGTCAACACCTATTCTTATCATGCAGTTAGTTAGTGGTCTTTTAAAATGACTATTTTCATAATACCTGCGCGCCTCCAAAATTCACAGCACAAGACAAATATTTTAATATAAACGAGAAAACAGGAAGATGCAATTGAACACGGTTTTCTTATGATTCATCTGCTTTTTCTTAAACATTTTATTTGCTGGCCATCTGGTGACTTTTTGGTCCAGAGTACTATTTTCGACTCGCTGCTTTGTGCCTCCTCGTCTCCTTCCTCCGTCTTCCTGCCGGTGACCCAGATATCGATCTCAGAGTGCCATCTCGAAGGATCGTCTCGGTTCCTAAAATGCACATTGAGGAGAGACCAGAGAGGAGGCTTTCCGGAGGGGCCATGAGCAAAGATGCATAGACGCTGTACATCCTTTGTGTCAGTCTTTTTAGACTTTTTTTAGACTTAAATAAGCTCAACCTCATCTTCAGGCAGCTACTGATAGGGGGTACATATTCACTGTAAACCAGTGGGTCCCTGCGATGCGGTTACCCCCAGAAAAGCCACGGACATGATCCCGAGCATATAGAGCCACCCACTTTCACTGCCACTTTTAGGAGGTCAAACTGCATCAAACTCACTATTGCCTCGTGTCAAACTCCTGTACAGCCACCAACCACAAGACCTCCTTTCAATCACTTCAGTGCAGACGAACTTCTTGTTTTTTAAAATATTTTTTCTTGAAAAAAAGTTCAGGTCCTTTATTCCCACTGTGTCTTTTCCCATTATAAAAGATACATTTATGGTCCTCTCTCGCACACCATGTCCACTGGGCGCCGGTTGGTTGGAGGCTGGAGGTTGGTGACCATAATAAAGCCTGGGTGTGCAGCATTATTAGCCTTACGGGTCATCCATTTGATCCCCTCATTAATGGCGACATTGTTATGCGGCAGCTCAGCACTGAGAACAGTGAGGGGGGTGTTGTGGTGGTGTTATGGGTAATGGGGCTACAGATCCATGGAGATAGATAGTTTAATTAAGCATGAGAGAATTTAAGACCCCATCGGCTCAAGGTGAAAAATGAGCTATGAGGGTGCAGGGAGCCACGTTGAACGTACAGGGAGGGATGGGTGTGTGAAACTATTTTATCATTGCTGTGGTAGGGTTTGTTTTTTCTTTGAAATTTGCTTTCATATCAGCTCGTTTCCTTAGCTCATTCAGCGGAGCAAGCCACTACTCCTGCCAGTACTATAGGTTTTAATTCTCCTTGGAGCCACAGATGCTAAAACCCGATGCAGTTATACTATTAAAAACAATTATGCCGAAAGTATCCTGCTGAAAGAAAAGAAACAAGGACTAAGAGAGACATTAAGTCCAGCGGATGAATGAGAAGAGGAGGGGAGGCTGGGGAGACGGAGGGAGGGGAAGAGGGAGGTTTGGTTAATGAGAAATATAGAGTTTAGTGTCAGGAGGACGAGAGGAGGGGAGGCGCTGATGGAGGCATTTACTTCAGAGACGGATGAAAAGAAATACAGAAGGAATCGAGAGAGAAGGCCCCGAGGAAGCAAGGAAAGGAGGAGACACCGAGATACCGAGATGATGAAACAATAGAAAGCTGTAAGGATAAAAAAAGAAGAGAATCTGAGGAACAATGGAATGAGCTTGAAGTGCAGTAGGGAGGGAAGTGATGTCCAACCATGGAGGGTATTACTGCTCATGCTCAGTACACAGTTTTCCTGAGGATCCTTAAAATTTATCATAATATGGTCAATGTTAAGTTAGAATTATAGGCTACTGTATTCAGCCATATAATAGGTTAGATCTGGAATTAGAACATCAACAATATGAAATAGGAGCTGTCAGGCATCTCTAAGATGTGTCTCTAAGTGTTGATTTTAAATGTATGTGTTGAACGGATGCATTGACAAAATTATCCTACTTCTTAAGCTGCCAATAGACTTTTTTTCACCCCCTTGGCTTTAACATATTATTGTGAAGTAAATGTTGATTGCACTTTACGATAATGACACCATCAGCGTAAATATTTCACGTCACAATTCTATCGACACAAAAAAAATCTCCAGGAGAATGAAGGCTGACTGGTAATCCAGTGAGGTTTGACAGCTTGGCACCATTTTTGCTCATCTGCTTTCAGCCTCCATCATCGACTAAATGAATGAATAAACTCAGGCTTCGTCCTTTGTCACTGCAGTTGTCTGTCGTTGCTGCTCCCAGGAAAACGGAAAGGGATATGATTATATGATTATCCGTGCAACAGCGGTGACAACAATACTACTCTGTAGTGGAGTAGAAGTATAATGTGTCATAAAATGAAAACACTGGAGGGGATGAATGAATAAACTTTTTTAAACTCTCTTGTATTAGCTACAGGCAATCATAGGAATACATTTTCAAAGCATTGTAACAGAGCTAAAAGCTGAGGTTCTGAGCCCATGAAAAGTTGACTTTTTAGAGACACACAAAGAGAGGAAATATTGATATGATGGATTCGGTTTCCTATCAGAGACGGCTGTCTGACAGCACACTAAAGTCCTGAAAATAGTCTAAATATAACCTACACCTCCGATGTTTTCCTTCCCAACTCAATCGATTACACCAGGTTGTTCCGTCATCCAAATCTTCCAAAATGTTGACTTCTGCAACTGCAGGGCTCCGTGGTCAAGTTAGCAGTATTACAAAATGCACAGTCCATTTAGACTTTCAAAAGCAATCATTTTATAAATCACGAGGTTTGGACTTTTAATGGAAGGTTTAGGAAAAATATCATGGTCAGAGTTCTGTTTGATTTAGGAAGAGTTTGTGATTTCGGCTAAAATATCTATGAGGGATAAGTTGAATTATGTAACACAAGTTAAAAATAAGTCAGTTTTTGGTTACAATGGGATTTTTTTTCTAGCTAAATGATGGTTTCACAAACCTTTTTTTTTGACTGCCTTTTACACATTAACATATTTCTGTGGAAGATAGGCATTTTTGTTACTGTTGTTTGCCTCCCTTGTTCTATATCTTTTGAATGAGCAATAGCCACAGAATAAATCCTAATTACCATGGAAATATTGTGGATTCATTAGGTTTAAAAAAAAAGAAAAAAGAAAATAAAAGGATGCGTTTGTGATGGATTTAAAGATATATTGCAGAGGAGGACAAGGAGTGATTAAGAAACCAAGAATCCTTTTGTCATCCTGCTTTGTCTCATGCCGGTGATCAGTTCAATAAGTCCCTGTATAGTCACACTAATCCTTTTGTTATGCCAATCTGGCAATCTATTTCCACTTCCTATCGATTAACTGTGCTTCTCCGGCCTCTGCGAGACACATGACTAAATCTCATTTCCTCTGTTACTGTGGTGCAGTAACTTCAAAACAATCCAGCCACTGACTTTTTATTCATGGAGGCAGGAGCTGTGAAAAGGTGGCGGTGACATTAAAAGCAACGCTGGGAAATTTATGCAAATGATAGAATACAAGCTTACATCGATAATACACATTGGTAATTGTCAACATGTTGATTCATTTACAGATAGGACATGTGTTATCTACTGGCCATGGACTTCAGTGCAGGCTGATAGCCTGCATAAGTGTCTGCTGCACATATCAGAAAAAAATAGACCTTCTCAGTGTTGAGGGGGTTTACTTTTGAAATATTATAGGTTGCAGATTACTAATTACCCTCATAATAATAATAATAATGATATTAATAATAATATAAGACAAGTCAGATTCAGGTTAGAGCAATATGCATTGATTTGATTGGCAGATGACAGGTGATGCAAACGGTGGCGTAGTGGGTAGCGACTTGTCCAGGGTGAACCCCGCCTCCTGCCCAAAATCAGCTGGGATAGGCTCCAGCCCTCCCCCCGACGGACCCTACACAGGTTACGTGGTTACAGAAATAAATGAATGAATGAAAGGTGTTACAAATTCAAACAAAGGAAGAAATCGCAAACAACACTCAAAATTTGAGCACACAGGCCCCAATAAATGTGTGGACTTCTTTTAAGAAAGAATCCTTGAAGGTGTCACAGTTAAAATTGTCCCAAATCGTTCACTGCATTGTCCAGACATGTGAAACAAGAAGGTATACTATAGTTGGACCTTCAGTTTAAATTTTCTTGACTTGCTATTATCAAACCTACGGTATGGTATGACTTTAGACTCGACTTGAGATAGAATTGCACTTTTCACGTACACACCAGACTGGCATTATTTTCTATTTATTTATTTTTTATTTCATAATTGGACATTAACTCCAAGTGGCTACTTGGCAAAGTCAAACCTGCAGATAGTAATTACCTTTTCAAAAGTCACAATCTGGTTTCTAAGTCTGAGGCAGCCTGGCAGCTTTCTCTTCACTGTGGCAACGTTATCTAATATACTGGTGGATGCTTATTCCTGTGGTTTGGCTCTCAGACAGGCTAGGACTAGGTCAGCACTTTCTTGACTCACTCTGACTACTAATGACAGGCACTAAGATATAAAATATATTTTTGACACTGGATGAGGTTCGGGACACTGGTTCCCAACCAATCGGAGTCTTTGCTGCGTATTGTCTCCCCTTTTCTCATCCTTCTTTCCCTGTCAGCTCTCTACTGCTGTGCTGTCTGATATAGGAAGCAATGCTTTTACTCAAATGCTCACCCATAAAACCACTGCAGTTTTTTTTGTGCTTAAACTTTGTAATTCAACTTTAAAGAATAAACTTTTAAATGAAATCCAGAGATTCTGGTTTACTCTGATAATAATTACATAGCTGGAATCAACTACCATGGTCTGATGCACAAGATAACTACTTGGTCATTAAAAAAAAAAAAAAACTGCAGCTACTTTCCAGAAATGGATTATTATTGTGTGGTATTTTGCATAATATGAAGATTTTCAACTCGATAACACATTAAATGTCAAGTTTGCATGACCACCTCTCTCCATGCCATTTCTGGAAAATGTCTGTTTACCTGCACAGAGCTGCACAATCATTCTCTAAGTACAGATTGAGTTTTCCTGAATGTGATATTTAGACATCATTTTAAAACAAGTCTCTCCTTCCATAATACATTTAGTCGCTGTGCACCGAGGCCTGGATAACAAGCAGGATGATTTTGTCTTCGTCCATAGCGTCCTCAAGCTGCGTCTGTTTCTGTTAGGTAATTTCAAAGTAAGATATTGATACACACTGATAAGGGGAGCAGCATGACGGAGGAAGATCTTTGTCTTGCTCCGACTCTAATGGTTTTTGTCTCCTGCCGTCTGGTAGGAGTCACTCTGTGAGTGCTAGTGGGATACACAGGGAGTCACTTCGGCTAAATATTGCACAGGCTTCATTTAACACAGATGAAACCATGACTCACCATGGACTCATAGAGCAAGTGAGTCACGTTGCAGCCCAAATCATTTGAGCTGGCTGCTGAATGAGTTATCCCAACAGCTACCGGCATTGTGTTCCTGAAGCCTCCAAACCAATTAGTCCCATTCTAGTATATTATGCTAATTGGTCCTCAGTGATTTCAATGCAGCTTGACTGACTTTGAATCTCAGTCTCGGATGCTCTGAGGCTCATTAAACATAGTATTGTTCATATCATGTGGAGAGATATCAGCAAGGCATGTGACTTGTTATGGATCCTTTTTTTTTTAAATTGAAGATTAGACCCAGAGATTTACTGGGCTACCGGGAAAGCAGTCTGGAAACTCAGCGGTTCAGCTGCCTCTAAAGGTCAAGGGACACTCCTTTGAAGACAACAATGTCCACATTCTGGACCGAGGCAACAGATGGTTTGAGAGAGGAATGAAGGAAACCACTTATATCCAACAGCGACTGCCATCTCCTAGCAGCAAGTGATTGTCTACTCATCCACCTATCAGCCTCATACAGTGCAGTCTCAGCACTGAGTTAAAGATATAGGCTACATTTCCACTGCGTAGTACTCTCCTCGACTCAACTCGACTTGGCCTGGTATTGTGTACCCTTCTGCAAAGTCGTTTTCCATTGCGGGATAGTACCTCCTAAGGGTAGATGGACTGCACGTGAAACTGCCATTGCGTAGTCTTCTACACGACACACGCCTCTCATCCACCTCTTGTGATCCGCTCATCAGCTGCTTCAGACAGGAACGTCCGCACCTCCTCAATATAGTGGCAGCAATGAAGAAAGTTTATCCCAATTCCAAAGTTTGAGTGTGGCGGCCACTGGTTCGTGCTGTGCAGGAGATTCTGTGCGTGCCGGGAACTGACCAATCAGCGCCCTGTAATGTTTCACGTGACCTTTTAGTACCTGCTCGGCTCGCTTGGAATTGCAATGGAGGTGGTACTATAAAAGCAGTAGGCCTGCAAGGTACAGTACCAGGTACTTTTCACCTAATGGAAAAGTAAAAAAAAAGACGAGTAGAGTCGAGTTGAGAAGAGGCGGTACTACGCAGTGGAAATGGGGCTTCAGAGTCCTCTTGTAGTTGTTGAGTCTGCCTGCCTTGGTGTGTGGGATCTGCAACGATAAACAGGTTTTTATTAGATTTACCCAATGAGTCTAATTCCAATCTTATCTGTTGGGCATTGGGCATAGGCAAAAACATTGACTAATTAAATACAATATTAGACTCTAAATTCTTCATTTCAAATCCATTAGCTCCACTTTCAGAAGCCACATTTGTCTCATTAGCTTTAACACAACTGAAATTTTGTTGGTAGGATTATTGCCTCCTAGTCGTACCTTTAAACTGACAGATGTTGATGAAGTAAACAGAATGCCTCACCTAATAAAGATACATTTTGTACATTCAGAAAACACCTAATGCTGATGATCTTCTCCGTGGCTCTGTCCTCTGTTTGTTCTCAGCTGGGAGAGTTTCATCTCGAGTTCAGCCAAGTTTGACTCATCAAACATTAAGCTGCAGGGTCCTTGCGACCAGCCAGCTGTTCTGCCACTGCATTCCCACTTTTTCCTCTATTTTCTTGGAAGTCTACCTGGCTATGCTTCATGCTTCTCTGCCTCGGCATGAATTTATTTTTAATTTTTTTTCCTTAACATTCCCCCTGATCGGAGCTCAGGCAAAACATGCCTGCTGCCCTTCGGGGTATCTCTTGACCTTTTTGTCTGGACGCATCTTTTCCTGCAGAAAAAGTTGGGCCCTGACCACAGATGAAAGGATGCTGAGAGGCTTAAACTGTGGCTGCCTGCTTGGCAAGGGCAAACACAGGAGGGGAGGGAGGATCTCCTTATGGCTTTGCAAATGTTAGGGGGTGTTGTGAAGAAAAACCTGTTCGAAAGTAGATGACAGGCTCTCGAAAGTCAAACTTTTTTGCATTTAAAAGGACAGCATCTGATGACGTACCTTGCATTCCTGTGTTGGTTTAGTTGAACCATATTAGAGATAACATTTAGTTAATTTAGTTGCTTTGCTTTGCAGCAACTACAATAACGTGTATGTGCAATGTACATCCTTTAAACCCAAATTACTCCTGATTCATGGTTAAAAGAAACCATTTGAGCTACACTTTGTAGAGTAATGCATGTGCAGACTCTGGAGATTTCACACTTGGTCCACTTCAGCCCTTAAAACAAACTCAGATCGATGACTCCGCATTTTTTGAGCATATGTGAACACTTCAAACGAACCCAGACCCCTTTAAAGCGAACCAAACTCAGACCACCTCCTCAGGTTCGCTTCCCAGTCCTTATTACGGTTCGCTTAATCTGTGCATTGTGAACACAAAACACTCCAGGTTCACTTTGCACCTTTGCCATTGTATTGTAGCCCTCTAGGCTTGCCGTAGACAGATGGGATGCTCAGCGCTCAAAAAAAACTAACACGCATGCAAAGAACCATGGACCCATCAGAGCTGAAGAGAACCAGAAAGAGAACTGAGTCCTCTTTCAAATTGACTGACAATGTGAACACACAAAAAAACGAGTCTCTTTTCTCTCGGTCCTCTTTTTGATCCAATTTTAGAGGACTGAGTTCGGTTCTCTTAAAGAGGACATCAAATAATTTGGAAGCCAACCCTTGAGCAATGCACCAGAGAGCGTGATGTGGTAACTAGTGCATACAGGCAGAGAATTGACTTCTCAGTAAAGCAGGAGACATCCCGTAGCATGAAAATTAAATGAAATGAAAAGTATTTGCATATCTATGTATTCTGGGAGTTTTTTTAAGGATGTTAATGTTGTCGTTTTACTGATCGTTTTCCACAAAACCCATGTCTGACTCCCATTACAACTTTTGATCCCTACTTGAGTTGTGGGGATCTGACATATTTTAAAACCAATAAGTATTGCACCGCACAGCATGTATCATTCATTGTGTAAATCCGCATGCGACTGTGTGAAATATGTACAGGCTGTGAAAACAGATAAAGACTATTTGCTTTTCCCCAGCCTTTACCAAAATAATTTGTTCTCATAAATCTAACCCCACTGGGGATGCAGGATGTATCAGAGTCCCGTGCTTTGGACGCACACAATCCGACCCAAAGGATTGTTGATCGGAAACAAATGCTGACAGTCAAAATAATCCACACAGCAATTACCCATCCACAAAAAAATATATTAGGCAATACCATGAATATAATTTCTAGAGCACCGCGTTAAGAGTGGAGAGTAAGAGGTCACTTGCCATGGAAACAGATGTTGAGTCATTTGAAGTATTTCAAAACGAATTTGTTTTCCCCATGAGAGCGATTCCAAAGAGTAATCTTTTTCCAGAGCACATGAAAACAAGATGATGCATCTCAAGGGATGCCATTTGGCAAACATTCAAACTTGTTTATTGGGGAGAAGTCATGGCTTCCAGTGTAGCTTCAGCTGTGGCGTCTGCATTTTTGGGCTACCGCTCACATTTTTTTTTGTGGCTCCTAACAGGGTTTGATGTACCTGCTTCAAAGGAGGGGAGCAGAGAGAGAATGATTAAGTGGGAGCTTCATGCTGCCTCGGTGGCGTGTGTACAGAAAATGCACTCTGAAGCTCCATATTTAACTGGAGTTAAAATGTGTAAAGGTGAGGTTGGAGATGATAGTGCCAGTCTGGGAGGATGTGAAAGCACAGAGTGTGGCTGCCGCAGCGGGAGGCTGAACTCCAGGCTGAGCTCCAGTTTTAGGTGCAGCATTCACAGATATTGTAAGACAGGAGCAACATTGCTGTTTTTAGGCTCGTCTGGCCATTGGCTGCTTTAATGGAGCATAACGACATCGGTGGGGAAAAGACAAAAATGATTGTAAATGGGGTTTCAGAGCCAAGAAGAATCAACTATAGATGTTCTGTGTCAGTGGGTAAATTATGGAAATAAAGATATATAACTGCAGTGGTGTGTGGGGCATGGAGGCAGGCAGGATTACCTCCACGTTCCCTGCAACTTATGGGTTGATCTCCCCAAAGTCTTGGATAAGGAAAGAGGACATGCTCCTGGCTTCACACCTTTTCATCCTGCCAGGGTATAAAGCAAACCTTTCTCAAGGGCAATATAGCTGGAAACATAGCAAAGTGCTTCAGTGAAAAACCTTTAAGAGGTACACATTATAGACACATGATTGAATTTTACTCCAGAGGGCGAGGAGTCCGTAACCCAAACATTTGCGAGGAGGCATTGCATGGGGAAGCCTCAGGCAGAGAGGAACAGGAAGATGGCAGTAGATTTAGGGGAACTCATAGTTTGTCGTCAAAGAGTATTTTTTGCTTGGGAAGGTTCCGGAAAAAGTGAAATGATCGAAAGAGGGGAGGGCTGTTTGAAATTTCAATATGCAAAATGAGTCTTCTTGAGAAGGAGATGCTGTATCTCACTAAATTCGCTAAATACAGAGGTGTTATTATGCTGTATTCATACTTTATTCAGTCTCTGCATATGTGAAAACCTTTGGCTTGGTTTGTCAAAGTCGTTTTTTTTTCTGCTCAGTGATGATAGCATGCCGTGGCATACAGATGAACCTGCCAGTCAACGTAGTCCGGTCGGATAAAAGTTAACCTTCAGCTTAGCCTTAACAGACTGTATATGTGACCTGTGTCATCACCTGAGCATCTGTCCGTGGATTCTCTACTTTCTTCAAACCGTTCCCTTAACTTTCTACCTTCTTTCCTTCTCCCTCCAGCCTGCGAGCTGATGAACCAGGGCATATTGGCGTTGGTTACCTCGACAGGCTGCCCTTCAGCCAGCGCACTGCAGTCACTGACGGATGCCATGCACATCCCTCACCTGTACATCCAGAGGAACAGCGAGGGATCGCCGCGGACCGCCTGCCACTTCAACCCGAGTCCCAGCGGGCAGCGCTACACGCTGGCTGCCCGGCCGCCTGTCCGCCTCAATGACGTCATGTTGACTCTGGTGGAGGAGCTGCACTGGCAGAAGTTTATCGTGTTCTACGATATTGAGTATGGTAAGTGATTGACACATTTGCAGTTGCTTTGCTTTGGCTTGAGGAAACAGATTTTCTGGCCATCAAACATTACAAGTTAAGATCCTGATGAATTATGGACATTTTGGAGGAGTATTGCAGATGGAAGTTCAGATAGATTTTGGCCTGTGAGAGTTGTAATTTGTTGTAGAAATTAAACATTTTCAGTGAAATGTAGGTTTTCCGTGTATGGGTTTGGAACTTCATCAATTTGAAGTCTTTAAATTAGACTAGCATATCTTGATGTACATCAGGAAGTGAGATACTCTTTTAAATGTAGTGATTTTTACCTTCCTGTGTCTGTAAAATGTTATGAATTTTACAACTGGCTTTCCGGGACGATGGGATGATGATGGATGTTTTCTCTCACATGCTGAGAAGAAACGTCTGTACTTCCCTTCAGATCCATTTAGAACTGTTTGCTTTGGACTCATTTGATGCTGTTGGTAATCTGGAATTTTCTGGTAGACTGTGTAACCATTTAGAGACTAAGATTTTTTAAATTGTTTATTTGAGAGTCATTGTCACTGAGCAAATATGTGCTTTAGACGTTGATTGCAAAGCTGCTGATTTACCATGTCTCATTAAAACAGCACTAAGACAAAGCTTGAAAAAGGTCAACTTAATATTTATTGTATATATAAATATATCACTTTTTCTGTTTTTACAGAGTCATATGTATATGGCTTTAAAAAGTAATTTGGTGATATTTAGTTGATAACGATAGTTGCATGTTTTTACAGCCACGTTCAAGTTTTTCTCAAGCTCATTATCTTTCTTTACACACATTTAAAACATCAATGAAAATTTTACTTGGGATTATAGGTTGTGGGTTGAAACAACACAGTATAGTTCCATCTTAACGTTCTGTGTAAAACCATGCTACACAGCGAGGTGCCAGTCTCACCTGCTTTACTAGACAGAACCAATAGTTACATGATGATACCCCCTGTCTATGCACGTACAGAAGAATGCAGCATCTATGTGAACAGAAAACTTCTTTGCATATAAGCAATAAAGGTATTTCAGTTTTGGCCAATTTGCATAAAGCATTAGCCTAATTTTATCTTCGTTTGATGCTGACGGTAATCTCAGAGCACAGAGACATTTATTTATTGCTGCTGTTCAACTTCCTCAACGAGCAACCAAGGAAACGAGAACTGCCAACATTAGTTTGCAGGCTAGACTGTTAGCTACTCTGCAGTGATCAGCTTTAAAGGTCACCTGCAGAGGCCCTCATCAACAGGTATATGCTAAATGATGTACTTATTCTGTGACACCAAAGCCCTGTGTTAATACAGATGTCTTTCTAATTTAACTAAAAAGTATCATTCTCATGATATAGAACATTTTACAGTTTTTACTTTCTTAATGTTGGAGCCTGTTTGAGAGTTTTCCGTTTTCAGCTCAAACCTAATATTTCTGAGGATAGAAACAAAAGTCACAACATGTCAGAGATAACTATGAGACATTTAACTTAACCATAAAAGGCGGTTACATCTGCATAACCATAACCATGGATTTAAACCTGAAACAATTCTATTGTAGTCTGTCGTGTCTGCAAAACTACTCATGTTGCATTTTTGTTTGTTGGAAAGCATACGTTTACCCCTTGTTGTAAATGCATGTGGAATACATACATGTAGAGAAATAAACGAAAAAGTATTCAGAATAGCTGCAGGCTGCGTGAGCGGATGTTGCAGTAAAACTTCAGAGATCGACTCTCCTGTCGCTTGTATTTGTTTGGAATAGCTTACTTTGACTGTATCTTAATGAAATCACATTAGGCTCAATGGATTTTTGAGTGTAATCAATACAGGATGGTGGCAATTACAATATAAAGATATAGACAGATGCAGGCATTTAGCCTCTCTGATAGTCTTATCCAGAGTGATTTAGAGTAAGTGCATCAGTAGCTGTGGGCCAGGATCTGAATCCTTTAATAACGAACCAGTGGTTCACTGAACATTAAGACCAAAGTACAACAGAGAGGCTGCAGAGGGGAACTTATCTTCTCCTGCATCACATCGTCTGGCTGTGGAGATCCATAAATACTCATTTGTGAGTGCTTCTGCGGTGTTAACTTGAACAATATTAAAACTCTTCAGTCTTCAGTAACAAATTGGATTTGTTTCATTCTAGCCTCCTTTGCCTCCTGCCTACTTCCCATCTCAAGGAGGGGAACATTTGTCCCTTGCCTATTCAAAATGCAATGCTAGTGATCTAAACTTCCAATAGCAGGCATTCAGGGACTTTCAGTGGATTTCAACCCGCACAGAATCTTCAATCTTTAAAGTCAGGAAGAGTCAAGAAGAGACAGTCTGTAATCAACTCTTGACACTTTGTTTAGTAAAATGCATCCTAAAACTAGCTTTGTTTGAGAATGTCGTGGCAGATACCGATATCTTTATTTTAGAATGAAAAAAACAAACAATTATACGATATCAAGACACAACATAAACATGTTATAAACATATGGATAAGGATCCCTCCATTAAAAACAAACAAACATGGGCAATATACAGTCTGAACAGAAGTGGGGTATTTTACAGTTCAAGGGAACACGTCAATGGTCTTTGATTGTATTCTAAGAGAGACATTCTTTTAAAATGACCTCAAACATATCTTTGCCATGTTCTTGGACATGCAATTCCTTGTTACAGCCTGCCAACATATGCAATGGTACCAATATATCTGTGATAAGGTCATATCAGCTGATGAGGTGGTCCAGCTCTGCAGATCAGCCCTTAATTACAACAATGGTCAGCAGCAGCAGTCCTAATTGTCTTGTTCCTTTCAGGTGAACATTTGAGCCCTCATCTCTACTGGCACAATGGAACTCACATTATAATATAGTTACCATGTGCAGTAAGATTTCTCTGCAACATAACACTGCCTTCACCCTCTATGTAATGAGCGCAGCTATTAGTGATCTAACAATCATCTTTTCAGCCTGTGAGCTGCCTCTTCACTTTATAGCTTCCATATCACAGCAAAGCGCAGCGCCATTAACCAGACCTCTGTGACGATGATGCACCCTTGATGTTTTCATTATTTTACCCAGTGTGCTGTGCTCTTTGTTTGCTCTCTTTGTAATGGTGCAGTACCTTAGTCATTGTTCCTGTGTCTTGTCCAGTTGTTGCCAGTTAAGTCGACTGAGCGTCGCAGGCACATAATGGAATTTAATAACGAGATTGAAAGAATCAATCAGTGTTCTTGATCACTGAAACATTTTCCTCTAATAGACTCGGCTGCTGATGCTAAAAGTAAATGGACTTGTATTTTATACGTGATAAATAAACAGAGTCGTAAATATAATGCGAAACGCCAACAGCTGCTTTTCAGTATTGGTGTGTTTACAGGGATTTTTTTTCTTTCTTTTTTTTTTTTTTTAAAAGAGTGTTGACAAGCCTATCTTTGGACAAAACAGATGTTGTGCTCTGTCAAGCTTCCCTCCAGCTCTGATATGAACAAGTGTCAAGAGGAGTGATGCGAGCTGAGAGTAGAACCCCTGAACTACCTCATAGCAGAGAACTCCCACAGATAACACCACCGGTAGGTGTGGACAGTGCGGTTGTGACTGCAGAGGGTGAATAAATAGACCAGACCCTCGAGGATCCCAGCAACTGTGAACATTATACCCGTTAAAGATGGAATGGAGAAATCGCAGATACATTCTGAAACCAGAAATAATTCAGCTAAGCTGTCAGTAAATGATGTCATGTCCTCTCTCTTGGCAATAACTTGGACGGTAATTGTCTGGAAGAAACTGATGGATTTTCTCTGCCAAACTAAACTGACCGCAGGTGAAATCAACACCATTTGGGCTCCTTCAGTGCATGGAGAAGCTTTTTATGATTTAACTTTTTTTTTTGACTCCTTTTCAAAGTATTGACTTACTTTTTGTAACATGCTGTTAAAGTTTTATGATGTTTTGACATATAAATCCCCCCGAAACCTTAAGGGAAGTACTCAAAAGTACTGGAAGAAAATGTTATACAGGATTTGTTCACAAAAAAACAAAAAAAAGAAATTATAAGAAGAAATGCATCCTCTCTCTTCCCTCTAGTGGTACTTAGCCATTGTCCAGATTTTGAGATATCTGCCTTTGTAATGTAATTTAATGTGTGGTGTTAACAGCTGATATGTATTGACATTGACAACATGCATTATTAGAAATGAAAATGCATTCACCTCCCTCCATTGGACTAGGTGAAAACTCAAATCAAATCATCAAAAGTATTTCAGTGTTGCATTAAGTATTCATGGGAAAAAAAAGAAGTAAAGACTATCCTCTCATGGATGCCAACAGGATTTATTTCATCACTCGAGTAAATGCAGTTAAGATGCAGTTATGCAGGCGAATGCATATTTATTTTATGTAATGTATATTTATGTTTTATTTATGTAAAGTATGTACATTTTTAATGTATATTTACATCGGTGTGGGGGCAAGGACACTATTATAAATGATTTACACACTGTAACAGCAGTCTGTGATGTTAGCTCCATCCATTATCTCACTCATGCATGGTTGTTTAAGTAAGAGAAAACATGAACTGGCAGAATAACAACATTAGATGACAAGTTACAAGTGATCAAGTTACATTACGCCAACAAGTGTGCAGTTATTCCTTTAACATGCAGAAATTGAAAAAAAAAAATCCTGATATATTCTTTGGCTGGGACACAAACTAGCTGGTGCTGTCTTGCTGTGGTTGCTTTTTTTTTTAGCAAAGCTCTGTAGGATCTTTTGCTTCAAGTGGTCATGCATAGGACTTATTGATTGTATTGATATGATGAGCCCATTATAATTTCCAGAGCTTACATTATTAGCATTTTTAGCTACAACGTTCTCTCCAGTGTAATCCGTGCCTTGACCAGGTGCAGCTATGTTCAGTTGCTATGTGTATATATACATAATACACATTATATTCTCTGCTACTTGTAAGGAAGCAACATCAATATAAAGGAAACAGAAACATGGATGTTCACTACAGTCAGTAGCTACTAAGAGAAGTGTATGAACAGTCAGTGGCTACCAATAGAAGTCTATGAACAGTCAGTGGCTACAGTAGAACTCTGGCTCACTCTTTTCTTGATCATGTAAATCAGCATCTCTCAAACCTCCCTCTCAAAACAACTATTTCAACAAAGTGATGTCATGATTCAGTGACTGCACAGCTTGCTTCTCCACGCATATTACATCCGAAATGGATTTTGGAAAAGAATACTCTTTTGCAGTTGCAGCATTTGCCATTTTTTTTTTTAAGTCTAAAAGTAACACCTGGCATCTGACACTTGTTCAAGGCAAATGCCAATTGAGTTTTGTTGTACTTCTTTATTTTGTCAATTCTTAGTAGTATTTTTTAAAATTAAATTGTATTATATTATTTATTATATCCTTCTCCTCCTTCTGTCGGTTTTCCGTTCATATTTAATTGTCCCAGGTTACAGAATATGTTTGCTAAACAGCACACAACAAAAGACAAACCTCGTCTTTGGACTTAATCACACATGCAGCGTTATCAATCCAGTACCCTTTACATTAATCCTCTCTAATTCCTCTCATTCTAGATCCTCTCATCCATTTACACGTTACAATTCTCGTGAAAATCCATTCAACCCTTCAAATTTCATAGTTAATATGGGACCTAGAACGAAAGCCAACTTTTCTCTGATGTAGCCATAAATAGCATTTAATGACTAAAGTTAAATAAAGAAACCACAAAAGTTGGACCAACTTTTAATCCATGGGCACTCATCACATCCTCTTTTAACCCCTCGTGTTTCTCTTCATCTTCATCTTTCTCCTCGGCCCGTGTGATGAGCGATACCATTATGAGTGTGAGCTGAGCAGGAGGCTCATTTATTCAGCTTACAGCCTCATTGTTGAGGGATACAAGAAGCAGATGGGCTTTTTCGTTTGGCTGTCTGGCTGTTATAGGCTGAGTCTGTGCGGACTGACCAGGACTGTCAGCCGGCTGTGATGATGATTAAAGGAGCTCCTCTGATCCTAGCCTCCTCACTCCTCTCATCCCTGCTTGCGACCTTCCCTGCTCCGTTTTAAAAGGGCAATAAGTAAGATGTTTGCTGCCTCATAGCACAAAATGACGATTATAAATCAATGGGAAGATGCTGTTCAACACTAAGAACACACAAATACAGACCTTCCATAGGTTTTCGGATGTTTTAAAAAAAGTTTTTTGCAAGCCCACATGTAAGGAAGCAGCACTGGAGTTTTAGGACTTTTCATTTTGATGTGTTATCGATAGAAGATGTTTCCTTTCAGGGTGAGGGGTGCTACAAACATACGAAGGGTGATAGAGCTGAATAAAGGTTAATAAAGGTCAATAAAGGTTATTGCCTCCCTCATGGCCTTTTAATAATATCGGTTTTCCAGACAATGTCCTTTTTCCTTGCTCTCCCCCGTCATTTTTCTATTCCCTCCTCTTCCTCTCTCTCCACCACCTGGTTTTGTTCACATTTGCTATCTCCTAATTCCCTCCTCTCTCCGACTCTCTGTTTCCATCATCCTTACCTCAAACAGTCTCTAGCTATTTTCCTCAGCATTTTCATTTTGTCAGTCATGTCTGCTGACCCGCGCAGTTGAGGCAAAATGTGCCTTGTACTTGAAGTGACACCATCGGGGGGGTTGGGAGAGTCACTTTTGAAAACTTACTCTTCCAAGGAGGAAAACAAAATGGTGTGCATGCTGAATTTTGTGGCTGTATCTGCAACAGGGTTTATTTGAGAGAGTCACGGTATCTGTTAAATGAACTGTTTTTTCTAAAAACAAGTGGAAGTGAAGCAGCGGCAGGGGTGAGATAACTCTCCTCCTTTTCAATCCGAGTATGCTAAACAGCTTGAGCTTTCCTTGCTGGCCGCACTTTTTTCCCAATTTCCCTCGAGGAAATTCTGTTTCTGCTTTATAAGGTACGGTCACCAGCCTGCATCTCGCCCCACGACGTGAAGAGCCAACTGAATTCACAGTTGGAATTTTCCTCCAGAAGCCTAAAAACAGTTGGTAAAGAACAGATACTGTAGTTGCTGCTTAGGCTTCCCGGGAGCAATTTAAACCTCCCCATTGCCATCCACGTTGGCAGCTAAGATATTTTGAGGGTCAGGGATGAGAAATAGTACAAATTTGTCCTTTTTGGTGTAAATTCTGGAGATTAATTTTGCCAAGGCATAAAATATTCCAAATATACTTTCTGCAGAGTCATTCTATCTGGAAATAGCAGGGGAATTAATAGAACCGTATAAATGCCACGTGAATCATGCAATTCAAGTATTCAAGGAGAAATGTGTCAGAAAGCTTATATACAAAGAAATCAAATCAAATTGTTTTGTTTTTTTGGTGTAGTGGAATTGTGTTACACTGACTGTTGTTTCTCTTTTTGTGTAACAAGGGCAGGCTGGATGATAGACGGACACACCTTTATGTATAATGCAGTATAGAACAGCAGCACCAGAAAATCCAGCCTCGGGTGTGAGACGCTAAAACAAACTGAACATCATAACTTCATGAAGGAGGACTGTTGTATTAGATTGCATTCTGTTTGGCCAGGTGCACTGCAACTTTTTAATCCTTCAGGTAATACGCCTCACATGTATATAGTACAGTATATTTATTATATTATATTATATTATGTATTATATTATATATTTTTTTTTCCCTGTCAATAATCCAGAGCTTCCACTAGAGGCTGAATTACTTAGTACGATACAAAACCGTTTGCAGGAACAATCAATGATAATGACTTGCTAATTTTAGTGTCTCACCATTAGGTCATTAAAATTAAAAGGTTTTCTTCCCTCTGGACAATCAATACACTGATTAAATTTAAAAGCAATCTGCATTTTAAAAAATGGGCTTTTTGTCAGGGGTGATGCCTGAAGAAACCACCAACACCCTCAGCACATTGGTAATTTTTTTTCTTTTTTTTAAACTTTGACTAAAGGTTGTCAACTCCACTTTACTGCAGTTTATTAACAAGGCTATAGAATGTACTGTAGATAACTGGATAATGCAGGGGTTTAGTGTGTTAAATGTTTGGGTGTACAAACCCTCCATTAGGAGACACCAAAGTGCCTTGTCATGTTAGTGTTGAGAGATTTACCGAATAACAAACCAGGATTATTTAGCGTGGCCCATAGTAAGAGAAAGAAAAGAGAGAGTGAAGAAGAAGATCACCAGCTGCACACACACACGCACACACACACACTTAGAGGAGGATGGATTTCTATCCCTCTTTGTGGGTATCAATATGGCGGCGCCGCTCGGCTACACTGAGCATGACGCAGCAACTCAGCTGCATCAAATCTGCAGACCTCATATCTCACACTGGCTGCACAACTGCCAGCCGACCGCATGGTTGGACAGACAAGCTGCAGTGAGCTCTGGGAAACTGTGTTTTTCATCAAAACCCAATCAGAGGCAGCTGTCAGGCGGAACAGAATTCCGTGCTGGGGCGAAACATGGATAAAGACATTGACATGGAGACTGGAGTGTGAGTCCTGGGGGTAAACAAACACCCACAAACCAGCTAAAGGCAAACTTATTTCTCCCTCTCCTTGTCTATAACGCATACTAGTGTAGCTCATAATGTGTTTTGTGCGTGGCTGTGGGAGCATGTTCAAGAGGAAATACATGTGAAGACCTCATTTAACTTATTTTCATATCAGTGGTCCCCTTAATTAATGCATGAAAAAACAGCCCTTTCATTTATTTCAGTGAGATCAGTTCAGCAGTCTGGGTCAACCTGCAAACATATTAAGCCTGACTCATTTTTGTAAAGTGAATGCCATATTTCTACTGATCACACACGTGTTTCCTCAAACCTGACTGGCTGCCACTTCTGGCGTGTGTTGGGTCGGAACCCCTGCTTGCTGTAGAAATCTTGGCTGTATTCAGAGAGGTCACTAGAAAACAGTGTGATGTCTTCTGTTTCTCTGGAGAAATGGGTCCAGCTACAGCTTTGCAGACCCTTACAAACCACAGCGCCTTACAAGCCATGTCCCAATTCAAAGTGTTGCACATGTTGGTAATTTGTGAGTAGCCAAAGAAAGAAGACCGCTGCAGGGATCAAACAAGGCATCCCACAGAACATGCCCACTCTTACATGTTAGGGTGGCTCAGAATGACAATTTATCAGCAACTTTAAAGGTGAAGAAATAACTAGAACCAAGTCAAGGATTTTGAGCGACAACGATATAAGACTTTTCAATACAAAAGGGGGAAAAAAAAGAAGGAAAACAAATTAATTAGAAATAAATAAATAAATAGAGGACTTTTTTTTCTTCTTTTTTTTTCACCTACCTTCACATTTGTCCTTGATGTTCGTGCTGCATCTGGCGTTATGATATTCATGTCTCTGGAGGAGCTTTGTCAAGTCTGGGGGGAAAAAAAACAAAAAAACTGGCAGGTTTACAATAAGATAATGATTAGCTGCACACTGGAAAATGTGTGGGATCCAGTTTTCTCTGAGCTTGAACAATATCAGGTATTAAGGCTGAAACAGAGCAGTTCATGCAGAGTGTTGATCAGTCATGTCTAAGTTGCACAATTTTGTGTCTGACAAAAATATATCAATTTTACAAGTCTGTGGATAATAATTGGCTACGTTTAGGTTTAGGGATGCATTTGTTTTGGGTTAGAGAGGAGCCTCGTCGCTGTAGTGTTTCAATCAGACAATAGGAGATTGCTGTACACTGTGACATTTATAGTGTTGTGCAGGCTTGACAAAGGAAGTTGTTTGAAGATTGAAATAAAAGTCATCTTGAGAGAGCTGCTCAAACTACTTTCATACCTCTGCACAGCTGACCAATAGCAGCTTTAAGTGGAGGTGCTTACCAGATTGTCCGTTTCAGAAAACTTATGAATTTTGTGGATGCAGAGCCCGAAAAGAAAATGTTCAAAATGTAGGTCTGTTGGAAGTCCTTTTTTCTAAGATTCATTACGTAGCCAGGAGTTTATGAATGTTTTGGTCATGTTCTGCTCTGAGTCCTCTTCTCCATACATTCTCCCAAAATAAATACAAAAATAAAATCTCCACCCTGTTTTGTGAATTCATTTTCTAATAGAGTTTCTATATTTCTTTTGGCCGTTTTACTGGAGGAACCAGTTTAAATGATTTTCTACAGGAAATTTTGTTGAAAAATTATGAAATTATGGAAGTGTTTAATATCCGTTACTCATTGTATTTCCTAACCTGAAGATCTGAATGATGTTCCAAACTGTTCACCACACTGTCCGGAATATAATTTAGCTGGGAAACCATTGAACTTTCATGGACGGTGTCCAGAAATGCTGCTGCCAGCTTAAATAAGCTTTTAATCAAGGAAAAACTCCCCAATCATTTGACAAAGTACAGAGGGTCTAACCTCAGTTTCATCAGTGGTAGGTCAGCCATTCAGTTGTCATCTTAACTAATATGTAATGACTTGGAGCTAAAGTTATTGCTGCATATCTTTTTCATCTCAAAAGTTTATTGCCTGTCCATGCATTCTTTTCATATTCCAGTCCCTCCTCTGTCTCTTCTTCATCTGAACACAAAGTGGCCGGGCCAAGGAGCCGCTTGTCAATGTTCTCCTGCTAATTCTCTAAACTGTACAATTATTTACACCATACGCTTTCCTGTCTCCTGAGGAATAAATCCATCTCATTTTGACACGAGCGAATTCTGAGCTGCTTTTCCTAAACTCCCCCTGAGGAGGAATGAAGACCAAAGCAAAGATCAATCACGGAGAAGTGATTCAGGGGTAAAGAGGTAAAGCAGAGAGACGGAAGAGAAAAAGGAAACCGTGTTTGGGGAGGGGATGAAAGGGAATTGTGCTCAGGTCTCTGATGTGTTTCATTTGTGAACCTCACGTGTGCTTCTGCATTTATGCCCATACCGAAGGGAAATCTGTACGGAATCGCCTCAGTGTGGGAGAGATCTGGCATGAGAGAAAACACAACAGTGTTTGGTTCCACACTTTCCGGAGGATGGTTTGATTTAGTTCAGAAAAGGTCTCCGACAGTGAAGAAGCAATCGCATAATTGTATTGATGGATCACACTTGAAACGAATGATGTAATTAACCTGCTGCTCAGCTGCAGAAACTAATTTAAATACATATATTTTAAAGAAGGACACAGCTACATGCAGTGATCTTTCATTCACCGCACTCGTGTCAGAACACGTCTCAGTCTTAAGGGCTTTTGTAAGGGTCATGTTAATAGGTAAAACTAACGTTAGAATGCTCATGCTGTGTGTCTACATGTCACAGAATGAATTTTCTCCGGGTGAAATCTCTCTGTGTTATGCAGAGCTTCTCATAATCAGTTTGCCTAATTACAAAGCAGGAAAGACAGAATGAATTATACATGAAGGTCTCAATATTATGCATAAAAGTGGAATTTAATTCGGTTAGAATGTCAATGTGATGATTTGAATGTACGAAAACATACATCCTTGTTCATTTAATTATAAAACATACTACCTGACCGAGCTCACTACTTTATCAACTTCTCCTAACTTCACTTAAGCAGAGAGGGTCCTGCTGCTGTCTGATAATGTTTTGCTGCAGGTGAACATGTATAGCCTGCCTGAGGGCTTCATGCATCTTTAAACCACTGTGTAAAATGAAATAATTAACTGACAGCATTAGGCTGTTTTGAATCCACCTCCCCTTGCTCGGTGCGTCTTCTCTTGGCCCCCGTATTTTGCTGTTTAATTACAAAGGACATGAATGGATGCTTCTCCGTCAATTGAACTCCACTGTCAAACCCTGTTCACCCCTCATTGGACTAAACTCTCCGTGAGGATTAACCCAGTCTGAAAGCCATTTAGAGAACCTCGTGTTGCTTCATACATATTTAAGGATGCACAAAGGCAAGACAAAAAAAAAGATGTTAGACAACGGCTCATTGGTTCTTAGCTCGTTAGTCATGTTGTCTCCATAGGAAATGGTGAAAACACGATGATGCCTCTGTTTGACTCTGACCCTCTCTGAACACTTTTTTTGGAACTTTTTTTTACCCTCCTGTTGTGTTCCGGTCAAATCTGACCGATTTCATTTGTCTGACATTAGGTTCCATGACTTTGTTCACGCACGGCATCTGAATAAACACAATCAATTTTGAGAATTTTTGTTAGATTTTGTGTATTTTATTGAACTTGTACACACCCTCGGTGTTCCCATTAGACACGCCCCTTTTTGGCTTCCATGGCAAATGCACTCTTTAGCATCTGTGTGTGCTTTTCTAATACATTCCAACCGTCAAACAACCCTTGGATTAAGTCTAGGCACAGGAATAACTTAGTTAGACTTTGGAAAAAGGTTTATTGAGTTTGGTTTCACACGGGAATCTAAAGCTATCTTGTGTGTGACTCACCACTTAACCCCTCCAACATTCCCCCTCCTGGGTGTTTCTTGCTCTGTATGCCACATCAGATGGAGCAGTCCCTCTGTTTGTCTTTGCTTGATGTGGATGAGTTGACTTGGGCGCTCCTTTAAATCCTGATGTGTCTCATACAGACGCTAAAGGGTACCCTCTGCATCCGGATGAGACGCAGAGGGACGCGACAAGCAGGCAATATTTAACACACTGGGAGTGATACAGGGCTAATATTGCTATTCGTCAGTGCTATTAATCTGTGTGAGTCTAAGTGTTTGTAGTCATTCTGGCTGTATTATCATTAATTAATCAGGCATTCAGCTGTCTGTTTTGAATGGAGTCATATTGTGTGGACACCTGCTGTCTCCATATGTAGTCCAGCTCTCTCTTTTTCTCTCACCTTCTCCTTGATGTCTCTTCATAAGATGTTTTCTAATTGGCCGTTGATGGTAGCATCACAGGAATGAAAAGGCGAGGTCAAAAGGTCCCCCCCCCCCTTACTTGATAACACAAAGCTCTCTGAAACTGGATGCTGCCAAATATCTCATGCAGCCGGCTCCGTGACTAGCAGCTCCTCTACCTGGTGACTCATATTCATCAAATCTCACACTGCTGCAATTTAGACAGCTGCGCGTAGGCTGCCGTTTTAATACCTTTCCCCCCTTATTAAACAGCCTCAAGCTAATTTGTGCAGGTTTAATGTTTGAAAAATGTTGCTAGAACAAGAAAAAAAACTTTTTTCTAGCAGCTGAACTTCAATGCATGAATTGATGTCTCAAAGCACTCTCTCTTCCACACTATTCAATTTGTAAAATATTGCCTCAGCGTAAAGTTGGCGAATGGAAGTAATTATCACACACTGGATGAAAAATTAAAGAAAATTACTCAACAATTAACTGTTCTATAAAAGTGAGCTACATTTCCTTCTGCAGTCTTAAGGAAATATTCAAACACTGTAAAGACTTTTCATAAAACAGGCCTGCCTATGCAATGAACATGTTTATTTTGAGAAGTTTGGACACGGTTCCCCATGTGTCAAACTTCTGACAGGTACAGTACCTGCAGCTCTCTTTTCAAGATCCATCATCTTCGTGTCTCCGAAGCCATATGTAGAAAGCTCGAATGCATTTGATGGTTTTTTGCAGGTTTTCTTTCAAGGATACTTTCACACCATCAATGGCTGCATTTTTACTCAGGCCATTAGTTAAAGAATGGGACAATGACACCGTGCCATCTGTCACCGCCACTAAGAGTCACCGATGTAGAAAATGACAAGCTTTGTGTTTTAATGAGCCCAAAGATATTAGAGACATGTCTGTCTCCTTTTGTGTACCTCTGGTCTCGGGATGGTTTTTATGGTTTTTTTTCAAGGCCTTTTAGCCCTAATGATGGAGCACCTTAATATTAAGTGAATGAAGTTTAGGCAACAAGGAGAAAGACCAAAATACATGCAAGTGGACAGACTGGAATAGTTCACACATGCATTACCTCCATGAAAGAGGTATTTTCACCTGTGTGCTTTTATTTGCTTGTTTGTTAGTAGCATTATGCAAAAACCACTGGACAGATTTCCATGAAACTTGGAAAGATGGGGCATGTGGCAGAAAGGAAACCAATACATTTAGGTGCAGAATGGGAAAGAGGGATTTTAATTTTAATTTTATACATAACATTGTCAAACATTGAAAGATCTAATCAGACATGCTCATGTTCAGCCTTGGCAGAGGCATGTATTCTATTGTGTGTCATTCTAGTTCATAACGTAGAGGTGCACAGGCTTACGGGCATTTATAAAAAGTTGAAACAAATTTAACTGGAAGTTCATCGAGATCGATAGCATGAAGGGGAAATTCTACAGTTACCAGGTTTCAAACTACCAGATACAGCCTATCAGCAAATGCTGAGAAGTCTCCAACTGGTCGCTGTGGTTTGAAAAGATGAGCTAAGTGGTCTCAAAATTCACCAAAAACATTGTGTTTACTTAAAACACATCCAAACTGATCAATTCCCCATCTCACAACCATTATAATGTTGGCTAAGCGTAATATTCAGTGTTTGTTAAATAGTTGTGGCTTTGAGAAAAGAAAAACCCCCACAAAAAAACCAACAATAACAGGTCAATGGTGTCTAAAGTTTTAGTATATTCAAACATGACACGCAGTTTATCACAAGCATCTCTGTCCAAGGTTCACTTTCACAACTTCAAGAAAAGCTCTGGATGGATTTTCACTCCATTCACCTTGATATTAGAATTAAGATGGAAGTATGGATATAAAAAAAAAAAATGTGTATAATAATCCACATTCTGCGCAGGCATGAAAAGCAAGGACCTTGGAGTCATCCTTGATCTGAATGCATTGCTGATTACTGACTTTCCTATCGTCAGTAGCAACTGTAAGGAAATTGCAGTTCTCACCACGAATCCTCTTCTGCGAGAGCGGCTGCAGTTCCCCAGCAGCGTGACGTGGATTCAGAGGGACAAGATGACGGAGTGAACAAGAATAGAACAAGGAAGCGGAGAGAAATGGCGAGAGTGCTTTCATGCCTGATTTCTCTCTCGTCTTATTCCTTATTTATTCAGTGACAGTGGTACTAAGTCACAGACAGGAAACCTCATAAGAAGACTCCACTCTGGATACTGGATCATTTTCACAGTTGTCTATAGCAGCAGCTTTTGATGTTAATGTGTAGAAATTAGACAAATAGTCAAACTTGATACAACACCGCTTTGACTGCTTCCGTTCAGCTGCATAACCATAAAAATATTTAGGCCTCCAAATGATGGCTGATTAGCTGCCATAGCAGCTTCTTGCCTCAAAGGGTGAACATTTCCTGAGCTTCACTGAGAACCGGGAAGAAGGGCAGCGAAACCACAAGTCCAAGTGGTCTTATTTTCAAAAAGACTACTGAATGATTTCTCCAAGTTCATTCAGCCAGTTGCTCTTAAGCTCTTGTGACAGGCCACCAAAATAAAAGCATTTGAACTTTACAGCCAGCAGAAGATTTTCTTGGATTTGCTTTTTCACGTCATTACAGTTTAACGGATTTTGACTTGTTAAACAGAGCAGCAGGAGAAGGGAGTGAACTCTATTCCTTTTTTTTTTTAAATACCTGCACCATCCACTCTATAATAGTTTGTGTAACCTCTTTTAGGAAGTCTCTCTAAATTTAGATTGTCACTTGCATTGAAGGTTTCCCTGCAGGTATTTGTCACAAATGAAGTGTGATTTTTTTTGAATGAGTGATTCTAAGACCAACAACAGACTGGTAACAAACCAGAGGGATCACACAGACTCAATAGACTGGGAGGAAAGAGTAAGGAGACACAGCTGTCACGGCTCCTCCCTGTCCTGCTCTCTCCTGCTGGTCAGGCTCAAATGCAGACACCTGTGGGGAGCTCCATGCAGAGCTTATTCAAGACAGCAAAAGCATTCTCCAGCTGTCACCTCTCCATGCCTTTATTTTGTCATTGTTCACTGTTATATTTACTTTCATAATAAAACACATGCAAACCTGTGTCTGTTCCCCTCCTTTGTCACTTGCTATGAGCCGGCTTGTGACAAGTGGGGGCTCATCAGGGAGTTGAACCCGGGACCCCCTCACACCCGGAATTGAGAATCGTGCTCCTAGAAAAATGATGCAGGCGAAACCAATCAGACAATCAAGCAGGAGGGTAAAAAGTAATCGTAATGGTCTCTCCTTCCCTATCCTACTCTACCTCACCCTCCCCTCTCATCCTACTCTGCCTTTACATTTCTTTTCTGTCTCAGCATAACCTCCACTTTCCCCCTAAAGTCACTCTGCAGTTGTCTGCGTATTGTGCTCTCTTCCTGTGTCATACTATTTGTCTCTCTATCACCATCTGTCTCCCTTGGTGTCTCACTTTCTTTGCTGTCTGTACATGTCACCCTCTCATTTTACTGACCATTTGGGGTTTTGCATGTTTTTGTGCTCTGACACTAAAACATGATGTGATGAGAGCGGAATGCATTGTAAAGCCAGATGACACACACACTTATTTCTGTGTGTGCGTAGGTGGGCTGTTAAATATGCATTTTTGGGCAGAAACATGGACACACACGAGATCAGACACATTCCATGACCTGACATGTGCGTGATGTCAAGCTCACCATTATTGCCTACATGTATTCAAGGGGGGGGAAAAAAAAAATAAGACAAATGCTTCCACGTTTGTCCTCATTAAGTGCACTCTGTCTCTCTTTACATAAATTTGCATGCATATATGTAAATGTTGACTGGGCCTCGTGGGAGTCAGGTGTTACACCTTCTGTCGCACAGTACCTGCACACCAAAAGGAAAAACGACTGAAAATGTTCCGTGCTCATCTTGTCGGGCTCTTTACGTAATATAACTGATGCAAGCTCATAAACGACCCTCACCCCACACCCCCTCTCCATATACAAGGTTTTTAATTTATATGCACAGAATGCACATAGTTAATAAAAAAAAACAACCTTTTCTAGTTTGTCTCGCAAAATAAAAACCGATTTGTGTATCAACTCTGGACTTTCACATCTCTGGCTGGTGTGAAACTTGAAAATTGTCCTCCGACAGAAAACCCCAACATCAGTCAGTTCACCGAATGCCTTGGGAGCAAAGGAGGCAGCAGTCAGGGGTTCATACGGACGCACAGGAGGAGTCCACAGAAGGAGGACGATGGCAAGATGGCGCCATCGCATGGCAGCTCACGACCAGCTACTCTCCTCAGGCTGTTTCTGTGTCGGCTGTCGGTTATCTGGTTCGACAAGCAGCCAGTGTTACGAGTCGCAGACCTCACTGGATATACAACAGGACATAAGGCTGGCATGCCGAGAGACTGGGTTTGGCAAGCTACTTGGAAAGTGTAGTGAGTTACTCTACTTTAAGTAAAGCTCCACTACACTGAAGCTACCCCCCCAGAGAAATGGAGCAAGCTAAGCTGCAGCAACATGACGGATCTTTACTACATTGAAGCTATTTTTGTTTTTGGGGCTTGAGCAGAGGGGTTAAGAGAGTGTGATTTGCATACCTCTATACAAATGAAAACGCAACTCTTGTGGTTCGGAGATCAGCTCTGGAGCTTCAGATATAGTGATGAGGCTTGCAATGATATTTTCAATGCAGACAGAGGCACTGGTGAGAGCGAACAAACCACCAAATCTCAGTTTCTTACTGTTACAGCATCGGACATGGTCTTAACGGCCACTCTTGTAACTTAGTAATTTATTTTGTCATTTAATTCGGAGCTCTTGTTGCACTGAATGAATGCCTTTTACTTTTTTTTATGCCCAGTCCAGGAGAAACCAGAGCATAAAAATGAGACTCACAGACAGAATTAATTTATTGCTTTTCCCCTGGCATCATGGTGGGCAAGATGCACCCAAAATAACAAACAAAACAAGCTCCTGATGTCCACTCTATAACTTACCTGATCAACAAAGTAAAGGAAAGAAAATACGTAAAAGTTACCCAACACGAAATAGGAGAAACTCCCCAAATGACGAAGTCATCTAATCAGTAATAAACTCAAGGCGATAATGCACACAAAGGCACTGTCAGGTTGGAACCACGGGAGAAGAGGAGCCACTGCTGCGATCCACAGATGCCATTTTAAGGAGGCACCATCAGTCTCCTGTCCAATCCCCAGCCTCCACCTGGAGCTCAGGAAGGACAAGGAACATAGCGACAGCATCACCCCCAGGCAGGGAGGGAGAAACACACAAAGAACACAATAGCAAATGCAAATTATGACTCAGGGTCATAACACTTGTAAAAGCCATGTGTTAATAAGCAGGATTACCCCATTTAGCCCCTCCATTCAATACACTTTGATTGCAATGCAATCAAGAGGCATTGGAGATGGAATTAAATCTTGTTCTGTGACATACTACTGAAATGTTTAAAAGGCCCCAAAGCAGCTTAATCAGTAAACAGCAATATAAAATGGCTGCTGAAGTACTTCAAAACCCTGCTCTTTGTACATTAATACATCCTTACTATGCTATGTGGCCAAATTGAACACTAATTAAATCAATAATGCAATGATGCGAAACAATTCTTCACAGTGCAAATTTAATATTGCCTTCACGATACACAGATATATATGCAGATAGAGTAAATATCAATACACATCCAACATTCAGACAAAATGTGATTTTGCAAACAAACGGTTCAAACATCAGTGAAGGCCTATAGATGTTATACGTCTTTCTTCCCACAGATTTGTTCTGTTTTTCTGTGCTTTCTGTCCCTCAGAAAGTCCCTTTATTTCCTTCATTTGTTCTCTTTGGTGTTCCCGTTTCTTCCCTGAGATTTAGGAATCATTTTCTCTCTCTCTCTCTTTTTTTGTTGTTTTTTTTTGTTTAATCTCTGCAGAGTGGCAAATGTTCAGTTGTGCATTTCACAAAGCGACCCCTGTGACTACCTGCCCCGCTCTGCTCTTCTCTTCCATTTACCTTACCCTCACTTCCTGCCTTTGTCACAAATCGATGCTTAGTGACTCGACAGGACGGGGAGGCGGAGTGAAACTGATCTCTGTGAAGGCTCCGAAGCCTCTAAAGAGCGCGAGTCAAGGTTTCTGTGATGATAAGAGATTTGAAAATGGAACAGGACTAGAGGTGTTGAATTGGAGTGTGACAGGAAGAAAACACTGAATCAACGTTTAATGACATAAATAATGTGAATTTTAATTTGAGGTAATTTTAAAATGCTTTGAAGGAATGACTAATTCATTTGCTCTCTTAAAATATTCAATAATAACATATGAACGTTGCTTCCTTTGAATTAAGCTTTGAGGCTCACTCTGTTGACCAGCCTCCATTAAATTTTCCCAATGAAGAAAAGCACAGGAAACCAGTCATCTGTCCTCATTGTGATTGGTTCAGTAACATGACATGGTCTCAGCTCAACACAGTTTCCTCTACCAGACACCATAGTTCCTTCCCACTGACTGTAAATGATGAACACAATGAAATCCTTCTGATAAATCTACCTGCTGTTCAGTCCATTTCGAACGCTACTCGTAGACAATGTGGCTCCGCTGGGATCGACTGAAATGTGTGTGAGACAGGAAATTTAGACAGAATGAGAGACTGTGTGAACTATATTTAACTATGGAATGAACAAATGGGATCACAGCCAAAGGGCAGTCATGCTTGATGTCAAGTAAAATCAGAAATCTGCTTTGTGTAACAAAAAGCAGGTTATTATACAATACATAATCTAAGTGTCGTGTAACCTCTGACATGCCACCTTTGTCAATAGCAACTCAATCAATGAAACAGATCTGTTATAAATACAGTATGTGAGTTGGCTCCATTATGTCTTTATTACTGGCCCACAAACATGGTTTGTATAAGAAAGTATTGAGAGACAGAGCTGCATATTATTTGTTTGGGATTTTCATTGGATTTGCTGACCGTAAGAAAAATAAAGTTAGATTCAAATTGTGCAACTATTGTATTAAGTGTCAACTGTAGAGTTTGTAATGAATACGGATAGAAACTTCTGCAGCCTCAGTGTCAGAATTAATGGGCATACATACTCAAGTGAACACTGGGCAGTTAAGTGAAGCTGAACCACTGGGAGAAGGTTTCTTAGACTGATGAATGGAGGACATAAGGAGAAGGGTAATGTTGAGCCCTCGATGGGCTGTTAATAATTATTAGTTAATATACTGAGCAACAGTAGAAACGCATAATTAAAAAACACACACAAAAACCCAATATTTTTTCACTAGCCCTAATCTATACTGAAACAAACAAGCATGTGATACAGTGAAATTACTTTAAATTCCCACAACCAAAGCATGTTAAATCATGAATAACCATTGCAAAAATGAATAGATGCACATTTCCCAAAATATCAAGCAGTTCCCTAAATTGTGATTCCCATCATCCACTCCACTCTTGGCATGCCCTTGAATTCCATTAAGACATGCTGCCCCACTCTATCTATCAGCCTCCTGAATAACAGGTTCATCTCTGTGTAGCAGGGTCACTTTCTTTGCACTATAAATCGTAGATCAAACTAAGACAATGAGTACATTTGCTGCACACTGTGGTCTTTATACTCCCGGCACATTAACACAGCCGTACAAAGTCAGCTTACTATTCTTTTCTCGTTCACTTCTGAACTTGATATGTGCATTGCGATATGAACTCGATTTGATATTTCTAGAACAGCTAAATTTTCTGTCATGGTAAACAAGTGAGAGCAGTCTGTTGGCTTTCATGCCAAAGATGTGGAGAATCTGAAGAATGCATTTTGGTTTCACCAACAAGCTCCTCTTTCAGTTCAGTACGTTGGACTGATTCAGTCTTGCACGATATTTTCCCCGCATTCGGAAATCGGAATTCCTAAAATACCTTCAAAGTGAAGCTTTATCAGCGACAGTGGAATGGAATGGTGGTGCCTGTGCTCACTGCGTTCCTTGTTGTTGTGGTTGCACTGCTTTAAAAAGCAGCAGCAGGATCTTACAGAGGAGAGGTGAACCAATAGAGGACATTTGCTTCAGTACACTTGTGCAAAGTGGAATGAACTTAAAGTTAAAAGCTGAACAGCATACAAAATAACCAATCAATGAAAGACAAATCACTCTTGCTACTGTCCATTAATTCTTCAACAGAAATCGTTGTAGAGCAGGCCTGGGGCTGTTTGTCTCCTCTGTAGTGGAGGCTGAAGCTCAGTTGCATGGTTTCTCTCAGGAGGTATCGCTGCTGCTGCTGCTGCTGCTGAAAAGGCCCAGAAACCTTCATCATAGATGTTCAAGACTTTTATAAGCCCTGAGACAGTGGAGTAATACTAGTGTGTAAATGTGCTGCACTGCTGCTATTGGATTTTCCTATAAAAGGCACTAAAGGATGATTCATAACTGTCGTAGTTGTACCAAACATTGGCATGTTAAACAATATTTAATGTGGCATTTAAAGGCCGGGTTAGGTTTTAAGGATTTGGGGTTGAGCTCCCTGTGTGTCCTGTTTCCTCTATAGTCTCTGCTTTCTCTAAAAGGCAAAACAAGATAAGGGTAATATGGTCAGGAAATACTTGGGAACACCAGGTGCTGTAAGGCTTTTCACTTCCTTTGGCAGACAGCAGTGTGTGTTTGGATCGATATCCCGGTGACCGATGTCTTTCTTTGTAATATAAATTGGTTTATAATAAAGACTTCATCCCCATTCAATGTTTTGTAGCTTTAATCATACAAACTACCACATAAGAATGAAACATGAAAAAGCACGGAAAAGACAAATACTTATCCGATGGGGGACCCTGGGCAAACGTTTTTATCGCATGAACGTCTGTGGTGGAATCTGTGTCAGTTCAAGGGTCCTTACAGTGAAAAAGTAGGAGAAGCCAGATAGTAACAAGAAGGTAGCAAATACTCCTGTCGGGGAATCGAACCCCTGTCCTCAGCGTGACAGGCACTGTATAGATACTGTCCACTCAACTAACGCCAGGGAGGAGGAGCGGTGCAAAAAGTCTGTGGCCACATCGAACAAACCACTGTGCTGGTGGTGTTTATTCAACTGTACATGAAATTCATTAATGAAGAGAAGATGTCATAATGTTCCTCTTTGCACATGTACGTAAATGTTCTGGATGATTAGGGCTAGTTAGGGTTTGGGGTTTAGGGTTTATGCTTATATCCCAGAGGGTTAAATCGTTCCTAAAAAGACAAAACACAATCATATCTTGTCATGATCATGTCACCTATGCACTCACACTGGCCAGGTTAAGTACGGAAGTATGCATTAGACACAGAATTAGACTTTAAAAAAAAATGCACCATGTTTGACAGTGTTGAGCTTCTATCTCAGAGAGTGAAAACCTTTTATAATTTAAATAATAACATGACCTTTTTCTTCCTTTCTCACCCTCAACTTTACTTTCAAACTTTACCACACACGTGGTAAAGATCTGAGAAGTTGTCCTATGACTTCGTGGACTGCGCGTCCTGTCGTATCACCACAAGTGCAGGTTTTGTCTCCAGATTCCAGCTCACAGTCAGCACATTCTCAGATAACTTCAGGCTTTGTTTTCCTTTTCCATTTGGCATCAAAGAAGAATAAAAAAAAATAACTCCAGCAGAGATACAGAGAGGGAGAGAGATAAGATAACCCACCAGAGTCAACAGAGCAAAACTTAACTTCTGTTTTTGTTCTTCTACCCACTGAGCTGTGTCGACTGTTTTCATATCAGTGCTGCTTCAATTTGCTAATTTCAATTTGCTGCTAATGAAATTTCCCCTAGTCAAGATTCTCTCAGTGCGAAACACTTCAACCTTTATATCCATAAAGTTTACATATATGAAAAAACAACAAAACTGTATAGATTGAGAAATATATATGCGAATATACGTGCTGCAATCATAAGAGGAAAAAAAAGAAACAGAAATAAAAATACTTCACCTTTAAAAATTAGATAATTAGATAACAAAAATAGAAAAAAAATAAAATGTGACTGTTCTGGAAACTGCAGGCTTATCCGTCTACACAGCTGCTTCCTGGAGATTGTTGCGGTATCATATTCTGAGGGAACAAGGAATTGGGAGTATAGGAGTAGAGTTATTCAGAGCTTACACAGCATTACCCAGCTTATGTTTTCAGCTCAAAAAGTCAGTCAGATACAGAAACAGATAGACACGGAGCTGACTCCAGCTCACGTAATTCAATCCTTTCTCTTGAGAGGAAAGCGGCAGCAGCTACAAAGCCAGGCTACTGAAATGTAGCGGCTGTTCAGTAAATCTTTGAACAGAGAAAGTCAGTCCAACACATAAAAAGCTAAGGGAAACGTTGATATCTGTTGAGTTTTTAACATAAAAGTTTATTACTGAGCTGAGGATTTATTTAACATTCAAAAAGTGACACACACAGATCTAAAAACTCTCATTTGATTAATTAGGATCAAGTAAGGTAGCAGTTTTCCTGAAACACAATATAAAAATCTTATTAATTTTGCTATAAAAAGACACAGCGTTGATTCAACATTTAATTAAATAATTCATAGACATCTTTATAATTTTAAAACATAGAACCTGCGGATATCCTTGAATGACAGCTTGTAAAAAAAAATAATTTAAAAAATCTTCTGAAAAGAACAGCGAGGCCAATATCCCTACAAAGGACATCAATATTAAAAGAATACATGCCTCACAATAATGTCCGACGCTATCTTAGGATTGCATTCAGACAAAATCAGCCACTTCAGCAAAATACTCAGTCCTGCAATTCATTTAAGTTATTGTTGCATGTTGAAGCTGCAACAGTGTGACTTAAGCAATGCTGAAAAAACAGCTGAAAGTTGATACAGCATCTTCTTTTGAAGAAAGACAACCAAATGCCATGCAGCAACGGCCACTCCCATATGCTGGTGATCAAACTGGCTGGTCGCAATTTTGAATAAACTCTAAATGACAATTCTTGCAATATTAAACTGGCCCAGAAGAAGGATCAAGGAAAATAAATAGAACCAGTAATTGTCCTGAAATAACGTACTTTGCACAAAGCCTCACACCTCCAATATTCCTCCACCACACAAATGAGGACCATTCACTAAATGTAAAGTTGAAGCAGCAAAATAGCGCCATTACTTTGCAAGTCAACATTGCTTTTAAATTGCAGTGGATGTTGTTCTCACAATGTGCCATAAAATGACACCCCAGAATCACCGGACAGCCCTGCCCTAATTGCAGCAATGCCTGATTTGGTCTGAATACAGCCTTAGTGTTGACGAGACCAATATTGTCCCCTCAATGTAGCAAAGTGGTAAGTACATTTTGATTGGGTTGTAGATGGGGACCATTCCTATCCTAATTGTTGGAATAGGACCTAAAAATGAAATTCAAATTGCTGAATGCAATTAAGGGTTTTGCAGGATTGTTTATTAAGGACATTCTTGCCTGGTGATGTGGTTGGAACAATGGTGATGTTAATCGCCAAATGGACTTCCTGTTTAACGTGTTTTCATAGCAAACTTCTTCAAATCCTCCTGTAACATAAAAGCCTTCTCCAGTCTGTAGCTGTATTATCATTAGGTTCAAAAACAACCCAAATTCCACAAGCTCAAAAAATGAGCTTGGTTGTGTTTACCAATGGCAGAGCAGAAGGCTGGTATATATGTAGGTATATAATATACTAAATTATAAGATACTAATTCAATTATAATAAAACAATTATAATTATATATAATTAATTATAATTATAATTATTTAATTATAATTGAGCCACTATGGCTGTAGCTAAAAGGTATTGCTTTTAGGCCACCGGGGAGACAAATCGGAACATACCGGTATTAAAAAAGCTGGATGCAAAAAGTTTTGTCTCAAAACATTAAACATTATAATTTATGATGCTCAATAAATCATTTTTTTTTTTACCAGCGACTTCATAATTCACACCAAACATTCACTGATGTTCTTTGTTTTATTGTAAAGTGATCATATCATCCAGAAGGAAATTGGCTGAGGCTAGTGATGGATCAGAGACAGTTAAATGGTGAATTTTACAAGTTGTTTGAAGCCATTCTTTTTTTTGTGTGTGTTTTCCATCATTGGAATGTATTACTGCAATTCTTCATCATTTTACTTCAGTCTCATTGCTGTGTAAATAAAATATCCTAAAGTAACTGTGATTACTATCAGTTCATATGTATCTGTCTGCCTCCGCCGCCCCATGGAGGTAATATGTCTTAATATCATTTAATAAATGTATTCAGCAGGTATCTCGAGACTACATTAGAATGAAATTGCTTCAATTTAACATGGTTAGACCATACTCACTGTTTATCATCTGCATACTAAAGCCAGATACATTGATCATTGTTAGTTTAGATAAATGATCTGCACTGAGACGATCAAGAACATTGATGCACACATTGAATGAACATTTATAATTGATGGGGAGAGAGTGAAATACACTGGCTAGATAATTGGAACAGGGTAGTATTCAAATGAAAAGTGATTTTACACAAAAATGTACGTTTTTGTTTATGGTGGGTTCCTGATTTTTTCCCCCACATTTGAATGAATCATCTAAGGAGATCTCAACTACAATGTGCAGTTCACGTTTACGAAGAAATGAAAAATAAAGCATAAATTACTAGACAAGACGGTCAGTTTCATTGCTTTTGAATTTGTGTTTGCTTTGTGACTTTTTTTTGGTTCCACTGTAAAACACGGCCTTATCAGTCTCAGCAGAGTCATCAGCCACCACCGCCACCAGCGATAGTCTTCCTGACCGAATTTTTTTGCTGAGCTTCATTTCAGTGTCTTGTCGACAAAAGCAGATTGAAAGAAGAAAATAAGATAAACAGCGAGATGATGTTCTGATGTCCTTTTTGTACAACATGTTCATAGTTTTCTACAACTGTAAAGATTGCACTGCTGTATATCTTCTCAGTCAAAACGCAAGATAAAACTGAGTGTAGCCTTTTAACTGCAGATAAATATTTCCTAGGTTTGTTGGGATCCCTTGTGAGACTCTGAATTACTATTGATAACATAAGTATCATGACATTGCAGTTTATTAAAGTATTATTACAAAAAAAGCCTAAATTCCTCTGGATTTAACAGCAATTTAAAGCAACTACTAATGTCTTATTGTGGGCAGGCAGGCCACCCACAAGAGACAATCAGGAAATGAGCTGAAGAACGAAACTAAATAATATACTTCTTATAACTTTAGTGTGTGGTTTTATGTGGTTATTAATGTCAGGTTTGCCCTCTAATGAGTCTGCTCACAAAACTCATATAAAAGGCCTCTATGTTTGAGGATTCTTCCTGAAACGGCCACAGAACATCAACCCTCTGGAGTCTGAGGGCATTTTCACGATTCTTATATATCTTTTTATATTTGCATTTTTAAAGCATTTACATAGAGAGCAAGTAACGACACAGAAGTCTACAGGTTTCACCAATATTTAAACTGCATTTCTATGCAATGTGATACAAAAATATCACAAAAAAACACACCCCCATTTCCATAGAGGTCCATGTTAAAATGACTTTTTTAATTAAATTGGTTCAGACATTTTTATTTTACAGCCTTGACCTTTAATTGAAGGTTGGGTTTATGAGCCATCTGTTATCATTTCAAAAAACAAGGATGCAGCTAAAGTTCATGCTGTTAATTAGTCATTATATGTGTTTCTAGCAAGAAGACTGATTGGCTTTGGTGGGACAGCAATGAAGGCAACCAGAAGAATTGATGCTTCATACGTCAATATGGCTGCTGTGTGATAAAGTGAGGGAGAGTTATCAGTGGCTGGCTGTGAGGCGTTTGGGTATGCGTAGTAAATATGTCACCTGCAATACAAAGAGGGATGTTTCTTTCGCATATCACCCATAATGTGCTTTTCTCTAGCTGCCTGCTCCTGCTCAAGTTCTTTAATGTAGATGACGGTGATGTTTATTTACACGCATGTATATTTAGTTTAGTACCTCCACCTATGAGGTTATGTCCTCAGTTCAGTCCGTTCGTCAGTTTGTCTGAACTCCGTGACATAGAACATCCAAATGATAAACTCCTCCAGAGATATTAAGGTAGAAATATTTTAACTTTACTGTAAAGTTCCTGCTTGCAGATTTGCATATGGCCTGCATTCTCCAAGTGCCCTTCTTGTTTTAGGGGCCGTATACACCCCAAAAATGGAAACCATTTGTTGCGTTTTGTTCGTCTGCTTACATGAGAACGGTGTTTTCGGGGACTGAAACACCAGAGTGGAAACGCAGAAAGTTTTGAAAATGCAATGAAGAAACACTGCAAACGCGTCCTTATTTGTGAAGGATGTGCTTCTGTACTGCTGCTATTTTACTTGCCACTGCTTTGTAATCTTTACCTTTTTTGTCATTTAATTTTCCTTTACTCTCATTTTCCAGAGATGTGTGCATTCATCACTCTACATTTACACACCCTTCAGCTGCACATTGTATTGTGGAACAGCAAATCGTTGGTGTATATAGTTATTTTGTGCTTCGATGTGTGTGAAGTCCAGTTTCTCTGTCTTCAGTCGGGTTTAGGAGCAGCCAGCACTTGCTCATTAACATCATGGCCGCAGTGCGTGATGGGATTTGCTGTTGATGATGCCGCATTCAGCCGCTGCCGCCGGGCTTGCACACACAGGTTGTGTGAAAGGAGCTAATAAAGATGTTTGTTAAACAGCTCTCCACGGCACAGAGTGCAATTTATCTCCCTCTGCCTCCATCTGTCAAACACACACACACACACACACACACACACAGACACACACATACACGCACACACTCAGGAGTTTTGCAGCAGATTTATACGCTGTCATGGTGAAGCTGCTAAAAACTGAGATTCAGCTAACACCCACAGTAAATTTAAAGGTTCAACAAACAGAGAGAGAGAGCACCTGATGCCAGATCAAAATACCAGTTAGCTAGTTAGTCAGCTGAACAGATGGTCTGTTGCTTGGTTGGTCAGTTTCGCTTTGCTAAGGTGGTGAAGTTTCATTTAGAAAGTAAATAAAAAAATACAGACTGGAGGAAAGTTTTTTTTTTTTTTCAGCTTGCCATTTACTTTTTTTTTCTTCTTTTTTTTTCTTTTACAGTTTGTGTCCAAATGCAAAATTGATGGAAAACATGTGTACACATGTATGATCAGGATACCTTTGTATGACTGATATATTTGGTAGTGAGAGTTTACTTAACATCATATCCATCATTTTTACTTCCGGCCATCGGCATAAAAATAGAGTAATCAAGTATTTGTAATTCACTTAAGTAGAATTATGATTTGGAAATGCTACTTCAAAAGTAATAATATACAGAAAAAAAGTGTTTATATATAAAAAATTGGGTGTTACTGATTCATTAATATGTTAGTATAATTTTCTTGCTATTATGCAATCAATGACAGAGCTTCATATTTTGATAGTAAGGTCATTCTTTGTGTTGTATGTCAAAGTTTCTAATATCTATAATCTCTGGAGGCCAATAAAATGTGAAGATGTAGAAAGTACCGCATTTCCCTTTGGAATGTAGTGCAGTCTAAGTATACTGTCAAGTAACACAAATTATGCAAAACCCTAATTTTCATTTTCAGTGTAGGTGACTAAAACAGTACTTGAATAGATGTATGTAAAGTATTTTCCCATTTCTGTCAGTACACCTCAATTTATTCAAGCAATAGGCAGCATAATTTCGCCAGCTCAAGCAATTGTACTGCATATATTCCTCCACAGTTTATAGCACATAGGGATATTGGTACTACTTACTGCATGGAAGAGGCTGAGTCCGTCCAATGAGTTTATATCCTCTGACTCTATCCCCAAAACAGTTTGCATTTGAGCCACTTTCTACACTGTCAGCTGTGGCAGCCCATAGATTCATCAGAAAAGGCCGGTCGCCTCTCTCCACAGAAAACAACTTGTGCTTTGGCATGCAGATAACTCCAGCTATGCCTGAGCTGCCATCAAGAGTCATTTAACATTATGGGGGCCTTTTTAATGTGTTCTCTCACTGTTTTTTGCTTTTTGAAAGCTCCATAGTGGAAGGGTTTTATTTGTTTTTTTGTCGAACTTAAAATGAAGTGAAGTGCTTTGCTGTTGGATATTAATCCGGCTGTCCTGTTTTTTTTTGTTTTTTTTTGGTTTGTTTTGTTTTTAATCACATTTTTGCTGGTATAGCTCTTTGTTGGTTATTATGAGGGTTTTAAGAGTTTTAATTTATATTCATGTTTCCTTTATGAAGGGTTTTATATTTACCTCTGCCAAGTTTGGTTTATTTGTTTGTCTGTTATTAAGATTACACAAAAGCTACTTCATGAAACCTGGTGGGCGGGTTTTCACTTTCTTTTCATTTCTTTTCTCTTTAATTTCTTTTCACTTTCTTTCATTGCCAGAACCCCGAAGTGAGCCATTTAACCCAAAACGTTATAGACGGTTTTGCATGAAACCTTTATCAGAGATATAGGCACTGGCAACAGAACAGCACTTAAACCCTACAGCAGAAGTTATGGATGGATTCAAGTTCTAGATGTTATTGTATGGTGAAAGAATATAAACACAAGGGTTGCAGATAAATAGGAATGTAACTTGGGGAAGGATGGTTGCTTTGTTGGGAAACAGAAGGAGGCGGCCGACGTCCGTGCAAATGCTGCTGATCGGTCCTCTGAAACATGTCCAGCCCTGAAGGGAGCACCTGGAGACGTGGCAGATCCAAATCAACATCACAGGCTGAAGTCATGCATGCAAGGTGCAGCCACATGGCTGAAAACCAGAAGCAAAACCTCAGGCGAATCACAATGGATTGATGTGATCTGCTAGTTGTCAGGTTGAGAGGTCTTGATTGATTTCCATTAGGATTTTGTCATATGGACTGCAGTTGGTTGGTTGAGAAGTTAATTTGTCATGTAGTTGGTCGATTAATATTTGATTGGCTTATCATTTACCTTGTTTTCTGTGTCTTGCCGGTTAGTTAGTCCGTCAGCTGTCTGCATTGGTCATTAATTAGCCGCTCCATGAGGTTTTACCTGAAGAACACAGACAGCATCAACCCCAAAAGGAACAAACCACCTAATGTAGACACAACAGTAAAATGATCTTCAGCACATTCCATGAATAAATCAAGGAAGCCTCTCTTCCTTCCTCATGTTCTTTGTGCATTCAAGACTTAAACTTTATTATATCAAACGTGTCAGCCCAGCTCAGCATCACCCAGACAAGCACCCTCTGCACTGCTTTGACCTTCTGCTTCAAATGGGTTGAATTGTAATAAATGTGATTATACTGTCAGTCTGAAGTGGAGAATTTCAACTTATTGTCTCTTTATTCGTAAAACGTTTGCGTTACCCTGAAGACCGCTGTCAGCCATGTTTAAGAGAGAGCCTTCTCTTACTGATCATCTGTCGGGAAAACTTTTATTCTAAGGGCCGCAGGTCTCCAGCGGTGTTGAAGAAAAAGTTGAGGCACACTGATTGATGTAGTATTAAAACAAATAATTACTTTTCTGGGCATCTGTCCATTTTATGTCATTGTTCTGAACTCTGAACAGTTTTTGAAGTCATCTTTTATTTATAAGGCATGCTTGTTTTGTTCCTTTTAGACCTCATTGGAATCATTACAGTCCCGGAATGCAATGACTCACTGAGATTCTGGATGAATCTCTAGATTTTCATATTATGAAGTCTGAACTTTAAAGGGCATTATGTTTTGTTTTTAATTTTGTTTTTTTGTTTTTTTTAAAGGAGCTGAAACATTGGATCTTTTCACCGAGTCTGATTTGAAAAGCATTGCATTACTGAAACTATTTTCTATGGTGGCCCTGACATCCAAAGTGCATAATTGAGAAAAGAAAAATCAATTAAGATACAGGCATTTGATATCAGAATCTCCCCAAACCAGAAATCCCATTTGGTAACTCTTTATTTAAAGGCACTGTACATAAAACTGACAGGACACCATTGTGATAATGACATGACAAATGTATGAATATTTATGACTGTCGTCATTAAGTGTCATGCGATCAGTCATGCCATGTCGAGAGAAACGTTGACATCATATAGTATATGTTTATTATGACAAGCTGATATTTACCAAGGCAAAGCAAACATAAACATTATCACAGCAGGCGTGATTGTCAAACGTATACATATTGTGTTGCAGAGATATATATATATTTTCTGAAGTTAGCATGCTGTTGAAGCAAGTGTCAAAACAAAAAGCGTTCCAATAGCTGTCTCCGCCCTGACACCCTGACTCAGCCAGCCAAAACTGGCAGGAAAACCTCCTTCAGATGGTTATTCTGTTTTGCAAACTGGCCTTCTTCAGTTGGATGATCTGTTCAGTCTCGGTGTCGATCACTGACAAATAGCAAAATGTTTGCTTCTCCTCATTAGGTTAACCCAATCTGTACACCCCCCCCAATCTGTGCTGCATATGTGCAGCTCTCAACAGAGAGGTGAGATATAGAGAAAGAGAGAGAGAGATGAGAATGATGTGAGATGGCTCTCCCCACATTTTCTGCAGACACAATGAATTTGGAAAAAAACCAAAACGTTTTAATTTATTATATCCATTGGTCATCGGCACTGATCACATTCACCGATTACTCATAAGACCAGAAATCACAACTTATGCAATCACCGATTTTGGTATTGGTGCTCACAGAAAATAGTATTTGCTTACCGCCAAAAGGTTTGGGCATCACAATAAATCTTTGTTGTCACTGAGGCAAATTGTTTGAGTGACGTATGTAGCAGCTATAAATCCTTTACACACAAGCATTCTTCATTTTCAACCATCGCATCCTTGAATTGGCACTACAAGAGTCCCCGCCATGATCCCCTCAGTGAGTAATAAATTAGTCAGAGCTCAGTTTATTCTTAGCAAAGCAGATTCTGTATTTCTATCGGTGCCAGAATGCTGACACAATTCAATGAACAGCTTTAACAGTTTAGTCACATTCGAAGTACAAGCAGCAATTAACTGCTGATACGCTACTTTTTATTAACCTAATAACAGATGATAATTATATGGAGACCTCCCGTTCCATTTCCAGAGAAGTAAAGTATCAGCAGTCCAACTGATTGGAGAAGATTTATTTTGGTCTGATGGAAGACTCAGGAGCCAGGAGCGATGAATCTTCCAACCGCTTGAATGTGTCTTTTCCCCTCTCTCTTCAGTCTCCTGTCCCGTCCTGGGTGAATGCCTTAGCATGAGGCCTGATTGATGGGTGTAATGGGCTGTCTATGGACACAGCAGCCTACCAGTCCGTCCCCCTGCTATTCTGACCTGGTTAGAGAAATGCCTGCCTGCCCCTGGCATGGCAAATAAATGTGAGATTGGAGAAGGGGAGGAGAAATAGCCTGCAGAGAGATGAGGAAAACAGGGGAAAGAGGAGGAGGTGGAAGGAAAACAGAATTACAATAAATATCAGAGGACTTTTAGTTGTAATTAAACCTAAATCAATACACAAAAGCCCTGCATTTATTTTGTTTTATTGGTCTCTGGCTCACTGGGTTACAACAGACATGGAAGACTCTACAGCACACATTTTTGAAGCATTCAGTTTTTTTTTAGTTTTTTTTTACAACCTGCATCTCCAGTTTAACCCTTGTATCCCTGCAATTTTAGTTTCCAATGCCTGTATCCCTGAAATAAGTATTTTCACCAAACTGTATCCCAGTTTATCTCCAGTATGTTTGTATTGTCACATTCTGAAACAACAGTATATGAACCGCTTTGTCGCGCACCTGTCCATTCTTTCAAACGCAGCACATTTCCTGGAAATGCGGCGAAAGTGAGGATCAAATTGTGATGTTTTAACGAGGTTACCGCACCATTACAAATCACAATGTTTACATTGATTCTGTTGTTGAAATGTTACCATGTCTGGTCAATGTCCTCTGCATAGTCTCTGTTTCCAGGTGCCTATTTGTATGGTATTTTATTTATTTATTTATTGTATTTAAACTATGTTGCTGCTACTTTTGGCCAGGTCGTCCCTGTAAAAGAGATCCCTGATCTTAATAGAACTAACCTGGTTAAATAAAGGTTAAATAAAAAAAAAGACATTTTGTATACTTTAAATAATGATGCTGCTACAGTACAACATTAAAATGTCACAATTTACCAGGCATTATAGGCTGTTGTTAGTCTGTGCAGTGTTGAGTTAAACGACCACATAGTGACATTGTTTCCACGTCCACTAAAGGTCTAGTCAGACCCTTGTAGACAAATCAGGAGACATTTACATTATTGCTATGAACAAAGCAGTTGCATGTGTCTTTGTCTTTGGTTGCATACAAAAGAAGTTTGTTTGCCTCTCTGCCATAATGGTGAGACGCAATAAAGAACCACTTCATAACAAGGGTGAACTGGATGTGCGGATAAAGCACAAGACTTTCACTTGGCACATTGGAGTTCACATTGCATCGCAAGTGTTGAATTATCATTTTATGAGTCATACGGCTCACTTATTACTTTCTGTTATTAGAATGAACAAATCTGCTGGATGCACAGCGCGCATAAGCTAAAGCAGAGTAACTAAATAAGCTCATGTGTGGTAACATCATGTTTCAACATTACTCAGACATCCAGGATGGAGAGCCAGGTCACATCCCTGACATATAGGCACAACGTTCAATTTGGAGCTAATTGTAAACCACAACAGTTCGTCATGATTGGACTTTATTCAATGTATCAATGTTCGCTGGATAGGAACGTCTCACATCCTATACATGTTACATATATCATAATATTATACATATAACACAGCATCTGTGGTCAAAACATGACGACACGACAATCCTGTCCAAGCAGGGCTGTTAATTCATGTGCCCATCACAAGAGAGACAAATTATTTAGTGCATGTATTGCTTTTAAATGCTTCATCTAGAGCAGTTAGATGATAAAAGGATGAAAGCGTCTTCTCCTGACAGCCCATTATGCACTGTTGTTATTGTGTATCAGCCTGTTACTGTTTAATTGTGTCTCTCTGTACTGTATCTCTGCCCAGGACTTAACGATTTTGCAGTTGTGTGTCCTGGAATATTCAACCACAGAACAAAAGTAGTCACAGTTCCAAAGACCAGCGCAGGCATCAAAGGCTCCGCTGGCCCTGCTCTCTCCGTCTTTTACTTGATTCTTGATTTCCATCCCATCTCATTTTGGGTCTCTTCGTTTGGCAGGAAACAAACAGATCGATGAAGAGCCTCAGCTCTGCCTTTAAAAAGATAAACATGTTTTGAAGCGGATGGAAAATGTCTTCGAGATTTTAAAAGGCGGCCGTCTTGCTTTGTTTTTATTGATCGTCTTTTTAAACACACACCCAGTGTCCAATTAAGGACACAGTTGGTCACTGTAGACAGAAACACAGGGAGGGAGTGAAATTCGATGTTGCCAACCCATCATCTTCTTCATTACTGCAGGCTCCTTTTTACCGCCTGAGGGCTGTGGAATCTCTGAGAGTCCGACCTCTCTGTTTCAGTGCTCAAGCTAATAAGCCGCCGTGTAGATTTGCCTTTTTCCTCTCGAAATTAATAAAGGAATTCCAGACATGTAGGAGCAAAGTGAATGTGTAATTTGTTTCGTTTTGTTTTGTTTGAAATAAAAATACCAACCATAAAAAAAAGAAACAACATAAGAATGCCAAACATTTTGGAGGATGAATCATTTTGGTCTTTTGGACCATTGTTCATATAGCATACAGTAAATGTATACATTGTTTTTAAGGTAAAATATTATAATAAGGTGAAATATTGGCTGATAAAGAACAATAAAAGTCATTTTAATTTAATTATTAATTCCCCTCCCCCCCCAAAATGACTATTAAAAAGAATTCAAACATGCTTACACTTTTTATTGCATGTCTTTAATTTGCCTCTATTCAATAAAAACAAAGAGTAATTGCACATTTTTATTTTTTTATCTATTTTTGTCCAGGAGTGTGTAATAAAAAAGAAAAAAAAATCTCCCACTCACCCTTTTGTACTCTTCAAGCTCAGGTCCTTTAATTGAGCCCTGGGATTTTGAGGGTATCTATGACTACACTCTTCTGGACAAAGAGTCAGAGCCCCTAATGCTCCAATTACCACTGGGACCACTTTGGCTTTCACCTTCTTCTTCTGCTCCTTGTCAGCCAGCAACTGTTTGTCAGTTTGGAACTTGTCCCACAGGACTTGGCACTTTTTTTCTCAACCACTTTTGGTGGTACCTCCCATTGGTGCTGGAGGACTCCTAATGAGCACAGATGTTCCTGTACACTTCCAGCCACTTGTGTACATGCTGTCTCTGTTGCGGTGTAAGCCTCCTTCCCAGCTTGCATCTGTGTTGGACTGTCACAGAGGAGTCTTTGCACAATCCTCCACCTTGGGTCCTGTCTGTTGTGGTGGGCTCCTATGGATCTGCTGGCTAGCCACGTTTTCTTGGCACTGACGCTAAGTTGTAGATCCCCAGACTTTGTGAGGAATTTTCATGTCTTGACATCACTGTCATCAATCTCCTTTTGTATTCTCCCTCCCATTGGCCAGGTTCCAGGTACTGTCCTCTTGTCTGCTATGCCATACCTTCTGGTAGCTCCAGCTCTTCCGTCACACTTCTGCACACTTTGACACCTGATCGCCACACCTCACTGTTTTTTCCAATGCATTATGAGCCTCACATATGGTTATTTTGTTGTACTTATTCCGATCCTCATTACATTACCTCCAGCCTCAAACTGTTCTTATCTGGTCAACCCTGTCAACCCTGTCAACCCTGACCGGAGACTCGAAACACTGTTGTTTCCAAAGGCAGCAACATTCTCACTTCCCATTTTTTTTAAAAGGTTTTATCCAGTCATCTAATCGTCATTTAATCACGTCATTGCTGTCATTGATGTGTTATATTATGATCTGATATTGTGATAGATTGTGCTCCCATACTTCAGGTGACCAGCAGGGGTCTCGTAGATGCAACTTATCTGTTCAGCCATGTTGCAGATTTGAATGTCAGAACATCATCAATCCGAGATGATTTGCAATGCATGCAACTGGTCAGAGTTACTTGCCGTAAAGGTTGAAAAGCTGTAGTGTTTAAAAAAGAAACACTCTTTCGAAATGTGACGACTTTCAAGTATTGATCGTTTATGAGTCATCCAAATCACCTACGAGTTTTATAGATAGATCGGTAACTGCTGACAGGTGTAATTTCCAGTCTTGTTCATGAGCGTCAGACACGTGACAAGTCCAGCCATCACACTGACCTCCAGTGTTGGATTTTATTATTAACCATCTTCTAGCCCAGGGATATGAGGTTGGGGAGGAAGTATCAGAACCTTCATACACTCTTCTAAAACCACTCCTGCATTAAAGTCCTCATTTGTTCATTTTGTTGTCTCATTCCTCACCAACTACCTTAACTTTTTTCCAACTCTCATATTCATCAGAATCTCTCCATACTGACAAAGATGGCACCGAACCCAGGTACATAAGTTCTCCTTCAGAAACCTGTAGCTGCATTCAGTCTTAGTTTTTCTACTACCAAGACTAACATTTCCATCTCTGCCTGGTGATCGTTTCACTCCGAAGGGGCGCCACAGCCAGCATTTTATATCACTGTGTATGTATGTGTGTGACGAGAGGGGACAGAGGTAGCAGCTATGCTAGTTTTTTGGCCTTATCGACCATCAGTGACGTTGCAGCAGTCTAACAGAGAGCAATAGCTGTGCGACGCTTAAGACACTTGAGCGCAAATCATCGTGGAGGAAGTTCTGCGTCAGGTCGTGTGACCGCGGGTCGCTTTATTCTCCAGGTACAATGATGTCCTGGGATGTATTGACATGGAGGTATTTCCAGAAAATAAAGAATAAAAAAAGTTAAATAAGTTTATGGCCACTGCAGAGCATTAATACTTCATGTTCATGTTGCTGTGAAGAGACACTGAAAAGCTTCAGTAGACTTTTGCGTTCAGTTTTATATTCCGACATTGAGTGTGTGAACATCAGCGATTTCAGCACTTTCTACAATGATGATGTTGGGTGGTAATGTACATTCATTATGTGGACTTGTGGCCCTCGAGTGATGTGGTGTTTGTGTCAGCTTCTTCGCACTGCACATGATGTGCTTTACACAATGACTCCATTAAGAACCAGCAGAGTGAAGCTTCTCACAAATATACACAAAAAGAAATCGCGTTTCATTGAAACCCTCTCAAGCCTTTTTATACAAAGAAATGTCTGCACATGGTTTCATATTTTTGCCAATTTCTTGAGTGACTATCACGTGTTGTGCATCATATATTATCATCTACAGTACCCTTTATTTCTGCTGCTGTGTAAAGTCGCTATCATGTATCACCTTTGTGAGAGAATATCATATTTAGAAAAAAAAGAAGAAAAAAAAAGACGCTCTTTTTTGGTCATATATTAATGCTGAAAGTTGCATTTAGGTGATTTTGGTGCTTAGAACATTTATGTGTGCAATACAAATATGATACAAGTTCCAAAATGTGTCTCTCTTTTAATATACGGTATATCACAATATAGCTAAATGTGCAAAATCGCTAAATATTTAAGGTTATATTCATTTTAATGTACTATGAATCACTGTGTTGCATTATTTATTATTTAGTTATTCAACATTTGCTCTAGATGTATTCATTTGGACAGTTTGAAGACAGTGTGAGTTCCATTGAATGATGATGGATTATCACCACAACCGGGGTGATAAACAAGCAAGTGTGTGACTCCTCAGATGATTCCCCCGAGTAAAATCTAGGATGCGGATGTCAAAATATCACCCTCTCATGTGGTCACATTCGGGGGCATTACATTTCCAGTTACCAGAAAAAAAAGAGGGCTGTTTTTGTATTCAAGCATACAAAGACGCAGTGAACACAGAAAGACTGTCTTACAGAACAATCCACAGAGCTTTAATATTTAAAAACACTTTCATTGCAGCTGCTGCAACCTTCATTAAGCATCCTTGACATGCACACTCGGCAAGCAAAGCCCTCTGCATGAGTAAAAAAAGAAGTGTTGGACTTCATGAGCTGAAGCCGGTTTCCGGTATGTGTGCTGACTGTGCTGTGCTGACTGTAGTTTGAAAAGGGCACCAAATATCATCTCCTGTGACCAATTACACTTGCATGTTCCTCTGTGTTGTACCTGTCAGAGCACATGTCAGTGGTTTGACAGCCTGTGCATACATTAATCAAACAGGTAGAAAACATGCGACAAAAAAAAAAATTAGAAATTGCATCGACTCTCCTGGTTCAATCTCCGTGTGACAGGTTTGTACCCAGATCAGCAGAGTCACAGTAAAATATGACTTTAATAACTGGAACTTAAACAAATTGAGGAACTCAAAGTACGTGTGAGTAAATTTACCTCATAATATACCAGCCTGTCCACCTCTTCACTTTTCCTGTGTTTAACGTAACTCGTTCGGCCGAAGATCGAGTCCTGCAGCGACGACTTTCAGCGACTAACCCAGTCAGCATCAAGAGAGAACACCCACAACAGTAAATACAAGACTAAAGTATGTTTATGATGGCTATTTTGCTTGTTCACATGATCGTGGCATCCATATATTTATTTGCGTTCGACGTGACAAACTTGGTGCTCACACATAGAACTGAGGCAGGCAGTGCAGTCAGGAACGCCACATGTGTTTACGAGTGGATTTCGAGGGAGACCACAAGGGAGAGGTTTTTGGTTCGATACTTTCGGGAAACTATCTCGCTCCTGCTGGTTTCTCTAACTTTACCAACCCCAGTTTTAACTTATGTAGCAGCTCAACAGACTCATTTGACAGCTTTTGTGTTCTTCTAAATTTCTCATGTACTGTAAATGTCAAGATTGCTTCATGCATTAAGCTACTTGAAATTTAAAATGTGTTGTGTCAATGAAAAAAAGTTAGTGCATCCAGTACTTGTGTGTGTGTGTGTGTGTGCGTGCGCGTGTGCTTGACATTCAAAGATAAAATCCATACCGTGTTGTCCCTGGGGAGCTTTCTGCCCCCCAGCCCATACAGCTCCTATAAGTACAGCAATTTTGTTCCATCCTCCAGATACTATACACTGTGCTGAGGCTCATATAAACTATTTTTACTGAGATAAATAAAGCATACAGCTTCCCACAGTTACACAGTCAGAGAGGAAAACAATTTTGATTGCTGTTGTATGTTTGCTGTATGTTTTTTTTATTTTTTTAAACAGGACACGACAGTTTGTCCAAGAACTCCTCATTGACTGAAATGTAGATGGTAGATATTATATTATGATAGATATTTTCATAATCAGATATAAATGCTGTGGAATTGTCTGCAAGGAACGGTAAGGGAAAGATGTGAAGATGATGTGAAAAATGTAGACATGAAGTAACTTCAAAAGAACGGCCAAAGCATCTCAATCATCAGTTCATAAACCCCTCCCCCTCCTTTTTAGAAGATGTGACCCACACACATATATCTGTAATTTACATTTTGTTTTTTTTTAATCTCATGTGATTCCTATGATTTTGTCAGACTATATTATTACCTGATAGTTGTAGGTTGTTATCAGCTTTTAAGAGCCTTATTTCCATGGAGATAACACAGAAGGAAAGAGATGAGAGATGATACAAACCCAAAATAAAAAAAATAAAAAAAGATTCCTTCATTATGTAAAATGTGATGAATTTAAGTATGCTGAAAGATTTAGTGTTTAGAACCTTGAACCTTGAAAAAAGGCTTATCACCCCTGACAGATTTTTCTAGTTTGATGTGTAGTTAGGGTGAAAGCTCTGAAACATTTATTATCTCACTGAGGCCTAGAGTTAAGAAATGCATTCTTGTCAGTGCTGATTTTTTTTCTCTCTGCTGTCATTCACTTGCAAACCACCGGATGTGAGCATGTAAGCAAATACAACAGCGATAAAAGAGTCTAACAGAAATGCCAGTAATATAAGCACTAATACAAACATAGGAGACTTAAGAAATACTCAGATGAAAATATTTATTTCGCTGATTTGTCCTTCGAAAGAGCAAACTATCCTATTCTTGGCTGACTGCAGTTCAGGGTAAAAGCTGAAGTGTTATTGGATGGCCGCTAACCTTTCCCAACCTTTTTATTGCTATTCTGCACACCTATGATGCCAAACTCTCCTTGGAAAACAGGCAGACAGATCTAAAGATGAGATATTGGTCAAAACTAGTAGCCTGGAACATCAGGGCACATGGACACCCAGTAAATCTGGTAAGGTAGATGATTATACTTTCCAGAATGAGTCCACTTCGGGGAACCACCTGTACATATGCATAAATGAGCTCATGAGGCCAATGGTACAAGGACAGATTGGATAATCTATAAGTGTCAAATAGTGACGTTTCAAGGAGTGAGGTAAAGTCTATAAGTGACAGTGGATCAATTTGTAATTCAGATGTGTCATAGACCTCACCTGTGTGATGGCAAACCTTCACACTTCCATAAACTATACTTAAAAATGTCAGAAATCCAATCACAAACTTCCATGTAATGCATGCTGTTTGGATCCAGACTTTCAGAAGTCTGTTTTATTGTGGCCGGGGTGACAAGCAGTGAATGAGACTTCATCAGGAGAGACTGGTGGTTGAAGTAAATAATAATGTTTATTACATCAAATGATATGTGATAATTAGTAAGTCTTTGGTGTCAGAGAGTCTTTGGTGCTTAGACTCTTCAGGGAGATTGACATTGCTGTCCTGAGCAGCAGCAAGATATATATCCCCCCTTGGAGGCCACGCACTGGTGGTGGTGGCTGATGACACTGATGAATGATGAAGTTGGTGAATCTTTGAAGACTGGGCGGTGATGGGGAGGTTGAGGGTGTGCAAAACGGCAGCATGAAAGAACTAGAGGATCGGAGAGAGTCATATTTTAGCCCGAGCATGAGGAGGTTTAGTCTTCCTGACTGAACTTGTCCTAGAGCTTCATTGTGTCCTGGTGCTCGTTACTTTGAGACTGTGGATCGAGTAGTTTAGTTAGAGATTGCATGTGAGGCATCATTTACAGTTTATGGCTGATGTCAATGATGGCATATCAAGTCAAACAAAATCTAATAAACCCAAACAGTGCTCACCATAATGAAAATAACCTCCATGTGTGCTATGATATCTGTTTGGAGACCTCACTGTCCCACTGCTTTTTAAAATTTTTTTTTAACCATAATTACTGCAATATATGCATTGCATGAATGTCAGAAAGATTAATGTCACCCAAAACAAGTGGTAAACTGTTTTGCATGAATAATGCAGTCAGTAGATTTCATTTAGATGGCTTTGTCCGCCCTCTGCCTGTGGCTATAGTGAGAAATGATATTCAGCGGTAGTGACGCAGCCAAGCTGACAGCTGCTATTAATATGCATCATAATGAAGATCTACTCATGTCTTCAATAAAAAAACAACAACATAAAAGCTCTTCAACATTAATATATGGAACATGAAAAAAAATATTAGAGGTCTAATGTTTTTTTTCTTATTTATGCTCATACTGCAGAGGCGCCCTCATCATACATGCCTCAGATGAGGTTTGATAGGTTTGTGATGGTGGTTGTAAAGCCCCTCACAGAACTTTGATTGGCTTAATTTACATAGAACCCTGGCAGGCCTGCAGGGGAGTGAGAGAATAGCAGTAAGGGGCATTCAGAAGACCCGCATTTGCATTTTATACGCCCCAAGTATCACCATCATAGTCCGATCATGAGCAGCATCCCACCAGTTAAATTATACAACGGCCTTGTTAATATCAGACCTGTTGATGTAGTCTGCTCAGATGTTGAGAGGCAGAAGATGACACATAGAGTAGGTGTTGCATATGCTGGAATTATATGGAGGATAAATCATGCAGCACTTCATCACATTATCATGAAGAAAGCACTCCTTTCTTTCAAGATTAAGTTTGATATTATGCAGCAAAACTGCAGAACATTTGCATTAATGTCATTTTTTTCTGATCACATGTGACAGTGAGGAGAAGTAGTGCACGTTACAATGAGAGCTATAGGAGAACAAAACTAAAATCACAGACCGGTTGACGGTCTCGATGCAGTTTTGATCAGTTCTATCACTAACTAGGAATATTTCTGATAGCCAATCAAAAATTTAAAGAGACACTGCACTACTTGTACAAGTGATGGTTTGCTTTATTGTCATAGTTAGTAGTACTTAGCCTGTGAAAACAGTTGTAAAACAGAGGATTTTTCCTATGAGTATTGGAAATGCAGATACCTCGCAAAATACTGGGTTGAGTATCGGGGGGGAATGCGAGTCTATTCACTTGATCCAATAGCAAATAATCTATTAGCCTTGAAATGGGACTCTCAATTGGAAAAACCTACTCTTGAAAGCTACATCTTTTATAAATGGTAAATGGACTGTATTTATATAGTGCCTTCCTAGTCTGACTGACCACTCAAAGTGCTTTACAACACAAGCCAGCGTTCACCCATGCACACCAACATTCATACAGTGGTGGCATTGGTACCACGCAATGCACCACCTGCCCATTAAGAGCATCAATTCTCGAGAAAAGATTTTGGGTCCCACCTGGATGATATTTGCAGTTATGAACTCAGGTACAGATACAAAAATGGTTAGGCGAAAAAAACCTCCTGATATTTCAGGTTTGTATGAAACATGTATGTCTTACTATTTGAGACACCAAAACACGTCTTGTCCGTCAGTAGTCAGATTGACCATTAAGATCATCGGCAGAGGTCCTGGTGGCTCGGTCGCTCTGTGGGTGCTTGAGTCCAGTGTACATAAACAAGAGAGAAAGAGAGAGAGAGAGAGAGAGCTGTGTTGTTGGCCCACTTTGATTATGCACTAGTCCCCAACCTTGTCCGATCCTACCAATTAGGAAATGAGTTGACAGCATGAACTGGTTTGTTTTTAAGTAATTTCATGGTTCAGGGTTTGTTCTAGATTTTAAAAAGTCCAGGTGCATTTTTTTTTAGTCCCAGTATGTCCCTGCAGCATTGGGACATAATTTGCCACTTCTATGGGAACAAATATAATTTTGCTCTAAAAATAACAATAACGGAAGAAAAAAGAATGACAGCAGACTATATTTTGATATCTTGACTGAACAGAAACATCTGTTCAAGCAACCGCTGAGTCTTTGTCCGAGCCAACAGATCTATTCGCGGCTGAAAACTTGACCGAAAGCTGCGATAGACAACTTCACATAGTGAACTGGCTTCACACTGTTAAGACCAAGAGAGAGCTAATGGGATATTGGACGCAAACAAGAATCAAATAATATGACAGCTCTAAATGAATGTCCTTGTTCTCGCTGCGTGATGGAGGTGAAGTTTGCTGGGAATTGTCTCCTGTATGTCCATAAAAATCTTTCCTGATGCAGCTCCCGGGTCAGACGAAGTCCAAGGAACAGTAAACACAAATGTGGGCCTGTGTCTGAGTGTGTACTGTGTGTGTGTGTGTGTGTGTGTGTGTGTGTGTGTGTGTGTGTGTGTGTGTGTGTGTGTGTGTGTGTGTGTGTGTGTGTGTGTGTGTGTGTGTGTGTGTGTGTGTGTGTGTTCTCCTGCCCATTAGTTAAAAGACTGTAAAAGGTTAGAGCAGGTATGTGTGTTATATCCGATAGAGAGGGACGCATGCACACACACACAGCAGCAAGAGTGTGTTCCACGGCTAAATGTCACACCTGTCTTTGGTGAAGTGGATGAAAAGACTCAATTATCTTTCCTCACACACACACACACACACACTGTCATCCCTCTTTCTTTTTTTCTTCTGTCTTGCTACATTTACCTCTCACTCTCTCTTCCATCTTCCCCCACATGTGCCCCTTCCTCTCTAATCCCTCCATTTTTCCTCTCAGTCTCCGGATGTGTACAGTAGGTAATTAAAATGTCCGTTCCAGCAGTCTGGTGACAAATGAACTGAGCCGTCTGGGAAACACCTCCAACTACATCGCATTTTTTTCTTCTTCTTCTTTTTTTTGTATTTTTGTATGTGGGGGTTGAGGGAATGTGCTTCATTAGTGTTCACGCTTGCTCAGTATGCTCAAATGGAAGCGTAACACCAAATGCAGTAGTACAGAACACACATCAAGGTGTTTCCACACTCCAGAGGACGGCAGAAAGAAATTGGGTCGGAGCAAATGAGTTAGACATGCTGCTTTGAATTAAACTGCAGTTGGATTTCCTTCTTAAATTAGGAGGGATTTCCTGATGTTCAGTGTTTTCTGTGTGGTAAAGAATACATTAAAACTTCAATAACGGCTGTTTTGAATGAAATATTGTCTGATTCTCTCCAGCTCGTGGGGCATCTTCACTTACATTGTTTTTCCATTGAATTCACACGTCAGCAAGGATAAACATGATTCATCTGGTGACGCGAGGAAAGATTTCCGTCAGCATGTCGCTTGCTGACATCGACGTTGTTTTGTGCAATTAAGGCTCAAGTCTGTGTTTGACCTTCGAGTTGATGTTGATGTTTTGTGTGATGGTCGGCGGTTTCAGCGGGTATGGGTATGGTTTGAAAGTCTATTCAGACAAATCTGAATATAATCAGTGTAATTTTAGATTCATTGTGACTTGAACTTTCTGAAGATCTCATTATCTGATGATGCTGGACCGTCCAGAAAAAAAATGTCCATAATTCCAATTATAAATCACTGACAGAAAGATGCATCTTGCAACTCTAGAACTTGCCTGATCAAAGTAATCCACCAGTAATATACATATATATATATATATTATATATATATATTATATATATATATATATATATATATATATATATATATATATATATATATATATATATAATATAGTTGAATATACCTCCATGGTGCAAACAGGATTTGTTAGCTAATCAATGACAATATTTGACTTCCCGTTTACATCAACCCCTTTGGCCCAGAGCATAATACGAAGGAAATGTTAGAGCCACATTTTAAAATGTTATGGGTTTTTCTTTTTTTCTTTTTCTTTTTTTTTTTTTGTCTGCCAGAAATGACATTAGCAGCATAGTGATTTATGGTATAGTTGACATTTTGAGAAAGGGCAGTATTTGAAAAACAGAACATTTCCAAATAGCTCATGGCATTTTTTTAGATTTGAACAATTCGTCCTGTCTTCACTTATTCAAACAGTCGTTGAAGGATTACAAACTTGATTCGTGGACTAAGGTTAAAATCGACCTTAGCTGGAGGTGAGGGTTAGGGGCTAATGGATGTGCTGTATCAGAGTCCACATAAGTGTGAGGTCGTTTTTCTTGTGTCAGAGCTGGGTGATGACTCACAGTGAGATAATGAGGGCGGCTGAACAAGTGAAGGGGCAGCTTAGAAAAGAGAAGAAACAGATGATTCGATGAAACAAAGGAGGGGGAGAGAGGATGAAGAAATCTCCAAATGTGCAAGAGAAGCAAAAAAGTAATAACAAACCAAAATGACATCTGCCATTAAATTTTTGATGAACTATGACAATGCTCCATATGCTTCTCCATTATTTCTGTTTCTTGGTTTTTAACTCCATCTCCATCCAGTTTCTTCTCTTGAAACTTCTTCATATTTCTTTTTTCACTCCTGTTTTTTTATAACAGTTGTTGGAAGTCGTACTGATGACCTAAAATGAAATATCTATTATGTGTGCCTGAGGGATAAAATAAAAAAATGCATTAATATAGCAATTAAAATAGAATACTCTTTTATTATTGTATTCATGCCAACCCACCAACAAGTCTGCCACACACATTTGATCCCCACCAGTTTGCATACAGAGCAAACAGGTCTACTGAGGACACCATTGCCACAGCTCTCCACACCACACTTTCACACATGGATCAGCGAGGGAGCTACGCTAGGCTGCTCTTCATAGACTTCAGCTCTGCTTTCAACACGATTATACCAAGCAGACTGGTTACCAAACTGTTGGACTTTGGGCTTTCACATCACATCTGCCACTGGATCAAAGACTTTCTTACAGACCGCTCCCAGAGGGTTAGAGTAGGGCCCCATTTCCCCTCAGCACTTAGCATCAGCACTGGCTCCCCACAGGGCTGTGTGTTGAGCCCCCTACTCTACACCCTCTATACCCACGTCTGCACCCCCACCCACCCCGAGCAATGCTATCAATTAAGTTTGCAGATGATCTCAGGAGGAGATGAGACTGCATATAGGGAGGAGGTGCAAACAATCTCATCCTCAACACCGCCAAGACAAAAGAGCTGATAGTTGACTTCAGGAGGAACAAACCGGACTTGCAGCCTATTACCATCAATGGGGACAGGGTGGAGAGGGTATCGAACTTCAGGTTCCTGGGCACTCACATCGAGCAGGACCTATCTTGGACTGCAAACACCACTGCACTGCTGAAAAAAGGCACAACAGAGACTGTGTTTCCTGAGGATACTCAGGAAGAACAACTTAACAGAGAAACTGTTAGTGTCCTTTTACCGTTGCTCCATTGAGTCAGTGCTGAGCTACGGCATCTCGCTATATGGTTTGCCAGCTGCACTGCAGCAGAAAGAAAGATGCTCCAGAAGGTCATCAACACTGCCCAAAAACTCATTGGCTGCCCACTTCCATCTCTGGAGGACATTTACAAAACACGCTGCCTCAGAGGAGCCCACAGCATCCTCAGAGATTCTTCCCACCCCTGTCACCACCTATTTGAACTGTTGCCCTCAGGGAGGTGCTTTAGGGCCATCAAAGCAACAACAAATAGCCTGAAAAACAGCTTCTTTCCCAGAGCTGGCATTGCACTAAATGCTGCACAAAACTTAAAACTTGAACTTACATAACACCAATATTGTGCATTGAGCATTCTAGTGCAAATCTGTGTAGATTTTATATTTATTCACTTGTTTCACTTTTTAAATTGCACTGACACTGAAGAGCTGCTACTTCAATTTCGTTGCACTTGTACAATGACAATAAAGAGATTCTGATTCTGATTCTGATTCTGAACTACCTGCAATCAGTCACAAAGTATTGCCGACCTCAGCGTGCCAGGTCACAAGTCAACCCACACAGCAAGCTGTGTGCCTGATTAAAATAATTGTTTGTGTTGTGTTGTGATAAATTGTGTGTTTGTCTGAAACTTATTCATTCTAATATTTTGCAGAAATTTCCAACTGAATAATTCCAACGTGTATCCTTATGCTGAGCTTCATGTCTTCCTCTGACTGAAAAATGAATGAGTGAGAACACACAACACAATCCAAGCTAAAGGTGACATGTTGATCGCATGGTTCATCGATGGCAACCAGTTTACACATATTGACCTCAGTGTCTTAACCTAAGGAGTGTGTAAAGCAGTAGATCTGTTTTCAGTGGTTTATAACGGAGTTGATTGCACTCAGTTCATGCCATTGTCTTTTTAAATCTATGGGCATTGTGTCAGAGTAGGTGATCATAAAGTCATAATTCCTGCTGCCAGTCTACCTGGGGCCAATAATCTAAATATGGCTCCCTCCAAACTTTCTTCATGTACATTCAGATAAATTAAATGAAAACTGAGCATTTTCTTTGGCTTTCGTACTCTAACTTTGATGAACAGGTGAAATCAGTGAGTCATTTGGGTTTTCTGCAAATTTGGATAAGTAGATCTTTTTTATATTTATTTTATTGTTTATTTATATATATTTTTTTCTATTTTTATCTACATATTCTCATCCACCCTTTCATGCCATCCATGTAGTCATGCCAATACAGTCTGTACAAACTTCAACTAGTTAAAAATGCTGCACAGTAAAACGACTCAAATACTATAAAATCCAATGCAATAGAGAGATCCACATATTTTAGCATCTTTACACTGGTTACTTATATGTTTTAGAGTTAATTAAACTTTTTTTTTTTATTATTTGAGGCACATTTTGGGTTGATTGTGGGTCTTGGTGAGGATGTGCACTCCCAGTCTTTTTGCATATGGTGCTAAACCAAAATCATTTAGTTCCAATCTAAATATCCAAAGGTAAAAAGGTCAGTTTTACCACTTTTATTCCGGCCAAGTCAACAAACATGCTAACGTTTCGACCTAGTGGCCTTCATCAGAGCATGAAGGAAACATGGGTCATGTTTATACAGGAACTAGCAGGTGACTGGCTTACAGGGTCACATGATAATTAACTTCCTTGATAATGACTCCAGCAATACGATAAGCCGTCAAGAGGCATTTATTTGACTCAGTACATGGGATAAAACAAGCACCACGCCCAGCACTCATTTTTGTTTTCGACATCACTCAAGGTAAGATATTCAGACAAATAACAGCTGTGCAGTAAAGTAAAAAATGTGCCTTTAGATTAAATAATTAGAGTGCGTGAAAACATAATATGGGAGGAGAACGTAGGTGCACCCTTCTGTGTTTTTGTATCCTTGATGATTTATATCACCGCTGGCTGTTTTCCAAAGCATAATGTGGGTCTGTTTTGATTTTTTATTTGTTAATTAGTTTTGCCTTTTTTTTCCACTTGCCTTCAAGGAAGCCATCGGTTTCAGCTAATATCTCTGCAAACTGCTGCAGATAGATAATCCATCACAATGCACAACATTTCTGCAGTGATACGCCTTGTACTTGCAGCTGCATCAACACGCAAAATGTGTTAACTTTGACGACAATAAAAGCAGGCAGGTTGAGTTTCACTGCATACTGGAAGAAACTTAAACTGCTGGTGCTTTTGGGTTTGGAAAGACTGATTTAAACATCTCAGAGGCTCAGACCCATCAGGAAAAATACTGATGAACTTATCCTACAATTTAAACACATTTGTAAAGTCACATTTGTTTTTTTTATATATGACTATACTGGAAAATATCAAACATGTATGCTGCACAGCTACACAGTGTAAATGTTCGGAATCATATGCAAACTGTCCTCTAAATATTTGCCTGAGAAACACCACAAATATTTTCATGTCATGTGAATCTAAACTAAGTCGGAGACATTTTCTGCGGCCAACGGTCTACCTGCCAATTTTTATCGACTGCAGAGCAGAGATTAGTTGGGCTTTGATGGATAGAGATAAGTGGTGGCTTCTCTGCTGAAACAGGCGTATGCCCCCCCCCCCCAGTGCCTTGCTCAATGTGACTCTGGAAAAAAAAATGGATGACAAACTGCGGTTGAAGAGGAGTTCAGCAAATCGCTTTCAAGTCGTTCCACTTGTGTTGTTCCAGTGCTTGAGCTCCAAAAAGGGATTTTTTTTTTTTAATCCAGCAGATTTCTTGAGGGGATGTGATGACAGATACAATGAGAGCAGGATGGGTGGAAATACAATAACAGAGATAGTGGTAGATTGTGGATGCATGCAAAGTTTGGCCATGCGATTCAAAGCTCAGGTGCGGTGATGCATAATTTAATACTAATGCTGCTGATACTAATGATATAAGGTAGGTTAACATAGAGTACAGCCCTTCATTGAAGGCTGTGTTACAAAAGATTTTCTCCGGACAACGTCAGCAATGTTCTGGTTAAGTCAATGTTACTTGACATTATGCTCACTGGAACATGCATTTCCGTGTTATGTTCATACAGATTTCATCCAACAGACAAGCATGTTCCAAGCACAGATGTGTCTGAGTGTTATGAAGAAGAGCCATGCCTGCTTCATTACATTATGTTACTTTACACTGCAAAAACCTAATTACATCCACTTTTTTTTTTACTTGCAGGCTGAAATAAATGACAAACACGTGCATATGATATTACGAAAATGCCTTTCCTATCGTATTGCTTTCCTAAGCCATAGTCGCGCCCCCCAAAAAATGATTGGCTGTGGCCTAGGGGTAGAGCGACCGCTCCCTAAACAGGAAGTGGACGGTTCGATCCCCTGCAGCTGCAGTCAACTTTTTCTACAACTTGCAATCAGGAACAGAGAAGTATGACACTATGCTAGAGGTATGAGTGTAATGTCAGAGGAAAATGGCCGCAGTGTGAATATGATCTTGTGCAGAGGTAACTTCTTACAATAGATTTTCACGGACACTACTGGAACACACTTCCAATCAAGAGTGAAGAAGACTTCTTGTCTTGAAATCAGTTGGGAGCTGTAAATCACAGAGCTCTATATTTGAAACTTCAGCCCATATTTAATTGTACCCACAGTCACTGACTGTTCTTTCTACTCACATTAACTGAAGATGAGGGGGAGACTGACTGATAGAAAATGTAATCAGGAGCAGAAGCAACTACGGTGGAAAAAGTCAATGTGTTAAAAAAAAACATCCCCTGAAAGATAGGGATGGTGAGAAAAAAAAACCCAGCAGAGAGTAGAACGTGGCAGTCGGGGCTCGGTACAAGCCAGCTGTCAGAGCTAATAGACAGAAGAGGATGGAGGGAGGGGGAAGGAGAGGAGAGGAGGAAAAAGGGAATAGATGTTCAGGCTAAACAACCTGTCACCAGCTATAACAGAACATAACACAAGTGAATGTCTGAATGTCAGAGGGAGAAACTTCTTTAGCGGTTTGGAGAAGAGTCTGCGAGACATCTAAATGATGCTCTCAAATGGTAATCTGCTGTCTGCTTCAGTGGCACAGTCACAGAATAGAGACGGTGGTCTCAGTCATGTCTGCTGGGGACAAGGCAGCTCAGATGATGGCGTTTGAAGAGCACGGCATCACCACTATTGTTTTGTTTTTCTGAAGTTATTCTCCTGCCCTGCTGTTCGGCTGTTTTTATGGGTCACAAACATATGCCAGCAGGATGCTGGACCATATGTGAAGATGAAAACAACTTCTGCAAACAGTTTTAAATGAAATTAGTTTCCAACAAATTGCCAACAATGAAGGTCAAGATCAAGTCGCTTCTGGGTGACTGAAAAATCTGTTGCACATCTATCAGCACTCGGGCATCTCTGCAGTAGGGATAATAATAGAAGAAGAAGAATGTATAAGTTTCTGTGCTGTATCTACACATTTCCAGACTCTTTTTCTTACTGTCCCTCCAGATATTCGCGGCCTGCAGGGTTTTCTGGACCAAACGTCCCGTCAAGGCGTGGACGTGGCCTTGCAGCGAGTGGACAGGAACATAAGTAAAGTCTTCACCAACCTCTTCACGACCATGAAGACTGAGGAGCTCAATCGGTACAGAGACACGCTGCGCAGAGCCATCCTGCTGCTCAGCCCCCACGGAGCGCACACGTTCATCCAGCAGGTCGGTCCACGTTCAGTTCACTGGCTGAAGCACATGTTTGCATGCAGGGAGGGAATGGGTCTGCATGTGTGCACAGCGGGCACATTGTATGGCGACAAATGTCCACTCGTGAGCGAATACATGACATGTTTGCACATGTAATGAAAAAGCCACATGCGTGTGTATAGTTGTTGCTACTGTCGCACAGGAGTTTGCGTCTGCAGTACATATAGAGACTTAATGATTGTGTATGAAGCAATGGGGAGGAACTTTATACACAAAACAATATGTTTATGTTTGCAGGGAAACAACAATGTTCCCTCCTTAATCTGTATAAAGAATTGATGCATGTGCATAAAGGCTCTACATGAATCAGTGCGTTCAGGGAATAATGCATGAGAGGAAACAATGAGAACATGTGTTTAAAGGGGTAAATGATAGCCTTAAAAGGCAATTAAAACCCTGCATGTACAATGACAGTAACTTTGCATTTGTATACATGTTAAATAGGAAGAAGAGGAATAAACATCCCTTAATCTTGGGAGCAGTTATACTTTATCCCATGTGGTTATAGATCTAATGCTGTAGTCACTAGATAAACATCTTGAATTAGCTTCTGTTGTTGAGTTATGTATTTGTGCTGTTTGATTACCAAGTGGTGGTGCTGTTTTTTGACATGTCTGTAGTTCATTTTCCCCAGTTGGAGACATTATCGGTGTTAGAAAATCTGACTTGTGACCGATGTGAACAGGTTCTACTTCTCAACTGCTTGTAATTGCATTTTGAACAACATGATTTGAACGTGTATGCTGATGACACGTGAGTTTATAAAGGGAACGAGTACGTGCGTTAATGTGATGGTTGTGGAAATAAGTTAGTGGGTATGCAGGTAAGTTTGACTATAAATGGAACGAGTTAGCGTGAAAAGGGAGGCAAAGGAGTGTGTAAAGGCAGAAGATGGATGTATCAAAGGGAATGGGTGAGCGTCTACGGAGGCAAGTGGTTTTTTTGACTCAAGACTGTGACTTTGTGAAGGTAACAATGGAGGAGAATGGGAAACAAGTTGGTTTACATGGGGAAGATAAGATAAGATAAGATAAGATATCCCTTTATTAGTCCCACAGTGGGGGAATTTACATATTTCCCCAAAGGGAACAAAGGGAATAAGCAAATGCATAAAGTGAATGTGTAATGGGACAAATAATGTGTCACAGAAAGAAATGAGTGCGATGTGAAGAGATCAAATCGATCTGTCTCTCTGTTTGTTCTGGCTTTCTGTCCATCCACTAACTGACAAACACAAACTGAATCAGTGATCTTGTGTGTGTGTGTGTGTGTGCGTGCGTGTGCGTGCATGCGTGCCCAGGTGTGATTGGCCACCTGGAGTGACAGATGGAGCTGGTTGGTCCACTCTCAAGCATGCACACACACCGATTACAGAAGCTGGTCCAAGGGGATGGCGAGTTTTGCTCAATATTTATTACCTGTTTCATTTTTCACCATGACTGCCCATGGATCACACCGACGTGTGTGTGACTGAATGCTTTTTTATTATTTACTGCTTCTGTGTGAGTCCTAGATAAAGAGGGAGGGATGGAATTTAAAAGTGTGGTTAATCTTTACTGGTCACTGATTGTTAACATACAGATTATTGTGGTAATACAGGAATGTGGGAATGCAATTGTATACGGTTGAATATTAACGATGATATGGGTAATGTTGCCTAAGGTACGTCTGTGTGTCTCATTGCCAATTTACATGGTTTGTGATTGTCAGGATGACCTAAGCATGTCTGTGTGTGTGTGTGTGTGTGTGTGTGTGTGTGTGTGTGTGTGTGTGTGTGTGTGTGTGTGTGTGTGTGTGTGTGTGTGTGTGTGTGTGTGTGTGTGTGTGTGTGTGTTTGTGTGTGTGTGTGTGTGTTCTCCTTATGACTTATTCAGCTGCTTTGCGGTATTTGGTGAGTCTCAGCCTCTGCTGTGCCGAGTGATGTCGGACCTCACACACACACACACACACACACACACACACATATTTCTCGCGTCATTCATATTGACCCACTGGGCCGACTTCTAACAAACCTCTACCTGCGTCGTGAAGTGTGTGCGTTTTTGTGTGTCTGTACTCGTGTGTGTTTGTGGCTTTTCATTCCTATCAAGTCTTGCAGTAAAGCTGCATTGCAAGGGCAATGGCAGCAGGGTTAAGCATTAATGTGGCTTTCTATCTCTCTTTATTTCGCTTCCAAGAAGAGACACGGTTGTTTTTAGATCAGAATTTACATGCACGCACGCACGCACACACATAGCATGCAGAAACATACAGAGCAAAGGCATGTTGTTTTACCTTTCAATTAAAACAGCTGCTGCCAAACATTTTTTTAATTTTTTTTTTAATCACATATCACAAATTTCTGCCCATTGCTAGAATCTCCATGTTTTATTTAATTTAGAAGTTTTATTTCTTTGCCTCAGTCTCCCATGTGCTTTAGAATTTATTCATTAACATTTATTAAATGTTGCAGTAACAGATGGGGCACTTGCAGGCTGGATAGTTCACAGCTTGTCCACATCGCATTCTACTTTATGTGTGAAGTGGCTTTGGTCTCTTTTAACACCTGCAATTCTTTACGTATATGCATTTTATTTTCACTTATACAATCATAAATTGTAATTTCTCTCATGTACAATGGCCACAATCTTGGCAATAACCACAGGGAGGAAGTCATCCTGTGTTTTTGTCAGCCAAGGTCCCCTGTTGCTCTCTAAGTGTCTAATCGGTGCTCCATCTTTTTTACAACAGCAGGTGGTGGAGGGTTTAACAGCCTCCTATCATTGACCTCTATATGATGAGAGAGAGGTAGGGAGAAACAAAAATGGAAGACATAAGTCCTGAAAGGAACAGGAACAGCAGCAGCATGGCCATAAATCAAAATTTTGGATGAGCTAAAATTTAGGCCGATGGTAGTGCTGCGTGAAAGCTCATCCAAAAATGGAGGTTTTAACTCACATACTTGTATTCAGGAGTTAAAAGAGTTTCCTTTTTTTTTTTTTTTTGCTCACACTGTTGGCGGCTTTAAAATTGGTTTTGCGGAGGCGTTGGCCCCACTTCAACCCTTGTCTCTTCGATTTTACTGTTCGTTTCACAGTGATTTCTTGTCCCTGAACTGACTTGAAATGGTGAAGCAATCAGGAGTAATCTTTCCACTCAGCTGATCGTGTGGTGATCAAATGATTAACACACTGGCATAAAACCATTGTGTGGTATCCTATGACTACGTTGCTTTTAAATCAGTCCCGGAGGCAGTCAGTCTTGCCTCTCTTTATACCAAAGATTTAGAAGGAGAGAGATTTCTAATTATCTAATAATTCTTTTAGTTGTAGTATTTCATTTACTTATAAAGCTAGAGTTAGATTCTGGTAACCTCCATTTTCACTTACTTTATCATTTCTAGTATGGGGACAACCGCAGTCTGAAACAAAATGTATATTAGGTTTACAGGCAAAATATAGTATTTATCAGCTGTTTGCGATAACCAAATAACACACGAACAGTTTAAATAGCTTAATGCAACATATTTTCTCGACATTCAACACCAAATACTACTTTTAATGACCACTGCAGTCTCAACATGATCTAATCCCCTGAATATCATCCCTCATAAGAGCACACTATATATGTGATGTTGTTAAAACACTGCTCCAACCTTCATAGACTTACTTGAACAGTAGATTCTCAGAGTTTTTTTTTTCTTTTCTTTTTTTTTCCTGTTAACCGAAATTTACATAAGTGCTCCATGCCTGAACTTCAAGACATACACCGCCGACCCAAAAGCACATGAAAAGTCGGCTCCGGTACGCTCAGTTTTGGGATGCTGTTCTGTGGAGCGATGGAAGAAAAAGTACAAAAGTATGGCTATGGATCAGCGGTTTGTCTAGAGGAGTGAGAATAACATCTGATGTGCAAAAGTGTGCTCTTATGAGGAATGGTATTCAGGGGGGCTTGAGACTGCAGTGATCATTTAAAGCAGCATTTTGTGTTGAATGTGGAAAGAAAAAATAAAATATGTTGCATTGAGCTTCTTGAACTGTTGTTGATTGATTTGAATTTGATATATTTTATATATATATTTTTTTATATTTGCCCATAACCCTAATATACAATGGGGGTTGAGTACTTAAGCTTCCAACTGCGAGAAGGATGTTATCTTGTCAACTTGTCAATATTCTACCCAGAAAATGTACATCTTGATCATAGAAAATACATATAACATATAACTATTATGTGCATACAAGTAGATGACAAACAGGTGAACAGAAATGGCATTAAGGACAAACATACATTCATATATAGATAGATTATAAGCAAAAACAAACAGTACAAAGGAATGATAGGGAAAGGAAATTGCATTATATACATGAAGTGGCTGGTTTTGTATGCCTTTACATATGAACTTGTCAACTTTCTGCTCTATACTCATATATGTTTTGTCATTCCTTTATATGATCTCTGCTGTTATGACATGTCCACTTCTACCCGTACTAAGTCTTGTTTCCACCTTTTCTACCTTAACCTATCCTCTTTCTATCATGTTCTCTCTTCCTCTCCTTCTGTATTTCCTTCCCTCCACTTTTTTCTCCTCCAGGTCTCTCTTCATTTCCTCCATGGGTTACTGTTCTCCTCCATCCTTCCCTTTGGTCTTCCCTCTTTTTGCTCTGATTGTATTCGTTTCTCTCTTGCCCTTTATTTTTTATAACGTTTACTCTTCCCCTATATTGTCATCCCTCCTCTTCTCCCTGTTTGTATCCCTACCCTGCTTCCTACTTTCCCGCATCATTCCATCACTCCCTTTCCCCCTTCTCTTATTCCCTACACTTTCTCCCCTCCTATCCATATTTTTTCTCTGATGCGAAAGACCAAGCGAGAGAGAGGAAGACAGTGAGAGGAAGACAGAGAGGGGAGAAAAAAAAACAGACAGTTTAAATCACTGGAGGAATTAAGTTTAGATTAGGAGGCGGGACAAAGCCCTTGATAGCCTGGGAGTCAGATTGACTGACAGGATCCCATCAGACCACTGAGCAGTGACGAGTGACACCTACAAAAACATGCAGCCCTGATTGACATCTCTCTCTCTCTCTCTCTCTCTCTCTCTGTGTGTGTTTGCGTGTCCTTGGGGCAAAAAACCCTCCAACAGCAAATTGAAAACAACGACAATAAACATAAATACTAACCTGCTTCTGCCCAACCTCTCTATCCTACTAACACGCACACACACCACATAAGTAACGCTCATTCAGCCGGTTATAGGAACATTGCATTTTTTCTACCACCTGGTGAGTCTCACCTTGACTGCTTTTCAAGCTTCAGCTCAGGAACATGCATCCCAACATATTGAGCTCATGTTTGCGTTATGGAAATTGAGTCGCCATCTGATGTCACGCACATAACGTGCAACACTTAACAGAAATGCCGTCTCTTAAGAATTGCAAATCAGACGCTGCACATGTCGGCCCAGTGAGGCAAAACGAAAAGAGACTTAAAGCTATAATAAACACTCCATGAAATGAAAGCCTGTATTTTGATTTATAGCAATAGCCAGTAGATGTGTTTAAACTGTGCAATTACATCTCTAAGTTATTCACAGGAAACGCTGCATGTCGTCCACCGTTTGAGCTGACGCATTGATACGATCCCTAGCTGTTTACTTTATACACCAACCACTGTGTTGCTATGAGTTTAATCTTAGAATCAAAGTGAAGCCTGGAGAAAATAAATATGAAGCCGCTTGTAGACCCATTACTTGTCGATTTAGACCATCAGATCTTGAATATATAGTGAAAATGCTTACATTCAGCCAAAGATGTGGTGGATGCCCCAAGACTGGACATGTTCTGTTGCCTGATTTTAGTTTATCCATTCATCTGAATATGACGTAACACATTCTCATTCCCAACTTCTCAAATACAGCAGCTCGGTCAGTGGCCCCATGAATTTAGCAACAACAAATATGCTGCATCCAGTTACACTTTCAAATGAATGCTTCACATGTTATGATATAGTATGACTTTTAGACTGTTTTTTAATTTTGTGAGGTTTATTAACAAAACTGCATGGTCAGTTTGAGGGAAAGATCATCCATAGGTTATGTCACGGCTTCCTGTATGCTGCTATTTTACACTTGATTGTTGCTCTCAAGCTGCTCTCGAGAGCGACAATCAATCAATCTAGTAGATTTAGATGGGGCTTCCGTCTCATCCAGTGAAGTTGTTGTCATTGTGGAGGAGACAGCTGTCAACCTTTTAGCACCAGTTAATTAAAATTACCACATGCTGAAGTCCCCAATACATAATGAATAAATGTACAATAGAGCACTAGAGCCATGCTGCGGAATACTTTTGCTTAATGAGTAAATCAGGAAATGAAGATACCTACTGACAGATAAATCAATACATAGAATAGTTATTCACACACACACACACACACACAGTAGTTTTGTTCTTTTGTTTTTTGCAAAGTTACACTTGTTTTATTCCTAACCCTATTATGTTTGTTTTTTTAATAGTGTTTATTCCCATCTTCTATCCCTCTGGGACATTTGGCTTTGCCTAATGAACCACAGTTTGCTTTCAATTTACTTGCCCTATAAAACAAATGTTTAACAACTAAAAGGTTAAACCAAGAATAAAGAGCAACATCTTTATTTTAATCTCAATTGGAGCAGTAGTCTAGCATGTACAGTTTTCAATATGTTTGAAGAGAGCTGTCCTGAATTTGTCCTGAACGTGATTTGGCTGTAAATGTCAACCCATCTGTTGGCCTTGTGAATTATTTGGCTCAGAGAGCTGTTAAAGACAAGGTTACCATAACCCACGTGGTGCCATCATACCTTTTTCAGCATGTTTCGTAATCATTGTTAATCACCCAGATTTGTCTCACATCAATTTAGTCCTTGTGGGCTGCTAGAAGGACAGCATCACTAATGAAGCGAGGGAGAGGGAGGAGGAGAAAAAAGAAGACAAGAAAAGGTCAAAAAGATGAGACAAGAAAAGACAGAAATAAGAATTTCGATCTCAACGTGGAGGCAAGGAAGATGAGGAACAGGATCATGTTTTTTTTTTTTTTTTTAAAGGGAGAAAACCTTCATAAATAATCACAACTGATGTCTCAGCAGAGGGAAATGGAACAGAAGTTGGAGTTTAAAAGAGATTTTATTTTGTATCTATTTCAGATATCAACTGAGATCTGAATCCAGAAGGTTCATGATTGTCTGATGACTGTTTGTATGTAAGTCTGTATGTAAGTCTCCTAAATGGAGCTAAAAAAAAAAGAAGACTTTTATCAAGACTATATTGTTCTTGTGATCTTCATATTTCTGTTCGACTGTCCTCTATCAGGGGATAGAGGACAGTCAAATATGTAAACCATGCATTTTGGAGTCAGGAGGTCTTCATTCGACAGCAGAAAGATGTGTTTTAACCGCATGATGATTTACGTTCAGGGTTGTTGTCGCTGTTTCCCCAGTTTCCCTAGATGTTTCCTTCCCCGTGTTTTTATTCTCTGCCTTGTTGACGCACCAACTTGGGGCCTAAATAAAGTTTCTTCTTCAGGGATGAGAAACAGAACATAAGGGTAGACAGTAGAAAAAAAAAGTGAGTTGTCATCGTCCTTGCAGGATCATAATTGATTTCACCCGCAGCACCTCTCTGCTATAATTGCAGCACTTAGTTTAAATGCTACGGCCGCTATCTAATTGCCTTGAAGTAGGCGGTAGTGGAGAATTCTTGACAAGCATTAGAGCTGATTGGAGATCAGCACCGGGGAGACATTTCCTTTGACTCAGGTCACCGCCTTGCAAACAGATTAGAGAGCACAGGGTGACAGTTTTAACATGTGGTGGGATAGTTTTCATGAAGGTTTTATTTTTATACCTTCATAACTCAGACAAACAGACAGCTGATTTACAGAAAGACACCGAGGCTAAAACGCTTGATCAAAGCGTAGACTGTGCTGTGCATCATGTTGATATCAGTAGGAACTATTCCTTGCAGCATTGCACACTTTTTGTCCTTTGCTGCTAATCTCCAGAATGATCACTCCATATTAAACTAACAACCTCACTGCCAAAAAAACTGCTGAGGCGACGACCTGGTCGCCCCTTGTTCACGGCTGGCGGTCGTTGTAAGGGCATTTGTGTGACAATCTACCTTTTGGCAGCAATATGAGATGGATGAGAGATGGATAGGAGATGGACTGACATGTCGTTTGTCACAGAGAGAGAGGTGGTGGTGGGCGTGGAGGGCTGCTGTCATTTGTTTGGCTGGCGGACAGCGCGGCTGATAAAGCAGCAGTCTGACAGGGCTAATCTGATATCAGCCCAGAGAGCCGTGGAAACACAGCACAGTGCCCAGGGCGAGTGACGCACAGGAGAGATATCAGATCATCTTTCAGTGCGTTAACTGTAAACATGTACCTGTGCAGCTATGACAGTCTTAAAACCAACAAAAAGGCTGGACAGCAGAGGATCTGGGCCTCGGAGGACACGGCAGGGCTGGAGAGGTTGCAGTAACTCAATCATTCATTCATTCATGTTCTGTAACTGTTTATCCTGTGTAGGGTCGCTGGGGGCTGGAGCCTATCCCAGCTGACTTTGATCAGTTCATCACAGGGCCACATAGGAAGACAAACAACCAATCACACTCACATTCGCGCCTACGGTCAATTTAGAGTCACAAATGCACCTATATTACATGTTTCTGATGGTGGAAGGAAGCCAGAGAACCTGGAGGGAACCCACACAGATATGGGGAGAACGTGCAAACTCCACACAGAAAAGTCCCAGGTCCTCAGGTGGATTCGAATCAAGAACCCTCTTGCTGTGAGGCAACTGTGCTAACCACTAAGCCACCGTGTCGCCCACTGCAATAACTAAACAAGCCTAATTCAGAGGTTTGGTGATTTCAACATTACCAGTGCTCACATCTTGATAATTTTCTACCACATTGTGTTAATTGCAGCTGCAACGGCTTCATTTTTTTCAGAAAACTCCAATCCAATCACTAGAATAACTGTTGGTGGTTAATTTGATATTTGTTTCAGAAACAAACAAAAAAAAAGAAAGAAAAATGAGTGGTTATTAGATTTTTCATTTTAAAATACAAAAAAACAAAATTGAAATACAAGGCGTTTTCCTTTTTGTGGCCAAAAATGAGTGAAATTTAAAAAAAATAAAATAAAAAAAAGATTAGATTTTCATTTTCTGTTTTGATTAAGAAAAAAATGAAATAAAATCACCAGTAAACATAAATGGAAAAAGGTCTATTTTCTTTTTTTTTTTCCTTTCACAGCTGAGAGTTAGAAATCACCTTTAGTCTCTCAAACATGCTCCAAGATTAGTGCTAGTCAAAGTCATGTTTTGCTGCAGGTTTGATTTAGCACGTCCTGAGAGTTGTAATTGAAAGGTGTTGCATCGTGTTTTGGGACTGTTTCTTATAAACACACATGCTGATGCACATTTGCACAAAGACATGCAGAAGCAAATACACATGTGTACTAGTCTGATATTTTCAAATGGTTTAAGATGTGTTTTTTTTTAATCAAACTATGTGAAATTATAGTATAATGGAAATCAGAATGTATGACTTTGGGTAATTTAAGTGACAGTCCTATGTGAGCCCACATAGCACTTAAAGGCATAAAAAAAATTATAAATTATAAAAGCCAGTGTTACTAAATGAAGAGCAGTTGGGAGCTGAGACAGCCAGCTGTCACTGCTGAGCTGAGCCAAATGATCTGGCTCACAATGAAGAGCTGGAATTCACATCACTAATGAGAAATAAAAAGTCGCATGATCACAGGACACAAAGCGTGTGTCTCAAAAAGTCAGCGTGTTGGATTAAAGGAAAAAACAACAACAACACTGTGTTTCAGGGGTGGGCCCCCTTTGATAAAGGCTGATTGAAGTAGATTTCTCAATGTTTCTACTACCCACATGCCTGCACTGGGTCAGTAAACATAAGAAAATAACCATAAAGGAAGAAATAAAAACCACAGTAGAGAAGTCATTCATTAAAAATGTGAGATGCAGAAATGTATGCATGCATAGAGTTATAGGAGGGTTATAGTGATGTTGATTTTTAATTAATTATTCAATCCATCAAGAGAATTTTCAGACCAGTCAATAGAAACCAGCAGTGATTCACATTTCTCTTATGTTTGGTAGAAACCTACTGAGAGAGGGAGAGTGTTTCGGCATGGTTCACTGGACAACACACACACACACACCTGCACAAACACACACACCTGCACACACACACACACACACACACACACACACACACACACACACACACACACACACACACACACACACACACACACACACACACACACACAGTTTTTTATATAACAAGACCCTGGAAAAATGTTACCATCTTATACCCTCTTCCTTATTGTTTCCCTCTCTGTTGTTTTCTTCATATTTTCCAGGCAGAGAGCTGCAGGCATCCATCTCTGTCTCCCTCCTCAGCTCATACTCTCTCTCTCTCTCTCTCTTTCTCACACCGCACTGTTTTTAGCCTCGTCCACACGCTCTGTGGCTCACAGTGTTATTCTCACTAGCCTTGCCGCCATGTCTCACTCTCTCTCTCTCTCTCCACACACTTTGTCATAATCCATCTATCTTGTTACTCAAGAGTGCACACACGCACAGCACTGGTTTAAAAAAAAAAAAAAAAACCATCCAGAAGCAGGGAAAAGCTGAGCGATGATGTCCGGATACAAAGCTAATGCACACAGGTGATGACATGTGATTATGAACACATTCGTGGAAACCAGGATGTAAAAAATCTCAATGCAGAACTTAAATAATTCATTGTCAAGTATGATTCCACATGTATGTGAATGAAAATGAGTCCCGAGCGTCTTGGGATGTCTTTGAGAACGTCACAACCTAGCTTGAAGTTGGACAAAGGAGGAGAGAACACAACTTATGATAAAGACAAAATAAATGCAAAAACCAAAACAGTGTGGAAGGCAGGGGGGGGGGGGGGGGGGGGGGGGGGACAGACTGGTTGACTGCCATCAGTTTATATAGCTATATGAAATAAGACCAGGTAATTTGAATCACCCTAACGACCCAACTCCACCAATCAGGCTCCTGGAGGGAGGGGCCTGTTCAGACCAAGGCATCTGTCATGCTACCAAGAACTACTGGAAAAAAGAATTACTGCTGTCACACAATTATGAATATCATTCACTTCTTAGATCCTGATGATATAACCCTTCTGACTCACACATCTTGTTTAGCATCATACCATATGGTTATGTATGAGTTACGAGGCATGAGGTATGAGTTACATCATAATGGCTGCTAGGGAAACAGTCAAAAGTGCTTTACCACATCTTTTCTCAGACTTTATCGCATGCTTTCTCATGTAGTTTTAATACTAACTATTGTATATATTACTTTTAAGCAGAACAGGAGTTTTATTCCCTCCGGTACCAAATAGTTCTGCATTTAGAGGTACAAGAGTCTGCCATGCCAGCTGTGATGTCAGTGGTACACTCGTAAATGTCTTACCCAAACAGTTTGCAAGGATTAAAATCATTTACGCTTAAAGTACAAACTACAGGTGTCACATTTTTCAATTAGTGAATTTCTCACAAACCGCTTAACATCCACTGAGCAGAGCAGCATGTCCAGGCAGAATGACCAGGATCCCTCCACCCAGCACATGTTTCTGTCAGGTTATTGCTTCCGATTAAGTATAATCTCCCTGAACAAAACCATAATGAATCTTTTTGGGCTTGCTGTGTGGCTTTGCAGTTCGACTGTGCACCATCAGATTTTCATAAAACAGAAATATAGAGAAATACAGGATAAATAAATCAGTGTAATCATGTGGTGGAGAACAGATTCAACCGCTTGTGTTTCGGGTCAAAACCACCATTTCAATGTAGCTCATTAGGGATTAGACTTGTGGCCTCCTGTTTACACCATGGCAGAACTACCTCCATCCCTCCACAAAGACATTCATGTTGGCCTCTGGGGAACCAGTCAGAGAGAGGTCAGCTAATGGTGACCCAACAACAAATAACAACACTTCTTTGCTGTTCCTTTCCCCCCAAACAACATATTAAACTGAGTCCACTCAGGCTCCTGTTAGAGCTATAAACAGATGCTTGAGATGCGCTATGGCTCTTTGCTTTTCATTAAAACTTTCAGCTTTTTACAGCAAACAGTTGCTCCTATGAAGGATGGCAGATTAACCTTGAAGTGCTCCTTGGAAGCACTCAGTTGTTTCCGCTCCATATCAAGAGGAAGAAGGCTTCACTGTGGGAACATGGTTCTTTAAAGGCTGCTTCTTATATTTATCCAAAACAAGACTTGTTGTTGACCTGGACTTGTTTTCTTCTTTTTTTTGTTGCTGGTGAAGTTTTAGCCTTTGTACTGCAGATGGGCCTTTAATGAAGACTTTCAGCTGCACTTCAAAACGGAATGCCACAGCTCACTGATTTTATGTTAAAGTACACACACACACACAACACACACACACACACACACAACAGTTGTTTTTGGTATGTATCACCATGCAGTGTAACAGCCTCCAGCGGTGGCATGCTTTTAACTTAGAAGCAGTAAAACAATGAAATTCTAAATTTAGCCATGCTTTTTGGACATAAAGTCACAAAGGCTCTCAGCAACATTATCAGTGAACACACTTCTTTTTCTTTGCTCCATTCTTGATTGGCATCACCATCATCTGTTTTTCTTTTCTCACAAAAAATCTGCAAAATTGGTCCCAAAATAAATCACACTCTCGCTCAAATTAAGTATCAGTTTCCATGGTGGTGGCATGCAGCTTCTGTAGTTTCTGCCTTACAGGTTGGATGGGCAACACCATCCGGGCACCGAGCGGCGCTCAAAGGAGTGGTTTTATTTTGCCCAGAAAAATGCCAGGTTGGCTTTCCTGTGTTGTAAATGCAAAACTAACATGACAAAACACCTTCGCCTACACGGTGTACAAATCAGCGAGTGCACTGTGTTTGACGCATTGCGCCGGTCTCCCTCGCCTGCCTCAGCCTCCTCCTCAGTCACTCCTGAGCCAACAGCTGTCAGCACCTCGTTGCAGCCGGTGAAAGTGACATTTAATGAACGTTTGTCTCATTCTCAACAGCAAGACAGCACCGAAATGTTATAAACGGTGTCGAATGCAAATATTGATTTTTTTCTTTTTTTTTCGTAAATGAAATCTGCAGATTGCTAACACTTGTAGCCAGTTTACTGCCGTTAAGCCAGTGGCAGTGATCCCATGACGTGACACGAATATATGACTGATGCATTCTTTATACAGAAAATTTATACAGAATGGCTAAAAGTTTTTTAAATTTTTTTCTTCTTCTGTGAAATATGGTCTGTTCATGTGGTCTGTTTTGATGCTGCCCCTCAAAGAACCAGAAATCGAGACTCGTCAAGAACCAGAACTGAAAAGCAGAATTGAAACCAGAATCATTAAAACTCAAATGATGCCCAACCCTAATTATGTGTCTGAAATAAGCAAATTGAAGTGAAAGTATGATATAATTATAATACTAAACGTGGGTAGCAGGCTCTTTGAGAAAGCATTTCTTTAAAAGTTACACTTATTCTATTGCATTGAAGCATACCTTAAAATCTTATTATCTTATTATAAAATTTTGACACACCTTGCTTATATCATTCCTGACTTTTTTATATCCTTGGCAGCCATGTACGTCCATCTTTTCCAACAACTAAGAGATGTCCCTGTATGGTGCCATAAAAGAATTTGCATAATAAATCCATTACGGTACTCTAAAACGACCGACAGGATAAAATGATGTCATCACAGCGTTAATATAAAAAAAAAATCTGCTGTGTCACCCAGCCATTGTTTGAAGTAGCCCCTCTTTCCCCAGACTCCGAGAAACTTTGTGGTCTGAGTCAACATCATAAATACAACCTCAATCTTTCATCTTAAGAATAGCCTCCACCATCTGTTCTGTACCAGTGTTTCTCCCCTGCAAAAGAGCAGTGACATTGGGTAAAGCATGCCCTGGTATTGTGGATGGTTTATCAAGAGCATGTGTTTCCTTAAAGATCTGCAGGGACATAGATGCTTTTTAAATTTTTGTTTAAAGTTTGTATGTTTCTGTCATGCTGGCGATAGGATAATTAAATCTCAGTTTTGTAAATATTGTGAGTTTCTCTAGATGGCAGCGTATGGTAATTATTCTGAGATGTAATAATGTGAATGCAATTTGTCATGATGGAGTTTGCGAGAGAGTGGAGAAGAAGGCAGCGGCAAGACGGAGGTGAGAGAGGAAGAGGAGGGGGGAGACGAAGACAAAATGAGAGAAGAGATGTTTGGTCACACTGTGAGAGAGGGGTAAGGCAGTCATGTTGATAGTCACAGCTTGTGTTTTCTTGCCGCTGTTATCAGCGAGCACACACTGCATCCCAACAGGCTCTGTTGTACATCCCTGTTGCCACAAACAACCCGCTCTCATGGTTCTTTACTGCTCCATACTGGCCACAGTATGCACCTGACCTGGATCAATGAAGAGCTGCATTTATGTACCCACAGGGAGGCGGCTGGGGTTAATGGAGGCCTTGCAAACTGCAGGACTTTCACCAGACACCAGTTTTAGCATTCCCAATCCCAATGACAACAATAAGACTGTAATATAATACAACTGTACTGGAATCTCATTCAGACTTTGCAGCACAATAAAACAGTCACACACACTCTCACACACAATGGTCGAATGTCGAAAGTGGGAATTGAGCAGAATTAATTCATATTGAATTAATATGAACTTGTATTTATTTATTTTGGCGTCTCTGAATATTAATATCCCATCATTCATCGGTGTAAATATGTGCTCTGATGATAAACGTTCAGTTTTGATCATTCATTGTGATCCATATTTATCACATAATGCATTGAGTTGCAATAGTGGCCTATGCAGTAGCGCATGTCAAACAATTTGCAAGATGTAGGCTAATTTGAAAATTGACTGGTTTATGAAAATAATGTTTTATCAGAGTGCACAGTTTAACACAAATATGTAAAGACAGTCAACATTTTCTGATGCAAAGGATTGAGGCTTTCTACAATTCATGTAGCTGAATATAATTAAGCACATAACATGTCCATTAGATCGAAGAACACATGATAGATTGAATGCATTAGCCAGACTTCATGTTTCCATTCTACATCCCAGTTCTGTAGACTTGTCAATCCTGCAGACCTGATGCACAGTTCATTCAGCTTTGTCTTGACATCATCAGCACTCTATCTACTCGATCTATGTCTGACACACTGTTATCAATAAGAGTTCAGCCCCATTATCTATAGTCCTTATAATAGTGAAACCCACACTCAAAGATACTTTTTCTGTTGATTGTCTCTGTCAGATGATGTTCCATCTCTCTCTGTGCATCAGAAAATATTGTTTTCTCTTTGTAGAGAGCTGAATCTTTGCCCTTTGTGATGCTTGCTTATAGCCCAAAAAGATACATGTTTGTGTTGGAGATCTAAGTAATGTTTATCGCACAGCCTACGCTAAAAGTCCAAAACATTGATTATGGTATTTACATGCCATTTGCTTGAGATAAAAATAGTTGAAATACAAGTTTCGTAAATAAACGTCTACATCTGAACTTGATGGTTTTGTTGTTTGAACCACTCGGAAGACAACCTCAGAAAATTATGGGTTTCCAGACTCTGCCTATGGTCCTCCTTCACAGTTTTGAAACAAACAAACAAAAAAAACAACCACCTGTTCCCATTGATCTTCACCACTTTATCAGACACCACCACCCACAATCTACAGTCTATCTATTATGAGTCTCTGAAATGGACTGTGGATGGTACTGAAAATGGGCAGGCAACTAAAATTCCAGCATGCTACCAAGAAGCATACAATTCAATGATTTATTAATTTTTCACAATAAGTCTTCTCTCTTTAAATGCTTATAGTATCTTATAGCTTGGCCGATAATTAGACCAAATTGCCTAACTTGCCAGTAAAGACTGGCACATATCTCCTATCAAATATAGTTTCAGTCAACACAGCAGCTATTCAATGCAGTTAACTCTTCTTTTATATATATATGGGGCTGGCTTAACTCAAATTCTGGACAATTAATACCAATACAATGTGTATAGATACGTTCAAAAAAAGGTAAATTAGAAAACAGTCAATGTTTTTTTTAATTTGGGTGATCCATCTATGCATTTTTTTTCCATTTATCTTGGTTAAAGGCTGCCGTGGCAGAAGGCTAAGCATGGTATTTCCACCTCATCCTGTGGGATCCCGAGGCGTTCCCAGGCCAGTTGAGATATATAATCCCTCTACCGAGTTCTGGTTCCACCCCAGGGTCTCCTCCAAGTAGGATGTGCCCAGAGAAAGTGCCCTGGAGGCATCCTAATCAGATGCCTGAACTCAATCAACTGTCTCCTTTCGACGCAAAGGAGTAGTGGCTCTAATCTGAACTCCCTCTGGATGTCTGACCTCCTCACCCTATCTTTACGGCTGAGCCCAGCCACCCTACAAAAAGGAAGCTCATTTCGGCTGCTTGTATCCACCATCTCATTCTTTCGATCAATACCTAGAGCTTATGACCATGGGTGAGGGTTGGAACGTAGATCGACTGGTAAACCAAGAGCCTTGCCTCATGGCTCAGCTCTCTCTTTACCATTGTGTACCAGTACAACGATGCCGCAAAAAAACTGCCTGTTCATCTCCCCAAGATGCTTAAACTCCTTCACTTGAGGCAGAAACTCTCCCCAATCCAGAGGGAGCCGTCGGCTGAAGTCTGGCAGAGAATGGGTGATGACTTAGTTCCAAAGAATTGATTTATGTGGATATGAGTGAAAACAGAAATCTTGCCAGCTGCCGACTCTCATCTGTGGATTATGTTATATTGTTAGCACCAAAAACTTGATTTACACTACAATTTTATATCGCCCATCACTTAGAAGGACAAAAAAGGAAGACGCCGCTTACATGATAAACCTATTCTGACGCCACTTGACGTGCTGAACACGAGAGAAAGGCGGTGCAACTGGTAAACTGGTGCTAACATGTTTTCTCATTCACTTCACATCCTTTTCATCAGGCTGTTTGGGCCCGCGTTCGGCTCTTAGCACATCTTACCGCCGACAAACAATGCCCCGCAGGCGCGACAGCTGCTCTCTGACAGCTAACTGTTGTGTGCGTCTCTTTATGCATGGAGCCACACAGGGATCGACAAACTGACTTTCTAACCCATCAGCTCTGCCTCTGTTTGCACTATTTAAGGTCTGACACCAGCAGCATAAACATGACCCGCGAGGAGGAGTTAAAGGTTCTGTTTGTTATTTTTTTAAATCAATAAATCATTGGGATTGGGTTTACCATCATATCCCACAAGGTAAATTCTGTACAGTGTACATGTCTGTTTCTCATGCTTTTCATACCTTCATTTTTCTAGTTGCTTCAACTTTGTTGTTCTTTTGTTCCTTGTTAAGCTCCTACTGATAAAATTCAACGTCCTTTGCATAATTCATACAAAAAGCTGACCAGGTAAGAGAGGTGGTATTTCCTTGGAGAGAAACATCTGTACAGAAGGAGTGAATTTCATTACTAATTGAAAACCAGTCAAAAATGGCAAAAAAAACCTAAGTGGAATTAATTGGTATATTATTATTCATGTTTGTGAGATTTACATTAATAGTACATTGAAAAAAAGGAGATCACAGTGACGTTTTTCACGGTTTGTTCTAGGCTGCATAGTTCTGATGGCAACCAGCACCCTGTTATTTGAAACAGTCTTCTTAGAACTGTCTTAGAACTTAGAACTTAGAACTCGTAGAACTCATGTTTGTGCCTCTTCTGTTTCATCATGACATCCATATCATCCACATCACCATCTCGAAGGACTGGTGACAGCACTGTCTAAGAGGACCACATCTGTAGTGGGTAATGTGGGTATTATAGTTTATTATAGTTAAAATGCATTCATAATGTTTCATGACTGCTCTCATAAACACACGCACTGCTTTCTGATTCATTATATCAGCTGTCGTAAAACATCATCGATGTGGTTCATGATGAATTAGAAGTTCAAGGGTCTAATAGATGCTCTTGACTAGATATTACACACTAAGTAATAAGTAAGTAAAATACAGCCCCAGGGTCACAACCAGCCCATTAACCATCTCAATCTGGCCCACAAGGTCCTCAAATTATTCAAACAATCCCCAATAAAATCAATAAAAGGCAGCATTATGCAAATTAACCTCTAAGTGAATGACTAAAATGGGCCGGTATTGCTGTTTCACTTCATTCCATCAGAGGGTTTCAGACATCTCACAGTTCTAATTTATTTTCATAGGTTAGTTACAGTTACACCTGTAATAATGAACAGAAAATGAGTTTGGTCATAAATAAGAAATATCACCTTAACTTCTTCTTCATTCATTAAAGCGGGTCAGTTCTGTAATGTTATTAAAGTTTAAGTTAGCTACACAAGTATGAACGGTGACACAAATAATCTCTGCAGAGTCAGCTCATTTCCCCCACTATGTCAGTGCACCTAAAAGTCCCATGAAAGTCCCTAGAATCTATCAAAACTTATTTGATATATTCAGTGAGAAAAAAAAATATTGTTGAGCTTTATTTTCATATCACAACAGCAAACAAGACCATTCAACCACACACTAATGTTCTATGACTGTTGACATAGTGCATTAAAACACATTATGTGTGTTTGCGTCACAAAGTTTTATGAATGCATTGTAATTCACTATGAATGCCGCGTAATGCACTATGAATATAGTCTTGTGTTTCTCAATAAATGTGAATGAAGCTGACTTGCAAAGAGCTCTGACATCACCCAATCCAATACATCGGAAATGAACTGGAACCCTAACTGTAAGCCAGACCTTATCACCCATCAACAGTGTTGGATCTCACTCATACTGTTGGGGCTGTGAGCAAATCCCTCCAGTAGGTTCAAAGTGTGGAAAGATGGTGGAATCAACGATCTTGGCGTGGATGTTAAAACGCCCACATATGTATGGCCTTCTTTTTTTATAAGTTTGAGAATCGATTATTCATGGAATCGCAGTTAATTGAGTTCAAAATGCTGCACATAGCACCTTTCATTAACTATTATTTTTTCCCTAATGCTCCCTTTAAGGAAATGAATAAAATCAATTACATGTAAAATCCATCTTTATGCACACACAGTCACACTTTCCTGTATCCTGCAAGACCAAACATTTGGAACACTCTGACAGCAGAATAAATGCCTGAGGGTTTTGGGTGAAACAGTGGGGATTGTATTTTCTATCGATTTTAGGAAAGAAGATGCTCTACTCCCCCGGGGGGTGTGAGGTGCTTCGGTATTCATACGGTGACGCTTAAGATTTAAAAGGCTGCAGTTTACCCACTCTCCAAAGGCTTGTCATAGTGCCTGTTTACATGAGCCGTTGGCAGATTTGTGGCAGCATATTGAGAAATAAACAGGCCTTTTAAACAGTCGTTTCCCCTTCAACAGAGGCGACAAATAGCAGCGCGAAAAGCCTCGTATCCTTTGTTGAGCGGGAGTGGAGAGGAGCGAGAGACAGAGGAACAAAGTCATACAAAGACAGAGATTTCATCCCAGCCCTCTGAGCAAGTCCTGCTTCTTTTTTTTTATTCCAGCACAGCCACAATCATCTTTTTCTTCTTCTCACCTCATGTCACAGTGTGTAGTCGAGTGCCAGAGAGCTGCAACATGGCCAAACTCTTATTCAGAGGAAAGGGACAAGCAAAAACCTGCCACATCATCCTCTGCGACAAATTTGTGTTTGATAAGATCCAGTTTGCTGTGTCAAGGTGTCCTGTCACACTGGAGCAGCACTGCCGTCGTCCCACCTCCCTACCTCACATAGTCAACATTCCGTTTTTATATTCAGTGGTATTTTTTTTTTTTTTTTTGCAAAACAGTGTCGCGTGTTTATGCATTAACTGACTTAATCTGAAGTAGTTTAAAATAATTGGTGTTAAGAGTTTTTGTCTCGTTTCATGTAAATACGCAGCAACTAAAAACGGCACTGAGTGGAATTGAATTTAATCATTAATAAGTGACCCTCTGGCTGTTTGTATGTTTTTGGAAACATACAAACACTTGCAGCAGTGCAGCAGGAGTTCACACGAATCTCAAAGTAGGACACTCTAATTAACAAAGCAGTTACCAATGGGTACATTATTGATGCATTTGGGAGGCAACGGGATAGTACAGTGACAGCAGGGGAGAGGAGGTAGTTGAGGCAATCAAATCAAGCATCCTAACCCACTAGCGGAGTTGTCCTTGAGCACGTCAGCCCATCTGTATCTGCATCTGGAGCACAGCACTCTATCTGAACTTTGACCTCCACGCAGGGGAAAGGATGAGGGTTTCCCCAGCAGGGATTAAGAAAATGTCACATTGTTATCAAAGGACTCGAGCTTACTCAGCGGATTAGAGGCAGCAGAGTTCAGTGAGAGGTCTCCATTGAAAGTTACTGCCCTGTACAAACCAGATCTGTCCACTGTAAAATTTCATGAATTCAAATCAACTAGTCTTTCTTTATTTTTTTCAAATCCACTGTACCTTCCAAATTTCATCATAACATTGCCGGGAATATTCTGCAGTGTTCGGTTATTTTTTTTCTCCACATCCCCTCTTATTTCCTGGTTGTAAACACATCAATCACAGAAAGCAATTTTGGAGAAAGATAATTGGTCGTTGACTCTCATCCCCAGGTGATTCGGCCCGAGCCGCCGACAGAAAGTAACAGTATTTGACAAGCTGGGAATAGACTCAACTATCTTTCTCCTGAATCGCTGACACCCAGAAACAACCTGAACACGGCGAAATAGTAAGAAAATAAGAAAAAACTGGCAGAGAGTAGGATCTGCAGATACAGACACAGCCACACACTTCTAGTCAGTGTTAAGTGATGCTTGAGGGGGATTACTATAATAATGAGTCCATACATTGTTCTTCATATCCTCCATGGTACCTTAAACTGAAGTCCACTTATTGCTAAGATGCAGTTTAAAACTAAATTCCACCCATTTTCTGGATTGTCATGGACAGAATATGTTTTCTGAGGTATTGTGTTTAATATTGAGGTACTTTTAACTAATTTTCTATTTTCTGCAATGTCATACTAATACTCCACTACAATTAAGAGGCAAATATTTAACCTTTTTTTTTTTTTACATACAATAAGTTCAGTCACTAGTTACTTTCCAGATTCAGAAAGAAATGGCTACAAAATATAATCAGGAAATAAATTGTATTATATTAATTTCATTGATCACCATGGAAAATTCACAAGCTACCCAGAAGTATATAAATTAATAAATACTGGGCCTATACTGTTGAAGTGATCATAATCAAATAATATAATGTACATCATTCTAAAATGAGTAATATTATTTTATTACTTTACATATATTTTGATTGCTTTTTTTGCCATTACATACTGTATGTGCTGTAATTGTAACAGAGTATTATTTCTACACTGTAGTACTGCTACTTTTATTGAACAAGCTGAGTACTTTCTTCGTCTCCGCTCAGTGAACATTACATTGTTACAAGTGTCCTTTGACCACGTCTAATGGTAAAAGTGTTTATAGCTGTTCAGAGCAGCCAGATTGGAAGGCCGGGCCTCCCCCTGGCTGCACCCCACTACATCTTCTCTGTCTCAGCATGATAAATTGGACAGTTGGGGATAATGGCCCACACTTCCGGACAGACACATCCATGGTGTTGTACTTTGCTGGCAATGAAAAGTGACAAAAAGTAGTTCGAGTTGTATGTGCTGAATGAAAAATCTTCAGTTCTGACATATTTTTACACTATCTGGCCAAGTGCTGTGTTAAGTGGGTGCAAGTGTTTGAGTGTCGATCTTTGAAAGTTACGATACAATGCAGGATGCACCCTCCCACCCATCCTTCATTTTGAAGTGTTGGAAGAGGGCCGTTCAGAAGCTGTCTGGGGATCAGGCAAACACTTTGGAACAGAGTCTAGTATCATTTGAATTGAGGGACGTGAGCTCTAAGATTCTTGTGACTTGAGTCATGCAAAGCATTTCAAGATTTGTGAAGCATCTTGAAGCAATGAAGCATTGTGTTGAGTTATAGCAGCATTTTTTTAAATTTTTTTTTACAGGTGACTGGCGGTCAATCAGAGACATGTAATTTCCATGACCATGTTTAATTAAATCAGCTCTGTTTAATTCTGCATGAATTGACTTTACTGTTCCCATTCTGCAGAAACTCTTTAACATGTCATTAACAATTGAACACATGCATTCAGGATTCAAATACCACATGGATACTTTATTACAGAGGAGAGTAAAGATTTGTCATAGCTTCACAAAAAAAAAGCTTGCCGAATTCTGAAGACAAGGACGGACAGGGACAAGAGAGACCTGACAAAATGCATTATTTAGCACGACAAAAGACTCCTGAACACTGATTGCCCCCCTTGAATTTCTGTTAGAGTCAGAGCTAGGGTTAGGGTCAGAGGGTTAGGGTAAGGGTTTAGGGTTAAGGTTAGGGTTAGGTTCAGAGGTAGGGTTAGGTTCAGAGGTAGGGTTAGGTTTAGGGTCAGAGCTAGAGCTAGGGTTAGGGTCAGAGCTAGGTTTAGGGTCAGAGGGTTAGGGTAAGGGTTTAGGGTTAAGGTTAGGGTTAGGTTCAGAGTTAGGGTTAGGTTTAGGTCTAGGGTCAGAGCTAGGGTAAGGGTTATGGTCAGAGCTACATTACAAAGAAATGTAATAGAATATTCGCTCTTTGTGATGCAGAATTGAATGTGTTGGATAGTGTTGAAAACAAACATGTTAAAGGACAGTTACTATGCAATTACAGGTCATTGAAAGAGTAAAATATGTCACTACATACTTAGGTCAAGCTGACCTTCCAGACAGTTGTTATGTTCACACATCCTTCATATCTTGAGTACATGGGTTCCAGTTTATTGCTGTGTATCTTGCATGAGCTGAGAATAAATTGGGAACCCACATGACTCAAAGTTCCAGAGACTCCTGTGTGTTTTTCACGCCACAACAAGTGTAAGCTTTTATTGTGGGGGAAGAAAGACAGGATCACAGAGAAGAATAATAGAAGGAAGAGTGAAGCAGTGGCGGAGGAGGCGAATGGAGGTGAAGGACGGAGCTGAGACAGAAATACGCACACATAACATAGTGGAATTCACACAGGGTGGAGGCTTCAGCTGGGTTGAGGTTTCAACGTGTTATTATTTATCTATTCATTTATTTATTTTTCATTTCGGAGCTGATTGCTGACAGAAAAATCCATGACAGAAAGACAAGCGTAGACAGAGGAGTGCTGGTTTCACTCTGCAGGGAGGTGGAGTGGAGGATGAAAGACAGCATGAAGCATGGAGATGGTAATGATGATGATGGTGAACACTAAATGAATTCCAGTCAGTGAGAGTTGAAGGAAAGTGCTAAACAGCTCAATTTGTTAAGATGAATATGAAGCTTTTGAAAACTCATTTCTGGAGTGTCGTGCCATTTTTTTCAGTGTGATTGAGGAAAACGGAACTTTTAGGAAATAAAGATGTTGCCCTAGTTGTGCCAGTGGAGCTTTCTCCAAACTCTTTACTATGGTGCTGCAAAATTGGCAATAAGAATCCTAGCTATGAGTTTAAGAGAAAAGAAATGTTGCCAATTAAAGAGAAAATGTCTTTTTGGTCTTGTTTTAATACTATTAATGTTGTGTTAATTGTGTCTAGTTTTAGTGATAATCTGAAAAATATTTCACGTGACAGAAGGAAAATCATTAGGAAACACTTTTGCAATGTTTTAGATAATATTTTATCAATATTGATGTTGTTCTGTTTGTGTAAAATGAAAATGTTGGATCACTTTTTTTTTTTTTTTTTGTGGAATCATTCATTTTAAGTGTGAAAGACCAGAGGTGACATTTATGTCCACGAGCTTACAGCTGACTCATGCATTGTAATCTACTGCAGCTCACCTGCAGTGTAACACAGCAGCTGCATCCATAAACCACAGAATGGTATATTCTGCTTTTTTATACACAGGCTCTCCATATAATAACACACTTCCCGTTTTAGCATGCGTGGCAGATTATCTAGTTTCAAATTGTTCAGGGTGACAGAATGCAGTTATGAACGTCATGTTCGTTGCAACGGCATTGCTCAAAAGCTGTGACTTTTCTATTTTGGTCTACTGTTTTTGGTAGTGGTATACATCATATCAACAGGAATAATGAGAATGCACAAGATGTCTAGATTTATTTCTCTCAGTCGTGAGCTTGCATGGAAAGAATGGAATTGCTGATACAAGAAGCAGAAAATCGTTCCCTACATAAGATGTCTGGGCTCACCCGTAAGACACACGGTGAGGAGCTCAGACATCTGTAAGCATTGTTTAGTGGAATAGCTGCTTCTTCCCCAGTGGTTCATCATCTGATCAAGGTTCCCCAGACACATTAGGACCAGTAGGAAACCACGAAGGACACACAGGAGAGGTTGCAGCTCTCCTCTAGCCAGGGAACACCTTGTGATCATAGTAGGGGAGCTGTGGTTTACGTCTGGAAAAAAGAATATATGTCTGGGCTCTCCTGAAATGACATTTGTACACCAGCTTCATGGCGTTGCTATTTGTCACCCAAACCTGACTTTCCTGCCCAGGAAATGCAATAGATAATAGAATGTGCAGCAGGGGAATGCAGTAGGAAATGTTTTGGTGTTTTCCTTTTCAAAACAGTTGCATTGAGGTTTGGAAATGATATGTATGTATGTATATAAATATAGATATATTTGAAAATTTAGGGCAGAGTCTATGCCTTCCTAACTTACGATCCCTACCTTAGGAAATTCTTCAATGGGAATCATTTCTTAAAATAATAAATTCCTAGTTAAATTACAGAGAAAGACAGAGAAAGAAGACTTTGGAAGTTTCTGTAATGGAACCTGTGGAGGTCAGCCTTACAGGGCATGCTTTTAAATGAAGTTTTTATAATAATGGAACACCATCTCCTTCCACCTTCAAGTTTAAAACGTCAAAGCTAATACCTAAAACGCTCTCCATCTTCCCACTGTCCGTAAGGGAAAAGAAGGGCATCAACGCAGTAACTTATGTCTCTGCTTTGTGCTAAGTAGGACTTTACATTTTAATAACCTAAGGGATAGTGCAGATGATTGGCCTTACAAGTATAACTTCTTGTAGAAATATTAGATATTACCAGTGAAGGGTTGGTCTGTGTGTCGCTTTGGGTCAGATTCAGGGTGAATGTTCAGGGATGCTGCTTTCTGCAGGCTCCTCTCTGTCCTGTCCTTGTGATTACTAGAACATCACTAACACGTCAGACACCCACATTATTTAATGCTGACCTCCTAACTCTCTCTCTCTCTCTCTCACACACAAACCCACACACACACACACACACACACACACACACACTGCGGACACAGCGGATGGTCAGACAGGCTTTATTTGTCTGTCAGTGAATATGATTTAGGAGTTTTACTTGCAATTAGGTCCTTGACTTTGGAGCAGCAGTGTGCTCTGCTTAGTGCTCATAGTAATCACACCCAAACTCTCTCTCTCTCGCTCTTCCACACACACACACACACACACACACACACACACACACACAGAGATAGAATATATGCATGCAGTGTACACACACAGTGACAGTGACATGATCTGCAGCAGTGTAAGCTGAAAACAGCCTGAGGTGTTGAGCTGAATGACAAATGTTTACCATAGAGCTGATATGCTGAGGGCAGACCCACCACTACAAGCTCATACACTGTGTGTGTGTGTGTGTGTGTGTGTGTGTGTGTGTGTGTGTGTGTGTGTGTGTGTGTGTGTGTGTGTGTGTGTGTGTGTGTGTGTGTGTGTGTGTGTGTGTGTGTGTGTGTACGTGTGAGAGATTACAGTCTAAATGGGATTTTAAAAACAAAGTCAAAGTTTATGTTTACATGCTCTCTAGCATCATTTTATAGTCGTTTTGCATCTGTTTACATATTTGCTCATGGAAACACTGAATCCTGGTTACACCTGATAAGTCCTTATCCTAGTTCAGAGAGGCCAGGGTATTTAAGCTGGAGTTATTTCTGGTGCACTAGACCTGTATCCGATCCATCTTTAAGGCTCGGGCCAGTCCAACACGGACTGGAGCACTGGAATCGGGGCACTCCATCCCTGGAATTGGGGTCTTCTTCCAACAATTTCTGCAAGTTTACAAAACCAACAATCCAACATTCGTGCCCACTCCGTGCAGTATTTGGTCAGCTGTGCAGAGGGTTTTAGTTTGGCATTTTTCTTATTTGTGAGTACAAAACTAGGACTGTCCAAAAGCATCCCCGTATTTTAGGACCTTTCTGTTTTGGCATATCTTTGTGGGTGAGTATATAAATCAATAAAGACTTCTTTACACTATAAGAGATGAAATTATTCCATAAAACAGACTCGAATTTGTATGTATTTCATTCGAAACAGCGCTGCAAAGTAAAGAGCGAAACAAAAACCGAGCACAGAGAATTTTACACATTCGTTTACATATAATAAGGGATTTGAAGTTTTTTTTCCCAGCTGTACAAAATGTCATCCCTTCCATGCCTTTGTGTCGTTTTCTTTCACCACAATGAACTTGATTTTCTCTGCTTTAAGCTAAGAAAAAACAGATGTAAGTATGGCGAACCGTTCAAAGCCAAGCCTCTGCATCCACTGGAGCCAATAAGTCAAATGACCAGCGTGTTTGTGGCTGCGTGGAGTCACCGAGGCAAAGCTAACTGTTAGTGGTCAGTAAAAACCTCCCAACGGTTGCCTAGCTCCTTTTTAAATCACGGGGTCTCATTTCTTTGTTTCTACACCTGTTAAATACTGAAGATGTGATATGTGGGTGTTGAGGTCTTGCAGTTGCTAGAAGGCATCATTGATAGAGATGGGCTGAGTGTGCTGAGTGTGCTGCCATACAACCTGGCTCTAATGTTACCGTTTGTGGAAATACAATTAAACACAACTTCATTTAAGAACCATATAACTTACTAATTGAGGCGCGGAGCCCCACTACAAGAGAGGGACACAATATTAGCTAATGAGAGAAGATGCACTATAGTTTCTATTTTACTTTTGTCATGCAAACACTCAAAAATCCAGCTAATGAAATTGCACAAACCTGGTTTCATGCTGTAAACCTGCTACTTTTTGGGATACCTGCTTATCCAGGAGGTTGTTTATGTATTGCATCCATTACTGAGTGTAGCTTTCCAGGCTAATGGCAGCTTGCTGCAATCTCTGTCTGTATTCCATATATCCACATGCAAAGGGGTGCATTTACCCTGAACGGAGCAAATGTGAAGGGGACAATGTACTCACACTGTAATTGATCTGTAGATATAGCCAGGCTAGACATATAACATGCCTTGGCCTTTGCTGTTTGTCATGTTGATGTGTGATGTTATTGATCGACTTCACGCCTCATCGGTATTCAGCAGGGGTAAGCAAACAAATTTCGATCGAAGACATTTCTGTGCGCACGTGCACAGCACGTATAGCACACACATGCACACGGATGTGTTGATGCGTGGCTGCTTTCATCGCAGCGGGCCTCATTCATGGTGGTGAAACAGTGAAGCAGAGGAATACTAATAAGTCTGTACACCAGCAACATGACTCATACAAAAAGAGGCAGGACAGAGGCCAATGTGGACGGGTTAGTGAGACGTGTGTGGATCTTATGAGTCTTAATATATCATAAAATGGACATGATGTATGAACAAATGCAGCTTTTCATCATTAGCATCTTATTTAATAGCACCTGGGAGCAGCTTCTTCTGTAAGTGATGAGAATTTAGCAGATTTAATGTTTTGATGGGGAGGTGAATCCTGCATTGTTTTCAACTCAGTAAACTTTGCATTTCAATGCTTAGAAGTACATTTTGGTAGATGTTCTAAAAAGGGGTAACACTGCTGTAATGCCACTCTTAGGCTGAACCAATTTGAAACAGCACCACGTTGCATTTTTTAGTCATTGACATAAGTTCAACTTTTGTAACTCCTCTATATGTGTTTCTGTGATCAGGTTCGGTGCTTTATCCCGAGGTCTGATTGATCTTTTCTGGCTCACTTTAACAAATGTGATCCCTACCCAACACAGCCTGGTCTCCTGCCAAGGCTAAAGGAACCCCATCAGTGTCATCAAGGTAATTAAAGGGTTTTTTAGTGGATGAGTGGATGGCCCAGTTTGCTGGGAGTCTACGATGCTTTTTTTCTTTCAACTTGTTCCTGTTAGGTCAATCATCAGATAAAAAGTGGGAAATTTCCTGCAATTTTTTTTTTAAGGAAATACACAAGTGTCTCGCTTTTCTGTTGTTGTTTTTTAAACAATTGAAAAGTAATATATTGAATATACTTTGGAAAATTGGACTGTTGGGCAACGTACGGCATGATCTCAGGTCACTCTCATCGGCCTGTAGATGTGACAAGACTAAACACTCTTGTTAATCAAAAAGTACCATTAAATTAAATGTTGTAGCAAATACTTGTAGGTTATGTTCATGTATTAAGAAATACAGGGCAATGATACGTGGACCAAAGTGCAGAGAACATGACACATACAGCATGAAGCTCTAGACTTTATACAGAAATGTCAGTATAGCCAATCTCACACCACAGCTGTTGACTGACACATTATGAGCTGCAACCAAATGTCATACTTGTTCAGTTGTCTGACAAAAGAAAATGGATGTTAGTATGTTAGCATTTCCAGTATTCCAATTTATGGAGAGAGATTTAGAGGAAACATTTATAGAAGAAAACAGACATTGAACCGTCAACATATGGTCATCTGCAAAAGTTCACTCTTCAATCTCTCTTTAAATTTATATTTATTCTGTAGTTGGCTTGTTGATACTGGCAGCTTGTTCCAATTAAACACGGCTCTATAGTGCACTGTGGACATAGCTGACTGGCACAGGATAAAGATCAGAGAGGACCCTTGCAGTTATTGTTGCAAATTATTAAAGAGGTCAGACTCCACTGCAAATACGGCTTGAGAAAAGGAAAGGAAAAAAAAAAGTCCAAAAAGATGAATGTGGTAAAGATTCCAGGTGTCAGAAAAAAAAAAAAGATTGGCAAAAAAAAAACAGCAAAGAATTGGTGATATTCTGGGATGATGAAGGGAAATGTGAAGCAGGTGAGTGAGAGGGTGCGGAAGGCCAGGCAGCTGCAGGGAAGAGGGTTATTGTAAGGCAGGAATGTATGTCTGGATGTGGGAGTGAGGTGACTGAGACAGGACACAGGAGAAAAAAGGCGGAGAGAATCTGCTGGGCAAGAGGAGGAGGGTAGTAAATGTATTTGAGGATGTGGGAATGAGGCTGTAGGGAGGACGAGAGGTCGAATCCAAAGCCTCATGTCTTCTTCTTTTGTGTCATAGAATCCCACACACACGGCCTTAGTTCCCCAAATACTCACTAAAGAGCCAAATGTGTATTAATCAGCCCTTGAAAATAGTCCTGAACAAATGCACTGTTTGAGCCCAGTCTCATTCCCAGGATGTCAAATACTGTCATTTTGATACATACCTCTGCGTCTGAATGAGACGCAGAAGATGTGCGCCTGTGTGAGATGCATTAGACTTTAAGCTACCTTCAATGTAAACCCAAGCGAGTCGGTATTAAATCAACAGAGCCTCTGCTCAACACAACACAGTGCAAATAGTAAGGAGGTCCCAAGAGGGGTAGAGGTTATGTGGTTGATCCAAACCCCACTCCTCATCCAAGAAAAGTGTTGACTACTTCCTCCTGTTTGTAATGTTTGCAAATAAATACAGCGAGCAGCTGTTACTTAAGATGAAATTATACAAATAATTATACATTGTGACCTTTTTTAAAGATCTGCATTTTCACCATAGGGAGTCAGAAAGTATTAAAAGATGATGAGATGTGATGAGATGAGATGAAATGAGGTAAGATATTTTTGGTTTTACTTTTTTGACTCCAAAGTGATTTTTTTTTGGGAAATTCAACATCAATAGCCCGACACTAAAAATAAAACCATTGCCACATTAAAAAGCAGCAGTGCTTGTTTGTGTCTGTTTCTCCTTCTGTCTCTCTGAAGGCTTCAGGCTGCAGGAACGCCTCTCTGTCTTCTCGGACTACAACCATGTTTATCTGCCCTCCAGCCAGTTGATTCATCTGCAGGCCTCCCCGCTCTTCTTGCCCACCTCTGCCTCTGTAGCCCTCAGCACAAACAACAGCGCAGAGGTGGAGATGTGAAGCGGGAGGGTACTGTGGTGTCAAAAACAGAGGGAGAAGGGTGGGCGATGGATAGATACAGTAGGAGAGGGAGCAGAGGGAGATGAGAGTGAAGCTGGAGAGAATAACAGTGTGGAGATAAGATGAATGCCGTCATCATGCAAAGAAAGAGCAGAGAGATACAAGTTAAAGAAAAGGAAAAAGAAAATGAAAGATGAAAGGAGAAGCCATTCCACACTTGGTAAAAATGAGAGGTCATACCCATGCAGTAATAAAGCAACCAAATTGATAGCCCAAAAATATTTAGTTTATTTTTTTTTTTAAAAGAAAAAAATTTGAATAATTGTTTTGGATTTTTTTGCATGATAAAGTATTGAAATGATTAAACGATCTTCAAAGCAGTTGCAGATTGATTTTCTCTTGAATGACTAATTGATTAATCTGCTGATCAATGCAGAGATCTATCTATTATTTACCATTCCGTCTCTCCATAGTGTAATTTTACTGATATTATTTCTCTCTGCTTTTTTATATACATGTATGGGATGCCTAAAACCCAATAGTCAGAATCAATGAAGGTACAGATAAAATTAGAAAACGGCATGTATAAAATTGTATATTTCTTACCTATATTAACGTTTGTCTAATATGTATCATACATATATGTTAAAGCTTTTTGTTTCTATACATTTTAATTCAAATCAATTTTGTGACTGCTGGTTTGGTTTTAGCACAAAAAAAGACTTAAATCATATATTATTAGCCGTCTGTGCACAGAGTAATGAAGGTTACTCACGTTTGTCACTTTCTGAATATTTGATAAAAAAAAACAACAACAAAAAACTAAACAAAAATTGCCATTGCCATTAGGAGCTGTGGTGTGTTGTCCATTCCATACAACAAGATTAATTATGTAATTATTTGCAGTGTGAAAGCTCAGAAAAATCTACATCTAAAAGAAGCCAATTAAACATGTCATGTACCAAATGCTATGAAGACAGAATTAAACGTAAAAAAGCCAAAAGAAACAGAAAAAAAAGACAAAGAGAAAAAAACAAAACATGAGCTGCATGGCAGAGAAAATAAGAACGCACAAGAAATGGTAGGTAAGAAGAAACCCAGACGGTGCAAGGATGCAGCATTGACTATGAAATAATCTCGAAGTCAGAAAGAGAAATGAGAGAAGGAAATAAATGAATAGTAAAGAACAAGATAAGTAATGGATTAGATGCAGAGAACCTCTGCTTCCCAGACAAAGAAAGGAGGGGAGGTTCAACGGTGAAAGATGTGGTGCAAGAAAAAAATAGTGTTAAGAGAAGAGAGGCGGGAGATAAAGAACACGATACATGAGGGTCAGCATGTCGGAGAGAGGGGAGGAGGAAGTCAGAATAAAGAGAGGGGGAAGAGAATGGTCATGGGATATGAAGAATAAGATGCACAGAGAAGGAGAACAGAGAAAGAAAAAATATTTAAGGAGAGAAAAGAGAAACAAGAGTAAAAGAAGGTGGACTGAACGACAAAGCGGTTGAATTACAGACAAGATGTTAGTGTCTAATGTATAAATTACTACATGTGTTCCTCTCTGTGTTTAATAAACAGATAATTATTGATGTCATTTATCATCTGACACCTTGTAAATGCTTTTAATAGTTTAATTTAAATTTTTGATAATTTAATTTTTTATTTGAATAATCTAATTTAGTGAAAAACAAACAGTTCACCTCTTTCACCCCTCAGCCTGTCAGACACACTATCTGACTCCTGATTTTTTCAATGACTGTGGAGCATCCTGACAATATTCATATTTTTTAAAGTGGTATAAATCCTTTAGAGTCCTCAAAGCTGTGTGAAGTCTGAACCTCCCCCGAGTGATGTCACCTGACTCAGCATTAGTTGAAGGGTACAAGTTTGTGCAAACAAATCTGGTGGGAGCTAAAGAGAAGTGACCTTTGTTGCTGCAGGCTAGAGGCTACATTATCTGCATAAACAAAGAAAGTGTGGAATAAGTTGTGTGTTCTTTTAAATCCCCACTAACTCCGCTCTACTGACATGGTGTTAAACCCAACACATGCTGAGAAAAGGAGGAAAAATATGTTCAAATTTCTAATATAAACAAAAAAAAAACAGTAAAACATTTAACATGATGATTTACTGTATTATAAACATATTTGTAATGTATGGACTAAAACATGAAAAACCACTGGTATGGTATTGATTTAAACGTTTCACAGCAGAAGCAGAAGCAGTATTTATGCCTGTGAAACAGAACAAAAGCTAAAATGACATGTTTTTACTATTTAAAGTAGCATTTTATATTTCAATATCTGATAAATTTGTATTTACTGCTACAGTAAACAGTGACATATATTGATTTCTTTCGCTAAATTCAACAGTGATAGGTATCATTTGATAATGAATATATATATATATATATATATATATATATATATATATATATATATATATATATATATATATATATAGTTTGGGTACCATGTAGACTTGAAACTTACTGCCTCGATTATTTTTCATGCTAAGCTGCTGAACGCGACCTTGGTGCCCTGGTTGAGGGAAAATTTAGCACAGGTGATGATGAGACCAATCTTGTTGAGTGCTCGTGTAAAGTTCAGCTGGTATAACCTTAATAACCCCTTTGTCTTCTCTGCTTTTGCCTCTCCGGACAGCCAGCGCCGTTTCAAGAGGGTTTATTTTTTTCCCCCAAGGACATAGAATAGTGATCGAAGGTGGCCGGAACAGATTTATCCTGCTGATCATTTCCATCCGAGCACTACAGCTCACAGCCGCTGTGGAGTCACCTGTTGATGTAAGACAACACAATTAGACCTGAAATAGTTTCTATTATCAATATGACTTGGCTTATGGTTGTATACTTTTGTTCTGCCGACTTTTTTCACTATTTTTTCTTTTTTATTATAAGTCCACATATTTATGGCAAAAACAAATGAAATGTATTTGCTGACATGCTTACCATTTATAGGTTATGGCTAAATGTATCAATAAACATCATCTCCTCTAATAAAAATGCAATAAAGGGCAGCTTTATGTTTCTGATGATATTCTGTTACAAATTGGTAATACGTGGTTTTCTGCACTTTCCAACATGCATCACACATATTTTCACCCATCCACACACTGCCAACAAAACTGACTTTCCTCTTACTTACACACATTCGTTGATCTTTTATATTGAGTTAAATAAATCGTATTTTGATGGATGTAACTGCGGCCTCCCTTTTTGTTGCCACCCTTAAGCCAGGTGGTAACAGTGTGAAAAACAAGACTCAGGCTGTAAAAACCGGTGTTAGTGCAGCACTGCAGTGTTGTGTCCCTGTATAGGCTTGTCTGGATAGTAACAAAGCAGCAGAGATGATGTTGCTGTTTAAGGAGTGGGTGAAGTAGTAAAGCTCCTTTGCTAACCGTCTGCACCTCAGCAACTCATTTAACTTCTGAATCAAGATAGTTATATCTAAAATGAGACAGAAACAACCTTTTGCCCTCTGGAGAGCTAGTGTGTAGGTTTGTGTGTAACCAGTACATGACTGTGGCTCCGGGCTGAACTATTATTTCCCACATAGTGATTCTTTACTGCGTCGACCTTTGACTTTTCTGTGCAGAACGCGTGCGAGCGAGTACATACAGTGTGTGTTAGTGCAGGCTGTTCTCTCCCTGGGTTTCCTTTAAATCATCTCATCCATCATTTGAAAGGGTCTCTAACTGCAGCAAGCAGCTCAGAGTCATGTTCACCTGCAATATCATGAGCATCATGACCACCCACACATGCACACCTTCACTTTCACGGCGTCTTAAGCCCACTAACAGACCTGCAAACCTTGTCTTTTCTTTCTGATGGAAGATTTTTGGTGTAATGTCTGAATGAGGACTCATGGTCACCCTGGTCACACGTCTGTGTCTTTGAACACAACACAAGTCTGTGCTGTATATAGATAAAGGCTATTAAAGCACAAGGTGAAACAAGTACGGAGAGATAGAGTAAATGCGTTTCTTGTAACGTACTACTTTACAAGTAGCAAGAGACATCATCTTAATAAACACAGGAAAGCCCCACCATTTTCCCCTTGAGGAGCAATCAAAGCAAACAAGGTCAAAAAACAAAAACAGCCACAGTAATTATCTGACCGACACTCACTTGGAATGAATTAAAACAAGACAGGAAGATTAATAGATGGATATCCAGGAATAACAAATTACATGCAGCATGGAAGCAACAGGACCAAACACGCAAATGTGACAGTGTGCTTTTTTTATGTGCCGTGAGATTTTAGACAATGGGAGCATAATTTGCTTGCTAATAATGTTAAATTATTAAACCAAAGAGAGAATGTATAACACAACAGAAAGCTATTGCCTTATTGACTTTTTTTCCCTTATGTATGCTCCTGCAGTTCTGTCGCTGTCTCAGTCTATCACTTCAACAAATTGGTGAAAAGCAGCAACACTTTAATCACGAGCTCCGTGCAAATCTCGAAGAAATGAAAAAAAAATGAAGAAATTGTTTCTTTACATGCTGAAATAGCAGCAGTTTCGGATACTTTAAACACAAAAGAATGTGTGGCCTTCAAAGACAATATTTATACATGACAGATTCAAAAAAATCCAGTGACAGATTCTATGTCTGTGTGTTTGTCACAGGGCCATCTGCTCCAGTGACTCACTTTTGCTTTTTATGCTAATTAGGAAACAAAACAAAGGAAGTGGATTATTTTTTTGTGTATGGAGGTGCTGTTCTTTTTCTTTCTTTTTTTTTTCTAGCTCTAACCTATCAGTACAAAGCAATTTGCCTGTTCAGGTGATTTAATTTTGAGTTGGCACAGCAGCAAAGTTCTATCGACAACTCACATGCCAACCCCATTGTGAAATGTGTGAATTTCAGATTTATCTATAAGTTGACTCACAACAACCCGCACAGTTGAGTCCATCTCGTCACCAATTGCGGACAGGAGGTTTTCATCTCCCTCTCTGATCCTGCCTAACGCTCCGGTCTTTCAACTTGGAGAATAGCTGTCAACATCAGGCCTGTTTAAATCTCCATAAAACAAACAACCTACCAAGGGACTATGGATGAATATGATAGAATTAGCTAACTCCGGCTAACTAAAATGTTGATTAATGTGCACCGTCCCAATTAAACAAACAAACAATCAAACAATCAAATTTAGGGGAGGGCAGTGAATCGGAGTTCTAACACCAGGATATCCAATTTTCCTGATGATCAAACACAATTCAAATACAATTAAAAGACCTAACTAGAAGAGTGTGGAGTTGTGTAGAGTGTTTGAGTTTCTGCATATGGTTAAACACACAAATACAATGATGGACATTGACAATGTTAAAAAAAAAATATAGCATTACGTGGGACGATTCTCAGAAGAGCAGTCACGTTTCCCTCCATCGTTATTTACGAAGAGTCATATGATACACGTTTTCAGCCATGATAGTATGGACAGAGATTAGTTCTGAAGCATCGATGAGACTGTTGTCTAGACTGTGGATAAAGCCTAATGCTCATGCACTATTGTTCGATAAAGGTGGAAACCTGAGGATCTTGAGTACAGTAACTTTCATCTCCCATACATCCTTTTATATATATTTTTCCGACATTTGAGTTTGGCCCAGACAGATCTGAAAAATCTCACATCAACATTGGAAACAAGGATCAGAATTAACAGTAGCTCAAGGTAAAATAAATACAGCCTCGGTGTGGTGTTTGTTAAGATGCAGGCTGGCGTGGCCTTGCCTCTAACCTGAGCTTGGAGCGCCTGAGCTGGGAGCTACATCTGACTGGAGCCAGTGTTTAATGCTGATGGTGACAGGCTTGTTTTCATGTGGACACCATTTTTTTTTTTTTTTTGTTTATTGATTTTCTTTCCATGCTCTCCTTCTTCTCCAGCTGTGTCTGACCTTGCCTTTTGTTCGAACGATTCTAAGACAGTTTTGCAGTGCGTGGTCTTAAAATTGGGATTCCAAAAAGTCAATGAGTGTAAAAGTTGCTTCCAGTGTGTGTTCGCTGCATATTCCGTGTCTGGAATCATGTTTTTATTATTATTATTATTTTTTCCTCTAAGACTTGAGGGTCTTTTTGTAATCCAAATCTTGAAAAATGAACAAGTCTGCACTTTCATTGTGAATATGCCTGTAAGTCTCTTGTGAACACACATTCTGGCAGTATTCAGTGAGATGCTGACAAGTTGTGTTGGAGTTGTGTAAATCTTTCGATTTAGCAGGAGTGATCAACTTTACTGAGCGGATATTCTTTTCAAATCCATCTTTGTTGACTTGGCTCTCATCAGATTTTAGCAAACAAGCAGACATGAAGTCAAAAACATCAATATCCTGTGTTGTGGTGGTTTATTATTTTTATGAATAGAAACTGAGTGGTTCAGTAATTGGCCTACCTCATGTGTATATCCATCTTCTGTATGAATACAGAGCTACAGGAAGATTTGATCAAGAATGGAATGAGATCAGGTAGAATAACCAAAGCCGAGTGATTCATCCGCCTCATCTCCTGTTCTGCGGAAAGCATGAAAAACAGAGCAGGAACTAGTCACATTCAGGATGCAGAGCATCGGAGGACCGAGTGACATGTTGCCCTTGTTTGACTTGACTTCAGACTCTCAGCCTGCAGTGATCACAGCGGGGATGGAAGACATTTCTTCTCTATAGTCAGTGTGGTTCTGCTTGACTAGGGCTGACTTCCATCACTGACAGACTGAGTGTCCCTCAAATCTATATTACATGGTGATACTGGAGGAACTCAGGAAGAAGAAAGTGTATAAACCCAAAAGTGTGTGATGCTGTGCAAAGAAGCCTAAGTTATAGTGCTGTGGTCAGCCTGGTCTCATCTGCAACTCTATTTAACCATGTTATTATTATGATTGTTATTATTATTATTATAATAAAAACATGGGTCTACATGCAGTCGACAAATTCTCTTCTCTTCTTAGAATGATAAGGATGTTTTTTGGGGCTAATTTGGTGCCACACCGCCAACGAGGTGAGTCCGTTTTTACCCTCACACAGACCTGAGAACAGGTCTAATCATGCAGAATAAGCTAAGAGAGCATCATTACTTGAAATTGTTGGTTTAGACAAAATTGCTTCTGCTTAAAAACAAACTTTGCTTTCTCCTTTTAAATGTTCTGGGTTCACTTTGTTTCCCACAAAATGCCAACTCCTCAGAGGCAGTTTAGATTTAAGAGCTTGCCTGATCCTGGAACAAAACATCTCACAACTTGTTGAATTTAAAGCAACATCTTGGACTTCATCCACATCTGCGTGCCTCCCCAACACCAGTTAATTACTTCTCCTCCCTCTGCCTCTCTCAATCTTTTTATTCCCATGCATCTAGATGGAGAGTTAGAGAGTAAGTCGTAATCCCTTCATCCGACACAACCAAGATCTCTGTTTTTGTTTCCTTCTCTATCTTATAATCCTTCTTTCTGTCTGTTTATTTGTATTTTTCCCAGTGGGCAGCTGGTCCAGGAGCGGTTATTAAAACTAGCCTTGCATGAAACTAGTGAAAACTACTGTAGCTTAGCGCTGGTTCTGTTCCCGACAGCTGTGAGTGTTTTCATAATCGTACTTGTTGAAACTGCTAAACAAATATATTTACATGGTATTAGGGTTGGGGAAAGGGTTAAGGGTTAAGAAAAAAAAGAAAACTTGATAGCAGAGTTGAACTGGATATTTTAGATGGACACACATGGACGGTTTGAATCAAAAACATATTGCCGCCCAAGTGAAACGTCTCCAAGAACGATGCACAACTTTTTAGCTATTCTTCTTCTCACCTATTTTTGTTTAACCGCACCTTCCTAACTTCCATACTTTCTGCTTGCATTTCCTTTCTTTCCTCCTTGTTTACTTTTACTTAACTTGTGTTTCACTTTATTGCAGAATCTAAGGTCATTTAATCTCCCATTAAGAAACACACACACACACACACACACATATGCATACAGTGGTGTGCTGATTGTCCTGGACTCAACAGTGATGCTAGCAGGACTCTAATCAGTGCCTTTGTTTACCCATCAACCAGATGGCTGCAGTGCTGCTAACTGGCAGTCACACACAATGACACGACTCTCTCGGGGTCTCATCCCATCGATTCTCTTTTACTCACTGCCAGCTCCTCCTCCTCTCTTTATGTCTCTGCGACCATTCCTGTATTTTTCTTTTTCTTTTTCACAGTGTTGTAGAGTTCGAAGGGGACCGAATCAGGTTTGTTTGTGGAGAAACTTCCGTATCAAGGCAAGGTCAGGGAGGAAGTCTGCTCTGATGTAATTATGTATCGGACCAACATTACATTTACAAAACCAGCTTATAGACCAATCATCTGGACGATTACTGTTCCCTGGATGTGCTGTTTATAGTCGCATACATGATATAAAAGAGCCATAAGTAATTCACATTATCCATCTCTTTTTGCACATAAATTGTTGAGATCAGTCCCAATAAGATAACTGAGATAAATTTATGATTAATTTGCTCAAAACCTTTATTCAGTTTTCTGAAACTTCCATTCCATTCCATATTCTAAGTTTGGGATGACATTCTCTGATTAATATTTTCCTGTTTGTCAATCCATACACTGTACTAGTGGCTCCCTAAGAATACATAAATGTTATGTTCCATGAACGTCCTCCTTAAGCCGCTTAAAATATCTTGAAACGAAACAACATTGAAATCTTTTTGACTGCTTACATCTCATAGAATTAGTGTATCAAATTTGATGAAGGGTTGTTTCTTGTATTTTGATTGTTTCAAAAGGTCACAGCCCCAGAATGGTGGAAAATAAATGCCATATGCAATTAAATGAAATGCAATAAAATACTACATTATAATAAATATTATATTACACCGCATGAAACTATACTATACGATGAAAAACTATACTAAAATACTATACTGTACTATAATATAATAATATATATACACTATGCTATACTGTACTATGTGAAACTACTATATTTATAAATTTAAAAAAATTAAAATTCTTTACTATACTAACCTATTTTACACTATGCTATTAGAAGGTATATTACAATACCACAACTGAACTACTGAACAAACTAGACCCACTGTATCATTAGTCACTTGAGATTCGGAATCACTTAAAGAGGGAGAGTAAATGCCAGTCGTGCTTTAAGATCCCTCTCCCTGCACTGATGAGTTTCACTGTTTTGAGGTCGGTTCCTTTAAGTCGTTCAGGTTGTGTATTTGTACATAGTTTACTTGAGAAAACTCTCTCAGCTCAGAAAAGTTCGTAAGAGGCCAGGAAGCAGACAATATGTACAACAACTACCTGACGCAATTAATCTTTCAAAGTTACAGATATTCCCCAAGCTCCCCTGAAAATTCAGCAATTCTTCAGTGTCGTCATCTGTAATAAGAGCTGTCAAACCTTCCTGACCGCTGGGAGTGCTGCCTCCTTCAGGTTTTTATTGGATTTCAGCTTCCTCCAGCCTCCTTTCCTGCTCAGCCTTCAGCAGCCCATCAACAGTTTGGATAAAGTGACCAGAGCAGCAAAAACAACTTCCTTCTCTCCCTTTCTTCTGCACCTCCTCCCTCCATTTTCAATTTGCAGTGACTCTCACTCGACTGATTTCAATCTCGCAGACATCCGCTGTGTGTCGTTCTGCATTGCGAGAAACATGTAAAACGCATGTGTGAATCACAGCTGCGGTAACCTCACATCCGACTCTCCTGTCATCTGGCGCTGTGTGCGTCATTTAGCAAATTAGGCTCATATAGTCTCACCTTGATTCTCCTTTGCAGTGAGAGATTGCAATCCAACCAACATGTGTTGCCTTATTGATATTTAATGCTGCACACTTGACATGCACAAAAGAGATTTGTCAGCAATACATTAAGATGATTTTGTGGTCTGGAATCATTCCGCAATTATTTGCGCTGGTTTGGAAATTCAGGGAAAACTCTGAAATAGCCTGCTTAATATTTCCACATGGAAAACTACAATGATGGTGACTCAAAAGAACATCTGGTCCTGGAACTGTTCCAACATTTTATTTTCAATTAACACGAGGTGAAACGTTTAGTGTGTAGCCTACTGTACATGAAATGGACAGTACACTACCTGGCCAAAAGTATACGGACACCAGAACAGTCAAGCCACAAGCGACATCTGATCATGTTGCACGGAAAACATTTGTGCGCATGTGATTCAGGTACCGATTTGTAGCTTACCCAGTCCATACATCCGACCATGCATTCAATCTCAACAGACAACAAGGCAAACTTAAATGTCAGAGATGACAGATAAAAGCATGGGACAGTATGAGGGACGAGTTACATTAAATAAAAGCAATACATCAAAAGCAACAGTTACAAATCTTACGAATAAGTTAGTCAAATAAATAGATGAACAATGTCTAAAAAGAAATAACAGTCATTTAAAATGTGTATTGTCTGTGTTTATCAGCTTAATAGCAGAGGGGATGAAGGAAAATTAGAAAAAAAAAACATGTTTTAGTCAATTTCCAAACACTGAATTTTCACTGATGCTGACTCTAAATCTTGTGGACGTCTCGTTTCGATTATTTCAATTTTTATTTCCTTATGTACACTTTCTCCTCCGTCCTTCTGTGTACACTTTCTGTCTTTTCTTTTTCTTTCCTTTCCTCTACTTCTATCATCTCTCCATTACCCTATAATTTTATTTTGCCCTTTGTTTCGCTTCCATTTCCTCAGCACTTCTGCGCCCTGCTTTTTTTTTTTTATATATATATATTTTCACCATCATGGCCATTTTGGATTTCTCTTTCTCTTCATGCCCAGCACATGTTTTTGTTTTTTTTGTGTTGTGTTAATTCAATAAGCAGAACATGTTTTCCAGTTTTTTTTCAGCAGCTTGAGATCATCCTCATTATTATAGTCTTTTCACACTGAATAAAGCGTGCTTTATTCATTCATGGAGATAGAGGATACGGCTGTATGACAGTCAGAAGGGTGAATGGCGGCCTATTTTTAAAAGCCCACCTTGCCATGTATTCATCAGTAAACATCTTCTCAGTCTGTTAATGGGCTGACCTGTGACCCTCTGCTCCCTCATATTCATATTTTCGAAGCACAAAAGGCCATTTGTAACATGAACACACAGAAAACCAGATCTTATGTCATTGCCGCCCATTTGTTAAGTTTTTGAATGTATGTATAGTGTGTATTTGTGCATGCATGTTTAGAAGAGAGTAGTTCAGGCTTGATGTCTCTTTTATGCAAGATGAATAAAACCATCAAACCATTCTTCAAAAATGTCAAAAGAACAAAACAAATCAACATTAAAAAATCTAACAAAAATGTTCAATTATACTGAGCATAACAATTTGTGCTGAAATGTGGTGAATCTGCTTAGAGTGGACAGTGATGGGTAGGAGAGAATCAAATTCATACAGACAGCAGCGAGATGATAGGCTGATAATGAAGGCGTGTCACTGTGCTATGGGATGGATGTGACCAGCTGTTGAGAACACCTGATATCTCAATGGATGGCCCCAAACCATGATTGCAGGAAATTAAGACTGAACATGCGTGAGAGGTGTGAATGACATAATGGTATGAGAAATAAACCGTGATCCAAGTGTGCAAAGGTATCGTCTTTGTGACCAAACTTTCACTAGAGCCTATAGTGAAGTGACTTCAGTGATTTAAGTTGTGCGACCTGCTCAGGTTGTCATCCAAAAATAAGTCAACTTCGCAGTTTGGTTAAAAGCAGGACTCAAACCCATCAAAACCCAATCCAGAATGTCTGTTTGGCTTCGCCACTACTGTAAGTGATGCATGGTGTTCAAGTCAATTGATGCTCATCGAAAAGCCAAGTGCGTCAAGAGACAAACAGTCATCCTCCCTTCACAACTGAAGTAAGCAAGACCAGATGATGTCATCATCAAGTGCCAGTCAAACAGCAAATGGTGGAAAACGGCATTGAATTGAGATGGAAATGTGACATTCCTGTTTCATCCAGTTGTTTTTTTATGCTAATGAATGGAAGTGATTCTAAAGATTATGCTAAATAATTTTGGTCAGCTCAAATAAGTAGATTATGCAATAACTGTGACAGGCATATAGTCGAATGTGTCAAATCGCTGGACAGCGATGAGCTTTGATCCGTTTAAAATATGTACCAAAACCTGATCACGTATAGCCTCACTCTCCTCACAAATTCAGTCTTACAAAGATATAGAAACAAGTACGCAGACACGCACACTTACAGTGGCTGCAGGCTCCTGATCAGTCTGTCACAGATGGATGTTTGCTGACTCCTGGAACTTGCATTTTGAATATCTGTCAAACATGCGATTCATTGACATCTTCTTCCCACACACAGGTAACGCAAGCATGTACACACACGCACACACAAATTGATATACGTTGACGTATACAAACAAACACACAGCAAAATACACAAACCAGTTCTCCTGCAGCAGCAAGATTAGTGAACAGTACACCATGAGGAGTTTTTAAAACACACACACTTGCACACTTTTTTCATCCCCCAAACAGGTAATAGGGTCATTTTTCACAGTGGAGCCGGCGTCCCAGGCCCGCACAGCCCTCATTAATCTCCCTAATGGAGAAGTAAGTGATCGGAAATACAGGCTTTAATCACGTCTCCTCTGCTTCCTCGTCCAACGTTGAAGGGTTTCAGCTCGACACTCTCAACTTTGTTTGTCTGTTAAAATACTTGATTGACACCGACAGCTGTGGGAAATGTCAGAGTGTGGAGAAGTGGCATTAAACACACACCAAAAAAGTCACCGGTTTTCGTCCCCGGCAGCCATAGTTCAAGTGTTCGACATGTTGGAAGTGCTCAATTCAAGTGGTCGTTGGTGCGCTGATTGTTTTTCATTTGCTGGTGTTCAGGTGCAGCTGATGTGCTGCATGATGATGATTGAAGGAGTTCAGTTTGATTAAACTACGAAAAGTTAACAGAGACATCGCAGAAGAAATACACCCACAAATGTATGCTGGCACATATTTGTGTTTCTGCAAAAGTTGAATCATGTCCGGCTACATTTTGACTTTTTTTTCAGTCCAAACTAACCTGAATATTCCAACAGTTCATCCTCTTTTTTTTCGTGTGCAAATTTTCCCCCTTCTTTCCCTTCGATGATGCGTTCATGTGTTCATAATGAGCACAGTGTTTCTGTTGGTGATTTCTTCTTCCGTCGGTGCAGCATATTCCCCTCTGGATAAATGAAACCTGAAGTTTCATTAGCAGCTTATGAATGATTTAGAACACACTGGATTCCAGTTCTTTAATCCTTGGCTTGTATTCATCTTGACCTCGTTAGCCTGTCTGTTATTTATTCATCCATCTCTTCGCCTGTTTGTTCTGTCCTTTAGTGGTCATCTTCATTGTTCTACACTGGCTGCTCATTTTGTTATTTGTCCACATTAACAACTATACCCACGACTGTGCTTTTGACCTATAGATGCAGCCCAAGGTGCAGTAACTGATTTGCTGGCTAATTATCATCTCACTGTAGTTTGTGGCGCTGCAGCAGCGGTCAGTCAGTCCTTTTTTTTCCTGTAATAAATGAACTATTGAAAGTGATGAAGAGGATGGAGGGAGCCTTTTTATCACCCAGTATTCTTTTGTTGCCTGTTGTGGCTGAGTTGACATGATCCTGCATCACACTGCTGCTGCTGCTGCTGAGACTAAAACCACTATTCACTTGGATTCTAGGACATTCACCTGGATGACACGGCATCACCATCATGATATTAGATTCCTTAACCACCAGCAAGAAAAATAGTGATTACATGAACTGTTTCTCCAAGACTTAGAGCGCCGTTATTTCCCAAATAGATCAGAAATGCTGTTTAAGCCTTGCGCTAACTGCAGTTGGCAAATGTCAAATGGTAAAATAATGAGCAGCTTGTCTCGGCTTTTCACTGAGACGGTAAGAGAATGTAGAGGGAGTGGGCGGGATCTTGGGTCTCTATTTCAAATGTTTTGTTTCTTTAATTATGTACTAACGCAGACGTGCTAAAATATGTTCACACATGTTTTTCAAACTGTAATGTCTTTCAATATTTATCTGGGTCATTCTCTCTTTCTTTTCCTCACACACACACACACACATTTCACCCCCCCCAAAAAAAAAAAAAATTAAAGCAAAGAAAGGAGAGGGAGAATAAAGGCGTCAGCAGATAGAACTGCCCAGGCAAACATGGTGTTGCATACAAATGCACATGGAGTCCTTGCAGTTGCATCACAGATCTCCTAGCAACCCTGTCCAGCACAGTAATTAGAGGATTCAGAGTGTTTAATGAATAGAAATATTTGCTCGCTTGCTTGAAGTCAGTCAGAGTGAACCATCTGCTTTCACACAAGATGTCTGCGACACGAAAAACGAGACTGAGAGACGAAGACGAAGGATTAAACAAAACAGTGCAAGCAAACTCCTCTTCAGGTTGTCGCTCAACATCCTTTGATGTCTTTGTCTCGTCAGTGACTGATGGTGGAGCAGCATGCAACCTACTTAATTCAACAGGTGTGCGATTGTATGCATATCACACAGTTAGAGACACACACAGAGACAGGAGTGGGTGTGCGGGTGTGTGTGTGGGTCATGTGTTGAATCCTGCCTCAGGAATATGAAAATGCAAACAGGTTTAAACATAAATATTCAGACCATACATACAGACAGCTGTGGACTTTCAATCTTGTCATTATGCCACACCTCCATAAAAGAAAAAGAAATCGCTTTAGGCAGAAGTGAGGGTCGCACAATAACGTCCTCATTATATCTGACCATTTTAAAATGTCCCCACTGATGATAAACATCCTCACCTTCCATAATCGCCTCACCTTTGTTAAATACCCTCAGTTCACAAAAAGGTCCTCATTTCCAATACGTTCTGACTTTACATAATTGTCTTCACCTTCTAAAATGACCCGACTTTGATGATGTCCTCACATTCTAAGATGTCCTCACATTCCAAATATGACCACTCTTTTTTTTTTTCCACTTTTGATAAACCTTGTCACTTCCCAGATATACTTCCACTCTCCTAAATTTCCCCATATTGAAAATAAATCTCAACTTAAATAAAAAATACTGACTCGGTCTTCACTTTACAAAAATGTCCTCACATTTCAATTGTATCCTCCCTTTTCAAAGATTTAAGCATTTTCGGTAATCGTATTCACTTTCCAAAAATGTCCACATTTGAAGCGAACATTCTCATTTTTCCACTTTAAGGCGTATTCTTTCCGACATGTTTTCCCATCTCATGTCTAAAAATGGATCCTTATAAAAACAGATGTGACCACCCACATAATAATCATGAAGGACAACATGTGAGTGGTGAGTGCCTGCCATTGACATTTTTTTTCCAGGAAGCCTTGAGCTAATGGTACTTCAGTGTAAAAATGCATTAATGTTCTTTTGATGACATTTTGTACTTTGGTTGCCCTTGAGAATATCGACATCTGACTGTACATGGACAGAGTTATATGTTATATATGTTAATGTTTTATGAACAACCAGACCTCCCTATTTCTAGTTTCTCTCCACTCCCTCTTGTCACATAAGCACTGCCTTTCAGTGCAAAGAAGTTAATTGTCATATTTACTCAAATACTGAACTTCCATGCTGGGTTTTGAGTGTTTCTGATATTCTATATATCAGAGATAATCATTTCACTCATAACACCACAAGATTAAATTTACAGGTGCAAATACAAGTTAGTTTTACATATGATTAATTGTACCTTTGATTATGTCCCAAAGCAGGCATAAAAAATGAACACAAATATAATCTAAGATGGCAAAGGCCAGCATTCTTGATCTTCACTTTGGGTGGATAAAAGTAACAATATTTAAGTTAATTTGCAATGTGGAATTTAATGTCTCTGCTTATTATCAATAAAACTATGTTAAGATGTGTGCATTTCAGTGTGAAAGTATAAATCAATCCTATTATACAAAAACAGTCAAAACAATTTAGGTACATAAAAAATGACATCATCTGCCCATTAGTTTCCTACGAAAGATGGGAATTTACAATAAACATCAAACAAATTTATTGATGTAATGATAATAATAATAATAATAATAATAACAATAATAATAATAATATTAGTTGATCAATTCATTTCCTAAAACAGCTGGTCAATGCACATCTTTTATACATTGCGGCATTTGTGCGGCAAGTTACATTATGTATGTATTTTTATGCATGCATTTTCACTATATCTATTTCATTTCCCCCCACATTTCACTTACTCATCAATCGCTCTACATTCCTCCTATCTCATACCTCCTTTTCTTAGAAAGGTGATTTTTTTCCTGATATAGAAGATGTAGTCCGCACCCACCTGCTTCCCTCCTCATCCTCCTCTGTCTCTGTCCTTTCAATCGCTGTCCAATCTGCACAGCATAATTGATGTCGAAAGCATTCTCTGTCTGTATAATCTGTATGTTTTTGCTCTGCCATTGTGACCCTCCACTTGTGGTCATTATGCACCACACTAGCTCTTTCTGTATGCAAACTAGATGACAGCTGGGTCTCGGACGCCGACAGGCCAATTGAGGCCAAGTGTTGATGGTGAGGCCAGGCTTTACTGAGGCTTCTGGAGACAGATCAATAACACAACGATGCCTGCGATGTCTGTGTGAGATGTTTGGTAATTATCCTTGCTGGCGCAGCATCTATCTTTCTCGCACCATGCTGCTGCCGCCACAGTCCTATGAATAAATCGAGCCTGATGAATACCAAAGTGGCTTTAAGATTGTGATTGGACTAGTGGAGTAGTTTGACTGCTGCTTTTCTGATATTTTGGATTCAAGGGGAGGAAGTTTACGTCTTACTTGATCATTTTAATGCAGTTACAAGTTAGCTTATTTTCTTTCATGTGTGTTTTATGTTGTTGCCAAGATGGATGTTCACCAGGCTTTTGTTGAAATTGTTGTGCATAACTTATAGACAGGTAGTTCTGTGCACATCCAATCCTCTATTTAGACCAGAGCGTCAACACATGGGATTATCAAAACCTACCTAGTCATATAAAATAATTGCCTAATTGTATTTGGCAGCCATAATGCAGTTTCTTGACATCTTCTGCACCAATATTCCAAAGCTGGTGTTGACATTGCACCAAAATTATTTTAAAGCAAATCAAGTTACTTTTATTTATATAACTAAATAATGTATCTCATGACACCTGCTAAATATAGAAGGTCTATCAGTCCTCTTAAATGTACAGAGACCAAACATTTCCCCGTTAAAGCACTTGGTGACAGTGGCGAGGAAAAGCTCCAGGCAGAAATCTCGGAGCAGATCTGGGCTGGGCGGCCATCTTCCTTGATTACTCAAGTTTAGTGAAAGAGAGAGACAGAAACATAGATGAACAGGAACAAAAATGATTAAAAAAAAAACATCTATAACAATAGGAATATGACTCAACAGTAAATATTATTACTACTATTATTATGCCATTTAATTAAATCTCAAATCCAGCACTAAGACAAGCATAGACACAAGTCCCTCGTCTGATGCAATTGGCTATAGATTGCTATGATGCACTCTAAAGCCTGACTGGAAATTCTCAAGTAACCATTAGAAAAACACATAACTGAAAAGCGTCTAATTTCTCAAGAATCCTAGAGACAAATGGAGGGTTTGACATAGGTCTGAATGTGTAGGGTTTTTAAGAAAACATTTATTACAGCTACTTTAAAGGAATATTCAGCCCGTTTATATGAAACATAGAAACAGAGTAGCTGGGATGTAGTCTAAAAGACGGAGGGAGGACCGTCCTATAGAAGGTATGACGTCATAGGCAGAAGTCACTGCGGTTACACCCAGAGAAATTACTGCTCAGCTCCAATACAGCAAAAACACAACAACAACAACAACAAAATTGTCCATAATTTAGATGAAAATGTTGTGTAATGACTATTTTATTAGAAAAAAAAAATATCTTGAAAATGTCCTCTCTCTATCACCCCCGTCACATACTCGGGGGTGATCATACAAACTCTTCCTCAGTCAGAGGATGTAATGAACTGCCATCACCCTCTCCAGACCTCATTATCATGCAGTGAGGCACCTTTACCTGCTCTATAAAATGGGACACTTCAGTCCCTCTTCAATCTCTATCTCCTTTCTCTGACGCTCGCCCACTTGCTCGCCCGTCCCTCTTTGTGAAAAAGTATAATAGGATGGAGTGGTGAGTGACAGCCGCAGACAGCAAAGAAGAAGAGAGAGAGAGAGAGAGAGAGAGAGAGCCGGGGAAGATCTGAGGCTAGCCCGTTCTGTCAGAAAGTATAAGTGCCTTGACGAAGACAGACCTGAGAGAGATAATAGAGGGGCAGTCGTATTTTGTGCTGCAGATCATTTCAGAGCGTTTATCACTTAAGTTTATTATTACCGCAACTGTGGAAAAATACAACAGCATGTTGAGAAATACTGTGGTTTTCCTTTACACTACATATACTGATGGATATCAGAGAGAACCTGAAAATCTCAGTCACACACTCAGTCAGTATGAAAACAATTGGTGACTCCAGTAACATCAATGCAACAAAGCCTCCGTATGCACTACTGAGAGATTTTGGTGAATTGACCATGGTCAGAATTGTCAGTCACAAGAGTTTTTTTTCTATACACAGTCATTAAAACAAAAATATATGCATGACTCGTTTCTTCTTTTATGATGACATGTTTTGACAGAAAGCTGGTTGTAAACATGACTAAAATCACCAGACTAATTACAGAATAACAAGAATACTGATGGCAAGAACCTCACAGCAGTAAAACGGAACTTCATCTGCATCCATTGCAGAACTAAAATGAAATTGGTCTCTAGAAAACAAGAGTATTACCCCATGCCGACTAACTCATGTAAGTGACTGCAAATAAAAAAGTTGAATTTGAGCTTTAATGAAAATTTAAAAAAAAAAAGTATTTTAAACCCATTCAGATCACATCCATGGTCATATTATTCCACTATTTAACAATATATGCCCCCCAAATTACAACATTTCTTCCAATGAAACAAATTATGAAGTGTTCTTGCATGAAATCGTGAAACAAATCAGTTGGAAACAGTAATAACACATCATCCACCCTTCAATGTATGTCAACTTTTAGCGGCACAGATAAGAGTGTTAAGATATCTGATTTGGGTGAAACTGGATCACGTTTTCTGGCTGCTCTGCTGGTTACAGCAGCTGGTGAACACAGTCGTCAAGAGGGACTTGGAACTTGATGAGAGGGAATCCAATACCAACACTGTTTATGGAGTTTCCTGATCAACAGATATTCTAAGATAACTTGTAGCTGCTGCTACATAGTTCCCGCATGCTTGGCTTGCATGCAGTTAATGGTAGTGGTCTAATTAGCTTATTACTCCAGGGTGCCAGGAGTAAAAGCCTGCAAGTAAACCACCTTGTTACTGTAATTTCTGTCATCAATGTTTAATCTGCAGTCTCTGCTTGGAGCTCCCAGTTGGAGTCAGCTACTTGAGTGTCTAGCTGTAAGACGATATCGGCTGCTATAAACACCAAACGATATCCACAAGAGGTCCATGCCTACCTGACTGTTTCTACAGTGAACACATGAAGCAAACGGCACTTTGCCTCCAGTTCATGTGGACTTCAAAAATGAAATTCGTAGGTAAAAAAAAGAAAAGCTAGATTCAAGATAGAATAACTAATAATAAAGTCACTAAATTCTCACCTTCTTGTGAAAGCACTGTAGGCCTACCGACATATCCCACAATGCAACTCAACCTCAGCCATTTGGTTCAGATATTGCACTTTTTCCCCTTTTGCTTCAGTTATTTCTATCTCCACACCAACGGACTTGTTTCATTTTCAAACGTGAGGTCTTCAAATGACGTCGACTCAAGTGACATCACTTGAGTCAACGTCAGCTCCCTGTGGATGCACTTAAGGGATTGTACTACTTTTAAAATAAGCAGTTGAATTTTCTAACTCCCACTGAGGTGAGAAATAATTTAATTTCACCTTTTAAGGAGAGAGGTGAAATATTGAAAATATATCAAACACTTGTTAAGCTAAGCGGAGTTACAGGAATGTCTGTTTGTGTGGCCTTAGTGTGAAAATCCAGTCTGGCTGCCTATCGGCTGGTACACTGGCTATCTGTGGCCCAAAAATAGCTTTAGGGTTTTGTTATGATTACCACTCAGCGTCACCACTGTCAGCCTCTCGCCATCTGTCATCTTCTCTAATGAAGCCCTTCTCTGAGCGGTCACTGCAGTTACCAGTTGCAACGAATCATGTGGCGACCAACCTCTTTGTATTTCCCCCCCAGAGGTGTCACTCAGAGTGGCGGTAGGGAACAAGTTTTCTGCAGGAACATTTTCAAAGACAAACTAGTTGGATCTCTTAGTCTTTTTGCCCAAATGTAAAAAATAAAGCTGATGCACAAATGACCCTACAGTAAATAAAGACAAGCTAAATTTAGTACCTCAAAATGGATTGACCTGAAGTCATGCTCATGAGTCATAAAATAAACATATTTACATTGTTAGAGGAACACAAGTGTGATAACGACAGTTCGGGGGAAACATTAGATTTAATCAGATTTAAATGCTACTGTTTGGTTTGAACTCCTTAAACAGCCATGGAAAATGAACTATGGAAACAAATCTTTCAATAAAATGGCACTCTATAGATCCAGATCAAGACATTATCAGAATCTGCATCAAAATAACCACCTTTAGAGATATCAACACCATAAATATGCGTGATATCTTTCATGATAATTTATGAATTATAAAAATAGAAGGTTTTTATGGGACTGTCCTGAGCTGTTGAGTTCTGCTAGATTCCCCTGATCTGTATAAGCAAATAATGAGTGGCTTGCATGATTTCATATATTTCAAAATGCAACACAATGCTACCAGAATGCAATGCACAGGTGCATATAGACTTATAGAAGGGAGGTTAGGAAATTACGGATCTTTCAGTCTGTTCCTCTGTGGAGATGTGGCAATTATACCGATGTGATTGCATGCAGGACTTCTTTAGTTGTTGCTGTTTGCAGCAACACGAGAGAGTTAATAGACTCACATTATATGTTGTGCTCTTGGTCTCTGAGATGGTTCATTCACTTTCACCTCAGATTCTCTCAACCCTCCTGAGATCAAATGAGCTGTTACAGACGGTGGTTACCTGTTTTGCACGGTTGTGAAAATGTAGAATTGTGTAAAGAAAACCAAACACATAAACATAAAATATCTGAATGTACAGTTTTAGTTTTTCACCTTTTACAAGGTGAAAAATTGGATCTCACACCAAGTGAAACGCTCTTTACAGATTTCATTCACAGAGGGTTTTTTTTTGTGTCTGATTTGTCTGAGATGTTCACACACTAAACCGGAGCTGGAGTAAACACATATATTTGGAACTAAATAGTTATTTACTGTCTTCATATAGGTTTTAGTAGTTGATCGGTTCACAGTACAGACGTACAATAACAATACATGCTGCACAATAATTTACGATTCATAACTGACAACACCCACCGAAAATGACACACTAATGATTAAAGTGGATTTGAAGAATGTTATTATCAGATGTTTTGTTAACAGAGAGGTCTGACTGGATGGAAGCATTAAATATGTATATTTAAAAAAATTAATCCAGAGTCAAATCACTCATTCATAAATCCGGTCAGATTAGTGTTTTTGTTCGACAGAACATTGAGTTAAAGAGTGCTTGACATCTCTTCACAGTTCGTCTGACAACAGTTTCACACCCTGAGTATACACTCTCTCCCAAGGATTGAAAAGAGCTGTTCCACCGATCTAGAAGATCCTTGAAATTGATCCACGGATGTTTTGCCTCACATCTGAACACTTCTTACCTTCCTCTTGGTTTGTTGCCGAACTATCAGTTCACAGTGTTTTTCTGCAGAAACTCAGACATCAAGGCTGTGTGAGGTGCCAGAGCAATTCCTGTGTTCGGCACAGTCATAGCAGAGAAGAGCAGGTGGGAGATTCGTGCAGCTTCTACGGTGGTGCTGAAGACTGGTTTCTAGGCCTGCATAGCAAGTGGTTAACAGGGTCTGATGCTGAGCATTGCAGGGACTGTTCACACGTTCAGGAGAGAGCAGAGGAAAGCCGGTGAAACTGCAGATCATAGAAAAAAGACTTTTTGTCTGTTGTGTCTGTCAGTTTTGTCTCTTAGTATACAATTTGTCTGGTATGTCATGTTGAATTAAATCTCAGCCTCATTTCTCCCACTGAACTGGATGGACCGGGTTCATGGATGTTGGCTGCATAACTTACATTGTAGAACCTCACAGTGCAGCAAATTACCAGACAGTAATAGACCACCTGTTATTTGGGACAGATTTATATTAATGATAGGCCTTTAAGTTCCCTGTTAATGCAAACTCTAATGCAGGATTGCTCTGCAGATGTTTATAGAGCTGAGTCTCCTGAGAAAATACAGGCTGTAGAGAGCCTCTTTTTTTTTAGTTCAGTTTAAATTATTGTCTATGTGCACATCCAGGTACTTGTAGTCTTCAACAATATCCACCTCTGTTGCCCTTATACTGACTGGGTTTTTGACGGGTCCTTGTCTTCCCAAAATCCACCTCAAACGCCTTTGTCTTTGCAATATTGAGTTGAAGGTGATTTTGTTGACATCACTGCTCAAAACTGTCCACCACACTCCTGTACTCAGCCTCCTGTCCCCTGCTGATAAGACCCACAATGGCAGAGTCGTCCGAAAACGTCTGCAGGTGATAGGACTGTGAGCAGCATCTGGAATTTGTGGTGTGGGACAGGATCGTGCCCTGAGGTGTCCCTGTGCTGCTCACTCTTGTGTCTAAGATGATGTTCTACAGCCTCACACACTTTGGTTTACCTGTGAGGTAGATGGGGATCCAGGCCACCTGCATGTCCTGTAACTTAGACCTTCGTAAAGCAGGTCATGTGGTATTAAAAGCACTTCAAAAGTCAAAAGACATGACTCTCTGTGCTGCCTGCCACATCTAGATGAGTATAAGCCCTGTTGAGGAGAAAGATGATGGCGTCTTCAAATTCGGTTATGGGTTGGTATGTGAACTGCAGAGAGTCAACTAATGAATGAAGGCGCTTCAGGACTAGCCACTCCAGGGACTCCATAACATGAAGTCAAAGCCAGTGCTCTGTAATCACTGAAGGTGTTTGAGCGTATTTTCTTGGGGACAGACACAAATATAAATATGTATTTTCCAATGTTGGTGCAATGGTTCAGACTTGTGATTTGTGGCTTTGTGATGATCCAATTATAACCAGCTCTATGTACTGACCCAGTGAAGAGTCTTTCATTCTCTCAGACCTGCTGGCTCAGGTAGAATAGATACCACACAGAAACTTTTAAAAAGGACAGTTAATCATGCCTCACACGCTACGTTGCCTCGAGGCAAAGCTGCCTGCAGTAATTTCCTTGTTTTGAAGTATTTGAATATGCTGGCAGGGAACTAGCAGAATGTGGACATGCAGTTTCACTTAAAGTGAACACAATCTCACTGATGAGGTTAAAGGAAGGTCCCCAATGCCTCAAAGTTTGCGATGGTGATACGACCAACACACAATGCTTTAACAATGGGTCTATTCCTGATATTGAAATGCCTGGCAGGAGGCATGGTGTGCTTGTGGGAAGAGAGCTACAAACAGGTGGGGGGTTCATTCAAAGGAGGCAGCACAGATCGGCTTTTGGGGGGGGGATTTTTTAAAGTACTTTCGTGTGAAGTGTGTCTTAGATATTCCGCTGAGAATAGATGTTCACAGTTCTTGTCACTGTGCTAGAATTTGGTGATTCTGTTAAAAAAACAGCCAAGTGAAAACTTGGAAGAAATTATAGAATAAAGCTTAAGAATGCAAATAGGCAATGATAATTGAACATTCTCCAACCAGCAGATACACAGCAGTTATAGCTGATTGATGATGGATTCTTCATGACACCCTCTTATCCCTGTAATTTTTGCACTGCTTCATCGACCAAAATAGCAGGTTTTGAGTTGCCCACACAATCCATGCACCAAAGACTCACCACATTACATCAGTAGCTCTATGTTCATTATTCTAATTCATCATTCGTCACCTCCATTGTACTTCTACTCCCCGTCGTTGGGGTAGCAGCTATCCAAAACCTTAGCAAATAAAAGTGAAACTAAATGTCACTTGGGTTAAGTGTTCTGTTTTCTCGTGATTTGGCTGAAGTTCAACACCTGATCTTGACACTTTCTCGAAGTACAAAAACATGCAAGCTCCTTGTTGTCAGCTTTCTTCTTCTTCTACATTAATTCTTATCTTGCGATCTCATCCTGACAGGATAAACTCGACCTCCGTACTACTTGGAGTTTCAATGGCCTGGATGCAGGTCGTCATGTTGCTCTTAAAAGCACTGCTGCTCAGGATTTTGGGTGTGTGCATCTGGAGGTGTTCGATCAAAAATCGAAAACAGTGTTCATGTTTTTGTGTGCTTTGCGGTTCCACCTGTGTTTTCAAAGGAGTTTAGATTTGCATAAAACTGAGACTGTGGGGTGTTTGTGTTAGCCCAAGTGTCTTTTTTCATTTTTATGTGTCTTTTTGTATGTGTTTTTGTGTTGTGTTAGGTTCCATTGGAGACCATGGTACAGAAGGAGAGGCAGATTTTGGGATTTTAGGTCTTCTCATAAGTGGGCTACTGTGAGAAGTAGAGAAGAATCAATCACAAATGTTTTTTATTGTAACCTTAAGAATCTCAAAGTAAACATTTTCTTTTCTTTAGTAAAACACCAAATGTCTGCAGTTATTTATCCTCTTCCATCTAAATGTAAAGACGTTCCATGGCCTTTAACTCTGATAAAAGATGTTTTTGAGTTTTTATGTCAACTTCAAGAAAAGATCATCCAATAGAATGTAAACTGCTCCATATCTGAAATCGCTGTGTTTTCTCTTCCTTCTTGCAACACATTCTTAATGTTCCTTTATCTCTAGGACATTCAAGATGTCAACATTTGCAGTTTCTGTTCCCATTCTTAACTGTAGATGACAATGAAAAAACTGTTGTCTCACCACAAGGTCCATTTAGAAGCTTTTCCAGGGCTTTTAATTCCCCACAAATTCCCCAGATGTTCTTTGTCCCTCAAGTGAAATTCGCCATTTTCTCTGTTCCCTGTCCTTCGTCATAAACTATCCATCCATCTATTAATTTCTGCCTGCTTATTCGGGTCCAAGTTGCAGAGACAACAGACTGCAGAAGTATCCCCTCCAGCATGTTCTGGATATGCCCAGTGGGCTTCCTCTCAGTTGGACAAGTCCAGAATATATCCACAGGGAGGAATCCATCATGCTGGATCACCTAAACAGTGACGTTTGATGCAATGAAATATGTTGATCAAATAAACTAGTATTGTACTAGTATTGCAGAATAGTTCAGTATCGATGGTCTTGTCTGGCGATACGCTTGGATTGGCTGCTGGGCATTGCTCTAGTGCATCATTCAGCATTTGCATATTGTTGAACATCTGAACTTTCTCAGGTTGCACCGCTGGGCTTGTCTTTGAGTAGTGGTGGCCAACTTCACAATGAGTAGCATACTTTTGCATTTCCATGTGGTCGGGGGTTAAGGGACACGCTTTGAAGGAAACCTAATTTGGCCAGTTGTATCTATTATTTATAGGTGAACAGTTGAATAGTAGAATAACTTATTCAGGCCCAGCTCCTTTACCACCATACAATCTCCTGCATATCTTCCAATACAGTCATCATCAAAGATCAGTATTGTTAAACTGACAAAAAAAAAGTTCAGTCAGACAACTCACGAGTTTGAAATGTTTATTATTACAGCAACAGGACATATAGACTTTGAGTTTGTCCTCTTGGCTCTGAACTCATCACTCCCCGCAGTTCTGTTTATATGAATATAATTGGGGGTGACGAGGAAACTTCTTGAACCCCCTAATTGGAGCCTACATTTGGATGCTGGGGCGGTGGTGGGGCTGAAAGTGCAGCAGCAAATGCATGTGGAGCAGCAGCAGCATAGACAGGCAGAGGGAGAGATGGGAAATTGTTACATCTTAAATAGAGCACCAAATTGGGAGGGCGTGATGGTGACGTTTGAGGAGAATGAGGCATGTCATGTGCATATGTGCGTTGCAGCAGTGCAGCTCGAGTTGTCTGCCTGAACTAGCTCCTCAAGCTTCGCTCCATTGAGTCAATGTCCTTCCAGTCTACTTCCATAAAAGTGGACAAACCTGACATATAGAAATATGTGATATTACCATACACTAATTACATCACTGTTGCCAATTAGAACCATTTTTTCAGCTCAATTTATTTGAAATATTAACATGAATATATGATCTGTTCATGGTGATCTGTAGAGTGGGAATACTGTTAAATCCCATCCTAAAAGCAGGTCTTTTATGGTAAGAAAATATTTTTCACAGCAAAATCTTCGCTAAGATTTTTTTTCTAATTGGCACAGATCTACACAGTGACATCTCTAATGAACCTGTAATGAAGCGTTTGCAGCAGACGGACACGTCATAAACGTGTTTTGCTTTTTTATCGTTTGACTTGCAAAAAGCAATGCATGGCGGTTTTAGGCATGGTGCACTTTCACATTGCTTGTTTCTTAAGGGGACATTTACACCTTCAAACACTGATGTTTGTGTTCTATTAAATACACTTTTTCAATTACAGCATTTATAATCTATTATGAGGCAACTTCATGTTTTTTCAGAGGTTGGGCGCACATGCCCCCTCTGCCCACCCCCCTCTATCGTAAGCATATGGCTGTCATTAACAGTCATGTGACCCCAGAGACAGTCTGCATCATCCTAAGTACCCCCAGCCACACGTGCATCTCACTATAGTGTTTGTTGTAATTCTGCTGCATAAACAAACAAAAAAAAACACACATACAGATCATATCATCAACATGTAAATATATGAGATGGAATAACCTATGAAACTATCACTTTACCCATTGTATACGCACACATTGCAGGCAGAAAAGGAATTGGCAGCAGAGCATTTTGTTGCAAGTTGTACTGGGCTAATTAAACTTGAACATATAGTGCCTCACGTTACCACAAATTAATGAAACAGATGTGCTTGAACGGCCTCATATAATGCTGCAATGTGGGGTTGTATTGGAGACAGTTCCAATCTTTCTTTCTCTACACATAGTCTGTTCCTGTACTTTGTCTTAATGCTAGTGAGAGCTGAGGACCCAGTCTTGGTAAGTTGTTGCAAAGGGCATCAACGTCTAAACAGCGTGATTTGCCAATTCAGGATGCTCTGCACACAAGACAATCCAGAAATCTGGCAGCGCTTTCTGACTCAATTCAGTCTTCTCTGCCCTGTTTGTTGATATCTCACTGAGGGTCTCTTGCTCAGACACAGGTAGGTGGCATGACTTGGTGGGAGAAAAGGGATTTGAATTAAATTATCACTGTTGTCTGTTTTTGGGGGAAGTACCCGCATAATTGTACAGATCAAAGAGGTGTTTCCTCATGTCACATTCGACTCTGTCTGCAAGTGTACGCTCCTTGGCACGCACAGAATCCTGCAATGATAGGAACACTTGAGTGTCATTCTCATTACGCCATGTGTGTGTTAGAGTTTGTAGAAGAAGGCTGGTCATAGAGAAACAGTGAAAAGACTGAGAGTGCATGAGCTGAAGAGAGAGAATACTTCCATCACAATATATCTAATCATTCTCTGCAGCATCCATGAAAAACAAAAACAGTGTTTTCTTATCGTGCACTATGTACTTAGAAAGGGAGCTGTAGCTAAACAAAATTGAATTTCCCTTTATGTGTTGTACATTTTGTGGCAACGACAATAAAAAAAGTCCTTGAATCCTTGAAATAGACAGAAAAATGCTACTTCAATTTTGCGATTCTAAGTCAGAGTTGTGGTTTTTGCGCCACCGCTTATCCAAAATGCCTTCTTGTGCAACTGCATGCACTCAATCACCAAAATGACAAGGAAAATTCAAATTACAGATGGATTTCAATCGATCCGCGGGGATACATGCATACCCCAAGTCTGACAATCGATGGAAAACGGAATCTGCGCCAGTATTTTGCGGTTTTCCCATCTCGCAGTTCAAATTCATGTCTTGGCTCTCTGTTTTTCAGCTTCAAATTTCAAACAAGGAGAAAAAAATTAAAGGGAGAAATAAAGAATCAAACAGATGGGGGACATCCTCATATCACAGCAACAACAAACTGCCCCATTTCTTGAGCCACGGGGACGCATTCCCCCAGCGAGCATCATCTTCACGGTTTCAATTCCAGTCTGTTCCATTAACATCGTGTTAAAAGCAGCCTTTCCCCGGTGGAACGTCCATACATGCTGCTGCTTTTGCTGCTTGTTAATGCTTGTTGTCGGAACTATAAAGCCCACAGAGAGATGGAGAGTTGGGAAGGCAGCATGATATGAACGAGGTAACTCCATAATCCCCCTGTACTGGCCTACCTCCATTCCCCGAGCACTGGTGCCGGCTGTAGATGTGAAATATAGGAACACTCTGAAATACAAAAAACGTTGTTTTTTTTTAGTTCTTTATTTTTAAGTCTTTAAAAGTATTTCACTTCTCTCTCTCAGCCATGTGCAACACGTTCTTGCCGCATTACTTAACGTGCCACTCTTTGGTACTAGAGAGTATTTTTCATACATTTCTGTTCTTTTTCCTGGACAGAAAAACATCTTTACACATGGCATCAAAAAGATTGAGACCATGTCAAAAATTGAAAGCTACCACTATTCAGTAGTCTCCCATTAAAAGTCTTTCTTTCAGTACTTCCTGTCTGTGACTCTGGTTAGTCCCTCAGAGTAAATCTCTAAAAATAGTTCAGGGATGCATTGTTTCATTTCAATAACTCCTTCAAACAGCAGCGTACTGTATTTTTAATCAAACAATTAGAAGGAAGCAATTAATTTGTTAGGGACTATATCCAGCGGCAGATTAATTTATATTTGCAGCTGTAGTCAGTAATTGTGGCAGCAGGACGATGTATGTGGGACTGAGTTCGAATTAACTAGCGTCGGTGTGTTCATGGTAATGAAGGAACATGCCACCTAATGCAGCAGCGTGCCTAATTGATGGGTTTTAATAGATTTTGACAACAACAGAGCTCTAATGCCAGAGGAAGAAGATATATTAGGTTTTGATACACACACAATATTTCCAAGTAGATATATTCACTGCCACTTTGGGTTTGTTCCGTCTTACATGTCATTGAGGAAAACAATTGCTTGTGAATGCACTGCATGTTTAATAATGGAAAACCACACAGTTTAGCTCTCAAAAATAGATAATGTCGTAAACAGTTCATCACTCAATATTGAGCAGCGTGACCTACAGCATTTCTTGTATTTTGCCATGGCCAATCAATACCTCATTAGCACCTTGTAAGGTTGATGTGCTGCAGGGGGAATATAACACATAGATGAAATGGCTGGAGGAGAAAAATACGAATATCCAAGCAACACGGTGTCTCCGGTTAATGTCTGGAGGGTCCTCTGACAGGGTTCTTGTGAATATGCAATCAACCGGCGGCATGCTTTGGGCGCAGGTAAAACAAAAGTGTGTTAATGTTTTGACAAAGCATTAAACATTTAAGGTGTTACTTTAATATCGGTGCAGGAAATCTTGATTTTCTTTATTTATAAAAAAACAACATTTAACCTCGAGGATTTTAAACTTGGCCAACAGAGTGTAATCATTGTTGATTTAGCATCTGTCAGGGATGGACAGCGTGGATAGAAGGCTGCTACTATTCTGTCCTTAAGGCGTGTTCCCGCCACGCACCACTGACAGATGGCGAACAACAGGATGCAGAGAAAGCCGAACAGAGGAGTAGTTTTAAGATGCTTTACTCAGTTATTTTCCCTTTCTTTTTTCTCTTTTTTTTTGTAAAACTAAAATAAACAGAAAGTTACAATGTTTTGCTGCTACAAACTGTTCTCAAATACAACACAAATGAATTGCCATTGCTCACAAATTGCTTCCGTGCACAAGTCGTACATTTAGCTAGCTTTAGGGGTTTTTAGCCATAGCAAATTAAATAATCACAAAATAGTTAATTTTCCAATCCAAACAAATTAATTCTAAATGACTTATCTTCACATTTGCGCAAACACTAAAAAAGTAACAACACTTACAAGCAAAGACTCTCCAAGGCAGAAACGCAAATGATAAAAGGAGAAGAGCTTTCTGCCTAACCGCATGGAGAAAATTATTGACACTTACGGATTGACCTCTTACCTACGAGTCACATGATCTGAACTGACCGCTTAGAAAACACTTTAAAACTAGCGCAATTTTTTTTACAACAATAAAACAAGCTGCCACAAGGTTGTGCCGAAGAGCATAGATCTGAAGGCCACAGAATGTGTGCCAGGAAAGCTACCCTTTTATTTGTTCATTTTTTCCACCGGTTTTGACTGGATCTCAAACCGAGGTTAGCGATCTCTCAGCTGACTGCACTTTGGTCATGGTTGGACCATGATTGGATGGATTGGCTCGTAAAACTTGTTGCACAGTCACAAACTCACAGAAACTATACAGTCTGTCAGCAGCAGCTGGTAAAATGTTGACCATGTCTCCTGCAGCGACAAGTGTCTGTATTCTGTCTTTATTCTTCCGACAGATAAAGTGATCAGAGGACTGACCCATGCACTATCATGCACAGAGTGAAAAGAAAAAGGCTAACTGTCTCGGATATTTGGTTCATAGCTCCATCCCGTATCCTCAGGCCTAATGTCAGCGTGATTCTCTCTATGTGTCGTCTGGCTCTTTGCTTCTTGCACTTTCGCGTCGCTGTCAGTCATGCGGTCCGTCTTCATCATCGTCATCCTCTCTCTAATCGCCCGGGGGGGGGGCGGCTGCTGCAGCACGACGAGTCGCAAGCATGTTGTGACCTCGTCAGACGACACATAGAGAGGACGGCGAGACAGAGTGAGCAACCAGGCTGCAGCTTGTGTGTCACTGCTGAACTGTCGCTTCACCTTTCAGGACATTTTCCCCATAGCCTAAAGAGGGTGACATCTGTGCATCTATCCATCCAAATGTGTGACAGGAAATTTGGTTTGGATATTCAGGACTTCCTGGCCTCTTCTGTAGAACATCAGGTCAATATTTTCAATTTGTTCTAAAAAGATAAAATAATGTCATAAAAAACAAAATAATGGCTTGATTTTTATGTCAATTATGTCTCCAGAGGGTCAGTATAAATATTTTAAATATCCTCCGCATTTTTTCTGTTTATATGTCTACTCATATGTGTCTTCTTTACCTCTTGGGTCCTGATTGGCCACAAATTTGATATGTAACTTATTAAAACCCACATGTTCATAAGAAGCCCTTAAAACTCTACAACAAACTGGTTTGTCTTATTTTTTGCTTTCTTCTTGGTGTGGAAATGTTCCCACAAATGTGTGTTGTTGTGTATGTGTGTTCATAACACAAGAGCATGAATCAGAATGTGAGTTAAAATAACATCATGTATGAATAACACAGTTAGATAAGATAAGGTTATGGAAGGATGAGCTATTAGCGGTCTGCGGGCTGTGAGTGAGTCATGTTCAAGTGTGTACATAAACACACACACACACACGCATGCATGTACACGACTACATATGGATGTGAAAGTCTTATCGTTAGATCGATTCCAACTAAACTGCCTGATAAATGTTCTTATTTCCCTGCTCTTTAAAGGGAGAGCTAAGAGGTTGTGTTCCCTCGAGCTTTTTACTGTTAGTTGTAACTCAGAGCATGAAGGTTCTGGGTTCTCCAATCCCAACCTCTGGGCATGCTGTTCGGAGTTTGCATGTTTTCCCGGTGTCTGCTGGAGATACTCCAAAAACATGGTGAATCTAAATTGCCCAGAGTTGTGAACATGAGCATGAATGGCTGTCACTCTATGTATCAGCCCTGTGATGAACTGGCGACCTGTCCAGGCTGGTCCCTGTCTCTCACCCAATGTCAGCTGGGACAGGCTCCAGATAGTGTTTACCATATTTTGTCTAATCCCTGTGGGTACTAAAACAGTTTTTTCCTTTAGCTGGGTACAGGATGACCGACAGAACTTAAACAGTCCCAGGCTCCTCTCAGCGCTATCAGCTACAAGCTTCACTATCATTTGCAGGATGTTACATGCTATTAGGATTATCACACAGTGGTAGAGGACCAGGCGAACGCCGGGTGCTTAGATAAGTGCAAGCCACTCGCTCTGCTCCCCCTGAAGAGCTTTTGTCGCTTGACATTTTGGCAGCGCAACCCATCATGGAAACTGCCGAGGCATAGCTGTTTTTACAGAGGTGAACTTTTCAAACCAAACACCACACAATCAGAGACGGCACAAGTGAGAACAAAGGCAGACAAAGCGGTTGTGTTTGGGTATAAGAGCTGCTCCACCACGATCGAGGCCGCGCAGGAAGATGAACTTGAGGTGAAGCATGAATGCTATATTAGCTGCAGTCCTTAATGACTCTTGTCTCTCTCTGTGTTTGCAGGCGGTGGAAACCAATCTGGCCTCTAAGGACAGCCACTGGGTGTTTGTAAATGAGGTAAGACATCAACCATAAAGCCATCCATGTACCCCTTCATGGACACCACCCATCATCATGTTTCAGACATGTTACAGGAACGTGGTGTTAAATGCAATTCAATGCTAATGATTTAATCAACAGCATTTGTGCTGTTACCATCTGTAATGGCAGTAGCTGAGTGTTTCAGCCCTTTTATTCATCATTTTTCGCTAACTTGTTCAACTGTTTCAAGTGGTTAATTTTTAATACCTTTTCAATTATCCCTCTATACTGTTTATTAAGACTTTTGTGTTTTTTAGATGTTACATTTTACATACATTGTAATAAACTAGTAGTTATTGCACAATTTACCACTTTCAATCAACCTAACGTTAACTTTTTCTACTGTTTGTCCACACCTTTGGCAGTTTATTTCAAAATGCGTCCATCACTTTTATCTATTTTAGGTTTTATGTTTGAAAACTGTTAGTCCATCACTTTTAGCCAATGTTTTAAAGCCATTTCTGCATCACTTTTAGCCAATGTTCTAAAACCATTTATCCATCACTTTTAGCCAATGTTTTAAAGCCATTTGTGCATCACTTTTAGCCAATGTTTTAAAACGATTTATCCATTACTTTTAGCCATTTTTCCATCACATTTAACAATATTTTAAAAGTGTTTTTCCATGTCTTTTAGCCAACACTATCAGCAGTTTGTTCATACCTTTGCTGTTGTCATAATTACTCTTCATTACTTTTAGGGTATTTCAGCGGTTTATCAAGTAATTCATCTATTTGAACTCTTCATTACTCAGTCAGACAATTAGAACATTGCAAGCCAGTCTTGCTAAAAATAGAGAAAGAACTTTCAGTGATGCCTCATCCCGCCAGATAAGATTTTTTTTTAGCTGTGGAGGGAATTAAAACAAACCTGTTTTTAGTTCCTGTGGGAAAAATCCAAAAACACAGCTCGAGTTAAGAATGTTGTGTGGTATACATCACAGATAGAAACACATCAGAAAGAAAATGCTGTGCTTACCTGTTAGCATCAGTCCAGACAGGATGGAAGAAAAACATGATTCTGCCCATAACCTCTTCAGGTTCTTTTACTCCTAATAAACCAGACGGAGGCTTTTATCTAAGGCCAGCAGAGTTCAAATGCCCAAATTAAACACGCTACACATAATTAATAATGTGAACCTGATTTGCATGTATCTCTAAAACCAAACACAAATGAAAAAGTATTTGGATCAAAGGGCACCAAAAATACTGTGGCGCTAAACTGAAGCTCCTCTAGAAAGGTTGTTTTTTTGTTTTTTTTCCCATGATGTTTGTTCAAATTCTGCTCAGAAAGGCATTACTAACCATTAATTACATCTGATATTGAAAGAAAGCAGAGGAGAAGCCCTGTACAAATTATGAATAAAAACCATTAGAAGCCAGACAAGTTCAAGATCACCTCTCTTTATGATTGTTGGGATAAATTACATCCTGTCTGAGATAAAAACACAAGCCGAGAGACCTTTGAGTCACCTCTCTGTATTGGCTGTCATACTGTTTTTCTGTTCGGACATCCGCCACAGTGGGTGACTTTCCATGCTGCGAGTAAAACTGAAATGATCTCGGATGGAAAAAGGAAATGACAGCACCCTTCACCATATCTGGAATAGTGTTAAATCCCAAAACACTGACATCCCCAGTGCACCCAGGGCTCTGACTTCTCCTGACCTGGCTCATGTAAAGTAATTGTGATTAGCTTTAATTTTTCTTTCCTCACTCTGCTCCCAGTATCAATATCCAGGCATCTTTCCAGGCAATTAATTGAGCTGACAGCAGTTAATTCAGAGGGAGACAAGGGGAACTGTCAACTGATCAAGGCTGAACACAAAAACCTCTGAGGTCGATTTCAGTGGCAGATTTTCTTTTCACCTCAGAGCTTGCTACCAAGCTCATAATCTACTTATTTATCTGCTTTGATTTAAAGTCATCATTTACCTACCAGAGTCGCTCATTCGCCAGTTTCTGTTTTGGCATTCTGGCATGTTACATTGTTTATTATCAAATGTGTTACTTACAAATGTGTGTTTGTACCAGTTCCATTTCATTTCCTGACGTTTGTGTTATTCAAGTGTTTCAGTTATTCAGAATTATTCAAATGCATGTATACATTACCCTTTTCATTTTTTTTCCCCACCCTGCCTTCTTCATTCTTTTCCTCCAAGTCAGTGATTTTATTTATTTTGTCAGCAAACAATGTGGGCATTTTTTTTTCCATTTGAAAAAAATTAGGTTTTGATTGTTGGACAAATCAAAATCAATAAAATTACACTATATTTTGACAGGTTCCAAAGACAAATTGATTAGTTGCCTAATAATCATTAGTTGCAGCCCAAATGCCGAGGATCAAGGATACCTGTATCAATCCCCGAGGGGCAAATTGTTATGCAGCCAGCAGAACATAAAACAATCACACATCAACAATGTCAATGAAACAGTCAATAAAAACAAATGTAAGATAAAAACTGTGTGAAAATAGTTTCAAATAAATAAATAAAAACAACGGTACAGAATGGAACACAACAACAGAGAGTGAGCAGCTCTTTTCAAAAGCCAGAGATTGTTTATGGCAACTGCATTCACACATGGGCACTATGTGTGAGCATCGTCTTTTCCATTAAACATGCAAACAATACCAGTAACCATGGTAAATGTGTTAAATGCCAACAATAGCTGAGAGGAATGAGACACATACAAAAAAAAGAAAGAACTTAAGCTGATGAAAAGAGAATTTAACTGAGATATGATGCAGAGAGAAGAGGAATTTTTGGCTGCCAACAGACACCGGCTGCAGAGATCATCGCAAACTCAACAAGTGTGCTTGTGTGCGAGGAGTGTACATGTACAGGTGTGAGCTGCTGCTGGCAGTGTTTCACTTTAACCAGTGAAAGGGATGTTCAGTGTTGGCTAAACATGAAAAGCTAAAAAAAAAAAAAAACATACAGTAGAGTTCAATGTAGAAAGGAGATTTTTAAAAGACCAATCCTTTGGATTTTTCGTCTTTGTCGGGTAAAACTCAAATTGATCAAATTACAAAAATAAGTTTGAATACTGACTCTAATTTGATCAACAGTGCAAATAACCTCTACTCCATTCCTTCTCTTCCTTCTCATCCCTTCAAACAAGCATCATGTGAAATCCCGTTTGGTGGAACAGAGGAATCAGACGCATTGCCAACCTTATGTCCTCTCTAAGTACCCTCCATCCATATTCCTAACATCTTCTTTTTTTTTAGCCTTTCTCCTCCCACCCATCCTCCTTCACTCTACAGTATGTCACTGAGTTCAGACAGCCAACATCGTTGGTTGCTACCCAGTAAAATGTCAGATATCTTGTCGTCAGGTAGAGGAATGCATATAAGCTGGTCCCCATTTCTGTCTCTTTCCTTTATTCTTGCTCTCCTGTAAGTCCTCCTGTTCTTTTCCAGTGTTACATGGATGAGATCATTCTTTAACACATGTGTAATGGCTTAAGTTCTCGCAAAAGGTGAACTGAATCAGATTTCTAACACGTGTATGCTATATAGATTTTGAGGATATATCAAAATGTATGAATTCAAATTTGCAATTTGAATTCATACATTCAAATAATAATAGGGGGAAAACAAATAAAATGGACAAGGGAAGTAGTAGTAAAGTAGGAAGAAATCTCACATTAAAGCAGATTGTTAGTAAGGAACTTCAATCAATCAGTGGTTTGGGTTTCATGGTACTTTTGAGTTGTTCCGTGCACCATAAAGGGTTCCGTGTCAATTTTTTCCTCTCCTGGTAATCTAATGTTTTCTCCGTTGTTCTGCTCAGAGAGCTACAGTGCAGTCTGCAGTGGCAGTACAGAACAAAGTCAGACAGGTTGTCAACTGTAGGAGGCTGTCCTTTTCACCCTCTGTCTGCCGGTGACACAAACAGCCTCAAACATCCCTGCTGCCAATTAAAAAGAGCCGGAGAAGACAGAGAACAGAGAGAAGAGGAGAGAGCAGAGAACAAACTGAGAAGTAGAGAGAATAAGCGTTACAGAAATCAAAGAGAAAGGCGAAGAAAGACGAGGACGGTAATTAATCAGAGGGGGGGAAGGCGGGGAGGTGAGGGGGAGATGAAAGAGAGACACTCAGTGGACAGAAGTGAAGCCCGGGGTTGTTCGACAGAATCTGTGAAGCAGCCATCAGGTATGATCAGCCAATTTTAAATGTCTGTGATCAACTCTACAGCTGGGAATAAATAAATGTACTTTTTTTTTTTAAGACTATATCATCTCTGTTTCTAAAGTATCTTTTTGTTAGAGTTAAACACCATTAAAAATAATATTGATGAAGCTTTCACCTGATGATGATGCAAGATTAAAAGTAGACAGTTAACCTGTCAGAATTATGGGAACGTTTTTATTTGGTTTATTTATTTATTTATAAATAAGGTAAAGATGCACCTCAACCAAAACCTATAATCTAATGGCAGAATAAATGTTTGTGCTGTGTGTCTCTGCAATATATTATATTTGATATGTTGAGACTTTACCATTACATTTATGTTTTTACTGTTTGGTTGTGGCGACACTACCTTTTTTTTTTGCCACAAACACAAATGGAAAAAAAAAATTTCATCTGGAAAATGTCCTGACAGCTTAACAGAAATGTCCACCTTAGTTGTCAAAAACACAGCTGGAGGATCGGTTAAAGTGGTCTTGAACGGTGGTTTCTCGAATGGCCGCTGCTTTGGATTTCACTGAAACATTGAATCCAAAAATGATTGTTAAAATTTACACACAGAAGACAGCAAGTCATCCAAGCAACAGCAACAAAATGAGCAATAATCACGATGGGGCAGATGCCACGCAGAGCAAACAAAACAGCAACACATTAATATAATACAGAACACAATAAACAGTGGCCACACATCAACACAAAGCTACCAAACAGCCAGTTAATATTGATTGAAACCATACAAGGCCACATAAGGCCATGTGATCATTGTCCGAGATGAATAGTTAGCGATCATCAACTTTCGACCATTTAAATGAACTTTCGCTGTTGTGTTATTGATGTTGGTCCATTCATAGACCTGTCCGCTATAAAGGACCCCTTAAAAAAAAAAAGAAAAGAAAAGGACATAAAGGGACCTATTCAACTGTGACACACATAATTTTCTAGTCAGGATGTCTTTGTTATCCAAGACATCCCGTTTGTTTCAAGGGTGTGTTATTTAAATGGGTTATTGTCAAACAAGGCATAATTACCTGAAGCATCCATTGGAATACAATTGGTGTGGATGAGACAAAAATAGACTAACTCTTACCTCTCTTTTGAAATGCAAATCAGACTCTTTGTGGACAAATGCAACTCAGGGTTACATTACAGACGCCGCAGGTGTGGCTGTGAAAACCATCCATCTGTAAAGACAGCTAAATCCATCTGAGCCTTGTTTCTCTCCTCTCTATCTTCCTCCATCCTCCTCTTATCTACCTTCATCTCGTGCAGAACCAGACCAAAGTTTAATGACTCGTTAGACAGCAGGGGACCTCTTCCAGCAGGGGATTAGTAGGTCCAAGTCAGCTTGAAAAATTATCACGTTGATAATAGATAAAAACTACAAACTGTGAGTCCATCTTATTATTTGGATAGACAGCCTCAGATTCAATGTTGCTGCACCTGATTTGCCCATAATATGAATGTTCATTAATCACATACAGTGTTGACACAGGGTCACTCTTATACTATTGTATTAAGCTTCCTTCTGTGTTATTTTTATGAATAGGGATTCAGGATCTAAAATCTCCATCTTAATGTTCAGCTTGTACCTACCTCGTTTGGTCCGGACTTTCGGACTTTTCAGTTTGATCCGGACCAAAATTAGAGGTGTGAAACCTCCTCTGGACAAAGGTCCGGATCAAAGACTTGGTCTTTGGTCCAACAAAAAGAGGTGGTCTCAGTCTGGACCAAACGGAACCATGGTTCGGTTAGTTTACAAAGCAAAAGCACTTTTTTCGATGGGTCGGACATTCGGACCAATTGCATTAAGTTAAAGTAGGGTACCATCACCAATAAACAAAAGAAGAAGAAAAACAAACGATAGAAGTAAAACATGAGCTGACACATGGGGAAAGGAAGACACGAGGTATTTAATAGTGATATGATCCGACGAAGAAATCAAAAGTCAACTGGAAAAAACACATAAAACCCTGAAACTTTTAATTCATTTTCTGCAAGAATGAGAGAGAGAGCGAGGGTAAGAGAAGACGGGACAGCAATGACACCTGGACGTAAAAGAAAAACTGCAGCAGCAGTATATGTGAAGGTGTGCAATGCCATCGATAAAAGTGGGTTTACAAATGAAAAGGACAATTTTCCTTTTTAATGGTGACTTGAACAGAATTCTGGACAATCAATCACCAAGTACAGGCCAGGGAGACGCAGCCCATGTACGTAGATGATGATGTCAGGACGCGAAACCAAATGAACCGGACTAAATACAATGAAACAAAAACCAAAACCTGGGTCTGGGTCTGGACTTTCAAGTCTGAAAGCGCCTTCAATAAATTGTCCTTAAATAACTATCTCTTATATGTAATAAAACCCCTTTTGTTTTAAGACATGGCCATTCATGTGGCACACATACAGTATTATAATACATAAATCCACTAATGGTAAAGATCTGATATCAGCAAAACTCTTTTTACCGTTTTAATCCATCTTTGTTTTGTGGCTTGCAATGAGCCACATACAGTTTTATAATCTTGTCTTACAGCATGCTCATGATAAATATCTCAACATGCCATGTTTTCTATTAGCTTAAGTGCTAAGATCCGGCCCCATTGCTTCTGAATAAGCTGCGGTAAATTGTATGTAATGTCCTCTCTAAGTGTCTTCAGTCAGGATCCAATCTTTCCTAACAACACCATTACCTGCCTCTGGAAGTTACATTACACTTGTTGTGTTTCTCAGAATATAACTGCCCGCCAAACCTCTTATCTGATTCTTTCAGTGATTTCCATAATCTCCACCTCACCTCCCAACCGCTGTTAAGTCTGCCTGTGTCTGAATGCAGGTCATTACCATCCAACTGTAATATCAGATCCATTTCAGCTACTCTTCTGCCTCCATTTTGTGGTTCTGAGGGCCAGAAAATGGTTTGAATATTGATTGCATCATTACTATGTCCCTCAGTGAGCCCTCACAGCACTGCTGTGTCTTAAACCGAGCATGTGTTCTAATGTAAATAGCTGTAAAATGAATAAAAACAATCTGACACCAGTGTTTCATCAAACCTGTAACTGTCCTGATTTCTCAAAGGACATTTCTCAAGAGAGTCTGCGCAATAACGCCACAATGGAGATCCTTCTCAGCACTGCTATTTTGTTCTCAGGCCCCGTTTACACGACAATGTTTTTGCTCTAAATGGAGAAGTTTTTTCTTTGCATTTTCAAAACCTTCTGCATTCATTTCCTAAGTGATCCCCGTAGACACGGATCCGCAAAAACCCTCAACATTACAGAACGAGATCACAGTGGTGGTTCAGCAAATCTACATTGGAGGAGCGTTATAAACTCAACAGAGTCTGCAGAACTAACAAACCCGGACAGTCCGACGTATGTTTGTTATTTTTCTGACCAATAGTAGGCTGTTTGCCTTCCTTGTTACATGGCAGTTGATCTTGTCCTCTGCTAGATTTTAAAAGCAGCCACTAGCTCCTCTTTAAATCTCCCGCTGTGGGTGTAAGGGGAATTCTTCCTTGTTGAATTTTGAGAGTTGCTAATTCTCTGTAGAATTACAGACTCGGTGTTATGAATGAATCAGATCTCTTTCATACATGCAGCGTGGAGAGAAGACCGAGGCAGAGTGCTCTCTGCCAGCTCTCAGATTACCTTGGCTTATAAACTGTCAGGTAACAACAGGACATCAGATGCAGACTTCATGACAGGTGTAAATCATGCCTTCCACAGAGCAATTACCCTTTGCTGTTTTCGATGACAATGGCTGTCCTCTCACCTGACGTCTTGAGCACCAAGCACCAAAGAGAATTGCCTCTTGTAAATCCCTGACCACTCCACAGCTAGGCCTAAGATGATCATACAGACATGTAGAAATGCTCTAATTCATTCATACATTGATTTCTCCCACATGGGTCACACAAATAATGCATCATCGAAATGTTACACCCGTATCCTGTTCTGTCGCCTTACCGGCTCACTCCAGGTGATTCACCGCTGTTACTGCTTCCGCTTCCAGCTCAGAGGCAGACCAACAATGACACCCCCCCCCATTGAGGCACAATAAAGGCATAACCATACTACCATGAACAGGCTGTGTAAAAGAGGCTAATTGGAAATTCAGTATTATCTTCATATAGCGAACACAATGCAACTGAGACCATTTTAATGAGAGATGCATCATGAATAATTAGTTATTAATGGTTTAAATGTATTCAAGCACAAAGGCTCAGGTTGCAGGGATACAGACTTAATATCCAGTCTGTGGGGAGTACGGGACTTCATGATCATTTTCATGGACACTGTGAACGAAGCAGCGCCATTAAAAATGGTTTCCCCAGTTAGATGTTACAGAACTTGAGAGGAACGTCTAGGCTCCAAACTCATCACTCCCCGCAAATATGTTTATATGAGTATATTGGGGAGTGATGAAAAAACTTCTTGAACCCCCAGGAAAATATTATTCAAACCCGAGTTACACAATACTACAGGACAGGGGCATCTAAGTGGACTGACTGACTGCTCACACGTTTCTCTATGTATTCTTTAGTGGAATGAAAACAAACGACAGTGAATACATTTCGACGAACGGAGCAGACGGACTCTTAATGTCTCGGCTGCAATTACAGGACCTGGAATCAGCTTGTTTTGCCTTTAAACCCTTTAACATGCGAGAATGACATGTTGTTAAAAGTCCGATAAATCACCTGCAAATCCTTACAACTTTTGTTTACAAGCCTTGGTTCATTTATAATTGGATAGTGGGGAGTCAAATAAAAAAACGCAGCAAGGTTGATTTTTCATTCAGGCCAAAGAAAACAAGCCAAGTCAGTGTTCAGGATCCTTCTTTAAGACACAGGCTGTAATTATGTTAGTCTTATTAAGCATAATAAACCTTATAAAATTCATAGAATATGTTGAATGTTTTAGAGTCAAATTGAAGTTATCTATAATTACACCTCAAAGAAAATAATTGGTTTCCTCAGTGTCAAAGGAAGCTTTTTTAATGGCCTCTATAAATCCTCCTCTGTTTGGCTTTAATTTGTCTTTGTGTATGAAAACTCCCCCATCACAGCTCTTAATTAATAAGGCAGAAGAAATAAACATTATCCTCTTTAATAGATACTACATTTAAGTTACTCAAGGTAACTTAACTCACCTTACAGCACTTGAGAAATCTGCTACAATCAGCTCTTGCCTCTCAAGAAAAGGGCATCAGGCATCTGAGATTAAAAAAATCCACAAAAAAAATCGATGAAGCTCATCTGATTCATATGCAGATAGACAAACTACAGAGCAAGTGAGGTCAATAATGTATCCTTTGTCCAACCTACTTGGCAGGAAATCAGCGACACGGAGATCCTGGAGCTTACCCACAGTGCACTGGGACGCATAACGGTGATTCGGCAGATCTTTCCCATGTGGAGGGACAGCAGTACCCGATGTATGAGGCACAACCACCGGATCTCCTCTCTGCTATGTGATCCACAGGAAGGATACATGCAGAATCTGGAGGTAATAGACTGCTTAATTATCTTCAGTGGGATGCTGATTGATTTGTGTGATATTTGTTTGAGAACTGTTTATTGACTTGTGTATCGAGCTTCAGCTCCTCATCACTGATCAGGGCAGACGGGTTTCCTGTAATTTGAAAATGATTACTTCCTGGAAATACATCACTTTTCCTGGGGAAACCTATTTTATCACCACAGTGAAGTTTGATGTTGAACATGAAATTGGAGATGATTCATAAAATCGCGTTCACTCTATTTTTCTTTCACATGCAATGTTGTGTGGTCATGTCTTTTATGGAACAACAACCCTCTTAACCTTTGAGAGCGTAGGACCTCTTACAATCCCAAATATCACGCTGTTCTCAGAGCATCAGTCCTCAGTCTAGTTATGATGGAGACATGTTGTTTTTCCCCATTAAACTGGGGAAACAGTGCTAAAAGCCCCTGTTTGCCCATGTGAGCCATTTACTTCCATAAATAGAATTAGTTCCTACTTAAGTTTTAAAAGAACTGGATAATCTCATTTTTGGCCTGGCTGCTGCAGCTGTTTATTATTTGTACTCGACAAAAATGTGAATGCAACACGTTTGTTTTGGCACCCAAAAAGCTCTAAGAGTTCTTCTATACGCACGCCAAAAAGCTTATTCCCCTCAGATTTTGTGCACAAATTTGTTTGAATCTGTCTTTTTGAGCACTAGCCATTGATGGAGATAATCCATCCACCTGACAGGTGTTGCATATTAAGATTGCTGATTGAACAACATGGTTCTACTGCACAGGTGTGCATCGGGATGGTCAAGATAAAAGGCCACTCTAGAATGGGCAGTTTTATCACCCGGTCTTTTACTTCTACTCATGAAGAATGGGAGTGAAAATAAAAACACACACACACACAAACACATTCACTTAAATGGACTTACTATTAACAGTCATGAAATATCACAGTGATATGTGGTTGACATTTGAAGACATCAACCACAAGTATTACAGTAATTGACATTGACAAATATCGCATCTTGTTTTGACATTTGTGAAGATGAGCGTAGTTTAGTTGTCTACAAGATGTCCACACTGCACCCACAGAGAAAACAAGGACACACATCATCTCCTGCCTGTTTTTTCTCCCCTTCCTCTTCTTCTCTCCCTTCATCTCAACAGCTTCTCTCTCTTTATAGTCTGTTTCTTTCCTCTACCTTTGCCCCTGTTGTATCTTATATTTTCCTTTATTCTGCCCTTTCTCGCCTTTGCATTCCTCTCCTCTCCTCTCCCCCCCTCATCAGAAGACATTTTGTTTGTCAAACAAAGACAGGACTTTCACCCAGGGGATGGGTGTCCATGTCCGGTGTGTGACCTTTTGTAACTTCTCATGTCATTTACAAGCATTGAGAGGACAAATGTCCATGTTTCAATTTCTGAATGGATTTGCCTTTCCTGACCCACGTGTGTCCAGGATTACAGTCTGCATACCTTCAGGGATTTCTATGTGGTCGGTCTATATTTATGCAGCTCTAGTAGGATTTTTTTGGACTCCTCCTCTCCAGAGTTGAGCCCAAACTCACATTTACTGCAACAACCAATGCTGGCATGAGATGTGTCATCAAACTATCATCATCATCATTGAAACTTATCGTTTGATTTTATATATTTTAACTTTCGATCTGCTGTTGTTTTACAAATAGCTACCTCCCTAAATAATGCAGGAAACCAACAAAAATCTAAAACATGTCTACTACTTGTCCTCTATTGTGCTATTGCAGCTAATGTTAGATGATGTTTTTTTTTCCCCTCGAGGAAAATGCAGGAGCCTTCGTCAAGACCGATATTTCCATCATCAGTTGCACTGGATGTAAACCTCCAACAGTATTTTAGATAAATATAACAGATTTCATCTATATGTATATTTACATTTGGTTGTCTGTTGTTTGCTCCCATATTAAAACACCTGTCAGTCAGCGTAAGAGTGAAAGTTCCAGTTTTGTGTTTGATTTCCTGATTTGGCTTCTGATCACAGATGCCTTTAAAGAAAACAAGGATCTTTCTGTTTCTGCTTTTCTTTTCTCCTGTCTTCTGTCATGACTTTGACTGTCTTCAGATTTTGCCTCATGACAAAAGAGGCTGTGGAAAAATGGTGTTTGTGTGTGTGTGTGTGTGTGTCATGGCCTCAGGCAGCGTGCTGTAAGGACTTCATGCCAGTCAGCTGTACTCATCTGGACAGGGCGATGCTCATTTGTCACCCTGCATTTGGTCTCAGCTGCCTCCTTTGGTGTGTGTGCATGTGTGTGTGTGTGTGTTATTGTCTGGATTCTTTATATTTGCACATTTCATACATTTCATATTACATTCAGATTACATGTGAAAGAGCTGATGTCTTCATTAGAGAAGAAGTTCGTGATGGCGCTACACCTTGTTGAATTTTTATTCAGTGGGGAATAAAAACCTGCCCTAAGAAGGAAAATGTTCCTTTGAACAGTTCTGACATTGAGGTAATTCATATGCAAGATGTGCTGCTTTATGCAATTCACTCACTTAAAGTTAATTTACCTTTATTATCTTGGTCGTTGTGAGTAAAATATGTAAATGGGTGTTTACAATCAGCCTCAAGCCTATTTTATTAATAGCAACTCAGTTGCCAGATTAAAATTTACATATAAATATACATATAAACACGGATACCATGGCTACCAAGTGAGACAAATTGCCTCCATCCAATTTTACATTATAAAACTGGGTAATTTTCCATTTTGTCCCTTACATTCCAACATTTTTTTCTTTGTCGGGACAAAAACAGCCCAAGCACAACCTTTCCTAGCCCTCAACAGGTGCTTTTTGCCTCAACCTCACCAGACCTTGATCACATTTTTTTCAAAACATAAAATTGAAAGTTGACGTGTAAAGAAATGTGAAGTTTTAAACATACCTTGCCAACATGTATCCTGCATATTGATTTGATATTAACTACCCTCGTCAGTGATTTTAATCTCACCTGAGTGTGTGTGTCTGTGTGTGTGTGTCCGATAAAAGAACCAGTAGAGCCGGTGCTTATACATTATTTAATAATTTCAATAATAATTTAGACCCATCCTTACTAAAAGAACTGTTTATTTGACAAGATTAAATCACATATTCCTGAAAGGATTAGAGTCAGTAACGTTAACTTCACATTTCCTCGAGCTTTAAGTATTAATATGCAACAGTGGATTCACACAAATCAATGTGACAGCTGGGATGACAAATCAATAGAAGTTTTTTTATTTGACCAATAGCATAAAAACAGCAACTACTACAAGCACACCAAAAAAACCATCATTAAGAATGTCAAAAACATTATCAAAAGAACAAATATTCCAAAAAATATAATTAAATATAATAAATGTTACTGTACATAGTAAAATATGTAAGTTGAGGGTGAAAGTTAAAAACACTGACACATTTTCAACTCTTGCAGATGCATCTTTGCTGAGTTTGCACAGCTCCCGCCAAATTTGAGTCTATTTGTGCTCACTTGCATCTTTCCATTGGCTTTATATGCAATCATGACATTGCTAAAATATGCCTCGCGTGTTTTCTAGTGGCACCCACAGGCTCCAGTGATCATTACATGGGAACAAGAGTGTATATGAATTTCTGCAAACCACCTTCTAAGCAAATTGGACATTTATGTTTGAGAACAGCAGTAACTGATTGTCCAAAATGGGCTCTATCTTGGCCCTAATATCAGTGGATGATGTCAGCCTGTAGTCAAAACATGGCAGGTGTAAGACGAAGAATCAAATAGACATCATGATGTACTGTCTGTCGACTGTGTCAGGTTTTAACACAGAAATCCACTGCTGATGAGGAGAAACTTGTTGAGATAAAAATAATTGGACAGCCATTCACACGGCTGCTTTATAAAGACAATATGTAAAAAATAATGTGCTCTGGTAAATGTTAGCAAAACAGATCAACTATACCAAACCTTAATAAGCTGCACAGTCTGACATCAGAAATTAAATTTGCACATTTGTCCCACCCCACCCCACTTCCTTCCTTTTGCAGGTGTCTAACCTCTACCTGTACGACAGTGTGCTGATGCTGGCCAACGCCTTCTACAGGAAGTTGGAGGACAGAAAGTGGCACAGTATGGCCAGCCTCAACTGCATCAGGAAGTCCACCAAGCCGTGGAACGGAGGCTGGTCCATGTTGGAGACCATCCAGAAGGTACTGAGGCTTTCTGTCAACCCACCAGAACGCCTTCTCTTTAGTCTCATGGTGCATTCAGGAAAGGACAGATTGCAATGTTGCAGAGGTTTGCAACCCTCTTCAGTGCTTTGTAGCCATTTAGCATTGAATCTCTAAGGTATGGAGCCATTCATGGTTGTAGAAGGTTTGTTAGTTTTTTTGTTTTTTTTTTGTATCACAAACAGCAAAAAATAAGTCTTAAATAAGGCTTTTTGTTAGAAAGGAAGCTGAAATATGGCGTCTTCATTCTCATTATGTTTAAGTCTTCTTACAATCATCTATTCAAGCCTGTTTGATTTATTGACAGCTTGAGCGTGTTAGTGCTTCTTAGCTTACCCAACATCCTTAATCTGTTCTGTTGCTTTAAAAATACCTACATTGAATCTATCTGATCCAATATAAATGTCATCTGCAAAAAGCAGAGCATGTGGATGAGAACATAAGCAAGATTAGATTTATACCAACATTAAATCAAAGAATAAACAACTTCTTTCTTACCAGAAGATAAATCAAACACGAAACGCTGCTGGTAGATCATGAAACGAGAAAGTCATTCAGCCAAAACCCTGATGAGCGTCTAAATTACACCGAATGAGCGAGATGCCTTTCTGCTGTGCTGATGAGTCCCTCTGAGAATTAGAAGCGTTGTTTTATCAAAAAAGCAAACAAACAAACAAACAAACAAAAAAAACATCAATTTATTTGTTTCACATCTCTCATGACAAGAAAAACTGTAGCTTATTATTGATCTTTCTTTTTGCCCTCTTGTTCATTAAAGTTATTAATGTAAACACTAAAGAAGACATCAAAGACAGCACTGATGGACAAACAATGAGACGTTTACTGATATCGTGTTTTTTTTAACAATATTGATAAAATTGTCAAGAATCCCAGCTCATCACTTCTACAGTACTTCCTGTCAGTGGTTGAGACTGCTGTGCACATTTAGACTGGAGAAGTCCATGTTTGATGTTTATTACACATCCTGGCTAAGATTTGAATCAACTTAATGCACTACTGCTGTTATTGTGGCTTTCTTAAATACAATTCCGGCCTGACATTTGCCCGACTTGTCAGATGTAGTGTGTCAAGAACAAAAATGAGCTTGGTCTATTTTTGACATGTGATAGAAAACCGATGCAGCGTTACAGCAGAGAAATAAGATGATGTATTGTTTCATTTCAGTGAACCTGTAAGTAAATGTTCAGACTGAAAACAGGCCCGTGTTAGAATAATGCGACGGGCTGCGTTGTTGACAACATGAAGGACCGATGAACCGTGATTTCTATGCAGGACGTTTGAGTAACAGAGCTGTGAAGCATTGTATTAAACATATTTCTGCTTTTGCTGCTTATATGTGGCCAAATTCAATGAATGATTCGGACACAAAAAACTTTTTTTTTGTCAACTTTCACTTTAGATGAAGGTGTGTAAATTGTGACTTTTACAAACAGGTCTGATACTTATCCTGTTTCTTAAACTGTTCTTTGTGCTCACAATGGAAACATTGATTAGAATAGTATGATGATCAATAGGCATGATTGTCAAAGCTACAAAAGCGTTTTTTTTTCTTCTTGAATGAACAGACAATTTCCTTTAAGATACCAACAATAACGCCACCAAACTTGCTCGCTACCTTTCGAAACTTCTTATTCATGTTTTGCCACTGTGCTGGAAAGTCATTACATTTGCAATTTCATGCTGTTTTCCTGCAGAGCCGTACATCACCGCATCTCAAAGAGGGAACACATTTCCTCTTTTCTATTATGTTTTTCTTTCTTTAAACTCAAGCATTTCCACCAGTTGCCATTTCTCTGACTACTACTGTATGCTGATGAGATGGGAAATGGCTTTTTGACAGGACAGCAAACAGAATGAAAAAGGCACAGAGCAGAGGTCTTTTACTCAATGCTGTGGGTTTTTTTTTTTTTTTGAATACACAACTTTCCTCTCTCCTTCCCTCTTACAGGTGTTTCTATATTAAATGTCTTTTTTCTATTGAGTCAAATGCGTAAATAAAAGACACACCATCCTATAAATAATAGGCCACTGCTAACCCATGGTCACAATGCACAGCACGTTTGATTTTTGCCCGCCTTATGAATATTAGTGGTCGTTCATATTCAAAAACACTCCTCTGCTATACAGATAGTTAAAGTGCGGCGATGGAGGACTGGAAGCATCACTGGCTTTGTAGCAAGCAAACATTATCAAACTTTATTTTCCTCCTACCGTAGGTGACAATGATGGCGACCTTTGCAGCTGACAGTTGAACTTTTAGCTCGTTGGCCTGCGGTGAAGGGTGTCTTCAGTCATGCTTAACATCAAACATGAGCTGATGGAAGTCAGGAAACAACATTTCATCAGTGGCCTTTCAGCGGAACATCACGGCAGTCACGATCTGAATTCAGCTCACTCAGTCAGGCTCTAGTATTTTATGTGACATCTCATACATCTCTAAACTCTGTTTGCCACTGTATATTCTAATAGAAGCCTTTGAGTCGGCTGATCAACAAGGGAGCCAGAAAGCAGACGTCACTGATCAGGAATTAGTAAAAACATTATAAAGTACTGATTCGTTTTGACTGAGTTTCTGCACATTTTTAGTGCACTTTTTGTCTGTCTTGGTTTTGTCAATCTAACATCTTCATTTAGAAGCTCACAGAGAATCATGGGATGCAGCCTGAAATTAAAGGTACAGGAATGGAGGCAACGATAAAACTAAGCAGACCTCGATTTTCTGTTTTTCTCTTCTTTTTTTCTCATAATCCCTCCTACGGTTTCTCTTTTTATTGGTTTTCTTACCTCTCTCTCTTCACTTCCATCTCTATCGCTGTCTTCGACCCTCCTTCTCCTTCTCCACTAATTTCCCCTTGTTACTCTATTTGACCCCTTTTTATTATCTCCCTAATTTCTTTCTCCCAACATCCCTCCCTCACTGTCTTATTATCTCCCTCTTACTGTAACTAAATTATATTTTATCTCCCTGAACATTAAAGTTAACAATACTGACAAGGCCACTTTTACAACGGGTACATGATGAAATGCAATTTAATAAAGTAGCTGTCATTTGTTTTTTCTCGGGTTTTTCTTTTTTGGGGTTTTGTTTTGTGGCTGTTCGTTAAGTGAACTGGTCATAATTGAGTCACCAAAAGCTTACAGTTTTAGCAGAAAGAGTCTCACGACAGATGATCCTCCATGATTTCTACTTTCATCTTTCCCGCTCCAGGGCAACATCACTGGTCTGACAGGTACGATGGATTTCAAGGACGGCGGCTCCAACTCTCACGTCCAGTTTGAGATCCTCGGCTCCAGCTTCAGCGAGACCTTCGGCAAGGATTTCAAGAGGGTGAGTTCACAGTGTTTCACTTTGTGGAATGGCAGCTTTAACACCAGTTCAAAATATACAGGCAAACAGACCTGAGTTTGTTTTGATCGAACTAAACAGGTTAAATGTGAAGGCGCTCTCAGCTAACTGTCTAAAATTTCATTACATTTTTCACTGAAACTTCCACTCCTGAACTCAGAACTGCCTACAGCTCAGTCTGACACACATCTCAAACTCACAGAAACATACAGTGATCCTTTTATACATAGCCTACACACATACTATCACACATGCATAACAACACTTTTTTTTCTGCTTTTAACACTCTCTCTTTCTCTCTCCTTCGCACACACGCTCAGTCTTTAACTGACTTGCACTCGAAATTTGATTATTTTTGAATTTGAATTAAGCAAACGTGCAACTTCTCTCTTGCAGTGAGACACACAAAATGACACGTGCACGCAATCATGAATATAAACTGACATCTACACACAAGACAAGATGTATTATTATAGATTAAGCTGTCAAGCAGTATAAATGATCAATAATTCCATCCATGCATTAATTAGTTATAGGCTACCTGCTTATCCTTCGGAGGGTTGTGTGGAGCTGGATTCAGCTGTCAGTTAGCTGACATTGATTGAGAGGCACAGAATCAATAATGGTAATCTGATTATAAAATATGTATGATTCCAACCTGGGTCTTTATGCATAATGTATACATTTACCTTTTGTACATTAACTATATTTTGATGCTAATATCCCCATATTTGTAGTTATGTAAGAGGTTTTTTTTTGCAACACAGTATTTCTATGCTGTCATATTGCAACTCCTTAAAAGATTGGAGTTCTTCCTCCACCAATGGTGATGTGTAACAGATAGAATGGTGCAGAAACATCAGTGTTGCTGGAGCCACATTTCCTCTATTAAAATTTCAGGACCTTTTACTATTAAGTATTACGCACTTTTGGTAGCGCATTGATGTGGAAATTTTGTAAAACCAATTTCGAGCACTACTCAATCTGATGGTGAAGCGTTGAAAACGCACAAACCTGAGTTAGATTTGAGCAAAATGTCCCGCGAGTCGTGCACCACCCTCAATGCGTCATGGGAGCTGTAGTTGTTGAACTGGCAGATGGATGAGGAATGTAATTGTGACCTCCAACAGTTCTGCGTTCATTCAATTTTTTCCAATTACTGAAAAAGTTTTTTAAACTAGTATGAATACATTCCTCTGTATGACTGCAAACGCATCCCTTGTAATGAAACCAATCAATGTTTAACAGCAAGAATAACTTTTTTCTAACTGAAGAACTTAAAATCTTCTTGTAAATAAATGCATGCATGTCCTTTTGTAGTAGATTCATCAATACAGAGAAGCAACAATATTCAGTAAACAATATCCATGGTGTCGTTTCCAAATCACACATCTAAGCTCTGAGTGACCGAGTAGCTGCACTGACTCCATCCATCTCATTTACACTGACTGACAGTTTGTAATTTATCATTTTTTTTACAGTATGACATGCCATCTTATGTAACATGGTACTACATTGTGCAGTTAAGAAAGGGTTCATTAGAGTGGCCGAAATGCAAGAAGAAATAGCATGTGACGTGTTTATGGGTTGTTATTTTTTTTTTCCTCTTGTGTGTTTGGTTACATAAAACATGCAAACTGAATTATCTTGTTTATACTCTGTCTTACAGGCACTCATAGCAATTTAGATAATTTAACAGCTTACAGGTACTGTTGGTCAGCGTATGGTTGTAAGGGCGGCACACACACACACACGCACACACACACACACACACACACACACACACACACACACACACACACACTGAGCAGTTGCTGAAGTAATGAAGATTTAATCAACTGGCTTCTCATTCTGAGTTATGAGTCCCCCTGTGTTACATAATGGCCACAGAACACAGGGCTATAGTTCACACACAAACACACACATCGATATTACCTCCCACATACCTCTAATGTAACCACACACACTTAATGAGTAAAGTCCCAGTTATTAATCCTCTCACTAAACACAAATGAGCATGAAGACATATTATTATTATTAACATACAATACATGTGGGATATCTCATGTACTGCAAAGGGCCTCACACACATACAGTACACAGAGTATTAATCAAAACATATCGACATGTAGATCTATTCCTGCATTTATCTGAACACAATGAAGGAAAAAATGAAGGATTATTCTTTTGATATGCTTTTATTTTTACACTTCCTGGAAAGTTCTCTGACAAGGTCTGTACCGTTAAAGCTGGGATATCTTTGCTTTTCGTTTGCCGTCATCCTCCCTGCAGTAGAAATGCGCCCAAACAACTGACACGGCATTCGTTTTAGGTACGAGGTCCTCTGGTTGAGACTTGGCTCTGTGTCATCCACGCTGCTTTGCATGCACCTTCCTTTTGAATGCACACGGACTATGTTATGTTATGTAATGCTAGTTGGACAGGGCAGAGGCACGTGACAGAATTTGATGTAGTATTTAAAAGTTCACGCATTCTAAAGTATTAATCAAAGTAACTGACACGAGCAACATTAAGTCGGTGAGAGGTTCTAAAGATATGCATAGGTCTCGTTGTTGCATTAGAGTGAATGATGGTTGAACATCAGTGATCTACGCAAATTAAAGTCATCATAAGGATGTCCTGTGCTGATCTACAGGCTGAGGATTGGGTCCAATCCAGCCATTTTCACCTCTGCATTGCTTATAAAGCCAGGTGTGAATTAGCTGCAGCCATTAGTTTAATGACATGTCATGCTTTGAAATGTTTGATTATGTTGGAATTATGGAGGGATGAGAATCACCAGATTTCCCCACTAGATTGTTATGGTTGAGACATATGAACATGTAAACTTGCCCACTGACAGACAAGGTTATATGCTTTTGTTGACACGACAAAGACGAAGAAGAAGTTCAAGTTGAATTGAATTGCTGTATCATCAGACTATTAGGCTGGGGCAAAAAATGTCACCTCTCAGAGGAGCCAGTAGACAGAAACCTTTTTAATGTGCACACATGCATCTCTGTCTCACCTCTTTCACCTGCACCTTTGTATTGATTTTATACTGTGTGAAGCAGTACCTCCTCTGAAATTCATTTCAGACCGAGCATGCCTTCAAACGGTGAGGCGTGTTTTTATTTGTGAAGAGTTATAGTCATCTACGCACTGCATGGTTGGTCAAGGAGGCAGACTTGTGGGGCTCCAGTGTCTTGTTCATGGTTGATGTCTGAGCAGAATGGACATCTGTTTTGGATACAAAATTAGTTACAAGAAGAAAAAAACAACAACATCTGTCCTTAAATTCTGTTCTAAACTGAGCCACCTGTTTGTCTGAGCTGTCCAATTCTTACCTGAGCCATAAAGCAGGAAGCTCCCTGTTTATCTCACATCGACTTTTTTGCTTTAGGCAATGTAAATCTGTTTTGGGGGGGGGGGGCTGAGCCTGGTGTGAGGAAAGTTTTGTAGACTTTCCGATGTAAAGGTAGATGTTGTCTGCTTGCTGGTGAGATATCAGCTGCTCGCTCTCATCAAACGCTCACACTCCATTCATTTTCTTCCCACAGCGTTTGTGGTACCCAAATCTCAATCTCCATCTTCATCTCTCTGTGCTCTCCTGTCTCCTTCCAGAGCCATTTCTCAAAGTAAATTTTCCCCCTGGATGAAACACCACCCCTTGTCCCACCTCCACATCAGACTTGATAGAGACTGAAATGTCATTTCCCCCTCTTTCCCTGGAAACGTGTGCCTCAGTGCTCTGGTCCTTCAGACCTCCCCCATATGTTATCCCATCTATCTCGCCTGACTTTTCTCATCTCATTGACTTTTGATGTGTCTTCCCAGCAATTTGTTGTTGGTAAATCACCCTCCCACGAAACAGTGGAACAGAAAAAAAAAACAGGAAAATGGGAAGGGTATATTTTCCATCTTCTTCGATTTGTGGCAGGGACTGAGTATGTGTCAGAAGACATTATGTCCTCGCCCACTATACTGCTATCCTATGAGGGCGTGTTGGCGAGTTGCTGTTTTTAATCAGACAGAAGATAACCACTGGGATGACTGCAGCAGATAGATCATCTCTGAAACTTCTAAGAGGACCCTGATTCCTCTAGTGCTTTTCAACCTAGGGTCTCAAGACTCTCTGAGGTCCTGCAGGCAGTCCTTAATGGTCAACGTCACAAAAATATCCATAATCATACTAATGTGCAGTTGTTCAGAATTGTATAAACTTTTTTTTCCTGCATGCAGTATGAAAAGTAGATGTATTTTACAATTTTACATAATCAATTTTACATAAACCCTGAAATCCCTCATTATATTGGTTCTTTTGTAAACTTCAGATACAGTGCACTTTGTGTGTCATCTCCTAATCCGTACAACAGATTTTTCACACTCATATTCTATGAAAACGTGTCCCATCTCTTCTCTCACACAGAAAAGAGGTTTGCAATTATGTTGTTGAGTATAGAAATTACCCACCCATTTGCCCATAAGGAGGTATGCATTGTTGGCGGCCCTTCTGAAATGAATCCATTAGACATGTTGGAGAACGAAAATGAGCCTCAGACAGTACTAATTTCAAATCCCTGAGGTAATTTGGAGTCGTTAACAACAATTTGTGCCTTTGAATACTCAAAGCTTGCTAATTTCTGTGAATAATGCAAAGGACAAGACAGATATTTTAGATATTTTTCTCCCTTTTCATTTTTGCCCAAAGCCAAAAAGAGGGAGACTTTTGTTTTTTTATCTATTAGATGTGGGCAGTGATGAATGCCCACTGAGCACTTGGATGTCCCATAAAGAGACACCAAATTAGGCTTGGTCATAATTGCAGGACTGAATATGAAAAAGCTGTCATGACACTTAATTCTGAAAAACCAATGTAATGTTTGTATTTCAGCAGGAGCTGGATAAAAAACAAAAAACAAACATGCCCTCATCCATTTCATCATGAGCATTTACTGTTATACAGCATTTATGCATCAAGAATCAGCATATGTCAGGTAATATGGTCTTGTAATATTATAATAGCTGATCCAAATTAAGTTTAGAATTGTTGTCCGACTATTGAAACAATGTGAATGTACTTACCCCATCAAAGGCATATCATTATACTGAACAAAGATTATACTAAATATCACTGCAGAGTGCTGGTTGATTTACATCTGAAAGACAACAGTGCACTTAACACACATGAGAAAGTACAAAAGACTACAAGTATAAGAGCGTCTGAATGATATTGGATATTAAACTTTGATTCATCTTTTGGTACCAACTGAAATGTGTCTGTATCAAGAAGAACTGGAAACTGTGAAGTGGTGAAAGCAGACAAAAGCCCCTTTCACACAGCCTGTTCAAGGTGAGACGGTCGCACCTTCATTGCACCTCACGGTTCTGTGTAAATATTACAAAGACAAAATGAGTGGTCATTTTTGCTCCGCCTCTACAGTACAGTGGTGAATTAACGTCTCTATAAACGGAACAAGCCGGTCCTGAAGTACAAGATGACGAGGATTTGACATTTTGACGACATATTACAATATGTGTGTGACCCGTTGAGATTTAAAATACAGCTAGCGGCGGTTAGAACCGAATTTCTTGACTTTGATGTAATTCTATTATGCGACCTGCTCAATATTAATACATTTAGAATAAACAGGCTGTGCAGCAGTGGGGTTCAGCTTTGAGGCTCTGCATGAAACAGAGCAAAACCACCGGGAATGCTAGGGGCAGTGTAGCTACAATTCAAGCAAGGCACGGCAAATGTGTGTGGAAACAACGAAGAAGAAAAAAGTGAAGCGAAATGAGAGAGTCTTCATGCACCAACAAGTGCATCGTTACCTCCGCTTTTGCTGCTTTGTATTTTCTAGGTACGTTAACACAACCTCCTCTTACTGTCGCCACATTTGTTGTCGATGAATCCTTTGACGTTTGACTGCCACGGCGTTTGATACAGACCTGTCTGTTTTCGTACATAAATTATGAATAAATCAGCCGTTACTTTTTGAGTCATATGGAAAAAGACCATGGCTCTTTGGCTTGCAGAACATTGGCTTGCTATTTACTGGAACAGTGTTATGACCTCAGTAGTATATTATATTATATTATATTATATTATATTATATTATATTATGTTGTATTATATTATATTATGTTGTATTATATTATAATATATCATTTTAAATTATATTATATTAAGTTATATTATGTTATGTTATATTATATTATATTATATTATATTATATTATATTATATTATATTATATTATATTATTTGTAAGAGTTAAGATCCCAAACTGATGAGAATGATTGAATAAATGATTTTTAAAGGTTTTGTAATCCACTGAAGGTTGAATATGATCTGCAGCTCTGTGAAGTCCCTGCAGCACTTCTAATTATCTAACACCCACGGATCGTCTTTTAGATAAGAAAAGTAGGAATCTAAAGCTGAGAGAAGCACACATACATGTATGTACACTAATTGACATTCATATTGGTGTGTGTTTTCTTTGAAAGGCCCCAGAGAGCGTAGCTTTGTGTAGATTAGAAACATCAAAGAGGTTCCATAAGAGTAAAATTCATTAGAGAACATTCTGGGAAAAGAAGAGGGTAAAACAGCAGCTTGCAGAGTTGAGATCCTGCTCAGGTGTGTGTGATGTTGAGTGTTCGTGGGTGGCTGCACTCGTGTGTTTGTGACCTTACAGTGAGTCTGAGTGTGTGTGTGTGTGTGTCCTTCAAGTACATATGTGTTTATCTCAGCAGAATCACTTCATAGCTACTTTTTATGTCACACTACATGAGCCTGCACTGCATAAAGAGTGTGTATTGAGTAGTGTGTGTAATGTGCTTCTAAAACATCACTTCGTTACATATTAGTCTCATCAACAGTCTATAAAGTCATTACAATGAGCTGTAAAATGCTGCTCATGCTGTTTTTTTTTTTTGTGTTATAGTTTCCATTTTACTCACAATTAATCTGCAGTTCTAAACACACAACCATCATCTGTCTTTTATCAATTTTTCTTCATGAAGGATGATGGGAAATTGAAAATGTCTGTTTTGTTCCTGTCAAATCTGACCGATTTAAAGGTTTTCTCTGTAAAAGATGCAGTTCATTTCATCTGCTTGTCATAAGGTTCCATGACTTTGTTCACAAATGACATCTGAACACACAAAATAAATGTCGAGATTTTTTATTAAATTTTGGGTGTTTTATTGAACTTGTGTTCACCCTTGGTGTTCCAAGTAAAAAATGACTGGTCATTAGAAACGCCCCTCTTTGGCTTCCATGGGAACCACATCTGTTGGCAAATGTAAAAAACAACGACAACATTGCTTTTTTTGAGGCCATGCTCTCAGTTCATTCTGTAGCAACACGATGGCCAAGAGATATGAGCTCAGGTCAATGAGACTTACAGGCCATAAATAGCAAATGGAAGGTCAAAACATGTAATGTTCATAAGAAACCAAGTTGATAAAAAGATGAAACACAACATTAGGTGATGATATATGTATTATTATGGATTCATAATCAGCTGGAATGGAGCTTTCATTTTTGACCGCGAACACCAAAGTAGTTAACAGGAAATGAACACAACAGGAGGGTTAAGGGAGGATGTGCATGCAGTTACTTTTTGAGTAAAATGATGGTGTAACAAACAGCTACCAGATGCTGAATACATTTTCATGAATTTCCAAAAAGATATATATTGTCTAAATGTTTGTCCCATGAAAGAAACTTATACAGAAAATAAGTTTCTTATTTTCTGCATAGTAAGAAACTTATTATACAGAAAATGCTTGTGTACTTTTACTTTACACTGATTCACCCAGACATGGTCGGGTATATAAATAACATTGATTACATTGATTGCAGAACATTTGCTGCTTTTATTCAAATAAAGGATCTGAATATTTATTCCACTACTCCCAGATCTCTCTCCTCTGGGAGAAGTGAAAGAAATTTCAAAAAGAAAATTAAACATATTACCCCCAAAAAGGCTGCTCAAATCAAGTTAGTTGTTCTTTACTTAATAAAGAAATGTAACAGTGATATAATCATGAAATAAGAAGGTTTACAAGTATTTTTTTCAGTATGATACGCCAGCTAGTACAGAAATAAATACATGTGAGTAATAAAATTTCATGAGGAGTTATTTATTGTGGCTGTACTGTGACTAATCCAGAGTTAATCAGGAACAACATTATAGCCGTTATTATTTTTATAACCCTGTGGCTCAGCAGTAATAGAAGGTCATCCATTAATGGCTGGGTTGGTGGTCAAAGTGTATTTAAATAAGACACAAGGCAGATCAGACTAGAAGTGGTGCTGATGGGTGGTGCAGTACATAACTGCAGTGCATTTATGACTTAATCTTTGATTTGTTCCCTTCTAAATTACTCCAAATTATCTAGCTACTCCAAATTATGTGTACCGTTATGTGTCACCATATAAAAATAAAACACCCACAAACTCAATCTTCATAAAGAGAAAGAGTTCATTACAGTCGCCGCCCATGCTGTCATATTGACAGGTGGTATATGCTGCAGTAACAAGTGGGCTCAGCTTTCCTCCCCTTTTTTAAATCGCAAATCAAAGAAATGGATGAGGAGGAGGTGAAGGTGTGGGAATGAAAAAAAGAACTCTGTCAGGGAGTCGAGGTGGGGCGCGGCAGGGAGGTGAGAAAAATGGTGGCAAACGCTGGCATTTGGCTCTGCTGTCCACAGGAGAGTGAGTTACATAAATGCCGTCAGCATAGCCTTTTGGATGACAGGAGGGAAAAAAGGGGCTGACATTTGAGGAAAAGGGAAAGAAGCACGGAGCGCAGGAATAATGCATGAGCAGCGGCACCGTGAGCGAGGTAGAGATTTATTCGCCATGTTTGACCTCCGCTGGGAGAAGAGCGGGACATAAAGACAGACGCTGGATGTGAAAGCAACATGGGGAGGACCTCCACATCAGATCAGCGCTGATAGTGTTTATTACATGATCCTTGAATTCATAATGATTTGATTAAAGCTAATCTATATCAGGTAGTCTCTTTTATGTTGAGACTTTTTCTCCTGAGAAAGAACTTTTTGAAAATGTCCTTTTATGTTCGTGACCGTTGGCATGCGACACAGATGTATGCTACTAAGTGCTTATTAAATTCCAGTATATATAATCATGTACAGACTACTACATTAAGTTGCATGACCTTATATGCATGCTCATATAAATGCACCACAAATCAAACACGAGTGGTGATTCAGGGGTCTGAAACCAGGCCCAGGCTTTGCAAATTTCAAAATGTAACTTTAGTATTTTAAGTTTCAAAGTCTTACTGATGTTTTTCTTTATTTCTTTGTATTCAGTGGTTTAGTGTCTAACCTTTTGTGGCGTCACCGTCTTTTTTTCTCCTCTGTTTTTGGAACCATATGATTTTAGGGTCTAACTTCTCTTTCCCCCCCCCCCAATTTCATTTAAAGTTTGGGAGGATATTGGCATTTAAATGAATTACCCAGCTTCTGTTAGTTGTACAAGTTTGGCCAAGTGGTCATTAGCAAAGTATCCTCAACAATAGTGTTTCAAATAAGGACATTAAGGATAAATTATACAATTCAAAACCAGAAAAACCCGTTAAAAAACTGTTGTAGTTTTATTATAATGGCATAATTAAGTAAAAGGACTAATATGTGCCTGTCAAAATTCCTCTTATTTATTTCATATGACTTCTCTCTGCCCCAAGGTAACATTAATGTAACACAACTAGACTTTAATTAAAGCCCCTTTTATGTAATACAGGGGCGTTTATTCAAAGGTAGCTGAAATAGAACAAGGAGTATAAATACTGATGAATCAGATAAAAAGGAAGAGCGGACGTGTTGTTGCTTTGTGCAGATTGTGTAATACGCTGATTCTTTAATGACAGCGAACGTCCCACGGCATATTTTTAGAGCATATCTCGTATTCTTGTTGTCTCGTCTTCCTCTCATTACCTGCTCCTCTCAGAGCGCAGAGCAATATGGCTGCCATAAGTCAGCAAAATGAGCTGCAGTTACAAAGAGGGGCCACTCTCCTGGGAACGTCTGGCATTTTGGAAAATCTATTTCCACTATTAATACTCTAATAATTGTCAGGAATAATAGGCGGCCTGTTCGCCGTTATGTGAAACTCAGCCTCCTAGGTGCAGAACAGATTGTCATTACTCTTTTTTTTACAGGGAAGTTTGGTTTTAAAGTGAAATAAAAAGGGATATTTGAGCCAAACTATGTCAGTGACAAAGTCTTCAGTAAGATATTTCCTGTCTGCCAACGTGAGGACTTCAGGAAGTCATGTTAAGCAGCAATAAATGTGTGTGTGTGAGAACTTTAATTGAAATGCAGTTAGAGAAGGTTGACTGTCTCAGATGGGGAAGTAAATTGGCAGGATTGCTGTATCGCACAAAATGGACAGGAGGTGTTGATCTTCCAGAGCAGATAGAGATTCAGCTTTCAGTCCTAATGGCGGAGCGTGGAAGAGGAGAAAGGCTAATGGAAATATAACTTCCAACATGATTCATCCTCTTCAGAGGAGGGTTGCATTCACAACACCCTGTGTGGCTGTGTGTTCCTCATCAATGTCCTTTTTCTCCTCCCATTTTTCATGATGTAAATCGGCAGCTAACGAGCCATTTAAGACGATATTTATGTCTATACATGTTAAGTGGCGACCTCTAGTGGCTGGAGGATTTAAGACAGGGACAGTGAGGAGTGACAAAGGCCACAGACGGAAGATGGCGGGTCGGGTTGGTCGGGCCGATCAAATACATTGACTTGTATTGTTGACTTGTTCGTGTCTCATGTGGAGCCAAAATCAACGATGAGTTATTGGAACTTATGCAATCTACTTAACCTACATCATGTACATAACCTATCACTATGTAACTAACTTTTTTTTTTTAGAACTCAAATCATGATCTATTCCTAAAACTAAACTAGTTTTGTGACCTAAACATTAAACATGTGATAACGAAGGTCTCGTCTGGTTTCAAGCACACGGCAGTAACTGAGGTGAAGCGTCCAAGTGTAAAAACATTTTTTCTATTGAAGTAAAAGAGAAACTTAGGATTATTTTTTCTTTCTTTTCTTTTTTTTTTTTGTATAACAATCTGTGAAACAGCCTTGACATTATTTATCTTCTGGCATGAGTCTTTATGCCAGCTTTGAAAACGATCACCCTTTAAAGGGGATATAAAAGGCTTAAAGCATTTTATACCAAAACCCCAGACCTCAAAATACCCCTCAGGAAACAGGAAAAAGAAATGCATTACTTAAAGCCTTCAAAATGTTGTTTTATTAAAATGTAACCGGGCTACATGACACTACTTTAAATGCAAATTGTGGATTTGCTGCACTGTTAAAATTTGGTACAATTATTAGCCTCCAAAGCCCAAAGTGTTGCTTTCATAATATGACATTAAGGGAACCGCCAAACACCAGCCAGAGTTTAATAGCATCATTTTATTTTACTTCCACAACAATCTTATCTTTTATTATTCATTAACTGTGTGGTCAGGGACACTGAAGGCATCTTGAAAACTATAAAGCCCCATATCTGCCCTCCAGACAGCAGACAAGCGACTGTGATGTTTACTGTCACTCTGAAGCCTCATTTCAGATCCAGAGGGAACAAAAGACGGTTCATCACTCTTGCGTTGAACACTTTCAGTCTTACTTCATTGTCTTCCTCTCTTTTCTTTTCCTGTATTCAAATGGCCAGTCTGACAGTTCAACAGTTCAAGAGAGAGAGAAGAAAGATGGGGAAGGAGCTAATTTCTCTGTGTGTGCCTTAATGAGAAACACCCCCACTATCTCACTCAAATGAAGAAAAACGAGGGATGGAGATCATCTAAAGGACAGCAGTGCTCAGAATAGCTTCCTTATTATTAAACAAGCGTTCCCTTTTTCTCTCCTTTTCAGTCCTTCTCCGCCTCCTTTCTCTCAACTCCATTTAGCCTCGTTCTCACTGCCTCTCCATCATCTGCAGCTCGCTTAACGCCCTTTCCTTTATTCTTCCCTCGCTTTTCCCTTTTCTGTCTGTCCCATCTTCAACTCACGTTGTCCTTTTTGTTTGTTCGTATGAAGGATAAAGGGGACAGATTCTTAAGACCTATAATGACAAATGTTGTGCTACATGGACTACAAAACAATTACAACTACAAATATTTGGATCCAAGTCACAATCTCAAGATATGCAACTGTTTTTTTTTTTTTTTTTCATAGCCAACATATAAAATCACCCAAAAAAAAAATGCATTTTTCAGATTGAGATTTTTGTACACTGCAAAAAAAAGTAGCTAAAATACACGAAATAAACACTGTTTTTGAGGGAGTGCAGCAAGATCATTTTGTTTGACGTGAACCTTTAAAATAAGTTGGTTTTAGTTTAGAAATAAGAAGGCTAGATTAAAAAAACAAGTAAATAACTTTTAAAACAAGATAGTTAATCTCATGTTTCCAGATCTAAGAATTTAAATGTTGGCAAGTACAGACGAATTTGCAGTGTACCATATACTATGACATATAATGGCGTGCTCATGGATGACCTGAAATGCACCTCAGGAGTAGAAGTTGGCTTCTCTGCTTTCGTATTTATGCCCACTTGGAGCGCACATTTTCCAACATGCTGTTTGAGTTGTTCCATCCTTTGTTCTGTTGATTCCACTGGAACAGAAAACAGAAAAATAAAACAGAAGAGAGGAGAGGATCAGTACCCATGCTGTACCAACTTCACTGCTTCAGTCAATATTAACAAGGCTGTCCAAGCGTATATGCAGGTCAGATGGAAAACGAGCACATCAGGCGAATTCAGCAAGTGGCCTGCAATTATGAGGGAAGCTATATGTTGCGACCAGAGTCTGACACACTCCACTTATATCTAACAGTAGCATCATCATTAGAGGAGCATTAACACAGCAATTTGTTTCAGACGTCCCAGCCGTATTAGAGATGTGTTATTGTAGCATCATGGCTGGCTGTTTACAGCTCAGCAGACTGTACAACAAGGAACAAACTGCATGTTTAGCGTATCGATGCTAATTAAGACATTCTGTCAGAGATTACTGAGCGTGTTCACATTAAATGTCAACTAAAATTAATCAGAGCATGGTTGATTACACTGTTTTATTAGTCCTCTCTAATGTGAAAGTGACCTGTTTTTATTGTATTGATTTTTTTTCCCCTCTCTCTTTTTACATTGATGCATTAAACTGTCCTTAAAGCGATTACTTTAATTATGCAAAATCAAAGCCGACAATGGGTCCGTTGTCATATCGTCAGGCTTCATGTGCTATTAAGATCAGCTTTTCTCATGAGGAATGAGGCTCTAGATGTGTGCGAACGCTTAACTGATGCCGTGTGGATTAATGGTACGAGGAGACGTGCGCAAGTGTGAAGCCTATTCAACCATCACCGTCCCACCTAATCAATAACCCGTATGCGTGTACTGTACGTGTGTTCCCTGTTAATTGAGTCATTTCGGCGTCAAACAGCAGCTCCAGATAACGTTTAACAGAAACACCAGAAAAAACGTAAAAAAGAGAAACACTGTTTTGCTTGTATATTTGTGAGTGTATGTGTGTTTGATGCTTTTTATTTATCAGTGACACACACTCACAGAAAGTCAGGCACAGGGATCACTAAGATTGCGTTCTGAATTTCAGTCCTTTTGGTATTGACACAAATGTTTCCATCCATCTCTCCATCCATTTTCTGTTACCGCTTATCCTGCGTAGGGTCGTGTTGGGGCTGGAGCCTATCCCAGCTGATTTTGAGCGAGGGGCGGGGTTACACCTTGGACAAGTCGCCAGTCCATCACCGGGCCACATAGAAAGACAAACAAACCATTCGCATTTACATTCACACCTACAGTCAATGTAGAGTCACCAATTCTCCTCTACTGTACTGCATGTTTTTGGTGGTGGGAGGAGGCCAGAGAACCCGGAGGGAACCCACACAGACACGGGGGGAGAACATGCAGACTCCACACAGTAAAGTCCCGGGACCTTCAACAGTGTTACAGACTAACACATGTTTCCATAGCACCAACTATCAAAAACTGTATCAAAAGCAAGTACTATCATCTCTGGTTTATTGTCTTCTCTATTAATTATTTAGTGAGTTCTTTTAACATTTGATTTGATGTTGCTGATGTTGTTAACTTCTAACTCACTCAAGTTAACATTGTCTCACTAATTGCTTTGTGTACTGTATGTTTTTTTAATTTTTTTATGAATGGATAATGTTTGTATTGGGACGGCCCCTAGGCCTCAAGTCCTGATTCCTGTTTGGTTGCAGGGATCTGGGGGCGTGGCTCGTTAGCGGTGATGGCTGACACTTGTTTGAGTGACTGCTCATATTATGGTTGAGTTAAGTTTTGGGGTTTTCTTACACCTGTACATAACGCATCCATACACCACACATTACTGATTAACTAACTGCACATTTATTTAATTTGTTTTTTGTGTGTTTTTTTTAATAAATTCATTATACTTTAAAGAGTCATGTGTGGTCTAGAGCACACATGAAAACTAACCTCGAGAGAGAGAGAATGACTCCTCAAGCACCTATATATAGATGAGCAGTCACTCAAACAGGTGTCAGCCATCACCGCTAAGGAGCCACTCCCCAGATCCCTGGAACCGAACAGGAATCAGGACTTGAGGACTTGAGGCCTAGGGACCGTCACGGTATGTACTTTAACTATGTGGTGGTGTGAGAGGCAGAAGTAGTTTAATTTGTTCACCGGCTGAACGAATAACTTGAAATTGTTTAAACCCTGGAACCCATTCAGATCAATCGATCCATTTACACGTGATGTATACTATGACAAATGACCTACCTGTAAATTCCGAGATGATATGAACCGAATCCAATGTTCCATTCAATAAGACAAGGTAGCACTTATCGACGGTGTTGTTTTGAGCTAAATGATGTCACATCTTTAGCAAGTATAATGTTTCCCCATGCACCCTTTATTAGCATACTAGCTTGCTAATATTTGCTGAATAACATTAAACACAAAGTACAGGTGAGACTATTGAGAATGTCGTTAGTTCTGCTGGTAGCAGATGACCCACAATGCATCTGCTGCTGCACTTCATCCTCAGGGGGACATGAGTACATGTTCAAAATGTAATGGAAATCCATCCACTTGTTGTTGAGATATGAGATTGGAGAATATCCCTAAAGCCCTACCACTAAAAAAACGAATAAAATGTCGTTTTCTTTTTGGTTATTGAAAATGGTCAGCAGTGACATACTGTATAAGTGCTGGAACCCATTTCTGCCAGGAAACCCAAAAGGAATGTTGAAGACAAAAATAGCCATGGCGAGTCCAAATTAGGAGATACCAAGTGAAAATTATAATTTATTTATTATTATTCTTACTAGTTGTAGTACTAGAAGTAGTAGTAGTAGAAGTAATAGTAGAGAAGCAGTAGTAATAGACATAGAAGTATTTTATTTACTATTTATTTACTTGCTAATTCAACAGATGTATGTAGATATTGACAAACTGGTTTCGGCTTCTTCTTTTTTTTTGTAATATACAAAAATGTTAGGAGGATCTTTTTATATGTTAAAAGGAAGAAGAAAAAAAAACGCGGAACAAGATTGCATCTCACTCTAACTCATACATATATGAAGCCGGTGTCGTCTGTGTGAGTCAAATGAACTCAAAGCTCTGAGTTAATTTTCCTGAGAGGAATGTTTGAGGCATAGAGAGGATTGTCCGCTATGACGGTGGGTTTTTTCAGACCTAATTGGGTGGGGGTTCATATTGTATGTGACCTAAAATGTGACGAATAAAAACAGGCCTGGGAAGGGTTGTTGGCATGATGTATCTATGTCTCCTAATTTTCTTTTTTTCCACCTTTACCTTATCGTCTCTTTGTTCTTATCTCATTTGCAGCAGGGTACACTCACATGAAATCCGTTGACACCAGTGAATAAATTGTAACATTGAAGCATGTGAGCCATACAGCATTTGCTTAATTAGCGGGTGTTCTGTCTGTTGTGCTCACCCCTCTTTGTTCTCTCTGAGGACCTTTGCAACATGTTCTCAATCCTAACTCATCAAATTCAGGACATTTCATGAGTTTGAGTCATCCAACCACCCCAAACCTCCTCCTAATAAAGTCCTTTCTCACTCATTATACTTCTACTCCAGATGGACATCTCTGGAAATTACACTAGATGGGTAGCTGTGGCAGTTTTGAAGCATAGGACCACTTACTAACCTGCCCCAATTGACACGTTGGGAATGAAAATGGGCTGACCTGTGACACACAAATAAATGAAATCAATCAAACTCAGTCACATGTCATTGATGCCTCAGTCCTGAAAACTTTTCATTTACATTTTGTCTTCCCTTTGTCTTTTTTCTGCAGCTCGCTACATGGGACTCAGTGCATGGTCTGAACGGCAGTCTGAAGGAGAGTCGGATAGAAAATGGCATGCAGGGAGTGACTATCAAAGTGGCCACTTTACTGGTAGGTGACATCTACAAACCTGATACCAAAAAAAATCATTTTTGACATTTAATTCGACTGAAAACAGCACAAAGACAATATATCTAAAGTTTTACCTTATCAATGTCTGTGATGTTGTGTAAACACATGCTTATTCTGCAAATTATGCCAGCAACACATCTTAAAAAGATGACTCTACCATGCAAAGCGCACACCAAAATATCAGCAACATCCAGAAACTAGAAAATGGAATGAAAAAGAAGGAATAGAAATAGAAACAGTTGGCTGAGTTTGGAAAAGCCTCCAATAATTGACATTTCATGTTCATTTAAATGTAAAGGTGTTAACATTCATTACGCCATTGTTAGCATGCTAACTACAGCATTCAATCAAATGTATGAGCACATCTGGAAGTAGGGCCAAGGCTGCCAATGCATAGCGGAACCTGACCAGCTTCAATAATTTCCCCACTAACACCTGAGAGAAATAATATGCACATTCAACACCAAACTAAATTCACAAACCTCACGAACCTTCATGTTCTGCTAATTCAAGAACAGACAATAAAACATGGAAAACTCCAGGTGAGGATCAGTAGTGTTTGCTCAAGTGATTGCTTGTGTGTCTTCCTCAGTGGGAATATGTGACAGTTCAAGAAAACTGACTCCATAATAGAAAATATTCAAAGTAAACATGTAATGTTTGCTTCACGTTTATTTAATTTAAAATCAAATCCCTGATAAAGCAATCCAACGCTCCTCAGAATTCAAATTCCACTTCAGTGAATCCACTGAAATCCCTCAGTCAATAAAGAAAGATTACTTTGTGCAGCTCAGTGTATTTCTGTGAGTTTGTATTCTTCATGGTTTGTTTGCATTGACTCGCCTCGCTTACTCAAGTTCCTGAAGCCCTAAGTTTCCACCCGAACACTTTTTTTTTTTTTTATATTTGAGAGGGCATCAGTCCAGGACCTTGGCTTATGATGTGCCTCTGGATGCAGTGATTAGTTTAAGAGATACTAAGAGGTGAGTGAATTTTGCCCCTGATCCCACAGCAGCAGCACTTTCTGCCAGAGCTTCTTCCTCCTGTGCTGGCACAGCATCATGGAGACGCAGGTCTAACCATGCAAGACTAATACCTTCAAGCTGCAGTTGATCCCCTGCAGCTGCATCGTTTCCAGTTCCGTATGCTGCCAGCTACTAACAGCAGCACAACTCTGCAACTAAAGAATACTGCCAAAGATCACCACCACCTGCAGGTTTCTCAACAGTCAAACTTTGTGCCTTAATGCACCAATTTTATCAATGAACCTCATCATATAAAAAGGCAGAAATTAGGGATCAGTATTTTTATTTCACTGTTATAAAAATCAACAAAAATCAGCTCTGAACACTGAACGTTCTGTTGACACTCATGGTAGATTTTTATTATGCATGCAGTGAGACACAGAAAGCAAAGAATGTGTTGTGATAACATGCAAAATTACTTAAGACATCGATGTGTTGTTCATACGCCATTTGGTGAGACCAGGCTGTTGAAAAAAAGATGTTGCATGTTACACCCCAGAAACACAAAATAAACCATAAGCAATTAGCTAAAGCAATTTGTTGCTTAGATTATTTTCTATCATCATGAATTAATTAAATACAAAAACAGCAACCAGGAGCACTGAGGTGAGATACTAGACAAACGAGCCCAGCAGGCAGAGCCAAATCAGATACATAAATGAATACCCATATATCAAATTCTTTCAATTATGTTGTCTCCATCAACTTAAATCATCGACATGATTTAATGATAATGATAATGACAATAACAATAATGACTATTTACATAGCACCTTTCAAAAACAAAGTCACAAAGTGCTTTACAATTAAAACAAATAGTATAAATGAATAAAACAAATAAATAAGATCCCATACAACAATTAAGACATGGTAAAATAGTTAAAACAATACCAACTGTTAAGAAAAAGCCGGATAATATAAGTGCATCTTAAGAAGAGATTTAAAAGAGGATACTGAGTTTGCCTGCCTGACATCACCACAGCTGTGGAACCCAAACTGCAAAGGATCTGCCACCTTTTGAGACCAGTCTAGATTTTGGAACCACTAGTAGGGCCCTGCTGGAAGACCTCAGGCAGCGATCAGGCTCATAAGGAGTTTGCAGATCACAGATATAGGCAGGAGCCTGACCATTCAGGGCTTTAAAACCAAGGAGTAAATCTCTAAATCGATTCTAAGACTCACAGGTAACCCGTTAAGGGCAGCAAGGACTGTTGTAATATGGTCGCTTCGCTTGCTACGTGTTAAAAGTCTGGCGGGAGCGTTTTGATTTAAATGCAGTCTTTGCATCATGCGCTTGCCGATGCTGGAATAAAGCGCATTTCAGTTGTCGAGTCTGAAAGAAATAAACGCATGGATGACCATGATGAAGTCGGCAGGAGAAAGGAATGACCTGATTTTGGTAATTTTGTCTGAGTTGAGTAAAACAGGACTGCATTACTTTGGTCAGCTCAGTATCAAAAGACAGATCTGAATCAAAAAAATGACCCCTAGGTTGCGGGCCTCTGCAAACATTTTCAGATAAGGCACCCAGGCTAGCGGAGAGATGTGTAATGCTGCTCGTTCTAGGGTCAGATGGGTAATTATAATGACTTCAGATTTGGAGTCGTTCAGTCGAAGAAAGTCATTCTCCTGAAGACTGATCACTGATTTGATTGACTACCTGGATGGATTGCTAGAAAAGTACAGTTAAAAATACCTTGTTCAGTACACATTCAACAACTTGTGGTCCAATCAGCAACCTTGATCCTCAAAGCTACTGCATGGAATAATGCTTGAGGTGCAGAGTCATGGTGCAATTTGTATATGACTGAACCAGTCCATGTGCATATATGTACACACAGAAGCCATTCAACACAGTAATATCTCTCTCTGCAGGAGGATCCTTTTGTCATGGTGGCCGAGAACATCCTGGGGCAGCCAAAGAGATATAAAGGCTTCTCCATCGACGTCCTGGATGCTCTCGCCAAGATCCTGGGCTTCAAATATGAGATCTACCAGGTGGGACAGTGACAGCTTTAGCTCAGGAGTAATTAAAACTGTATAGAGAAACATAAAAAAAATCAGTGCTGCTTTTGATTAAACAAGCTTGGATGAATGACACCACTGAACGCACTGATCTTCACTGCCAGATGCTGACAGATTCTCACATGCTTCTGTTGGTCAATGGTCAAGTCAAAGATTTTAATGCAGAACAGAACAGAAATTGCTCAACTACACAGAGTAATTTATCTCAATATTGGATGACTTTCAAAGATTCCCCTGCTGTGCAATCACAGAGGTTCAAATGTTTCAGATTGGTCCAAACTTGTAAGGCGTTTGTGGTGAATTATGTGGTGGAAATTGAAGAACCAACACATCAACTCGTATCAGCCATCTGTACTGCTCCCATGTTGTTTCCTGATTGGTTGGTTGGCAGATGTGTGTCATAGCAGCCATCAAATTTAAATTCTGGCACTGTCAGAATTTTGAGCAAGGCCGTCTTTGGTCTCCAAAGCTTCCAGTACGACGGACGGTTTTGAATTGATGACCAAAGATTTCCCCATGCGTCTCTGAAGACGGTTGACTTTAATCGATGAGAGCACAAACCTGAGGGATTTTTAAATATTGGCTGCTTAATAACTACAGCTGTCATTTAATTTTCCTCCAGAGGTCAAAGCCTCTTTTTTTTGGAGAAAAAGCTGTGAACTGGCATAAATTCACTAAATTTATTTATATTTCCTCCAGGTGGCAGACAGTAAATATGGATCTCAACTTCCCAACGGCTCATGGAACGGCATGATTGGTGATCTCATTAACAAGGTAAAGCTGCAATTCCCTGTTAAATCAAATAAACTTGCAGTAAATACTGATCATCTGTGTTTAAAATTCAGACCCACCAAATGAAACTAGTGGACAAATTAAAGGACCATATGGCAAAATACAACCAGGCTATTTAAGTTTAATGTTTGTCTTGGCTGGCCACTGAGCCTGATTTTAGAGCAATGCAACACATAAACATTTTTTATTGATGATTCCCCTCCTTCTATCTGCCTCTCCTTTCACTCCAGAGAGCCGATTTGGCAGTGTCAGCCATCACCATTACACCAGAGAGGGAGAACGTGGTTGACTTCAGCAAGCGTTACCTGGATTACAGTGTTGGCATCCTGCAACGAAAACCTGAGGAAAAGATCAACATCTTCTCTCTGTTTGCGCCCTTTGACCTAGCCGTCTGGGCGTGTATCGCCGCGGCAATCCCCGTGGTGGGGGTGCTCATCTTCCTGCTGAACAGGCTGCAAGCGCTGCGCTCCTCGTCCGCACAGAACGCACCGCCAGGCCAGCCCACAAACGGCGTGGAGCCGAGCAGTTTGCACAGCGCCATCTGGATTGTTTACGGAGCGTTCGTACACCAAGGTGAGAAAAATGAAATTTTTTCAATACACCATTATTTTGATTTTGTAAATTTCAGCCCTATTTAGAATGAAATAAACGATAAATCAGGGTGGGCTTTTGGATACCTTTGGTACCTTACCCACTTAGCTGCTACCAGTTCTCAGTGAGATCCAATCAGGATAGAGGTGTAGCAATGTGTATCCTCCCCAGATCCACCCTCTCATCCGAATATGCTCACTTCTTGTCCCACAAAATCAAGATGGCAAAAGCAATAAAGCCCAATTCAGAACAATATTCTACAATGGGTGACATCACAATCGGTATCCCATCTGTAACCAATGCGCTCATTATTGGTAGAATACTGAAACTTTGAAGAGTCTTTCCAGGGCTTAAAATGGAAGAATTATGATCAATAAATTTCAATGGAATCTGTAATCAGAGGATTGGCTCGAGGTGACAAAGAATCTGTCATCGAGAATATGTCCATATATCGCTGCCCTTTCAGGGGGGCAGCTTAGAGTTATAGTCATAGTTATAAGTGGGTTCTGGTCTCACAGTTTACAGGTTTGATTCCTGTGTCTCATTAGGCTGTTGGGACACTACTGGGAATCTCTTCAGCCGAAAGGCAAATGAAAGACTTCGTTTTGAATATTCTCACAGTTTAGCTTAACTGTCTGGCTGAAATCAATCACGGCTGATCGCGAATCAAAAGGAAGATTATCTGCCTTGTAAAGACGGATTTCAGTTTGAGGAGTTTTAATTTAGAGCTCTTACACGGATTACACAGCAGCAGAAGAGGGACACAATAATCACCGGAGGATTTGTAGCATCTGAAATATTTAGCAGAGAGGCAGATACAAGAGCATGAAACTTAAAAGTGCTTAAGTGAATTAGGGAGAGGCTTAGAATACAGAGCACAGAGCTCCAGGAATGTAACAGTAAAATAATGAACTTAGTTTGTCTATGTGTGTGTGTGAGATGACCGAAATGTTGATGATCATACAAACATTAAATTACAACACTGCAACTACATTTCAGGATTATGCATGCCAGTGTAGTAAAGGTGCCTTTATATGAGGAGTGATGGCCTTCATTGACATTATATATTCCCCTAACCTAAAACTAAAAGCGAAAAACAGCAGTCAGGTGTTAAACCTAAACAGCCGATTGAAAGCTAATGATCCCAACCCCTTCCATTCTAAAAATATCACTTTTAAGATAGATAGATATGTATCCACTTCCCAGACAATGCCCTCTTGTTCTAAATATATTCACTTTATCATGACGTCATTAACATTTTGCTGTACAAATGTCATGAAAAGTCATGGAGGAAAAAAGTGAAGGCACCTTGACTCTGGCTAAAAGAGATGTTCTCCAGAAATTGTGAAACAATATCTTTCTTGTGAGAGATGTCTCTCTCATGTATGTCTATTTTTTTTAATTAAAAGATGTCCTAGCTTTCAAAAAAAAAAAATCCTAATAATGTCCCTTCTCCTATAAACATCTACAGATTGCTGGAGAAACATCTTGACTGGAACTCAGTGTATATAAACATCCTCATAAATGTTTCCAGAACTTTCAAGGTCTAAAACTCTGTCTGTCCAACTATAAGAACACACATACGGTGACATCTGCAAACATGCACACCCACACGCACAAACACAAATGAATCTCCTCATATTAAAAAAAACAAACTCCACCATGAACACACACACACACTCTCCCAGTGGAGGCACCCAGCTGCATCTATTATGGTCTGGCAGGTTGCCTGGGAAACCTTTTAAGCCTAACAGGTTGTGATTAGATGCAGCCGAACAGCCAGTCTGCCCGCAGTGATAAAGCACCACTTTCTCCTGCTCTGGCAGTCAGGCGGCAGGCGTCCTGGTCACTGAGAGAAACCTGTAACTGACAGGTCACAGGTCTGATCCCTTCAGCGAGTGATCATTAAAATCTGTGTGATCAAAAGCGACTCAACACACATACAACCTGAAACATTTTGAAAACACTCACAAATCCCTGTGTTGGAAGATTTTGAGTTATGGCTTGGATGTAATAGTCATCTCTGTGTGTGTGTGTGTGTGTGTGTGTGTGTGTGTGTGCGTGTGCGTGTGCGTGTGTTTGTGTGTGGGTGGGTGTAGGTGGAGACGGTGTGGTCGGCTCTGTGGCTCTGAGGATCGTCATGGGCAGCTGGTGGCTCTTCACGCTCATTGTGTGTTCATCATACACCGCCAACCTGGCAGCGTACCTCACCGTGTCACGCATGGACCATGCTATACGGTAAGGATCACACACACACACACACACACACACACACGAAAAGTTCACTGTGGGGCAGGAACAACTGTGCCTGCAGCTACAATGCATGTAAACAAATATAAATACATGATTGAGATATCCGCTGAGGTCAATGTCTCTTAATCAATTGAGAAATACATAAAAATTACTTTTGTCATTGTCAAAACCTCCCATCCTATGTTCGCTCTTAATTTCCTTTATAACCAGAGATCCTTCTGCACACCTCTGGTATAAATCTCAATATTTTGTGATATTAACATTCACTGATGAGAACTTAATAATAACCCTAACACTTCTTAATAAGTCTTACATGTAATATTACAAATAACGGGCCTCAAAATGTATTATATTATCTTAATAAAACAGTTTGCATAAACATTTGGATCACTAAACTAAAATATGCACACACACACACACACAGCTGAGTGTGTTGAGGCTGGCATCAAGACGATCAGACAAAAAATTGCTAGCAAACATTTCCTTGAAGTCGTTCTGTGAAACTCAGTCATCATCACTTCAACCGAAGGTAATTTGGTCTTTATGGTCTCTGAGGTCACTAAGCACTAAAGGACAGCAGAGAGGATACAAACACAGTAAAGTTTATGGTGTTAAGGTTTTTAGAGACCCCCGCTGTGGGCAGCGCTGCCCCTGCTCCAGGATGAGGTGATATTTCTATAGGTGAGAGTAGACCATCCTGGTGCTTTGGCCTTGTGTCTTCCCCAAAGGTCCAAAAAAAGGTACCACATATAGGAAGGTTTAAGCTATGAACAGTTTGGTTTTAGTTCAACATATAGAAAATAAGGAGTTCCTGCTTTGTGCTTCAAATCAGCCTTGACTTTTTCCACGTAACCAAAAATACAGATGCATTCAGAAATTTTGCAAAAAGTTAATTGAAAATGTGTTAAAAAAAAAAAAAGTTCTATAAAATTATAGTTGCTATTGCAAGTTAGTAACTTACATTATAATATCTGGAAGATGAGTTTTGCAGCGGCCACAGCTTTTAGCAAAAACATGGGCACAGAATCAACTAACAAACATGTTTAGGACAAGTAAAACATGCATGAATCATTCATTAGTAGAAGAAATATTGCAGCAATGACTCGTCTTATAAGCTAAATCAACGCCGTGAAACGGGGAGAGAAAAGCGGCAAATCCTGCCTAATTGAACCAACCCAGGAGTGGATGATGTGAAGTAGCTGAAGAGGAGCTGATCTTGTTATACATTTAGAGGGTCAATAGATTAGCTAAAAAAGATCTCAGCTTGGATATGTCTCTATAGAAATGACACCACAGCTTCTGAGTTCAAGTATTTAATGCAACTGAAAAAAAAAGAAGAAGCAGAAAGTCTGTTGCATAAACGCTCTGCTCTGGATCTTTAACATTTAACCCTTCTCTTGTTACTGGAGAACACACTGACCTTTACTCTTGTTTTATCTGAAGCGGTGGAGTATTTTGCAGCTCTGCGAGTATACAGGGAAAAGTGTTCAAAAGTTCAGACGTGATTTATATATTATACAGCTTCTTTCATTGGAAGAAGTAGAAGTAGTAGAAGATTCTTCAGTTAAATAAATGTACTCATGCATTACAAAACGTTACTGAAGGAAACGTATCAGGTGTCTTAGGTTGTGCTGATTTTAAACCAATCAGAGTGTATCACATACTGCTATTTAGACAGCAGCACTCCTCTTCGTTAAAGGACAGGTCTTTAGTCGGTGGACCCTCTGCCTCCAGTGTCTCCTCATACCCTGTCCCACCAACAACTCCATTTGACTACATATGAGCAAAGGCACCAATATTTAACTGAGGTGGAGGACTACAGAGCATCCCTGGGTGTGTAATAGATGCGTATGCATCACTGTCCGCACTTTGAGTCGGAAAAATTGTCATTCAGATGAATAGCAGATGAGATGCATGATATAATACATATACAATCATACGTATCATTTATAAAGAAAGTATCAATTACATTACCTGCCGTTTTTTGAGAGAGCAGTGTACCAACAACCACACCTTTTTTAAGACCAGCACTCCCATTGGCACATTTACTATTTACACAATGTGGGTCCCTTGGTGTGGCAAATGACAACTGAGATTTCCACTTTAACCCAGAGTTAAGACAGAGCCCAAAAAGTTAACTTCTAGCACGTTTACTTTTGTAACAACGCAAAGAGGCAATTGAAGTGTTGATGCTTTCAAAAATGACCGGCCTGTCCTTTGCTGATGAGACAGTTTCAGAGCAAACAGGAAGCAGGAATGAAGAGGAGGCAGTGTTATCATAATATGCAGTAGAATATGAGCTACAAAAGCCAAAATATCCTTCTTTTTTTATACTTCATTTTGTTGTTTTTGTTTCCAGTGAAATCGAACCACAGGCAGGTCATTTTCACAGCTTCATAGAGCCAGGTGCAAACAGCTGCACTGTTAACATATAGCTTATACCCTGTCACATCTGAACTTGCTGCTAATGGCTGTCAACAGTTCAGTTCAGCTCAGAAGTTAATGTTTCTACATGGAGAAGAAACCATCGGATACATATAGCTTTAAATAGACATGCTGTGACTGTAGGTGTCTGAAATGCTGTAATAAATGCATCGTATAGGCTACACATTTTCCTACAATTTCATCTTCATGCTTTGCCTGTAACACAGCACTCAGCAGGAGGTTAATGTAAAAACACACAATCGGTAGAAGCATCCATCCACTTTAAGTGATTCAGTTGTGCACAACAGGGAACTGTTGGAAACCCTTGCTAGACAGCAGCTTACATCACAGTGAACCTTCTGAACCTGCCTGCAATTTAATGTTCCAGTCATGCAGGACAAAAACACCAGCTAATTTAGACAAAAAGCCATACGCTCATGAAGTAACAACCTGCAAAACAAGAAAAATGTATCAAGGTTTTTAGAAAAAAGCTTTACCTGCCGTCTGTCTCTCTATGTGTCGAACTGTTTGCATTATTGAACGGATTTAATCACTGTTTATGAAGGATACGCAGATCGATCCTCACTTCACTTTCTTTTTAAGTGTGCAGAGATCAGGAATATATGCAGTTTATCTAGTCACTGCAGCTCTCCACACTATCTCAAATCCAACTTATTGACCGGAGATGTTTTATTAAACAGCTATGTGCTGGAGGGTGATCTGACGAGTTCCTGAGATGCAACGTTACTTACATTGACATTTAGCAACTGACACATTAGGTTTTCCATCCATTATGGTTCAGTTTTCATCTGAAAATGTTTCGCGACCTAAGCTGTTATGAATAAAAATGTATTTACTGTTGTATCTGTTTTGAAGGACAAGGATTTTAATGAAGTTTTATGAAAAAGCATTTCATTCTGTTCAGTCGTATGCTAAATAAGAGTCCAAAAGCACAATATGGCGTAATGCACTTTCCATATCGAGTGTATTCTGGGACTTTGTTATACATTTACACAATGTTGTGGGAAATTACACATCAGAAAATTGATTTGGGAGCTGAGACATTTTATTTGACTTCTTTGTGTTCAATTCCAAAAACACTGGATGATTCCCATATCCAACTAGTATCATTCAGGAGTCATCAATATATTTCTTAAAGCCCTATTTTTGTTGTTGTTGTAATGAGTAAAGCTTTTTTTAAGAAGCTGACTTGATTTTAATTACATTAAAATATCAATCTGTATTATATAGAGATGGTATTAGTATAATAGGTCAACATCACCAAGATCCAAGCTTTAGACCTCAGTATGAAAAGCTGAAGTTAGTGACTTTGAAATGTGTTTGTGATGCTGGATGCTGGATGAAAGCTGTTTGGGTTTTTTTCTTTCCTAAAAACAAAAGTGACAAGTGAAAAGTGGTGGGGGAAATTTTTTAAATATCTGCAGAAACACCAAAAAGAAGCATGCTGAAACTTTGATGGATAGCATCCTCAGTTCTGTATTGAATGTCTTTGTTACCCCATGTTAGATCACAGTATCAGAGTAACGTGAACTTTGATCTGAGGTGTATTTATCACTCCAAGTGTTTGAATCTGAGGTGATGTCAACAGTTCTTTTGCCTTCCAGCCAATATTTGAGCCTAAAGATAAAAAAATTAGCATGTTGTTTTCCACCGTGATTGTTGTGTGTTTCACAAGATTGGTACAATATCAATCAACAATATCAAATTCTGAACTGATTCTATTTATCTTGTGATTCAACCATCACTATGTGTGTGTGTGTGTGTTGTTGGCTGATTTACATGAAGCTCTGCTTAGATTTCATGTTCAAAGACCCAAAGAGACACAAAAAGGCATCTGAGGTGGTTTGTTTACACCAACTCCATTTAAATTTTCATTTCACCTGGCAGATGCTCACATACACAGAATGTATGTGAACGCTGCTCAGCATTCATGATTCAGTCAGCATGTGAAGGTGAACGCCAATCAGATCATCTCAGTGATTAGCGGATAGGAAGTAGGAATTCTTTTGAGGGTTTTACCGTTTTCATGTTAACAGTAATTTGCTTTTTTGGCACCTTTTCTTACAACCCTGTTGTCTTGCCAAACATCAAATGTCTGATCATCAAGGCCTTTTTTTTTTGTCTGTTCATATTTCAGATTCATCATTGTTAATAAACATTACAGAGAGCACTGAAGGTAATCTCGTGGCTTTAAAGTTTTTGCCTTGGGACTGAACCAAAGTTGTACTTCATTTTCTGTCCATGCATCTTGGTCTGGACAATAACAGGACAATGCTAAACTATTCAGGTAGAGAAACAATAACAGACTCTGATGCTTTGCATTCAATCTCATCATGCAGACAAGGAATTTCGGAGGAAACAACACAACTAAGAAAGATTTTTCCATCACACAACATTACATCTCTGAAACACAAATCTACCTCCTCACTTCCATGCAAATATCCTGCATGTACATAAATGTGTGTAAGTAGCTAAATGTGGCTGTTTCATACACATATACTGCTCCTAAATCACTAAATACACTAACAAAGATTTGCCTTTTACACTCATAATTGAATGAGAAGTTTAATGAAAATACCACTTGACATTACAGCTACAATATAGTCTATAAATGCCCCATGTTATTTTTTGGATAAAGCCAACCTGTTGTTTTAATCATTTAGATTTTGCTCTAGTTGATCTTCCCCTTTATTAAGACACATATTGATTTCCGCATTGATAGATTTTTTTTCCTGATTTTAAGACGCACCGATTTTTCGTGCACCGATCTTGCAACAGAATACACAGACAGGGAGACAGGTTCTAAAACTATGAGCTCAGACAGTGAGGTGACACAGGAGACTTTTGACAGCAGCAGATGTGTAGTTTTGTTGTTCATTTGTTTGTTTCATTTTTTTCCTGGTGAGACCTTACTGTCCATTGCTGTATTTGAACCAGCAAAGGGGGCAGTTGCTCACTTGAATTTTTTATACCCATCGCTCCTCTGCACTCTGTAAAAAAATCCGGACTTTTGGCTCCATGCTGCAGCAGCAGACACACTGCCTGATTTTAAAGCCAGAGTCATGTCTTTCAATGTGTCATCTGACTAGAAAAATAAAGCACTCTTCATAGGCTAGAATGCTCAGACAAAAATGCAGGCACATCATCTTGTTTTTTGTCTATTTATCTTGATTAAAGAAACATATCTGTCGTTAACCATCTAAAGGGACAATAACAGGAACTTTATATCCATGCAGTAAGACTTTATCTCCGTTTGAGACTCAAATCCAAGCTGACCTTTTCATCAACAAACTCCTGGCACTTTCCTCCATGAAGGGCGATCCATTCAAGAGTAAATGCTAAGTACAAGGCTTTGCTTTTATAGACATGCACTGAATCCTGAAGTGCAAATTTGCATATGGTGCAGACTTCTTTAAAGCCCCACAGACAGCGGAGAATCATCTTCCTTACTGACTACCATCTATTCTGGCTGCTGCTGCTTTTCCCCGTGTGAGACTTTACTACAACATAAGACACAGAGAAAGATGAATGAAAAATGTTCTGGACTGCAGCGGAGCTCCTTTCCTCCTGAAAGACTGGTACTGTCTTTAACATGAAAAAGGAAGGTTTATGAATATATGTGACACTAAAGACACTAAAATTTAAATGTAAAAATGTCAATTGAAAAAATTCATGATAAAAACAATTGTGTCTTCCAGTGAGTCATTAATGCACACAATTATTAAATTGTGATACAGTTAATTTGCCCACCTACAGCACAAAAAAAGTACTTGGGCAAATTCTTTACAAATTTACAACAAATTCTACTTACTTATTTTGCTTCCTGTCAACTCAGCCTCGCTGATGGGCTGTACTTAGAAAAAAATTGTTTTTAAACATGTACTTTACATCACCGCTTTTGTGCAACCTGATGCCTTTCCAGCTCTTGTGATTCCTCTTTTTGCTCAGTTTATTTCAAAGTGTAGTATTTATTCTCAAGTGGCTCCACATAACAGCAGGCGTAGAGCGACTGTCGAGACTGTAAAATACAGGAGCATTTTTTTTTCTTCAGAATAAAGGTAACTAGTTCATGGAATAATTCCTCCTTTCAAGTCTATAAATAAATGCAATTTTTCAGTTAAGCTTCTGCTGAGGTTTTCACAAAGAATCGGACAAACGTTTATCACAAATTTAAAAAATAGGGAATCGAAACTGATAACCAGAAAGGCAGGCAAATTAAATGGAACCAATGTTCATTTAAAAAAATAAAATAAAAATCATGTACAATAAAAGATACAAACAAATCATGTTAATGTGCGCCTGCAGACATATATGAATTGAATTCCAAATAAATAAAAAGTACGGCTGTTTAATGATGTGTATTGAATAATTATGTTGAATTGTACTTTTACCCTCGAGAGACACAAAGCCGCTCTGAAGAGTTTATCCATACATCTAAATTCAGCAAAATGCAATTAGACTTCATCTCTAACCTCCACAAGCGCTGCAATTATATAATTAAACCCCAGCGTTATTAACGTTTCAGTCAACATTGTCCTGACAGCAGCCTGACTGTGTTCATTTTCACGTAGTCACAACAAGACAGTCAGGAATTAATGTGAACATTAAGAGAAAATTCAATTCCAGCACAATAAACACAAATCATTGTGTGACTCAGCCACTCCCCATGGCTGACACTTTACACTTAAAGCTGTAGAGAACACAACTTCAATGCGTTTAATTTCTTAATGCAGCTTTGATTAAGATTTCATGGTTGAGAATGGCCTCATTAAATGGCGTATGAATTACACGCCGTTGTCGTCATTTATTTTGCATGTTATCAGAACACATTTTTTTTTGCATTTTGCGTGTCATTTAACACTCATCACATTAGGGATTTGTCGTGTTATGTTAAGCATGAATGTTACTGAGGGAAGAAAAAAACTAGTTAATAAAGTCTAAAGAGCAAATAAGTCCACACATGGAAGAGGCTGAGGTGGAAGGTGCTTCAAACAAATGCGGGAGATCAGCGTTCATGTCAATATGAAACTGAAAGTCAACATTGAACTATTTTAATTTGCTGTGTTGCCTCATAATCAAACTGTAACTTTGGACCATATAAAACAAGAAAGGTCATATAATGAAAGTCCCTCAACTGTATTCTTTCCTCCATGCATGAAATGCAAATGTGAAGCTTAATGCAAATGGTAAGCAGAAAGAAAACAACATTTAAAGCCCACAAAAAATCGTTTTAAAAACTTAAAAATGTTTTTTTAAATGTGGAATATTCATAATGAATGTAACCACACCCAACAGTAATACCACAATGTGCTGACACACCCTGTAGTACAGTTCTACAGCAAGGTGAAAGGTAGAGGTCAGTATATATACTTTCAGCTGCATTAAATTGCTCTTTAGAGTTCTTTTTTTTTTTTGAGTAGCCATTCACTGGAACTACCTGACGTGTTCAACCAGTGTGTGCCCAAACAGTGTGTGCCCAAACAGTAGGAACATCTGCTGCATTAATGCATTGTGGTCCCATCTGTCATTGTAATATATTGCTACGTAGCATTAGTGAATATGAAGACATTAACTTGCTAAGCAATGAACTACATGTTCTGTCACTCCTGATTTATCTGCTCTCTGGTGCTCAAAAGATCATTTATGGTGTCAAATCCTGCTTCAGAAAGTTTAGGGTTATATCTGGTGATTGTGTCACTTCCCTATGACTGCATTGGTACTTTGATTGTTATTTCAAAGCACTGTTTCACTTTTTGGCACTTTCTTTTCTTGATCTTTTTAGGAACTGATTATGTAAATGCATCCAATGGCATTCCAAAACAGTTCTTAAAATGTTTCACGTCAACTTTTTCACAACCCCTAAAAGTTAGACCCCATTTGGAAGGATTTTAAGGGTTGTGCTTTTGATTTTTTTTTATCACAGTGTATGAAACTCATGCACACCATATGCATCTATTTCAGACCAAATAATGCCAGAAAAAAGAGACAGTGACAGCCTTGGGTTTCACTTTATCCCCCTACATAGCAAACGTCTTCTTTCTTGGACTGCACATAAGAAAAAATATAGGCATGTTTCAGTTTTGCACATTGTCAACATATTTTTTTTTTAAACCTTAGTTTTTCTTATATAAATATGTCAAGTACTGGGTTTGAATTATCCGGACAGTGATACAACACAATACTTCCATCTGGTGTCGTTGTTGTTTCAATTCATTGATGTTTCATAGCATTACTTTACATGCAGGCTTGTTGCAGTTTTGAAATGGACTTTTATCATTTAGGAATGGACATCAAATGAATCTTTTTCATTTCATCTTTAGTTTATCTGAAGATGAATATCATGCCTGCTGTTTCTGTTATGGAATTCTAAAGCTGTCGTTGTTATTTCTAAAAAAAAAATAAAATAAAAAAATTTTAAAAAAACTTTTAAGTTGTTCAACCATCTCTAGGCAGTGGGAAAAACCAATCAGTCTGCCTGGTGAGTGTAGCTGATTAAAAGACTTTGAGCTTCAACAGTCTCTAAAAAAATTTGGTTTTTTTCACAACATGCACTGACTTTAAATCAGTTTACTGTCATGTCTGGGCTTTGAAGAGAAGAAGCTGTGAAGAAGCAGTGTACACACAGAATCATAATCAGATCTCTACAGGGAGTGAAGTTTTCAACTTGAACTGAACTCACATTTGATCCTTCGGTGCCAGAACACAGATGACACACCTGTAATCTGTTAGAGATCTGAGCGTGTAAATAGGCGAAGAAGCCAATAAACGAAGGACAGCAGCTCATCACACTGTGTATCTTTCAGATCCTTCCAGGACTTGGCGCGGCAGATTGATGTGGACTACGGCACGGTGAGGGACTCGGCGGTGTACGACTACTTCAGAAACAAAGGCACCAACCCTCTGGAGCAGGACAGCACCTACACAGAGCTGTGGAGGACAATCAGCAAAAACAACGGCATGGAGTATTCTGTGTCCAGCCCATCCGAGGGCATACGCAAAGTAAGTATTTTCAGAGGGTTAACCTACATTTGGGACTCAAACTAGTATTTGTGGTACTAGTAAGTTGTATGAGATTGCATCAAAAGAAACTGCTGTGTGTGTTTCTATGGTAAATAATCAGTGACCCGGGACAGTATGGCTTATTGAAGTGTTTTTATTTAGTTATTACTCTATTAGTTTTTGGACAATCATGGAGCTCTAGAGCTTAGAGGAAGACAATGTAAGAGTCGTTGATACACTGATACATGTTACTTGATACATTCATTGTTAATTTATGTCTTTTCATAGTGTTCATCGACAGAAAAAAAAGAAATTAAAGTCTTGAGTATCGTGCTGATGGGGTTTTTAAAAAAAACATGCATGAACCAGCTGAAGGGTTAATGTTAGTTCAATCAGGAGAGACTAGTGGCTGAAGTAAATAAGAATATTTATTACAACAAATTATATGTGATAATTAGTCTGTAAGGAAGTCTTTGATCCGCCCCTTGGAGTCCAGACACTGGTGGTGGTGGCCGATGACCCTGTTGAAGCTGATGAATCATGAAGTTGGACTCGGCGGTGATGGGGAGGTGGAGGGTGCGCACAACAGCAGCAGGAAAGAACTAGAGGAACAGAGAGAGTCGCATTTAAAAAGACAGCAGCAACATGATTGGCTGACAATGAAGGTGTGTCGTCGTGCTATTGGATAGATGTGACCGTCTGATGAGAACAGCTGATAACAATTGACGACCCTGGACTGTGATAGAAGGAAAATAAGACGGAACAGCATGAGAAATAAAGTATAGCCCATGAGCAAAGGTTTAGTTTTCCAGACTGAGCTTACACTAGAGCTTCATTTGATTGTAAAATCTGAATAAAACCATGAATGTGGAACATCGATAAACATTACTTCAATTAAAATCTAGAAATCTAGTTGACTAAAAGCATTGCTGTTGTTAATATGTCTAAAACTAAAAGTCAGTGGAGCGACAATAGGAAAACAAATCTACATCACGAAAAAAAAAAACAGGCTGTGACCTGCAGTAACTGTTTACTGCTGTATCACCCCCCCTCCCCCCACACACACTCACATTTTCTTCCACGCTACCTACGTTTTTGAGATTCTGTTTCTGTTGTGACTTAAGCGAATTAATGCAGCAGTCGATCAAGATGTGAAGTTTTTTCACGTGCTGTGTGTAGAACTTACAGCACTCATAGGTTTCCTCAGGTTATTGTGTGTATATACGACACACCAGCATTATGCTGTATTATTAGTTCTTATAAAAACAACACACACACACACACACACACATTCTCTTCCTGTTTTACTCACAGCAACAACACTTCTGTTTACCCATTACTTAATTGCACCAGCAGTTCCACGATACACCAATTAGTTAGGCGGTGTCGCGGTGCATGTGTGTCTGTGTGAAAACACACGTCCTGTTTTTTGCCGTTGTACATTATTATGCTCATAGATCTCCCAAAAATCCGATGACAAATTAACTTCGGGGACAAATCGGCTTTGAGCGCATCCATTATTCAGCCATTTATATGATAAACAGCCCCCACCCTTTTTCTTTAACGTTTTCTCCCCGCAGTAACCCCAAATGTTTATGCACACACACATTAAATCAGTTTCATTGCCATTGTCGAATGCTTTTCCAATACAGAGCTGCTCGGCTGCCCCCCAGTCCTCCCGCATGCTGGTAGAGAGAAACACACTTGCATGCAAACCAGTGAATCCATTCCCTCTGGCTGCAGTGAAAGGACACACTCACTGTTGCTGGTTCATTTCATCTTCATCACTGAGAACAGATGTGGTGCAAATAAGCCCTCAGAAAGCAGCTTCTTCCTCATTAACCGAACACTGTAACTACACCAAGCCTGTTACACTGTTCGGTATTGACTTTAGAGAGAGACTCATGCTGCAGTGTTTTCTGCACCAAAATGTGAAAACTGAACTGGATGCCCAGTGCAAGAACAAGCCCATCACCAGACAAAAATCTTACCTGCCTATACATTCAGTGACAAAGTTTATAAAGTTCTCCCTTTCAGCAGCATCTGCTCACAATAACCAGGTGTGGCTCTAAGAGTTCAGTTTTAAATGGGCCAAGATAATTTCAGCCGGGCTTTTTAATTGCAAATGTTATTGTTCCCCTTCCTGTAATATGCAACCTTAGCATCTACTTTACTATGACACTTTTTATATCTAACTTTAAAACTATCAGTTCTTAACCATGTTACTATGGCACACACTCAAGTAATCATGTTTTTTTTGTTGTTGTTGTTGGTTGTGTGGACGAATTAATGCATTCATTTAGAACGCTGACATTTTTTTTCTAATTAAGGTAATGCCATTTTGTTTGAATGATTTGGTTGGATTATTATTTTTTTAAGATGATTTCGGAGAGAGAAAAAGATCGACTGCTGGGTGAACTATATAGATTGTCTCAATAGAAACGTCTTGTATGATTTACAGCGAGACATCAGGTCAGACAGGAATTTGCAGCTCTTCCTCCCGTCTTCCCTACATTGTTACCTAGGATCTTTAAATTAAAAATCCCAATAGAAAATGCATTTACAGCTATATAGTTACAATGACTGAAAATTCATTCTAACCAATGATACACACATTCTGCATGGATGGAAACTGACTGGCAACTCTATTTTAATATATTTTAAATCAATTCCTGTCATGCCATAACATTTTTCTTTTTATCTAGCTGAGGTTTACAATATCAGATAGATTTTTCTAGTGGTTTCAAACCATCCTCTCCAGAATGTCAACATGCAAACTCATAGTCGCTACAAGACATGCCTACTGCATGATGCATTCTGCATAGGCCTTGGTCCAAAGTAAAATGGCCCATTGTAATTGGTCCAGACTTCACACATGATTGTAGGTTAATAAATGTATAACCATATTATATATTTAAGTGTTCATTTTGATCATTAAAAATAAAAAGTAAACATATGTTTCCTTCTAGTCATTTAGGATAGGCCAGTCACACAAGTGGGCGGTTCCAGGCCCACCTACAACACGATGCCTGAACCATTGTTGTGGTTACGTTTTTGTGATAATTGTAATCTTCCTGTAAGCTCAACTACCAACTCAACCTCCACATACCTCACAAAGAGAACACTGTCACTTTCATTATGAGGAAATTACGTAGATAAAAAGGTGCATCTCCAATATCCTATATCATGATTTAAAAGATAATTACAGTTTATTACAATGTGGTCCTTGTAATTATTTTTCTTCATCCATTCATTTCTGTCATTATAAAAAACATTTTACTCACAGGTATAGTAGCTGAGATTTGTGAACATTAAGTCAATACTGTCTGGTCAGGATCATGAGCAGACATCAGAAACAAACCAAGCCTCTGTCTGAGACATTGATCACAGATAGTACACGCTGTAGTTGTGCTCACAGCTTTCCTGCAGCAGGAAAGGATTATTATTGACATTTCTGCTGCGCCCATCTTCAGTTTGACTTCCAGTTGAGATGCCTTAAAATAATCTGGAGAAAACCTGTAAACACTTCTTTTTAGTGACGTCACCGTGGACCCAGGTCTCAGATATGAACTTCACCTGTACATTTAAATCTCTATGGGCTAGCATTTCTTTCAAATGTGCCACACACATGTTAAATTCTTGAAATTCACCACACAGAATCATCATAAATACACTGCATCGGAGGACTCCTTGTGTCATTTTATACCCATATTATTTGTTTTAAGTGATGCAAACTCAACAAACCAGAGAGGAGGTCTTGTTATATTAGTGATATCTCTTCTTATTAGCGGCATATCATGTAACTTAGCATCTCCACACTGATTGCTAACATTGCACAACATTTTCCCCTAGGGTTACCTTGGGAAAAAAAGAAAGAAAAAAAAACTACTTACATGATAAGAGGTAAACATAGAGACCCCAGCAGCTACAAGCAATCAGTGCATCAAAGAGACGTGACGTGGTAATTAGGTTGTAACAGCATGAAAGGATCTTAGGACTGAAGTCTCCCTGTTACTATAAAAGGAGGGGGAGAGAGAGAGAGAGAGGGGAGAGAGAAAGAGGTGTGCAAACACTTTGTATTCACAGACACATGAACATTTAGCAGTGACATCATACAGGTTGAAGTGAAAGCAGATGCTGCTGCTGCAGCTCTGCTGACACAGTGAAAACATCCGCACCCTCATCCACTTACTCTCCATCCCGCCGCTGCTTTTAGATTCGTGTTATTGTCACCTCCTCACCCAGCAGAGAGGAGGACACGCTTCCTCTGCATATCAATCAAAGTGTTATAGAAAATTACACTGGCGTATAGAATTACAAGAGGAGATGTTTGACATTTTAAAGCACCTTGAACTTGTATCTGACAAACAACAATTTTATAGTCGAATTTCTATGAATTGTAGGTACAAAATGAAGGACATCTTAGTGAGGTGACGTGTTTATTAGGCCTTCCAAACGAAAGTCAGGATGGTTTGTTTGTTAGGCTGGTTCTAAACATCTCAATGGATCAATATACTGTAACCAACAGCAAATACCACAGCATTTATAATCTACTGTTAGATAAGATACAGTATGTAAATCAATCTCAAGGTGGGTATTTAAAAATGCACATAACTGAAGAACAAACATACAAACAGCACAACAAATCAACAGTGATAATGAAGTGAAGCACAGTCTTTCTTGTTTTTTTGAAAGGGTTTTACAACATTGCTATAACAGCCATTTTAAAAGTTTGTTTGTTTATATTCTCAAAATAAATGTTCAGTTCATCCATCTGTAGGTCTAACACTTTGGTCCAGTGTTAAATACCATATCTAGATAATTACCAGATGGATTCTTGTTTAGTTTAAACATTCATGACTCCTAATGACTCCGATAACTCTGATGATTCAGTTCCATCTGCTCTTCCACTGCTACTGGCATGTAAGCTGTATAGTTACAGGGGTGCACAGATAATCTCCACACTTTCATGTTACATTAGGCGTTTGCAGATCTCTGCCAAGTGTGTAAAAAAGACAATTGAAAGTCTGTACTCCCAGCTCTTGGAGCAAAACATAAGACTTTTCAGACATTAAGATCTGTGTACATACTTTCAGATTTATTTACAGATTTACAGCTTTCAATGCACTTGCAAACATTACTACAGATTTGGAGATTTGTTGTACATTTACAAATCTCATTATAGACACACACAGACACAAACATGTCCATGAAACTAAAGCAATTAATTATTTGATAGTTCAGTTCACTGAAAATCGTTGTACATTTACAAATCTCATTATAGACACACACAGAGAGAGATTCTGATTACACATTTGCAGATTGCTGTACGCATGCACACATCTCAGTAAGCATTTAGAGATTGTTCTACAGCATTTATAAATCGGATTCCACACATGGCTTGAGATACAGATGCACATGCATCTCTCTCTCTCTTTCTGAAATAATATCCCCATACTCTGACTCATCACGGAGCTCCACCAAACATTCAAAAATTCCTCTTATCCATCATGTCATTTTATGACATACCATTAAATCTAATGGCATGATTCCCATTAGCCTCAGCTATCCTCCTGTATAAATGCTAGGATGCTATAATGACAACTTCTGCTATAGTGCTAAATGTTGGTATGTCTCCATGCCACCTGGTAGCTGTAACTACTGGCATTCCAAAGGTAGCATGCTAACTAATGCTAACTATTATGAAATGCAGTGGATTTCCATAGCAATTCTGGTAAATTGAAATTAATTTGCCATTTTGGCAACAGCAGTCGATTTTCATTATTATTCATATTAAAGAGAGACAAGCAGAAAATCTGTGGCTTTAATAATCTAGAAGCAACAGGTTTGAGGGGTGTCTGTCTGAACCTTATTTGATTAAGTTGTTGCACACCAATTTTCAGTGATCTGATCAAATAATTAATTGCTTTTAGTTTCATGGACATTGATTGATTTACATGTCATATATGCATAGGCGGCATCACCTCACAGTTACAACTAAACAACCAGCTCCTTTTCATTGGTTTCCTGTCAGGTCAGGTCTGATCGGCATACTGCAGGAGACTAAAATTAAAGCTGACTAGCCGCTTTCAAACAAGTCCAGTGTTTCCATAGAAACGAAAACCAAGTCTTGAGAGGTGTTTTTTTTCATGGTCAGGGAGTAAGAAAATTGTCAAACAACATCCTCTAAATAAGATGTGACTGACGCCTTTTTGTGTCTCTAGGCAAAGAAGAGTCCCTACGCCTTCCTGTGGGACATGGCGGTGCTGGAATATGCTGCCCTGACAGATGACGACTGCACCATCACTGTGTCAGGAAACAGCATGAGCAGCAAAGGCTACGGCATCGCCATGCAGCACGGCAGCCCCTACAGAGACCTCTTCTCACAGAAGTAAGTGACTCCACATTAAGACTGTTCTCATTTCCAGGATGTTTGTCAAACCGCTCGCTGTACCGCTTAGTATCAGTATGAGACACATTCCAGTCTAAACCCATACAATATGTTAATCAGGAGAGACTAGTGGTTGAAGTAAATAAGAATGATTATTACATCAAACGATATGATAATTAGTATGCTGGAAAGTCTTTGGCGCTTAGACTCTTCAGGGAGATTGAGACTGAAGGGCATCTGTCCTGAGCAGCACCAAGATATATATATATATATATATATATATATATATCTGCCCCTTTGAGTCCAGACACTGGTGGTGGTGGCTGATGACCCTGTTGAAGCTGATGAATGATGGAGTTGGTGAATCTATGAAGACTGGACGGTAATGGAGAGGAGCAGAGGGCACAAAACAGCAGCATGAAATAACTAGAGGAACGGAGAGAGTGATATTTAAAAAGACAGCTGCAACATGATAGGCTGACAATGAAGGTGTGTCGCTGTGCTATTGGATAGATGGGACCGGCTGATGAGAACAGGATAACAACTGACGCCCCCGACTGTGATAGAAGGAAAATAGAATTGAGCATGCATGAGAGTTGCGAATGGCAACAGCATGATAAATAAAGTATAGCCCGCGTGTGCAAAGGCACATATTAAAGCTTATATGCAATGCAACTTGAATAAGTGAGTTACATAAAATTGTATTTCCTGTACAGTTGTCATGAATGGATGAATTTGCTATAGAGGCCAAAAACCTGTTTATTGTAGCAGGTTATAATCATGCTTCTTCCTCCTGTAAAGTTGAGCATTTTAATGTGGGGTTTTATGGGGATTCACTCACTTTTGGAGACAGCCTCAAGTGGCCACTGGAGGTATGCAATTTTTGGCATTTTCCCATTGGCTTCACTTTTCAGCTATACGGAGGTTGCTGCTTTGGGTAAAACACAGGACTTTCACCAAGGAGACTTCTGTTCATGACTTGTATTAACTTATATATGTAAATTATGTCACACATGTGATGTAATATACATATTTAAACACAAACCATGATCTTTTCATAAACCTAGCCAAGTAGGTTTGGTTCTTACAGTAAGCCAAGCATTAGGGAGACCTTCTGGCTGTCTCATACACACTTCAGGGTACATTGTGAGTCTGACAAACTGTCACCACTTAACAACCTTGAAATGAGAATGGGTTGGAATGGTTTATTGTCTGGTGGTTTGTCTAGTGTTTCAGCTGTAATGGCAATCAGGGGAAGAAAATGTTAATGCAGATAAAGTGTCACAGTTCTACTGCTTTGGATGAAAGGTTTGTGTTTCTATCAGCTGGCTTTATTGTTCAGTCAAACAAAGCCTGACAGAGAGTTAATGATCAATCTCAGAGGCTTTGGGGAGGTTGATTCTCTTTGTTGATGTTAAGTCTTCATTATCAGCGTCTAAATCCTTGGATGTGAGTGAGAAGTCTTAGAGAAGAAACTGTCTAAGGCAATTACAACAGACTGGTTTTAAATCAAAGGACACTTAGACCACCGGATGAAAAGTGTCACACTGACTTATTTCAATCTCGAAGGAGCAGTGCAGGTGTTTGACACTTGTGGGTGTTAAAAAAGGTGTTCAGTATGAGCTGAGAAACACCTCCTGCAGGCAGATTTTAGCCTGCATGAAATTGATAACACCTCGTGACGAAAAAGTCAAATAAGCTTAGAAGAAACAAGCTCATATTAAGCGGTGCTATTGTGAAACGAAAGGGATTATTCATGGTGCGATGTACAAACAGAGCTAATTTAACTTATTTGATTTTGCAGATGTCTCAGCAGAGGCTGGCATTTTTTTTTGTAAATTCAATTATCTACTTGAGTCTGAGTGTAAGATGAAATCACTGAGCTGCAGACTGAAACCTCCTCTCCGCTCTCTTTCCAAAGTCAAATTGATCCCAGTGCGAGTTTCAAAACTGCGAAGATCATTTGGTGCATCTCCACATTATTACATCATGAATTAACAGTGTGAGGAGTCACATAAGCTCCCAGAAATCGCAGAACTTTCTCATGCATCTCTTATTGATTGGCTCCCAGAAATCCGACACTATAAGTTAGTGTTAAAAAGAAACATGGGTTGACAAACTTACACTGTTAAACACAGAAAACTCCAAAGAGTGTTATAATACTGAGTCAGGGGTCTAATAACTAGGATTCTGCATGTTACAGCAGTGTCCATAACAGTACAGTAATGCAATAGAAGTTCTTTTGTTGAACACTCGGGTTCAAATGTATCTGATTTTAGAACTATGCTTTACAAGAAGGGATATTCAAAGGAGCAAAGCAGTATTTGCTAAAAGATAGCTGCCATATAAGTTGATTTCACTCAGGTAACCACTTTCATGTGGATACAGGAGAAGATGGTTAAAATATATGTGAGCCCAAAATACACGAACAAAATAAAGAATAATAATAATATTTGAGATTGCTGTCTTGACCCCAATAACATGGAAGTGAACTTTATTTTATGGTGATCACAGCATTGGATGAAATGACATTTCATCAATTTCCCAGAGTCACGGTAAAACCTACTGCAATGAAGAGAAACGTGGGTTTTATTTGATTTGATGTTGTTACGACCCCCAGGAAAGTTCTATCTTTACCCGAAAAGGAGGACCAACATACAACGAGTGTCAGGCTAAGCCAAAAAGGAAATTCATAAATGCATTCAACAAAACATGAGTTAACTACACAGTCATGCAACCTAAATAATCAAAACCAAACAATATAGGGAACTAAAACAAACAGGGCTGATGGGCCGGCCAAAAAGAACAGATAGGGCAGTCGGACTGGGCTTTAACCCTCTACCCTAACTAAGACAAAACATTCTTACCTAACAGGAATTAAAAATGCGAAAATTGGACTACCGGACCCATCAGAAAATTACAAAATAAATTATAACTACTTGTAGTCAGCTGACTGACTGCAGCTTCCCAGGCCAGGAGGTGGAAGAGAAACAGGGAGGCAGGATTTTTATTGGCTGTTCCCTCCATCAGTGCAAATCAACCACACCTTAAAAAAAGAGAGAACACAGGACAATGAGACATGATGTAAGCATCCTCTAACCAATAGGGAGGAGCATGTGATGATGTTCATATTTGTTGAATTAGGTGATTGTAAGTTTTATTATTTACAAGTTTCTTCCTTTACGAACTCCATTCACATCCATAGTATCTGGATGATGGTATTTTTGGAAATAAACTTATTGGCTCTCTTCCCATAAGGCACCAAAATGCTGTACTATTCCTTTAAAGCTGCACCTGACATATCTTCAGTCGCAGTGGGTGCCGGTCACAGGAAACCTTCTTTTTTTTAAGAATTTCATTTTGGAAAAATGGCCTAGTGAGTGTCAGAGAAATATCATTTTCTTGGGAATTTCTCAGCTGGCTCTCTCTTCATGTGTTACATGTCTCGGCAGGAGTCCGCACCTGGCCTCCGAGGTGTAAAGTGTTCCTTGATTTGGTGTACTGGAATGAAAAGCAGTAGGGCTCACAAGCCTGAGAAGCTGCTCTGAACTGACTGCATGAAGTTATGAGATGGGCAGCTATTATACAACAGCTCCCAGCTGGAGACCTGACTTTGATGTTGGCCGCTAAGGATCACCAGCTCCCGAGCGCACACACTGCTGTGTGGAAGAAAACCACAAACAGTGATTGTGAGGTTTAAGCCCAAGAGCAGCAGCATTAATAGAGATGTTAACACAAAGCATTAGCGGCTGCACTGCTGTGCTGCGGATGCTATTACCAGAGCAGCAGGGCAGACTTCAGACCAGCTGTGCAGAGGGGAAATAGGCTCTCAGGGGATGTGTCTGTGCGCCTCGTGGCTGCGTGGGAGGGATGCCCGGGGGCCTGAACTCCACACCAAAAATGTCATTTAAGCCTCCTCCAACTGCATTTATCTGACTCCCTCCTACTGTCCCGTCAACTTCCATCTCACTCTAACTACAAGTGGACTCCTGTCCTCCCGGGCTACGTTAGGACAGCAAGCAAATCCCATTTCTCAGACCTGCACTTTAAAGCCTTGTCTGCTTTGTAAGTGAAAAGTCACTGAATCAGATGACCTGAGGGGAGGATGAGGCTGCAGCAGCAGAGGAGGCACAGAGAAACCACAACTCAAGTACATCACAGTTTGAGTTGGTTCTGTTTCTGGACGCTTCTGTTTGAAATTTAAAGGTGTATAAATACAACTTCCTCTCAGGTTTATACTGTTTTTAACATCCATATACAAAAAAAAAAGGTTAGATTTTGTTCACAGTGTCTCCGATGTGGATAATACACTTTCAAATTAAATCAAAAGTCAGCTGTAATTTTTTTATATGATGTTTCTTACACAGCCATAAAGCCCAGCAGACACTGTGGATGAACATGTCTGCTCAAAGGATCTACATGAAACAACTGTGGCAAACTCACCAAAGCCCCATCTCAGGATGTTTCAAACCACCAAGTTTTTATTTCTTCATTCAATCTGATCTGAAAAGTCTTCCTTCGCTATTTTCTGCTCTTGCAACCTCATGCAGCTCCCCTCGTGTTTCCGCGATGAGTTCATTGTTTGCCTATGGGACCTTTTCTCAATCACGGCGTCTCCATTTCCTTCCTTTCCCTCTGCACCTCACACTTCCTCTTTAATTAAGCGGTTCTGTGTTTATTTAGGGATTAATTTGTGCCACTGAATGGAGACAAAACCACTAGTTATTAACAAAGTTGTTGGCCCTGTCTGGTACAGAAGGCATGCAACGGGCGTGCTCGCAGCACAGCGCTCAGGGACGACCAAGAATAATGTGCCCGAGTGTTAAATTGAGGGCAGAGCTATTGTTCAGCGCAAAAACCATTATCTCCATGTTTCCAACCATCATTTTAATACCTAGTCCCATAACTGCTGTATTACTTCTATCCTGGCTTTCCATTTGATAATCCTGCCATTAATAACCTTTGCAGAGTTTGTTGCTTCTGCTGCTCATTTGGGCTATAAAACTATTTTGTCCTCAGGGTGTTTCGAGGCGGGGGGGTAGAAGATGGAAACTGTAGTGCACTGACCTTCAACATGTTCACGCTGAGTTGAGCATAATAAACATAGCAAATTGGGCTCTGTTTTTTACTGCAGCTTAAAAGTAGATTGGACTTCAGTGGTTGTGGTAGAGTTTGCTTAATTAACTCCATAGCTCATCACAATGAGAACAGCAGGCCTGCTGGATGAAACTTACTGTCTGTCACTAATTAATATGTTTGTGTATAGGAAATATAGAGATGTTAATGATAAGCTTCACTATAAAATCGACAGAAGACTTCATCCCACTGCTTTCTTTCTCCCTGATCCTTTCCAGTTCTGCTGTCATTTGTTTGCAGCTTCATTGTCATGCTAACATGCTAATTACTTCCAAGAACGACTCCCACAGTTTGCACCAAACTACAGAATTATTTCCTGGAAGCATTTTCAACCCCCACGAAACAGTAGCATGTGACACATCATTCCTGTGTGTCCCATGATAATCACCACATATTGAAAAGAAATATGATGATTTAATTAAGAATTGCTGTTTCTATAAGTTGAATTACAGCAACTTGTCTCTCTGTCATTATTTTTTTATCAATATATCTAGTTTGCTTGCTATGAGGGAACAAGACGTCGCCGTTCTTAATTCCCCTTCAAAAGCTCTGATTGGTCCACTGTTTGTGCAATGCCTTAACAGCAGCCAATGACTACACACCAAGCATGTTTATACACATCAAAGATGAGAGTAGCAAATCGAAGCTCTGAGAGAAATCGTCCCACAATGCAATGTAGAAAATAGTATGCAATTTATGATTACTAAGTCGAAAGCTCATTACCATCCTGCAGTGAAGACAATTTGAAAAATGGCAGTGAGACGTGATTGATGTCTGAAACACTTTCATTTTATTTGCTGTCAAAAATACTGCACAGTCCTCCACATAGAATCCTCTTTAATAGTAAATCGTGAATAACTAAATTTGTTGTTTTTTATAGCAAAGGACTATCACTGTAAAATGTAACCTTTACATGCTCACTTGTGACTGTTGCATATAGTTGCAGGTTCTCCACTTAAACTCCAATCCTTATTTTTGTTTCCAAAATATTTTGTGTTAAATGATGATCAGATAATTCTGGGTGCAGTTTAAAGCTGAGTGATTGCTTTTCACACTTGCTTAAAGAGGAACAATAAAGAAAAAATAAGAGAGAAAATCACCTCCTGCTCTTTGGTCCAAGTGTTGATAAGTCTACTCAGTCAGAACAAAAAAAGCAAGCAGACAGAATTAAGCCACAGATTATCACCTGCATTCATTCCTAAAACACTTGCAGAACTCAATGTCTCCTGAAGCAGCACACAAGATTACAATTGGTGCAGGACGATTGTTTTTAGATGGGAGTGAAATCCCTGGTGGGTATCATTCAGTGGTCTTTTCTGAAATTTTATTGAAAATTTGCCTCAAAAAGTTATTGACTGAAGCCTCAAACACCTTTCCTGCTCTATTGATTGGTACTTTTAACACTTGATGTAATAGCATGTGTTGACCATTTCAATAACAGAATTGCAGGTGTGATGAGGTACAGCTGAGCTGCCTCGTAAAGAGGAATTTTCCGGGTCTACTGTGTTATTTTCCACAAGTTCAAAAATAATTAGAGTGAGACTATTTGCACAGCTGTCATGGAACTATTCTTTTCACGTCTCAAGTGGATTTAATGAAGGAAATCAACACCAAAGAAATCCAGCATTTTAAATCAAACCACATGCAAACTGCTGCTAAATATAATGAAAAAAATCTAATTATGTATATTTTTTCATAATTATAAATATGTAAAACAAATATCTATTTATTCTTACAGCTGACGCAAGTGTTAAGAATGTAATAGATTTTCATATTTTAATTAAAAGAATGAATGGAAATTCACAGATGATTGGCACAAGGAGAAAATATAATAAATATATATATATATATATATATGATCTCACAGTAGCAAATGTTCCAAATTTAAACATTCTGGATCACCAGATCACAAATATTATTCCAGATCTAAATCATATTCTGATGTGTGGTAGATCTTATGGGGGTGTCACTGTCTTGGCCAAGCATTGTCTATGAAGATGGAAGCAAAACTCTTATGACTGCCCGATCCCATAATGGTAGAGTATACCCTTTGAAAGAAATCTGGATCAGATGATGATCCGGATCACCACCATACTCTAAGGGATTGTTCCTTGAGACATACCTCACCCCTCAAAAACATTTCATCAAAATAACTTCATGAGCAATCCTGTGAACAGACAGAAAAACAAACTGAAACCTGCTAAAACATTACCTCCTTGTCGTAGATAATAAGGAAATCATCTGGATTGAAATCCTTGAGGATTGTGTTTTTGATGTTTTGCATTTTACCCTGTTTGCCTTGAAGTCAGAAAGATAAATTAGCTCTTTATTTGACTCATCTGCTCATCTCTTCTACTTCCTCAGGATCTTGGAGCTGCAAGAGAAAGGCGACCTGGACATCATGAAGCAGAAGTGGTGGCCTCGCACTGGTCGTTGCGACCTCAACGGTCACACCAGCGCTCACCCGGACGGCCGCTCCCTCAAGCTGCACAGCTTCGCAGGCATCTTCTGCATTCTGGCCGCTGGTCTGCTGCTTGCCTGCCTGGTGGCCGGGCTGGAGGCTTGGTGGAATAGCAATCGCTGCCGCCAGGAGCAGCCGAAAGAGGTGACTGAGCACAGGGCCCGGCGGACGGGCCAGCGGGGGGAAGACACTGCCACACTCTACTTTAAGGATCCAGCTGCAGACGCGAGCCCTGACTTAGTGGAGCTCCAGTACACCCAGCTGTAGAGGAGAGAGGTTTAGGACACTAGCGTTAGTATCGGAGAGCCGGGGGACAGAGGGTTGGTGAGGTAGGACAGAGTAGGTAGATGTGCTCTGTGCCACATCAACCCAAGCCACTGATTGAAATCAAATTTGGTCTTTTATTATTAACAACCCTCCATTTTTCTTTTATCTGTCCATTTTTCCCCACCACTTCGTCCTAAACTTACACATACCAGAGCTCATCTGTTTTTCTTTGGCACATTCTCTAAACCACATGAAGCACACAACACAATACACTTGCCCATTACTTTTACTAATGTGCTCATAAAACAGCTTCCTGATCCGTTCGGGAGTTGTTCTTCTTTGCCTTGATGCACACACTTGAGGCCTTAGGCAAACATTGAATTGAAAATTAGCAAGTCAGGACTTGGCTGTTGGCACATCCTGTATTTTTCCCAGCAAACCCCCTGCTAAAACAATGGAGTACACCCACAGACTTTAATGAGACATTCCCAGAGTGATGGATCCGTAACCATTCAGGTGCTCTGTATTGAATTATTGTTATAAACTAATTTTCTACAGTGAGGCTTTGGTAGTTTGCTGCACCCAAGGGTTCAAAAAAAGAGATTATAATTAACAGGAGAGAGAGATCACTCAGGCAGAGAATGCTACACTTTTGGATGTTTCCTATTCCATTGTGAAATCCTTAGGAGAGAAGAGACAAGAAAGTAATATTGTCAAATCCAAGTGAGCCGACACATGCACCCCATTCTTCTAACTTTGACAATGACATGATCACAGTTTGCCTAAATCATTTGCTTTAGTCGCCAATAGAAACTCAAGCCCTCCTAAGTGCCTGCTGAATAAAACTGATTATAACTCATTTATTATTCTATTACCAAAAGTCACTTAAACCACTGAGCTAATAGTTAAACCTTTTCAGGGTTTAAGAAAAAAGGCAGTAATTAAACATCACTGTGCTGTAAATAATATTAAAGAACACATGACTATAAGGAAAGCTGATAAGTTTCAATCAAACGTATTGACTCTCATCTCACACACTCATATTAGACCACAGAGCAAACAGTCTTGACATATGTGGTTAATTCTCTTAATGTAGTTATTTCTTGAACTGAGTGCTCCCCAATCAGAAAACTCCCTAAACTGATCTAGAATCACGTTTTGTCCCTGTGCCATACTCCCGAAATAATTTAACAAGCTTTTGAGTGTTCAACAAGAAAAATAAGAAGTTATTTAAATAACCTATTCACACTCTTTTACCTCTGTTTTGGTCTCCACCAACAAATGAGAATAACAAGCTCGTCAGCTAAAAATAGAAATATAGATACTACATGATTGAAAATTTTCTTTTAAAAAAAAGAATATTTATCTTGTATCAATTCTTTCTGTGATCTTTCTGGGTTGGAGAAGTTCAGTGAAGTTCAGTGAAGAGAGTCTGTGGGTTTTTACTGGACTGCAAAACACTTAATGACAAAGATATTGATGGTAATTAGCAAATATGTTCTGCGGTTGCGGTTGTTTGTTATTGGGTTAGAGTTAGGAGAAACCTGTTCATGATAAAGATAAGAACACAACACACATCAGGAGGATGCGTCACGTGACAGGGGACAAAATAAAGTTTAGACATGGATCCATAAACTAAAGTGTGACAGTACACATTGGGTGTGTCGTGAATTAGCAATAAGATTTGTCTCCAACATCCCCGTCCATAACCCGTGGTACTATCACTGTGTCACGTCTTATTGCAAATTATATGTCAATGTGGACACCCATGTTATCTATCTCCTCTCCTTCTCTTCATCTATCCTTTTTTTGTTATTTATTTTTATTTGTTTTAATTTACACTTGACTGTCTATGATCTCGTGCAGGTTACTAAGGATTACAGACTGGCAAGGGTTTCTGGTCCATTGACATATAATGACATTACAACTGCTTCATCGGAGGGGAGGAGGGACATTTGGACAGACAGAGAGAGAGGCTGGGATGAAGCAGAAGCTATTGATACAGGTCAGAATAGACCTCCTATACAATTATTGAAAATAAAAACAAAAAGAAAATAATATCTGTACCATCGCAAACATCATTTTGTTTTTTGGAGGGTTACTGTTTGGCAATTTGTAACTATTATACAACTGAGCAGAAATGTGCCATTATACCTGTTTTCTGTGACGTAGGAGATATATATATTTCACTAGATATAAAAAAAAAGACAAAAACAAACAAACAAACAGATATTTGTATTTAAAGCACTTATATAAATTACTTATCTCCTGGAAACCTAATGTGATGTATTGATTTTTCCTCCATATAACCATAAACAAAATACTTTGATGATTATACGTTTATTATTTAAAAAAAGACCTTTTTTGTATATTCCCGCCAAACCTTTTTTTTAATATTAATATTATTATATTTCTGAAGGAAGAGTTTTCTTTAAAAATAAGCTTAAATCAGACATTTTGTTGTTAAAGTTTCTCTTGGCTCATTATACCCTCCACTGATAAAACTGCTAAAGCTAATTATCAATGTTCTTAACAGAAAATTAAACAGGAAACTACTTCCAGAACTAGACGTCTCACTTCTAGGCAATAGAGAAAAAAAATGGCCCAAATGAATTTGATTGAAAACGGACACTTTGATCTTAATTGCAATTGATCTGAATTCAGGCTTTTCCTCTTTGCAGACGACACAATAATTAAAGTTGTAATTGATCCCTGGCTTTGGCAGCTCCATCAGACAGACTGCAAGTTCCCTCACCTCTAGTGTTGCAAATCCTGCCTTTAGAATGCTTCCCGGTTCTTCTAGTGCCTTTTTGTTTCTTGATCTGTGTCATTTGGTCATCATTAACTGGTTGAACGCATTCCATAACCGCTGACCTCACTTTTACACTGTGATGAAAATTACAAGAAATCCTGCAAACAAGTTTATTATTTTTTAACCTTTTACAAATTGAAATAAGTCAACAGCCGTTGCAATGGTGCTGGTGTTTGTAAAGGTGAACAAGCTTGAGTTATTGTTCTTAAATGTTATTCTTCCTCATTTTCAAACAGAATGAGGAAACTGTATAAGACAAGGCATCGAGGAACTCTTGGCTAATCATGAGCTGTTGATATATATTATCAGATTAGTCCATCCAAATTATTAAAGCAAATTTGAATGTACAAATATTACACTGTGGCAGAATTTCTATGAAAGCAGACAGTACCTTTAATATTTGAGTTGAACTAGTGAAGTACAGTACCAACATCTGTCGTAGAGCAACTGGAAGACCCAGACTCCATGGCAAAATCTCAGATTTTTAGTCTAAGACATTTCAGAGCAACTTAGCTAGCTGGAAAATTAGCCTGCAAAGCCAGACTGCATATCACAAACTTAGATATTAGTCTAGAAATCATCCAGTCAATTTAGATGGTAGTTGAAGGCTGAAGAATGGGTGCTTCCAAAACGCTCAAATCTCATGACCTATTATTAAAATGAAATATTATAAACTGTATGACCCATCTCGGATATATTTAGAAAATTATTTTGATCAATATGTTGACAGCAATTTGACATTTTCTGAATAGCAACCATGTTCTCCCATCTTGAAATCAGAAACAAAAACCAATGAATGCTATGTTTAATTAAGAAGCTATTGATTTGCAGGAAGACCTGAGTTAGTGGATAACAGCCTCGTGGTTAACATGCCTTCTCAGCTGCTAAGAACCACAAATAATGTAGCAGTTTTTCAATAACTATAACGTGTAAGATGACCCCTGAGAAAATGTCTACCTCTGAGAAATCTGCATACTTGAAGTGAGCGTCACCATCCGTGCCCACAGCGAGGCTAGATGTCCACTTCAAAGGTGGTCACTGAGTTATAACGGGATCAAATGTTTCCATGGGCCACTTCGATCCAAAATGATTTCAACCCATCCACCACCACCGCCTCCCAACTGGCAGCACTCATTAAAAAAAGCTGTTTGTTTACCAAATGAATGGATGCTTTCAGACAGCTGTTGTTTTCTTACTTTCTATTTACATCACCAGTCTGTCTTTAACAACCGGCTGAGGTTTAATCCCAGGCATTTATTTATTTAGGCTAGCTGCCAGTTTGACAGTGCTGCTGAAAACATATTTTAATGAGATGCCTGTCTGATGAAACAATAACCTGTACTGAGATGTTTTAATTGGCTTTGAAAGGAGCTCTTTGAGACTGGGGAGGGATCATTCAAACCTGCCCCAGGTCTCATGGATTAGCACGTTGTATGTTTATGTGTTCCTTCAAAATTTGAACAAAAGCTACAGACAGATGCTTAGTCTCAACTGTACTCAAGCACACTGAATAAAGAGACTCTGAGACTCCTCTAGTGTGCTTTTACATGCAGCTTTCTGTGTTGGCATTTTACGGTATGAGGCTGTAAGGAAGCGCTCTCTCCATCACTCTCTACCTCAACACAAGTCTCACATTCTCATCTTCAGAGCAAACGTTTTGCTGATGATAATTGCTTCTTGCCTTTCAGAGACAAGCTATTCGTCTCATTCTTCCCTCCTGTTCAGGAGTGTAGCTACCACCGGGGACTTAGATGTCTTGTACATCTTGGAGGAGAAATATGTAAATCTGACTTGTAGTTCATCATTCAGCATGGGTGGGATTTTTAAAGGCCGCTCATTTCTTTAGATGTGGTGCTTTTAAATTTCGCTCTTCTCAGACTGAGGAAAATAAATCAATTACCCGGAATAACAGTCTAAAAACATGAATCAGCAACTAGGGGCAATCAACCCACGTTCAACAGCTATTGTGTCAGAAATACAGTAGAGGAATAGCAACCTGCACATCTGTTCACAGCGTAGCCGAACAAACTGTGTAATACAACAGTGTTAATACAACAGTTGTCTGAAATACTAACAATTAGTTGACAAAAAAAAATTAGATATGACAAAAGTGTCTTTTTTTGTATACAGTCAGGGATTAAACTCGGAATACACTGTCGGAATCCTGAGGCTGCATCGCAACTAAGGTCATCCTGTAGTTTGATGTTAATGCAAAAAAGCAGTAGGAACTACTTGCTTTGCATTAATGTTACCCTTAAATAGCACTGTCTGATAATAATAACTGTCTGTCACATTTATGCAGTAGAGAGGTAATAACATCATGTAAATAAATAAATTACTCTTGCAGGATACACTTTATTATATGTTCATAATTTCATCAAAACTTGCATTTGAAATTTTGAAAACTTCAAGGAGTTTTACTTTAGATTATTACTTTAAAAATGAAAGAAAAAATAGGAGAAGGTTTGGGTCGGGGGGGTAGCTTTATATGTATTGCTGATAATGCAACACAGCTGCATATGTGTGTATATTATTATACAGTGTAAATGTGTCATGTGCATCAGTCTGAATGTCACTTGTGTCACTCAGATGAGTTACCATCACTAATATCATTGTACCTCTGAGTTAAAGTGAATCCAATGCTGGAGTCAAGCCAGGCTGCATTTAGGAAAACTAAGTGAGTCTAAAGGTTTGTTGTAAAGTGACTGGTTGCGTTGAATTTTCCACAAAATATGTAGCTGTAGCTTCATTGATTCACACACATGTGCAAAAAAATGTGGATTCAGACCCAGAGCTTCACTTGATAGGCGAGTCACGCCTCCAATCTCTCCCTTTACCTCTCGTCCTTTACCTATCCGTGACACAGTGCTACTGAAGTAGACCTGCAGTTCAACAGGGAAACACTCAAGTGTCTATTAATGCCTAACAAGTATGCATGGCTGCAGTCAGCAGAAGATGCACTGTCAGCCAATGTTTTGATGCAATTGTTCTGATGAGAGCAAATTCTCTGATCCTCCTTACAGAGTGCACCGGCTCCAAGGACAGCAAGGAGAGGTCTTTTTAGACCAAAATATCAAGTTTTTCTTCTCTTACTGCTTGAATCTAAAATTGAATTTTTGACCAAACCAACTCTTAAGATGTAGACTCAGTATGCATCTGCCTGATTTTTCTTAATTCTTCACCAGAGGTATCTCAATCTAACACACTTCATGAGAACCTTGAGATATTGTGCTTACACAGAGATATGCTATAGGACACACAGCCTGCTTTGCAACAAACTACCTTAGTTTGGCTCCAGGATTGTTATTCTCCTGACATCAAACCTCTAATTTTTACTGGCCAAGTTTGATTTCAAGGTGCACATTCAAATTGGTTTCTGTGGCCTCAGTTCCCACTGGGTTCTTCTCAACAAACAACAACAATAAAAGAAACAAGAGGCTGTCTGTCAGCTGGCATGTGATAGCAGTCCCTCAATTCAAAACAAAGGCCACGTCCAAAATCAGATTGCGATTGCATGGAGCACAAGCAGACCTGAAACAGTCTGAGAAACCGGCCCATCGCCAATCTCAGCCTCTATGTCCCTCCTCCCTCCTCTCCTCCCTCCCCCTATCTCTCCTCTTTCCTCCTCCATCCCAACTCCTCCTTTTATAGGACAAGGAGGTGAATCTGGAGCAGGTGCATCGTCGTATGAACAGTCTTTTGGACGAGGACTTGGCCCACAAGCAGATCCCCGGCCCCTCTATCGAGATCTCTGCGCTGGACATCGGCAGCATGCAGCCCAGCCAGGGCTCTCTGGTGACGGGGCCGGAGTCCGTACGGGACTACCCACCCTCAGGCCTCGGTGTGACCACCTTCCTCCCCGGGGAGAGGGCGCCGCCTCCTCTTCCCCACCCTCACCATGGGGGGACCCTGGGCAGGACGCTACCCCCATCCCAAGTCCCTGGCAGCAACACATTGCCCCTGCACCACCCACTCAGCAGCACCAGCCTCAGCGGCACCATGCAGTGCAAACACAGGGCTCCCAACGGGGGGCTCTTCCGTCAGAGCCCTGGCAAGACACCCATGCCGCTATCCTACCAGGCAGTCTCCGCAGGACCCATACCCGAAGTCATTGATGCCACTCATAGTACATCCATATAGTGATAGGAGGGGTGATGGGGGGCAAGGGGATAAGGGAGGCACAGGACAGGGTCAAGTTACTCTCTGGACTTTTGTTCAATTTGAGATGTGTTAGAGATCTCTAGAGGAAAATTATAATAGAAGGAAAAACATATGTACAAAGTAAAAAAAAATATTTTGTATCTCACTACCTGTTCAGAAAAGCCAATGTTACAAAAAACGGCGAGTTGGCAAGTGTAATTTTTCTCTTGTACATATCTGTAAATACCAAGAGAACGAAGTGAGGTCAAAGTGTATTTTGAATATTCTCAATTTTTGAAGTTGAGTTATAAAAAATAAACAAAACAAGAAAAAAAATATAAATATATATATAGGCTCTATATATATATATATATATATACACGTGTATATATATATATGTATATATACATATATATATACACGTGTATATATATATATGTATATATACACGTGTATACATATATATATATATGTGTGTATATATATACATGTATATATATACGTATATATATACATGTATATACAGTATATACGTATATATATACACACACACACACACACACACACACTGAAGAAAACGTTATGACTGTTTGAATGGCTTTGTAAATTTTGTTCAATATGAAACAATGACACAAAATTCATTGTGATTGTTTTCTAAGTGCCGAAATTAAATGATGTCTCTCCACAACTCATTGATGTAAACGACTACCCATGGTGCACCACTGTAGGGAGATTTTAGCGTTGGACACCTACTGTTATCCACCTCTGTACCAACCCTATATCTTCAGCATCAGACGATATAGATCACTTTTTATTTTCGTTTGTATTCAATATTTAATACATGTTATTTTTAAATCAAATGTCTACATTAATTTTCTTAATTTAACTGTAAATGGTGTCTCATTCAACCATGGTTGAGGGGGGAATTTTTTTATCTGGTTCATATTTTACACGCAAATGGTTGTTTTTATATTACCTTTATTATTGGACATCATTACTTTCCAGGTGAGGGGTTTCGGTTTGTAAAGGGAGGACAGACAAGTTGGGAGGAAGGAGATGCTAGATTAGGGAAATGCTAATGTAATTCCTCAGTTTTACTTTATTTTTATGCTGGAAAATATTAATGCTAGATTGGCCTCTTTCAAGAATGTGAAAAGCTGCAGAGGCACTGGTCCTACATGTCCGTTTACACCTGTTATTCATCCATTAGTTAAAGTTAAAGAATCATCAAGAAGAACAGTTAAGCTGCTTCTTTTATGTACCTTCCCTGCCCAAGTCAACACAACTCAGCCCTCAAATGCAAACCAAGGCTGCACTTCATATGACAGATATATGCAGGATGGGGTGTAATGAACTGGATTTGTTTGTTATTTTTTGATTGGGTTTGAATTTAGATGGAATCCAAATTGAAAAGAGCAACATGGGCCAACACATTTTCCTCCTAGCACAACTGATGAGAGCTTGGATTCCAACTTTACTATAAGCATTTCAGTCACACAGAGCCAAAAGTGTGGTTTGATCATTTTCACTTATTGATTCCTAATTGTCGGAACCAAAATGATTAAATTGACTTTTGTGGTTACACTTGTGAATTCTGTACATGCAAAAAATTTGTGCAGTCTCAGAAATGGGCATCAGAAGTATTGTAGCACGGCTTAATACTCTCTTTGATAATGCTCCATAATTTTGTAGAAAGGAGGAAGTGTTGGAATCAAAATTATTTACCAGTACAATAAATTAATGAATAACTTTCAAACAATAACAGCAACATCGACTACCCAGACATTTTGTGGATTCCAGTTCTGACCAATGAGAAACTAGTTCAAATTTAAGACCAGGGCTTGGCATGAATCCCCTCTCCCGGACAAACAGCTAATTGAGAAAAAAAAATAAAAAAATATATTTATATATATTTATATATATATATATATTTTTTTTTTTTTTTTTTGAATGTGAGCGTTATTGTACAATTTGTTCTTTTTTTCCCCCCCATGATTCCATTTCCTGAAGACATTGCCATATTAAGATGACACCCAATGAGCCTGGATTGTTAATGAGTTGAAGGCTTGTTAGAGTGAAGTATTGCCAAATGTGCAAGTGGTCAAATGTCCTCAATTTTTTTTTTTTTTTTTTTTTGGTGGTGTTTTTACTCTTTTTTTTGGCCAAATGAAAGGGGAACATCAGACAAAAAAAAAGAATAGTGATGTGAACGCAGCCTCACAGTCTCTGACCTTCTTGTTTCTTATATTTAACTAAAGAAAAAAAGTGTAGAAAGAATTATCAGCTATATAAATGTCTTTAATTTTTTTGATACTAAAGAGAATTTAATGTCAAAACGCTTGTATACAGGTTTTTCTCCCTCGAAGCAGTGCAGTTGTTTTAATCACAATGTGTAGAAGAGTGACAGCAAAAAGGCCTCCCCTAAAGTCATTCCTAATGAGATCCACCATCACCTGCAGGGATGACAGAGGGCGTCGTTATCCAAAGTGTAATCAGAGGCTCATGGTGGTGGAGATTCTGCTTGTAATATAGAGGGAATCTGATTATGTTTGCTAAATACTGGATTGTTTTTCTGTATAGAACAGGATGAACCTTTGTGGGGAAACTATTTTCAAGAGCAAATATAAAACCACACACTCCACCCTTTCCTTTTTGCTTTCATAAGAGCAATTAACGTGCATTTATGGGCCTAATGTGTTTTGACTTTATCTTTATTTGCCAGACGTCTGTTGTTTGGAAACATATTGATCACACACAGTAGACTTTTCAGTCCATGGGCAGCAGTTTAACAGTCGGACTCCGGTGAGAAGGAGGCCAGCTCACTATTCCAAAAAGTTTCATGTTTTTTTATGTTGGCAGAGGAAACAGAGAGACATAAACCTGAGAGAATAAAGGGCTTCATTCCTTTATTTTCTACATAAGACACTAAGTATTCTATATTGGTGATGGGATATTGATCCAATAGACATTACACTTGCTTTTTGGACATATCGGTGATTTGACATTTTTCTTGCAAAAATCTGTCATTGTACAAAAAAAGAAAAGAAAAGCTCTTGCTAACAGACTTTATCCCAAATTACATCTTATTAATTCTTAACAATTCTACTCTCAACCTAATAAACAAAACATCACAATTATAATTATATATCACCAGAAAAGAACCTCACTGTCGTATGACTCTTTACAACTATTAGTGTGTTTGATGCCCCATTTTATATCAAATGCTAACATTTTTAAGTTACGTTCCTGAATTCCTGCACATGGCAAATACAGTACGACAATAATTAAACACACGGTTAGGGTTAGCATTCATGAGTGCACAATCAACCCTAGTATTGAACCCATCATTTCCACAGATTGACAGAAGTCAGACATGCTATACAGTAAATTCCAACACGTTCATGGTTCATGACACATTTTACAGATGAAACAGTTAATGACATTACAAAATTGGACTGTACAAACACAATGCACTGCAGATCTATTAATGTCCCTACGCCAATCCTGCTGTTATTAGTCACAACTAATCAGGTCCTGAGTAAGTTGTGAGACGGCTGCATTAAATAAAACCAAAAAGGATCCTCTCTTAAATAAAGGCTGACAGTTTGTAGAGGAATAAACTCTAACAAACTACATATAGACTGTGTCATGTTAGGAGGTTCCTAACCTCCTAACCTCCTTAGTAAGATGCATCTCAGAGATGGTTTGCTACACTGCCATTCACCATCCTGACCTCCACACGCTGTTTCCACCTCACTACATACAACAAAGCGTTTAAAGTTTAATTTCTTTACCCTAAAAAGATTCCGTCAATTCAACATGTTTTCTGTTGTATCAAATCTTAGTGACAAATGCTCTTAGAAAAGGACTAATGTGTTCACATGGATACAGATGTTTAACGTGATCTTGCCTTGATTGTCCCAAGCAGAAATTGCCCCTAATTTAATTGTCTCTGCTCAGAAAATGTTACCTTTATTAAATCTGCCAAAGGGGCTTGAAAAGCTAATGTTCGGTGTGAATGCAGATTCTCCAATGAAATAAAATCTACCATGCGTTTGACTCTGGAAAATGGACCAGCGGCTGAAAAGCCAGACTTATGGTTGTTATTGAGATCATCGACTCTGACTAAGCTCTCATCTGAACACATGGATGTTTTCTTACTGTGTCAGTTGTTGCTCTTGTGAACCCACTTGCTTTTTACACCGTGCTCCACAACACAACGGACCGATGGACGGACAGAGTGAGGACCCTGACCTCATGATTGGTCAAGCAGGGAGGAAGTGAACAGGATGTGTGTGTGCTGGGGTGGCTCCATGTGTTACGCATTTATGTTCAAACTCCCCGCCAGAAGAGGAAAACAAGAACTGTCGAAGCATATAGTCTGTCACATTACATCTAAGGGAGACCCCTTATTTTATTTATGAATATGCTGCTTGGAGTTTCTTAATCTTTAATAAAGAAATATGGTTTCCATGTTCGTTTCTGGTGAATTCTGATTCGCAGATTTGAGAAGCTGCAACCAGAGAATGTTTGGCGTATGTGCTTCATAAACAAAACAAGGAAAATACATTTTTTCAAACAAAATCCAAAACATTTGCGATTCCAGCTTCTTAAATGTCAGGTTTGGGTGCAATTTTTTTTTTTTTTTTTGTCACATGTGACAGTAAACAGTATTTCTGTCAGGCCTTGGTTTGTTGATTCAGTGAAAAAAGAACTTTCCCAATTCAATGCATTAGTTAGTTGTAAAAAATAGTCAGCAGATTATGCTACAATGAAAAGCCCAAGTCCATTTACTTTAATTCGGAGCTTGCAAGTTGGAAGCTGAGTGAATTCCATCCACTGTGAATGACAACAATATGTGGTTTAAAGTTTTACAATAGGCAAGTAAATTGAGTTCTGATTATTTTGATCAAAGTATAAATTCTTGTTTGGCTGCTGCTCACAGTAGGTTTTTCACATTTTTCATCATCAAGGTTAGAGAAAAAATTGACTGAGTTTTAGTTCTCTGCTCAGAACTGTTTTTCTCCATTTTTGGTGCCACTCAAATCTTGGCAAAAAGGAGCGAGAAGACAGAAATGAATCAGCCGAGATGCCTCTCTGAAGCTGCGACAAGTAGTCACTAGTAAGTATTTTTATTTGATGAATCATCTAACTGGCCAATAATTCAGTCAAAAGTGAGATTTTGATTTTAAACTGAATATGTTTGGATTTCACGCTGTTGGTTCGAGAAAACGACATTTTTCAGTTTTATCATGTGCTGTAGAAAACATTATTGATCCAGTAATGAAGAAACTATTCAGTAAATTCAATTAGATGAAAATAATCACTACACGCATGAATTACACATGGAAAAAAGCACAAAAACAATTTTCTGAAAAGTACTTCTAGCTTCTATTCGTGCTTTGCATGATTTCCCCGTGTCTCTGTGGCTTCCCTCTGGTCAAGATACATGCAGTATAGGTGAAGTAGTGACTAAATTACCGAAAGGTGTGAAAGTGAGTGTGATAGTATTTACAGATGCATCAAAAACAGTGGATAATAGGGCGGAGATATAATTTATCATTCCAGAACTAGAGGTAGTGTCGAGTAAAAGGGTTATCTAACTACACAGAGGAACTATTAGCCATGCAGTTAGCTCTGAGCTGGATAGAAGTCAAGCCTAGAAAAGTTTGATTGGGGCTGATTCAAGTAGTGCACTAACAAGTATCCAATACATACAGTCAGACACAAGGCACTGTATTAAGGATCAAGATGGCTAGTTGAAATCAAATTTATGTAGATCCCTGGGCATATTGGGGTGGAGGGAAACGAGCTGCCAGATATATATGCTGAAGGAGCAACAAGCAAAAGAGAAATAGATATGGTTGTAAAATATAGCAAGGCTGAGATAAAAAAAAAAAAAAGCATAATCAAATCAGAAGTGAAAAAAAAGGCAGAAAGAGCAGGATAGAGAAAGGAAGGTATTATTATACAAGTGGCAGAGATGAGAGATGCCTGTAAAAATAGAAAACTGGGGGATATTATATCAAGGATGAGGTTTTTTTCACATGGGTCTGAACCGTGTGTTTAAGTAATCAGTCCTGTCAACATTCTTTTTAAATCATGACAACTTGTTTTTACATTTTGCAATTATTGTATTTTTAGTATTTGTACTGTGTTTTTCTGTGTAGTGTGTTGCGGTTTGCGTATGAATGTTCTTGATCACCTGCCTGCCAATTTTGATTATGTTTTCGATATGGAGAAAATACAGTACAAGTCCTTCAATTGTTCATTTGTTGAGAAATAACCTTCCACAAGTCGTCGTGACGTCAGCATTGATAGTTGGTAGAATATTGGCCTTATCTACGTCTGGCTGCCAAAAACGAAGGTACTCCTGGTCCTCCTTTAGATATTCGTTCGGTTTTATTTCAAAAACGTCTGTAGACTCCGGGAGACTTGGAGGAAGAGTGTCGGGTCGCAATCAGTCGTAAATCCTTAACTGAACAATCAGTATTCATTAGCAGAGTGCTAGCGGTTTGTGAGCAAAATCGCCTTCCTTGTCAGAAAACGAAAGGAGATGACATTCTAAATGATATATAATCGATACTATATTTCCGCAAATTAAAATAAAATTTGGTATTTTTGTCTAGAAGTATGTGACAATAATTATTTTTAGCTGTTTAGCTTCCATTCGTTTAGGACTCCTTCGTTCACCTCTAGGTGAATTGCAGCCGATTTGGGTACAATGGAATTAGTGGGGAGTGACCAGGCTGAAGCCTGCAACCAAACAGCCTCAACGGCATTACCCCCACCTAGTGGACGTGGAGTTTTTATTAGAATAGTGTAAGTCAGCCTCACATCCTGTTGAAGGAAAAACATTTAAAGACATATTTAGGATTTCTGGAGTCTCTATCCACTGGCCATTAGAGGAGCTCCAGCTTGATGCCAGACTGTCCAGCAGTACTTTTGCTGCTGTGTATGAATTTATAGAAGGTGACGTTCTTATTATTTCATACATCTGGTGTAAAATATTGTGGAATCACATCATTACTTCGGCACACGCACAGTACAACACAGAGTCGATGACAGCATGTCCGATACGGGGGAAGATGTTCCTGTAGCGCAGACATGAATCCTTCCTCTCGCCTTCTCTCTCCCTCCCTGCTGCATCATGCCATCACCGCGCCTGGCAGAAACCATCTTCTGCTCTGTCAATTAGTGGGGAGATTTAGTCTGACGCACCTGGAGGTGGATTTAAACTGACACACCAGGAATCGCAGGATGTCTGCTGTCCTCTGGCTTTTAACTCATGTTCCCCTGTCACCACTCTGCCTGCGTGGATAGAAAGTCAGCTGGATGGCTGAACAGACTAAATGGATCGAGGCCGCCTGGTTTGCGGAGATACTGACAAGACGTCAGAGATAATATCTGAGTGGTTAACGGGCAAGGTGCCTGGATGGAGTTGTAGTCCGCTGAGTTTTGGCTCAAATGACTGACGGGCTGATTCACAAAGTGACGGCTGACACCAGAGCTGAGAGATGTGTTTGGATGAATATCTGCTATGCTAATGGATGGATGGATGGATGGATGGATACTGTAGTAGTACAGACCTCCCCAGAAGTGTTTCTCACGTTTTCATCATCGATTCCACCCAAACCATGTGGGTTTGGGTTTTACCATGTGGCAAGTCTCTGCTAAAATATACATGGATTATCTGCTTTGGTTGTAATACTTATGTTTGAGACCACTTAAAGCTCTTAGTAGTTTATATGACACATTCCTCTTCCCCGCTGCTGACTTGTGCCATCTGGATAAAACACCTCATTACTCACTTTACCTCCAGCAGCTGGAAGGAATAAAAGCCAATATGGATGTGAGGGTCCAGTTGTGCTGGGCATTTATGGGCCATTATACGGTTACAGGCTGAGTCGCTGTCACACAGGGAGGTGGGTCAGCTTCTGTAAATCAAACGATGGACAGCGTGAAGCCGAAGGCTTATTTTAAAATAGCAGAGCTGTGCACCCGAAACACAGGAGCAGGGCTCTGAATGCACACAGGCATGAAATGGAAGACTGTCACCATAAATATGCAGATTCACTGGTGCTACTGTCAATGCCTGCAATGCAGATACTGAGGACATTAAGCACAGGAGGATAGATTAAACAAGCTAGAAGCACTAATGACAAGTTGGCAACATCCGTTTGTGACTCTCGTGAATTGTCATCACATTTGACCTACTGTATAGTCTATCTTTGTAAGCCCAGAGCGTGGTTTAACAGCAATTACTGCAGTACCGTCCATCTGGGTGCAGCAGTGCTGTAGATGAATGCTAAAAAAGTATGAAACTATGAAACGTAGCATTAAGTTCAAGGTAATTACAGCAAAACAATCTGCAATCTCCAAAAATATATATAGATATATATATCTATATCTATAGATATATATATATATTTTTATATACATATAAAAATATATATATATACTTATATATTAAATTAGTAGTTTAGTAGTATACTTATATATATTATATATATATGTGTATATATATATTAAATATATATATATATATATATATATTCTTTTTTTTATTTTTTTTTTTTGGAGATTGCAGATTGTTTTGCTGTAATTACCTTGAACTTAATACTATGTTTCATAGCGTAACATTAAGTTTTATATATATATATATATATATATATATATATACATATATATACTTTTATTTTCTTCCATCATGCAAAATTTGCAAACTGATAAATGACTTCCAGCTGCCATCTTTGTTTTGGGCGACAGAGCTGACGTTATAGCTGGATACAAGAGGTTTTCTGTAACTCCAGAAGAGTTCCATTCATGCTGATCTCAGTGTAACGATGGTATATAACAAAATAAAAGGTCAGTATTTTACACCCGACTTACTTTTCTCTTTTCAAATATCTTAAAACCACATTGGCCTGTAGGTGAATTTGAAGGTGAATATGTTGATCCTTTGCCAAATATCGCTTACATGAGATAAATTCACTTTAACCGTCTCTGAAAGGGCATGGAAATATTTTTTTTTAAAAAGGTCAAAGATACATTTGCAGTGTCTTTGATACAGTCCACTGAAGAGCAGTTGATATTTGCACTATAAAATAACAGCACTCAGTGCATATCTGTACATATCTTGATCCCAATTTTTAAGCAGACACATTGGCCAACCTGTGCCAGAACACTCAAGTATTATGCAGCATTGTATTAGTGAATGGTCTAATGAGTTTAATGCAGATGTAATAATAATATTATATGAGAGCAACAATCTGGCTCTCGCTCTAAAAAAATGTTATATATTACATGTATATGTACTCGTTAGATGAATGCAAACAATAAACTAATATGAACTTGAATATTAATGTTTTGACCATAATTCAACCACGTACTGTGGTTTAATATGTTGCCTATCGACTGCAAAGAGCTGCAGTATTCTGCAACTAATGACTACCTACATGTATTACAGTAATTGACATATTAGATATTTGCATTCTGTTTGCAGCTCCTTGAGCCACCTGGTTCAGTGATTGACAGTGTGAAGAAAACAGACAGCTTTGTGCCTAAATGAACCTTCTTGGCTCGAACACACACACACACACACACACACACACACACACACACACACACACACAAACACACAGACACACACACACACACACACACACACACACACACACACACACACACACACAAACACACAGACACACACACAAACACAAACAGGAACAGGTTTGGAAAGAACATTGTGATCCTGTTTTTCCTCTCTCTGTCCACATTTGAACACCTATTTTTCCAGTTGCTTTTACTCTCCCTACATCTCTCATCATTCTCCCCTCTCTGATCACAGCTGCTATGGGTGCAGGTTGATCTTGCACTCAGTTCACACAGCATGTTGGCCAGAGAAGCTGTGGATGTGTGGAGCCTTTTGAAGCTGTGGAGCCTTTTGACAGATGTTCAGTCATTGACTGATGCTGACTTGGTATCTGTACCTCATTCTCACATGTCACATATGACATATATTTTATCATGGAACACCTGATTAACATGTCAGAGCATATTTGTTGATTTATTGATTGCTGTCTGTATGTTAAAATATTTTCCACATAGAATCCTTCAAGATAAGACTTGGTTTTAGAAAAGCTATAACATTTGACCTTCCATCATACGTTTCTGTCCTGTTTCTGTTGTGCTATTACACAACATGCACACAAACAAACATTTGGTCCTGTAGCATTTGTAGCTGCCAAAACCTGCTGTAGCCCAGTCTAAGCTTTTTACAACCTGGATGTTCTCCTAAATCCCATTCTTCAGAAGGATTATACCTTCCACTCTGAAGAAACCACCTCCAACCAAACATATCCTCATTTGAGACATTCACTACACGCTGATGTAACTGCCTGATGCTATTACACCAGTGTTAAGGCTGCACAACACTGCCAGGGGAGCAAAACACATGCAAAAATGTCGTGCAATACATATTAAACAGCCTAGTTTTTTGCTGAACACAATGATTTTTACAAAACTGAAAACATGTGCAGGGATATCTCGGCATTGTTTATCTTTCAGCTAAAAAAAGGGGCCTGAAAGATGAATTGAAGCGTTTTGATATATTGAAAAGAATAAAACATTATTGCTGACAGGCAATTTAATTTGTGCCCCTAAGAAGCTGTCAGTTGCATCTTCTCCACTCAAACAAATTGTGCCCTCCTGTCATTTTGAAACCTGCCATCATCAGTTTTGTATTTTTGATGTATACAGTCTGGCTGTTGAAAAACCATTTATAAAACCTGCAAAAAAAACAACAACTTGCGTATATTGTGCATCCTGACTTTACTCTGTGTTCTCTTGTCTGATGATGAAAAAATAGGGCAAAGAAAGACGCGCAGTTTGACTGCATGCTAAGAATAAAAAGCCACCCAACAAGTTAAGTTGGGCAAGCTTAATCTCACAGAAGTCCTTCCACTGCAAAGTAAAAATAAGCAATGTTAGCCTAGTTAGCTAGGCTATAGAAGCTTTTGGCAGCACTGTTTTAAGTGAACCCAATCTGCACACTGAGATCTGATAAGAATAACTAAATTGAGATAATGAAACCATTTAGGTCAGGTATAATGCAAAGGCCTCTGATCAGATATGATGATCTTAGAGATGTAAGGCTTGAAGTTGAAGTTTAAAAAATGTTATACTACCTCTCACTTATGAGCAAAGTCCAGTATGGAAGAAGAAAAATGACATAAGGATAAATAAATAAATGCAGAAATGATTAAATAAATAAATGCAGAAATAAATAAATACATATATACCTTTTGGTCATTGAAAAGGGCCCAATGAATTATTTTTGTATTTATCTATCTATTCATTCATGTATTTTTGTATTTATGCTTATATTTATTGATTGATTGATTTAGGTATTTCTTCATTTATTTATTTCTACATTTCTTCATTTATTGATTGACTGTATAATTAGGTAAATATTGTATATATAGTTGAGATATGTGTGGTTAATGTGAAGAAATGTGGAATTTGTTTCAGTCATAGTGAATTTGGTAGTTTAAGAGATGAAATGGCATTATTCTGCTATTTTTGAGTTAAAAAGAAAGGTTATTAATGGAGCCAGAAGAACATTTTTAAATTGTAATAATGACTATTCTAAGTAGCTGTTAGCCCACCTTGCTCTTTTATCTATTTCTGGCTGCAGATGTCTCTCATTTTTGACTTTGTATGGAGAGTTTTGTCTGAAAGTCTGTAATTTCGTACGCTGTCTATTTAAAGGGTGGCTGGCCCTTTAAATACTATTTTTCAGGGCCTGTGGGAACACGCCTGACAGAAAAGATGTGTTGACAATCTGTGAAAGATCTGAGGCCATGCAATTAGAAACATTTTTGAAAAGGCTTGTTGGCAAAATATTGAGGCAGCAGGAGGAGGATTTCAGATGTATAAAATCCTGCAAGGTTTTCTGATTGATTGGGTCATATTGTGCTCTGCTATTTGAATTGATTTTTAGTTCAGTGTTGTGTGTATACTTTTCGGAATGTTGTCTTGCCCTGGTGGATAGATGTTCAGAAGCTACCAGCAAAAGTTTGTCAGCCTGCCGACAGCAGCAAATAAGGCATGTGCATGATTATTGTTCTTGGTGATGATGTCAGAGAAAAAAGGCCCGCCTTGTATTTCTCAGTTCTAAATTATAGATGCAAAGTCTCTTTTTATAGACAGTGTGTGAGTGAGTGTAAAGCCCTCTCAAAAGAAGTTGTGATTCTGGACTTATAAACAGTATATATAAACTGCATAAACAGTGAAGCTAAATCAAATCTTTGTCCTGCTTCTCCCTCTAATGTGTTCTCATCATTTCAAACATATGTCTTCCACCACTCTCATTAGCAGTCTATTAGTGCTGTGTGCACATTTGCATTTGAAAAGTCTTCAGTGAAACAGTATATTAACTAGTGATAAGGATTGCATGCATTGAACCAAAGTCCTTGCTGTACTGAGGAACTTTACATTACAGATCAGCAATGACAAGGTAATAAAAATAGAAGAAAAAAAACAGAAAAAAAACCACAAGTGGAATAAAACAAACAAACAAACATGGAGGCTTACGAGTAAAAAAACACCTAAATTGAAAATAAAGCTCTATATGCAAGCCACAAATTTACACACAAATATACTTTTTTAAATAATAGGAAAATGCAACAAAGACTAAGGGAACAAAATAAAGAAATACAAGGATTACAGTAACATACATTTGCACCCTTCATACAAACATGTTATCATACCTCATAGTACTTAAATCATTCAATAGAGGCTGTTTAAGATATCTTTAAAAACCCTTAAATGAGGAGTGACCGTGAAGTGAAGCAGATAAGCTGTTCCACTTGACTGGACCTCTGTACCACGGCTACATAGTTCTGTAAAACTGATAATGATGGAGATCAGCAGATCTGGGGTGACAATATTGGATCTGAGAACTAAATACAAAGAAGTTGGGAAGTGAATTGTTGCAAAATTGAAACACAGAAGTACCCATTGAAAGGTTATTAATGTCAAATCTAGAGTTTGATAGACTGGGGCAGTATGAGCATCCCAGCAAGAGTTAGCGACAATTCTATATATGTTTGATATAATATGTCGCCATAATAAATGAAAGGATGTAGATCCAGACATATCGTTTTCTTGACAAAATATGTCTTACTTTTTTCAAACTATATTGTACATGTAAGGGATGTGTTATTTTTTTCCCCCCAACTAAGCTGATAATTAGTGATTACACCAATAAACTTCACATGGAAAACATATTCAAGTGCGTTGTTAGCAATGAAAATGGGGTGAAGCTGATCTCATACGATTATCCTTTAATGTTATGTGCTACAGGCTGCACACAGTGCAACATGCATTGTGCATGCATTTTCACATACAGGTCCTGACTGACCCCTTACATCACCATGAAGAATAAAGAGAGATGATGACAGTGTGTCACTGAAACATCAGTGTGAAGCTGTAGAAAAGCCTTTGAGACACAAAACAAAGCGCTGTGTCTATATGTTCCTGCACGTCTTTCCATCACTCTGACTGATCAAGCCTCATGTTTTCCCCTTTGTTCCTAATATGCAACCAAATTCTAGCTTTTTATTTTTTCCACGTGAAAAGAAATGACTCCTCTCACCGGCTTTTGCAATTTCCTGTGTCGTCAGTGAGGGTCGATCACCATAAAGCTTCTGACCACATGGAAAGATAGAAAGGAATCAACTTGCTCGCATTTCCATATCGGTGCTGCTTTTCCACATGGAAAGACTTCAGTCTTGTTTTCAAACTCAACGCCGACTGAATGAGGACTGCTTGAATGGAGACCGATGGAAGTTTTTATGCACCGATGTCTGGAACTTCAACTTGCGTCATTGTGCGAGAAAAGAGTTGAAAATCAGCGTTTCCCTCAGGGTGTCATGCTTCCATCACTGCAGATTGGAGTTGGAGCTGGTAAATCACTGAACCTTTCTCTCTGAGGCCAGATGTGATGGCCATTAGTGATTTTATTTTATTTTATTTAATTTATTTTTTTTCAGTAAGAAGGAAGTATAATCAAGCTCCTTGAAACACACCAACACACGTGACCGTTGCCTTTGTGGAGTGTCTGCCGTGTAATTATCTCTCCTGCCATTCACTCCCCTTCTATGCACCAGTTTTGAAAATGCAGCTCTCCTTTCTCTCACTCACATAAAAACTCGTGTTCTCTGACTGAGCTATTATATGAAGACTCTAACAGGTAGTTGCATGGCAACAGAGGGAGCACCATGGTTAGTATTCAGTAGGATCAGTGGAACACGGTGCTTGCAAGACTCTTCCCAGTCTCTTAAGCCCGATTTACACAGCTTGTTCAAGGTGGGCCTGATGCGCATTTATTCCACCCTGAAGTTCTGTATAAAACAAAATGAAGGCGTAATTGGGGGGTCTGTGTTGTTCTGCGTCTGACGGCAGCAGAGGTAGTAACGGTGGGGAAATGGAGGAAAGGTGGGACGAGTATGTGTGACATTTTGACGACTTATTATATGTGCGGCCCACAAGTGGAAGACATACAAACCAGCTCTGAGCAGTTAGCAGCTAACTCAAAGAAGAAGGAAACAAACCGAGCATGTCATCCAATTGGGAAGACAGCGCAAGGTCTGGGAGCTCCGTAACCTCTGAGCGGAGGACGAGATCAGCCGCCATGTAACGGGAACTATTGCTGGATAAATATGTAAAGCATTGTTTACTAATGATATGTTTACCAATTATATGTCACGGCTCTTTTGCTCACAGAATCTTAGTGACGACAGACTCAGTTCTCGCAGTTTTGCTCAAGCAGTTCAGTTTCTGCAACCTCTTCTCTAATTTTCAATCGCCAAAATGAAACTAAGTTCAGCTGACATTTGTCTTTATGGAAAAACATAAAATTCTGTTTCATTCAATATTCTAGGCAGTGTATAAACACTTAATATGTCTTGGTAAGTCATCATCAAGTGGCATGTAGTTCCTATAATACTCACCACAATGGCAGCATACTCATCTAAGGTTTCACTAGAAGTGGCCCTCGTCAGCGGCGATAGTCATCACATGGATAAAAAGCTTTCTGCTGTGCTTGGACATAAAGGGACTTATAACAGGCTCTATTCTTGGAAGGGGAAAAGTGCCACTTGCACAGTGTGCCTGCATGGATTCAATGGTGTCAGTCATTTGCAAGTGAAAAGGTGATGTATCAAGAAGGATAATTGCAAGGCTTAAAGGGGAGAAGAGGAAGTGTCGAGAGTCAGCATTTTGAATCATATAATTAGCTTCCTGGCCCTGTGGTCCCTTTTACACAGGCTGTTCAAGGCGGGACTGTGGTGCCTTTATTGCACCTCGCCGTTATGTATAACACAAAGGTGGGTCATTGTTGTTTTGCCTCTGTGCTGCAGCGGAAGTAGTAATAGCGCAGATCTGACATCAGTATAAACGGAGCGAGGCAGCAAGGCAGTAGGACAGGGCACTGGTGTGACACTTTGACAAAGTATTATGTATGTGGCCCAGCTGGTAGATTTAAATCAGTAGCAGTTAGCCGCTAACTCAAAGATGAAGAAATGCAACTGAAAGGACATCCTTACCCTCCGAAAAGAGGACGATGAACCCAGTCAGTATTAGGGGACCAGAGGTGGACATTGTTGAAGACTATACCTTGGTTATTGTTTGTCTATTCGCTGTACTACTTTTCTCTATATCTACCGTACTAGGTTCATGTAGCAACATCATTGTCAGCAACATCACCAGATCACATTGGAAAATACCCTGTTTGTTTGCTTGGAGCAATAATTCAATGTTCCGATCAGAGTACAGGAACATTAATTGGAAGCTACAGAATGGTATAAAAACATCAAAACCCCCAAAATAATGGGTGTGCCCTTTAGAGTAAATATAAGCCTTGTAATTTGGACTGACAAGATGAAAAGAAAATAATCTGCGGAACAATCTATAATAATAAAAAAAGTTCGTTGGAACCCTCTGTTGAATAAATTCAAGTGTGAAATTAATGCACTATACCTGGGATGACTTTCACACTGACAATAAAGAATAGCATGTATTTTATGCACCGCGTGTCTCTTGCTATTCATAATAAATGCTGCAGAGTAAGAAGGAACAATAAAGTGCAGTCCAGTGTGCAAGGCTTGTGGCTTTTCCCAACAGCTCTCTGAACTGAGCAGCTGGGAACTAATCAGATTGTGTAATAAGCCCAATCAACCGATACAGTGCAGGGAGGCAATGAAAAACTCAAGTTTTTGGTTTTAAAAATGACCAACGACACACTGCCCCCCTGTGGTAGATTCCATAACCCCTCATGCCACCTGGAGATGTTTAGCTGCCTCCACCTTTAGCGCTACCACGCTCATGTGACGCCTGACATTTGTTTTGCCGGGGAGGGTTTACCCCAAGAGCAGTCAGCCCATGACGTGTGGTGACTTCGTGAGAGCTGGGGGCTTATCAGGGCACAGCGCCAGTCATCACGGAGATGCTGACAACCTTGAGATGTAATTTGGGTGGATCAATATTTGCTGGGCGAAGACTGAGGCGTGACAAGGTGGAAAGAAAGGAGGGAGGGAATGAGGGAGGGAATGATTCCAACGCACATTGGAATCTGAAAAACAATTAAGGGATGAGAGAAGTTGTGTGTGTGTGTGTGTGGGGGGGGGGGGGTATCTATGATCAAGCTAAATGTTTGTGAGTGCATCTTATGTACTTATAATAATAATAATAATAATAATAATAATAATAAGAGATACATTTTGAGAAGTGATTTTAAAGATTCTACTGATTCTGCCTCAGATTGCTGGGCAGGGAGTTCAAGAGCTGAGGGGCTTTAACTGCAAATACCCAGTCACCTTTTGTCTTGAGCCAGGACTTCAGTACAGCCAGTACAACCTTCACTGAGGATCTGAGGCTGCACACTGGCTCATAAGGGATCACCAGATCAGCCCTCCCTCCTAACGATGGGAGGGCCACAGATTGAACCTTGGGGAACAACTAGTCAGAGGGGCCACTGAAGAGGAGGTATTACCCATGGCTACAGACAAAGTCCAGTTCGATATATGGGATTTTAACCACTGCAGAGCAGTAACCCTGATGCCTATCCATTTATCCTATCCAGTAGGATAGATGGATCAACTGTGGTCAAAAGCCGAGCTCAGATCCAGAGGAATTAAAACGTGACAGTTACCTACATCGCCGTGTTTAACAGGTCTTTTCTTTTCTTTTCTTTTTTTTTACCTTGATTAGAGCAGATTCAGTGCTCTGATACCAAAAGTGTTCAAAAAAGACTTCAACTCTGAATAAACTCGCTTCAATAGAACTTGATAAAAACAGTCATTTAGAAGTGGGTCAAAGGTTTTTAAAAATCGGTAGAGCCAAGGCTCAGTTTCTGTGCTTGAGGCAGAAGGGAACACAGCTGGAGAACAAAGAGCTATTTGCAATAACTAAAACTGTGGGACCAACACTGTTAGAAACAGTTTTCAGAAATCTGACAGGCATGCAATGTGAATGGCCGGATGTAAATTGGCCATTGTGTCCTTTAAAGTACACACTGAAAGAGGCTGAAAGTCAGTGAGCAGAGCAGGAGGTGGCAGCTAGGAGAAGTTTTGTTACATTTCTCTAGGTTTTGAAGAAGAAGGAGACATTGTTCATTAGGTGTGACTTCAGTTTGTAGGCGAGGAGGTGTGTGTTTTGCTTTCAATGTGAAAATTACACAATTCCCTTGAAAAGTAGCATAAAAGTGTGTTAGTTGAAAGGTCAAACAGTTTGTCAAACATTTCGTCCTGAAATAAAGATTAAACAGATGTAGAGGAGAATATTTTTTTTTTTCCCATTTTTCAAGACCAATCAATTACCAAACTATGATTAAATGGATTTTAAATACCGTTTAGTGTGAAGTTGGCGACTAAAGTAAATGAATAAATACTTCATCCTCATCTTAACCCAGTATCTCTGCCTTGTTTGGCCTGAAAGCCTCTCCTCTCAAAGGATAACTAGGGCTTTTTTTTGTTTCTCCTCCTCCCTTGCTGATGTCACCTTCTCCCCCTTTCATCCCCCTGAATTCACCTTTCTCCCCTTAATGCTGTTATCTTTATCTGATCCATTAGAGATCTCCTGCTCCTCTCAGCCCTCTGATTCTTAAAGCTTACTGAGGGACATTGGCAGCTTCTGATGGAGCAAACAGCCTAAGAAGGTTGGATTTTAGAGGACTTCATTTAACCAAAATCTGGGTGGTTTCAAGGACATGACAAGTCGATAGGAGTCGGAGTTCGACACACCAACCCTGTGATTAATACACCAACAAACAACTCCCTGATTAAAGTCCAGTATCTTATTTGCTTTTTCCTGACAACACATCACAAACAACATCCAACACATTTGCTCCTTCTCCCTGAATTTTGCCGGATAAATGTAATCTACTCTCCTCTAAAACAACAACTTGTTGTAAAACGTTTCTATTTGTGTTCAGATTAAACACATAAGATATGATATGAGATATTATTTAGTGAGCTTTACACGTATTAGTGGTTGTAATTTTCTCCATCACCGGCATCTGTTTGTTTGTTTGACTGTGAGCAGGATTGCAAAAAAAGTAACTGACAGAATTTCATGGGAATGCATCCAGAAAAAGGGGCGGAATCAATGACTATTTTTTCTTTTTTTTTAACATTGCAAGATCCTGCTTTCATGAACATTTCCATCTATTCTGCATAAACCTCTTGACAGATTTTCGTTAAATTTGGTTGAAGGGTTTGGCTTTTATCAGGGAAGACCCAATTAAAATTTGAAATTAAATTATTTTTTTCTCTTTTTGAATTTTGTGAGAAAGGAGTCTTTTGACTGTTTTTGTTAATCATATATGCACTACTTGAAGGATTGTAATTACAGTAAATTTGGTGGAAGAGTGAGGCATGTGTCAAAAAAAGGACACACTGAATTTTGGAGTAGATCTGAATAAAAGGGTGCATTCATGATTTTTGTTTCACTTGCTTTCAATTGCGAGAACCCTGTGGGCATCCATTCCGATGGTGCACATGTCTTGTTGGGATTTGCATTAGGGTTTAATTTAATTAAAAGGGGTTGTTGGCCCTTGGCAGAGGTATACACTCTACTAAGTGCCCTTTCTAGTTGTTGTGACATTTTCCCTCATTTACACTCTTTATGCTACGGTAAGCTAATCGCCTCCGCACTCAAGCTCTGTACTGGGCATGACAGCAATCAAATTTCCCATCCACTTTTTAAAATCATTAATTTACCTGGAAGCTTAGTTATGGTAGAAAGAAGGAAACCATTGCAAGAAAAAGGAAAAATAAGATGGTAAATGAGACTAAAACAGATTGAAAGGAATGTAATGAATATGTAAAGAAGAAACAGTGAAATAAGCATGGAAACAAAAAGGGATGAAGGAGGAACCAGGAAGGAGCTACAGCTGTAGGTTTTTATTTTATTTATGCTTTTTTTTTTTGCTTAAATGTTTAAAATGTAATGTGCCACATTACATCAATTGATAATTTTGTGATATATTATGTAAAAATAATAGCAAAACAAACAAAATGCAAATAAGGAAATGAATAATAAAACAAGTAAGAGTAAGTCAATAAAATCAGGTCAATAACAATAAAATAAGCAAAGAGTAGCCAATAAAGTGAAGTGCAGAGGAAAAGCTCTCCGATTGTTTTAAGGAGAGATTTTAAAGAGGCCATTGTCTCTGCTGACCTGATTTCCTCAGGCAGCTTGTTCCATAGCGTCAGGGCTTTGACTCAGGGCTTTGCCCCATCAGGTCTAGTTTTCAGCCGTGCCTTAAGATGGATAAAATACCTCTCCCCGAGAATTGCAGGCTATGTAGTGGTTCTTATTCAACTCAAAGAAGAGACAAATAGCTTGGAGACAGTCCAGTCAGTAGTAATATCTTAAAATCAGTTATGAGACTATGGGAGATGTGCAAGAAGGCTAAATTATGCACAATGTGGTCAGCTCTCTTGGATCTTGTTCTGTAAAGCCTGAAATCAGTAGACTCATAGACTTAATTAAGACAAGTCAGAATGTTAATGCAATAAGGAATTTCTATCAAAAGGATAAGAAAGGATCAAATATGTTGTTGTTGTTGTTGGAAAATATTTCAAAGACAGGAAATATGTTTGCTGCTTGATGCTTAAAAATTACTATCCAACTAAAATGCCAGTGTTTTTTTTTGCAGTAGGCTTGATGAGTTTTATCTGGGAACCGGCAGAGAATTTTGTGGGACCCAGTGACATCACATAGGCAGTCATGTAGCAAGGATCAGTGGCTCTTGTGTGTGTAATTGTAATTGGTGACAAACCACTAGATAAAAAAACTGACAGCAAACCAGGCTGAATAGACTCAATAGTTTGAAAGAAAACTTAATTGGGATGACATTAATTGGAGTGGACGACATTCATGTGGGATAAGCTGAAAAAAATGGTGACCCACTGTGTTTTGTGTTGGATGATGGTTGTGCCGTTAGGGGTAAATGAAGTATGATAAAAAAATAAAAAAAACTGGAGGGGCCAGGTTTACCAGCTGATCAGCAGTTTAGTTTGGGTGGATACCAAGGAGACAATTCCAGAACAGGTTAAAATGATCAATAAAAGCCATATTGTGTGCTCTAGAGGTGGACTGCAGCCAAGTAGGAGTCTGCTAATACTGCAACCTACTGTGGGAATGGGTCCTGACATAAAAACACAGCTTTAGGAAATTAAAAGGTTGGTTAAAATCCAATTTGGTCATTTTATACTCTTCAGCAACTGTGCCATCCATTCCCCCATGCACTATTATTCTACTAATGGTGGATGGGAGTGTTGGCAGTAAGCTCTGGAGCTTTTGTACAATGTTGTTGGATAACAGAGGCAGTGGTACTGAGAAAGCAGTGTGCAGACAAGTCAGAAAACAAGGATATATGCTATTACCTTCATATGCACAGTATAATTCACATTCTCGCTGAGTAAATAGTCTCTTGTTTCATCTGATTTGCTGGTTTGATTCATTCAGAATGATATAACTGGAGTACGGAAACAGGAGGAGGATCACATTTCAGCAGTAATTCATCATGTGAGGGTATTTGGCACTTGTTCAGGTGGAATCACTTCAGCTGCCAGAAAATCCTTCACTTTTAGGCTGAATGTGGATGTTCCTTGGTCCAAATACTTCACTCTCACTGCCAACACTGTCACATCCTCCATTTTCCTCTTCTCTCCTCCTCCTCACTCTGTCACATCTCCTCCTCTCAAAGCTAACCTGATCACCTCTCCACTCCCTCAAAATCTCACTTCCTTTTTCCCATTTTACGTTGAGCAGCGAAGCAACCCGACAGTATTGCCTTCTCCTCCATGTTCCTCCTCCTCCTCCTCTTCTTTTCAACTCTTCACCTCCACATCCGGCTCCATCCATCACTCTGTTTCTCCTCTATCATCTGATAGCGATGACCTTCTAGCAGTGACTCATCTTATACACTGACAGCTCCTCCATGTTTCTCCTTTGTTCTACTGCTCCTCTTTTGCCCCCGTTTACCCTGTTTCACCGTCTCCTCACCCAACCTCGGCAGACTGACCTGATACTGTCACCCCCTCGCCCTGCTCCATTTGTCTCTCATCCTGTCACTTGTTCTCTCCTCCACCACAGCCTGCGGCCAAGAGGTTGTTTTCACCTCCACACCCCGTACTTGTCACTGTCTGACACATGTGAGGACGTCATGTCATTCATTTATTGCTCTTCTATCAAAATAATTGAAAAGATTAACCCACATATCTCATTTACACTGGTAATATTAATATAAAAGATGGTAATTGGAATGAGCTTCCTTGGGCAAGACACACGCAATAAACCTGAAGGGACAAAGCAATCAGCTCCTTGAAGTAGTACTTTAAGTAATCAGTAGTACTAAAGTTGTAAAGTAACAATTCAAAAATGTGAAGTCCTGCATGAGAAATCCTATTCAAGTGAAAGGACGAAATTATCAGCAACAAAATATAGATTAAGTATTCCTGCTGTCATTGTCTGGGACTGTCCATTGAGATATCAGATATTCTCATCAGATGGTCACATCTATCCAATGGGACAGTATAAAGATTGGACCTTTATTGCATTCATACTGCTGTTCTGCATGGCCTTCACCTCCCCGTCACTGCCTAGTCTTTGCAGATTCCTAAGCCTCATCATTTCATCAGTCTCAGCAGTCACCAGAGTCATCAGCCACCACCACCACCAGTGTCTGGACTCATTGGGAGGATTTATCTTGCTGCTGCTCCTTGAAGAGTCGAAGCACCAACAGACATACATCTGACAGACTTAAATTATTGCATATCATCTGCCATAATAAACAATCATCTTCACCTTATTCACCTGTTTCTCTTGATCAAAATCATTTTAGCTAATTTCGCCCATTGGTTCCCATCCTAGGGGTTGTGCTTCTCCAAAGGGTAAACTAGGTAAATCTGAGGAATGATTAAAAAACCCCCCAAAAAAAACATTTCTTCTGGTAGTGACAGTAATTACACAAACACTTTTGATGTGCTTATGATGTCGTTGGCTTCGTCGTATTCCTATTTGTTGTAGCCTATTCTGCTGCTGCCATTATGCCCTCCTTCAGCCCTGGCTTATCACAGCTGGTGCATCATTGGAGGAAAGTTACCCCAGAATCCAGACTCAAAAACTTCAGTAACTCGTTTGGCACTGACTAGAATGTAACAAACATTCAATTAAATGCATAAGTCCTACACTGCAGGTATGAATACTGTACTTATTTAGTTCCCACCATTGCTGAATGCTAAATCAGATGGTTCAACCGGTGCCTTACCAAGTAACTCACTACCATCAGTGACTACGTATTTAAATGACCAACTTCAAAACACCATATAAATGCACCCCAGAGTAAACCTCCTTCTGGACAACAACGTTCACTTTTCTCCTCAAACAACGGACCTTGACAGTGCAGGAATGACTGAGTTTCAGGAGAACCTGATTTAAAAAAGCAGGGAAAGAGTGCAGTTTGTGTGGCAGGCAGAACCACATGATCTCCTCCTTCCTGTCAGCAGCTGACTTTCACCTCTTTACCTGCAGACTAACGAGATGGTGTCACCCTGCTCGATTCATTTTAACCTCTTTCCTCTGACCTCCTTGCACTGGGCTAATTGGAGATCACCCTGTTCTTCCTCCATCTACTCTCTGCTCCCGCATCTCTTTCCTCCTAGAGATGACCTCCATCCTCGTAGCTCCTGAAGTGGATGTCGTCACCTCGAGACTCCTTCCTTTGTCACAGACTGAGAAGTCATGGGGGTGTATTGTGTTAAAGGAGAAACACCGTTTCATTTTTTTCTTCTTTTTAATCTTAACTCTTCATTGGCCCAAGCTCCACCCCTGCACAAAATTTCACCACCAACCAGCAACGAGAAGATTCAACCACTGAGGACCTTGAATACCCACATCTAAATTTAATACAATCATTTCAGTAACAAATCATCCAATAAACAACATATATGTTGCTATAATGAAAAAGTCTAATCAAATATTAATAAATACTTGTGTGCTTAAATAATATCATGGTCTTGCCAGTGCTCTCGAAGACCCTTTGAAAGCACAGAGTGCAATAACTTGCTCACCTTTTTCTCACCATCTGTGCTCTGAATAACACCAAATGTGCACAGCCGTTGGAACATGAAGTAGGGAAAACAAGAGTCCGAGGTCAACGCCATGAGGCAGAAACTCCTGGTGGATGTCCTGCCCTCCTGCTTGTCCTCTCCTCGCCTCTCCTGTCGAAGCTCTCTCCAGGCATCGACCTGCTATCACCTCTCAAAGCTCTTCTTGATCTTCTGAATCAACCACTGGGATCACAATAAACCTCAGAACAAAGTGTGGAGCTCTGCTTTTTAGGTTCACCTCATGATCACGTCCTAAATACCCATTGTTAGGTAAAAAGCCTCTAACACGTGGAGGTTTTGTCCTCTGGATCAGGTCAATGTTACTTCTTTATTCTCAAAGACAAATGCACATTTGGGCTGTTTGTTCACAAGGAGATGCAATGTGAGGGCACAACACTCCCATGTGAAGAGCGCAGAAATTAGTAAAACACAAGATAATATACTTTCTGCTTCCTGAAAATGGAGTGTGCCGCCCCCCCACGTAGGCTCAGGAGGTCCGACAGCAGATACAGATTAAACAATGAACAAAGGTCTCACTATGTTCTACAGGCATACAAGGTTATATGATGATATGAAGACACATCTCTTAGTACATTCTGTATTTTTCCCATCACTCATCAACTCATCGCTTTTCCTCTCCTATCCTCTTTCTTCAAATCTTCTCTGTTCTCGTAGAACACGAAAGGAAATGTACCTTCATTATTTTGTCACGATGAAAGATCGTTACTTGAAGATGGAGATGAAGAAAAAGCAGCAAATTATTACATTAAGAGGCTGAAAAAAAACAAAAATGTGCTGATTCTTTGTTTGTGTACATTGACTAATGAATTGTTTCAACTCGACTGTCATGTACCACGACAATGTTCTTGAGGTGATGTTCAAAAAATAATGTGCTTTGTGCACACAAAAAGATCAGCGAGAGCAGTCAACCTACTTGGCACTCACAGCAAGAAGATTCTGGGTTCAAATCCACCTGAAGACCTTGGACTTTCTGTGTGGAGTTTGCATGTTCTGTCATGTCTGGGTTCCCTTCAGGTACTCCGGCTTCCTCCCACAGTCCAAAATCATGCAAAATACGTGAACTTGTGACTCTAAATTGCCTGTTGGTGTGAATGTGAGTGTGACTTTGTTTGTCTCTATATGTGTTGGCCCTTATACCCACTCTTACCCAATGTCAGATGGGATAGCCTCCAGCCACCCCGTGACCCTGCACAGGATAAGCTGTTACAGAAAATGGATGGATGCTTAGTCAGACCTCCTTCTTAAGCTCATAGGCCCGAAGAGAGTCTAAAAATATCTACAGACAGCTAATCGACTTGCTGCAACAAAGAAATCACCTGCCACTGGCCAAAGCATGAATAAGGAGCCTGCATTTTCTTTTGCTGGACGATCAGGACTGTGATAGTAGTTTCTTAAACCGATTCATTTTGAATTATTAATTGATCTGTACAACACTACTTGCTCATCAATCCTCTTCCTCTTACATCATCCCTCCTGTTTCCTTGACCTCCTCAGCAGCGTGCTGACTGGATGGACCCTTACATGGTGCTAACCAGATAAATGCCGATGTCCGCGGTGATGGATGGGGACCCTGGCTGCCTACCCAGCATGCAACAGTGCAATGTTGGAACTTAGCTCCATTAATTATCATTCACAGTAGAGGTCCAAAGGGGAGAGATTTGTCTCCGTTGTGATCTCTCTTTTTCTTTAGTGTTTTCAGCTCAGCCTTTAATGACTGCTTTCTGTCAAAGAATGAGACACAGAGAAGGCAGGACATCGTTTCTCCTTTCTTTTCCCCATAAACGTTCATCTAACCTCATTGCATGGTGACAAAAAAAAAAAAATCTAAAAATGTCTTTAAGGTGGTGACATTTCATGAGAAGGATTAAGGGATGCCTGCTTTTTCCTCATCTGTCCTCTCTTCAGTGCACATTCAGCGCAATATTTGAGTTCATTAAATGCATGTTTTGTGCACATTTCTAATAAATAAGTCAAAGGGAGGATCTTCATCGCTTAATCACAAATTTACTCTGTGTTGAAAAAATCATATTACCTCTTACTGATTTGTAACAGTTACTACGTTGAGAGAAAACACATTATTGCTAACATAAATAAGGAAAGAGTGAGTGACTGTATCTACAAAGATGCAAAATATTCATATTGAGCGTATCTGCATGGTGTATAATGATCTCATTTATTTTACAACATCCACTGCTCGCATTTAAAGTATGATAAAAACATATTTATTCAATCTGCTTCTTACTACAAACATTGGTGGATGGTTAGGAAAATATATTTTCAATTTGTCAAACAGTCACAAAATATAATCTATAGGATCACATGACTGAAGGATAGGGAAAGATTTTTGACAATACGTTCACAAAAAAATATATTGACGGAATACCGAGGACATGGACACAGATTTTCCATATCTAAATCTTGCTGTCACAAAATAAATATCAATTTACGACCATGTATGCAAACCCTACCGATCATATACTGTCACTGTTTGTTTTTTGATTGTCTTGGCAATGATGTAGAGATCATAAATGTTACACAAGCAGTGAAAATGCCGTCTAATCTCCATGAGAACACCATAAAAAAAAACTTGTATCACAGCAAATTCTAAATAAGTTCAGAAGAACAGATGTTGTTTGATCAAATTTGATGCAAACAGCAATAAATGATCATTAGGCCGTTCGTCACACCACGTTTCCAAAGATGCTGAATCCCAGCAGGGGAACCCTCTCAGTGTTAAGACGCCCAGGAGGGGAATCTTCCTTCACATTTACCCAGCCGATTACCCCCACAATCACCTCCTAATCCTAATCAAACACAGCACAGGCTGTGACCGCCCTTTTCCCCTTCCTGATAATGAAGCTCCTCGAGACGCCCCGCTGCGACGACGCTGATTAAACTCCCATTCGGTCTTGTTTATTAGTTCATGCCTCCTTTGAATCCAGATTCTGTAGTGCTATGGTTCATCATGGGGGTTCTTCCAAGATCCAAGGAAGCCAATAAGCACCACGGGACCCGGTGCTCGAGAAGAAGAATCATTCTGTGTGAACATGAATCAGAAGTTTAGTGTCTTACAATGAGCCAGACAGCTGAAGTGTGTGCAGATTTTCATTACAGACAAACACAACAGCAGCTGCTTCACACAAATCAGGAAACAAATCAACGAAATCAGCTGCTGTTGGAAGACACTAGTCTTTTTTTTTTTGTTGTACTTTTATGAGTATCAAGATTCAGTTCAAAGAACAGCAAAACTGTGGGAACTATGTGAAGTGTGAGTGTTGCATTCAAGTATCACCATACTGATAGGACATTCTGAGACTAAGTAATGTCAAACACATCATGAAAATTGATGGCATCCATGTTCCTGATCAGTCATTTTGTTTGTCTTATTTCTATTTGTGAAATATTGTTTTGCTCCCATCATGCTTTGTGATGCAATCAGGGAGTGTATTGTCGCCATGCAATCAACAGTCTTGGTGAATCTGCACAACATTGTTGTGATGTTGTGTTAGCTACAAGCAATTTTGATTTGGACTATATCCATGGAAAAAAAAAAAAAACTTGCTAGATTATTATTGATAATGATGAAATGGTGATTAGAAGGGAAGGTGATGTTATAATGACCATCTTTTTTATTGTAAAATTAACGTGCATTCTCAGTTGATGTATGATTGCAGCAACGTGCACATGGCATTTTGGAAACAGACTGAGCTGCAGTGTGCAAGGTGTGCATTTTTTCACATAAGATGAGTCAAATGGGTGCTTAAGATTACGAGTGTCATAATCATGTAATGAAGCTGTGGAAAAAGATCAATTTAGAGGTTGTTTTTTTTTTACTATATATTTATATACTTTATTTTATATATTCTTTCTCTGCATTTGACCTATCCCTGAGGAGCAGTCCAGGGCTGCCACTACACGCGGCGCCCGGGGAGCAAATTGGGGTTCAGTATCTTGCTCAAGGATACTTCAACTTGTAGACTTGCAGGGGCTGGGGATTGAACCACAGACCTTTTGTTCCGTGAACGACCGCTCTACCCCCCTGAGCCACAGCCGCCCCATTGATGTTTATTTCTTATGGCTGTTCCTGTCATGTCTTTTAGTTCTAATCTTTTCTGCCATTAAAGGCGGTTTTAAAGACAGTGATATTGCTGCTTGTGTTCTTTAAGTGGAGTCTGTAAAATTGAAAAATAAATTGAAAAAAAAACGTATTTAAACTTATTAAACCACAATACAAGTTATTATTTTTTTTAATACAGTATGTTCATAAGAGACCCCAGAAATTAGACCATTGTTCTCTCCGTCATTTGACTATTTTAAATGTTTCTTCTGACCAGTTAGCAGCTGTGGAGTCAAGACTTTGATTGTATTGATCCTATATGTTAAAGGTTAATAAAGGGAACACTCCAAGAACCCTCAAAGGTTTCTATTAGAGTTTCTAGCTTGATGAGCACAGAGTTCACTCGATGGCCTCTTTTCATGCCTGGTCATCTTTGCCGTGAATCAAATGAACATTTTCTTAATGAAATCATGCAGTGATGGTGAGGGAGGTTTTCTTGACTCCCACCTCCATCACCCTACCAGTTTTTTTTTAAAATATATTTAATCACTCAATCAGGCTGTTTCACTAATCTACTGAAAATTGTTCAACAGTGTGACCCTGAGAGCTGTGGGTGGCAGCGATTCAACCCTCTTTTAAAGTTTAGTAGCAGAAATCTGCACTCGATGTAACCAAACCAATTTGTTTCATCATGGCCTCAGTGAAAAAGTTCTATTTTCTTTAATGATCATCAGGTAAATCAGAAAATGATGAGTGATGGGCATCAGATCAGGAACGCTTTCATGTGCTGTTCTGGAGGGCATGGACAAATGAGGTATTTTAATATTTTATTTGGAGAAATTATACATTTTCCTTTCATTTACACCACCTCCTTAAGTCCAAAAAGCATAAGAATTACATCAGAATCAGTGTTTCAAATATCACCCCAGATGTTTTTTAGATAAATCTGGACATAAAACTGATCCCCCTGTAGGCATCAGTTTCCTCTGATCTCCAGATTTGGATGCAGGACATCGGTCCGTCTGGACTCGTGTGTCTGATAAAAGGTCTTCTCACAACACTTTGGCTCTCACAGGAGAGAGGAGAAGGCGAGTGACAAACACGGAAAAAGGGCTGGTGATCAACAATCTACAGGGAGAAGGAGCTTCAACACAACACGTTCAGACTGAGACATTAAACTTTCATGCGAGTCTCCGTGGGCTTCAGGCTAGAGGTGAAATATCAGAACCAGCACAGAAGTCTGTCTGTGTGTCTGAAACTCCCTGTACATGTCTTCACTTCAAAACACACACGTTTATATTTCTACACTTGGGAGGACTCTCACCGACATTCCTTTCATATGGAATCCTGTGTGGAGGCAAAGTGTTGTGTGTTTATGAGTTGAAAGGTTTAAGTCTTTGATTAGACAGAAAAATAAACATTTGAAGGCATCAGCTTGGGATATTGTTTCACTACGAAGTTGACATTTTATAGACCACATGACTGCTGATGACTTACTGATTAATCAACATAGGAACTGATTATTGAAAGCCCTGTTATTAGCACAGGTGTATGAACAGAGGAGCATTACATTGGGCCTTTTCTGCAGTTCTGACCATGGGTGGACTGGCTATCTGGAGTACCAGGAGTTTTTTTTCCCCAGTGGGGAAAACTCATGACTCAAGGCCCCCCCAAGATTTTTCCTGCATTTTCCTTGTCTCTCCCAGTGTCCCCTCCCCTCTCGTCTCTGTTGCATGTATGTGTTTATGTTGGGGGCGTGACTCCACACCTGATCTACATCTACTGGCGAGCTATACAGCAGTATAGCTCGCCAATACGGTGATTCCCAGTGCTTGCCCATCATTAGTTGTGTCCCAATTCAGGGGCCCTTTCCTTCGAAGGACCCGGTCTACGAAGTCCTGTCCTTCATCGACCGCAGTCGACAAGGGTCAGGCTGCATTGAACGCTTTTAAATGAGACCTGGTCTACAGAGAATCTCACCAGCTCTTCCTGTTTTCCTGAGGTTCACCTGAGCTCTTCCTGTCATGAGGCGCTGTGCAAAAAGAGGTTGCATTTGTTGGCCACATTTGAAGGAGTCTCTGATTTGAGACAGAACTAGTTGTGTCGCTGTGATGCATTCGGTCTGCAAAGGCAGCCTTCGGAGGATGTGGCCCCTAAATTGGGACAAAGCTATTGTCTCATTCTCTTCAGATTCCTTTGCCAGTGAGCCCTCGCCACCCACACTCCTTCTGCCTTCAGTCCTCAAAAAACTCAATACAGCCAGACACACCAATCCCTAAAACCCACAGTCATCTGTCCTCCTCTGCCACACTTAGGCTAAGAACAAAACATTTTACATCTAAACATCTTTTGGGTCCAGATCTGAAGCTACATATAAGAATACTAATACAATTATATTGCCATCCTAACATTATACTAATATTTAATACCACCTTTTTAATATTTTACTGACAGTGTTATGTGTCAGTGGTGTACTAACATAATAATCCTAACTCTGATACAAATTACTTATCAAAGCTGTCAATGTCAGGCCTGCAGAGTTTGTCCAACATTTTTTTAATTAACACACATTTACATAAGTCTAAAGACTCTCCAGCTTATCCAGAATGCTGCTGCACATGTTCATGGGCATGGATTCTCTGCAATAGCTCCCTGTAAAATCCTTAATGCACAAATGCCTTATTGGACAGCCACCACCATCATATTTTGAGAAGCCCCAATTAACAACTAGAATGGTACGCTCCCTGGATGAAGGGTTGCTTGTGGTTCCTAGAGTCTGCAGAAGTAGAATGGGAGCGAGAGGCTTCAACCTCTCCTGTTAAACCATTTTTTAGTCTCAGTTGGGGAGGCAGATACCTTCCTCACATTTGAAGTGTCGGTTTAAAACTAAAATTTTTAATAAAGCTTACAGTTATAGGGTTGGGTCAGGCTAACCCTTTGTTATATAGTGCTATAAATGTAAGGCTCACATCTGTGAAAATTAAATTCTCCCTTTGTCATGAATTCACAAGCATGCACTTTATTGCTGTTTTTTTTTTTTTTTTTTTACCTTTTGAGACTTGCAGATGTCACAGTCACACAGAATTACATTTTTTTTTGTGTATGTCACCTTCCTCTCTACCTCCTTGACAAATCTTTTTCTGTCATGTTTTTGCTGTTCCGCTGGAAACAAGAGCATCGTCTTATTTTTCTGACAGCGCTGTCCAGAGTGAGAAGTCTATAAACGCCCTCTCTAGCTCTGCAAGACTTCAGGACAAATAGCATCATATCCTCCTGCACGGGCCTGCCGACAGGCCGCACAGCTGCTCCGATAAATGTCTGGTCTTGTGTGAAATATTTTGAGGGCTTTTATGCAGACAAAATCAATAAGGACAAGAAAAACTGACATGAAAGCAGCTGCTGTCCCGACAAGAGACACTATCGAGGAGACGGGGGCAATGGAGACTGATGGGGAGGATCAGTGCCTTAATGGGCACCAGAACCGGAGCAAAGAGAGTAGGGACCAAATAGTCTCTGAGACCGACCTAGACCACTTTGAAGACCAAAAGGCTGCATATAGGAATGGAACGGGAGTGGTGTGAAGCAAGAGAGAGGAGAGAGGGAGGCATCAGTCAGTGTCCAAAACTAGCTCCCTGTTGTTGCAATGAATGAATGACTGGTTTGATTACTCAGTAATACATCTGTATTTACAAGTTACTGAATGTAGAGGATTTTGATTTTACACATGCTACAAAACATATCAGCTTATATGAAACCTTTACTTGAAGGATAAACCCCTCGAGATGAATCGTTTCATTTTCAAGGGGGTCCTCAAGCTCCAATACACAGAAAATACAAAACACAAGACAAGCAAGCATCCATACACAGGCAAACAAAAGCTCTCCCGACTCCCACTGATTTCCCGATGGATAAAGAAAAGGTAAATATAAACGAACAATCAATCAATCAATCAATCAATGTACACATCTTCCTTAATAAGCTATGCATATGCATTAACTTAAACCTACACAAGTATTTTCAAATCTTGTATAATTAGAAGAAAGTGCAGGTTGTTTGAAGATGAGTGAAGATATGAAGCTTTGTTATAATTCAAATTACCCTGCAGTAAATAAAGCTGTTAAAAGTAATAACATCTATTAAACATTGATAGGTGCTATTCTGGTGCTTAATGAGTCAGCTATACCTTTACTTTGTTTTCTGTACTTTTAAGAAGCAGGACTTATAATGGAGTGTTTTTACATAATTGTTCTTCTTCTTTTATTTAAGTAAGATAGTAGTTTTAAGTAAAGTAAAGGATCTGAAATGATCTTCCACTCCTGGACTGCTGCTATTTGCTCCAGCAGCACCTCTTCACCCCACTTCCAGTGTTTAAAGTCCTCTAGGAATCTCTAGAAAACACCATTCACATTTAACTTGTTACAGAAATGTGTTTTGACTCGACAGAAACAGAAACTTCAGGGCTAATTTTCAAGTGGGAAATGTGTGAGCACTGTGAAGACTTCACCTGCGAGTGAACTGCCCCAGAAAACTAAAAAATTCATATCTATATTCCAATTTAATCAAGAGCCTGGAGAGGAGTAATGCGCACTGTCCAACCTTCTCAGACATTACATTAACTTCCCAGTCATTTCGCAGACAGACATGACAACACATTAAATTATACATTGTATACTGTTATGGATACTATTATAGATGATGACAAATCAAAGCCTGAAGACAGGAACACTGTTAGCCTTTGAGGTACACAGGAACACACAGCAGCAAAGGTAGCCACATAAGGAATAACTTTTAAACCTTCTCTCCCTGAAGATACAGAGCTATTGCTTACAGCTACAAAGGAAGTCCCAGAAAATTGATTTCCAAATTAAGAGCCTGAGGAGAGGTTAAAAAAAAAATTGTAATTGCGACCCACCAAAACAACAGTAAGGTACTGGAGTGTGCATGGAGCGACTGTTTCGCCTTCTTTGCCAATTACCAGTTGTTATAAACCTCGTGGGATGAGCTGTGCTGCCACAAGCCATGTTTAAATTCATATTAGCCACATTGGCAAATGTGCATTCATTTTTTATGGAGTGAACCTCAAGGCTGTTTTCCCCGGCTCCGAGTCTCCTCAACTCCTGCAACAAGACACAATTTGTTAAGTGAAAAATAATGTTCTCTGTGTTTGTGCAGTCAATATTTTAGTTGAGAGGGAGGCACTCAGCAGCAAACGCAAGCCGTGTCGGTGACAGACTTAATGTTGCTGGTTCAGACATTTTTGGAGCTCATATCCGGATCAATATATTATTAAATCAAAAGATAAAATAGGTAATTTGTCAAGCCCCCTTAAAAAACAAAACAAAAAAACAAACAAACTCATGCGACCTCTATTGTAATGGTTAAGTTCAGACACCATAAACTAAATATGATGTTCATATTTAAAATAAGCATCTGCAGCCCTGTGAGTCGTCACGACATCACCGAGACCAGGGTTCCGTCATACTTTCTCTTTCAAAGAAATTTAAAAAAGCCTTTATAGGAACCCCGTAAGACACCACACATTATCTTAAGAGCTACTCTGTACGTATAAGTACATGCTGTACATGTACTTATACGTACAGAGTAGGTTTTCATTTAAATTCCAGCAGATTCCATTAGTTGAAATCATCAGTATAAATGCTGCAGTATACTCAGGGATGCAACTGGTGTGCAGATGTGCAATTAAATAATCAAGGCATGAATTTGTTAAGGAACTGCATCATTCATTGTGTCCCACAGACGCTGGTCTATGGTACATCAATGCTGTACATAACAGTTGCTGTATACAACTGGCAACACAAATAATCCATATTTGTAGCCCTGCTGGACAGGGAGGCACTGACATAGGCAGAGGTTAGTAGCCTTGGCAGTAAGACAGAAAATTAAGCTGCTCCCTGTATCGTTTATGAGGCTGTAGATGAAACCTTCCACTTAATGACAGGTGTGTTGTCTCAGTGAGGGAACGATGCCTCAGAGGCAGCACTTCACCTCCTGGTGCTGTGAGAGGAAGAAAAAGTCCCTCCGGCTTCACAAAGACGCTGTTTCATGAGTCATAGGCACTCTGCTCTCTGTCAGGACTCAAATGGAAATAAAACAATGCTTTATAGTGATGAGATGTCTGAAAATATTGTATTTGTGTGTGTTGCATTTGAACTAATCATTATATCGTAAAAACCCTCAGCAGTTTATTTATTACAGTTTCTAATGGTGCGAAACCAGATCTGGATCATCAGTGCAACTGTTGTTTGTTGTCTGAAGGGGTTTCATCTTCTATTTTATGTTGTCTCTGAGTGAAAAAAAAAAAAGGGATGGAGGATTGTGTGTCTTGATTTACATAATGGTGCCTCAGTTTTAATTTCCATTCAAGTATTTGTTTTAGCTCACACTGATTCACTGGCATTCATCTTAAAGATTTGAAAATAGAGGCAATTTAATTTTACAGTCGCTAAGCTTTAACTACGTAGCCTGATAATCATACTGATTTGTATCTTGCATAATTACATTAATCAGTCTGTTATTGTGTTCATGCTGATGGTTTTCTGCTTTGCCTCAAAACAAACTGCCCCGTTAGATGATCTAGCGGTGCCTTAAACCCATTTTCTGCTGGTGTCTCCAGTGGAAGGATGGCATTTGGAAAGGCGACAGTTATTGTACGTTTTTTTAATCACTACAACTTTATACAGCGACTACTGCACTTTTCAGGCAACAGCATGGATGCCATTGAGAGTGTTATACACAGTGCTTTATTTGAAGTATAGTACTGTGGCCTTTCAGGGTTGACCAATGTTTAATTTTTCAAATGCCGATATATAATTTGGAACAGGACTGAACATTTAATTAAAAATAATCAGCAGCTAAATCTAGGACTGATCAAACTAATCATAGGAATCAAGGCATAGGAACGATTAATACTTTTAACTCCATTATTTTCCCTTAAAATCATTTGTTGCAGTTAAGAAGTTGACTGCTGGAGGCTGTGCAACCATCAGTCACTATCAGTGCTGAGTTTTACCGATACCAATACTTTCTAAAATGTCCAATTAGTGCCAAATAAATTGGCCAAACTGATTAATCGGTCCACCTCCAGTGGTCTTTATTTTGTCCCAACCAATCAGCAGTGACTGATGATTGTTGCTATAGTTTCAGCTGAGACAGAAGCAAGAAGCGATTAACTGTCCATTAATTAGAGGGAAAAAAAAGTTAATTCTGTAAATCTACTCTACCACTATCTATTTCTTTGCCTTGTCAGAGAGTCAGATTATGTTGCTGTGTTCTATTCATCCAGCTCTATTTTGTTTGAGGCCCATAAGAAGTTGAGAGGACTTTTCTCCCAAGTGAGCTTTTCTATTGTTGAATCTGCTTAGTTAGCAGAGTTTTGTTTAGTTCTGGTCCCTTTCCTCCACCTTCTTGTATAATTTATTCAACTCAATTTTCAGTTCAGCTTAATTTGCATTGAACCATCTCATGTAAAAGCAATTTAAAGTCATTTGGGTGAAAACACTTAGAAAATAAGCAAAACTTGTTTATAAACAGAAACAACCGTGCATGTACTTCCATGCAAACTGTGCAAATGAAGTGTATCGGTCGAAATTTAGGAAAGCACTTGATCGAAAAGGAATTATTTCGTTTGGCTTTATAAGAACATAGTGTTGGAGCAAATCTTGTGAAATTTTGTATAATCCCCAGAAGAAGGCCTCGCCTTCAGAGATCTGAGAGAGACAGCATGTCAGAGATGTACTGTGAAGGCAGATACTTTATATATTTGGGAGGAGGATTTCAAATTTCATACTGAAGATAACTGTGGCTGACTTCTGGATTAGCTGTAACAGACTGTTTTGTTTGGAAGACCCACAGAGAATTATAATAATTAATCCTGCTCAGGACAGATATATGCATGTGTTTCTCTCAGTCAGGAAAGATAGCTTTTAATTTTAGAATTAAATTTCAAAGTTCGACGAAAATAACCTTCAGCACGCTGTTAATTTTATTGCTAAAACTGAGATTACTGACCAAGGTTATGATGTGAACTCCAGATATTCACATAGGAGCCGTCTCTGGGCTTTAACAACCACAATAATGCTCATGATGTCGCCAAGACAAAGCATTTAAAAGTTGAAAAGAAGAGGACCCAGGATTGAGTCTTGTGGAACCCCACAAACTAAGTCATAGGTTTTGAAGTGGCAGGCTACAAGTGTGACAATGAGGGTTTGATTACATATGTATCACTTTGACAAAGTCCTGGTTTTTGTTTTTGTTTTGTTGTTTTTGTTTGTTTGTTTTGTTTTCGTAATTGAATAACAATGTCCCTTCCTCCATCCACAGATTGACACAAACCTGTAACAACAGGTTCAAAGTTATGGTATTGTAATTAATGAATAGCTATGGGTTTTTTCTGACAATTCGATTTCTATTATATAATGAATTTTAATCAAATCAAAGCAGTCATTACCAAGTCTCGTTATCTACTTGTTCCCGCTGAGTTGGAGATGAGTTGCTGACCCAAGCGAAGGACTGGGTCATGTTCACGATCTAATGGAGCCTGAGATGGACAGGTGGACTGGAGTGGCGTCAGCTCTAATATTGGCATTGTGGTGAAGAGGGAGCTCAGCCGGAAAAGCAAAGCTTTTGATTTTCCTGTCACTCTACATTCCAACCCTCTATGGTCATGGGCTGACAGAATGAGATTGTGGATACAAGCAGCCAAGATGAGTGTCCTCCTTAGGGTAGCTTGGCTCAGCCTTAGAGATAAAGAGCTCCGACATCCGAAGGGAGCTCAGAGTAGAGACGGTACTCAAAAGGAGCCTGCTGAGGTGCTTTTGGCATCTGATTATGATGCCTTCTTTGCTGCCTCCCTTTGAAGGATTTCTGGGCACGTCGAACAGAGACGAGATCCTGGGGTAGACTCAGAACTCGCTGAAGAGGTTCCATATCTCGTCTGGCGCTGCTTAGCTTGTTGCCATTGTGACCCAAACCCAGATAAGTTGAAGAAAATGGATGGATGGATGGATGGATGGATGGATGGATGGATTACCAACCAGGTGACTGGGACCAATAGGTGATTGCAGGAGTGACAAAAACTAAATTCTGCTGCACAAAACTATAGATTTTCATATAAATTTCCAAATCATAAGACATCCTGTTCAGGCCATTGGAAAGTATCTAAATGATGCAAAATGACAAGGAAACATTGAACTGCTCACAAACAATCAACAATCAACATAATCTGTCGTTTGGTAATTGGACTGTCACAAGCCAAAACTGACTGCCCCCTTCAGCACAGTGTGATGTTACTTTATAGAATGCGTACCAGCACTTTTCTGTCATGAAAAGGTTTCATTTTTCATCAGCCTTTAATAGACGTATCATTATAACGTGACCCACTGAACTCGAATTAAATTAAAACCTCACACTGACCGACAGATTTTCCCTTTTGTGAACAAATTTAAGAGCTGAGTCCCAAAAAGACACGAAACTTCACACTGACATGCCTTTCATCCCTGCATCTCCAAATTGATTGGTTCCTCCAGTTGAAGAATCCAGTGCTGTGCGTTTGTGTGTGTAGCTGGATTCAAGCTCACTATCCAGGAAGTGGAATTTATCATGGTGAGGAGTGCTGACTGAGCATTAGGGCAGGCTGCGGGGGGTTTCCCCTCCTGCACGGAGAGCTGATAGAGCCCATTTGTCATGCAAGGAGGGCGGCCTGTTCTACCAACACAGTCCCTGAATGTCATATTAATGAAAGCAGGCGTGCATGCAGGAGGATCACAGCCATATGAAACTTCAGGTCGATGCAGTAGACTCTCAGCGCCACCAAGGGAACGAGAGTGTTGTGTAGCTTGGTGAAGAGAACCAGAGGCTGCCTTTGCACTGCTCAGGGGCTGCATTCACAGAACATCCTCAGGCTAAAAGCAATGCCTAACTAGTTTGGAAAAACTAAAAAAAAAATAGGCAGTATGTCAGTCCGAACTTGAGAAAACATTTTTGTGCAAAAATTACTGTAGCAGTCTGAGAGACGGTCCAGGACAGCGTCATCAAGATTAGTCAGCTGCTGTAATGTGCCTTGTCAAATCAATGTTTTAAATCATATGATAAATAACTTTTAGAAGCATATTTTGATGGCTGAGAGTTAATTTTTTTGAAAATCTAGATTTTTATTTAAACCGCCCTGTAACTTGTTCAGAAAGGTATTTATTTATATCAGGAATAATGCATCCTTAACTGGGAAAAATAAACCCACATATCATAGAAAAAAAATACTCAGAAACATGAAACTTTGATAAGAAACCTGAAAATGGTTTTGAAGGACAATCATCCTGGAAAGTTTGAGTTGAGACAGTTTTTTTTTTTTCCACAGTCAAGAGTGAAGCTTCACCCTCAAAACTTTTTTTGTGTTGCATCATTTATAGTTAACCCTAGAAAGAAGTCCAAAAGGCTCTGATTACACATCCTGTATTTAAAATAAAATTATTTATTTGTGGTTTAAAACAGACTCCACCAAAATCACTAATCACAACCCTGGACATGAACATTACTCTGTTCTATTATTCCCGAAAGGTATAAATGAATAAAACTCTGCTGCGGCATTATTATTGATAAGATGGTCTGTTGATCATTAGTCAACATACTGGCTGCTTCTGAGGTGTTGACACCTATGAAAATAATTGGAGGTAGTGAATCATTGATCATATTCTCAACACTGCCTGAGGCATTGAGATGGGATTAAACCCCCTATTCCCCACCACACACAAACACACTTGCACAAACACACAATAACCTGGATACATGTTTCCACAATATCCGAGGGAATGAATAAAATAGTGGCTGAATGCATTCACAAAGAGAGTGAAAACAAAATTGTAAAGGTTTTCTGAAGCTTGGAACTAAGTTTTTCTGAAGTGTTTGTGTGAAAGACTAAAAAGCAATGAATCAGAAATTACAGAGCAACTCATACTTTTTTTTTTTTTTTACTACAAATATAACTTTATTGAGTGAGGTCTGCAATAGAGACACTCACTCGTCTCAGTTTCAGTGCCGTGATCACAAATGGAATTCCCTTCACCTCAATCGATTTAGGGGGAGACAAAACATTCAGAGGCAGATGTTTCAAAACTTAAAATATGTGACAAGTGGTTGGATTTAGAACCTGAACCATTAACTGCATATAGGAAGATCTATGACACGACAGCGCCACAATAAGTGAAGCCAAAATATCTCAATCACCTCCTGATGGCTGGCTGCAGTCCAGGTCATAAACCATCCCCGATGGCTGTTAGCAGAAAGGACACGGGCCAAACTAAAAAGTATATGTCAAAGCAGGTTTTTCCCCAAAGATGGCTTCTGTCATTTTACGTAGTTATTATCACCCTGATGAATGTTCAAGTTCAATTTCCTGTGGCTTTAAATAATTGTAAGGCGCTGTAAAAATGGCATGTGAAGTCATGATTGATTGAGCCCTGCTTGTGATTGAGTCAGGCTGAAGATTGTAGCGGTCATATCCGCAATAATTTGGCTTCAATTTTTGGACAAGTGAAGATGTGTCATCCATCTTTGGATATGTCAATGGGCTGAACAGTTGTAGAAAGGCACATTATTGATGGATGGTTGTATTTAACAAGAAAAAGTCAGGCAGGAGTTTGCTCACCTGCTGTCTGAAGTATTAATCATCCTCTGATTAGACAGCAGCACTGAATCCAAATGGGGTCGGGGGTCATAAGATCTTAAGTTGTGAATACTATCTCAGATAATATTTCATCACCACTGGTTCTCACTGTCAGTGTTGTGTTTGGGTCCTTAACGCTGTGGGAAATTACATGATTGAAATTTAGCTCAGCTGCTTGAATCTCCCAGTTCATTTGCCTCAGACCTGGATGGCTGCTCTATCTCATGGTCTGGGACATGGGGTAATTACTACAGGGCCAGTCTGGGTTATTCTGTATAATTACTTCCCGGTGCTCTCCTCCAATAAAGTGTCTGGTTAAACACAGCAGCACTAATACAGGGCTCTCATTTTCCTCTACTGACAGACGTGAAAATAGAGGATATTCAGACCAAAGAATTAAGGAGGGGGCAAATGGTTATTTATTTACCATGTCAGTAAATAAATTTACCAACCACAATTAAAAAAACACAGTTTTGTCTATGTTTTTAGTGCCAGGTCATTTTGGCCTCATGGCTCTGGTACGTTTGTCTCATCGGACTGAAATAAAAATCCCTGAGGGCATTTTAACCCTGAGCAACTGACTGAGGCACCTCAAAATCTCAGCTCATTATAAGGCCATAATGTGGCACTTACTATAAGAGATATTTCCATTCAAGCCTGCTTTTGCAAATTAGAAATGGAAAAATTTCATAATATATTCGGGCAATTACTGCATTTTTTGATCTGATAGGGTAAAAAAACGTTTGATCAGGTTCACATTTAATTAGCATCTTATCAATCCCTAGTATTGGTTTATTGTTGTTTCATCAAAGTTCTGTTTCCAAGGTCAATGATGAGCTTTTAAGTTTGCTCTAAATCCATAGATGTGTTAGAAATCAGATAATAATTGTCTGTAATAATCTGGTGTTTTTGGGCTGAAAAATTTAAGATATCATAGTTTTTTCGAGTTTCTCAGCCATATAAATTACCAGAATGTTGATGAAAATGCTGTACAGAAGTCAGAGTTAATCCAACAACACTGAGGTTCCGTTTACATGACGATGCTTTTGCTAAAAATAGAAAAGTTTTTCCTATGCATTTAAAAAAAAGTTCTGCTTTCTGCACACGGGTCTGCAAAAACTATTGAAAATGCTGTAGTATGCATGGAGGGCATGTAGGGCAGTAGTTGGCAGTGTAGCTTTTCAAAATCAACACCAAAGAAGAATATCATAGTAGTGTTGCAGCAAATCTACATCAGAGGAGGGTTAATAAACTCAGCAGTCTGCAGCACAAACAAAACAAAAGTGCAAAAGTCTTCCATTGTTTTTGTTCTTGTTCTGTCCATAGGGTTCTGTCAGCGAATGGATTTTAGACTGAAAACGAAATAGCATGCAGGAACTGGGGCCGTGTCGTCATCATTTTCTTAAGAATTGCGTTTTGCCAATTTACACCGCAACGGAAATGGTGGCATTTTCAAAAGATTACACTCACAGTTTGTGTTTTTTTAAGGCCCCAAAAATGTTGTTGTCATGCAAAAACGAACGGCAAACCTGCAACAAAAGTTAACCGTTTCATGGTAGACCTGTTGTCATGTAAATGGCCCTGACAATATATTCATCTTGTGTTGTTATCCTGGACAGACAGCAGAGGGTTCAAAGGTTTAGCCCCTGCTGAGATCACAAATCTGGTACTTTACACAATTACCGAACAGTGGAGGAGCATTTTGATCACCAGCAATGTAAAACCAATGGAGGGCTACAGCAGAGTCATTCTTTAGATGAGATGAAACCTGAGTGATCCCCGTTGGGAAATTAGGCCCTTGCAGTATAAGGTAATGGGACTCATCGCGGCAAAACAGCAACTAGAACACAGGCTCACAAACAGAGTATTAAAAAAGCAATAAAAGGAGGAGACGGTGCATTTAAAAACAATTTGGTGGCTGGAAAAACAGAAAAAAAAAACGTGCTGGAAATGGCCTTAGAGAGATAAGGACTGACTTTTAAAAGGTGTGTTTCGCTGTAGTGTGAGTGATGCTGTATGATGGGTTGAAGGTTACTATGGTAACAAAGTCAATTATGTTAAAGACTTGAAGACGGAAGTAGATAAATCAGTTTTACTGATGTTTAAAGATAGTGTTCATCGTGTATTTTGAATATAAATCTATAGTAAATGTGGTTTTATTGGTATTTATTCTGTTTCTGTTGAAAGTGCTTTAAGGCATTTAATTCAAATTCACATGGTCTGAAAACAAAAACTTAATGACTGTGCTAAATACTGATTTATACTATCCAATGCTGTTTTGTAACCTTCTGCCACCTGCAGGTTGTTTCAAGAATCATCACTATCTTCTCATGATCAGCCAAAATATCAAATCAAAAGTAAATGCTCATCACACTGTAACACTAAGTCTCTTCAGCTTTTTGCACACGAACACATACATCCACAAGGTCATGTAATAAGATCACATTAATGGCATGAAAACTAAAGGTAAAATTATAATATCACCTCTAACACAATCACCTTTTTGTGTGTGAGTTTGAACAAAGTCCTGAACTCATAATTGGACCTAACCTAAACTGCTTAAATCTTTGACTGTATAATATTTGCATGTGGCGCCTTGTTAATCATCAGCTGCCTTGTTTGATGGAGTCCAGTAATAGGATATCAATACAAATACAGGGAGCCGCTGCCAGGCCAGTCATTCAGTATTACTCTCTCATTAATAAACATTATTTCCATGAAGAGGATAAACATTGGATTAAGATTGTTTGCTCTGGAGAGGCGTTAATTATACAGCTGGTAAATAAAGCGAGCGTCCCTCTGAAAAATAAAGTGTGTGTGGTTTCTAAGACATGGATATGTGGAGGTGAGAAGGTGAACCAAAGCCCAACGGAATGTGGTACATGCTGAAGAGATAATTAAAGGGGCAGAATTTAAATCCATCTGTTTCTATCTCTCCATTTCTTTGTCTTTTCTCTCTTTTCATCCATCCATCCTTCATCCCTTGACTCACGAATACTCTGTCAAATATGCACAAGAATATTGACATGTCAAACCACTTTTAAATTGATTAGTGTTCTACATTTTTACTTGAGTTTTGCATGTAAAAAAAAGATAAGAAAAAAATCAACTTTTGCTCTGATGTACCCGCCTCTCAAGTAGCCTAACAACACTTAGACTAGTTTGACACAGACCCTGGAGCTGTTCTGGTGAGAGCAGAGCTCTGTGCCCAATGGAAGGCAACAGATATTACTGGAGCTGCAATACACATCAAAATCCTATGATCTATTTCTATGATGACGAGCATACCCAGTTTCCCATAATAAAAGCCTATGGGATTTCACGCCATGGAGGGAAAAGTGACAGCTTTTAAATCATTCCCAAATCTTACCAGATAAGAAAAACTGAGAGAAGTATATTTCTTCATAGAGCTGCTTTGTGTCATGTTAAAACAGACAAATACAAACTGTCGACATAAAGCTGGAAGAACACTGTAATCTTAAATATCATTGGATGATGCAGCATTAAGGTTTCAATGAATTATTTAAGGGGTATAACCAAAACCAGGAAACAGACCATTACCAAAAAACACAGTGCAGTTTTTGGGCATTGGTGTCATTATACATTTGGTAATATATATTATGCATAGACATTTCCTTATTATTATTATTAACAGCAATTATTTTACTTCGATGAATCAGTTTGGACATTTCAGAGAAGAGGCCTTGACTTCAGACGTGAGCCCTTTCGAGTCAAAGTGATCAATTCCACTGTTTTTGATGATTTTTTTTTTAATATTAAATATTTATACTTTTTTTTTTCTCACAACTAACAAGACCTACTGATCACATAGGTGTAAACATGTATTATTATCGTCATTTTTCTTATCCCCTTTACCCTTCTGTTCCTGATTTTTGGCAACTTCCTCGGATTTCTCCAAAAACAAATTATTACCAGGCATGACAAGGGTTTGCTATAGCCCCTGGCTCACTGTCTCGCTTCCTGGTTTCAACAATGCTGCTCAAGCTCTGATAAAGTTTTTATTTTATGATAAATTCATAAATATTGCTCTAAGGTGGGTCTTAACCAGAACAACTCTGTTGACCTTCTAACTCAAAAACAAAACCTTCTGCTGTCTCCCCAATATGAGGACATTTTTGGTTGGTTTTCTTCTTCTGCTTTTTAAATCTTCTGGATGAGGCTTGCCTTCATAATATGTTGTCCAAACATTGCACCCCTGTCTTGTCCTGTTTGAGGATATAATGAAAACGTTTCCTTGGGGTCAGGGAAACTGGACGTTTTTCTCTATATGCATATTCAAATTAGAATCTATAGGACAAATATGCTCTATATTTGTATGTCTAAACTGAAAATTTGAGTGCAAAGTGCTCGTATTTCACTTCCTATACAAGAACACAGGGGATTACCACACTTTGACCAGATCTCTGAGGATTTCAGGCAGTTTTGACTGCAGCTGTGACTGTTTGCTGCCAAACGCTTCACGTCAACACATTACTCTGTTTCCTAATGGACCAAAAAAAGATGCTGCATCTGTTTCTGAAAAGTAACGTGGCCAGGCAGGGTTGATAAACTTGCCAAGTTAGCAGAGTTACATTTGATCTTTTCCTCCCTCCTCCTCAATCTCGCCATCCTTCATCCGAGCCCCCAGCAGAACGACGGATCGTGTCATGCCAGTATCTCATCATTAACTTCCACCGACTCTGTGAGAGGGGAATGGATGGCATCACTTCCCGTGTCGTCACACCGGGGATGGGCTTTAATGGACCGTGAAAGGAGACTGGGTGTGCATGTGTTTCTTTGTTTTCCTGCCTGTGTGAGTGAGAAAGAGTTCACAGTGGCACTTTCTCTGTCTCAAGTGTTTGTCCTCAACATGCTCATATGTGAAAACACAATTAGACAATGGATTACAAGCAGAGATATGTTGTTCAGTTCTGAGCTAGTTGGGAAATCTGGTCCTTCTACTGACATCCCTCCCAAGCAGTTTCACCACCATTCACACTTCGATTCATGTGACCCTGATGACTCACATCAGTCGGGTAGGTAAACAACGCACTTGCTGAATGTCGTGAAATTTGTTGCCATGATCTGGATGAGTGAGAATCTACAGACAATCCACTACAATATAGTGTGTTGCTGTGGTCCCTCATCATTGTGTTATGTCTGCAAATCTATACAGGAAGCTATTGGCAACTAGAGCTTGCAGATGCTCACAGATGCAAGACTTCCTGTCAAGCGAAGGGCTCAGAACATGCATGTTAACATCATAAAACATTGTACAGCCATGCACACACATACAAACATAACCCTTACAAGTTTGTTTAAGGACAGTGCTGCCAGCAAGTCTGCAACAGGTTTATATTACTTTTCTAGCTGAGATAAGGCCAAAATGAACATATGTGCTATAAATATAACATGGAATTCACTAGGAAGCTTGTTTGCCTTCACATTTACTCCGTTTTGAATTAAAAAAAGCTTGACACTTGCTTTTAAAGGCGTTTGCAGCCAATTTACAACGTAATTTGCCAAAAACATTTTTTCTAGCTGAGATAGGAGGCAGGGGAGGCGGTGACATTCCCCTCTTTTCATTTCTCAGATTGTACATCCTAGATTCCTTTCCTTGGGAGCAGAGGAGACAAGGAAGCGATGGTAGAAGAGAAGGAATCCAGGCAACCAACTGAGATATCTGTGCTTCTGAGCCTTCATTTAAATCTGTGCATTATTTATAGCCTATCGCTGTATTTTATATCTGTCAGAGGAGCATAAGTGTGCATGATAACCTATATATTTACTTTAAATTCAACTCACAACGTGGCGTAATGTCACATAAGTAATAGGTTGAATTTCATGATGGACTGAAGTGGGAACAAGGCGCCACATAAATGGTGAAGGGCAGGAAGTCTGATTGCTCAATAATTGGTCTTCAGTAACTTTTACAACTTATGAATACGGAATATTTGTAGCGTCTTTCTCCCACCATGGTTTGCATACTCTATCTGTGTCACACCTCTTTCATACATCACGGGTGCTGAGAAGATTTCCACAAAGAACACACCCGTGCATCATCGTTCATCGCTCCGCCGTCTGTCCTCGCTTCTCTGTACTCTTTATACTCTCACCTCAAGACACATTTTAGGAACCGAAACATCCTTTAAAAAATCAATATCCAGGTTATCAGCAGGAGGACAGAGGAAATGGAAGCTGAGGAGGCATGAAATAGACAAATAACAAGAGCTCGTTAACAGCTGCTGTCAGAAAATGTTCATCCTTGTTCCTCACAAACACAGGAAAACCAACTTTGCATGCGTGTGTGTGTGTGTGTGTGTGAGAGAGAGAGAGAGAGAGAGAGAGAGTTCACAGTCACCCATCTTTATTTGAAGGTGTACCCTTCATTAATCTGTCTCATCAGGCAGGTAAAGAGCCGCAGCCTGTGTGTGTGTGTATGTGTGTGTGTGTGTGTTAAGATTGATGAGCGTTCATCAGGGCCTGGCAATCACTAAAACCTTTCTTTTCATTTCTTGTTGACAACCTCCATCTATCATTCTGTCATTCTCTCTTTCTGTCTCTATTTTTTTTTAAAAAAATGCAGATTATCAGCAGGTGAAACATTTTCCACATCCACGCGGCGAACTTCTCAGGAACTCTTTTCGATTCCCAACACAAACACCGAGGCTCCTGCTTACAATTACAAATCCCACGTTCACACACAAGCCAGCAGTGAATGCATCTGCTAACACCTGTCGCGTGTGTATCAAAGCCTGATTCATCTTCTCCCTGTGTGCCATAGAGCATCGCTGTTGTCCAAAAGTATTACACACACATCACTGGGTCACGCTGCTGCACTGGATCAATATTACACTGTGGGTTTGTTTTTCTTTTCTTTTTCTTTTCTTTTTGTCAAACAAAGTCTATTTTGGAATTTTATAGGTCTGATAATTGACTTCATAGACACTGACAGATATCCACTCTCGCCACAGCCACAATAACAATGAAGAGGATATACAACTTAAACTAAGCAACAAAATATATATAAACAATGGACAATAATAAAATAACCTTAATTAAAGACAAAATAAATACATAAATAAAGTATCCGTGGAACTGGAATGCATAGAAAAGGGTGCAAGAGAGAAGCAGAAAATCTAAACCCTCTAAACATCTGAAATATCTTAGCAACGCAGGAGGTCAACTATTGGCAGAGCATGAAGAGGATTCCAACTGCCATGACCATCCAACTGGAGGAGGATGCTGTCAAAAATAGGACATGGATTGCCAGAAATTAAATAGCTTAAAAAAAACAACAAGTATTAGAGTGGCTGAAGTCTGGATGTTACCGTGGTCCATAGGGCCAATGTTGGATGTAAAAATGTATTTTTGCTCCAGTGCAGTCAGTGGAACATTTTTTAACATCATAACTGTGTGTTTCATACATGCCAACAATGTATAGAATCCCCAGCCAGATATCATATCCAGATACTCTTCCCACTGACCTATAATAGAGTTAAGACTTGCCATATGTCTCTCATAATAAAGAGCTTACCTATCTTTCCCCTCTGGACTATGTGAGGTTTATAACTGAGTCAAGCCGAGTGCGTCTGGAGGCTGTGAACCGTACCGAGTGATATTTCAAGATATTAAGCCGCAAATACGTAAATATCCGAGGAGGCGTCACCTGGAGATCGTAAAAATCTGAACAATCTGTTCAAAAGAGGGAGATGAGCCATTTACGAGGATGTCTTTACACTGAATATCATCTGTCTGTCAAAAGGGGTTAGAATGCATGTTTCTTTACAATGAGAGCAACTGCTGAGAATTTATGGATCTCAAAGGATTGCCTGGTTTTAGAGGATGAACTGGGTTGGAAGTGTTTTTTTGGCAACAGGCTCTGATTATGGCAGGTCAGAGCATAATAAGGCAAATAATGAGGTGTTTAAACGAGAGTCTGTCTCTAGAATTAGCCAGTCAGGGACAGCTGGTACTTCAGTTCTTTTCATCTAATAGGGCATCATTTTGATGTTTGTCTCCCGATGATAGACCTGAGTGTTGTAGTCTAAGCCCACACTGCTGATGAGATGTCTGCAGTATATCTTTGCCTATACATGGATTCTTTTTGTTCTTGGAGGAGGATTTTATCCAGGGAAAAGAAGAATGTCTTTGTCGCGAAATATATAAACAAGGTTGGGCAGTATGTTCATCTTATTAGCATCAATTCTACCTGCCAGAGAAAACAGATCCCATCTATCCATATTCTCCCTAATAGAAGACAGGAGAAAAGATGTTGAAATGAGTGTGTGAGATCCAGACAACAAGATATTTTATTTATCCACGTGCACTTCAAAGAGTACCTCTTGCTGCTAAATATATAGGCTTCGATTTACCTTTTTTTTTATGTGTTTACTTTAGAGTCAGATGTTTTACAGAATTAGAACGAAGAACTACAAGAAGAGAGTAACATATTATCTGAAAATAGTGACTTTATGTTCCAAGCCATCCTTTTTAATACCCTTAATATCTGCAGTGATATGCAAAGCTAAAGCTAATGGCTTTAGGCATTTTTGCCTAAAGCCATTGGCAATTTTGAGGACAAAAAGAAGAGGGTTGGAAGACACTATTATCGTCTTCTTGTTATTAATGGAAAAGAAGGTGCTATATGATCATTACTGTGGTTTGCTACCATTGGCAAGCGTTAAAGAGTTTCACTCCAGGATTTAAAAAAAAATCTGGCTCAAAATCAGCATCAGTCAAAGGTATGAAATAAGTAGACCAGCTCCACCCAATCAAAGGCCTTGTCAGCATGTAGAAGATATAACTAATATTAAAAATATTACAATTAGGAAGGATCATCCCCTTTTGCACAATTTGGGAACCTTTTGACTTGCTTGGAGCAGTGGGGATGTATGTGTTTTCTTGGACTTTTATTGTATGTGTATTATGTATGTATGGTATAGATGCATTAGATTATTATATTCTTATAATTATATGTTTTAAATGTATTTATATGTGGGTGACCTTTGAAAAAGAAAGCCTTCTCTCACTTATTATTAACACCTCCGGTCCTCTGGGTGGAGAGGGACCGTAAAACGATGGTCACAGTCTGCCTGATGTTGGAGCAGGATTGTTGATGTTTTATGACGCCTTTCTGGTTTGGTGAAATTATGGTTTGATGGCTTTCTTCGTGACAGCAAGCCATTATTTTTGCAAAGAATTTGCATGGAAAAATACAATCAGAAGCTATTCCATGAGAGGCAATCATGAATCGGCATCAGTTAGCTGTATTGGTATCGTAATGTCTTGTGTGATGTGTTGTCTTTACAGGCTCTGGCAAAAATCACTCCATTGTTGTAATGAGTAATACTAACTAAAGCCCAGAGCAAGTTTCCCTTGATCCCATACAACTGCTGTCTGATGCCATTGTATGCTGCTCATGCATAGATAACTCGTCCTGTATATTCTGGGTAGGCCGAGATCGTTATTGATCATTCACTGCAAATGTGCTGCAGCTTCCTCTCTGCCACCTCGTTTCTTATAGCAGCTTTTTTAAGAGGGGCCAAAAATTTGTTTGCAGGAATGATACAGCATATTCTTAAAGGCAATGATTTTGGTCGGGCTTGCTGCTGTTGGGAGTGTCGCGGGTTACTTCAAGTTATTATTTTTTTTCAATTAAGTTAATTTCAGACCCTGGCAATGAGTCTTCAGAACAGCCTGAAACCGAACAGCAGCTGGGTTTGTTGACTTTAACCCGATTACCATTTCTATTTTCTTTTCATATATGCTCCATCCTGCGTGCAGAAAGGAAATCCTGCTGGCTTCAGCAGATGAACGAGATAAAGAGATGACAAGTGATGAGGAAACTGAAAATTTTCAGTTTGGACTGAGATGAGTTTTGTCATCTTGTGTCCGGACGACTGCAACCAGCTCCTGTTATGCCTGCCAGACCTCTGCAGCTCATCCAGAATGCAGCAGCATGGCTGGCCTTGAACCTACCCACGTTCTCTCACACCACTTCTTCTGAACTCTGAACTGTCTACCTGTGGCTGCTTGAATCAGATTCAAGTCAAAGGTGCTTGCTTACTGTGGTGCAAGCAAACCCTACAACCAGAAACAAGCAAAACCATACACACCAGCCCCCCCACTATGCTCTGCTACAGCCCAGCTATCTCTTGTCTAAAAATGTATTTAATTAGGCTTATAAACGTCTTGTTATTTTTGGGTTGCATCCACATGGTTGAATGTTATTGGATAAAAGTGTCAGCCATATAAATGCAATGTAATGTGCAAACAACAGTAAGCAATAGAGCGCCCTTGAGGACTGGAGCGATGAGATCAGAGAGAAATTATAATACTGATTACAACATGATGTAACAGATTATTTCCAAAACAGGTATTTATGTGAAATCTGATGATTGACATCAGTTATCCATCAACACAGATTATGGGATATTAAACACAAAGGCAGGATCATAAGGTGAATTCTTATTACTTACATGCACAATCCAGTGTGACAAAGTTGAAGGCAAAACGATGAGAAAATATGACAAGGAGATAGAAAAAGAATGAAAGAAAGAAAAAGAAAAAACACACCAGAAGTTTGAAATCAACAACAGTTTGAATAGATATGTTGAAAAGGTTATTGATGTCAGTCCCTGTGCTCAAAATGATTCTGAAATTAATCTGTGCTATTAATATGGAATTCTCCTACTTTTACCATTTATTATAGTCCTCAAATATTACTGTTAACCGATCAGTGTACATATTAAATGCAATCATATGAGGATAAAACCTTCTACACATCAGGCACCGCAATCCAACCTATAGGAGTTGTGCTTCTTATATTTACTGTACAGGCAGTAGATCTCAACACACAGCAGTACATACATGCCCCACTGTAGTCAAAACAATGAGGCTTTAAGGTGATTGAGTAGGTATGTGTTCAACAATCGGACCTGTGGCCTTAAAGCTATGTATCAGTGTCTCCATCTAGCCAGCACCTAGCATTAAGTAGCCTACAGCTTTCGGGCTAAAAGTGCTTTGTTAGTTTTTATCTGTGGTTAGGATGATAAACCGGCATGGGTTAGAGGGATCGGCGCGCTTCGAGAGTGGAGCGGGAAATGAAGCAGAAGGTGGAAGCGAAGTCAATTTATTTCACCTGGATCATGCAGAAAAACCACGGGCCATGTTTTATCAGAAAGAGGAGAGAATGCTTAGGGAACACAGAGGAAGAGTGGCTTGGAGTCGGTGTTCATAAATTAGATGCTGGAGGAGAAACGGGCAGCGAAAGAGATAGAGTAAGGGAGACTAGGCAGGTAATGAAGTGAGGAGGTGGATGGGAGGCGAACAAAGGAGAGAGGAGGGGATGTTTGCTCGATTGTTTCTTGTTAACCTCCAGCAGTCCATAATTCAGGCCTCAAGGGGGAAACTCAGGCTGTTGTATCGACAGGGACAACACTGTTTTACATTAACTGGCTGGTTGGCCGGCTGTAGCGGCTTATTAGTTCGCCACCTGCAGGACAGCTGCAACACTAGCTTCTGATCCGACTGGCGGGGTTGTTGCTGTACTTGCTAATTAGCTGGCTTGTTAGCTGGCCAGGGGCAAGAAACAGCTGGAAGGACAGAGTGATTAAAAGTTTGTTTGGTTTACGGAAGAGCCTTCAGTTGAGTGACCGATGGATGGCTGGTTGGATGTGAACGATCTTTACTGCTGTGGCTTGCAGAATGAATCTCTCCATAAATCAGCAGGTTGATTGTTGAGTTGCCTTAGTGAGAGACTGTCAGGCTGCAGGGGTGATTGCATAGATAATAGACAGCTTTCCTAACCGCTAGACTTAACTATAATGATGTAACATTATACACACTTGTATTTCCCAAAACTTCCACTCAGAAAGTTATGGAACTACAGTATCATAAAGCCTCATTCAGACAATCCTTAGACCTCATTTTATACAGTACCGCAACTTACTTGTTGCTTTGATATATATTAATTGTCGTTTCCAGCATAAGACCTGTTCAGTTAAATAAATAGATTTGTCAAAATCCTACCAAATCTCTGGAGATTCAATGTGCTTTTCCACTGTATCCACTCTTAATTGTTATTATTCCAATTACTACCAGGAAAAAATAAGGCACTATCATCTGCATATAAAGTAAATTTTAATGCTCTTAATCGTATCTACATATAAAAAAAAAAATCAAGACCCAAGCCTAAACCAACTTTTCAACCACTGTGCTGTTTCTCGAGTGCTGTTGACACTTCCCAAGAGGCTGCTGAGGAGTCTGTGACCTGAAATCTTTTTTGCCTACCAATCCACCAAGACTCACTCAGCACTCAGCAGTGAACACTGTGAATCGCTGCCAGCCACTGAAATGGAAAATGCAATGCTTCAACAGCCCCCACTGACAAGACATTACCTACATTACCTAGCTTCCTCTCACAGAGTCACCGTCGTGATGTGGAGGAACTGTCATGAGCGTGGTGTCAGATCAGCGTTTGAAGCTAGGTTTTTTTTGGACTTTGCTGTGTTTCTGTTGTAGCTCAGTTTCAGTGTCAGGTGAGGGTGATGATATTTGCATCAACACAGAGACAGATAAAGAAAGAAATGTCTAAGAGATGGTGATTGCGTCATAGAAGATACAAAGAAACAAAAAGAGCAGCAGTTCCCTGATGCTTCTGAGTCATGTGACTTTTCCAAGGTCTGGTTGGTAATAATTGGGATTGTGAAGCTTAATAAATGTAAGTCCATGCATCCTCTCTGTTTAAGGTGTGATCACTGCTAATAACACTTACTTTCTGTCCCACCTTCTCCCCATCCTAATTCTGAGATATTGTTCATTAGTTGTTGTTTTTTTGCTCTCAGTTGACTTAAGGAAGCAAGGAGTTTAGTGTTTTAACTCTCCCTTGGTTTACATTTGAGATGCATAAAACTATTCCTACTCCAATAGAGCAGAGCAGACAAATAACAGATAATTAGATAATAACAGATGATTACAGATAATTAGATTTAGTAGAAAACATCATCTGACTCCGGCTTCTCAAATGTGAGAGGTTGCTTTTCTTTATCATACATTGAGGAGAAATAACTTGAAGGTTGAATACATAACCTTTAGCTGAGCAAAAATTGTAACAGCCTTTCTTCACAGTTTTCTTACATTATTAAAAAACATTACTAAAACGTTATTTTTTTTAAACTGATCAATTAAAAAAAAACAATCATAAGAATAAATAATTTAATCCGTCTCATTGCGGTCACCTCGCCTCTATCAGGAGTCTCTCTGAGCTTGTTGTGCGTTTCACCCCCGATCTGAAAACAACTTGCCTCTCCTCCTGAGTGCGCACTCACTCAAGTCTCATCTCATGCACTCATCATGGCAGTCGATTTCAGCAGGTTAACATTCCAAGCTGCAGGAAAACGCCTCAGCTCTCGAGTGGCTGCATACACTTGAGGACGTGCAAAGCTGAAATGAGGCCAATTTGTAATGTATTGAATGCGGTAAAATCCAAAAGCTGTAGCAGTTTGTCTTGAGGGCGATCAGTGAGCAATTGTGTGTTTCTTTCTCCTCTTCCTCCACACACACACACACACGAACATTCAATCAGCCGATGCGGATGTGGTTTTTCTTTAATGGCTTTAATGTCTCAATTGAGCTAAGCAGCAGCTTCGTGGCATTCAGGAGCATTAGAGGAGAGATGCAAAAAGCTACAATCACAGCGCTATTGACAGAGAAAATCTACTGCTTTGTTGCATTCTTCTCTGCTGAATCAATCGCAGCACTATTGATGGGAAATGTCATAGAAGGAGGCAAAATGGACAACACCGAATATAAAGGAAAAACAAAAGGAAAAACAAAAGGAAAGAAAGAATCAGGTAGATGACAAGAGGTGGAAAAAAACCCTCAGATACACACTTATTTTCTTCTGCGGCTGTTTGCTCAGAGTTCAGTAACAAAAACAGCTGAAAAACATTGCTTTGTTTTGCTGCTGTTGATGCAACTTTGGAGCTTTTGATCTTAAAGTATTATATTAATAAAACATATATAATATCTCACTGCAGTCACATCTTCACTAAATCTAAAGGTCTCACAAAAGCATCCACATCCACAGAGTATCCTCAACAATTATCGTCCTACAGTCACAGATCTATTTTCACTTTCAGCCAGGCAAACAACGCGGCTCAAAGGATGGCAGCGGCATCCGGTCAGTCTATCCACTTTGGTCCAGACTGAATTATTTGAACAATTATTGGATATTTTACAATATATTTGTATAAATTATATTTTACGAGCGGTCCTCCTCCTATCAAACGACATCATCTCTGTGTTTTTTTAATTTATAGTTTCCCAAGTATAGGCGTGTTTCACAAACCCTCGGCTACACACATAAATGCCATTTACACTTCTCTGATTTGAGAATATTCTGATTTTATGTTTCATAATGCAAAAATGAATGTATTTTGAAGTGAAGCGAAGCAGGCAATTTGAAGAAGCTGCCTTGGGCATTTAACATAAAGAAAAATTCACATTTTATACAATTTACTGACTAATAAAGAAAATGATCGGCAGATTAATTGATAGTGAAAATAATCATTTGTTGCAGCCCTATATGTCTTTCAGCAAAGAATTTGAATTTTTCTTCCATCATTGGCTTCTAATATATACTGAAAAATGTAATTCTCCATTTCTTCATTTATTTTTTATGTATCCTCTATGAAATTACACATTTCCCTGAAATCCCGTCTCTTTGGAAACTTTAAGGTCAAGCTAGAACTAAAAATAAAGTTCTGTGGTCATGAAAAATCATTGACAGCACAAACAGGCGGGTGACCTGTGAGTTTAAAAAGGAGAAAAGCTACAAGGGTGACCTGGTTCATCATTCTGTCTGTAACATTCAGTTTTCCAGCTGACAGACATAGAAGAAGAGTGAACTTAGTTTTCCAGCTCGGTGGTGGCTCCTCTGTGGTGGATCCTCCGTGGTCACGCATCCTCAACAACAACATCCGGACTGCAGCTAAACCTGTTTTATTCCACACAGACCGCTCTTTCACCTCCACAGCAATTCGTGTTTAAATCGCGGCAGGGAGAGGAAACAGTGCCACCCTCACCAGCTGTCTCTGGACGCCTTCCTCCTCCTCCTCCTCCTCATCTTCAATCGCTGTCATTTCCGCTGGGCTTTAATGACTAGGAATAACATGAGCTCTCCTCCTCCACCTCTCCAGTCGATTGTGTTCTGAATGCAGATGGGTTCCTATCTGCAAGAAGTCTTTCAATCCTAGCTCGCTGTAACTCTTGAGGTGTTTTGTCTTTTCTCGCAATTTGCATCCTTTGTGACACGAGCAGGTCATCAGAGTTAAGAAGCCTGTGTTATTATCGGATATCCAGAGTGTCAGAATCACTTCATCTGTGCAGTGAGACAATAGGGATCTTACGGCTGGATTAAGTAAGATTTTTACCTGTATCAAGAAAAGAACAGCTCAACTGTACCCAAGTGATTATAATGATTATAAAGATTATAAATAGGCCATGGGATGAATATATTATTACACAGTGTAGACAATATAAACAGTAACAGGCTATGTTTATGAATATATAGTGTGGATATAGTGATATATAGCGGGTACAGTGTGTTTTTATTTATTTTTTATTGTTGTATGGGTGTAGCTCATAAATAATGTCTAATTTGTTGAAGATTAATTGAATCTTGGAACCTGGACATGTATCTTGATTTTGTAGAAGCAATATTTTCCATTAATTCATTAATGCCTAATTTGAATGACAAACCAGTGTTTTCATAAGACAGCTGTGTTTTACAGATAGCCTCACCTTTAGTCAGCATTTTTTTGATTCAAAACGAAAGCCTAATGTCACTAACAATAATAGTCTCACTTCAGGCATACAATGAATCGGAAGAAGAGTGGATTTTGGCTCCCTGAGTCTGAACCGCTGCTAGAAAGAACATTTGTTCAAATAACAAATGAGAGGCCTCGTTTTTTTTCTGACCTGAAAATCACCAGCGCCTCTGGTTTGGTGCTCTGCTGGATGGGTGAACTGCAGAGCTGCATCGCTAACCTGCATCCCAGGACTTATGCTGCCTACTGCTGAGTGGAGAAATCTAGGAAAGGGTTCAGTGTAACTGAAACAGAACAGCAAAGTGCCAAGACAGACATTATACCCCTCTCTCTCTCTCTCTCTCTCTCTCATTGTTTGTCATAGAGTTTTGATTTCCAGGGCTTAAAGAAGACATTTTTCCATTAAATGTTACACATGTCAAGTGAGATGCAACTCGTATGGCCTTTTAATGGTCTGCTGTCAATTAGTGGGATCCAGAGAGGAACTATTGGCCCCTTGAGGAAAGATCAGGCGGGGATGGTGGAAGGAAGGGAGCTAGCCAATGTAGGGATAGAGAGATAAGGGGAAGACAAGCTGGGGATGGATATAGGAGGAGAGATAAATGAGGAATTAGAGTAAAGAACAAGTACATTACAGCCAAAGGACAAATGTGAGACTTTGGCAGTGAAAACATCTTGATAGGTGATCTTATAGAAATGTATGTCAATACTGATGATAAGTTTTCCTATCCTATCACAAAGCCGACTTAAAATTGACAACAGGAAGTCCATGCATTCCCTCTCTGTCTTTGCTCTCTGTGTTTTGCCTATTGACGGCTGCCTTGCACAGGAGGGAGTTCTTTCCATATCAGGAAGAAATTTGTGCATCTACTTATGGATGAGAGGCTATAGCTAACGAAGGTTATCTAGTACGTTACAATTCAGCCGAGTAGGGCGCCATTCATATTTACATCCCACCCTTTCATGAGCACAATAACCTCTCATCCATGAGCAGATTCAAGTTCCCTTCTGCACATTGTCCCAACACCAAACTGCACAAAGCGAGGTGTGTGGATTATCTTGAGTAACCGGGTCATTTCTGGAAAGAGATGTTGTTGCTGTTGACTTTTTTTGAATGCAACTCACACCAAAACAATCTGGATGAAAAAAAAGAAGAAGAATCCTTTAAAAACAATGTTCAGTCTGTGTCTCAAGATGAAGGATTATGGATTGGAGTATTTAATACTTCCTGGAGCATGTCATCTTAAATTTGAAAGTAGTTTGGCAGGTGTAAATTTGTAACCTACCTCACTTAAACTGTCTGAGTTTTCAGCCAACCAAACGTCATCATATATTTTAAATGTATTTGGAATGTGTCCTTTACTTGACCCAGAGGCAGAGAGGATGAGGTCACACATTTTGCAGACCAAATCTTACCGAACCACAGTGAAGGCTCCTATATGTGAAACTGCAACAGCCACTGTGAAAAAAAAAAGAAAAGAAAATCCAGCGATAATGAGGCAGGCTGTTGTTTTTCCGGGATGTCAACTGTCCATCATCTCTGAGGCAGATTCCCAAAACAACAGCTGCAACCGCACACACAGCTCAGGGTAATTACAGACCCTACCTACAAAAATATCTTTCAATTAGTATGGCTAGGTGGTGTTATTGTGCCAGTTATGATCAAATTCATTATGCGGTGCATTTTCACATGAGGATCTGCCTCCTGCCTCATACTGTGACTGAGAAGTCAGCTGTTCCATCAGCAAATACAGAGGTTCCCACTAAATCTGCCACAGAGACAATAATAAAATATCAAAATTCACTTTCAGAGAACTTTTCTATGCAGACCTTCCCATAACATTCACAACTGAGACATTTCATTTCTCAATCAGAAGAGAAACAACTATCACAAAGTTTTTTTTGCAGTCTGATGGTGACTAGGCTGATTTCTATTTGTCAGAAATTGAACCTTAACCCATCAAACAAGAAGTGGTGAAAAAGTAAAATGTTTCCAACATGGCAGACATGAGAAGGGGCCAGGTCTGCAGATGACCTCCTGAATGTCATCCTCCTCATGTTGGTGGTAATGATTACAGATTTTCTCCAGGAAATAACATGATGTGCCTGCTACTAAATTATTCTCCAACAATGCTCAGACCGTTCACTGTATAATGGTCTCTGATGAGCATTTGAGTAAGTTGTAACAACACTTGAATTATAATATATGGCCAAACTTCCTGCATACAGACACATACTGGTCTGGTTTTTGGTAAAGCTTTATTTTACAGCTCTGCTATTTCCTTGTAATTCCTTCAATTTTTTTTTTTTTTTTGGAAAGAACTATGTAGTCTGGAAAGAAAACAGAATAGAAACTCTTATTTTAGTTAGCACAAAAGGTTGTGTTGGGTTTATAACCACATGTTGATTGCCATTGGAAGAATTGCTGAATTGAATGACACATTATATTATCTTAGTCTTACAGAACTTCTCATAGATCGATTGACTCTACTGGCTGAAGCAAAGAACGGGGAGCCAAACAGAAAACTCAATTATACTTTCTCTCTCTCTCTCTCTCTCTCTCTCTCTCTCTCTCTCTCTCCCTGTGTGTGTGTGTGTGTGTGTATTTGTCAAAGCCTGTCAAATATAATTACCCATGCTGAGGACTGGATCACTCCGAGTAAAGTTACGTGATTATAAATCACACAAGTAATTTCAATCTATTTTAATAAGAGCTCTTTGTGACAAGCCTATTACTCTCTCTCTCATTCCTCCATGTCTGACTTTCTTTTTTTCCTCCTTTCGTGCTCTTTATCCTAAGCCTCCCAACCCCACCGACTCTGCGAGGTCATGGCTCTGCAACGCCTCACAGAACAGTCAGGTAGAGCTGAAAAGTCAAGTGAAGTGTCTGAAATTAAGTCAGCCTCCTTTTTCAGAAACAGGTAAACAGGAAAAAGGTAAAGGTCATCCATCACTGCGGATCAGGAGCGGATCGCTGCTAATGCACAGGTAAGGTTCATCATTTCATGAAGTTCATCTGAAGTTCATATATAGGTTTTGCAGTCGGCATTTCATTTGAAAGTGTGTATCTGGCATCACACTCGCCCCCAGCTATTGAACCACACACTCCAGATAAACTGTTTCATTCAAAAGAACCACTCAATATTTCTTTTGTTTCCTTTCAAAATACACCAACCAACAAACCCACAACTCACTAAATAAACTGTCTGGTTTAATCCCTAAATGACTCCGACAACTATACGCTTGTGTCTTATATTGACTCGCATGCAATCGTTCATATTTTCTGCATTTTCAGGCTGGGTTTTGTGACTTTGGATGTAGTCAACACTGTGCCTGGCTCACCTCGATAGGTTGAAAGGAGATGTACTTCTTTTTATCCATTTATTCAAATTCTTTTCTGCTTCATACATACCCTTTTTAAATGCTTGTTTGCATTGTGTTTTACGATGACCCTGATGAAGGCCACAGGCCGAAACGCGTTGGTGAAGCAATAAAGTTGTTCCTAAGCTGGAGTTTTTGCATTTTTGCACCTTTTCCCTTCTCCATGCACCTTGTAAGTAGGTGAAGTTGAGCCAGAAACCCCTTCTCTGCTTCTACAACCTTCATTTTATTCATTACATCAATCATTAACGAGCAGCCAAAGTCAAACATTGTCGTGCTGGAAAATGAGACGGAGGTAGAAGTTATCACAAGTCTCAAATCTGCAGAGCGAGACCTTAAACATTTTAAAATAAACATGCCTTATGTGATATTGTGTTAAAATTGCTGCCGTTGCGTTGATTCTGTCGCAATCCGCCTCACAGCAGGAGACAAAAGAGGTAGACACAGGTTTGCGTGCCAACTGAATGAGTTTTACTATAAAAGTAAATACAATATAATAAACAATGACCGAAGAAAGGCACGAGGTGTGGAGTATCAGCATATCAGTGGTGTCAGCAGTGAATGGGTGAGCGAGACGTGTTGCTCGTGTCAAACATAAGAATAACCAAACCAGACCCAGAGGTGTTGAGCCTCAGAGAGAGAGAGAGAAGAAGAATGATGAGGCTGTCTTAAACAGGCTCTGTATGGAGCTCCACACAGGTGTCTGCATTTGAGCCTGACAACCCTCCCTGTCTCCTGCAGGAGAGAGAGGGACAGGAAGGGGCCATAACAATTCACAATTTACAAGTTACTAGTCATTTCCTTGTAAGCTAACATTGTTTTCTTCTGTAAACCATTATTTTGAACAGTATCTGAGGAAGAGATCACAAGCTGTGTGTCCGTTGACCGGATCTCCTCTTATGTTGTTTCTGCTGTGATACAGCGTTGGAAGCGCAGCTAATATGGACTCGACCTAAAACTTTAAAGTTTATGAATAACTTGTAAGTTGGCAAGTTTAATTCAAGATAATTAGATTTGTCGTTATTTTTTTATTTAAGTGTAAAGTAATTGCCATTGTTGTTATTTGACCAGTAAATCGTTAAGCTCTAGCTTCAATCTTTATCTTCTTCCTTTGTTTTCTCTGCTGAGTCAGTTTGACATCCCGCATGTATTCCTCAAATGCATATAGTTACCCTTCTAGTGAAAATGAATGATTTCCCATTTTGCTGGGGGACGCCCTGGAAACCCCTTAAGGACCCTCCCCTCTTTGAAAACGACTGTCATAGCAGAAAAGCTGACTTGCATAAGAGGTAACCACCTCACCGCCACTTTCCACTGTCGCTCTGAAGGCAACCCGTCTAACCCAGCTGAGAAAACTCCAGCTCCCTGCATGTCAGACACCTAATTGGTTTGTTGCCCAGAGGCTAACCATTACATCGTTCCAACAAGGACTGCAGCGCAATCGTATCTATTTTTAATCCAGCCTGGAACTGCAGTGTCTTTCTTGGAGATTCTGTTATAATATGTTATAGAAACTTGAAAACGAATGTTGCTAGCCGTACATTGGCAGTTCAACGACTTTTGACATTTTGTTCCTGATTATTAAACCGTGCAGACTGTAAAAGGATTAACTAACTGCATTCAAAATAAATAAAAGAAATACTGTACTGGCCTTCAGTAGAAAGAAAAGTTGAAGCATCAGGTGCAGATGAGCGACTGAAGAGCCTCTCAGGTTGCCTGGCCATGAGAATACAAACATCGTTAAGTTAAGTAAAGGCCAGCCACTGACATGCAGACACACTTGCAAGTATAAAACCAGCTCTTTTCAGATTTAGCACAAAAGTGTATTGAATTACATTTTGTTTCTCTTTGTATGCAGGGTGGTAAAGAATCTGATGCGCTTTTTACTCTTTGTTTTTGTTTGTGTCTGTGGGAATATTGACGACAAAACCTATATTTAATTTTAAAAAGGGAAAGGATACAAACAGGAAGAGATGACAGATGATGAATGGAGAAACATAAACAACAACAACAGATACAATTCCAAGGAGAGAAACTAAAGGAGTGAGGGCACTTGTCAGATGTATGTGGGGGGAGAGAATTCTGGGAATGAGTACGTGTAACGAGGATGAAGGGGAAAAGGTGAGCACAGCGAGTACAAACAGAGCAACAAGGACAGACAGAAGTAAAGAGGTGGATGAAAACAGTGTGTCCAGGCAGAGAGGTGAAAAAGCAGCAATTGAAAAAAATCAGAAACGAGGCTGAGAGGGATGTCATTAAGGTTGCTGTGGTGATGCTTGCTGTAACCATGGCAACAGAGATTGTGGGTTCTGTACTGCGGTCCATACTAATAACCAACAAAGAGATTTTCTGCCTGGACGTCAGAGGATGAAAATCCTACATGGAGCTCTGACAAAGATGCACCAAACAAAAAGAGCTGCTTACCATTGGTCGACTTGGTGACAAGCGCTAGTCGACTCCATGCTAACACTATCGTACGCACTGTGCTGAACGCCAGCATTTCATTAGCATTATTATAACTTTAAACTGTTTCCTGTGACATTTCTGTTACTACTGTCACAAATATCAACCCCTCTAAAACCACTTTGGTGCTTTTATTGTGAAGTAACACAGGAAACGCAATAAGCATCATTCACTTGAGTGTGTGAGTATCTTCACTTGAATATTGAAATACTGTATAAGGATTCATTCTAATACTTTGGCACTAACTGATTATACTAGGCTCTAACAACACCATGTTCAACAGTTGCAAACATCTTATTCAAGCTTCCCTCAATTGTGTCAAACACAGTTGGACAATGACAAAAAAAAAAAAAAAAGATTTGGTTGATGATGAAAATGTAGACAGATGCAAAGATCACTCCAATCATTTAAGTACATTCATTTGTTTTGATTTTTGATTTTTATTAGAAAAAAAATACTATTTCTTAGTTTCTATTCTAGCAATGGAGCACAATGTTGTCTTTAGTCCATGTTTTCTATTAACGTTATCATTATTATTAAGAATTTATTTGTTTTTATTGTGTTGTTTTGTTAGTCCCTACAGCTTGATATTGTAGTATTGTGTCCTGAATGATGTTTCATTTAACTTCTCTTTGTTCTGCATGCTCACAAATGATGAATAACTTTGCAATTATAATGTTATATTCTGGGTTTTTTTAGGGTGACTTTTTAACATCTGTCCAGGGACTACAGATGAAAAAGAGCCACTTGGTTAACTCTGGCACATTTACAGCAATGCTCATTGATGTGCAATAATCTTCTCTTTCATAAAAACCCCTCCCACCAAGTTTCACGCAAACAGACAGACGGACAAACCGACACCAGTGAAAACACACATAACCTCCTTGGCGGAGGCAATGAGCATGCCAGCAATTTTCACTACAGCGTAACAGCGAACGGTAATGGTGCCATTCAGCAGAGGAGATGTGCAATTTAAGTTCGTCAGGGCTGAAATCATGTGGAGAGGGTAAGGAAGATGGAAAGATTGAATGACAGATGACTGAAATGCAAAATGACAGACTTCAGAGAGGGTAGAGGCAGACACCCTCTCCACGTTTTATAGAGGTGACGACAATAACTATAGCATTGGTGATTTTATATCATTTTAAGGGTGCTCTAGTGCACCTGAATTTCATGTCGGCACCCCAAAAAAAGAATAATCATCAATTATTATCATTGCCATTTACTGAAATCGTTATAGCTCTCTAATGTTCAATTTTGTAAACGTATCCATTATAGATGAAACCAATAATTACAGATTCAAATGGCTTTATTTAAACCGTATTCTTTAGGAAGTCACGATGTTACACACGGATTGTGTCATGGCAGCCAGTGTTGTCAGACCTCGAGAGAGAAAAAAGGGCCCCGGGTCTATTGAAAGAAGCTCAAAAGAAGCAGCGCTGCTCTTGAAAAGACGAGCTTCAAACAGGCGACCTTACCTACCACCACCTTTTCAATTTATACAAGTGAATTTATTTTGCATTTCCTGAGCACCCATTACAAAAGCACTGTAACTTGTTTTACATTTCATATCATTCTCTGGGGGTACGACTGTGAATGTGAATGTGTCGTTTTGACACTTTTTAAATTTCATTATACAACCTCCAAATTTTCGATCCAGGTGTGTTTTATTATTTACCTGTGACAGTCTGTATTCATTACAAGCTGCACACTTGGGAGTATCTCTCAAATCGTGTGACAAATGAAACAAAGTGTATGCTGACAATCATGTTTATTTCATGTAGTGAATTGAGCCACAGAAACTTCCCAGCAGATGAGTGAGAGGCTTCCTGATAAGGGATCCGTTTCCTAACAGTGACAACTGCAAACACCTGGAAGCCACAGTAGATTACGGGTAGACTTGAGAGGAATAAGTGAGAGAGATGAAGCAGAAGAAAATTAACTCTGGACTGACTGACTTTGTTGACAGCTATAAAGAAGAGAAAGGGAGTCCGACACCATGCTGAGCTAAAGAAAAAGGAGATGGAATCAATGAATGTAACACAGCAGGAGTTTAGCCGGTTTAAGGGACTAGAATTGATTTCTGTGTCTTTGCTCTTTAAATCCAAGTCAAGGCTTTTTTCTGACTGCTGAGATTTTACTATAAGAAAAGTTTTAAAATGAATTTTCTACCTTCTAAACGACTTCTATAGGATTTAGTTCACTTAAATCACAAGTTAAAGTACAAACCGTTATAGGGAAGAGTTTGTCATACTTATGTGATACAGATTTTGTGTTTGTTTTGTTTTTGTTTGTTTTAAACTGTGGTTTCTTTATCATCAAACCCAATGAATTCCAGCAATTGTTAAAATGCCCTGCAACTGCAATTAACAGGGGTTGAGGGGGGAAAAAAATCAAACAAGAAATGCAACTCTTATTCTCTTTGATTCTGAATTCATGATTCACCAAAAAAATAAATAAATTGTTCACAGGACAAAAATAGTGGATCTCAATCACAAGAGTTTCTGTATGCAGCACCAGTGTAGAATGGTTCAAGAAGAATTTGGTGGGATTTGTGTTTAATAATTTGATAAGTAGTTTTTCATGATTAAAATGAATTACTTTCTACTCAATACTTTGTGCAACTTCACCTAAAGAGCTAAAACAGTGGCTTTACCCTGCTGCCCTACAAAGGCAAAGTGCTGTATCTGCGACTGTTTCTAGCTTTACGCCCCAATCGAAAGTGCTGTATATTTTCTGTTCAATCTGTTAGAGTGTCATTGTGCTACTTCCACATTTTCCTGAGTTATTGTTTTTTTTAAAAAATTTTTATGCTTACACTTGGTGAAAGAAAAACAAAAAGCACAAAAAGCTTTTTTTTTTCTCAGTTTGGCATTTTTGCAGGTATTGCACTTTGGCTTTTTATGACTCAGGTGTATTATGTCTTTCTCTGTTGTTACCACAAATCAAGTTACTTTTTGCAACAACACAACTAACCAGTCATGTTTTTCTGTGAACTAAATTTTCATTTCATTATCACCAAAGAGTTACATTAAAAAAAAAAAAAAAAATCATAGCAGGATTTTAGAGATTGCGATATGAGTCATGATTTTAGTGAGTGGTATAATGTTTGACTTTCATTTTCGTTGAAAAAAATATAAAGGTATATCTGTAGCACGACAAGGCCAAGGAATGTCCAGGGCAGAAGAAGATTACATTTTTCTGTTGTCGCCAAGCTGATAAAGATGGTACTGAAAGCAAGATCAGGACCATCAAAGGATCCATCGAGCAAGAATACAATATTTTACCCTCTGAGGTAGCGTCAGAACATTTTTACCTCAATTTTTAAAAGCTCTAGGCTGGTGCCTTCATACTCAGTTCTTCTAGAAGAACCCCCCCGGGGCACATTATCAAACATATTTGTGAACTCATGTTTCAGATTCATATTCAACGTAGCCTGTCAGAGTCTTCAGTCAGTTATAGAAAACGCACAGCTACTGAATGTAAAGTCAGATATAGGCTGCATCTGTGCAGGTAATCATATCAGATAATTGAATCATTTGCTTTATGTCATCAGGCCTGTATGCTCCTGCAGCACTGCCCCCCCTCCTCCCAAAAGCATTACTGTAAGTTTCAATTTTCAAACACAACAGCCTGGGCTGACGGTATCAGACAAGGAGATGGATGATGTGATACCAACAGGTGTTTTAATGTCATTTCAAAGAGATAGTAGGTGGTAGAGGAAAGACTGTTAGGATCGGAGAGAAAAGCCAGTATAGAAACTCAGTCATGAGATAGAATCAGATTTATTCTGATGGGAATCAGTAGCTACTTTTGTTTGATGATATTTCTGTAGAAATAATTGTGATAAATTATCTTATTGTCATTTCAAGACCATTTATGCCACTGACATAAGCATAGTAATGCAGACGTATAACTTCAAAGAGCAATTACCTTCCAATTCTTAATATTTAGATATTGGAATTGGAACCACGTACAAAAACATATTAAAATATAAAAAACCCACAAACAAAACAATAAATACAATCTAAATTATATTTATTGTTTGTTCCTATATTGTTTAATATAGGAAAATGTCAAATGAGAAAATGCTGAGAATAACATATCAATTTAATCACTAATCAAGATTAATCAATTACTGCAATGCTCGCTACAATTAGCATTGTAGCATATACATATACATATGTTGCTTTATCAGCCCCTGAAAGTCTCAAGGATGAACAATGAAACCAAAATTGTAGCAACAGAGTGCCCTATCGATCCAGACATTAGCGGCCTTGACAGAGGAAGAGAGAACCGGTTGAAATACAGTCCGGTAACTATCACTCCCACAAGGATGCAAGCCCCACAATAACATTGTTTTATCAATTGAATGAATTGCAGCAGTGAAAGTAGCATTTCCTGACCTCCCTCAGTGAGAAACGCGCTGTACAGACGGGTGCAGGGGGTTGGGATGGAAATGATTTTGCTTTTCTGACTTCGGTTCAGTGATGGCCGCTGCAGCTTATTGCGTTCGTGCCATTGAAACACATTCTGGACAAGAAATGCGGTAAATTAAAAACCAGAGCTGTATTCATACGGCATGATGTGTAAAACTGCAGTTAGAAAGCACTCTATGAACAAATGGTGCAGGCTCACACAAAAGTATGGACTCACAGAGCAGATGGGAGGCAAGAGAAAGGCTCAGTGGTTTAATCGAAGAAAGAGGTAGAGAACAGGTCACACATGAGAAGAACAAACAAGATAAACGCTAGAACTCTCACACAGCTGGGCTAAAGACGATCTGGACACAGGAGGACGGGAACACATGACTTAAATACGTCAGGAGGGGAAGACAATGAGACACAGGCGAAGCACATTAGGGCGGGACAAGCAATCACACAGGCAGGGGAACTGACAGGATGTGGAATCTGAAACGTTACAAGACAGGGGTTACCAAAATAAAACAGGAAACAGAACTAATCAAGACTGAGACAGTAAAACATGACCTTAAGACAAAAAGAGCATTTTAAAAAGGTTAAGTCCCTATGTGCATTTATTTTCACTTCTAATTTTAAACTATGCTGATAGTATGTTTTTGGTCATTTAAATAATTTGATGCACAGACTTGTTATCGCAGCAATAGTCAAATAAACAGACAGAGCCCACACAGACACTGGGAGAACATGCAAACTCCACACACACAGGTGGATTTGAACCCAGGACCTTCTTGCTGTGAGGCAGCAGCACTACCCACTGTGCCACCATGCCGCTCCATCCTGTGAAATACTTTTATAAAAAGGAAAAGAAAAGCCAGTGATGGGAAAACAATCCAACAACCAAATTATTTCTGTTGTTTTCTTCTCTGGTGTGAAATCGAGGTTGAAGACATTTCTCAGGAGACTGAACGGGATTAAAAACTTCTTTTGGTCAAGTTTCAGAGAACAGCAGAACAAGTAAATCGCCTTGAACATATAGAGCCTCTATATTAAACTGTGGTGAACACGTCTTAATGAAAGGGAGAAGTCTTGCAGTTAAAAAGGGGTCCACAGAATTGATCCTCAGTTTTCTGCTCTGAATTCTTGTCAGTATTTTTCAAAGGTTACAGACACATTTTCATGCACTATTCATGCTGGATCGAACCATTGTCTGCTGGTTGCCGATGGTGAAAAGTATAAAAATGCCTGTTTTTGTAGCTGTGACTAAGCGAGTGGCCACTGAGAAATAAGCTTTAGGCAACGGCTGTTTGATGTCACTGTGATGTTTGCACCTCAGCCAACAACCGTAAATATTTCAAAAGGAGTTCTGATTTGCGACAAACCTTTTCCAGCTCCTATTTTCTGTTTCATCTCGTCTTACATTACACCCGTTTTCAATTTTTTCTTTGTGTGTTATTCTTTTCATCTTCTCTCTTCATTCATCTCCTCTCCTGATGCCTTTTGACTCTTTTTGTCATGTTTTCTCTCCGACCAAATCTCCAATTGCTCCTCATCTCCCTAGTCCACAGTAAGAAGGAAGGAAGAAGAGGAAGAAGGAAAAAGTACTGTATACACACATGCCAGTTTTATTATTGTATGGACAAGAGAAACATCTGTGTTCTTGCTTTAATTGGGCAAATAAAGATGGAGCATGTGTTCCATTTTTATATTACTTTAAAAGCATAGCTGGCTCTTCAGGTTGACTTCCACCCCTCCCTTCCTCGTGGTGAGGAACCTCTTGTTCATCATCTCTCGAGCACAGACGGCCTCCAACATGTGAGGACAAACGTTTAAGGCTGATCATTCCCCCTGGGGGGAGTTACAGCCACAGATAATGTCGTGGCATCATCAAATGAAGCCGTCTCTAATCTCTGTTCAGCAGACGTGAGCAGCAGATTGAGATATATAGCACTATGACCCCGCTAAGCTCAAAACTTTTCAGTTCAGTGAGACAAAAAGTCCTACAGGACGAAGAAGGAGATGAAGACGTGGAGACATATCAGGAAAAGAAATGTCAGGGGATTTTATTATCGATGAATCTGTCGAGATCAGTATTTCCCTCAAATCATAGATTCATGCCCACCCAAAAGAAGCCCAGAGAGATAAGTCATGTCTGCCATGACTCTGGTATCTTCACAGTTTAGTTAATGTTTTATTCATTTTACATTTAGTCTTTAGTCACAGTCATGGACTTGCTTCCACACTCCCTGATCTCTCCCGGAAGCTATCGTTTTTTTTTTTAATCCATTTTCTGTTCCCATGTATCCTGTGAGCAATTTTAAGTCACAAATTCACCTATATTGCACGTTTTTTTGGACAGTGGAAGGAAGCTGGAGAACCCAGAGGGAACCCATGCAGACATGAGGAACATGCAAGCTCCAAACAGAAATGCACCAGGTCTTTATCATAAGTTACTTCTACTTATGTAAAAATACATAAGTGAGGCAACAGTGCTAACCACTACCAGGCCACCGTGTTGCCCTGCTGCAGCTTCGTGTTCCCCAGAACAGACATTCTCCGTCCCGTCATGTTTTGCTGTTACCTTCCTCATCCAAACTCACTGCTCTCTCCTGCACTGCACCGATATGTTGATGCTCCACATCTCATGCCTTTATTTGGTCATTTTTTATCATCATATTTACCTTTATAATAAAACACATTTGAGTGGCATGCAAACCTGTGTCTGTCCCCCTCCTTTGTCACTTGCTATGAGCCGGCTTGTGACAAGTTGGGGCTCGTCCGGGATACCAGGTTGATTAAGTCCCCCGAGTTGTAACTAAAAGTACGTTTATTTTTACATAAGTAGAAGTAACTTATGATAAAGACAAACTAAATACAAAACCCAAACAGTGTGGAAGCCAGAGGGGAGAGACAGACTGGTTGATTGCCATCTGCTGTGAAACAAGACCAGATGATCGGAATCACCCCAACGACCCAGGAGAGGGAGAGGCCTGCTCACAGGGGTCGTCACGGTGACTGATAGAGATGGAGGGGCCGGTAGGCTACAGCAGGAACATTTGAAAATATTCATGTTTTCAGTGGGTCTTACGAAGCCTGCTAGGCTAGTAACCATAAAAACATGGGAAAACCGGCTCCATTATGGTCTCAGTTCAACAGCAGTTGTCTGTTCTCAGCTGTTTTCTGTCATCCCGACAGGATGCTGTGCGAGTCCTGCAGTAACATTAACATTGTGACATTTTAGCAGCACGTAGGAAATCCTGCCTGTTAATCTAATCGGCTCTCCTGGTCACCAAACTAAAAACGAATATCTGTAGCCAATCAATCATAGCAGCCTTACTTTAAATCTAATGTTCATTTGAACAAAAATATTGGAGTAAAGCTGATAAAGGTTATGTAAATGCTAAATGATATCTGAATGCAGGAGGGGTTTTTCAAGCATTTAAATTTAATGCCCAGGTTTCCTCTGCTGCTTCAGTCTGATAAGGTCACCAGTTTAGGAGCTCTAAGGGAAACTTCTCTTCCTCCTCTTCTTCTCTCCTCTATCTGTATTCCCTCCACCAAAACACAGAGCAATGGTTCTGTTACAGAGGGAAAATCACAAAAGAGGAGTAAAACACTAACTATCCCTGTCCTTCCTTTCTTTCCTCTGTCCTCTATTTCTTTTTTAATGTTTAATTCATTTTTCTTCATTTGTAACAACTCGCACTCTCTTTCTCATCTTCATTTTCCTCCTTTCCTTTTCTCATCTTCCCTTCTTCCATTCCAATACCATGTTTTTCTTCTCTCTCATCAATCTTTTACTCGTCTTCCCTTTTTCTTCTCCTGCCATTTCTTTATCTTTCCTGCACTTCACTTATTTCTTTCCTACTTTGTTGACATTTTCACATCCCTTTCTTATGCCCCTTTCTCAGTTACCCTCCTCTTTTACCTATTTGTATCGTTTTGATGTTCCTCCCTATACTGCCATTCATTTTCCTCCTACAGTACCTTTCCCTCCTTTCCCTGATTTTGCTTTATCTTCACTCTTCCCTCCCCTCTAGCCCCCTTGATTTTAAGTCCTCCCTCTTTCTATCTTCTTCCTGCCTCCTCTTTAACTATACCCTCCCTCATCATCACCCTTCTTCTCTCTCTCTCTCCTGTTGAATGCAGATGGCAGCTCTATCCTCCAAGGATGCCTCTTTCATTTCTTCTCAGCAGTAATAATAGATCAGGAGGGATGTAACCATTTCCTCTGTGTAGTTTTAATGATTAAAGTGACCATATGGCGCTCACCGGCTAACGAGTTGTACTTTAGCAACAACAGAGAACAGCTCTGCAGTCAAAAACAAAACTCCCTGCACACCATATTGCCGTAAACAACACTGTTTCACAAAATCATCTGATTGGGAAGAGGCCTCCCAAAATGAACAGGTTTTTTTTTCTTTTTTTCTTTTTTTCTTTAGTTAATCATCATGTTTGGACATAAAAAAAAGAACAAAAAATACAAATAAAATGACTGATTTTCAAAATAAATAAATAAATGCACTAAACACATCCTGGTATCATTAATATTAGGATCATAAAGTTGAACCAAAACATCTCTATAACAGTTTCAACACATCATGACCCTTAGTGAAGGGACATAAATCTGTTAATGTATAATATTATAAGGAGTGACCACAAGAAAACGTATGTATTTAGGCATAAGCATGAAAAGTGTAGTCCCTAAACATGTAGCCATGTATCCCAGTAACAAAGGGAAAAACAGTAGCGTTTTGACACTGTCTAAACACAGTTTGATTTTTATAATATCTCATTTTAAGAGGTCCTACAGCGACCCTTTAAAAAGTCATATTATCTTAAACCACCACTTAAGTTACGTAAGTTTCCCTTAAAATTTTTTTTAAAAAGCACATTGTTATTTCTGTAAGTTGTCAATTTATTGCCAAAGGAAAGGCAAAAAAACATGAAAGTGTTGCATCAAATTTTCAGTAGGGAGCGTAATGAAAAAAGTTTGTCTGAAGCCCTGTTGCCGGAGATCAAAGATGGTTCTAGTGGTCTTCATCAAAGTTCTTGCTCATTTTTTTGTATGAAACAGTTGTATGATGGACAGCCCAAGATGATGCATTCATGTTTGCTGTTTTAATTGTCATTCATGATTACTCTGAGTTCAACTTATTTCGAAAAGCGCATAACCATGTCTGACTGACAAGAATGAAGATGAGGCTGAGAATAGTTGAAATGCTCTTTCAAAATTGCAGCTTCTCCATGAATCCATAAATCCGCTGACCTCCCTTCCATCCAAATACCCCTGAGGCTCCAACAAAGAAGCTTTGAACATTTTACATTTTGTCAACACACCATATGCTGCTTTACAAGCGCAGGTACACACATCGACACCAAGGGCAGCGATGCAGGAGGAAATGCGGCTCTACACTTGGCAGCCGGCTGTCATCATTAAAATGATGACGAAGAAAGAGTGCGAAGCATTTTAATGACCCTTTTCTGTGGGGTGACAAAGGACACGGAGCAGCTAACACTCATTCTTCAGTTCTAGGTGTCGGTGGTTCACAGTCTATGTTGTCAAAAGTCACGACCAGCTGGTAGTGAAGGTTCAACATTGAATTTAAGATAGTGTGACTGATGCAGAGCGGTTGTGACAAGCTGACACCATGGTTTTATGCTGCATTTCCTCTTAAAGTTTCATAATTTGGAGTGTTTATAAATTGTGCGTCCCATTTACCATCTGTTTCTGTCATCATTTTGAAGCAGGATTATTTTTAACAGTTCCCATCTGCAAAATATGGTTCAGCTTGAGGATGGTTTGTCTAAACTGAAATATTTACATGTTTATAGGAAGTGGTGGTGAGCATTGACCAATCAAGTGGTCTGTAACGTTTCACGTGACCTTTTAGTACCTGCTAGGCTCGCTTGGAACCGCAACGGAGGAGGTGCTAAAAAAGGAGTACCAGGTACCAGGTACTTTTTATCTAATGGAAATGCAAAAAAGGCGAGTAAAGTCAAATTGAGCCGGTACTACGCTGTGGAAATGGGGCTATAGAGTTGGGGCAAGCCGGGGTGGGCTGTCAGAGCTTGATGGGGCCAAGTTTGACAGAGTCTGTCCAAGTCCGGGTCAATTGGACCTGGTGAATGTGAGTCGACCTTTGTGTCTTTGCCCGGGAAACTCTTGACGTGATGTGAGTGCCACTGGTAGAGTTTCCGTTATTTTCCAACTGCATGGGGAATGAGCACCGCTGCAAAAATTTCCCATGAGCACCGAGCCCCTCCTCAAACGCACCAACTGGAGCAGGCGAGAGACCGGCGAGGTGAAGGTGAGGTTCGTACCAGTTCCCAACAGGCCCTGTGGCAGACCATGCTAGTAAGCTAAAGGATTCTGTGTTTGTGTGTTTTTAGATCAGCTGAGAAGATTTTACTCGAGAGGGATTGATGATTCTGTTTTGCGCTGATGTTTGCTGATTATTTATGAATTTAGTTTTATATCTTAGCCACGATTTCCCGTATTCTACCACCGTTATCCGACATCAGTCATGGTTATCTCTGAAGTGAGTGTCAGCAGGTTTGCGGGGCAGCGTTTCATTAGGCAGCAGTGACTCCCACCGTGAAAACATTTACATATCTCTTGACTCTAGCAACACATCATCGTAATTTCCCTCTAATCCTAGGGTTTGATGATGATCACCATCTTCTGTGTCAGTCTACTCTAAGTGGTGAAAATGATTCAGAGGTATCAACTTTACTCATTTGAGCCTCTGAGGATAGAGTAATTTATTCCATTTTAAGTGTTTCACTCTGTCTGCTCATCTGCTTCCCACCTCCTCTGTTTCCTGCTCTCGTTGGGCGATGGAAGCCTGGGAGCTCATAACATCCTGCAGGTAATTTATTTCCCTTCTTTCTCTCCATCTCTCTCTCCGTCTTTACCACTCGCTTTCTGCTCACCTCTCTCTCTGAGGTGACCTGTCAGGTTGAATGTCTTTCATTAAGTGCTTTTATCAGAGAGAACAAATGATAGACACAACAGTGAGGTCAGCAGCAAATTGGGACATATTGTATTTGTGTACATACAGTCTGTGAATTTGAAATTCTTCTTATTTTACTCAATAAAATACAATAAATGCATTGGGTAGCAGTGGAATTGTCCTGGTTTTGACTTAAGTGAACACTGAAAAGCACATGTTTAAAAGATGCGACTGTGTTTTCATCCTTTCTGTATGCAATCACTAAACTTACAGGTTTTGTTTCTCCTCATTCTTTATTCCCCCACTTGTGCCGCTTCCAGGCAGTTTGATGTGTTAAAATAGCACATAGTTGATGTTTACTGCCCAGTCTGTCTTCTATGCATTTTTAATGCCACACTCATTTAATATTCAACTCTCCCTCCCCTTTTTTTAAGATGGCGTTATGCTAATCTCGTATTGTTTGTCTGAAAATTGATATGTGCTGTAGTGTTCTGGGTCAGACCTCACCTCGCCTTATACATCTCATAGGAGTTGGTGCTGTGACTCTTCAAAGAAGGACACAAGGCTGTTTTTCTACACATTAGTTCGGCTAATTATATGCTTAATTAGCCCAGTGAATGACAGATGAGACAAAATCACATGGGCAAACACTCTGGGGAGAGAAGCTCGACCGTGTTAGAACATACACCATCTTCCTCTGCTGCCTGGAGGACATCGCTGGAAAACACGCTTGTTAAGGCCGACGTGGAGATGTGATTCTCTGCCATCAAACTACAGGCTTTCTTTTGTTGAAAGAGACACTTCACATCATTTTCTCTGTAAAAGACACAAAAACTGCTCTGAGAAAAACTCGAGGTGCTCCCTAATCTTTTAATCGGACGTATTCACCGAATAATGACCCTAGCAGTGTTTGTTTTGTGATGTATTAAACCACAATACCTTCATTGTCAGTTAAAGAGCCCTGTCATCTAGGAGTTTAAGATTATAAGCATATTGATGACTTAGACAGGCCGCTACGTTCACTCTTCCCCAAGGAGAACACGCGGTTCTCTTATCTTACGTTTATCCAAAAACTGATTGGAAACTTCTGCGATCGTTTTGACAACTTCAGCCTCGGGGAGCAGCTCCTTCTCTTCATTCACAATCCCTCTCTAGTCAGAAATGTCACCTCTTTTTCACAGATCAACAAGTGGGCAGATACTGGATCTCTACAGATGGAACTTCTTGATCTGCAAGCACATGTGGCATTGAGAGCTCAGTGTGGAGTTTGTGGCTGACATTCTGGCTACTGATGATAACCTGAAAGTGTTTTCCCTTGGACTTACCGAAGTGGGAGTGCACACCTTATCCATGTGTGGCTCCACATACATCTGTGAATCAGCATTCGCAACAGTTGATGATATTGTAAGGGGATTTGTTTTTGTTAAGGCTTATGTTTTAGATTGCCTTATTTGTTTACAGGTTTACGAGGATAATTGAAGTGGTTTAATTGAAGGGTAACTGCATTTATATAGATGGGATATGCACATATACTTTGTGTCCTGTTCCGTAGTTTTAATCAGGAACCACATGTTGGGGCGCACCTTGCCCTTGGTGTCACATTATGTTTTTATAGGTGTGGTGATATTAAGGAGCGTGATCAGGTGTCTCAGATATGTGGTGGTCCTGAATGTGATTTTGGACAGGGATATAAAGACAGTGCGTGTTGCACAGAGGAAGTTGTCCCCGAGCGCTTTCTTCACCCACGACTGGAGTAATATTTAAAGCTAGGGTTAACCAGACGTACACTTGGGATAGCCTTGGAATATTGAAATCAAATACTTAAATCAAGAATAAGCAATAAACATTTGTGTGCATGTTTGAGAATTGCACTAACCCCTTTCCTCCTCCCAAGGTAGCGGGAAAGGCTAAATCCCAGTTTTCCCAGTGCATTTTGCAGAGGAGACAATACAGTATGTAAATTCACCTAAGAATGTGAGTTGTGATATTGGTAAGAAGTTTGTGCTTCTGTCATGAAATGTATTGAACTGTTATGACCTTAACAGGGGACTCTGGTCGACTAGATCTCTTGCAAATTAAATTTTAATTGAATACCCCTGGTCTAATATCTTATAGATTCCTCAAAAACATATAAAAACACATACATGCAGGCATATTGCAAAATCTATATACTACTTTATATAAAATAAAGGAAAAAAATATCATTCATTAAAGTAATATATAAAAAAGCTGTATAATATATGATATTCTACAAATGCTCTGAAAAAGTATAGCTGTTTATGTGTGTAGTGATGAGATCATACATTTGATATACAGCTTGCCATGTGCAGAACTTGACTCGAAGGCAGCTGTCTTCCGCTTTATTGACAATTCCACTCTGACTTTTCCTTAAATCTAATCTGCCTGCAGCTCTGAATAATAAACTGTGTTGAACAGTTATATGATCTGACCTGCTGGTTACAAACAGAACATCTATTCACTCTGCTCTGCTGCTGTTTTACCCGGACCACTGTACTTTTATTGCTCTTTTTATATCAGGGATTCAAAGTAAAGCAATACACATGTCCTCTTGAGCCCTGTCAGAGCCTGGAGCACCTCTACCTTTACTGTTTAATCCAGACGTGGATCAAACCCATAAAACTTTAAAATATGAACTTCTAAGTCTAAAAACACGTCAGGCTGTACGTGACGACTAGAATGTTTTTATTTGATGTTATTTTGCAGCCATAAAAACAAGACTTGGGATTGAAAACTTCACTCAGGGTAAAAATCATAAAGCTTTATTGACAAGCTTATGCATGCTGTTCTCAGACTTTTCTAGCCTCTCATCCTATAGCTCCTGTAGCTTGGAAAATAATCATCCAAATAGCGTTTTTTTTTTAGAAACATGTCCACCTATTCTGGCAGACGCTTTAAATATAAATGGTATATATAATGTGGATTGCAAGCAGTTGTTACTTATTTTTATTTTTAGGGGTCCTTAAACAAGAAAAAACAACAGATTTTTTCTGAAAAGTAAAGTTCAAATTTGAAACTGAATTATGCTAAAAGAAGTTGAAAATAGTTCATCCACACGAGTCTCTCAAGCATCAGCAAAGTGTAATTGTGAGATTTAAAAAGAAAATTTAACTGCAGCTTTGTCACTTTCCTTACTTGGAGTTTTTGAGTGAAATTACCGTTTGAGACTCGCTGAGAAATTCAAAAGTACACCTGCACACATTAAGGACTCACAGCCCATAATAAACCCTCCTCGTTGCTGCAAAACAGGAATGTGTTGAGGGTTTCATTGGAAAACAACCAAAGCTTTATGGCCATTTTGGGGCCAGTCCTGTCCCACTGGGGCTCGTCTGAACAGCTTTGGCAGTAAAAACCCCTGGGCTCGTGCACAGATAATGCTGAATATTTGATGTTTTATGGTCCTGTCTTGTTTTTTTCCCCCAAGTCTCTTCGGCTCTTGTGGTTCCCAGCAGTGGACAGCTCAGATGATGTCTTTGATAACCATAATTGGGTTTAAAGTGCACTAAATTATCCCACCAGGGACATGGTGGTTCTTCTGTTCTCAGACTGATGTTTGAGGAGGTTGTGAGGGGAAAAATCAAAGCTGAAGTTCATCATTGTATATGAATGACTTGGCAGGTGTGTATGTAGATGTTTTTTGACCTTGAAACCTGTTAAGACTTTCAATTTATAAAAAAAATAAATAGAAATGACTACACACTGAAATAAAGGTCAATGCATCTAAAATAAAAATCAAATGTATGTCCCACTGTACCCAGTTGCATTTTGCAAACCAGCATCGTTATTTTGGCTATTTTGACCAAAGCTCTTTAGCGTAGGTGTGTAAAGAATTTCAATTTGGAGAGACAGGATCTCAGTTTTAAATAAATCCAGGTCTCACACACATATCCGACAATTAAAGAATCTCTGTTGAGAAAAGCCAAACTGAAGCAATCAAGACATAATTAGACAATTGAGACAAAGCAGAAATCTGATGACTCATTTCCACATCCACACTTTAAGGATTGGAAGCTGATGCTGTTATTTAAAAAACAATTCTGATCCAAAACCTTTTAACTATAATTTCAGCTCATTACAGAGGTGTTACTCCCACAGAATGATGACAATTACCTCAATGTTAAAACTTCTGAGTGGGCCACCAGAGAGCTGTTCACACCTTTTTACTATGCCACTAAGAGGAGGAACATCACAGCGGAGTGATATAAAGATACGTCTGACAGGATATACACACAATGTCACCATTGTTCAAGCACTGACTAACAGATATCCTCTATAATGAAGCTCTGCTGTCGGCTGTTATCCTGAAATGAGTTGGATTGAGGGGGAAAAGAGACAATTTACATTCCCCAGGCATTTTTCATTTTGGAACGCAGCTCTTGATTTTTGGCCACTCCAGGGACCATTAGCAATAAAGTCTGAAGACTTTGTTTTTGTAGTTCAGGATCAGACTTTGGACAAAGTAAATCTGAATTGTTTTGCATTTAAGACAAACTCATTTTTCTTTTCTTTTTTTTCCCTTTTTTGTTGTTGTTTACCGCAATTACGGATAATAACCACCTTCTCTGTCTGCCTGCTACCACAGGAGCACCCGGAGAGCCTCTTTACAAATTATGCGATCATTACTAATTTACATTTTTCCTGTTTTACTTTTACTGTTTGACCAGTGGAATTGTTAATTTAAAACCAATTTATTGGTATTATTATTATTATTGCTCAATGCTGACATCATTGTTACTTATCACAGTTATGCAGCTGAAATATCTGAATTATTTATACTATAAATTATTGATAATACATACAGTAAATTATTCATATTATATTTTGATCCAGTATGCTGTAAGGGAAAAACCCAAGGTTAATAAATACAGTACACTAGATGGTCAAAAGTATATGGACAATAGTATCTGTCTACACATAGAACATTGGGGTCAGCGTCTCCTTTTCCTGGGATTTGTGTTGGACTCTCTCTCTGGTTTTAGCCCTTGCCTGCCTCATAGTTCTTATTGTTGTAAGAAAATCTTTGAATTGCTCCCATCTGCTTTCTTTTTTTTTTAACATTTTGGTCCAATCACCATTTCCCTGCTCACACCAGATGTGACATAAACCACTTTACAACATTAAGCATCTGTGAATCACATCGATAGATGTCGTCTCATCCCATATACGCTGACCTCTCATTCTAGCACAACACCTGAGCATCAGTCACTGCTGGAGCCTTATTCGTTTTCTTCTCTCAGCTTCTAATGACTCTGTAAAAAAAAAAAAACTAAAAAACTATTAGACACACAAGGCAAAGATGAGGCCGGCTAACTCTGTTTCATTCAGTTCTCATTATTGGAATACGGTAACTCATTCTACCTGATGATGGTGTTGTCAGTGACTGCAGCATAATCATTGTGAGGAGAGACTCAGACAGCCTTAGATTCCGGAGCAGAAAGTTTAAGACAAGTTTGACAAGTCCAAGACCCTCACTTGTCTTGTCTAAACTTCCTTCCACCTGTAAGGTTTAACTCTATACCTATTGCACCTGAGAAGAAAACATAATTCAGTAGGAATTAGTCTTCTATTGCTGACTCTCTTTTCAGCACAACACAGAGAAGGATGACTGCCCATTACCCAAGCACAAGATGATGAATGTATGTTAAATACCGCACAATACGGAGATGACGGCGCATTTGTCGTTGTCTCCTCACAAAAACCTTCAAAGGATAGAAGCCACAGAAAGGAAAGACAGATAATAAAGGAAGAACATTCGAACATGCAGACATTTATCACCCCGAATTGTGACTGCTACAGGGACAAACAAGACATCTGCAATAAATTTTGACAGGCAGCGTAGACGCAAAGACACACGAAGGACACCTGGTTGAAAAGACAGGAGCAGACAGGACATTTCAAGACTCATAAAGCTGTAGGAAAGTCAGAAACGCCATAAAAAGAGTCACAACACAGTCTCTGAGCCTCCCTACGATAGAATCATGTCTACAGCAACATGTAATTGAGGTTTTCCTGAAAACTGCACCTGCCGACTGATTGATTGACAAACAAAGCTCTCATTTGCTTTCATTTGTTGGCTTTTATAAACTGTGTTTCAATGCAGAAGATTTAATTCTACATTTGGACTTTCCACAATCAAGGAGAAATATTTCCTTGACACTGACCAGTAACCCCCCCACCCCACACACACACACACACACACACACACACACACACACACACACACAGGCTGCGTGTAATGAGCTGCTTGGTTTAATTAACTGGGAGTATGGACTTCATTAACGAGAGACATACTGATGACTTCTTCTTCCCTACATTGGTTCTGCTGTGACGCTCAGGACTCATCGGTCCTGGAAGAGGAGAGAAGAGAAAAAAACGGGTCTGTGCCGAGTCTCGGGTCTGTGTATCTTTTGGGAATTTGATTTTCATTTCAGAAACGGAAAAAAAAACTGAACGAAAAAAAAACAAAAAAAAACAATAAAAGATTTAAATTTTTTATTTTATCTTTATTTGATTTTTCGTTTGAAAATACAAAACCCAAAATTGAAATACAAGGTGTTTTGCTTTTTTGTAGCCAAAAGATTGATTTTAATTTTTCGTTTTGAGTAAGAAAAAAATAAAATCACTAGAAATAAATAAATAAATGTCCTGTTCAATCTCTTTTTGTCTTGTTTTGTGTATTTTGTTGTGTGTGGACCCAAGGAGGAGTGGTTGCTACCTTGAACTATGAGTACCCCAAAAGTTGAGTGTGGAACAATGGACACCTCTCACCCTCAATGATCGCCATCCTGGCTCTGTGAGAAATTATTTGAAACCTAATGCTAATTAATGTTCAATGTGATATTTGAAAAGATTTGCTTCATTGGATTCCAGACTCGATTTTGATCAAATGAAATTCTGTTGAACCCAAATATATCAGTGTATAACAGGATCCCATTTTGTCCTGCAAGAATGCTACGCATCATCTCTTCTTTGTCGTAAGGGAAGGTGTTAAACTCAACCTTGCTACAAGCATGAGTTTAGAATATTTATGACCCATCTTGAATAATGAATTCAATCTTACAACAGATGAAACAACATGGATAGAAATATGGAAATTTGCAAAGGAGGTTATGTCACATCCAAGCTTAGATACAAGATGAATCCAAGGTTTCCTGAAATGTGTTGCAAATGTCAAGTGGATGTGGGACACTATAGGCCCTGCATGTTAAAAGGAATTAAAAGGAAGATAGATAACAATGATGAAAAGTGACAAATTAGGTTACATGGTGGTGCATTATATTCCATGGATTTAACTGTCTGTATTTGTGCTTTAAATCCCAATGAATAATACTTTACAATAAAAAATTATATGTGGATCAAACCCATAAACCCATGTCTCTCAGCTGCAAGTATGGGCTGACAGAAAGATAGATGTATTTCAGGATAATGAAGCGCCAGGAGGACAAGACAAATTTTATTGTTGAAGAAATGAGGTCTGGTTAGAAATCCATGCAGGCAAGGTACCGTTGTCTTTCTGATTCCTTCCTTTTGTCCATCCTTAACAAAACGGTCGACCCACCCTGGAGCCCTGAGGAGGTCTTGGTGTTTGTCTGAGGTCTGATGGTGTGATGAAGTCATAGTTGGAGATGGTCCTGTGGCAATCCTCCGTGAATGAAAACCACTGAGAGCATCAGGGAGGAGAAGAGCCTGCACTTTGGGAGAGTTCCCAATGACTTAAAACTTTTCAAATTGGAAACGACTGTCAAAGAAGTCGGAAGATTTTCAAAGCCAGTGCCACTCCACTTTCTATACAATGGAAGCAGGGAAGAGGTAGAGACAGATAAGGGAAAGTCTGATTGAACGATGAGCAAATTATTCTATAGAACACCCTGGCTGTACAGACATATCTTCCTCTCAGAAGCAGCTCAATCCAGGTGGAAGCTTTCATCCCTTTTGGTAAACGGAAGCAAGGTGAAGGTCTGTAAAACCTTGGGCTGAGTGAGACAGGAAGACGTTGGTGCAGGAGCATGAGGAAGGTAATGGGCATTGTGTATATATTGCATAATGTGTAGAACAGAGGGGTTTCTTTAAACAGTATTTCCTGACATTGCAGCAGTACAATAAATACACTTTACTTTGAGTCGGCAATGCAACATCACAAAATACAGAGGGGAAATCAAGTTATCGTGCTGCATCGACCCGAATCCTCAGTGACGTCAGAGGATGGAGTCGGATTGAGCAGAGAAGAGGAGTGGAATGAGAAGGAAGCAGAAAAATTCTAATATAAAATTTCACGACCAGAATGGATATTTGGCATCATGTCTAGCAGTAAGAAAAGATTCATTTTGGCTGCCAGCCAGCATGAGCCCCCACCTGTCCTATACAAACGCATGTGAATAGTGGTTTAAACAAGGGAGAGTAAAGCAGTCTGAAAAATGTTGGAAAGAACATAAACGTCTTGTTATACTTAGCAGTATTAAAGGACCCAAAATGCAGAACTCAGACTCCGACGAGGAGTAAAAGTTTAAAGTACAATTTGTTGCAGGTTCAAAAAACACACTGAGAAGTTTTATCCAAAAGGCTTGAGTCATAGCAAGTACACCGGGAGAGTGAACGGACGATCTGACGGAGAATGGAGTGAAGAGCCTGGGGCTTACATACTGCAGGAGTCAGGTGGGGTGATGAGCCAGATAGATCTTAGGTGTGCTTGATGAGTAACAAGACGCTTCAGGTGGAGAGTGACCAGATAGCCACGCCCTGGTAAACACAACACAGACTGACAGACAGAAAAGACACACAAGGAAGGGCGAAACACTGGACACAAGAGGGGAGAGGGAGGGATTTGATTTCAACATTTGCTCAGTTGCCCAGGGGAGGGCTTTATTTATTTATTTATTATTATTATTATTATTTTATGTATGCATGTTGTTGTTTTTTTTTATACAATGAAATCTGCAGTTAAACAGATGGTTTTTGACCAGGTAGCCCACCCCAAAATATACCCCAAAAAAGGTGGAGACTTCTAACCCATGTGCCCCATACATCATTGGTCAGTGCATGGTCGAGCCAAAACCATTAATAAGAACTATGCATTCATTCTATGTGTTAAAATCCAATGAAATCTCATCTGATGTAATACTTTCTAAGATGCATAATGCATGACCACCCATACCATCCAGCATTTTCAAGTGACACTGTGATTTTTATTCAAACAACACTCTGTATCTAATAAAAGTTTTTTTTTTTTTTTTTAAAAGCAGTCCAACATATTTCCAAGTTGTTGCATAGTAATGTAACATGGTAAAAGGTTAATCTTATCTTAAATGAGATGTTTGCTACAGACGTACAATGCAGTATAGAATACATTTTTGGCCAGTAGTTTTCCAGGTAGAACAGCAGGTACCACCATATGAAAAAGCATTTCCAGGACCTTGTAAACTTCAAGAAATACCCCATGCAGAAGGTCAGCAGCGCTGCAAGTTGAATCTTGATTAAGCATCATCTGAACGTTACTCATGAAGCCAAGCTGTAACTTTTTTTTTCTCCTGAAGTGCTGCTTGAAGAAAGAAATCAATTCTTCCTCCCAAATTTGGTTTCCAGTCTTGTCTTGTCTGCCTCTCATGCTGCAACCCTCAGCCCAGGAAACTGTCCATACCTGCAGACACACACACACAAACAGATGCCAAAATATGTTCTGTCGGACATGAACACATCTAAAATATAGTGTGATCAAATGCAACAGTCATGCACTATGTGTGAGTCAGTGTGACTGTGTGTGTGTGTGTGGCAATTTATCATAGATGGTGATGTTTGTCTCAGCTCCCAGTGCATTTATTTGACACAAGCTACCTCTCGTTATATTTATTTTGAACCACCCTGCTCTCAATTTTTTACCCTAAACAATAACCTCCAACAATGCATATTCGTAATCAGCAACCCCAGTATGTTTACTGCTGACCAGTTAGCTCTCAGCAGGTGTATTGCTTTATTGTCTTCATCGCACCAGTTTACACTTGGCAAGCAAATCAGCTAGCGGGATATTTAGGCTATGTCTAATAAATTAGCTAAAGTATGTTTATTACTAACTAGTTTTCTCCCAGTTTGCTTAACTGGTTACATTCTGTAGCTAACCAGATAACTCCCAACATGAACCAGTTGCATAAGTGTTTTTTACTAAAGTAAATGAACAATTATTTAAAATCATGTGGCTCCCAGTATGTTCGTTTGAAATAGATTGAAAATTATTTATGACCGGTCATCTTCCAGTGTTATTTATTTCCAGTTAGCTCCCATTGAATTTATTTCCAACCGATTAGCTTGCTCAGCCAGCTGCTTCCCATCAAGTTGATTTCTAACTTCCAGTAAGGATGCAGCCCAGAATAATGTCTACATTTATTATAACCAGTCATTTCCTAACAAGTTTATTCAACCAGTTTTGCCTAATGCATTTTCTCGTTCATTTATAATAGGCTGGCTTTGTGTTAGTTCTGTCACAATAACTATGTTGTTGGGCGGTATAAAGACCAGAAATAATAACAATAAATGATAATATTGTCATTTTATGATAATTTTATGCCAGTGATGTAATATTAATAAAACTGCATAATAATGCAAGGATACCATTTCAAAGTCTAATGAATTTTTTATTCTTAGATATTCAGATAATTAGAATTGGAATAGAAAAAAATGAATGCAACATAAAATAAAACCACCAAAGATATAAAATATACTGTCAATCTCTATCAATTATTGAATTGTGAAGGTTAACAAGAGTGGTCATGTACATATATTGATAAGTAGATACGATAGATATGTGCAATAGATATTGTGTGTAATTAGAGAAACAGGTCTACTCCCTCTGCAGGGGGATTTTGTACTTTAATATAACATTAAAAATCATTAAGTGTCTGTTGTTCTGAATCGTGTTAAATTATGCAAGCGTTGATGTGATCTGTCCTCTCTGTATGCTGAAGCTGAATCGGAGGCACTTTGCAGATACAAGGTTTTCCCTCCAGTGACATTATCTTGCCAAGATTCAAGCAGACACACAGACCCATAAAAATGCATGCAAAAACGGAAACACACAAAATCCGCCTGAATACACATCCACACGGACCTCATGACCAGTTAATGTAAACATATAAAAATGCACATTTTGTTCAGTTGCATTAAAAGATGAAAGCCCGCCTGCTGATGGTGCTGCAGACAGCTTGTGCATCCGACATTAATGTTGTTTTGCGGGCGCTCAGTGGCTTTCCTTATCTGCTCTGCAATGCTAAGCAGCCTCAGTCAGGTATCGCTGCAGCCCTGCAGAGCGAAGGTTGACTACTAACACACCATGTGAGTGTTGCGTTAAGAGCAAGAACATGTCTGCCCTGCAGAAATAAGCCGCTCCCACCTGCACTAAAAAATTCACACGGCATCATGGGAAATAGCATAAAAGATTTTTTTTATCTTTCCCTTTTTTTTTGTCCTCTTCTCCCCCGTCTTTTCTTGTGTTTCTGTTGGCATGCAGATTATTCCTTCACCCTGGGGCTTGTCTTTCTCCTGCGCTTTAGATGAAAAAACATTACCTAAGAGGCGTCTCCTAATGCTGTGGTTTCGGACGCAGCAGGCCGAGGAGTGAGCGTTCAGCATTAACGATTTGGTCAGAGGAGGATTTAGGTAACTTCTGGAGACCCTGCCTAAACTCCATCATCTTTACTACACTGAAGTTTGAGTTAGTCTAAATCTTCGGCACCATCCCCTTAAGACCACAGTGTCTATAACACCCCACAATACAAAAATAATGAATGGAGAAAAGTACACAAAGGCCTGCCGAAGGATATCGACTAGGACTGAAAAGATTAATCACAAAAACCAATAACCACAATAGACCAAAAGTCTGTGTGAAATTGATACAGCTACTTTTCTATGTAACACTATCCGTTTGGGTGTGTGTGTGTTTGTGTGTCTGCCTCGAACATTTCCTCCCTGAAAGAAATGCTATACTTACTTACTTCAAACTAATGCACAACACACACACACATATGCTTGTGACACCAGCATCTGGGTGGGGGAAGTGAAAGATCAGCTCTTACTTGTCCCTAATTACCACCACTGAGCTGCCCATGAACAAGGCACTTAACCCTAATGAACGGAACCAGTGGAGCAGCTTAATAACCAGAAGATGAGACTGTGTTTGCAGTTGGCAGCTCCCATGTGTGTGTAAAGTGGACATTGGTTATGTTATGTTGTAATGTAAAGTTAAGTAAAAGTTAGATGAATCAATACCAGTTGATATAGAATCACAGCTAAACAGAATATTTGTAAATTACTGAATATCATTTTTGTATCTGAAGGGTGAAAGTTGAAAACCCCAACCAGCATCACTGACGGGTGTGATTGGGTGGCCTGTAACCACACCCAACAGTGATGTCACCAGTGTCAAAAACATCAAGCATTCATTGACATCCTTTTATTTCATGATTAAATTAAGCCATATCCCAATGTCTGCTACAAAGTAAATATCAATTATGTATGTTTATTGATTCGATTACGTGTATATATCATTTCCCTTTTGGACATATTTTAATTTTAGTATAGCTCAAATTTAATTAAGTAATCAGGATGAGTAAGCGATTATCTTGTGCTGCTCCATTAACATAGTGTTAAATTTAGCTCAGCTAAACTAACAGTAAAAATCTACTCCTTCTAACAGATAAATGAAGATGTTTGGATTCTTTGAGCAAGCACATACCATAATTTGCAATTAATGTCAGTACCATAAATAAACATGACCTTTCACAAATAATCCGCCACAGCTTTAATGAAGCAGTGACATCAGTGCATTTTAATTAGGCTACATCTGTGTGCCCATAATATAGTGTAAAAAAGGTGGTTAAAATGTGGTTACATTTAGGCACAAAACTACTTAGATAAGGTTTGGAAAACATCATGATTTTCGTTTTAAGTGTCTGTTTTCAGAGCAATGGGCCAAAAGTAACAAAACATGTATGTTTTGCACACTAACTTGCAAGTAACATAATGTTAGCCTAACGCTGAAGTGAAATATTTTCCAAAGGTTGTCAGATCTGCATATCAATTTTGCAAAGGAGTTAAAAGCATTGGACTCCTTGTGGAATCAGCCATACAAAGTGAGGAGCTGGGAATGAGATTTAACTGAATTCATGTTGCTTTCGATCTCTTGAAATCTTTAGTATTACACATTTCAAGGAACAACAGAATGAGACACAAAAAGTAATTTAAATTTATTGTGAACAGAGAAGAGTCTTTGCCGTACTGCAATGACAGCCGAATGACAGCAGAGAGAGAGAGAGAGCATATTTAAAGTTAGGCAGCTTGCAAATGATTGGCTAACAGGAGAACGTGACAGGTTGTGATTGGATAAACGGAGTAAGATGTATTAAAGCCTAGAATAGCGGGGAAGTGCTTGTGATATGGCGGGCATGTGCGAGGAGATAGTCTTCCTGAAGGAATTTTCGCTCAGCTTCATTTGTCAATGACCACCGATTGAACCCAAGATTGATCAAACTCTTCTTCTTCTGTTGCTTTTCAGCAGCACAAAAATCGTATCAGCATAACTTGATGTCAAAATGCGTGGCTGCTATGCAAAATCTATGGTGGTTGGATTGGTCTGATGTTCTTTTGTATAAATCCATGAATTTCATGTTGGATCATGCTGCCGTGAGTGCATAGCAACAAAGCACAAAATTAGATTAAAGGAAAATATGAATCATGCATAGCAGTGTTTTCTGATTAGTGTGTTCCTTCAATGTGAACAGGAAGTGTTTTGAGGTCAGCGTTTTTCCAGGACAGCCTCTGAAACAGGTCACAGAGTTTGTCTTCGACCAACTTCTGTTCATCTGCCTGCAACACCCGGCGGCTCTAAGGTGACTCATCCCTGCTAATAACAGCCACACACACTGTTTAGTGTCCATGCTTCTCACACACTGCTTTCGACAACAGTTTCTCTTGATACCTAGAAAATGAATTCTTGGAATCTCACAGCCTATGTGTCTATGTGTTCATCCGCATGTGTATTTTCCCAGAATTTAATCTTGATCCTGCTAAGCACTGCAGGTTTAAAGCAGGCTTAGCAACACTGGCCTTAAGTATATTTTCAAACAGAGAGGGTCTGATGTAACCACCTCTCATCTTGCCATAATCCAGGGCGATAAGCTTAACAAGACGGAGGCCTTGAAGATGTTCTTTTTTTTTTTTTTTGGAATGAAAGGGCTACTTGTCTGGTGTTTTATTGGATAAGAATTTGCTGTGATTTGAGAGGGGATTGGTCTGAGGCGGAGGACCGGCTCTGTGGTTGGATGATCAGAAAAGAAAAGGCTTGGATGATGGTGATCAAAAGTGATTTCTGCAGCACTCAAGCGTCGAGACCTGGAGAGGTGAAGGAACAGAGAATTGCGAGGGAAAGAAATACAGTAACTCACAACTAGAAAGCAGCAAAAAGTGAGGTAAAAAAAAACAAAAAAAACAAAACAACTTGGAGCAATGTGAGAAATATTTATTTTACATGTTTTTCATTCTGGACAGCACGGTGATGTAGTGGGTAGCACTGTTGCCTCACAGCAAGATGGACCGAGGACTTCTCTGTGCGGAGTTTGCATGTTCTCTGTGTGTGTCTGTGTGGTTTCCCTCTAAGTACTCTGGCTTCCTCCAACAGTCCAACAACATGCAATATAAGTCATTTGGTGACTCTAAACTGCCCCTAAGGAAGGGATGGATCGATGGAGCATCCAATGAAACCATAAAGATGTTCAGACATCCTATGGAATTGGGAAATAATTGTTAAAATTATATTATGTGCAAATTGTGAACATCAATGTAGATGTAAAAAAAAGGGCTTGAGATGAGCGGTATCCCAGGGACGCCGGCCAAATCTTTTTGTAAAAGAAGAAAAAAGGAAAGGAAGGTTCCATGACCAGCCGAGACCAAAACTCTACCCTAAAACAAGATTAAAAACTAAACCTATCAGAAAGAAAACCGCGAAAATTAGACAACTGGACCCATCAGAAAACAAAAGAAACAAACAATGCAAAGCTGGAACTCCCAAGGCTGCCAAGGCCAGAAGGTGGGAGTGAGTCAAGGTTGGTCCTCATTGGTTTTTCATCATGTCACTGGACCACAAATACGTAAAGCCAAGCAGGAAGCGATTCTCTGAAGTAAGAATACTACGCATGTACAATAAGACCAAGATAGAAGTTATCGATTTACAAGTAAGCAAATGAACAGAAGACCCTAAACATGTTAAAGTAAACATCTTATGTCATATTGTGTTAAATATCTACTGCATTGATGCACAACTTACAAGTTACTAGTTGATTTACTCGTGAGCAAGCTAACTTTGTTTACTTTTGCAAACCAATTGAAACCATTATTTTGAAAAGTAAAGGAAGAGGTCAGAAACAGTATTTGTGTTGACAGCAGTAGGATATCCTCCCATGTTGTTTCTGTTGTGATACTGGGTTGAGAGCACAGCTGTTATTTAGTTGATTAAAACTTACAGGGTTATATGCATATATAGGCTCAATTCAAGAATATCTTACTTTTCTATCAAATACTTTTTATTATTTGTTTTTCATTAATCTTAAAAGTATTTTTTTAACGTTTTATTTTAGATAAGTTAATCATAAAGCGAAACTTTGCAAACTAGCGCAATAAGAAAAGCGGCAAATCTTGACATGCAAGGAGCCAGAAAATGTAATGTTTGAAAATAGTATCAAAGTAGTTTTTAATTAATTTTTTTTATTTTACCTTTATTTAAACAGGAAGTCTGGCACTTATCAATTGATACAAGCAAATCAAAAATCTGGTAGCTAATGTCCTTTTGCAGCAAATGTGGTCATGTAGATCCGACCAGAGCACATTAGTACGTTTTTTGCCTCAGATGATGACAATCACATTTTAATACCAGGTGTAAAAAGGGTGTCATTGTGTGACTAGTAAGTCTTGTTGGGACACAAATGTTAAATTCTAGAATGCAAAACGTGTATTAGCATTTTTAAGTGAGTGGTGCCATGATTTCCATGCTAAATATTACAACTTATCCTCTGTAGTTAGACTACCCTGTAGAGAATGTCCATATGGTGGTTAATATTTTACCACCAAGTTCTCTGAGGAATATTAATCTGGAGTGAAAGTGAGACTGAAGATTAGAGGGTGCGTGTTGGACTGAGGAGGACGACACAAACACCCTTTGATAATGATGGCACTGCGATCTGTGTGTGTGTCTATGGAGTACAGCAGAGCACCCAAAACAAAGATGGTGGCAATAAAAAATCAGCAGCAGCGTCTCTTAAATCTGTCAGTCCATTTTACAGCCGCCTCGACTTTTATGGCCACACTGATGGATAGACAGGGCCAATGATTGCCTTCATGATATGCTGCAGCTGCAGTACACACCCAAACACACACAGAGAGAGAGAGAGAGAGAGAGAGAGAGAGTTAGAGAGAACCATACTGGAGGTTGTTAAAGGAAAAATGCATGCCAAAAAATAATAAAATGATCATAGCCAGAGAGAAGGTTGAAAATGAATAAGTCACATAAACTACGAAATCATTACACACATGCACTTACACACACATACACACACACTCGCAATCATACAGGGTTAAAATCACATATGAACAGGATATCAGGGAAATGAGAGAAGTACTCAAGCAGCAACATACATAAAGATTTGATTACTCATGCATCGACTCAGTCAACCTTGCCTGTGGCAGAGGCCGACCACACACCTACACACACACACACACACATCTACACACACACACACACACACACACACACATACAGCTCAGTAATTACTAAGTAAGTGCCGTACAATCAAATCAAATCTAAGTATGTCTCCCCTCTGCTGTTGCATCATCTCGTAATCAAGAAAAAAACAAAACACTTCCTGTCTGATTCTGTTGGTGCTGGATTTATAAAGTGACTCTATAACTATTCCCAAACTCACTATTCAAAACCGGACGTTGGTGTAAAGCCACTGCTGTTCGAAGGCCTGCCACGCTGTCATAATGCTGGGCAATACTGGCAATAAATGCTGGCAGTGTTCTCCTCTGTGTCTGTCAGTGACGCATATAATTGATTCTAATTGCGGGGAAATTGGGTAAAGCACATCAAGGTTTTCTGTTATTCCTCTTCTGCTGATTGGACAGCAATCCACTCATTTCAGCTTAAATGTCCATTTGCTGTCACGGTGATGGATGACAAACGTGGCTCATTCATTGTTGCATCTAGCATAATAAAGTTAACTGACTGCTTACCTTATTGAACTGCAATAATGATTGATTGTTCTTCGCCGCAGTCGCTAATGTTAGCAATGCTAATTTGCTATCATCTCTGCTCTCCAAGACAAGTCTGACCCTTGAAGCTGCAGTAGGTAACTTTTACATTTAAAAAAAAAAAAAAAGACTTGTCATATTTTCTAAAAGTGTCACTATGTCCTCACAGTAATCCATGATGGGACAGATAATCTGTGAAAAAATCAGACTCCTATAGCCCCATCTAGTGCTCGTAATGCCACTTGCAATGATCCACCTCACCTGAGTGTCAGTCACTCTATTGCATGTCAGACTAATGATATATGATATATGCCATTTTGTGCAGAAAAAAACAAACTTAATGTTGTTTTAATTGTACCAAAACACAAAAACCAGACCCAAAACACTTGCAACCACGTTTTACTCATGGATGGATTATACCAGGAATATGCCAAAATTGTCTTTTTTCCAACCTAATACAGCTGCACAGCAATTCTTTTATATCTCCTCAACCCACTCAATCCCTACCCTTCTACTGTTTAACATATGAACCTGCAACCAAAACATTTTTATTTAATCAATAATCCACCCACTATAGCCTAAAACTAGAAATCAAAACTCCAGCAAACAGGATGACTCTTCAGCGCACAACCGGTATGCTTTAATTAAATACTTCTCTTTATTCTGAGCAGCCATCCACACTGCAGACGTAGGATTTCACTTGAACCTAACACAAAGAAAATCAATTTCAGGCACACAGAGGAAAAAAAAACTACTGTAGCAGTGTTCTGAATTTGTTCAGCATGTTTTGTCATCATTACTGAACACGCGGGTTTGATTCCTCCTCACTGAACAGCAGCACAGCAGAAGTGGCAACAAGAGCCATTTAAATGTAAAGCAAATGTAAATCATGGACAGTATGTTCACATTAACCAGGGAACATGTTGTCTCAGCAGTGCATCTGTCTCTCTCACACACACACACACACACACACACAGGGAGAGAGAGAGAGGGAGAGAGAGAGAGAGAGAGAGAGAGAGAGAGAGAGAGAGAGAGAGAGAGAGGAGCATTCACTTCACAGCAGTGCAAGAAAATAAACTGCCAAACACTGGAAGAGGACAATAAAAAAGAACAAAACAACCCTGAAATAACAACTTCGGTCTTCGTCGATCAATAAACACAATGCATCTTTCAAACACTTGAAACTCATTCAGACAAACCAAACCACTCGCCATCAAGAAAATAAAACTAACACACTAACGTCTCATGAATAATGAATAGCTACTGTGTTTGATGTTTACTGCTGCACTGAGAACCGACGGTGCTCTACTTTTTAAACCCCCTTTTGGATCTTTTCAGGTTCACTATTGTCCGTCCGCATTTCCTTTGGTTTCTGGAGTCTTCTGCAAGACAGAAGAATTTGCATTTCTGGACTTCATTTTGCCTTCAGTGTTTTGTCATCGTCACGGAAGAAGCAGTTGTAGACAGGAGCCTTAACAAATGCACAGACCGTCTCTTGATTTTAACTTTGAAAATGGTAACAGGGGGACTTTTTAAAGAGCGTCTTCATTTTGACCATATTTTATTCACAGCTAACGTTTGGTGCTAATGTGATCATGAGGGTTGAAGTTGGGGTTATTTTTAAGGAGCCAATTACTTAATTTTCTCTGGAAAAGGGTTAAAAAAAGTTGTTGCAATTAAAAATATAGACTGGGACAAGAACTGATAATATTGTACACTTACAGTAGGCCTACAATACCACAGTAGAATGCAGTTGCATGACCATATGACCACAGGTGCGCAGTCATATGATCCCTACAGCAGGGTTGCTAACTTCTTATTCCACTGCATAATGCATTTGAAATCTGAGCCGCTTCAACCCTCCAGGCCTCCAGAAACAGTAACAACCAAAATGGAACGAAGAAAAAGCTGCAGAGACAATTGCAAACAGCAATCAGACAAACTTGTGTTTGATGTGTGCAACATTCACATTAAGCTGAATGTGTGTTGCAGCCACTCCCAGGCCTGTGTTCTGTGACTGTGTCTGCAAAGAGAGTAAAATACAACCATTTATTACATTTGATTAATGCTAAACTGGCTATGGTGTTCAGAAACTGCAGAGCACTAAAACCGCATTGTGCACTAACATGCATTCATATGTGCATGTACATACAGTAAGTCCACTTTGTGGGCAGTACATACACATAGGACACTTTTCAAAGGTGCACAAAATGTTCAGTCATTGTGTACTTAAAACTCGACTAATGCAAGATGGAAAGCAATGGATTGACATTGACTGTTGCCAAATTTGATATTTTCCATAAATTCTTAATGTTAATTTTTTTGAAGATGATCTAGGCCTTGAATCTTGTTCTTGAAGTGTACCAGATTGATGCATTTAACTTTAAAATGTGTAAACTTTCCTTCTGGGGAGCCCCTGCCCTCATGAGGATTCCAAAGTGGGGGTCGGGACCCACCAGGGGTCATGAGACACCAATGGTGGGGTCGGAATGATTACCAGAAATCAAATAAAATAGTCTTGTCTAGTCTAGAAATAGACTACTTATCTTGCAAAAGATAAATCGTGGTTGAATTTCATTTTTAATGCATGCAAATAAAAATATGTGTTATGTGTTTGGATAAGCCTATTAGTGCATGTGCACTTAATGTTTTATGCTTCAACCCCCTCTGGGGACAGTGGGGGTCGTGAGTCTCTGGCACCGTTATTTTGGGGGTAGGGGGTAAATATTTTGGGAGCCCCTGACCTGAGGGTTCGAGGTCCATCCACTGCAGTGTCATGAAATCCCATGGAAAGCACTGATGAAAACACAAAAGCCACACCTCACAGCAAACACATCAAAACAGTAAACAAACCACAAATCACTTTTCAACACATGTGAAACAATGGATGACCCTCTCTCATTCAAAATGATAGGGAGTTGTGAAAATTGCCTCAATTATCTAAATGTCACATTGTCTTCAACTTGCTTGTTTTGTCTGACAAACTCACAAATGACAGTTTTTTCACATTAGACAAAGAAAAGAAGCCATATTGTCACTATTGATGTTTTTTTTTTTTACTTGTGGCTCTGTAATTAGGGCACATTTGATATATTAATACAGTGAAGCATTAAACTCAGCACACTGAGAAAGACATCAAGCAGAAATTTAGACGAGTCAGATTTACCTGCTTATGGAAAAAATAAAAGAGGAAACTGAAGCGTTGTTATTTTCCACATTTGCTAAGAGGATGATTGCAGGTTATAATTCAGGGAAACAACCTGTTTTCACTCATAATTGTTTTATTTCAACTCTCCAGATGTGTGATCAAGTCGCCAAATCAGTGTTTCCTTCCTGCTCGGCTCAGATAACGACCAATCAAAGCAGATTTAATGACACTGGAGGCTCTTTCTACCTCCTGTCTTAATTATATGTATGTTTGTGTGAAGTGGTAAGAGAAAGAGAGAGTGAGCACAGATGAATGAGAAGAGAGCCATCACTCTGTGTTTATTAAGCGACACTACAACCATGCATCATGCTGTCACCGTGGGCAAAAGACTTCACAACTCCGGTTTGATGGATTTACCAGACTGCTCAGACGCAAAGCAGAGATTTAATCAGTTGAGGGATTAACATGCTTCTGTTCAAACTGAGTTAATTATCTAAAAATGCATTAGGTTGTTTTGTTTGTTTTCATTCATTTTACCATTAAATTGAAACAAATCTTTTTCTTTTTTTTTTTAGAACTACATGCATGCTAGATGCTGCATTACATGCTGAAGATTGTTTCCCATGTTTTCTCACATTTTTCAAACGTTGAATGCAAAATGTAAATCTTCCACATAACTAGTGTTTAGTCTCGTTTCAATCCAATTAAAATTGATTTCAATTTAGTAACAAATGAGACCAAATTGATTAATAACTAAAGAACATTCTGCAGGAAATTGTCTAAAATATTTTGAGCTTGTGTTGCACAATGAATGAATTGCACATTCCATCCTCTTCTTTGTAAACACTATAGCTTTGGATTCTGGGGTTTAACAAGGTTCAATGAATGCAAACAGTGGTTCGGGCTGCTGCTCATATTTCTCCCATTCAATCCTCTCGTCCGCCATATTTGCTTTGACCATGCACTTCGCCACTCTGTAAACTTTTTACATTCAAATTGATCATAAATCCATGTATTCCCACAAACTGACAAGATGTTTATTTGTGTTAAAAGTCCAAATTCTAACTGAATATATCCATTAAATACTATTTTTGCTGAAATAGCTATGAAGCATGTCGTTTACCACTTACCATTTGATCAAATAAATGGAAACTTATTTAACTTTAATTTTATTTTTTCTCTGTTTCTATTTTTTAATTAAACACAAAATATCATCTGTTTGTTCCATATGTTACCACCACAACATAAAAAATATACTAAAGTGAAAATAATACATTTGATTAGTTAAAATGACTATTAAAAGTTGGCAAATATAAAAAGAAAACTAAATATTTTTTTTGTTGTATGTTTTGTTTTTCATTCAGTTTGTCAGACATGGATGTTCTAAATGTTGCCATCCTGCTGAGCATGAGATCAGAAAATGCCCAACTGAGTCAGTCTGGGTGAAATATCAGTTTATCTAATTATGCATTTAATTAATGGACTTAATGAATGTGGCACAAACTACCGAGTATATTATAAAACTGCCCACTTTACCTCTCAAATTTATCTTCTTTACTCCTATATGATCAGCTTAAATTGTTAAAATTGTTGAAAGTCTTCAAAGTCTTGATAAGCCACAGATAAAGCATGAGATTAAATTTTCAGCACCAATTTTTTGCTCCCATGTGAAGACCCTCATTTTATATGTACCTTTTCCAGTTTGCCACAGAAAATTTCCTTTGAGATAAAACATGCAGTGTTGCATAGAAGTTGCCAGATGCTAGATCATCCCCCCTTTTTTAAAGCCCATGATTCTATTGCTGGGTGTCTGGGTTCAGGCCAACCAAACAGGTTTTCGGTGAACGAGTCACACACTGGATTTACTCTGTGAAAGCTCCTCTACCTGGAACCATGCATCCACAGATTTGTCACCTCCTGCTAATTAACAAACAAGAGGTCAATAAACGTCTCAAGTAGTGCCTGAGCAGAGTCCAGACACCTGCTGACACTGCAGATGTTTGACTCACTAAGCAGGCAGATGATCAAAAGACAGGCTCTTTGGTTCACCATCAGATGGAGAGTTACGGGCTCAAGATCTATTTGTTGTTGTTGCTGTTGTTTATATCATTAGTGTGGCAGACAGACTTCTTACAGGTCTCTGTGGATACATGCTGTGGTCAAAGACTTTTTGAAATCCAGTTCAAATACCAACACAACAATGTATCACAAATAACAAATGCAAAGAGTCCAGCATGAAAAATCCTACCTAAACACACATGATGCAATGTATGCAGCTAGAGGTGTCTCTCAACAAAATCAGTGAAAACAAAAAACACAGTTTGATAATGTGATGGATTCTTCAGGGTTTGAACACTAAAGCGCCTTTTCCACTGCATAGTTCCAGCTCGACTCGCCTTTTTTGCATTTCCACTAGGTAAAAAGTACCAAAGCGACCCGAGCAGGCACCAAAAGGTCCCGTGAAACGTTACAGACCACTGATTGGTCAATGCCCGGCACACATGGAGTATCATGCACAGCACAAATCAATGGAATCAGGGGCTTTACTGGTAGCATTTGAAAAGTAAGTACACAAATCAATAAAACGCACAACAGTTGTTTAGTTGTTTTTAGATATTATAATGTGGAAATGTCCTTATTATAGAGTTAAAGTGCGGCATTCGGAGCAAAATGCATCTTAAATGAGGTGTCACTAAATGTCTCTGTAACTGATTTTGTACATAAGATTTTACATTTGGTGATATAATGCATCAATTTAATCCATCCATCCAACCATTCATCCATCCATCTTCTATAGTCACTTATCCTGTGCAGGGTCACGATCCCAGGTGAGAGGCTCCAGTGAGAGGCGACGTACAACCTTAGACTGGGTGCCAGTTCATCACCAGGCCAACACATAGAGAGACAAACAACCAGTCACTCTCAGATTCACACCTATAGGCAATGTTGGAGTCACCACTTCATTTATATTGTATGTTCTTAGACTCTGGGAAGAAGCCAGAGCGCCTGAAGGGAACACATGTAGACATGGGGAGAACGATCCAGACCCCAGGTGTCAGTACTAAACACTGCACCACCATGCTGCCCTGTATATTTAAAGTCATGTCAATAATTGTGATCAAAAGATCCCAAAAACCTTTGGCAACATCTATGCAGAAAAATGCCAGACAAAAGCGAATGCTAGGTTGATAAGAAACTTTTTTATGAATATGTGTATTGCATATTGAGCTCACATGTAAATTATTATATGATTTTAGGTTGTAACTGTTAGTTGCTGTCCACAGAGTGACCTAAAGAAGTTAAACATGTCATTTATCACCACTGATCCTGATAAATACAACACATCTTTTTATAGCGTCAATGTTATTTCCACATTACATCTTAAAAGCTCATTAGCACAACAACGTCAGAAGAATGACTTAACTTAAACCTCCACAGAGACTCATTTTCAGGTTGTTCTATTTTTGTATCAACCATTCTTGTCTCCTGTTGTCGCTTTACTTCATATTCTTATAGGGCATTTTCCAAGTTGCATCTTACTAAGGTGCAGAGAGAGCTAAAAGTAGAGTATAAAAACTGGAGTGGGTAAAAAAATCCTCCTGTGTCCCTCACTGATACACACACACACACACACACACACACACACACACACACACACACACACACACACCTACACACAGCTTGTGTCCCATTACAGTCAGAGCACTGGTACCAACCTCATCCCAATTCCCAAATCTGTAACACACACACACACACACACACACACACACACACACACTTGGTCCCTCTTGCTGCAGTTACATCGGCTCAGTTAAATCCCATCACACGTTCACACACACACACACACACACACACACACACACACACACACACACACACACACACACGCACACGCACACACACACACACATCCCAGTAGAGAAACTGCAGCAAGAAATCCATGTAAAGATCTGCTGGTAGAAGGGTTTTAAGGGGAAATTCTACTCCATCTATTAGTCTTGAAATCTAAAAGTCATCTGGTCTTGAAAGACATTTTCCCAAACAATGTCTCCTCGCCACGAAATAACCCAACCATGTAATCCATGTCTTTAGAGCTACATCAGCTCTCATACAGAACAGAGCAGAACAGATCAGATCAGAGGAGAACATCAGCTGATCACAATCTTGATTATGAACATTATGTCTAACTCTCAGGACACATTATTTCAATATGCACGCTGCAAATGCACCATCGTTATTCAGTCTCCCAATACCTGGACTTCTTTTTAACCTCATATTAAAGCATTACTTTCATCTTGAATTCCGATTCAATAGTCTTCATCGATTATTTTCTTTTTATCATCACCGGAGACCGACATCCCTGCAGGGGAGTTTATCTGCAGGGATTATCTTGTTTCATCTGATCTGTTAGCACAGCTTCACCCTCAGTGACTCACAATGAGCACAATAACAGTGACAGTAAACTTCCAGATCAGTGGCGTTACATGCTGCCGGCGGGCATACAGGTCGCAGCTCAGCGGTGCAGATTTAAAAGGACAAGAATTGAAAGAAAATCCTGTTCCAGGGGTTGAAGAAGCAGATGTCTTTTAATGAATTTTAATGTGTGTTTCTTCACTAAGCCAGGGTGCGTTCACTGAATGGCTGGAGAATGTGATGACATTTTAATCTGTTGAGCGTGGCAAACAGAAAATGAAGGACTTACGAGTTGTTTTGAAATTTTTTGACGGTAAGAAAAATAAGAATAACACCAGCCTTAGGGTTTAACCTTATTTGTGTTTCATTAGCTCCCAGTTAAAATCAAAAATGACCTTCTGGTCCATTTCAAATGAACCTTTTATACCCACAGGGGTGTTTTACAATAACAGTCCTTCCAAGAAAGAAAAAAAAAACAAGAGTATCTCTCGTTTCGATTTATACTAAAGAGCAATGTTTATGCTGAAATGACAAATGCTTTATAGAGGTGGATGAAAAAAGTGTGATGACTTTAACACAGGAGAGAGTCAAGGGGAAATAGGAGGCTTCATGGAAAAGGGCCCAAATGTTACAAGCAGGCCAATAGGAGCAGTTTGAGGATTTATTACCTGCACCAACTGTTTGCTTTGTTTGTCTGCAGGTTATCTTGAAAAATGGTCAATTGTGTAGGGGTAGATCTTGGGCCAAGGAAATGTTTTTAAACATGAGGTAGATCCAGGTACAGATGCAGATTCTGGATCACTTTTTCACTTTCATCAACATTGCAAAATAGGGCCTTTTTAAAAAAAATATATATATATTTTACCATTATCATGACAAATAGTAATAGGCCAATCAAAATAAGAGTATCCAGGCGTGGACAACTGACTTACAAGTCAGACTTGTTCCCAGTGAGAGTTGGACTCGGTCAGGGCTTTTCTGCTTTTTGCAGATGATGTGATCCTGTTAGGTTCATCAAGCCGTGACTTCCGATTGCCATTGGGACAGTTTGCTTCACATTTTGCTGAGTGTGAGGTGGCTGGGGACCTGGGGAGGTATTCCAGGCATGTCCCACTGGGAGGAGACCCCGGGGGTTGACCCAGGACATGCTGGAAGGATTATATCTCTGTCACACCACTCAGTGATTTTATATTTGAAATAGTTTTTAAACACACAGATAAATGTTAACGTGTTTTGTCTTTTAAATGACTTGTTTGAGATGGAGTCCAAACCATTGAGTCTGTGGCCTCCTCTTCCATCACATACTCCAACCACACCTCACTGGCTGGTATTGATTGACAGAAGATGATTGAGAACTAATCTTCAGTAATTCATTTTTATTCCCTCAAAAATAAATTATCATAAAAAAGTAGCTGCTGCTGATTTAATGCCTTTTTTTCTTTACTTCAGGCATCAAATAGCTCAAAGCTATAAAAAACCGCAAGATTTAAAGGAGAAACACACACCAGCTTGTCTCTGAATAATTAACAAACAGGTACTGCAAAGTACTGAGAAAGAGAAATGGAGGACAAAGCAGTGGATGAGGACGGTGAAGGAGGAGAGCAAATGACAAGGGGGAAGAAGAGAGAAAAGAAAAAAAAGGAGAGGATAAAGAAGAGCAAAGAGGGTGATATGAAAGAACAGGGGACGTAAAATGAGGGAGGGTAGAACTGTGGAAGATGGAGGAGGAGAAGAAGAAGAAGAAGAAGAAGAAGAAGAAGAAGAAGAAGAAGAGGACATAGACAAGAAGAGAGGGTGGAGAGAAAAAAAGTGTGGAAAAATGGGAGATTGAGGAGAAAAAGATGATGAGACGATAAAGCAGAAAGGGAGAGATGGAGAAGATCGGAGGATGGAGAAGGATCATTTAATACAGGTGAGCTGGTGTCCGTAAAATTGCCCCTAGGTGTGAATTTGAGCATAAAAAGCTGTCCCTCTATATGCCGGCTGCCCTGTGATGAACTGGCGACCTGTCCAGGGCGTGCCCCGCCTCTTGCCCAGTGTCAGCTGGGATTGGCTCCAGCACCCCTGCGACCCTGAAAAGGATTGGCCATTATAGAAAATGGATGGATGGATGGTTTGATTTGTAATTTCTCCAGTAAAAATGTGAAAAAAGTCGAGAGTTTGTTGCTTTTCTTGGTTCTACAGCTAAATAAATATTGTAATGTTTTGGTCAACACCACCTAGTGCTCTGCTGTATTGTAATCCACATGTGTATTTTAATTTGTCTAAATGAGTAATTGGATTAACTGGCAACAACACTTGCTGTCTAATAACTTTGATGATTGAAATAAGACAATATTATCATATGCAGTGTTCAGAAGCGCCTAAATGTTTTACTGCTGCACCTGCTGAGGTGCGTTCCAAGCTCTCGTGGCTTTATCGACTTCTCTTTGACCTCATACAGCTTAATTCATTGTAGGTCTTTTATTGCTGTCCTGAAGCTCATCAAATAAAACGATAAAGAGATTCCGCCTTCATTGATAATAAAATGAAACAAACCTCTCAGTAAAGGTTTGGTTTGATTTTTTTTGTAATAACCTGCTGAGCACGCAATAATCAATCCGAACTCCTGCTGAGCTGCAGCTGCTTCACCAACCCCACAATATGCAACAACAGCTAAATCGGATTCATTAAAAACACATTTGTTGCCGCACGCGTTTAACAATACTGGACAGTATTATTATAGAAGAGACTGATGATGATTTGTCTGTTGCTATTGCAAACAATTAAGCTTTTCTTTTACGTCTTCATAATCCATCCGTCCATCCATCCATCCATTTATAAACGATTATACTTTGCAAGGTCCTGAGGGACCTGATCCCATCTGGGCTGACATTGGGTGGAAGGCAAGACACATCCTGGACAGGTCATCAGTTCATCCCAGGGCTGACACATGGAGACAAACAACCAATTGTTCACCATAATAAACCAGCAAAGATCATTTTAATTGAATAATTTGTCTGGGTAAAAGTAGCTGACAACGCTCAGGATGTAGAAAAGCCGTATAAGCTGTTTTATAATATGCAGTCAGAGGTAATAATGATGAGATGATGGGCGGATGTTCGTCTTCCTGTCTTAATGTGGCCCTGTCTGACAGAAATAAACAGCAAAACAGCATTTCCCACAAGCCCGCACTCTCTCTCTCTCTCTTTCTGCTTTTCCATGCACGAGATAAGCAGGTGTGGAAAATAAAATTGAAAATTAAATGATTATTCATGGAGAGAGAAGAACAGAAGAGAAGAAATTGCAGGAAAAAAAACAGGTCAGATCAGGAAAAGTTGCAGAGACCTAAATATACAATCCACCGAAATGTGGGTTTTGATCCTATCTCTGAAGTATGGAAGATATAAAGTACCATTATTATCTATAGCTGCTAAATACTAAGTGAAAACTGGGATATGAATAGACTGACCTCTAGAATGCAGTTCAAACCAAACACAGACCTTTTGTTCGTTATATACACACATACTTCCATTGTCTTGTACACTTACATGTGGAGGTCAGGGTTCATGTGACACTGACAACACAGAGGGTTTTTTTCATTACCATAAAATATGAGAAATGTGCAAGCCGGTGTCCAGAAAGGTTTAACGAGACAGTATTCTGCACAGCAGCTCAAGGCGTGAACACAGCTGAGCGCATATCATCTGTGTTCCCTCTCTGCTCTCTCTATTCGGCTCCAGGGCTGGAAAACACATTCACACATTCCACATTTACCAGGGAACATCCCACACATGCACACCTCCTACACACACACACACACACACACACACACACACACACACACACACACACACACACACACACCTGACTGAACATGAGAGCAGTTCAATTTCAGCACTTTATGGCCTCAGGTGGAACGATATGTACAAATCTTCAACATGGGATGCAGGTTCTGTTCAGATCTGTCTGCATCAAAAGCATCCTGTGACCTCAAAATAGCATAAAAAAAGATAAAGAGTGTATTCCCTCCATTATTTATTCTTTGAGATCAATGGATGTTGGACAAAATATGGATGATTGAAAATGCGGACCAAAGCACATTAGCATCATCACTCCAACCATTTTAAAACTGGCTGTACATCTAGAGCAGGTTTTATAATCATTCTCAACATACGAGGTTTGCTCATGCTTGACTGATTGTAGTGATTTGCCTCGAGTCTGAAAACATAATGTTAAGAAAAAGACGCCTTTATCCACCTAATCCCAAATGATAACACAGGAGGAGGAGGTGGAGGCGCAGGTGGAGGCGCAGCTGTCCACCGGACAAGTAACCTGGCCAGTGAATGCTCACTATTCCGCAGTACTCCATGTACACCTGCATTATGAGGAACAAAGACAGACCACAGGCGACCACGTGTAACGACCCAGAATCTGGATCGACATATCGGCCTGCTGCACCTCACAAACAGGTTATGATTGGCCACCACTGCAGAGACCATTGTCACCAGTAATAGGCCTGTACATGCGAAAATAATGAGGGGCCTAAGTGGTGCTGTGCTGACAGACGCCATCGCCGGGCCGTGTGTGCATAACTTCTGGAAGAGGATGACGTCACAGGCCAACGATGAGCCCTGACCTCAGCCCCATTAAAAGTCTGTTGGTTTTAGGGGTGCAGATAGCGCATTGGTTTGGGCACGCGCCCCATGTGCAGAGGCTGTAGTCAGGTTCGATTCCCACTACCCCCTCACTCTTTCTCCCCATTTCCTGTTATCAAATCTTCAGCTTTCCTATCTAATAAATATAATATAAATAACGAGTGCAGCAGCGTGAACATCCTCCACTGACTAAGCAGCAGCTCCGGGAAGCTCTGACTGAAAAAGTGGGGCCGCCATTTCAAAGAATGACATCCAGAGGCTGCACCACTTTGTTTTTGTCAAGACGAAATGAAGATAATCATTTGTCATTTTCATCCGACAGCAAATTGGCAGATAAACACAGTGGTGCGTTTTTTAAATCCCTTGAGTGTTTATTAGCAACAATGAAAGATGATTAATTTGATATATGATGCGCTGGTTAATTCCTAAGGTGATTCCTAAAAGCTACCTAGAAGAGAATGATGTATTTTAATTATATGACGAATAGAGAGTCTGACAGTGACACCTCCAATTAATTAGGGAGGATTAATAACTAACCTGATGGTATCTTTTAATTGGAGCACAACAGGTCAGCTGAAGCTGGAAACACATGAAGTGTGTTTAAAGTGAAGGATTCACCTCAATATGGAAAAATCAAGTTTCCAATATCAAATAAATGACTAGAATAATGAATATTTACTTAGTTTGAATAGAACCGCTATAAATAAATCAAAATGACATTGTTCTTTCCAAGAAATATCCTAGTAAATTATTGTACAATATATTAAAAAAAAAGAAAAAAAAAAGAAAACCGGAAGCGATAAAAAGAATATTGTTTTCATTTAATTTTTTAATGAAAGCTGACCTTGAATTTCCTGTTGCTACAACCACTGATGTAGTCATAATTAAAAAGGAAAAGTTAGAGCTTATATAGCTGCTACAGTTTCATGCAAGTATCTGCAGAAAATGTATTTGTATGTCTTTATTTTGCCTTTAACTAGTTAAAGAAAAGGTCAGAGAAAACCTGCTTTTACACTTTTATTCAGCCTTTACATAACAAATACCGCATCTGTGAGGATGCATGCTTGTGTCTTACAGGAGGAGCAGCAGGCCGTCTCCACAATACCAACTCATCACCATCGTCATTGCTGTCGCTCAGCTCTGCCTTCATCACAAGACGTAGAGCGACGTCTCAGCTGACCATCAGTCCTGCTGTGTTCAGGTTGTCAGCGGGCAAATGGGGACATTTTTCAGCGTTATGCGGCCATCAGGCTCCGGTATTAAAGTCCTGCGGTGGACGGGGATGTCTGGAGGACAGACGGAGGGGCGAGGACACATATTGAGGTCAGGATGAGAAGTCGGCTGTCAGGAGACGCCCACTGTCTAGACTGAATGACGGCTGGGGGGGATTACAGGTCGTACAGCCATAGGAGTCGACTCTCAAACGCATCAGAGGACGACTTCAGGACAACTCAGCTTCTCGCAGACAAAATCTCAAGAATATCTGATTTCTGACTGAGTTAGATAAGATTTTTTTGTCCACTCTCATGTCTGCTTAGCTACCTCTGCTGCCAGCTCAGAGGTGGAGCCACAATGACCCCCCATTTATGCTTTTGTAATGTTTCTACAGAATAATCTGTATAAACATACAGATTATAATAGCCCTAATAGAGTCAGATTCTTTGAACCTCATACTAACCTACACAGTGTGGTCACATCATAAAACCATAGAAGTGATTCATTTCTCAGCTGTCTCTTTCAACAGTTCTGCTGATTCGTCGACCTGGAGGTCAGAAACGGAACAGAACGCATTTCGTCTCTTCATTAGTCCGACGTGTTACATTTTAAGATTTGGCCTTGCTGGAAGGGATGCAAGATGAGAGAAGAGCTTCCTGCTGAATGTGCGAGGGATATTACAACCAGCTCTCTGTGCATCTGTTTGTGTGAGATCCTCAGGATTTGTCTGGTTTTTTTTTAGTTTTTTTTTTTAATCTCCAACAGCAGAGGTAACCGGATGAAAAATATCAGTCTGGAGAATTCAGACAGGAGAGGAATTAATCAGGAGGGATGCCAAAGAAACTTTACTGCATTTACCTGAACACACACAGTGCCGTATAGTAAGAGACTGGGCTGATGTGTCTGAAGGGAGCCGACTGTAATTGAGTTCAGCTCCTTTGCTCCAGGTTCGTTCAAAGTCTAAACAGCAAAGAAATGCAGTAAGTCAGGGTGTGTGTGTGTGTGTGTGTGTAGTAGTGTGTTTGTTTCAAAGCTCAACAATCAGAAAAGAAGAATGAATCAACAAACTGCTGTTTGTTCCACATCCTGTTTCACACCATTTGCCCGCTGTGTAACATTTCATATAATAATTCATACACGTCTGTTTTCAATTTTCAGCTCTTTCTTGAATTTGTTTGACGAGTTTGTGTTTGTGAATTTTCTTCTTAAAGGTCCAGTTGGGGTAAAAAAAAAAAAAAAAAAAAAATTTAAATGAATGAAGCCAGAAACTTGTTTTTGCTGTTTAGTTGAATGCTATAAATATAAATACTTTCTTTTTGATTTGTAGGATTGAAATGTAGAGAATGAAAATTAACCTCTGGCTGAAGTTAGCATGTAAAATGTATTTGAAATTGTATTTAATTTTTAAAAGGTTCTTTGAGCTTTTAAAATCAGATTGGAGGACATTAGTGGTGAATTGAACCGATGTCATAGTAACAAAGAGGCAGGGCTATAGCCAGGATTGTATGAGGTTCAAATAACCTGACAGAATGTAGTTGGTGTTAGTTGATCTCCCTACATAGACTTTAATTTCAGAGCTGAATTTGTACGTATGAAATTGCTTTATTTTAATGTTTGGCCTGAGACAGTTTGAAACAACATATTAGAATCCCTTTTGCAAAATCTCATCTGTAGCTGTAAAAGATCCTCTTTTCTGATCCATGAGCTACCAGTCAGAAAGAGCTGGGTGTATCCACAGCGACTGCTGTGATGTCACATGCGTTCCCTTGTGAATAAAGAATTTCTATCAGCATCTACAAAGGATGAATGATTTGAAGTTCATGTTACGAAAGAGCCAGAAAGTCAAATAGTATTTAGAATCTAATAAATTAAGGAAGTGACGACTTGGATATGCTAAACGTTGCTTGTGAATGAATATTAAACATGGTTTGGAGGAAAATTTTGGGCGATCACCGACATGACCTGAGGGCAAAATGAATCACTTGACCTCATAAATAATGTAACTGTCCATCTGACTACAATAAATAAATTCAAACAAGAAAGAGAAAACAAACTTTTGGTGTAGATTATTTTTATTTTAGCTTTCATCTTCTCAGTCCAGCCAATAACAGAGGACGACAAAAAAACAAATAAAATGAAAAAAAAAAAAAAAAAAGGCTACACGCTTTCGAGGTTTGGTTATACCCGGCACCCTAACAGGATGTGACATCACAGGCCTGATGTAGGGTAATCAGGAACTATTGAACGGAAATGAAATGATTAATTGTATCGCTCACTTCATTACAATTCTATGAGTGACAGAGTAAATGTTGAACTGATGTAACAAGTGATCAGGATAAAACCTATTCGTTTTTTTTATCCCATATGACATGAATGCAGCATCAGTAACATTTGCATGAGCCAAAAAAACAGACATTTTTTTTAAATAGTCGAGCCGACTGAACCACTACATCGTCACGTTTCATTTAAAGTGCATTTTCAGACAAAGATGCTTTGCAAGCTCACAATTCAGTATTATTAATAATTATAATAATTATTATTATAATAATAATAATAACAGTAGGTAAGACTTTGTACAGTTTATATAAATAAGTGTAATAAAACACTGAGTTCTCCAGAGTTATTGCACACAAATTAAATTCAAGATTATCAGCAGTTGACAGAAAGTGGCAGAATGTTTTTCAACATAAAATACCGGTTCAAGTTTTCAAAATAAAAGCATTTCCCCAAAGAACAGGGATTACAGAAGAAGTAGACGCATCTTATCGATATGAAGAGTATAATTTCATGATCGCTCGGAGTTGAGTTGTTCAGATACAGCATGAGAACAACACCTATTTAAATACGTGTAAATACAGTGATTGAACTATCATCGACAACAAAGCAACTTATAGTGGGAACTCTGACCTTTGAATCTTTGACCTGCAAAACACTGATACAAAATTAAATCCTCAAACCAGTGTCCAACTCTTTATTTGACATACATACGGAAAGAAGTGGGACTTATTTTTTTTAATGTATTTTTCACGCATGTCTTTGATTGAATTGCAGGAAGACGTTGTCTTATATCTGATCCTGTTTGAATTTTCTAATGATACAAACTAATCATGCTAATTTCTACAGAAAATTAATCATCCAGGTTTTCTGCAGACTTCACGATATCCAGTTTAAGACTTTTAAAGAGCTTTTTAGTACCACATAAAATGACATTTTATACCTTTTTCAAATTCAGAAAAAGAATGGTGGAAAACCAGTTGGGTTCAAACAAAAGACTATCGAGAACATGAATTTATTGACACTTTTAATCACTTTTTTGGGTCAGTTCTACTTGTGGTGAACTGAAAGCTTTATTTCTGTTAAAAAGAGAAACTTGTGTCTTGTAGAAATCTATATTATGATTAATTTAGCGTGACAAATTGTGTTACAGCTAATTACTCTGCCGTTAATGTTGTGAACTGGCCTGTTTTTGTTTATGCTGACATGACCAGAGCCGAAGTCGAAACTTTTTTAAAGGCCTGTTCGATCTCCAGATGACCTTCATGACCTGAAAACACATCTATGAGAGCAGGCGAAGCTTAAGCTACAATATCCACATCTTATTAAAGGAAACGAGTCAATGAGTAGAATGTTTTATTCATCAGGCCGTTTGTGACGACCTTCCTGTCACTTCAACGATTAAACCCTCAGTTTTCTGAGAACCTCTCTGTCGGTGATGTGTGAGACAATCTGGGTGTGAGTCAGTTTATGTGCGCGTAGTCGATCAGCGACTGACAACAACATCAACAGAGGAACAGCATCATATCAGCAGCCTTTTTAAGATGAGAGAAGAAAAAAAAAAAAACCTCAGTACAGCCTGATGGAAATTATTGACAGATGCCTCCGTCTCACTTACAGGTCTTCAGCAGGACTGACAGCGTTATGTGGCAGATGATAGGTCCTGTTCTTCAATGTGACATTTTGCCCTCCAAACAGATCTAAAGAGGAAAAATGGCTCCTCTTTCAGAGCACTGTCATAAAGCACAGAGTTATATTACAGAGGATCGTTGGGTTCAGTTCCGTTGATTGTAATTCATTTCAGCAGGGGTTATAATACGTGATTAATGAGTGTCTGAAGAAACATGTCAGATCCAATTTTTGGGTTATTATGAAAGTTGATTTGGTGGACCTGAGTGCAGAGTGTTCCCTTCATTTTCTTTAGCAGACACTTGGAAAACGTCAATCTGATCGGTTTCATGTTATGCAGCCGGCAGCAGTGGTGGAAACTTGTACTTTGATTGCATTCATCTAACGGCTTTAATTACTCATTGCTTTATAGTTTTAGATATTCAGAATGCATGAAAACTTAAGAAAAATGTATCATCTTTTTTTTTTCTGTTCATAGTTTCAAACCAACACCCCTCCCCCTCCCTTTGTTTGAGCTGCTGCTTCCAGATGTTCTGCCAGAAGAGGATTTTAATTGGACGGCAGGCTGCTGGGAGGCAGATTAACTGTTTGGGTTTTTTTTTTCTCTGCATAAGCGAATGCCTCTTCCAGATTAAGTTACCTTCAGGTTCAAGCTAGCTATCAGCCAGCGACCGGTCTTCAGAGTTTGTTCAGGGGTGAGAATATTCACCAGGTAAATCCAGTTTAAGCTTCAGCTAAGGAACTGTTAATCTTCATTGGTTTTACCCCAAAATCCTCTGCTTTCTGTCAGAGGCGGCTACAACACGCAGCACTGATGAACAGGACAAACAAAACTACATGTTTTTATGATTCCATGAAGTAAATAAGGGCTCTGTAGTTGAACCCAGAAGTGTTTTAATGTGTCAGGCCTTGAAGGGAAGGAAAGATGGAGGGGTAAGGAGGAGATAAGGCACTAAAAGAAAGTGAAAAATGGAGTGAGAAAGGAGGGACGAAATAAAATATGAAGGAAAATAGAAGGTAGATTAGGTAGTAAAAACAACAACAATGTGGGTAAAAAGGAAGTTGAGAAGAAGAGGAGGAAGGGAAGGAAATGAGGAGGTAAAAGAAAGGAGGTAAGGACAACAAAACAAGGGAGAGAAGACAATAAGGAGCAGGACAGAGGAAGAATTGGAGAGGGTAGGAAAGGTAAGAAGGCAGTAGAGGAAGGAAGAGAGAGGACTTGTACAAAAAGTGGGTGATGAGGGAAAGATGGAAAAGTGAGGAAAAAATAAGGTAGGTCAGGCTGGAAGGAAAGGGGATAGGAGGTTTGTGAAGGAGGAGACTGAAAGGTTTGGGAAATTGGAGGATCGGATTAAACGCTGAGGAGGAAAGAGGGAATAGGGAGAAAAGAGTGTTGGAGGGGGAGGAAATATTTACAAAGGGGAAGTGGAGGAGAAAGAAACAAGGAGGTGGTAGGAATGGGGAAGGGAAAGAAACGAAAGCAAGAGAGAGAGAGAAGGATAGGATAGAGAGAAAAGGTAAAAAAGGAGTGAAAGGAAAGAAAATAGGGAGGATGAAGAAGTCAGGAAGAAAATAGGGGGATGGAGAAAACAATGAGATACAAAAGGAATGAGAGGACATTATAACGTTGTGGGGAAGGAGACAGGGCATGAAGGGAGGGAACAAAGGAAGGGAAATCGGAAAGAAAGATGGATGGAGGGAAGGAAAGGAAAGGAGGAGATGGAATTACTTGGAAAATCCTGTTTCTTTGATTGGAGGAATGTGTTGTTGTTGTGTTTTGTTTTTAAGCTGTTGTATATCTGTGCAGGCATACGCATATCTGTAAATCTCTCCTAAGGGGAGATCTGTGTGTGTGTGTGTGTGAGAGAGATTGAATGTGTGTGTGTGTGTGTGAGAGAGAGAGAGAGAGAGAAAGGAAAAAGGGAAAAGACAAAAATGAGGAGAAGCGGTGGGGTTTGCGAAATCCCAACGACATCCTTGCAGTGGCTGCGAGGCTGTATCGCCATGGCAACCAGGTTTATCTACAACACCTGAGTGGTACTTGCTGTTGCTCCTAGCCTCGGTGTGTGTGTGTGTGTGTGTGTGTGTGTGTGTGTGTGTGTAACAGCAGAATTTAGTCATTAAGGACTTTAGATAGCAGAGGAATCGCACAGGGGAAGGAGGAGGATGTAGAGAAAGATAGGAAGTGTAAGGAAAGAAAAAAGGAGGTGAGAAGAGGAGGAAAGGAAAAAGGTAGAGACAGCTGCATGATAATAGAGGCAGAGTAGAGCAGAACAAAGCTCGTCAAATAAATTATAACAAGAGCAATTAGAGCCGACAGCCTCCTCTCTTCACCTTCGTCTCCATGTCAGCCTCGTTATCTTTCCTTTCTGCAGTTTATTCACTCACATATGATAGATGAGCAGAGAGAGGAAAAGAGAGAGAGGCAGACAACAGGTGGACAGAGAGGAGACAGGATCACAGTCTGTCATATTTATGGGAAAACATTACATGATGATGGGATGAGCTGGTCAAAAACAGTGAGACAAGTTAAGAAGAAGAGATGACCTCTCGATTTCTCGACATGTTCTGTGATGTAAACGTGTTCTGAATGTTTTCTGTTTGGAGCTGGTGTCTAAGAGGAGCACACACACACACACCTCATTAATGAGCATGTTCGTTTGTGTAATGGGATTTGTGTGTTATTTGCTTCTTGTCATCAGTGCTTTGATAAATAAATCCAATAAGACACTGATCCGACAGCTTTTTCTATTCGTCAACGTCCATCTTTTCAGTTTAATTTGTGTTTACCGCATTGAAAACGTAAGGCTGTATTCTGATTGGTTGGATTTGTTCATGAGAATTCTCTCAGAATTTGATCACCTCAGTGTCTCTCTGGTGTTTGATCAGCAACGCTCTGAAATCACACAAATGTCACCAGATTTCTGCTCCCTGATTGCAGGTGCATAGCGCATTTACCTGACTTGAGACTTTAAACCAAATAAAATTAAAGGTTAATCAAATTTGAAAGTCATATTTTAACAACAATCTCATGTTTAAACAAACAAACAAAAAAATATTATTCAATTATAAGCCAACCGAGCCACATCATGTTGATGTTTGATTGAAGGCCTGTGAATCAATGATTATCAGTAATGGTTATCAGTTACTTTAACCATTACTTTATTGATTATTTGACAAATCGTTTAAGTTTATTACATGTCAATAAATAGTTTAAAAAAATCTGTTTCCCAAAGCACAGGTCGACGTTTGAAAATGTCCAAAAGTCCAAAATATTCAGTCTAATTTTGGTTCTTTGTAAAAAATGTGGTAAATTCATTGTAAAATTGCTGCTGCTGTTTGTCATTCCTGTTGTTGTTGTTGTTGTTCTTTCAGATCGTGTCAATACAATTTAAAGTATCCAATGACAGAACTCATTCCTGGGATCGTCATCGAACCACAAACTGCATGAAATGTAAAAAAAACTAAGACAAGTTTGTTTTTGCATATATTTTCAACACCACCACCTCCACCTCTTGCTCAAGGGCACATGGGAGAGATGAAGGTAAACCTCCAGTACGATGTTGCATATTTTATTGCATATATTACTAATATCAAAGTGAGCAGTGCTGGATGATTAGCACTGCAAAGTCATTTTAGTCCTGTCAGATTATGAGATCATGTTTTACTTTTTTATATATGTATGTATGATCTATATTAATGTGACGGAGGAGTCTCTGGATCTTGTCTGCAAAGCTCTCCTGACTAAATATTTCTGTCTTCAAAAAAGTGACCGGTGGAGGAGAGTAGTTTTTAGTCTTTGTTCAAGCAAAGATGCTTAAGTGAGTTGTTGTGCCTCTCTTTAAGGTTAATACTAGACTTAAGTTGTTTTTTGTTTGTTTCTGAATGAGTTCATGAGGCCTCAGTCTGCTTCAACCAAACATGTCTATGTTATTTCTAAAGTCAAACTGTCTCTGCCTCTTCTGAAAATCCTGCCGTTTTAGCCTACGGCCTGTAGCCCTCTGCTTCCCTGATCACTCCCCAGCATCTTGTAGTAGTGACTTGGATTTTTGGTATTGGAAAATTACAGAAAATGTCAGTTCGATCAATCCAAGATACTCAAAAAATGATCACGTTTTGCTTGAAAAATCAACAAGGAAAATATGAAAACATATCGAACAAATAAAACGAAATTTCTTTCTGAATGATTTTAAGTTGAAAGCAGCATAAATGACAAACATAAGAGTTGAGTGAAAGTGCCTACAGTACATATACTGAGGCCTTTGCCGTCATCCAGAGGGCTTCTGTAAGCAAACGTCACACCCTCAACATGTCGACTCTTCAGAAAACAAGAAGAAAAACACCTTGTTTTTACAAATCCAGACAAATTTCCCCAACTGATGCAAGAACAAAGGACTGCAGTCACCTATAGAGGAGGAAGGAGGTTTTCAGTCAGCAGTAGAAATACACAAACATTTAGCATGTTACCCTCGGACTTGCGTTAACAAGTCGTATGAAACAAAGCTCCCGTGTAATTCAAGAGGAATCCTCGTTTTCTGGACCCGCAAGAATCCGACGACACGTGAATTCGAGAAAGAACATGTCTACTTAAATGTGATGCGCAACACACGAACAATTAGAGGTGGAGCCAAAATAAAGCTGGATTTTCTGACCTTGGAGATGTGTTGTTTTGCAGAAGAGCAGATTTGAGCCAGTCTTAAATGAGCAGATGGATGTAATGGAAGGATGTTTGGGTTGGAGGTTACTTGGATAGTAGTCTTTGAGGGAAACTTGGAGATTTTGGTCGAACAGCGGCTGGATTGAACCAGTTTCCACACTGTCGGCTTGTTCCAGTATGAGGTCATCCAGTCAGGCACGCAAACAGTAAAACTGCCTCCAAACACACAGCGAGTTCTGCTGAGGAAAAGAGGAACCAACAAGTTCCAGTATGGATTTTCAAATTTGTGAGCAAACGAGCTTATCGTCTATTGTTTTCTCATGAAAGTAAATAAACATAAGACTTAAAAGTATTTGCATAGCATAACTTAAACAGGTTTAGATTTCCTATTAGCCTCCGAGGATATCTTCTAGAAATAATTGCATATGTCAAACAAATTGTAGATAAAAATATTTGAGAGCCATAAAAGCTTTTTTCTCCTGAAGAGCTGCTCGATTTATTCACTTATATTCTGATACATGCCCAAAGACTCTGTGGATCATGTAGCTATTAACTGGGAATAATGATCTGTTTAAAACGAAGACAAGAAGGTGTCAGGGAGGGGAGAAAAAAAGAAATCACTAATTGTTCTCTCACTTTAATTTCATTTTATATATATTTTGCCTCCTCCAGTATCATCAGAGCTCATAAAAAGTGAAATAATCAATTATAAAAATAAAATATACCCACATGTATGTCTGTGTTAACTCTAGACATGCAAGGATTAGGCTTTCAAAAGAAAATGTGGGTCTTGGAGAGAAGGATGGATTAAAAAAAAAGCAATGAAATGGTGTGAAGGGGACTAATGGCAGAAAGACAATAAGTTACGTTCAGGCCACTTCATTTTTTGTTTTTGTTTTTAAATATACCTTACGGCTGGTTTCCGTTTTACGTTCCTAGGAATTAGCTGTTAATATCTTTATTGGAAATCATTACGAGACTATGGGACCTGTAAAATAAAGTGTCACCAGTTTCTAAATCTTCATTCTCAGTCACAGTGCTCCAAATATGAACAATAAATAAGTTAACCGTATATATTTCAATCTCATTTAGAGCTTAAATAATTTAGTCATCGGTTTAGCCTCTTGATCACATGGTACCCTGACTGCTGCGATCAGAATTTAGGAATGCAGGTGGTTTAGTTTTCCCAGCAGTAGCCACAGTGACCAATCGTTGCAGGCAGTCTGCGGTTTGTTGGCCCACATCGCTGTGTGTTAAGAAGGTGGTTTAAGAGACCAACACCTCAGTGGCTCTTTGGCTTAGGGAGGCGGGAGGATCCGGGTGCCGTTTTGACCTTAACCCCAGAAGTGCCATTGCTCTGTGGGCCATGAGGCGGCTGCATGGCCAACCTCGTCTTTGTCGCTGTGGCTGCGGCTGAGGTAGAGCCAGAGCTGAACAACTGGGACTGGAACAGACGGAGTTTGGAGGGCTGCAGAGATCTGGTATGGGTTCCTCTCCTCTCGTTTGACTCTCCTTTCTCCTCCTCTTTCCTCAATCTTTTCACACAATCCTTTCCTCCCTCAGTCGTGGGGTCGGGACAGTCCATGACGCTAACAGCCAGGATGTCAGGTTGGGTGGAGCGGGGGTTAGCTAGAGGCAGAGCGTGGGACGGCGGTGGAGCCGGGCATCGGCCAATCAGTGGTTCCTGGCTGGAGGAGTGAAGTATCTGTGACTGAAAACAAGAAAGAAGCAAACAGGATTCAGCTTTTGTAGATGAAAAAAAACAACTGCTTTTATTAAATCTGATCACGAGTGCTTTGAACCTTAGAATGATTACCTGTATGATATGTGATGTGCATCTGAAATGACCAATAACTAACTTTGCTGCATTGTTCACAGTTGATCTATTGCTGCATTGACGTTAAAGACAGACTAAGAAACACAGAGACATGTAATCTCCTTTGTTAAATAATTTATCGCTTGTTGGAGGAAAAGAGAGAAGAAAATAATAGTTTTTCTTCTAGATGGTCATTTTAGACATGGACGCTTTGATCTGTGTGCATGTGTTTGGTTTGATGTAGTTACGTCCTGCTGTGTTTATGTATTCCACGCATCATAAAAAACACTACGCTGTGCCTTTATATAATATATATTGCACAATTTTGTTTGCCGTCATGCGGCAACTTCGGTGAGAGAATCGCTGAGGCAACTGTCTGATCAAAGCGATGAAACGGACCAACACAAGCACACAGCTTAAAACGAATCAGTTTCTCACATCATGAAAAGGTTTGCATTGTTGATCCATTTTTACTCCTTACAACTAGCCTCGGTTTGTAGAGTTATAACGATCAGATCTGTTATGATGAGAACAGAAAAAAACATATACAAAAGCATGTCGCAGTCTGTGAGTGTGTGATTTCTACGAGTGAAAGAAGGTAAAAAAAAATATGCACTCAATAAACTGGAAATGTTTGTAGGACAAAAGCATTCAAGTATGCTTCCAGGTGAGTTTTTATTAGTTGTTGTTTTATTAATCAGAGATAATAACTATTTTTTTATCTGATTTAGATACATTATAAATACAGTTAGTTATTTACACAATTTTTTCCACACAATATATTTACCTTGTATTTGCATGGAGAAAATAACATATGAATGTATTTAGTCCTATTTACAAGATAGAGCTGTGACGCAGAGCCTCCTATGGCCAGAATGAGAATTACATCAACAATATGACAGCTCAGATCACATTTATAAACGTGGATCAATAGATTTTTTTTTTGTTTCTCACTTGCCTCTCAGGGCTGCCATAGGTAAAAAAAAAAAGAAAGAAAAAAAGAAAAAGCATGAGCAAAAACATGACATGTTCGTTAAACATAACTGCTCCTGTGTCATCATGAAATCTGGTATCCTCGCTTTCTTTCTTTTTTCAAACATAGACTTTCCGAAGTTGTCTTCACTTTTCAAAAAGGTCCTCGCTTCAGAAAAAAAAAAACACACACAAAAACCCCAGCTTTCCATCAACATCCTCGCTCTCCAAAGATATCTACCGTTTCTAAAGTGAACACCTGAAACACCTAAAAACTTTCCACAAACACCTTCCGTCTCTTGGTCTAAGAATCAAAATGGTCCTCACAAAGATGGGAGGACAAAATTAGATTATTCAGCAGTATGTAACGGAGTGTGACTGATACACGGCCGTTAAGCTCCTTGTTACTTTCCACACTTTAATCCTGCAGCCTGCTCTCATCTACACAATGATAATCCGATTTAGACTGAGAATCAGAGGGGAAGGGGGGGAAAAAAAGCAGTGAAATCCATTGTGTGCTACAATCTCATCGTATTGATTCAGGCAAACTCTGTCAACTAATAACTAATCTTCAGTCTTGTTCTGTTGCTGCTGTTGTGAGTCAGAGCACCTCAGTCCCTTATTTCATTCATTCATTAATTCACTTATTTTACAGTCTTCATTGTTATCTGATTTATTTATATATAATCTAGAGGCCAAACTCCAGCTTTGGAGTGATGGAGATACCTTTATAGGTAATTATTCAGTCAATGTTCATGGCTTTTCTTTACTCCAAAATAACTCTCAGGTATATTAACATAGTTATAAGAAGGAAAACAAAAAGGAACAAATAAAATAAGCGGGCAGGGACACCAGTCGCCATCCTCGCAAAACAATTTCCAAAATATGTCTCCACATTCTTAAGTTGTCCTTACTTCTGGAATGTGGACAGTATCACCAGTTGCCCAGGAATTGATATGAAGCTGAAGAAAATGCAGGATGAATGAATGAATGAATGAATACATAAATACATAAACATAAATATATTGTAATTATAATTATTATTATAATTACAATATATTCAATAGTTATTTAAAATAAGTTTTAATTCTATAGTATCATTGAAATATTATCTAGTGTTATCAGTTTTTATCTTTGTAGGCCAAGGACAAACTAATTCATATGGATTCACATGGATCTTGAGCTGCTCGAGGTTCCTGCCTGTTAAAAGGCAGTTTTGCTTGCTCGTGGGGGATTGTTGTGTCTCTGTAGAATAAAGAGTACGGTCTAGACCTGCTCTTCTTGGAAGGTGCCTGGATATAGCTTTGGCTGTGAGTTGATGCTATATAAATAAATATAATTGAATATAGATACTTTCCACCTGCTGTCAGAGGCAGGAAGACACAAACGCTACTACTGTAGCACTCAGCTACTTAAAAAGCACAGAATTCACACACAAAACAAAACAAAACTGGCAAATAAAATATGTGAGCAGTGTGTTCAAGCAGCAGCTACATGACAGGTTTGGATATGAAAACAGTTTAACATGAGCAGAGTGAGGCTGTTCTCAGTAAATAACAGCAGCTTAGTGAGATCCATCATGTGCTGGAGTCTGTTTCCATCCTGGCAGCTTCTGTAACATGATCATACACTCTGCTCCTCTCTATGAATGCCTGCTGCTGTTGTTGTTGCTTTTGTTGTGCTAATTGCATTAGCTCACTGTCATGCAATATGATATACAAAAGCACAGCTGCCAGTCAAAAGCCTATTATAATATAAAGACAAAATATGCCGACTGATACCCACTGTTTTTCAGTCAACAGGATTCAACTTAATACCTTTACACAACCAATCAGCCTTAACATTATAACCACCTGTCTAATGTTGCATAGGTCAGGTCTGACGCGTCAAGCCATGGACTGCCATGCTGTGGTATCTGGCACCAAGACGTTAGCAGCAGATCCTTTAAGTCCTGTAAGGTGCGAGGTGGGGCCTCCATGGATCGGACTTGTTTGTCCAGCGTATCCCACTGATGCTTGATTGGACTGAGATCTGGGAATTTTGGAGGCCAAGTCAACACCTTGAAGATGTTCTTGCGTTCATCAAAACATTCCGAACCTTTTTACCGTGAAGCAGGGAGCATTATCCTGCTAAAGGAGGCCACCGCCAATATGCAATTCTGTTTCCGTGAAAGGGTGCCCTTGGTCTGCAACAATGTTCAGGTGGGTGGTGTCAAAGGAACAGCCACATGAATGGCAAGACGCAAGTCTTCCCAGCAGAACGGTGCCCAAAGCATCAAACTGCCTCTGCCGGCTTGGCACCCTGGTGCCGTCTCTTCCCAAGGCAAGCGACACACATGCACCCGTAAAAGAAAAACGTGATTATTCTGAAGAGGTCACGTTCCTCCAATGCTCAATGGTCCAGGTATGATGCTCACGCGCCCATTGTAGGCACAGTTGGTGGTGGACAGGGGTCAGCATGGGCACTCTGACTGGTCAGCAGCTACACACAGTCCCATACGCAGCAAGCTGACACCTTCTATCAGAACCAGCACGAACTTTTTCAACAATTTGTGTTATGTTCTGTGGCATCGGACAACACGGGTTGGCCTTCGCTCCGTTTGTCGACGAGCAGAAACTCTACAGTGAAGAGTCCCCCTCCATGTCTACATTCTGTCTGCATGTTTAACAGATTACATTTTCTTATTTCCATGGGTGGATTACTGTTAGTAATAGTAGTTGAGAAAATGTTTTATAGTTGTAGCTACAACAGTGATTTTAAAATAGTTGAGTATTTGTGGGAGCAGGATAAAGGGACTGTGGGATTGTGTATATAAATGGAAATGAAGGAACATGTGACCCAGTCCAACAGTGTGGCTAATTGATGTGTTTTTAATAGTGTTTGTAAAACAATGGAGCTCTATGACACATAATAAAAGGATATATTAGGCAATGGATGGACACACAACACTTGTTAGTAGATACATTCACTGTTGGCTTGGATCTATAAATGCGATTTGTTCACTAAAGGAAAATTATGACCTACTTCTCCTTTAAAGTAATGTTTTTTTTGTTTGTTTTTTAAGAGAAGCAGAATCACAACCCATCAAGAGGCAACACTGATTTTTGACATGAAGATTTGGAGGTTCTATGTGTAAAAACCAGGATGGAAATATTCATAGGTAAACACTGACATCTGGTGGTGATGAGTGGTACTGTTGCATTTCTGTCTGCCCTGTCTCCTATGTGGACCCTTTCCAATGACTCAGTGTGTCGCCCCTCATGCATAATGCATGAGAGGATGGATGGATTAAAGAGAGGGGGACGGAAGGGCGGGGAGAGGAGAGAGAAAGGACACGAGAGATACAAGAAAAATGATGAAAATCAAAAGGGAGAAAGGGGTAACGTAAAGTGGGGGGAAAAAAAGGACAGAAGGACAGTAAGAGAGAAGGAGAAAGATGGGAGGAATGAAAATGAAGAGTGAAAAAGAGGTTCCTCAAGCACATGCAAGTGTTCTCAAGGAGGATTAACCTTGTGTGTGTTGGAGAGAGGGAATCACTCGACCGCCAAATTTTTCTGCTTCGCTGACAACGACATGTACTGTAGGACGTCCTGACAGCACCACACATAAAGCACATGCACACACACACATGCACACACTTTTCTTTGGCATTAAGTGCTAATGCACCCGAACCATGCCCCTCCCTCTCTTTTAAGAATTAGAACAAGTGTTTGAGGAAAGCATGATGCTATTTTCAACTATGATCAGCTGAGAAACACAAAGACGAAATTATGATATTAAGGTGTTTGGCACCTTATTTTAGACCTTGCTTTTTGTATGCCCCCACCATAGTGGGCATATAGGGCTACCTCATCGCTGGTGACATCTGTGAGCTCCATTGTGCATGTACAGTACTTAAATCTAAACGGAACAAAGCAAAAGAGGAGAATTGAGTTCCGGTAGTGGGGGTATCTGGGTCCTAGGACACAAATTTTCTATTTTCTTTTTATTTGTTTATTTTAGATATTTTTTACAGGGTGCATCATCATGCGTCTGTTCGGTTGGTTCCGTTGGGTGTTGTTCGAAGTGGTTTTAAGATGCTGCTTTGGTTTGAGGTATCAGAAACTGAAAATGTTGGGGACAAATGACCTCTTCCATAGTCAAAAAAAAAAAAAAACACAGGAGAGCCTGAGGTACCAAAAAATGACCCAGTTTAATGATGTAAACTTTATTTTGAACTTTATTTATTTATCTATTTTGAAGAACGTACAGTATGTTCTCAGTTTTAAGTGTTTTGTTTATCTCATCTGGAGCCTAGAGATCCAGAAATGCATGACGCCAAGTTCAACATCATCAGCATATTAACCAATAATCAGTGCAGTTTTGACATGACATGATTTCCCTGGAGTCGTAGCAGCTTCACTTCATCATTCTGAGGAAATGAAGGGCATCCTAAGCAATCTTATCTCCTGTGGTTTGACTGCAACAAGTGACTGAACAAGCTGGAGTGAAGTGCACCTCATTTATTACAAAATTTAAGAGCCATTTAGAAAGATAATTTTAGCTCTGGGCTCCCTCCTTATGAGCCTCTGGACTCAGCTTTACTGGGCTTATTTCAGTCTGAAGGAGATGGTGTGACCTGCCCCCCAGGGACCGATGAATTATGGGTAAAACTGCCTAGAGAGCCTGTTATTCATTTAACTTAAAATCATTCATTTTCAATTCTTCATATTGTGCAGCGTTGTCAGCTTCTGTGAGTTTTATTCTCTGATTTATAAATTAAATGTTAAACCCAACCAACAGACAGGCCATAGTTTTTAGTTAAAATGGTTTAAATGACCAATACAGATTATTAGTAGTCAAGAAGACAGATAAGCAACATTTGGAACCGATATATATTTGCAGTAAAAACAGCTATAAAAAATGTTTATCTTGCTTTTCGCCAAGCTTAACGCCTCTGCCTCTTGCATTGCATTTACTTATTACTGCATGTGCACAATTGAACTTACAGGCATCACCAAAAATCCCCTAAGTTCAAATATGCCTAAAATCTAAAAAACAAATAACATTTGTACAAAACGAAGTAAAAATAAATAAACTGAAGCAACCAATTCAAACGAGCACCAGAGCAACTATCTTGTTGAAGGACAGGGGAATCAGGAAAAGGAGGGAAAAAGGAGGAGGAGGAAGATAAAAAGTTGGTACTATACCAAGCTGTGTCACTGAAGTAAAGCACTAGTTTTTCCACTCCTGGGCGAGGGCAGAGAGGAGAGGCAAAAAAAACACACAGAGGACACACGGAGGACAGTTAGAGGAGAAAATACACCAGAAGAAGACATTTATAAATTTCTCAACAATATTAAGAGGAGACATGATTTCTCAGACCTACTTAAGGCCACGATCTGTCTGTTAAAAGTGTCAAACAGACAGTGTGGATGTGCTGTAATGGAGTCTGTCAGAGGATGTATTCACATGAATGGGGAGACAGGATGCAAGGAAAATACTGAGAAACTGAAATTTATCAGGAACGAGTGTTGAAGAATTTGGGAAAAAGGTTGAAAATAAAATCAACAAATGACCAAACTCAAAAGGAAAAAAAAGAAAATTCCCCTTCTACTGTAAAAATCCAATTTGTGCTGATGTGAATAGACCATAACCTCTATCATAGGTGAATGTGAGCAAACTGACATGAAAACTTCCTCAGTTCAAATATTCCTAAAAATGTAAAAATAAGCAAATTGAAGAAATAAATTATGAGATACATACCTTTGGGGCCCCTAAAGGCCATGTGTGAAATTTCATTGAATTCTGTCCAGTGGTTTTAGAGGAGATGTGGATAGACTATTCCATTATGTACGAACAGACATGCAGACAAAGGTAACCCTACATACCCTCTTTGGCGGGGGCATTAAAATCTTACTTGGAGTGAAGTGAACTGCCGTTCGTGTCTGAACTCTGTTCGTTCATAAAAAAGTTAAAATAACCTTCACCGTCACACAGAAACTTTTAATTTGGAGCGCTTCATTCAGTGCAGTCGTGTCTCTGAGTAAAAGATTAATTTCGTACGTCTCCACATTTTCATTTAAACATCTAATCTGATCTTTGACCCTTCACCTGTTAACCTCTGGATAATGGATTTCTACAAACCGAAGCTGCTGCCCTCATAGAGAACACAGATTACAGTATGTGAAATTAATTAAAACCCAAAACTAATATACTGGATCTCACTTAAATACATTTCTGTGCAAAAACAGTGAGTGCAAAATTGTCTTTCGTACAAAAACCTTACAACTCTCCAAGTCCATTCACTGTTACAGTGAATAAAAATATGTTTTATCTACTGTCAAAATAAGACGAATCAAGTCAATTTTACATATAGACCCAATATCACACATTTCAAATTTGCCTCGTCAGCATACAGTAGCCTCTGTCCATCATTTTGGAAAAGGAAAGAGTTCCTCCACAAAAACCCTTTAACGGGGGTAAAACAATGGAAGAAACATCAGTAATATAAACACATAGTATCCAATAATGAACCAACCAACAGGTGAGGAGTGTCAGACACTAAAATGAGTGTCAGCATTGGTTTTATACGGAGTTGCCTCGCATAGAGGAAGATAACCGACGCATGACACGATGACAAAAAAAGTAGGCCATCACAATGTTTTTATCTTCTCTTGTTTAGTTTGACAGCTACATGTTGGATGATGTTGGCAAATAGGAGCACAGAGCATTCTCCAACTCACCCGGGGCAGAAGTGTTATGTCAGCAGTACTCACAGCTGTGTGTGTGGTGTCACCCTCAGCACACCCACTATCAGGTGCTGTGAGGGGGGAATGGTGAAGTCTACCTGACACCTAATCGATCCAGCTCTGATTGATCAGGCCCCAACATGTAGTCGGCACGTCTGTTGTCCAAGTAAAAGCAGGAACTGATGGCTGATGGCCTAATCTATCACAATAAAGTGTTTGTGTCGTCTGATCCCAGCATAATGCAGATGTAGTTTTTGAGTAAAACGTGCAACAGAATTGTTTGCAGAGGCAACTAGAGCAGCAACATAAAGTCAAAACACCTTCTGTTCACAGCTTTTAAGTGTTGCTCAACGCAACAGCTACAAATTACTGCAAAGCACCAAATACATTTTAAGCTGTTACACCTCTAAAGTTATAGCTCTCTGGCACCAGAGGATGCTGTTAAATGTGAGGATTTTTTTTTAAATTTAAGTACTTTTTTATGAAACATTGTGAACCTACAGCATGTTTCTGCAGAAAAAAGGTATTGATAAAATCAGATTTTTACCTAGATGCTTTTACTGATTTGTTTCACTTTTATTAATATCTGAAATACATGTGAAAGAATTATGTAAATATTTGAAATGTTAGTACTGACACAAGGATGATTTGGGTCTCTGTATGTTTTAGTTTGATAAGCTGAGAAACCAAGGCTTGCTCATCGTGATGAGGAGGAAGATGAGGATGAGATGAAGCAGAGTCAGACGAAGCAGTGCGGACTGGGTAATGGGGTTTGGGTTAAGGTGATATTTCAGAATGACGGGTTCGCGGGTTATGAGGCTCACGTTTTCTAGCGAGATGAGAGGGGATGCCGGGCTTCGGCTTCCCCCTGTAAGGCCTGGAGCGCTGATACTGCCAGGGTGGAGAGAGGAAAGGAACAGAAGGTAAAGCCTGAGGAGAAACAGAAGGAAAGACACAGAGAGAAGGAAAGCATCATCACTTCAAGGGAGGCAGAAAAGAAGAAAAGGGAGACAGGAGGAGGAAAGGAAGGAAGACTTCGGATTCATTTGTGTCTTGAAGCAAAAACAGAAGAGCTAAAGATTCTAAACACTGAAATACAAACACACACATGGATGTTGTGTGTCTGTCTGTGTCATAATGATAATGTTATACGTTATATGTTTCATCCCTCTATCTGTGATGTGTGTGTTCTCACAGTGTGTTCTCTCCAGGGTGTCTGAGAGGCCACGCTTTCTCTCTCTGTTACACTCGTCTGTGTGTGTCGATCCATCCTTCCCGTCATCTCTTGGCAACGGCACCTGGTGGCCATCGGGGTAACAGTCTGCTGCAAAGGACACATGGATGCTTGTTAGCTACTTCTGATATTAACATGCTGGTGCCATACATACAATGTGATCTGCTCTCCAAACAGTTACAGTGTAAACATGTTAAATAGTTGTCACCAGTTGCATGGCGAGTTGTGCAATGGTTTTGTCTCTGCTTCCCAGCTCCTCTCTGAGCTGCAGCACCTCCTGCAGGAGAGCCCGCACCTAAACACACACACGCAGTTAGGGCTGTAGAAATCTATATTCTGAGAAATGTAAGGTTTTTTGCTCATAAAGAAGAAGCAGGTGAGACTGGCTGAAGGACAGCTGCTGCTGCATCAGCCTCAGCTGTTTAAATTGAGTTTGAACCGATGCTAACCTGTGTGTCAGAGCCGTGGGAAGAGTCGGTGGCTTCAGGACTCATAGTGGCTGTGGTCAGAGTATCGTCATCCATATCCTCCTCCTAAACAACATACATTAACATTACAACAAATCGCAATTGGCTTTGTCCTCTATGTGCAAAACCAATCATAAGACCAATAAAAACACCTTCCTTTTCATTGAATATTTTACTCAACAAAATCTTTATGAATTGTGGGTTCCCTCTGGCTGCCCCGGCCTCATCCCGCAGTCTAAAACATACAATATGAATGAATTGGTGGCGGCAAAATTGCCCATAGGTGTTAATGTGAGTGTGGATTGTCTCTCAAGAATCCCTTTAATACAGTCTGTTCAAGGCAGGACGGCTCCGCTACAAAGGCGTAATGATGTTCAACCTCTGAGATGGCAGCGGAGGTACCAGCATCTACAGCATATCTTTAAGTCTTGTTGTAGTAAAATAGTAACTCTGCACATTGTGATATGTCGATATATCCTGTAGCTGTGTTAGGGACACATCACCAACAGGGTTCGTATGCTCCTCCTCCTCCTCCTCCTCTCTCACCTGAAGTAGTAACCTCTGCAAGTACTCCAGCTGTGATCTGACAGCAGAACAGTCTTCAGCCAGTCCCTCCACCTCAGGACCCAAACCAGGGGTACCAGGAGACAGGCAGGGAGACCTGAGGGGAGACATCAAAAACTATTTACATTTACAAATCTAACCTCAGCTGACATTCAGGGACGAACATGAAATGCTCAATGTCTAAATGCCTTCTGCTATCAATTCTAAAACACTGGTGTCAGAAAAGATGTCAGTCCTCTTATTCCCAGGATCCTCAGTTAATTTGTAACACTGGATTTCACTGAGGGGACGATGCAAACATTGATGAACGTGATGCATGATGGTCAGACCCTATAACTACCACTGTTACTTGGGGAAAATAACAGTTCTTTCATTCATCCCTCTTGCTGCACTGCTGCAACCTTTCAGCTTATGTTCCAAAATATTTTGAAAATGATGTAGTGACGGGTGTGTGACTCTTCCATTCAAACACATTTTAAACTAGAGAGCACTCCGAGAGCGCAGACCTCCGCCAAGGCAGCTCAGTTTCCCCATGTTGCCATTTCTCTCCAAAGCAAAACTACAGTCATTTTGTTGCAGATAGCCCCATCTTGTGGAGCCTTGTAATCATTACATCACAATGGTACATGCGGTATAACTAATAAACTATAAAAAAAAAAAAAATCCTGGATCCAGACAGTGATCCGGATCACCACCAAAAACTCTCCTGAAAATGTAATCAAAATCCGTCAATAACTTTTTGTGTGATCTTGTTAACAAACCAACCAACGCTGGCAAAACCATAACCTCCATGGCGGAGGTAATAATAACAACGACAATATTCCCATTTGAACAATGACCACTAGGACAATATTCCCATTTGAACAATAACAACGACGACAATATTCCCATTTGAACAATAACAACAACGACAACATTCCCACTTGAAAATTAACAATGACGACGACGTTCCCATTTGAACAATAACGACGACAACATTCCCATTTGAACGATAACATTGACGACAACATTCCCATTTGAACAATAACATCGACAACATTCCCATTTGAACAATAACGTCGATGACGACATTCCCATTTGAACAATAACATTGACGACAACATTCCCATTTGAACAATAACATCGACGACAACATTCCCATTTGAACAATAACATTGACGACAACATTCCCATTTGAACAATAACATTGACGACAACATTCCCATTTGAACAATAACGACAACATTCCCATTTGAACAATAACGTTGACGACAACATTCCCATTTCAACAATAACATCGACGACAATGATTGTAGCCATGATTGTTACAAAAGATAAATAGTAGTTAAATTAAAAATAAAACCATTCAAATGCGTCATCAGCCTTCCAGATAAGTCTATTAGTGTATATGCGCTTAATATTTGTATGCTTCAACCACCTCTGGGGACAGTGGTCAGTCTAATGCGACACCACCCGTAGAAAACACAGAGTGATACACTGGATACATTTTTGGCCAGTGCCTGGAAAAATGTTGCTGCTATTGATTTTTGACATATATCACATATAATTTGGATGCTAAAGGGGCAGGTCAGTCTGGAAACAAATATGGATGGAAATCAGCATTGACTCAAAAATAAAAATAAAATCCTCAGCAGCCCATCATGCAGGGTTCACAGAGAGTACAGTGAACTGTGAGCTGAGACAGTACATGAGGCAATGCACCAGATTAGATGTTTTGTAGATGTAGGACATATTCTGCAGTGGGCTTTGTTATAAATGCTATTTGTATGATGTTATAGCTCAAAACCACAATTTATTAGTGCCTCCTCCATGCAAGAAAGGTTATGACCTCTCTCCTTTCATTTGTTTATCTGAATAGCCCACAAAAAAATCCTGTCCAGGTTTATCAAGATCAAGCACAAAGGAACAGTACCGTCCCTTACCTTTCACTGTCGTGGACATCCTGTGTTCCCCAGCACAGCTGTCTCTTCCTCCACTGAGCCATGTGGGAAATCCCATTTCCATCTGCAGTGTTCAGATCAGCGGGATGACGAAACGGAATTATACAAAGTCAAAAGAGTTTGTTTGGAGTATAAAAACCTAATTAAGACTAGAAATGTAATCACAAAATCAGGCTTTCATCATGAACTTCACAGAAATGAGCGCTATGTCTTAATGTCTTGATAAGAGGAGAAAATGGAGAAATGGAAATTAAGGGTGCTGGGGTCAGCGGGAGCATTGGTGGAGAGATTTGACTTCATCTTCAATGTCTTGCATTATCCTATTTCTTACAAAGGCTAATTAAAACAAACCAGACATACCACTTGACCGTGTTGCCACGGGTTTTATGAAGAAACTAACAAATCAACCACGACAAGGCCAACTAAACTTGGTGCTTTTTTTTTTTTTTAATTTCATTCATTCATTTTATTCCTCTTATCTGGAGCAGTATTGCAGTGGCAGCAGGGGTCAGCAAGGTAGTCCAGACATCTTTCTCCCCCAGAATGTTTTCCATTTCCTCCTGCAGATCCCAAAGCATTCCCAGGCCGGTACATATAATCCCTTCAGCCTGAGGTCTCCCTGTAGTCGAACATGCCCGCAAAATCTCCAAGGGGAGGCACCGAGGAGAGATCCTAATTAGATGCCCGAGCAACCTCAACAAACTCCTTTTGACAAGTAGGGGCAGCAGCTATAATCCGAGCCTAATGTGAATATCTGACCTAGGCACCCTGTCTGAGGCTAAGCCCATCCGCCCGACGGATGGAACTCATTTCAGACAATTCTATCCCCAGAGATCAAGCCCATAGATGAAGGTTAAAACGTAAGTTGACCGACAAATCAAACGCTTCAAAGGCGAAGATAGTCCGGTCTAGAGCTGCCAGGATTAGTTGATTAATCGATTAATCAATTAGTTGATTAAAAAGAAATAGTTGCCAACTATTATGCTAATTGATTCATCATTTCCATCAATTTTCAAGAAAGAATGTCAAACATTTACTGCTTAACTGTAATGCTTTACTGCTTGTCTTTGCTAATTATGTTAGTTAGTAATGAATTTCGGGTTTTGGACTGTTGATTGGACAAAAGCAGCAATTTGAAAAAGACATTTTGGGCTCTGGGGAATAATAGTTTACAGAATTTTTTTGACATGTTTTATACTTAACAATTATTTTTGATTAATCATTAAAACAATCCACACATTATATAATAAACAGATATAATAATAAATATACAATGAAATTTGGCATTTTGGCAGTTTGTGTCACCAACACAACCCTTACAACCTTGGTGGGATCCAAAACAAACACACAAACACATACATACGGACACAAACAAACATACCGCTGTGTAGTGAGGCATCTTCTGTAACATCTACATCCAGCATGAGGTCGTCATCATCCAGATCACATGACTCCAGGTTGTTTAAGATATCCTGAATGATGCACAAAGAGAGCAATATAGTCTTTTACGTGCCGTATTATATTTCCTATCTTTGCAGTAAAAAAAAGAAAGGAAAAAAAAACACTGCAAGAACATTTTCATTCACTGAATTTTAATTTGAAAACAATATATCACCAACAAGAGTGTTCAACATCCTGTTGATTTTGGAAATTCATTTCAGGGAATTAAAAAATTGTACGTCAGATTTCAAAATCAAAAACACTGTTCAGGTTAATACTCTCATCTGACCAATTTTTAAGTCTGATTAGCCCTTGAGCTAGTAACCATGGTTACATAGGCTTTGCACAGGTTTTGCATTGTTTTTTTATTGCTTTGAAGCATAGGCATATTGGGCTATTTTAGACACAGTGTTCTCATTCATTGATTCTACATTCAAAAGTTGTGACTTTTTCTACATTGTTATATATTCTGAGACATTTATAAAAAATACCATCATTACAAATTATCCAACTCCACTAATTGGTGATGTAAAACTACACAAGCATCTGATGGCTTTCCTTTTCTTTTCTACAACATGCAGTGCAATGTACTTTCTGAGCTTGTGCTCCATCATTACATTTGTCGTAAAAAAAGGCAGGCAAATAAGAAATATAGTCGATATGCAATATTCTCTATGTGATGAATCTTCAGTGAGGAAAGACGGACAGAGATACGAGGCTCTCCTTCACAAATGGCAGCTACAGAACGAAGGACGATTAGTCTCAAACTGAAAGTGGCAAAAGACTAGAAAACCTTCCCATCATTGTGAGGAGAAGCTGTTTAGAGCCTGCTGATCGATGGAGGATGAATAACTTTTTGTATGTCCATACAAAGGAAGAAAGAGGGAGCTTTTATCAGAGAGGGTCTGAAAAGCAACAACATTCGCTTTAGCACCATTACTGGGCTGTACAGTTTATTGCTATTTCTAACTCATAATCTCTACCAAGTCCTTTTTTAATTTTTTTTTATAGACATTCTTCACACAGAAAAAAAACATGCAGCTCAGCACAATAGTTGACCTCACTTCTAAAATTCACGAATGCAATGAAAAAAAAGAAAAAAAAGAATTCCATACATCTCAGAGTGAACTTGAGTTACTTACTATTTCTAAAAAATAAAAGTATACATCTTTGAGGTGTTTTAAAGATTTATATGTCCAGAAAGTATTTAGAGATGGATTAACACATCATTGGTTTGGGCTCTGAAAAAGTCGGAACAACAGCAGACATGAGATTTGTGTTTGTAGAGATTTTCTTTAGAAACTTTTAAAAGTTCAATCAAAAGTAAAAACAAACTTCACCTCAAAAAATGGAGAAAATGTAAGGAAAACAAACCAAGAACAGTTTGACTTCACACACAAACACACACACACAGTTTGTTTTCTTGTTTTCTGCCTAGAGAAGCTTAGTCACACCACAGTAACTTGAGGAAACCAAATGTTCACCATGAATAACTGCTGCATTTATACACACACACACACATACACACACACACATACACACCTGCAGAAACTCTGCTGTCTGAGACCAGTCATCCATATCAACACATTACCTCATAATCTCCTCTTTCAGCTATCCTCCTCTCTTTCATATTCTCTCACTTCATATCCTCATTCTCCTTCCTCTCTTCTATTTTCTTTCTTTCTTACTTTTCCCTCTCCTCTTCCCGCTTCCTCCTATACCTTACTGTCCACTTCCCCTTTGTCCTCTCCCCCTGCATCACCTCTCTCTCCTCTCCTTTCTCGTCTTCCTCTTATCTTCCATCCTTGTCACCTCCTCTCCACTCACATTTTCTTCATCCTCTTTCTGCCAGACGTTTTTTAAGTCAAGTCCATTTTATTCATATGTGCCTCAGTGGGCTATATAGTGTGTACCGTGTGCAAAACCCTCTGTCTTCAGCACCACAATATGAGCAAGGAAAAGCTAAAAAAAAAAAAACTAAAAAAAACTTTAACAGGGAGATTATTATTATTGTAAGACTGGGATGTTTAATGATTTCACAAATGGCTGTATGTCGCAAGACTTGGATCATTTGTCCATCTTTTACATACTGATAAATTCTTATTAGTGGATGAAAACTTTACTATGCATCATCATAACATTCCTTTAGAAAGGTTCCATTTTATTTAGTTTTAGTCTCTGTTTCTGTCAAAAAAAAAAATCTGATAAATAGTAGGCATATTTTGTGAGTCTCCTAACTTCTCCTCCTCTACTTTTGTTATGTCCTTGCTCCTCTCAACTCCTGCTCTGGTCCTCTCTTTCTCCTGATTTTCTGCCCCTTGGATTCTCCTCCCTCTTTTCTTTTCTCACCAGCTGAGCCTGTCTTACTATCTTTGCTCCTCTTAACTTTTCTTTCCCTTCCTCGCTCAGGTCTCTTTGCAGTGCTGTACCACAAATAAAAGCATCTTTTTTTTTTCTCCTCACCATCACAAGACACACAAACAACCTGCTGATTTCAGGCCGTTTGACTCGAGGAGTGATAGTTTGGTGTAACGGTGTGTTAACAGCCTCAGACTTTAAGCCCAAAGCACTGTCACGCACATACGCAGAGCACAGTCTGTCCTTAGGCCAACAACGGCCCCTGCTGCTCATTTCAAAGATTATTCCAAAATAAATGTCAACAAACAAAAAAGGAAAAGAAACTATGACACCTAATGTGCATTTCAGCAAAAAAGAAAAAAAAAATCCAGTCACAGAGATTAAAATTCACCTGGATGCTCTGTTAATAGTGGAAGGAAGCTAAAGATCATGCTGATGATGAACAACAACATGCAGCAGTGAAAGCCTCATACTGTAAAGGCTAAATGATTTGCAGCTGCAGCTGTAATTCACACAGAAGACATACGAGGGAGCCAGAGGAAACCTGATGACGATAATGAAACCTAATGCAGACAACTGATCCCAGTGAGCGATCAGGAAGCTCATGATTTAAATATGCACAAGCTCTGTGAGTACAAAGGTGCAGCTCTGATTTCAGGAGATGTCTTTAAATCTGATGACCTGCTAAACCACAAAGGAAAGACTCAAAACTTTTGATGACTGACATTTCAAAATAATTTGAAGCTGTGAGCAATCAGTGGGTCTATATTAGTTTAATTAGCTCCACTGTATGTTCAGTTTCACTTAGCCGACTTAGCTTGTTATGATAATTTTTCATTTGTTGAGCAGGAACTTTATTCCTTGAAGAAAATGGAGGTCTAAGTAGAGTTCAAAAGGTGGGGATTTCCACTCTGTCATGATTAATTGTAGGTTTTAGCTAGTTAGAGGCAGAACTGTGTTTTTTTTTATCCTATTCTGGGACCAGTTCCGAATTTAAAGAAGTAAGGATTCACTGATTAATGTTTTTTTTCTTCTTGCCTTTGTGTGATTCCTGATCAACTACTGTGATTCTGTCATCACATCATTACTTATATTGATAATAACTATAATTTATTTATCTTACCTTGTAAAGAAATACACCCACAATATGCTGACAATATGACAAAATGACTATAAATGATCTGGGTCTGCTGCAAATTAAGGTGATTTAAACACACTACGGTTTCTTCCCGAGCTAAAACAATACAACATTGATCAGAAAAGAAAATGCAATGACTGGAGTCACTAAGCAGAGGAGTAATCATAATTCAATAAATTGTCGATGTGGTGGTGGGAAATTCAGACGTCTGTTGTTGCATTATAGAATCACATGCTTATGGAACGAGCAGGTTTGAGAATAATTGTACTGTTTAGAGTTGGAGGAATTTTGACCTCAAGTTCAGACTAGTTTGTAAAATTAGCAACAAGTGCCAACGGCATACAGCAGCAGCGATCAGACATTTAGTTTCATAGAGACAGTCTGTTCCTGCCTGTTAGATGTTCACTTTGCTCTTTTCAGGCTAGTCATTGGAACCAAACCATTCTCCTCTGGTGGTTTTAAATTTGATTCAAGTGATGATTTTCTTGGAGACCTGCTGAACAATTTGAAGCTAACTAATGTTGATGTTTATCACGTTAATAACATTAGAGTCAGGTTTAGGCCTTACGATGCTGCTGACGTCGGAGTTGAAGCTTCCGATGTGATGGGTGGTGTTGCTGTTGGTGTTGATGGAGGCGGTTGTGGCAGCGCCCCCCAGTGGCTCCAGGCCCTCCTCATCCCACATATAGATTCCCCCTGACCCACAGCTGTCTGAAGGGGACAGGTCCAGGGATGACCCACCCTGCAAAAGACATGTTTAATTTAATTTCTTATTATCATTAATTATTGATTCATTTATTATATATACATTATGCAAGGGGAGAGAGTGATGGGAGATTAACTGATGATGTTGAGATTACATGGCTCCTCAGTCATGCATACTTTAGATTATTTCAGATTTTTTTCATCTATGTAAATCTTGTTCAAAGTACAAAGGCTGGAGAGTAAATCTGTCTCTGGGATTTGCCTCAACCCCAACACACTGGAGGTGAAATTTAGTTGTAGTGCTAATAGTATTAAAAGCTGAGACCTTTGAGCAGTTCATATAGGCACTATGCAGTTCAAGCAGTATTGCTCTGCTTATCGACCTTTTCCTTATACTTTTCTTCTTCATTTCAAACAAACGGAGGCTCCTTTGATTGATTTTTGAGAGCACAGGAGCCTCTTTGTTGACCTGCCTTCTGTTGGTACCTGGTCATGGTAGTCCGGCTGACTCGCCCTTCTCCTATGGGGGAGGCTGGTCAGCCGAGGCTCCCCTCGCTCACCTGGAGAGACAAAGAATTTTTCAAAATTTGAATACAGACTGTTTCAAGATTTTGCTGACTTGTACATTACATTAAACTTACCACCGAGTCTCATGCTGGCCCACTCCACACCGTCTTCCAGAAAACCTGCCTTCCAGAGACCCGCTGCATCGGTAACACCATTGTCAGCCACCTTGTCGTCATCAAATCTTGCGCATGATTGGTCGAGCCCCGAGTCATCCTCATCATTTTTAGTGGAGAGAAGCAGAAGGTTCACCCCTCCATTTCCTACAAACACAGGGCAAGATGCTGCTACTGGTATTCAGTTACCATGTAAAGGAAACATGTTTTTTTTCTGTCCTTTCTTACCAAGGTTGTCAAAATCATCCATATACTCCTGACTGGTGTCATTTTTATCCAGAGACGAGTTGGAGGACAGGGACATTTCCTCCAGCGTCTCCCCCACAATTGACACCTCGCGTTGTGATACTGCCTCTGCCGTCAGCCCCTCTGTCTCTGGAGTCACTGGAGTAATTTCTGATAGGGCGGAGAGGAAGGAAATAAAACAAATTTCAATATATCATATGAGAAGTGCAAGGAAAGAGAGAGATAGGAAAGAGATAAAGTGAGTCAGATACTGAGGTGTCGGATATGAAACACTGGATAAAACATGAAATATGAGACTAGTTGAGATAAAGGGTGACGTATGACATGACAGCTAAAAATAAGATTAAGAGATGAAAAATGGGATGAAATAATGAAAGTGGTGAGACATGAGATAAGAAGAGCAGGCATAAGAAACACTGCATAAAATGTAAGAGATAAGTTTAGATTAAAAGAAATGTGTGATAAGAGGCACATGAGATAGACAAAGAAAAGAGAAAAAATAATAAGGCTTGAGATGTCAGAGATGGCAAAGTGAATGACAGATTACTTCAGTTGAGAGATGATAAATGCAATGAGAATCAAAGAAAAATTACATACAACTTCATTTATAACACTGAATGATATTTGATGAGAAAATGAGATGATGAGAAGGGATAGTGGAGATGAAGGGGTGAGATGGGATTGGATGAAATGCGATATGATATTAGAGATCGAAAAATTGGGAAAAGATATTTGAAATGTCAGGGATTGCATTTTGATTAAAAAGCATAGAGATGAAATTATATACTGTACAAGATGAAACGGCATTAAATATATAAGATAAGAGATGACATGGAGATTTAATGGGAACTGAGAGATAAAATGACTTTGACGGTTTGATGGGATGCAAGATAAGAAAATGCGAGGCGATGAGAGAAAAGACAGAATGACATTGGGCAGTGCGGGTGTTTGAAACTCAGATGAGGACTTTGATAAGAATCTCAAACCTGGGCTGTTTCCTGTGGTAGAAGGCGTCTCTGCAGAGTTACTCTGTGCTATCAGCCCTTGTTTCACTCCCAAGGCACCTTCTGACAAATTGGCTGGAGTCGCTCGCAGCGGCCTGGACTGCTTGTTGAGCAACGGGCGAGAAAGCTTGTAGCTGATGCCACTGTGATTAGAGGTGGGGCAAAGGCTGGGGAGGAGAGGCTTCTTTAAGGCGGAGGGGGGCAGGACGGAGGGGATGCCGACCCCTGATCTCCCTGGAACGGCAGAACACTGAACTTTGACCCCTTCGCCTTTGCCTCCTACCTCACGAGTCTTGCTGGTAACGGGAGATTTTGCTAAGTTGCCTCTGGGCGGAGCCTGAGTGGAGGAAGCCGTCAGCTGCTTGGGTCCTTGTCCGGCGGCCCTTCTGATGGAGTAGAGGTTGGTGACATTACGGTTGCTAGAGAGGGAGGAGGAGGTAGAGGCGGTGGTGAGGGGAGGGGAGGGCTGCCGTCGGACCTGGGTGAGGCTACGTGAGCGAAGGCGATCACTTTCAGTCAGTTGTTTGGATGGAGCAGACCCGAGACTGTCACTGGAGTGAGAGCGGCCAGCCTGTGGTTTCTTTTGCGGAGGGGAACCAGATCGAGAGCCAGGACCAGAACCTGGCTTAGAACTACTTGAACGAGCAAAGCTCTGAGGCTGTCTCAGAGAACCATTGGTTCCGTTCCATGGTTTGGATCCAGAATGACCGTTTAGGGGCTGTTTTGTGCTGCTGCTTAGCCCAAATGCAGTCTGGCTGGGTTTGGAGCAGAGAGATCCACTTTTAGAGACAGGAAGCGTTCTAGGGTTGGACTGTGGGGATGGTGATGATGAGGATGTCACAGGATGGTCAAAATCACGTCCCTTTCCTGCAGAAGACGTGGTTTGCTTCTGGGCATCATGCTGTGACGCCACTGGTGATCCTTGTTGCTGCTGGGAGTAATACTGATGGACGTTATGAACAGAACGATTCTGCCTGACATTCCCACCCTTTCCACTTGTTAGCTCATTCTCTCCGTCGGTCCCTCCATCCTCCAACGTCTCATTTTCCTTCCCCCATTTCATAGAGAATGAAATCGGCACTCTGGGAAACCCGTTCTGCTTAACAGCAGCGGGGGCTGCAGTTAAACTTCTGTTTACCCCTGCCTGGGTAGGGTGGTGGTAAAACCCGTTGGTGAGGCGTGTGCTGGTAGAGGTGGTGCTGGTGCATGTGGTTGTGATGGCAGCCCCATCTGTCGGAGTGCCATTGGAAGTTGAGGCAGATTTGGTGCGCCAGCCGAACTTAGGCAGCCTAGAGACCATGGTGGGCATGGTGGGAGGGTCGTCAAGAGAAAAGGCTGACATCAGACCCCGACCACTTCACCATGGAGACACTGAGCAAGAGGAGCTGGAGAGGAAAGAGAAAAAAACAGGTCAATATGAGAGCCACCTTGTTCTGTTTTTGTTGGGGTTTTTTTAAGGCACATTAGTATACAGAGTATGTGTTAAAGGCCAAAAAACCTGAAACAAGAATAACAGAAGTTTTCTTTAATGTTATCATTTGTTGAGATCAATTCAAACATTATTTCTGCGTGTTGCTTTGCACGATTGTTTTTTGAATTAAATGAAGTTAGTTGGGACTATTTCCCTGTCAGGAAAATGCTGAAGGTCAGTTAATCAGGTAAAAGGCTTGTGTTCTTCTTTTGCATGAGGTACTTCTCCATAGTCAGGAGGGTATTACCTACAGTAGATGGTGTACTGCATGTCCCTAGTTTGGAGAAGTTAAGTAATGTGCTGTTGGCAGACAAAAATCAGTATCAGCCAAGCGTCCTGACACTTCGCCTTCATTTGCCTTTGAAAGAGTGGAATTTAGAGGCTGATAGCAATTTTTTTTATTTCTAAGGGCTTAAAAACATTTCATAAGGATATGTAGGCCATTGTGAATTTTTCAACATTAATCATTTGTGGTCAAATTTTGGTTCATATGGAAATAAGCCCATTATATGTTGTGAGAGGGGCATTTTAGTATGTATAAATAAACGTAATAGTGCTCTCTAGTGACAAACACGTGCAACAGACCATCTCCTAGCTGTGCTCTGGCAGCTACATTGCAAAATACGATAACCAAAGACGCCATGAGAATTACATGACACTGAATCTGATGTGTCATGTAATTCTAGTAGACACTACTTAATTCTAAGTAGTGTCTAGTGTAGCTTGTTACAAAATGATAAATTCCACTGGACAACAACACAGCGGCCTTCATTTGAAAATACATTTGATTTTCTTTGACAACAAATGTTGCTAAATTCATTTACAGCTGCGACAAGAAAATGATTTGCAGCCACCTTAAAGTTTTTATCTGGGTATTGGCTGTACAGAAAATGTCCGTCCACACTGAACCACGACATTACAGCAATGAGTCTGTGGAAAAATCCACAGACATGACTCAAACTGTGAGTAGCAGCTTTAACGCGTGATACCTGGACTGATCCGGGCGCTGGCACAGAGTTAAAACATTAGCCACACTCAAACACACCACGCCCCCAATAAAAACAATCAGCTGTCTGAGCTTAACCAACCGAACATGTCAAATAACAATCAGACAAATCGTGTTATAGAAGACACACCCATCACATCTCATTTGTTCGCAGCTCAACTGAAACCTACTGTAACATTACTCACACAAAAGGCGAGACGGGTAGGCTACGAACCCTGAAGCAGAAACAAAAACAAGACAGGCCAGTTTCAGGTCTGCAGGAGTGTGTGTGTGTTTGATTCTAAAAAGAAGAAGTTGGCTCAAAGTACTTCGAAGAGCTATAAAGTCTGTTGTACACGGTGTGTTTGTATTTTAATACCACTTCTCTAATTCTGCATATTGCATTGTTCAAATTGGCGACATAATGGTTGCAGAGTTGTTTTGCCCTCCACTGTCAAGGCAGAAGAAAAAAAAAATCACTAATCTGCTTTTTGTGGTGTTGACATGAAAAGTGACTAAACCATCAGTGTCTCTGCTCATCCTTTAATTCCATGTCATTCCAAATGCATCATGTTCCGTCCCTTTGTTCTGTATGTTAAATGTCATTGTGACAGTTGTTTTTGAAAATGAATTGCTGTCAAATAGAGTGTCTCATTATCCTTGAAAAATATAAAAAAGATGAGTAATAAATAAATAAAAAACTCAAAAAAGTAGAAAAATCGAAATATTAAAACTACTTATTATAGTTAATTTATGTGTGATTTTTGGTGAAACAAGAATATATAATTTACAACATATGGTCCGGACAATGTCAGGGGGATGCAAACAAATCAAGAGACTAATGGATCTTCTCAGCAACCTTTCCATTCCCCCCCCAGCATAAACCCAAGCTGGACATACTGCATGATTGAGGAGGCGCCTGAATCAAAACAGCTGATGTGTTTATGTCAAACACATGAAAGAGTGTAACAGCTGCTAAAAAACAACAACATGTGATTTCAATGTGAGAAATAGAAAAAGGACAAAACATCATTCTTAGGTATTATAAATAATGTTCTACGTGTCCCGAAGGGCTGCAGGGATTACATAGAGACAAAGATGATGATCATAAGGTCAGATAAAAGTGTTTCCCATAAATGATGCTGCATCGAGGTGAGTCATAATCTCCCGTCTGCTGTGTCACAGTCACAAAAAGCAGAGGCCAAAAAAAAACTCCTCATCAAAATTACAGATTTTTCTATTTGGCATTTTTGGAAACATTTGGGATCATGTAAGAACACAACTCGACAACATGTAAAACAAAAGTCTAATCATTTTTATGCAGAAATGCTACATGTCATAGCTTTAAAATGTGCCGTTAGTATTTCTGATGGAAATCGTCATATCATCATGATTGTGCACAATCATGATGATATAGAGTATGTGGCCATGTTTTACTCTAGCGTGTGTGTGTGTGCAGAAAGATAAGATAAGATATTCCTTTATTAGTCCCACAGTGGGGAAAAACACTGCTGCGGTACCAAGGACTCACGGGAGGAATGAAGACGATGATGAATGAGGTCATGACGGAATGATAATGAGATTCTCACATTCTCTCTAGATCTCTGTCAAGCGCTCACCTCTTTCTTTCTAAACCAAGCTGCGATCCCGACCTACTCTTTCTGGGCGTTTATACGTGTACATATGTTTATGCGTCTACACTCTCAGGATGAACACTGCCATCCAGACAAACAGGGTAAACATAAAAACACATCCGGTGACATGAAATCTGTCCAAGGGGCCTCAACACAGAACCTTTCAGACTCGGAAATCCTACCTTGACTCTGTTACGAATGACTTATGGGAAGTTTGGCCTCACAGAAAGTGCATTTAGGTAAAGAAAAAAAGGCCTACCTTGAGTAGGAATTTGGCTATTTCGGAGCCATCATAGGAAGAATATCCTATGTGAGGTGACCAAAGTTAGGATGAAAGATTTTCTCATAGAGAGATCTCATAGAATTCAGAGAGCTGACAATGACAACACTGATGGGGAACATGAACACTGAAATATTATGATTGAAAGGCTATTAGAACCCTAAGTGTTGGATAGGCCGAGGCTGACGCAGCAGCCTGTTAGCTTTAAATTTTCCTGACCTAGAAAAACTGATGGCCCATCTTTTCTTGTCCATTACAGGAAGCTATAGCTAGCCTGCGACAAGTGAAGCGAGACAGTCCTTCTCAAGGATACAGGCAGTCTCGTGTACAAGTTTCAATACAGATGCAGACATCATACAGTATGCTGATTGAAGTTGATTGAAGTTTTACAATTCTAGTTAGGACTTCAGATGAGACACGAGGTCTGAGAAAGGACAGGACACAGGCATGAGAACTGCTCCTGTGAGAGGAAGATAAGATCAAAACTCAGGAGAGGACAAGCTGTTTGTTGTTGGTTATTCTTTCTTTTTATAAACTACAGAGCAGACAGTGATAACTAAATAAATAACAGTGACTCCAACAGAGCAAAGATACACACACACACACACACACACACACACACACACACACACACACACACACACACACACACACACACACACACACACACACACACACACACACACACACACACACACAACGTGAGGTTTAAAGTGCTTTGGGGGGGAAAAGGTTGCCTTCAAGGATGCCGTTTACACGTGGTATCTTCCTAACTTGTGAGCTGGAGGGACACGGTCACTGAGGTGGGAGTGTCAGCATGTGATGACCGATAGAGAAAGTGCTCTTCACTTCCACTGAATGCAAACAAACATGTATTGAAGTACAGGGAATTCACAGAGATTCAATTCAATGAAATACATACAAAATCAGAATATTTCTCAAAGACTGATGAACTGTACTCAAGTGTGGTTAAAGACATACAATATAAAATAGGAATAGAACAGAGAAAAGTAGAAAATGTTCGTATCTGAGACGCCGGAAACAACAAGCATAACATATTTCTTCTAAATAAATGATAATTAATTGACTAACATTAATTAATGATTTATTATACACTACTAAAACAATCAGATTTTCCAAAATAACCTTAAAGTGATGTCAGGAATTAAGGTGTGAAATTTGCTTTTTGACTCACCTGCTATGGGGGCTGGTATATTTTTTTTTTACGAGCTAAGATGCATTTTGACCATTTCATTATTCAAAGAATGCTGCAGTAAAACATCTTGACAGTTGTGACAAAGGTACTTGGGGGACCTGTTGTACAACAACACAAGTTTGCTGATAATTTGAGATGATTTTTATATAGAAATAATATATATATATATATAAAGAAAAAGAAAGTACAATGGAAAACAAAATAATAGAAAAAAAAAAAAACTTTGCCCTTTCAATCAAACTTTATGGTGATTCGAGTATAGAATTCTGAAGTGCATTGACTTGAAGTCACCATGTCTGTGCACACCCTTAAATGACAACAAAACGCTGTAGAGCCTCTCGTCACGGTTAAATAAAATAAACTTTGCTTAAAACAACTCGAATGATTTGCAGTCCGTTCCTGCGTACAGAGAAGCTCCAGCTTTCCTGACCTTGACAGCCGTGTTATCAACAGCTACATCAAAAAAAAAAAAACAGCCCAGTGCTTACACTGTATGGTCCCTTTCAATGATGGAGCTTATAGCAGAGCAGCCAGGAAACACAGCTGCACACAGTCACTGTCAGACCTTTAGCCACTAAGAGAAAGAAAACAAAACTATAGCCTGCAGCAGCGGATTAACTCTCAAGACTACCTGGTATTTTTCAATTTTTATTAACACACATTTAGTTTTTACTCTAATTTTCAGCATGTTAACACCGATTAGCAGCAACTAAAAACTTGATTGTTACTGCCTTCTCAGACAACAAAAGATGATTACAGATGGAATTTTTGAGTTTTAGTACGTTATTATACGTTATAATTTAGCTGCTTACTTATGTTAAAACCTGAACTTTATATGATTCAGATTCAAACAAACCACAACCCTTCATGTATCTAAGCCTCGCCGTGTGTCCTTTGTCTTCCGTCACTGACCTCGTTCCAAAACCCAGTCTTCTTCTCCATCCAAACCCCCCCCGCCTCCTTTTCTTTTCATTAGCCTGTTACTAGTACTCCATCTTCCTTTCCTCCTCCTCCTCTTCCTCTACTGTACATCACTCACACACTGGGTTATCGATGTCCTCATGCTCTAGTTCTCTGCTAACTGAGCTGAGAGGAAACGAGGCCCACCGGCTAGAAAAGGTCAACTGTATCCATCTGGGTGCTCATATTTCACTTTTCACTATTTTTTTTTAATTTATTTCTTTAATTATAGACTATACATCCATTTCATCTGCAGTAAAAAATAACAGCAACGAATCAATTATTTAACTTGCACTATATGTATTTTTTTTCCAATATGTATCTTTTAGTGACCTTAAAGTCTCTTTACATGAATCACTACAAGGGAGATTTAATTATTTAATGTAAATAAAGAGGGGGGGGGGACTATGGGATGTAAACAGTTAAAAAATGATCATGATCAATGTGCTAATAAATTAATTTCTGTCACCATTCTCAAAGCTGCTTGATAATTCTGTTATGAACTTGCATTAACACCACAGAAGAAGAGTGCAGATCAAGCCCATCGGGTTAAGTGACATGAACTTGAGTTCAGTGTTATTAGGAGTGCACTACTGCTAAACTTTTTGTTCTTCTCCATTTAATCGACAGGACAATGTCACAGTGAGAAGCCACGTCCTGCCTGTCAAAGGTTATTTCTCAGTAATGACAGTTTCGTTATCACTCGACAGATACTGCTGTCTCCATACAGAAACTGCTCCAGGCTCTCAGGGTGAGTCTGTCTGTAAGGTCAGATTTCATTTCACTCTCTCAGACTGACTAAAGGCCAAAAGCTGCCAGAGCAGAACTCACAGATGGACCACTGACACAACAGATGGTCCAGACTCAGCTCTTTGTGCATTTCAAACTTGACACCATCGATGTTGTCCCCCCCCCACCACCACCACCACCACCACCACCACCATGCTGAGGATGAAGTCGCAAAAAAAAACCCACACACACACCTGTTCCAGAGAACCTTCATCTGTTTATTTCAAAAATGTGAGGTGAGCTCTCACAAGCTGAGAATAAAAAAAAAAAATGCTCACATAAAAATTTCTGCAGCTCCACCAGGAGCAGGATCGTCTCCCATTATTTCCGACATCAATTAATCAATAGGAACGTGATTGGCTAGCTGCTACTGCTCCCAATCTGAATTATAATCGCAACCAAAAGAAGACACTTCAAAGCATCCAATAACTTTTATCTACTTCTGTTCCTCAAACCTTTTAGCAGTTGAAACATTAGCATTTCATCAGACACGTTTCTACTACTGTATGAAAACATGTTAGTCTAAGTCTGAAATTAGACTCCAACTACCAATTATACTCAGTCTAAATGGAAAATCTCTGCATATCTGGCAGTGTGATCTTGACACAACAACTATTGCCAAAGATTTAATCTGTCAAAATAATCAGACATTACAGATTTTCATATTTTCTGTCATTGTTAAAAAATAAAATAAAATAAGCCAATGATGGAAAACACTTGATTAACTCGACCGCTGGACCACAGTGACGTCACAAACATTCTCTGGTTCAAAATCCTGTTGACTGACCAACAATGGGTAAACCTATGAGATTAAAAACAACACCTAGAGCAAGTTTATCATCTCACTATCTGTTATGTAATGAGTTCGGTACATATCCCCACTGCTCCTTCTCAAAAACAAAGTGAACTCTGGGCTGCTTCGGGAGAGTTTAAAGGTCAGATATGATATTGTTTGTCTTACTGTGCAAGGGAAGCCTTCGACAAGGTAATCTGAACTCTTCAGTATTTGTCCATATTCAGAAATAAAGGACTCCAACTGCATCAGATATAAGCTAATAATCAGAACACCTGACAAGGAGAATGTTCTACCAGCAGATCTGTGGAGCTGCTCTTACAGAAATGTGACCATAATCTGAACCGAGGATCTCAACCAACTCAAATCAGCAAGGAATTATGGGTAGTGTGGGAGACGAGATCATTCGATGTCAGGCAGAGTAAACAAACCAGCCCAGACTGATGCTCATGTCATCCATGATCCATCCTGTTCTCCCATTCTCATCACTCCTCTTCATCATGTCCTTGTTTTCCTCCCCTGAGACTTTAGTGGTTTCAGTCTCTCTACATGCTGTTCACCAGAGGACAGTATATTGTTGGCAGAGGGCAGAATAGAATTTCTAATTATTTTTCGTTAAATTGCCATAATTGTGAAATCCTTACAACAAATTTCTGGACTGTGAATTTTTCTCTCATTTCAAGTTTAATATTAGTTTTATGCCTATAATTTGCATTTTTTTAAGTTATATTCACTTTTACTGACATCTTGATGACATCTACTGACTTCATGGTAATAACCACATCATGTATAGGTCGACTGTCTTCTGTCACAAAATCCTGCATATTGCTTTCGTACCACACAAGAACTGCTTGGAAGTGGGCCTCAAACACATCAAGCTGACAGTTTTCACACCAGAAGAAATGCAATAGAGTTCATTTAAACAGGAAAAGAAAAAAGAAAAAAAGAATCTGATAAACTTCACAAGGCTTGATGCTGATGAAAATTCTGCCAACACAGAAAATAAAATCTCTAAATTTGAAATATTTCGATAAAACTTCAAATAAGCATTTTGTACAACAAAGCGACAAACATGTTGATCTGTAAGCAGGGTTACAGAACAACTATTGACTAAATGGTTTCAGGGTTGGGTGCGGGTGTTTCGGTGGTTTTAACTCTGAACACACACACACACACACACACACACACACACCATGAATACCCTTTCTTGTTGGGCATTAAAGCTCCCTCTTCTCCCCTGAGTGTGACGTGTATCAGGGGTCTGGTGTCACGTTTCACCACCCGACAAACATTGCTGACGTTTGTGTACTCGTTTGTGTTTTTGTGGGTCTCTTTTTGCTTTTCCACTCCCACAGATGACCGGCTACAGATGTTTCCTCGATAGATCAATAGAACTGTCATAGCATGCAGTGTGATTCTCATCATTTCAATACCCAAACTCACGTGAGCCCATGTGTCCCGTATGGAAGCATCTATCTATCTATCTATCTATCTAAGCAATCTGGTTGCACATGTTGCATAAAGTCAGTTGAAATTAAAAAAAAAATATTCAGAGACAAACTGTCATTGTACAGTATGTTTGTTTTTTTCAAGTCGAGTGCGAAATCATCTCGAGCACATGAGCTCAGGAGTTATGGGTGATGGTAGCATGTGTTGCCTGGGAGCCTTTTTGAAGCTCTTCAGTACTGGCACCCTCCCTTGTACCCCCTCTGGTTTCTTAGCAACTTGGCTTGGACAACATCCCTGTTGTGCTGAGAGCTGTGGACGTCCACTCACTCAAGCACACCCCCACCACCATCATCATCAATCTGACACAAAGAAGCTCTTTCTCTCAGAACAGCGGTGCACGCAACTCCCCACAAGTAAATTCGCTCCTTCTTTTTTTAATAAGAGGTTCCCGTGAAAGCTGCTGAAATATGGTCAAACTCCTGACACAGCTAAAGAAACTATCAGTGGGTAAATTTGTCAAATCTTTTAGTTCCTAATTTAAAACATGACTGTACGTCTTATTTTAGCTCTGTTTTTATTCCGGCAAAGTGCCTGTGTGGCTGTTATAACAAACGAAACAAAAAATAAATAAATAAAGTTTAAGAGCATTGCAAAAAGTACTGAAAAAAAAAACTTTTTTCCTTCAACTAGTGCTGAAATAATTAGTCAATTCAGACTGAAAATGAATCACAAATAATTCTAATAACTGATTAATCATTCAATTCCTTTATCAAGTAAAAACACAAGTATTGCTTGTATTATTGTAGTTTACTATATTTCTGTTTTGCACTCGAAAACAGGAATTTACCAACTGAAGCCAAAGGGGGGGAAAAATCGGCGACCAAGACTTTTTTTCTTGTGTCTGTTTAATCGAATATCATGTCCTTGTCCTTTTATCCAAGTCTGTATTACAGAGAATCTGGACAACCATTACCAAGTGGAAAACAAGTGTTGCATGTTGTATAGTGCAGTATCAAGAGTGATTAAGAAAGCTGAACAGACGTCAGCTGCACCACTTTGTAATGAAAATACATCACATCCTGTAAGAACACACTTGTCCCCTGCAACAAAAGTGAAACAGGGTTGATGCACACAAGCCAGAGAATAAGCAAAATCCAAACTTCCTGACACTCTTGAAGTTTCACAGCCATCTGTGCGTCCACACTGTTCCACTGTTTGTTGAATGTATTTGAAGATTTATTCTTATACTACTTTTTTTTTTTCTTCTAATGGTTATATTGCAGTAGTTTGTGTGTTTGGGTGAACTGGACGGAAGTATTTAGGAGGCAATGATGGTTGGTGCACAGCTTGTTTGGTACAATTTCTGTAAGGAATCGCCTCTGTTGTTTTACTTTGTGTATTTTCTTTTACTACTTTTGTGTATTATTCGGACCTCCTACCAAGGAATTCTCTTCTTTAGAGTGATGAGAATAAAAAAAAATGTAGTTTAGAAGTTAGCTGCAGCCTTACAAACATCGTCAAGAAGTATGAAATGGCTGAGACTTTTATTTTGGTCTGCAAGATGAATCAAAATTGTCCCAAAGCACCTTAGAAAATTATATAGCAATATAAGCAGTATAGTAGAGTATACTGGACCGCTTCCCAAAATGGGTTTTCTGGAAACCTCTTCTACCGCTAAGTGGCCCAGATTTAATCAGAGTGAGGAAACACAGTAGACAGTCACCACCCAGTCAGAGAGGAGAGGATGGACAGAGATTGAAAGATTCACCACACATTTCCTGCCCTATAATGAAGGCAGTCTTAGTGTGTTGGACAGTCCACTATACTTTGCTCCAGACTGACATATCATAACAACTACAGTATTGGATAAATTATCATTACATTTTCTATTGATATTCAAAGTCCCAAGAGGATACATCCTAGATCCTACTCAGGATTGCTATTAAATTTGGTTTGGACATTCATGGCCCTCTTGGAACAAATAGCACGCCCTCAGCAGCTTTGGTTTACGACCACATATCTGCAAAAGTCACCTTTGGGCTCAGCTGTGCTTTGTCGGTAGTGCTACTTAGCAACTGTTAGCATGATAAGGAGTTAAATTAAGATAGTGGACAGGATGAACATTATACCTGCTAAACATTAACATGCTAGATTTGGCTTTGTGGGGTCCAAAAAGCACCTTTGCATTTTGGATGTGTGGTCAAATAAAACAAGTCATTGGGAGGGGTCAGCTTAAATTCTAATCAGTATTTTTTTTCTCTTTCTAATACTGTACATGCGACACAGTTGAGCAATCAATAAATCAATCAATAAAATAACCAGCAAGTTTCGGCCTCATATAAACCGCATTGTAATTGTTGCTTCCATAGCTGATAGAATAAAATAAAATCGATGAATCTCAAATTCCAGATGTAGAGCCGTACCAACAGAGCAAACTGTCACATCAACGTAACAGAGAGGACAAAGAAAGAGAGCAAAGAGTCATGAATGAATCAAGAGGGTGAACTGGAGAATGGTCAAGATGCAGAGGAAAAGACGAGAGGGGGAATTAGCTACTGAGAGAGAAGCAGTGAATCTGCAACACAAAGCGTTTTGAGTAGACAGAATCACGTCCATTATTGAATGTCATACTGTCTACATTTTAACTGAGTCTAGTAGTTACAGTCAAAAGATGGCTGCAGGGAATGCATGCTGTGTTAGATATAAAAGCCTTCTAATCTGGAGTTCTTTAGTCCTGGTTTAAATAGGGACCTCTGGTATTTAAATACGACTTTAGATGTTTTAATATTTGCTGACTTCAGTGATGAGTGTCTCAGACGTAGTTCAGAACTGCGTTAGACATCTCAGCTGTAAAACTCTAAGATTTCAACAGTTCAAACAGTTAGGAGAAAGATCTCAATGATAAAAGGTGAAATTAGTGAGATATTTGTGGAGTTTCCTCATGTCACCAGTGGGGGAAAATGTGATTTGATTTCAGTAACTTTTAGTAACCTTCCTACTTGTCCTGCTACCGAGCAAACATCTGTCGGTGGTGGTTGGTGGTTCGATCCCCATGAATGAAACTTACAACAATGAAACTCAAATTCCACCTATAGGCAAATTATTCACTGCATGGGTCGTTTTTGTTCTTTGAAAAGAGTCTGGAAGAATTAAATTCATCCTCTCTGTCTTCACATTACCAGCGAAGGGCAGTCCTATTCAAGTGAAGTTGGATTTTATTTCAACAGGGTGTCAGTGAAAAGTAAGTAGTACAAGATGAAGAAGTAAAATAAATATCTGTGATGTTTTGCTGGATTCTGAATTGTTCAGTTGTTCTTGTTTCACTTTTCTGAGCTGGTTCTTTGTTGATGAACAGATTCCTCATCTGAGTGGGGATTCAAGCAGCACAGGAGGTGATACATCAGATTAAGAAAAACAAGAACTAAAGTGCAGGAGAGTGGAAACATCACAGAGAGACAGATGGAAAGTCTGACTGGATGCCCGCCAGACTGTAATGGACACAAACACAGATTGGTCACAGTTTCACCAGGTTCCCTGTGGACTGACACTAGATCAACAGCTGCTTCTGCTCTTCTGATGTCTGCAGACATCTTGCAGGTGGATCTAAATAAGACATAACCAATATGCAGAAGAAAACAAGAGAAAAGACCCTGTAGAACAAGAAGAGAGCAGAACCTGCAGAACAAAGGCAGAGAGGACAGAACCAACCACTAGTGGGCAGAACCTGATGATCAAAACAGCTGAAGGAGAATGAGCAGGTGGCACCGGATGGTGAACCTATGTGTGTGAATGGATGAATGCTGTCTCGTGTTCTGATGTGCTTTAAGTAAGACTAAGTAAGTCTTAATAAAATAGTCCATTAGCTTTTTATCAATCTGCAGAACAAAACAATTGGAGAACAACTAACAATTATTTTCTTTAATTTCCTTTCTTTTTTTGTATTAATTAATTTCGAATCATGTTTTTGGACATTACTTGAAATTTAAAAATCACTGAAACGTTCATTTTTGTCATGACATGACAAGTTTTTGGTAAATATGTTTTGGATATTGGAGCTCAGATTTGTACGGACTTAATATATTGTTTCCACGAGACTGCATTCAATCAGATCACTAAAAAGTGATATAATGTAATTTCATAAACAAGAAATTAGCAGTATTCGTCATCATTATTGCGGCTATCTCTCATACTTACATAGCCGGTGACGTCTGGAATATTAGCTGTCTTTTCTCCCTATTTCACTTGTATTATAAATAAGGGTAACACAAATAGTTTAGTGTTGAATGTGTATTTATAAGTGTAACCTAGAAGTGTTCAGTCACATTTTAGTGAGGGAATTTGCTTTGTATGCTCGGTTTTAGTACACGGGTAGGTTGAAACTCACCTGCTGGGGAGACAGAGCATCAGACGTCAAAATGCGGAAATGTCGAAGTTGGGATGGTTGAATGAAACCAGCTGGATGCCAGGCAGTGTGCGTTTTGAGTTAAATCTACAGTAGAGATTGTGAGAGAAGACAATAGACGAATAAAGTCCAGATAAATACTGATAAAATCCACACGGAGATGTGAGAAGAACAAGGCAGTAGTCCTTTCGGATGCGTTTCGCTGCTGTTCTCCGGCCTGTTCACTGAATCTACCGAAAACTACGGGGTCTCCAACAAATACGTACCCCCTGCACGGGTGTGCTAGCTGTTAGCTGTAAATATGAAAATAATAAACGTCGTTTGTTTGTTTTCGTTTCGCCGGAAAATCGTTTGTGTCGCATATGGGCAGAGGACGGGCCGCTGTCATTGACTGCTGCCGAACGAGCTGCTGAATCATTCAAGTCCGTGCGATGTCAGTGGACGCACGCGTCGCTTGCGCGAGGCACAGCTGACAATGACGTCACCGGCCTACAGTAAACATAACCCTTTCCTCACCTTTGCCGTAGATTAATATCATTTTTTTTCACCACAGTGCAGTTAATGTGGATTATTAAGAGTGTTTATAAGAGCTCGCATAAAACCTCACCTAATGATTATGATTTTTTGTCAAATGACTAACTGATTAAGCCACTAAACCTTGAAGCTGTAGGCCTGGTTGTATAAATTGTTGGGTTGGGTACAAAAAAAAATCAAGTTTTATAAACTCTTGTGTTTTTCTACTTCCATGAATTTTCAATATATAAGGATTTTCCAAATAGGGCTACACCACCCTTTTTTATTGTTTATTTTATATGTAGGGCGGGTTTTGTGATAATTGTCAACATGCATGGTTTAGTCATGCTTTTATTGAGTGAGTAGTATTGATTCTGACACACAGTCTTCAGACAAACAGCCACAATGCTTGAATCCACCTAATCCTCACTGCCCACTTCCTTGTTAAACTAGTGATGTGTTGTTTGTGAGTGAGCCGGCTCCCATCTGAGAGCCGTTTTCTTTTTTTACTTTCATTTTTAAATACATTTCCAACAGTTGCCTTGCTTAAAATTGAAGGCACAAGCACAAAATTGAAGGTAATGGATATGATATACAATAGCTGCCAACAGAAGCTGCTGAGGGCGTGGTTAAATGACTGACAGCCACAAAGACAAACTTTTCCTTTGCCTCACTATGATTTAAGTTGGTTAAGAAAGAGACAGCGATGATGCACAAAATATATCAAATTAAATCAGACTTGGACAAATAACAGGAAAGCATTGGGAGGCCATTACTTACACACCAAATAAGCAAATACAAAGTTAGAAATAATTCCCAGAGCCCCTATCAGTCCTAAAGTTCATTAAAGATAACTAATTAACTCAAACATGAAGAAAATTCCAAATGAAGGCAAAATCCAACTGAAGTTTTATTTGAATCAAACTAGACCTGGAAACCTCGTGTGCTCTTTGTACAAGATGTGATAAAACTTTACAGTCTATGTAATTCTGTTGCTGTGTCCCAAATCGCACACTTCCGTTAGTATACTCATATGCAGTATACAAGTGGTAAATAGTAGGTGATTTTGCTTTTCTCAATTCTTTATCTGGTGCATGAATGAAAATGAACATAATGAACATAATTTCAGCCACTAATCAAATCTTCTGTGCCTGTGTCTTGGATTAATGAGCCGAAAAAGTCTACCTTCTCCTCCAATAAATCGCAGTGGACTCAGGAATCAGTGACATAATCAGCTCATTTAGTTGAATCAATAACAGTGTCTCAGGCATACCCTTCCTTCCAGAAACAGTTTAAAATATTACTCTCTGGTACAGTCCACTAATTTTGGGTAATAAGGAGCACTCAGCTTCAAATATCACCACCGGTGTGGCACCCTCCATTGAGTTCCTTAATGGAAAATTATGTTGTCATCAAATTAAATATGAGAGGTTTAAAACCTGGCAATTCTCTAGCGTAATGGTGCAGCTTCTTTCAGGCCTCAAATGCATCAATTCACTGTAATGTGGTTCACAGTTCACAGAAAGTTCTCAGACTTTAATCAGGATGACATTTGGTGAGGAAGATGGATCTCTGTGCTCTGTTAATTGGACCTCTATAGGATTTGATGGGATTAGAGGATTTTCAAACCTCTTCAGTTTGAACTCTTTCTAAAAAGTTACCATGTCCACACTGAAAGCATTGTCTTCTAGTGCCAAATGAAAGAAAAAGTCAATTACTTTTCAATTTCACAGCCTGTAATTTGAGTTTTATATCTTTCCAACAGGAAGCGAGGGTTAAAATCTAGCACTCAGCACCAACCTGACCTTTTTCATCAAAGATTTGATCTGATCCTAAAAATTCCCTCATAGACTCAAGATTCAAGTTTTCTTCATTATGGCATTTTATGATTTCATTTTCAAGATTGAAATGAAGCTATACCTACTTAAACTTGACAAAAAACCCTTGGACATATTGGAATATGCTTAAATGCACTTTCTTGCCGAGTTAGATGAAAAGGTCGATTTGTGTGGCTGGAACTGGCAACCTATTAGCTTAGCTTAGCATAAAGACAGGAACAGAGCCTACAGAGAGCAAGCCTACATTATAGGCAGACGTTTGGATAGAACCACGCTATAGCTGGTTCCCCTTCTTGTTAGTCTGTCTTCAGTTACTCTAGAGACATTAGAGTGGCATCAATCTTCTCATGCAGCTCATGACAAGAAAGGAAAAAAAAAGTCAATCTATTTCCTGGAAAACAACCATTAACACTGTTAAAAATTGAAATCCGAAGCTGAAAAATACAACCACTATCCCCTACACTCTAACATGGTGTAATTTATTTAGAGGGGGTTGTCTCACCTTGATCATGTCCTGTTTGGTTTAGATAGAAGAGACATCAACACAACAGCAGGTAAGCCAAACTCCACGATTCAATGGAGGAGAGTCTTTTATTTGGGTACTGTTTGCCAAGCAACTTGACAAGGATAAAAAGGCAAGTTTGAACAATACAAGACTTTATGTGTCAATGCAAAGTGTCAGGCATTTTCAAGATGAGTCGCACCGGTAGCCTTAATATGGAATGAATCAAGTGTGGTTCCATACAGCGATACCAGTTGCTTAAAGGATGATGAAAGTTCCTAATTTTTTTCCCCCTCAAGTTCTTTTCTTTATCTCTTAGCAAAGTAGAAATATAGCAAGTCCTTTCATTCTAGGTTCATAAATCATAATGTACCAATTAGCTGAGTACCAATCTGTTAATTAGATTTTGTTTAATTGGATTGAAACGTCTTCATTAGTTCCACAACTAAATGATGCCGGAATGCTTGAATGATCTTGGCAATAAAGAGCAAGCACAGTGGAGTCACAATCAGTCAGAGTTTGGTCATGGGTATGTGAAGACTGTTCCACGGGCCCATCCACAGTTCCTCCTCATCTGACTGCGTTCTATCACTCGGACATTCCAACGGCGCCCTCATAACCAGTCCATCATCGTCATTGTTGTTACTGCCGTCTACCGTTGACTCTCTCTCGTCCTCTTTCAACTCGTCTCTCTCCGCTGTGCTCTGAGGCTGCTCACCCTGTGCTGCTTTGTGCAGGTTTGATTTGGATGCCACACTATCAATGCCCGTGTTGCTGGTGCTGGTTGATCCAAAAGAAACACCGGCTTGTGGAGTTTTAACCCCATTCAGTGTTTTATTGTTGTCAGAGTTAGTGAAAGAGGAAGTGGCCATCGCAGAGGCGGCCATTCCTGAACTGTGGAAGGTGTGCAGTGTGTTGCACCCAACGTTTGTTCTGGGGATGTTTAGGGGTGCTCTTTCCTCCAGTGTGGCAGCCATTTTGTCTAGTTTTTTAAAGTGCTTGGCCAGCCGGGAGCTGAAGACAGGGGAGGGGAATTTGAGGTTGTTGTTTGTGTTAGTGTGTGTGGGACCAGTGGTGTTGACTGAACGCCTGGTGCGGACAATGGAGCCATTCTGGGCCACATATATGCTGCCGTTAACAGTGGCGTGGCTGTTGAGGGTGGAGGATAAGCGGCTGCGTTGCTCTGGCAAGCTGTCCTCACCGGTGGAGCTGGTCTCATGTTCCCGATCCACCACCAACTTAATCCGATGTTTTCTGCTGCCGGGCTGGAAAAATGGAGAAAGAAAAAAAGTCATTGAATTTCTGTAGTAGAACAGTTTCTAAATTATTTTCAGCTTTTCTTCTGCATGATCTTTTCAATAAAATTTATCAATTTGAATTAATCTCATATGTGATGCATCTTAGTTTGAAGAAAGGCTCAAATTAAGATACTCAAGTATATCTTAAAAGATTACTCACAATAAGCATTATAAATGGTAAAACTGAAAAGGCACCACAGCGATTTAGCATTACGCTCCTGTAACACTGCTGGACTCACAATTGACTAAATTGATGCAAAAGAACTGTAAACTGTTTTTTGTTGTCCATGCCGTCTTCCTCCCTGTCAAAAACAGGCCCAGACAGTTCAGTAGGAGATTCTGGTGAGTTAGCAGCTAATGTAGCCTCAAGCTCCTAGCCTCAGGCAGAGATGAGGAGCAATCACAGAGGTCTGCTAGCCTCACTTTTTAACTTCAGAATTTTTCATTGTCATACCATTCCAGCCGTTCACTTGAGGCAATTTATTAGATTTCATGCAGCTCCCTTTAGAGCCATAATAAGCTGTATAGTGCAACTTCACTCAGTACTCTGCACAACCTATAAACACAGTATATGTGTATTGAGCAGTCTGAGTTGAGTTTTTATTATACTTCAGTGTGGATGTGGACAACAGACGCACTTCTATGCATAACACATTGAGGGATATGAATTTGCAGATGTCTTCCACATATGGGCACAGACATACAGACAGACCATGGACAGTAATATGTCACATTCCTGTATTAAAATATCTCTAAACGACTTTACCTTTGTTATATATTTTGTTAAACCAACAAATGTGCAATTTTATTTAAGGTAATGGTGTGTTCCATTTGGTCACCAGTCATTATAACTTCTGGGAGAGAGTCAGAGAGTGAGGACGGATGTCCCTGAATGTAACAAGAATAAAACCTATAACCTCATTTGTGACCATTTCTGCACAGTCACATACTGTAACATCTCCTATGATCCCATTCTCTACGAGTCTTTAGTCACTCTGAGCAATATGAACTGGAATTTTGTTAGTTTTGTTCAGACCCTCCTTATCAGCCCTTTTAACATTAGCGGTGATCTCTTTGTATCCAGTATAAGCAGGAAGAATAATTTAACCAACCAAAAACTCTTTCAACATACAGATGCATGTGAGTATTGTTTTAAGAAAGACTTGGGGGAAAAAATCCTTTATCATGGCCTTAGTACATTTCTACTGCAGCAAGATGGAAAGTGTGACCACTAGAGGTCAGGAGTGACAGCATTTTCAACTCATGTCCTGTAATACCAAGACATGACCAGAAGAAAAGTAGCACTTCTACTCACTCTGCAAACACACTACACAGCAAACACAGATCAGTACAGCAGGGTTTACTCCAGATTTTTGATTACTAGGATAATGATCATGTGGTGTTAATAACTGCACCACAAAATCATGAAATGCTTTTGAACATATACTATATATAAATTACTATATTGGATGTAACTCCTCAAAACCTAAAACAAAATATAGCAAAAGCTCTTATTTGTTAGATTAGAGCAAACACTGCTGTGCAAACACATTAGAAGAAGAAAATATTGACTGGCTATTATGCAATATAACCCCTAAAGTTTCCATTTACTCGCAATAGTAGGGAAGAAAACACATTCACTGGCATGAAGAAAACATCTATTCCCCTGAAGATAACAGATTTTGGAAGAAGTGAATGGTAGAGAATGATCGACACAGAAGAAGAAAAGACGAAAGTAAAAACCTTTCGTGCAACAAAGAGAGGTCGGTGATTCTAGAGAGATCAGCAGCAGGAAGTGGAGCTATTGCAAAAGGAAACTGACACAAGTCAGAGAAAAAGATCAAAAGTATGGTAAGGTAAGTTAAACCAGTCGAACGCTTCAAGAGTATCAGCTGCTATACAGCAAGAGGACGAGAAGGGAGAGGAGTTAGGCTGATTGGAAAAAGGCAATCAAGATACGAGCAAAAGAGCCACAGAATGACAGGGCAGCAGAGGACATGAGGGCAATTTCAACTCCTCTGAATGTAAATCACAGCAAACAAGGAGAAAAAGAGGGAGATTATAGTATTAAATTCCACACAGGTCATGACTTCACACCCAATCCGCACATTTTCACCAAGATCTTACTTATTGGTACAGACTTTAATCTTTGGAGGGGCTAAGGATTCATCTACATTTCAATAAGCCGACTCGTTTTCCAAATCCCCCTCTTCTTTATCCTCGTCTCCTTCCCCGGCATGGCTGCTGCTTCTCTCCTCCTCCTCCTCCTCCTCCTCCTCAGTGTCCTCGATGATGGGCGACAAGTCATCCGTGTCGTCGAACGCACCTGAGCCGATGTCTGATTGGATGCAGCTGTTGGCTCGTCTGCTCGACTTTCGTGATTCATCTCTTTTCGCCTCCTCCTCTTCCGATTCTTCTCCTTCTTCCTTGCTCTCTTCCTCTATTGTTTCACGTGAAGAGCGGGAGTGTCTAGATGTTTGGGGCCTAGAACTAGACACTGTAGAGCCTGAATGTCTCAAATGATTGGAGTGGCTGCTGTTTGAGGAGTGACTGCTCTTTTCTCTCTTTACTTTGGCACTGCTGCTTCTGCTTTTACTACTAACACCGCTCATGCTCGCAGAACCATTTCTAACACTACCTTTTGAGTGTTTTCTGCTCGACTCTTTCCACTCATCCTCACTCTCTGCACCTGACTCCCTCTGACTTCCACTGTCTGACTCAGGAGTTCCCACTTCCTTTTCTGTTCCAGAGTCTGACTCATTCTTTTCTGTCTCTGGATCAGATTCGGTCTTGTCGTGCTCTGCTGTAAGCGATGAGGTGGGGCTACTTGTGGTGGAGGCACTGAATTCTGATGGAGACTCTTTGCTGCCACTTGCTGCTTCTGAATCACTGTTGTGGAATCTTTTTTCTCTCTTCCACCATTGCTGAGAATAACTATTCTCCTCTCCTAACTGCCTCTCCCACCTCCTCCGCTCCTCTCCTATGGCTCCCTCAGACACAGAAGCGGAAATACTCATATCTCCTATGGAGTCATTCATCTTCCCGCTGTTCTCCTCTCCTCTTTCCCTGCTTTTTCCATTGCTCCACTGTTTGTCTCCCACCCTGGCGGGTCCCTGGAGCCTTCTGGTGAGGGAGATAAGACTGAGGGCCTCGCTCAACTTATGTTTCACCGGTGGGGGTTTGCTGGCTTCCACAGACGTCTGGAAATAACTCCCGTTGATGACTATGCCGCCGTCCAAGCTGGCAAAGTGACCACGAGACCACAAGCCAGGAAGCTCTCCCCTATGCTCTGGCCTGTTGGCTTCCACTCTATCAACAGCATTTCTCATCCCACTGTTCACCATGCTACTTCTGCTGCTTCTTCCCCATGATTCCATTTCTCCTCCGCCTCCTCTTTCCCTCCCTCTTTCTTTTGCTTCATCTCTTTCGCCCAGTTTGTTTTCCCTTTTAGCTGCATCCCCTCTCTCTAATCCCCCTCCCACAACCTCTCCTTTTCTTTGCTCCACTCGGTCTCTACTTCCTTCGCTCTCTTCCACAGGCCTGACTCTGGCTTTGTTCCAGGGCGGGTGGATGGCAGGAGGTTGTCCAGATATTTTACTCCCAGAGGACAGCAGCGCGCTCACTCTCATCAATGCCTTCAAGCTGGCAGATGAACTTGAGCTATTGGCATTCATGTTGGAGCTTGCACCACTGTCTGATGGCTGTTTTTTATTGCCCTCAGTTCTTGGGACTCCAGGGGTCTTCCTTGAGGCCCCATGGGAAGGTGGAGGACAGGGCTGGTGGTAGGCAGAGTGCTGGGCTAATCTACCTCCTTGAAACTGTCCCCTTGCCTGTTGTCATGATGATATTAATCAAAACCAAATCAGAACATTTAGGAAAGGAACAAATAAGACATGGAAACTAGACAGTTACACCTAATAGATATTTTGTCTGCTATTGTGATAATTCAAAGAGAATGTCTTGTTGAAAAAATAATCCAGGAAGAATAGGTGGTTCTGTTTACAGCTTAAATTTTAAAGGCATATTTTTGTGAAGCATTTTGGGGGGAACTATTACCTGCTAAAAGACATGATCATACCATAGATGCAGCACTGCTCTGTGTTTAAATATGCATTGGCGAGACAATGAAATACAATCTAGGAAGTACAGATTGAGAACTAGATCCATGCATACTGATGAACCATGTCAATTTTAACCACATTGTCTTTACATGTCATGGATGTTGGTGCTAGTAAGTGAATATTTAAAGGTTTCTGTTCTGTTTACCTCTCCGTCAGACTCTTGTGGACTATAGTAGTAGCTGCCGTCATCATCAACGACAACTTCTCCATATTCATCGTAGAGGCCGGATGGTGAGATCAGCTTCCTGCGGCTGCCATATTGAGGAAGGTCATACCTGGGCAGAGAGATATTTATAGATAAGCAATAACTAATAAGAGACTGCGCACAGTAGAAATAGCATATTCTCATTTGTACTACTGTTGCATGGGGGCATGTTGCGGGGCATGTGCCATGGAAGAAACCATCACATTTTGGACATGACCCAGATCCATAAATGTTTTTTCACTTCCATTAATGTTGCCGATTTTGATGAAACTTGGTGGAAAAGTGGGGCAAGTGCCAAAAATGGGAACCATCGAATTTTGGAGTAGTGGTGGATAATTAAGGACTGTTGGACCTTGGCGGAGGATCACCCCTCTAGTGTTTTATGTAATACAAATAAATTAAAGTTGTGGTATTATCCAAAGCTGCAGCCAATCAGAACTGAGGACAGAAGTGAAATCTGTTGTACAAACAAAGTGTGTTGCACTTGCGGCTAATGCTATTCCACAGCCATGTACAGCCATAACACACAGGGCAACACTGTGGTTCACTCCAATGATAAGCAGTGGCTAAAAATGCCTTAGCAAAGCTCCCTTAATCACAAAAAGAACATTTTGTTGCCAGGAGAGATTCTGTCAGTAGAAAACACTGGAATCAATTTCCTCCCTATTGTCTCTGTGTTGCCTTTTGCCAGGAAAGCTGTCTGCTTCCACTGGCTAAAGAAACTGCGTTGTGCATCACTGGTTGGGCTTTGTGCCCTGCAGCAAGCAACTTGGAGCCAGTAGGTCAAAAAACACATCTTTTCAAATGCTGCACAGGAAACAACATTTCCCAGTGTGATTGAAGTAACAAATCTGCTGGAAGTCATTTGGGTCAGTTCTGTTACAGAGTTGTGAAAAGTTGCCTTGCTTTTTCGTTCTGCTTACAGACAACATGGTGGGAGAAGTCGCCCTCCCGAAAACATGAAGTAGTAAGAAATAAAGGAATGGAAGAGTCAAATGGGCGAGTGTAGGTAAAGGTATGTCTGGGAAAAAGAGGCTATGGAAATACAGAAAGAGCACGTGGACACGGGCAAGGTTAAAACAGAAAGCCTAGGTGAGTCATAAAGGTTTCAGAATTCTAATGATTAAATATGACCTCTGCAAGCTAATGCAATGAGTCTTAACCTCAAGACTCCTCTTGCGTTCAGGTGATATTTCCTCCCTTTTCTTTCCATCCATATTCTCCTCTTCTCCGCTTTCTCTCATTTGTCTCCCTCCCTCTGTCTCCACTAGGGGGCAGTAACAAACCGAGAATCAGCTCATGCTGTTCAAAGTTGTCAGAATTGCCAGCAAGACATGACGGTGTGTTTTTGTAGATGAGTGTGCATCAAAATGGACCAAACTGGGTCACTGGCCTGTTTCAGGTAAGTCTCCAAATGGTAAATGGCCGTTTAATGGTCTGTCCAGGATGTGTGATCGCATTCACACTGTAAGAGGTCTAAACATGACTGAGAGAACTGGTGATGTCTGCTGTCATAGTCTCAAAGTCACTGGATGAGAAAATAATGACATCCAAATGAAGAATGTGTTTTGTTTGGTTTCATAATTGTCACCTTGAATTCAACAAAGACTTTCTTTCATGATGAAACAAACAACAAAGTCCTGCCTTGTCTTGCAAAATTAGACAAAATGAACATAATTCTCAAAAGCCTTTATGGACAAAATCAGTTTTGACTTTATTGTTTTCAGAGGGGATATTTAGTTTTTGTTTGGATGTTAACTTGAGCAGGTGGAATCAATTTTCAATTTACTTATCACGGCGAATACAAGGGACAAAAAAGTCACAATCCGCTCTCAATCCATGAAGCTGCATGTCAAAGTCTGCATGGCCAGCTTGTTTTAATTACGTGCAATTTGCATCACGACAAGGAGCAGATTGACATTTGGGGAACTACCCTTATTTAGCCTACATTTTGGAGTTGAATGAGAAGACTGATACCACCCATTTCAATAAGAAGCTGGAGCCAGAAGACAGCTTATTCCCTGGCCAGCAATTGTTACAAAAAATAAAGTCACATAACCCCCAGTAAAACCACAGCTTCTCATTTTTCTACTTCAGTTATTCACAGTAGATATAAAGATTTCATACTGAGTTTTTGAGGGGCCAGATTTTGTTACTTTTGGAAAGAGCCAGGCGAGCTGTTTTAACCGCTTCTAGTCATTTGCTGAGCAAAGCTAACTGGCTATTGCTTCACACTTAATGTGCAAAAATGAGAGAGGTATCATTATCTTCTTACAACTCTTGGCAAGACAGCAAATAAGCATATTACCAAAATGTTGAATGACTTTTTTTTTTACCCATTTGTAGTAATCGACTTAAAAAAAGCCTTGAATCCTGCCTCAAACAAGTCTGCAGACTTTTACTATTATCCACTTGTTGTTCGCACCTGTGCTCTGCTTCTGTTTACACCATGAAAAGTGCATCTTTATTTATCCAATAATGCCAGATTTCACTCTCCTCGGCATATATATTTTTATGCTGGTGCCCTAACTCTATCAGCGTCATGACAGTCACACTGTTTCATCACCCACGCCAATAAGGATTCTGGAGAAGAAAGATTTAATCCCATAATGCTCCACGGTGTGTACAAATATTTTACTCTTGACTAGAGGGCGACACGAAATTTGGCTTGGTTTTTTTTTTTGTTTTTGTTTTTGCTTTTTCACACATGCATTAAAACATTAGACCTGTGCAACAAATGATTCCAGTTATTTTCAGCGTCTGTATAAATCCAATCAGAGTCGCACCAATGGCAGATGGCTTAATTCCCACACGCAGAGTAAATCCTGTTTTCTTTTGAAGACGGATGAAAGGAGAGGTCAAAAGGTTTGGAACCATCTTTCCTAATGGTTTGTAAATGTATCACTGTAGGTGCAGAAGTAAGAGCTGGAACAGCTGTTGTCTCTTTCTTTAACAAAACTTTGTCTTTGCTCCGAGAATCGTTTTAGCATTTGTTATTATTGCTTTTAAAAAAAATATCCTGCACCTGTCATTTGCAACTGTGACAAATGCACTGATTACTCCTGAGTCTCATGAGTTCACAACATCTGATTTCCTGCTCCTGTACGGAGTTAGACATGAGTTTGTGGATGTTGCTCTAAGCCTACAGCATCTGGCCTATTGTCTGCCTCCACGGCTGGCTGCTTGATTAGCTGCTACAGTATTGTAATGCTAGGCAACTAGCAAACTGGAAGAATTAGCTCTGTGTGCGTGTGCGTGTCTGCTAATGTGCAGGGATGTGTAAGTGTGGGTGGGCATATAAAATCACATTCCCAGGAGTTTGAAGCTAAAATAAAAAAAAATAGACAATGTATAACAGATGGCAAGCTAGGTGCAGAATAACTAACACACACACACACACACACACACACACACACACACACACACACACACACACACACACACACACACACACACACACACACACACACACACACACACACACACACACACACACACACACACACACACACACACACACACACACACACACACACACACACACAAAGATGGATGGTGCACAGGTCTTGTTTATGACCGCTTTGATCTAAGATGTGTGCAGAATCCAAGGAATATCGCATGTTTACTGCATTCTCCCACACAAACACGCCCTTTGAACAAAATCACAGTAAGATCATCCTCCAGCTCTTTTGACTTGTTGTAGGTCACAAACACATGCACCCTACAGCGCTGGGATGTATGAAGCAGGTCACCGGTGTCTGTTTCACAGTCGCTACATGCCTGTGTGACCGATATGGTCAGCTTGATATCAAAGAAGCCGCCACAGGGCTGACATGAGGCGCCGCTGCATAAAGTGGCAACAGTTAACTCCAGACTTATTTGGGAAGACGTGTGTCTCGTCAATGTTGTGGCGATTCCTGTCGATCAAGATTCCTGTCGATGAAGCTCAAAGATGAAACATAGTGGAGATGGCTTGGATTCACTGGCCTCAGTATCTTTATTACTGTCTGCCATGACTGGTAAACAATGCAGGTGCAATACACTGACATCACAACACTGCTGGAGGAAAATGTAAAATGCAGTTAAAAAGGCATTAAAATCACTTTTCATCCACTATTAGGGCAGCTGTGATTGACCTGGAGCCTATCCCAGCTGACTTTCTGCGAGAGGCGGGGTAGGCCCTGGACAAGTCGCCAGTTCATTGCAGGGCCACACAGAGAGACAAACTATCATTGACACTCACATTCACATGGTCAATTTAGAGTCACCGATTCTCCTCTACTGCATGATTTGAACCCAGCGGGAACCTACGCAGACACGAGGAGAACATGCAAAACTCCACAGAGAAAAGTCCCAGGTCTTCAGGTGGTTTCGAACCCATGGACCTTATTGTTGTGAGGCAACAGCACTACCCACTACGTCAACGTGCCGCCTCAAAATAACAACAGTATTGGGAATATGATTTTTAGAGCTAGGCTACATATTTGAAATCAATATAAAATCAATAAATATATAGTCTGACATATGCCAGTATCATAACATGGCAAAAGTAGAGTATATTTTCAAAACCTATTTAACAGTATTATATTATAGTTGATTACATTACACCAAACAATTTTATGACTAAAAGCAAAACTCAGTCTGTTTCTTTGATTTATTCGTTTTATAACAGAAATGTAAAATGATGACATCATATAATCATAACTTAATAAATGACAATGGATTAAGACATTGGATTAGAACCCAGTCATCCCGATTTTAGCAGAGGCTGTAATGAAGGACAACACATCTGAGCGCTTAACCTTCAAGTGAGGTGTTCTTGAAGTACGCAGAAAAAAAAAAAGACAAAATCTGAACATCTGCATTTGAACTCCAACTGCTGAGTGACACAGTAGAAAGCTCCAGGACAGTGACTAGATGGTGGTTCTTGTGATATTTTTTTTCTCTCGCATGAACTGCTGTACGAAAAAAAATCTAGAATCTTGAAATGTGTCAAGTATGGGATTAAGCAAATAAACAATAAATTAAGATTACACAAATGTAAATGTGCACATACCTACAGTAAATGTATATCATGTGATATGTGGGATGTGAAGGAAACCACCCAGAGAGAAATACGAACCCGTGATCATAGTTGTAGTAATCCTGCGTGTAGTAGTCCTGGCCGGGGTCGATGCCGGATTCCATCGATAATTCCTGTTAGATTAATAAACCTTTATTTGCAGCGTTCCACACACAGACACACTTAGTTAACCTCTGATTACACTCAAGTAGAAACACACATGCTGAATAAGGAGTAATCAGAGAAGAGAGAGACAGAGATAGTACCTCTGGTCTGAGCAGAGAAGGTCGGAGAAGTTGTTGCATCTGCCAGAGAGAAAATCAGAATGACAAGACAAATGGAGGAAGTTATGGGAGCTCTCCCCTAAAATGAAAGACATCTATTTTAGTGATCTGATGCTCCTTTTTTTTCAATATAGCTAGAATGCAGATGATTCTGACTCAGAGTTGGCTTTCAATTTTGCAGGAGCAGGTGTTTTGTTCCAGAATGAATTTGACTTTGAAGCTTAGTTTCAGCTCACAATTGAATATTGACAAGTTTTAAAAATGCATATGAGGTCAAAGTGATCACTAGAAATCAAAAAAAGCTATTTGGGAAGACAAATGTTCATCAACTAAAACAGTTCAGTGTGCAAATTGAAAAAAATCACAATTTCTATCCAGTAAGACTTGTATTACATATAACCAACAATTGGTAAAATGTCTATATATATAATCTTTTGGAGCAAAGATTTTTATTTATTATTAATATTCTCCATCCCCAAAAGCCAACTATGATTCGATGTATTGTACATTTCTGCATATTCAATGGTCTGCAGAGGTCTTTAAATGTTTTTTTTGGAAATGTGAAATGACTTTGCAGCCATGTCTTGACAAGACACTGATTACATGCCTCTCCGTCTTGATTGTGTCATACAGAAATAGAAAAGAAAAAGCAGTAAACAAGGGGCACCAGAAACGTCAGAGGAAAAGAAGAAAAAGTGAGTAACACGCATGCAACTACACAGCATGCACACAGAGAAAGACGCCTACCTCATGCTGTCCATATCCACGGCTGAAAGATCAGAAAGAGAAACAGACAAAGTGCTATTAAAATGACCAAGAGAACCTGTCATTACATTACATTGCTGTGTTCTTTTCTCAGGGCAGAGGAAACTGGATGTTTAACTCGAGCCTCAAATGGAAGTGGCTGCTAGAAATGTATCACATTTTGTGAAATTTAACCCAGTTTCAAAGAAGAAAGCGAGATAAGATGTGTGTGAGCGTACGTACGGGAGTGTGTGTATTTTGAGATAAATGGCGTCAAAGACTAAAAAGTCAAACAAAATGAAAAAGCTGAGAAACTGCAGTTTGCCATCCTGTATATTTGCCATTATTTACGGTTTATTTTGCCGTCAAATATTCCGATCAAAGCTTTATGAATATATAATAATCGCACCCCATTTACAACCCAAATTAATTTATTCTATTGTTGAGAAAACCCGTAATTGGGGAATGTTAATATTAGCCACGACAATAATAAAACCATATATCAATTACTGTGCAATTTGTGACCAATTTAATAGGTGGCATGTATTATTCATGAGTGCAGGGTTATTTATTCTCACAATGTGGAAACAGACACACAACACATGCATCTATTACGTAAACTCAGCATAAATTAGACTTAGTTAACATATGTCAGTTGAAGTTATTAGCGCTTCAATTAAACTCTGACCATCCTTCACTGCTGCTCCATGCCGACTCCAATCAGCTTTAGTTCCAATTCTTTTTTTCTTTTTTTTTTGGTAAGGAGATTAGGAAATAAAAATGTGGAGAAATATCAATCTGAGAGCTGGATGTAACAAAGCCTTGACATGTTTTAAGGGGCTACAACTGTCCTGCAGCCCAGATAATGAAAACGTCTCTCCTGATGAGCTCGAGGGATCAATGCTTTTGGAGCTGATAATCATTAAAGAACATCATTATTATAGGTTTCAAGAATTGGGAGGAAGATTTCACAGGCAAAGATGCGGTAGTGAAATCTTTATCTGAGCGTCTCCAAAATTGCATTCCTATTAATTTCAGCTGTGCCAGTAATTCTTGTGGACTGAAAGCTCCTACACTAGAAAACCTTCCAGTGTGCTTTGAATAAGCGGCGCAATATTTGACATAATAACAGTCCCAAGCAAATTGAAATTCTTCGTAAACATATGACTCTCTCCTATGAGACAGGAAACTTCGCCCCAGTCTGACTGAGTTACTCTGACTGAGTCTGAAATGCACTCAGAGAACCTTTGCTTATGTTCTATTGAGCTCAACTCTGGCCTGTAACTACTCTCGGCTTAGTTTGACATGCTCTCAAGTACCTGAGTGTATATTTATGTCAGGTTGTCTGCAGGAGGCCCATGTCTGCTATTATGACTATATGTTTCGCATTTTAATCATTATATCTATATGTTGCATAATATCAGATTTAATAGATACAATAGTGACCCAGGTATCAGTTTTTCAGGCTGAGGACAAGAAGTCAAAAAAATAGCTTTTATTAAAGCATCTTCCTGTGGATCTATAAAATTAGCAACCTCTTGTCTCCCTGAGGTCATTGCTGTCATCCTTCTTATTCGACTTTGTCTACCACTGCTGACAATTGATGAATAATGATGTAACAGAGTTTTGAGTGCGCTCAGTGGGAGAAAAAAAAAAGAAGGAATCTGATCTGACTGTTCACATAGACATCACCTCAGCAGGAATCAGATACATATCTGATTTAAGACCACAGTGGCCCACATCAGAATAGAAAAGATCATGTGATTAATGTTCTCTCCGTCTGATTTGGGTCATTTTTCCTTGCAGTGTGAAAGTAGCCAAAGACGGGGAGAAATAAGAAATGAGAGAGACAGAAAAACTTAAAAAAGGAAAAAACAACGATGGGATTAAAAAAAAAAGAGAAAGATGCAAAGCCAGTGTGAAAAAATGCAAAGACATAAATAGCAAACTACAAAAAACAGACAAATATCTCTCTGTCCATGTGTCTTCTGTTGCCAGCAGGATGTATTTTCACGTTGTCGCGTGAAACCAAGGTAATGAGCTGGTCAAATGAAGATGTATGATGTATCAACAAATGGTGACTTTTAGAGGACACACACTCATTTCTGTTGCTTGAGTGAAAACACACACACACAGGCACATACACTGATAAAACACGTGAGCATTTCATTAAATAAATTCAAATGTGAATTCACGTGACTGTGCTACCAAGACACACGCGCACACACACACACACACACACACACACACACACACACACACACACACACACACACACACACACACACACACACACACACACACACATTCTTCGAAGTGAAATTGTGGCCTTTCATTCAGTGTCAAATTGCAGGTTTTATGAACGGAGTGTCCTTGAAAAAGACAAGATTATCTTGTTGAATAAAGGTGTGACAGGAGGAGTGAAAACATATCAAGGGATGAATGGAAAAGAGGTTGAATGGAGGGATAAATGGATGAATACATGAATGAATTTTGGAAGATCAGAAGGTTTGAATGAAACAGGACCTTTTCACCGGCGCTGTGTGTGTGTGTGTTCCTTCCAGAATACCAACCAGCAGCATGTGCATAGCGTTGTGCATTTGGTAATCTGTGTTTGTGTGGAGATAATTCTATCTCTGCTTGTTGCTCTGACAGACACATTATTAGGTCCTCTTGAGACAAAAAACTTCTCTCCCAGAGCCCCTCTAGTTCCCTCGTCATTTGCACTGCTACTCATTTCTTCCACTTCCTTTTTCTCTTGTTTCAATTTCAATGCATACTGCAGCATTTTCTCTCTCCACAGCCCTTCCTTTGCATATTGTGCAGAAAATAAGTAAAAAACAAACAAACAAATATCTTCCTATTTCCAGAATAAACCTGTTTAACCAGCAGCAAGGAGTTTGTATTGTATTATAGATGCAGTGAGAGACCAAGACTATTGCAGACTTTCAAACTGATTTATATTCATATAGCATCTAATGTATGTAATAAACTTAATACAGGATTTAAATTTCTTACCAAAAGTTACACTGAGCAGATTTACACAACGTTATGACAAAACTCACACAACCTTTTGTTACCGTTCTGGTAACACTAATCAAACTAAGATTTTTAGAATGAGGCGACGTCATTAAAACAAAGACTGACAGGTGAAGAAACACAAAGGTCAGACGATCAGACAGGCTGTAAACAAGACTGAGAGTCTACAGCCATGCTAGCAGCTCTGTGAGGCTGTGCCTGCAGACACAGTGCTTTGAGCTAAACTGCCGTCGCATTAGCATGCTAATAATCACAGTCACAATGCTAAAATGCTGATATTTCGCAGATTTGTTTACCAGTTGTACATTTAATATGCAATGAATCCAAGGTACAGCTGAGAATTATGGAGATGTAATTAGTTTTGCTGAAATGTGGTCTAAAGTATTTGACAAATTAAAATTCTGACCTGATTATGGTGCTGGATGAAGTTAGGCGATTACCAAAGTAATTACAGTTCTTCCTGAATAGTCCCAAATTTCATGGCAGTCATTAGGATCCATCTTTATATTTCCCTGATTAAGTGAAAACTTTTACCAACTGATTGCACCAGAGAAAAAGATAAGAAAGAGATTACCAAAGTCATTTAGATTCATCCTTTGGTCCATATGGATACCTGCACCACATTTCATGCCAAACTCTCCCACAGTCACAGAGATATTTAGAAATGAACATACATAATGTTCATTTCTATAATATTAATATAATGATGACAGGTATGGTGGCCAAAAACAAAAAAGTCAGATGAAAATTGTCATTAACCTGAATTATCCTTTGAGATTTGGAGAATTCCTTAAGTCATGTTTCATATTTCACATATGTTGTTACTACAGCACATATTATTTTCTATAATGAATCTCATGGCTATTTGCTGCCTCACTCTCCCCCATTTCCCATGATAATCTGTGCTGTGGCAAAGATCAAACCTGCGACAAATACAAAACAGCCTCTACCTTGCTATGTCTGATGTTTGTGTTCCTCAATTCAGTTTCAATTGAATGCATTCTGCTTTTTAGTGAATGCTGTAAACAAGGCATATTCTCGAAAATGACACATGTCTGTTCTCTAGCAAAAGCACACAATAAGAATGGAAGGAATGAAAGCAGAATCCGCCTGGGAGACGACGAGGATACACTGGATGTGTGTATGACTGGGTGTGATGACATGCAGCACACTGAGGCTGAGAGCTAATCTTAACACACACCATTTCCAACTCAGTGGGCTGAAACACACCTGTTTAATACAGCTTATGTGTGAGTGTGTGTGTGTGTGTTTGGTATCCGACAGTATAAAACCTCTCATCATCACTTGATCATAACAGATGTGTTTGTTTTATTGGACTGTATATTAAGATTTGATCTACTTGCCCAGATATGATCATCAGTGACAAGCTGTCTTATGGGACAAATGTGTTTTTGTCACTTCCTGATGACAGTATCAGTATGGAGAGAACTAGTTGAAACTGTGTTAGCAGATGGTAGAGAAATCAGCTGCTGACAAGAGCTCCTGTATATCCACAGGCTTTGGTTCCACATCACAAGTGAAATAATTTCATCAAAATCCGTCGATTACTTTTTGTATTATCTTGTTAACAAATTAACCAACCAACCAACCAACGCCAGCAAAGCCATAACCTCCATGGCGGAGGTAATAACAACGACGACAACATTCCCATTTGAACAATAACGACGACGGCAAAATTCCCCATTGTGTTTTTCTGTCTTTCTTGTATTTGAGTAAAATAGTTTTATTTTTTCTACAACTGCATTTTATGTGAAAATAATAAACATGGGGAAAAAAGTCCAAAAATATCTGATCGACAATGAACCCTCTTGGATGAGTGGAAACATCTTCAAATGTATGTATGTAAAGTGACACAGGTCTGCAAACTATTTAGTGCAAACCATGATGATTTATTACGGTAGCTCTCAATGTAGGGTAACGTGAGGGGCAATTTCTAAATGGTTACCGTTCCTAACACTCGTAAGGCAATAGATGCAAGGCGGAAAAAGGTTTTGTGTACTGTTGAGAACATCATGTATTGTGTTGTGAGATCGGCCTTTTCAAATAACAATGTTTTTCACTCATTGTCAGCCACATATTTTATTGATAAAAACATCCAATGTTCATGGTCATTTTACATTTTCCATCAGTAATCATTTCCCAAAGTACCCAACAAAGCCCTTTATAAAGGAAGCAATAGAATGCTCAAGAAAAAAGTTAGCACATCTAAAGTAACATGTCTAAAAACATATATGTTTTAGACCTGCTATAACGTATCTAAAATACATATAAGACATGTTATAACTGCGGATATGGACCTACGTACCTACACACTGACATTTGTCTCCTTGAAATACCAAATATTCCCATGACATTGTGGAATAATAAAAGACAATGCAGGATCATTGTGGACACACAGACAATGTAGGTCCAAATGTAAAATGTTAATGTTGTCATACTGTCATACTGTCATAGTTGTCATACTGAAAATTAACAAGGAGACATTTGGCGACTTCTAATCAGTTGATTTCAGTTCCTCTATCTACAGCTATTCAACTTAATTTTCCTCAGTTTTAATAAAAAAACAACAAAAAAACCCCAAAACAAATGATGTTTGGTTGTGAAAATAATGGCAGAAGCAGTTAATGAGTAATCCTTCAAACAGCTACTTTTTGCATTAGGTCAAGACGCAGACTTTTGAACTCCTCTTCGCAGTTGAAGCTCAATGATATGGGGCAGAAATAAAAAAAAAATGGACTTAACCCTGTAACCTGATTAGAATTTCCTCCTCATCCATAAAAGCTCTTTAATCCATCTCTCTTCTAATAACAATCAAAGGGAAATAGTGTTGAATAAAATAACTGAGCGTGGAAGCTATTTCCAGCTATTAGAGGCCACCTCTTGTATTAGAGCTATGCAAGAGGTGAACTCTCTTGCCGTTTCACATTGTCTTCTTTAATTTTACTGTTCTCAACAAGTGCCATCATTTGAGAGAAGAACCATTTTTTCCTCCTCCCATAGATTTTATACTATACTTATATAAGTTACTTTTTATGAAGAAAACAGGAAGTTATGTTGGAGGAACAGAGCCGCAGCATGGACACCAAATCATCACAGCATCCCACTGAACTATTTTGAGCATTCGTCCCTTGACAGCTCCACAGCGGCTACAGTATGCAACAATGTTCAGAAATTCCCCATCGTGTGCTTCCCACGTATTCAAAGTAAATGCTAGAGAACTGTAGACTGAGAGGGGAATCGTTTTTCAAGTTCCTCCACGATAGAATCCATGTTTGGGTTGGGCTGTGTCTGTGGTGGAGGCGGCTCCTCTCCTCCTCCCCCGACTCCATCTCTACCTCCCTCTCCTCCCTCCGCTCCTCCTCCTTCTCGAGCGTCTATGGAGTTGAGTGAATCGAGAGAATCCATGGAGGCTCGGCTCTTCATGACCTTTTTGAGTGGGATCTGTTTCTGATCTATCTGGCTGAACATGTTGGCAACAGACTTCTCAATGTCCGCAATGTTTTGGATGTTCTTTAAGATTCCTTTCAGCTCTTTTCGGGGAGGTTCCGGCTCCACGGGTTGGGGTGGCGGCGGTGGCGGCCGTAAGGAAACCGGCCGCAGGGCTGGTGCCTCCGCGAGTGATGGGAGGACAAAGGTGGATGGACGCAGGAGTGAGGGCGACAAAGGAGGAGGGGGAGGTGGTGGTGGGGGAGGGGGAGGGGGAGGAGGTGGCGGAGGGGGAGGAACCTGTTTTTCTGTATGGTTGGGATGAGATGAAGCAGGAGAGGGAGGAGGAGGGGAGGAGGGATGATGTGGAGGAGGAGATGAAGGAGGGGGAGGAGCAGGTGTGAGAGGTGGTGGTGGTGGGGATGGAGGTAGTGGTGGTGGAATCGATGGAGGATCAGGGATGACCTCTAAATGGATCTGAAGTCTATCTTCTGCTCCCTGATTTCCTGTTAAATTTGCCCCGAAGCGCCGCAGTACAGGCGGAGTTGGCTTGTGACTTGGTGGAGGGGTCCCTCCATCACTTTGGGTGACAATGATACTTGGGGGGCCCTCTTTAACCTGAAGAGTTGAAATGCTGTGGGTGGGGGTGTGCTTGTGATGCTGAGGAGACTCAGGGAAAATTGAAAGTAAGATATCGGATGACAAAGATCCTCGTGAATCTCTGCTCTGCCTTTGCCTCATTTCCTGGACTGCCTGTTGCTCAAACTGTCTTGCTTGCTCTTTGACTGTCAGCTTGGGTTCCAGACTTGGACTTCCCATTAAGTCTGAATCCAACCCTCGGTCAAATCCTGAATCCAGACCAGCATCTGTACTGTCCTTGAATTCAGCTTTTAGAAGTTCAAGCTCCCACTGCACAGGATCCATAACCACTTGGCGTCTCAAAGCGTCATACATCTCTCGTCGATGCAGTCTTGATGGGAGAGTCCAGCTATGTCCAACCCCAGATCCCCATCTACTGTCACTGCCAATGTGCCCTCCAAATCCCACATCTCCGCCACGAGAGCTGAGCCTCAACCAGGCCTCCCGAAGGCCTTTTCTAGAAGGGGAGAAATTTCCAAGAAGATCTCTTCTCCTCTGGCTTCTACCAAGATTCTCTGGACTACTCAAAGTCCCGTCTTCATGGTAGATAGGATTTTTGATAGTCAGGGGGTTTTCATCAGAGAGAAAGGTGATACTGGACTCCGACTTTGGCAGGTTGTTGAGCACCCCTCCATTAGCAATGCACTGACGATGAGCAGCGATCGCTCGCGTCGCAAAATCCGATATCAGACGTTGGCGGTCGCTTTCATCCAGACTGCCACCACTCCCACCACCACTGTGGTTTGTCCGGCTGGTACATGGATTGAGAAAAGATGAAGAAGATAAAAAGGATGGAATGAAGGGAGAAATAATAATGCAGATAAAACAGGTTGGAGTGGAGGGTATAGTGAATTGGAAAAATGTAATTCTATATATCAAAACCAAATGGAAATGGAGAAGGGAGATGGGAAATGAATAGAATTTAAATGAAAGAACAGTAGAGCAGAGGATGGTAAGCTAAAATAGTTTATAAAGAGGAGTGACACCAGAAGAATAGATACAGAATACAAGAGCTGTTGTTTGATATATGAAATAAAAAGAAACTTCACATTAAGGGATTGAGTTAAAGAATGAGAGGAAATGGAGGACAAATCTTAAAAGAGTTAACGCCATTCTTTCTGTTCTGTTGTTACCAGGAGGGCAAGACAATGAGAACTAAAACATGTCTTGAAACACAAAGGAAGAGAATGCAAATAGATTTTATGTATGCTAAAAGTGGTACACTACAAAGACGCTACTGCGCCACGACTATAAACAGTGTTAGATCTGTTGGAGCTGGGAGAGACAACTTGTGTGACATGGAGTTCTGAAAGTATGCAGATTTCCTACTGACAAAAAGACTATTATATCCTCCTCTCCGGTTGAAGAGAGTGAAATCTCTGGTGTGGTTTGAGATTTTTGCTGAACCTCTGCAGACAGACTCTTGGTACTACATGGCACACGGTTGCCTCCTTGTATGCAGAGGTTACCTTCGCAACACAGTTCAAAGCCATCACCGATCAGCCGGAAGCGCTCACAACCCCACCTGAATCAACTCTGTTCTAACTTGGTATAGGCACATAAAACAAGGGGAAGCACGAGCACAGATACGAACACAGATCTAAAGCAACAAATCGGTTACAGCACAGTATGAAATCTAATCACAGATAAAGCAGTTCTCAGCATCCTACTCACTTTTGTCTGTCAGACATGGATAAAGGTGGATGGATGAGGATAAGAGATGTTATCATTCAGCATCAGAACAGGAAAATGATGAAATTTTAGCAAAGAATGATGTTAAAATGATGAAAGTTGTGACAAAAAGAGCCAGTAGAGAAGGTTTATATGGTATAACATGGTAACATATCAAGTAGAAATAAGTGGAATGAAATCTGTTATTTCGATGATATACTGTATATATATAATTATTGCTGCACCTGGGATATATGATGAAAATAATCTGTGATTGTCCACAAGAGATTAAAACATTGCACAGAAACAGTATTTATCAGTAATCTTTCCATGCTGGGAACTTTCAAGTCATAATTTTAGGTTGTCTCACATATTGTATATCTGGCTGTATATCTTGGTTGTATAAGTAGAAATTCTGCACTTTCAATTTATATATCAATGTTGTAAAGGAATGGATACATATACAGGAAACTGTAATTAGAAATTGAGGCTGCATAATACAGAGAATTAAAAAATCTAATGTTTTGAAATACACATAATGAATATCATGAGGTTATCTTAAAACTATATTTGCTAATTTAAAAAAAAATAATTGGGATCAATTGGGATTTATTTTGTGTTTTATTTCCAAAGCTGAAATTGTTGAGTTATTTTCTCATATGAAAGTGAAATAACCAAACATGCAAACATGGGACTATTCCTGAAAAAATAAAATTTAAAAAAAGTCTGGAAAAAAAATTTAAAAATCACATTTTAACAATGTGAAGTGGCGAAAAAATGTAAGGAAATAAGAAGGGCTATTATACACATTTAATTATTGGCGCAGCACAAGTAATGGTAACATTTGCTGTATTGCTAAATACAGCATCTAAAAAAAAGCATTCTTCATTTAATGTGGTGCTAATAAGTAAAAAATAATTTCTCATAGTTAGGTGAAGACAGACACTAAAATCCAAGCATGTCAAAAGAGCAGCCAAAGGAAATTAAAGGAAGAAAAATGCCTAGAAAATCAGTCTACAGAGCAGTTTCATAATGGACGTTAATTAGAAATGTGGAAACTTTTGCACTTTACAAGTTTTTGTGCTCTGCAGGGATTATTTAGTCCGAGGAAGAGTGCAGTGGTACAGAACATACAGACACACACACAAAAAAGACCTTCCCCACCACAATTAAACATGCTCTGTAGCTTATCAATAAAATTAATTATTGCCAAGGGTGATCTTCATGAATTATGGACTACATTTATTTCAATTATCTCATTTCTGCACAATTTTTTTCAGGGTATCATTTGGACACACACACACACACACATTGTTGTGTGTTGTAATTTGGAGATAGTTTCGACAATCTTGCATATGAATTGCTCTCCTGTTAATGGGACTGGGGAGACATGTCAAGGACAGGCAGGAAACCGGTGATGCATGTAATGCTGATAAGAGTTCCTCTCAACTTCCTCTTAACGCTCCAGTAAGAATTTATAAATGAACTATCTGTGTACTGCCTTGAGTGATTGAGTATCTGCGTGTGTGTGTGTGTGTGTGTGTGTGAGAGAGAGAGAATAGTTGTTAAAACTTTCCAAAAAAAAGATAATACTGTGTCTTGACATGCATTTACTTCTAGATTCTTGTTTAAGCAAACCAACAAGTCTTAAGCCAGAGGACGTTGACAAGAAAATGAATGAAACAAAATGTGCTAGATGTACAGAAACGGGGGCGCGACAGTAGGTGGTGAGGAGAACGAGAGAAAACTGCACAATAATAAAGGCAGTATTACAGAAGCATGTTGCTTTCACTTAAAGAAAAAAAAATGGCCCTTTTTTTCTGAATTAATGAGATAATTATGTCAATAATTCAGAAAGACAACGCTCTCAGAGCAGAATTCAATTTTTTCATGAAAACGTTTGTTTTTCTGAATCAAGAGATAATTATCTCAAAATTCTGGGAAAAGTTTTCATGAAAAAATAAAATTCTTTATCTCGTTTTTTCTCTCAAGTGAATGTAATACGCTTCCGTACAGTATGGAGTAGATGGGCAACAAGGTAAAAGTAATTTTAGCCTCAAAAAAGGCTACTTCTATTGCCTCAGTTTACTGCTCATGGCCCATGACCAAATGATTAGCAATACTATAACTTAACAAACAAGTTACTCGGAAAGCAAATATTCAATAAACTCTTATTGCGATTTGGCAAGAAGGCTGATCAATAAAAAGGAAATTCTTAGAGGATGAATTTACAGGTTTTTGACTAAAAGCCACCAATCAATAAAAATCTTAAAGTGAATTTGAGAGGCTGCACTCAGGCTCAATGTTGTTCAGTGGGCAGATCACTGACCTTCTTTTTATCTTTTATGTAGCGAGGACATTGGTATGCATTACAACAGGTAACTGACGAGGAAGGAGCTGAATGCAGTTGAACTCTGCAGATAAAATTGAAGGGTTTATCTACGACTGTCAATGCATTCAAAATCAGAGCTTTGTTTGGTGTTAGTCTGACGCGAGTACCAAGGCATGCATGAATAATCCAAGAATCTCTACGTAATGTGAGTTTCTTCTGCCACTGACGTAAAACAAAGTCAGCGTCTCTGGAATTACAATAAAGCTTCGCGGCTTCGTTCACAACAGAACTTTAAGAGACAACTAAGCCGATAAATCCCTGCAAGCGCTCGTGTTTTGGGATTGATTTGGTAACATTTTTTTAAAAAAGCAACTCAAGTGTGGTGAATCAGCAGGTTGTATCGCAGTGAGGAGGTTTGTTTGAGTTGCTGCCACATGCTGAGAACAAGCTCAGCATGCTTCAACTCAACTTCAAAGATCGTTATATGTAATTTACTTCAAGTTTTCAATAAATACTGGGAGCAACATGAACTTAACTAGAAGTTAAGGAGCGGTTCTCACAACCTAAGGCATACTGCAATTTTTGTGTGAGTGCAGTTGTCTTATACCATTGATCAGTTTGACATCAGAGTAACTCAAGACTTTGGACAATTAGTTTAATTGCTGGCCTAAGCTGGCATGCCTTTAAGTATGGTTGTTGAACTAGTGGGTCGATGATGTTCCTATCAGTAAGCCAAAGGACACCAATAGAGTTAAACACACGTTTATGTGTTGATGTGTTTCCAGTACAATTATCTTCTTGTTAAGATTATTTGTCTTTCACGTGTGACGATTGTTGTGTTTCAGGGTTGTAGGTGCTGCTCTTGTTGAGAGTTTCTTCCTCTTATTCATATTTGCAATATGGATTTATGTTGTTGGTATTTTTATCTTCTGATTGATTTTGTGGTCATTACTAAGAAATGTTCTGTCTGTAATTCTTCCACTTTTTGTACTTGAGAACTAAAAATCTAAACTGAAAAAAGAAAAGAAAAAAGAAAATCAAATTGCTCCAGGATTAGTGTCCATGTTTTGGAGATAACACACAGCGGAGATATCCAGTTACATTGTGTTAATTTGATCATTTCCTTGCATGAAAGAGGCAAAATTGTTAGGGAAAAAAAGGGACTTGTGCTTCACCTTATCTAGTGAATAATAGCTTTGGTCTGTTGGGAATCAAACACATCTTAACAGAAATCTTTTCCATCCTGATGGTTAAAATGCAGGGAGATGTATGATGAATATTAACTCATGCCTCTGCTTTGGGCCGTCAAAGCGAACTCGACTTTCACACTTGACTTACATGGCGTTGTCACCGAGCTCCTCATACAGGTTGTTGGCAGGGCCTCCCCCAGGTTTGCCCGTTGGCAATGCCATCTGGATACGGGCTGTTTTGGCACACTCCTCCTGGCGTCTGGACACAGCAGAGAGGAAACACAGTTAATTATCTAAAGTTAAAATAAAACGTTAATAAAGTTAATAAAACACACGTAGGAGTATGTCTGTCTCTGTGTTGGTATCTCGTTTTTAGACATGCTGGGATTACTGACAGTCCACCATTTTGGTCCAAACTTACACATATTAAAGTTAAATAAGTGAATTTCCACATTTAAATGCCTTAAAAGGACTAAACCTTCGTTATATATTTTGCTTAATTCAGTATTTGCATAACCCAAGTGTTCAAACTCTGAGAAATACGTAATTCCATTAGGTAACAGTGTGTTCCATTTGGTCGCCTGTTGCTATTAGTTCCAGTGAATAAATGCACAAACGTGACTCAACATAACATGAATAAAAACTGTAAACATTACCTCGTCTATAAACATTTCTTTCACGTCACATTCAGATTTCATCATTTACAAAGATTCTTTTGAGTCAGGTGTTCAGGTGAAACAACGAGGCCTCGGCAGCAAAACTCCTCACTTCATTAAATAAAATAGGGGAGCATTTTTAATACCTAATTTTGACTTTTCATGTGTAGAAGGAAGATGATGTTATTTCTTCCCATCTGACCTGGACTCCTACATGACCACAGGCGGACACACTCTAATAAAAGCATCTGGTTTGGACATTTACTGATTCCACGTTCTTCAGGATTCATTTGTTTGATTGCCCGCTGTCCTAGCTGTCTCACTGTCCTTCCTCATCTCATCCATTATATTGTACAATGAAAGTCAACAGATTAATCACAATGAAAGATCTTAAAGAAAGCCATGACATTCATATTTTAGACTGGGGATATAAAGGCGGTACTCACTCTTTGAATCTGGTTGCAGGAGACGCGGCAGATGAGCGACAGGGAAAGAGAGAGAAGGATTGTGATTATTTGAATTATAAATCACATAGTACCTTGAGTCTTAGTTTTTGTAATTTAAAAGCAAGCAAGATAATTGGTCTTCATTACAGTCATTTAGCAACAGGGACTAATGATTATTATGCTGATGATGTTTTTCTTTCTTCTAAACTCCTGTCCTCACTTGGTTATTTGTCTCAGGATGAGTAGCTCTCTCCAGTATGCAGTGATCCAGTTCAAATGTGTATGTGCACGTCCACTTGTTTGTGTGTGTTTAGCAGATGGATAAAAGTAATAGTCTTTCACGCTGGTTAGCTAAACAAATTATTAGAATTGGCACTATGGGACAGGCTGCCAAGCTGAATCATCCAGGGAAGTGACTGGCCCAGGTGATAAAATGATAAATAGGGCTAAAGGACGTCCTGTGGGAGAGACTGCCAGCTTTGACTGCCTGTATTCTCTAAAAGGAAATTCATACATTTTCTCAATTGTTTATCATCATTTTTTTACCCTCCTATTTATAGTCAAAGTCATATGTCGTAGCTCCAAACTGATGCTGGAGTAGATTTTTTCACTTCGAGCACAATAACCATAGTGGTGCGATTTCCTAAATCAGAAATCAAACATGAAGTCCAATAAAAAAAAAAAACTGATCAGCTTCAAAGGAGAGGATACATTTCTGGGCTGTTATGTTTGTATATAATAGATTTAATAGCTACCCACGGAAATTGACTATTTTTTACCATCTCGTGCTTCGATTTGTTGCTGAGATGTAGTAAGGACAGATATTCCTTCGCCCACCTCTCAAAACTTTCTGACCTTGCTAATCTGCCAATTTGACTCCACATTTACACATAATTCGTACTCACTGTCTGTAGGTGATGATGACGATCAGTATGGCGGGTACACAGCAGACAATGATGATAACGGCAAGGGCCAACAGCGCCCCCTCTGTGTAGCCTACAGTGTGCAAAGCTTTCTTTACGCTCGTCACTACTTCAGGGGTTCGAATCTCCAGAATCCGTCCACCAGGAGGGAAGAAAGGCTGGAACTCTTTATTGATGTCCAAGAGTTTACCATCAAGAAACCTTGGGAGGACAAACACGATTATGCAACCAGTAGACCCTAGATATTTGTCAATAAACACGAGACACGCCAGCATCAAGCAGGTGTTTTTCTTAGCCAGCTAGATGTTATACTGTTATTCTGGCAGCAGTGCATTTCTTTTTCTAATTGATTATTAATACATTTTTAAAAAAAAATTATAAAATAAAATAAAATAAATGAAAAATAAATAAAATTGAATAAATAAAATTAAATAAAATTAATATTTATTTATAATTGATTATTAATAAATTTTAAAAAATCATTTATGTAGTACTTTTCAAACAAATCAATGTGCTTTGCACTGGACTGACAAAACAAGGACATAATAAACACTAATCCACCCCAAAAACAGAACAAAAAAATTATAATATCAACAAATCTTGCTAAAATAAATACAATTAAGTGAATAATCATCTAATCTAAACTATAAAGCGAGGAATCTCTGTGTGTCTGTCTGTAATTCAACACGCTCAATAATACATTTAGAATAAACGGGTGCACAGCGCTCTGTGCAGCTTCGGGGCTCTGCTGAAACAGAGCAATGCAGCTCCTTCACTTCATACACTGTCTTGCTAACTTGCTCCTCCATTGCTCTCACAAGCTGGGAAGGAGGTGCACTAAACTGAACCCTCATTGACAGTGAAAATGTATTTATTTGATTCTGATCTGCGACACAATTTAATGGGTTCTTGAGGAAGTTTCACGAAATTCCCAGAACCCAGACAGCGAGACAAACAGACACAACGTCCTTGGCTGAGGTGAAAACTATAAATAATAAAACCATAAAATTGTAAAACACTGCATGAAAGCCAGACTTCATAGTCTATTTATGTTTAATTTTAAACATATTTTCAGCTCCTCTCAGATCCTCTGTAAGGCTGCTCTAACAGCTTGAAGCGTAATGGCTGAAAGCAGCATCACAAAATATTTTTGTTCTGCTTTGCAGAGGAGCTAAAGTTAAGTTCAGGATATGTTTCATCTTATGACAAAAAGCTTTTGGAGAGCTGCCTTGTACTTGTCATGAATTTGTAATGCAACTTCTTACTTGTGGAGCTCCTGCCTAGATACAGCTCTGTTCGTCAGTGGGTCAATGGCATAAATCATGAGGTCCGACTTGGTGTAGTCTTCCTGCTCAAATCCATCACCATGGCGATGGGGCCCGATAGTTTCCACAACAACCTTTGCTCCCGGTATTTGTTCTTGGACGTATCGCTCCAAAATGCTGGGGATGAAAAAATGATGGATTATAATTGATGAGATCACACTATTCCAACTCTTCCAGGACACACACATGGTGACAAAAAAAACAAAAACAAAAAAACTCTGTGGACACAAGCATGACAAGACAAAGCCCTCAGGCTCAGGTCACACTGCACACACTGCTGAACAGACACACACAACCACACAACACACTCTTTTCATCCCGCCAGTGAGGCCAAGTCATGCTGTGCAATATTGATTTCTGTACCCAAGAAACACCTGCTCACAGAAGGAATGATCCCACTAAGGTGTGTGTTTATGTGTGTGTGTGTGTGTGTGTGTGTGTGTGTGTGAGAAAGACAGATAAGACAGAAAAGATAGTAAGTGCTTTAAAGTATCTTCATCAAGTTATTATGAGTTTGAGGCAAAGGAGAGCAGCAACCGGACTGAGCAGCAGTTCAATGTTCTTCTGTAGGTGGAGAAAAGGCCCACTGGTGAGTGTGAACATGGCAGAAATATACTTTAAAAAGTCAAAGTAAAAGTAGCAGTAATGTGCACTGTCTGTTCAGTACAGACATTTAGTTTTCCTCAAATTAATTTGAACATATTTAGCAGACTGTGGAGGGAGACGTTATTGCTTTATTATAGCAAATTTCCCCAAACAAACAACCTCACATTTAGTGCTAAGGTGTTAATTAAGTCATGTTTTAAGGGCCTGAGCCCCAAATGCTTTGCACATAGAAAGAAAGACTTTAATTAAGTAGATTACCAATAGCATTGGTAATAAATGAGTAACATAGAAAAAGAAAACCTTGTGGAGATGTATCCTAAAAAAATATTCCTATTGGTCACATGCAGGGAGCTGTGGGAAACCCTGGATGTCTTAATGTCCCTACATACATGGAAAAAAAAAGAAAGAAAGAAAGAAACATGCAAACTGTAGCCACATTCAGACAGGCATTGCGCATTAGCGCCAAAATGAATTCTCTTCTCTGTGACCCCTTCGGTGCTTTCAGACAGGACCAGCCCAAGGCATCACAACGCCACCTCGGTGTGTGCGTTCACAGTTATGCCAGCGGTCTGCAACGTGACGTATGATGCAACAGCGAGCATAAAAGCCGATTTATTTCACTATCCCTCCAATTTAGCCGCCATTTTCTGTGCTTGTTCTTAAAATAATGGACTTCCTGTTGCTACAGCATCGTTAAATCCCCCCGGAGTAGGTCGCACACCTGAACATATTACTACAACGTCACACCCGTTCCGCAATGGCAGGCACTTCATTCATACAGACGCCTGTTTTGGCGCTGTTACTATATCCCGAGGGGGGACAGAGGCGTAACAGAGGTGGACCAATCTGACACCCCATTACGCTTTCATTGCCTTCAGACAGACGTTGGGGCGGAATAAAGGCGCAACAGGCCCGGAATAACAAAGCTGTCTGAATGGGGCTTGTATAATCACAGCTTGGTGTGTTTAGAAATTAGCAGGGACAATGTTTTTTTTTGTTTTGTAACTGTTGTCTAGCTGCCTGTCTGACGCCTGTCCCCATTAGAATCCCGTGGTGGATTCTAGCTCAACAAAACACTCGCTTTCATTCTGACTGGGACTCTTCATTCAAATTTTCTATTTTTAAACACAAGACTGTTTAGGCTCTTTATCAAGTCATGTTGATCTCCCCATGGTAGCAATTGTAGTTGCAGTCCTTCCTATGGAGACACACGCTAACTTAATCAATATGCAGGAACCTGCGCAATCTAAGAGGGCATTAAATCAAGACTGTTTACTTAATACTGTATACAACCACTTTAATTCAAAACGTTGGATTTGGAACTATTCATGACATCTCAGATTGCAATATGTGTTCTTCACCCATAACACTCCTTTGTTTCGGTAATGTATTATAAGGACAGTGTTTTTTTTTTTCCAAGAGTGGGCGATAAAATGAAGGGAAAATAATACAGTATAAAGTACCTTACCTGAGTAGTTGGTCTTTCTTTTTCTCCACATAAGTCGGAGGGACATTTGATACGACCACTTGCATGTCCAGCTGGTTAACAACGGACACCTACAGGACAGAAATGCAAATATAAATCCATATCTGCTTGTGACTTGGACTGAAAACACCCTGTTTAGCTGTGCATTATTTCACTAAACCTTATCTGATGGCACAAACAGGGTTGAATTAGAAGAAGTAACAACCAACTACGCTTCAAGCTTGTAAAGATTTGGTTTCACATTTATTTTATCCGAGAGCCAAATAAATCCCCTCACAATTAAGTTAAGTCAAACAATGCAACACATATTTAAGAGACATAAAATGAAATAAACCTCCTCGTAGGAGCATTATTACCCTGCACCAATGTAAATATGTAAATACACACACCACTATCTCCGCCTTGCTGCTGTGTCCTTGACCGTAGTTGTCTGTAGCGACCACCTCAAACTTAAAATATGACCTCCTCATGTTGCGGTACATGATCGCCGTCTTCACCACGCCGCTGTATGGTCCGATTACAAAGCCATCTTTGCCTTTTTTAGTGTCTTTACCAGCCGGTGGGGGAATGATGAGCCGGTACATCATAGAGCTATAGTTACCAGTGTCTTGGTCCAGAGCCTGTGGAACGAGGAAAAGAAGAAGAATCACGACACAGTGTCATAATTGCAATCATCGTCATATTCACAATTATAAAGAAATGTCATCATCATCATCATCATCCCTGCAAACAACACTGATCCAAGCCATTGTTGCTATTATCTTAATTATCTTAATTCTTTGATCTCTGATGATTCTCATCATGATAGTAATCCCTCCAACTCGTTTGAGCAGCTAATAAATATGCAGCGCTGCCATCTATACTGATTAGGTCAGGAGTGATAACCTGTTTGTCTGGTGGGGGAACGTCCTCCGAGACTTTTAAAACTTGCATCGTTTGATTTCGTGCTTCGAATCAGCAGTAGGGTGGATGCTTGGTGTAAAGTGGTGCTTTGAGCCGTATCCAGGTGTATTAATATGTTCTGTCATTCTGGCTAACTGTCAAGTCTCTCCCTCATTCACACATTCATTCAAACCCACCATTCATATCCAGACACACACTCAAGACAGGCATTGATTTATGACCGGGTGTTTCTTTACAAGAGGGGCCGGGAGCACAGACTACACATTCAGCTCTGAGACACCAACTGCATCAAAGGCAACTATATAATAGCAAGAAACAAATGAAATGTATTTTTCTTAAGGCCAGGGAATAAGGAAACGGAAGCATGGGAGGAATAAAGGAAAATAAAAGGCATATATAGAACCACGAGGGAATAAGGGAGGACTGAGGGAGGAAAGCATATAGATTTAGTTAAGGATAACTTTTAAGCAATAGATAAATACCTTCTGCAATATCAACCGTCTGTTGAAGTATACAGTGTCCAAACTACATTTAAATATGAATTCACAGAAGGTTTTGAATTTTTAATGTGGTCACAACACTGGAAAAGTGGCCTAATTAAAAATCCTTCAATAAGTCAGTATGGACAAAAAAAAAAAGAAGCCAGACTGAGTAGTAAAAAATGAGGGGAATGCAAAAAGAATAAGCCTTAACTGTTGGAGAATCATTTTGCTGTCACTTGGCAACACTCTACTTATCATTCTTAAATCAGAGCTTGAGGGTCTTTTGTGCATTTAATGCATCATTTTCTAATAAACAGACAGTTAAATATGTGGATTTCTTGTATAAAGCTCCAAAATAGTACACTATAAAGAGTGGATATGTTACATACAACTTAGATTTGGTATAGTACTGGGTCATAGCTTGACTTTTTCCAGCAATCCTCCCCAATTGATATACTATGTGTGACAGATGGAGGTGGAGAGTGAAAATTAAAATGTGTCACTTTAAAACAATGTATCCTCACACTGAATTGTAACAAAGTGGAACAGATGTGCTGCAAACCTTTGAGTGCTTTTGAAGCTCTTCCCAACCAGTGTCTTGTCCATTTTGACAGGAAATCAACAAATATGGAAGCTAAAATAAAAGCAACCACTCGGTCCCCTGCACGCTTGAGCTGCAATTTATTCACAATGACTGGAGCACTTGTTCAGACAGACGACAACATTGTGTCAGAAAATAATGCAGCCTCATCATTAGTGTCAATGTGATTTGGTGCCACTGCAGAGCTCTAGAAAATAATGTGGAAAAACAACTGCATGCCAATCATGCTAGCACACATTTCAGATTATTTTGTGACATGCATTGCCATAGTTCTACTTTACTTTAGTTTATGTTTAGTTTCTACTCTTACCCATCTTATTTCTATTATCACTATTAGGCACTGTTTTTTGGATTTACTCCTCATTCATGTTACATCTTTTATATTTCACTAATATTTAATACTCTTATGTTTTTTGGTTCTGTTATTATATTGTACGTCTGTAATTTTGAAGCAATCTCCAGCACAAGAATTTCCTCCGGGGTAAAGTTATCATCGTATCTCATCTCATGTCATCATATCTCATGTCATCGCATCCTGTCTCATGTCATCATATCTCATGTCATCTCATCCTGTCTCATGTCATCATATCTCATGTCGTCTCATCCTGTCTCATATCATCACATCTCATGTCATCTCATCTCGTCTCATGTTATCATATCTCGTCTCGTCTCATCATATCTTGTCTCATGTCATTTCGTCTCATGTCATCATACCTCATCTTATGTCTCGTCTCTTGTCTCGTCTCATCTCATCTTATCGCCTCTCACCTTGTCTTATCTTAACTTGGAATTGTCAAGATGCAGTTTTAATGACTCTCTCAGTGCTATGTGGTGTTTTATCATCTGACAAGTCTCAAATCCACAAATTATAATTTTTTTTCACAAATGCATTTAAACTGTACTTGGATTGTATTGTCTTCTCAGTAATACCGCCAGAAATGCACCCACATCAATGAAATATATATTTTTTGTATTAACACTAAAACAACGATAACTGGAATTCATCATTAAAGTAACAATCAAAGATCTTTGTTTTATTCTCTTTTTTTGGTTTGTTCATACTGTTTACTTTACAATGCTAGCAGACATTGATAAAAAAAAAAGAGTATGCAGTATCACACACAAGTGAGATGAACAGAAATTCTGCTGTGATAGCTCCACCTATCTCTCTGCTAGATCAACACCTGCTGGGTGATGGAAAATGCTTCACTAACTGTGTGTTGCTTGTGATTTTTTTGTTTGTTGCTGAGTGTCGCCACAGGCATTTGCAGCTCACACGACTGCATTTGCAGTTATAGGCTATAGGCTCAATTGCCATTGTGTTGAAAATCTTCGACATTATTATGAAAGGCGGAGAGAAAGGCTTGAGAAAGAAATATAAAAGCCTACACTCCTGCATTTTTATTGTTTGTGTTGTGACAAATGAAGGAAGACAAAATTTGACTTAAATTGACTAAGAAGAACAAAACAATCTTTGAAGGTAACAGTTTGCTAATTTGAGACTCAACTGTAATCTAATTGATATTTGTGTTCTGACATCCTCCAAGGGACAAAAAGACAGAACTCCTGTATGTGCTCTTGAACACATACTCTAGGCATGGCAGCCCTGCATGAACCAATGCACATAGATAACAGGGACAATTATATACATACACACACACACAAAACTGATTTAGACAACACATAAATCATGCTTTAGACAGATGTGATAGAATTGGTAATACTTGCTTGAAACTACTGAGACTGAAAATGCACATGCCCTCAAAATGTATCATGCTAATGTGCAGCCTGTCCATCTTTATAGTTCACCATACTCCATCTATTCAACAGCCCATGAACCACACAAGTCTTTCCTGTCCTCTTCTCTCCAGTCAGTTTGTGTCCCAGCAGGATGCCAGTTGTCCTTACATAACCATCAATTCTCTCTCTTCCTTCAAACCTCCCGATGTGTTGCGTCTCCACTTGGTGATCAGGCCCACTAGCATGTTATTAGGGCTTCCGTGTCAGTCCTCTCAGGTATTTCAAGAGGTCAGATGATGGTAGAGAAGGTTACTGTGAACCAGCTCCAGCCAAATATATTCTTAACACTTCAAATCTGTATGCAAAACCACCACCTCAGATGTTTGCATGCAGCAAAGGAATAATCAAGACAGGTACCAGGTTTGTATGTGTGACAAAAGAACATTTTCGACACTTGTGAAACTGTGATTTTTGAATGTGACTCTTTGTTGAATGTATTCTTTCATGTTTCCTGTCACTCTCACTGTATATGATCTAATGAAGCAGGAGTATCTAAGAATGATTTTAAAAACTGCCATGCAATATTAAATCTGATACTTTTCTGCCTCGAGTCTCTTGTGGCATCCACATGCTCATTAAAATATACTGCTGCTTCTTAGATAGAGGGTGAAAGAGACACACTCTGTGACCCATTTTTGGGTCCTGAAAGGCATTTTTATAATGTGAGAGCCGCTCCAGTTGTTTACAGAAATATGAAATTCTCCCACGCAAAGTAAAAAGAAAGAGAAACAAAAGGACTGTGTCTGTTAACATGGAGGCAGATGTCGAGGGAGAGACAACGAGAGACTTACCTGTAAATCTATGGAGTTACTTATCGGGCTAAATACAGTTTGTAACAACACAAACACAAGCGCACAAATGCTCAAAGGCACTGTGCTAAATGGAAATGTTTTAGAAAGCTGTCATGGCTACTCTACTTTTCAAAATGATATCACATCATCACATTAAGGTTTAGTGCATACTGTTTAAAACAAATGGCATGTAATAGGTTGAAATTAGCTCAACATGCCATCTATGTCATGGTTCTGTATTTAGGTTAGCATTTCCCGTTTTTATTTTGTAAGTGCAGTTCTCCATGTCATGTCCTATACTTTACTTCCAGTCTTATTTTCTTGTGATCTGTTTTACCCTTTTGGTTCCTCTGTCTGTGTTTCAGTCTTCCATGTTTTTAGCTCCAGTTCGCTGTTGACTGTTTGACTGTTTTAGTTTGAATTTAGTAATAAAAATCACTGCACTGCAATTCATTGTCTCGGCGCCGGTGTCTGCATTTTGGGTCCTCAACATCTCTGCTGAAACAGAATCCACTGTTTAAACCATCCTGAAACTTGCAAGACCAATGCTGACAGTAAATCTTTGGTAGTCATTTATGTGATGTTTCTATAAAACTAGAATTAGTGCCTCTCAGTTTAATGTCAGTCAAGTTGTATTTTATATCCAATACTGTACAGACATTATATAACACGTATAGTGAAGACTTTGAAGGAATTTAGTAAAAGCTATCAAGAACAATAATTTCCAGCGAGGAACACCCTGACTTCACTTTGAGCGAATCAAACATGAAAAAGCTACATATTCTATAACGAAGATACACATGTGTTCAACCCAGCAGTACAGAAGATCTACACAATCACCACAATTTCAATGTGGGCAACCGAGATTAGAGCCACCAATTCAGTATATGACCAAATATTAAATATAGTCACGTGATCTCCATGTGTGTGGCGTTGAATGATGGCCAGAGAATGATTATTTTTTCTCCAGATCATTTTTAGTTTTGTTTTGTTTTTGGGGTCACAGTGACCACTAAAATCTAATCAGCTCATAGCTGAGTGCCAGTGAAGTCCCTCCAGGCACTCCTGAGCTACCACGTTGTCAAATAAGGGACAAATGTGAGATCAGAGTGATCCAAACCTTTGACCAACAAAATCTAATCGGCTGACCTCCCCCAGACCCCACCACTGAGCAGTTGCAGTCTGTGAAATCGCCCTCAATTTAAAATATATGAATTTACACCTTGCCAAACCATCTTCTTGGTATTTTTTTCAATTTTGGCACAAAGATTCTGATTTATGCTTTTGACAGCTGCAGAAGCAACACACGACTGCACTTAGTCCCTTGATGATGATCCCATGAAAAACAGCAGGGCTATAGCTATATGTACTGACACACTCCGACAGTCACACACACACACACACACACACACACACACACACACACACACACACACACACACACACACACACACACACACACACACACACACACACACACACACACACACACACACACACACACACACACACACACACACACACACACACACACACACACACACACACACACACACACACACACACACACACACACACACACACTCTCAGGCTCTCTAAGCTCAGCTACAACACAGGTACCAGACAAAAAAGGTACCAACAAAGAGCCATGAATGTGGTTCAGGCTGCCAAAGCTCTAGTCTAGAGGACTCTCTACTTTTCCAGTGCGGACATGAAGAGTCTGACAGCAGCTGCTCATGGCAAGTTAGCTCTGACTACCACCTGGCTGCTCCTGCTACAATGAGTGACAGTCAGTCTGTCACATTCAGTCACTCTGGCTGCTGTCTCCCCACCTCCTGTATCAAACACGATGCAACCACAAGGCCATGCATCCAAAGCGGTTGTCCTGTGCAGTCCTCGGATGCATTTTTTAAATATGCTCAGAAGGAGGGACCAAACAGAATTTGGGTATGTAGTTGCTCTTTAAATTGTTAATCAAGACTTGGTAACACAAAAGGGAAAGGAACATCTTAAGATATGAAGTAATACATGCAACATTATTAACTAAACCCCATAAAGTTGGAATACAGCTGAATTCACACTTCTCTGATGGTATCATTTGTTTGATATATGTTGCAATGGAGAATGCAATGCAAGCAGAGCTTGCATAACATGCTTAAAATTGCACTGTATTGTCATGTGTTCCAATATTTCATGTACCGCCTGCAGTGCAATTGCATATGTATATGTGTGTGTTTGTCCTTACCTGTACTTGCAGGACCGAGGTGAACGTTTTAGCATCTTCTGCAACCCCTCCAATGTAAAGAGATCTGCTGAAAACTGGCGGGTGGTCGTTTTCATCCTGGATGTCAATTACCACCTTAGCTGTGTTAGCTAGGGCACACAGACAAAATTTACACATTATGATACACTCTTCCATTTGGCATCACAAAAAGTAGTATATTATTTGCTGGCAATCGCTGTATAGCTCTGCTGGAGGAATTGCATATAATTTCTAATGCAGTTGTCTGAAGAGATACACAAAGTGTGTTTACACTAAAGGAACAAGCTACAGCGGTAAAAAGCAAACACTGAAATGCAAGAAATTAATTATTGGGACGAATAAAGTTATTGATCTAAATCAGCCTTGGCCAAGACCAGTCAGTATCATCCACCACCAGAGCTACAACTATAGCAGTTTAAGGCCTGCAGTCCAACCTGTGTCACATACTAGCAAGAAAAGAAACAGCAGCCTTCTAAAGGCAGGGAGAGTGCCTATCTGTGTCACAAGTATTACAAATGCAACTGCTACCATCTTTGCTTGTCGGTGATAGACAGCTCTGATGGAGCTCAGGTTTTAAGAGGAGGACAGCTGCTTTACTCAGAGCAATTTCACTGTATGAATCTGGACTGTGTGTGTGAAGAACAAAGAATATGAATTAACATTATGTGACGGCCAATCCTGTAGGCACGTGAGGAGATTTAAATAATCAATGTTAAGTTAAGCTGCTGTGCCTTGTGCATAATGTGCACTTTTATCATCTCTGCTGCTGGTGGAATGTTGCAGCTAATGTCATTAATACTTTCCTCATTACATGTATCATTTCATCCATCTGAATAATCGACAGAATAATCGTTTTTGTGAGTTGGACGACCATCCACATGTCACACAGAGATACACAGCAGCACTCCTCCTCCTACTAAATATTTGTGGATTTGCTGTCAAATTCATTTATTGATGGGACAGAGGATTGGGAGTAGGTAGCCAAGAACCAAATACCTGTGCCTCAGTAAAGACGAGCTCTGCTTTTTAAATAGCAATGCACCTGGCTTTTAAAGGGAATTAGGGAGATGACTTGAGTGCGCTTGGTTTAATCTATGTTACTCCCAAAACACAACTGATTAATGATTAATTAAGAGACAAATTAAAAATGTTTAATTAGCAACAAGGAGTTGGACATGCTCCCAATAAACTTATGTTATGGACTTTAAACTGTTTCCTATACGTTGTTTAAATGGGGCCCAAATTGTTCATGCATGACCACATTAAAGATAGTGAGAAATGGGAACACAAAATTAGCTTTCAGTGCCTTTAAAGGTTTTTATTGATATGAAAGTGTGGGACAGTAGAGTGAGTAATGACTGCAAGGTTGTTAGCTTCACTTTCAGAGCTCAAAGAAGACGTGCACTGATTCTGAAAATGGGCTGTGTATAAAAGGAACAATAAAAGTGTAGGATTGCTGCAGTAGAGGTGATCCAGCTCTGATTGATCTGATCAAAAATTCTGAGATATATACATCAAGGAACTTACTGGTCATGGCTATTGACACTATTGCAGTCAATTTGATTGCAAATTGCAAATATTGGCTTTTCCAGGTCAAAAGTCTTCAAGACAAAACATTGAACCAATGAGCCTGTGTCAGGGGGAAAATAAAAACAAACAAAAAAAACCCCTTCAAATCATAACAATCTCTACCAACAGCCCAGAAGCCGAAATATCTATTTACAATTGCAACCTTCACTTGACTTAGAAAACCTGATAACCACAGTATTAGAATTCTACTCGTTTATTTCCTGATTCAAATGTGTACCAACAAGAAGTGGAGGAGAATTGCTAATTGGTGCGGCGATTTTGAAGAATCTGTAGAATATTTAAATTCAAATACTTTGTTGACACGAGAACAGCATGCGGTAAACACTGTAATTAAATGGAGAAAGGAGAAACCTGGGGATCTGTGCATAGAATGAAAAGAATGCAGATATGTTTTGAAAGACAGAAGAAGAAAAGGAGGACTTGCAGAGATTGACACAGACAAAACAAAAAGGGCAGACGAGAAGCAGGGAGAAAGAACAGAGAGGGAAAAGGAGATAGAGACTAATTAGAGCCATTTTCACTTCAGTTTTAACCTCAATTAAAAGTTTGAAAACTTGTTTTGGTCCATCTTTCCTCCCACATGCAATTGAAGGAAAATTGAATTTTGATGGATTAAAATGAGAAAAGAAATGGCAGGAAAATAAGACAGAATTAAGAAAGAGAAAAGTACAAAAAGACTTTAAGACTTTTCTCAACGTACAACAGATTCAGTTTAAACACTGACGTAGCCTGCGTGATTCACTTTGTCCGAACCTTTGGAAAAAAAAGTTAGAGCTTTGCAGATAAAATCTTCGATCCTCCAAATTCCACGGCAGCTTTGCGTCACCACTTAGATCATTGCAAACATGTATGTTTGAGAGGAGAGTTGCATGATTGCATATCTAAACCTGCAATAGCCAATGAGAGACAGCGATGAAGACGACAAGCTGGTGCAGCCTAAGGGATTTGAAAGACGACTGAGAGAAAAAAGCTGACTGAAAGGTAAGGTTCATAGTACATGTTTTCCAAGACTGTAGATGTAATTTTATAGACAAGGAGGCGAAGAGAGCTTAAAGAGATCCCTCCAGAGACAGAGTGAGTGAGAGATACTGTAGGTGTATTTGTAGGAGAGAAAGCTGCAGCCTGTGGTGATTATCTTCCCATCACATGGTGAGGTATGCACTGTTATTTTCTCATTCTACAGTCTGTTTATAATTACAGAGAAGATAATCTGTGAATGCTGTGGGGATGTAACACAACACATCTTAGAGGTGCAGAGTTCATAAACACGACCACGCACTTACTCTTGGAGGGAGCCCGGAGGTTCGAGGACGCCACCCTCATGGAGTCTGCTTCTACCCTTAGAACGAAGCTGGAATTGGCCTCGTAGTCCAGGGGCTTGGCAGTGGAAATGACTCCTGTTGTTTCATTTAATGTGAACACACCTAGAGGGAGAACGGCAGACGGAGAGATGAAGAGTGACGGGGAAGAAAAGGGAGTAGGATGAATAACATTTTTCTTTTTTTTAAAGGGTCAAAGATGTACTCAGAGGGATGTATTTTTTTAATTTCTTGTATAAAAAAGTTGGATAATGAGTGGACAATTTTTAAAAGGTGAAAAGGAGGTAGTGTGCTCTGAGATGTATGTATTGAAATTAAGATACCTTCTTCCTTTGGGTTAAATGAGACGATGAGACAGATGGCAAAATCTTACTGTATGTAAACCCATTATCAAAGCGTTACAGATCCTATCAGAGGCCTCTTCTAAAATCCAAAGTTTAAATCTAAAGTAGGCAGCTTTTACTCAAGCGTCGTGAAGAGATGGATTCATTTCAGAATCAGTAGATCAGCCAGTTCCACAACTCAAACGTACAACAGGTTCTACTCCGCTTATAAAAACTCACCTCCCTCGTTGCCTTCAATGATGGAGTAAACGATAGTTTGATTGACAGCAGCTGCCATGATGGCTCCCACCGGTGTTCCAACCGCAGCCTCCTCACTCACTGGTGGAAACCTGGGAACGGATCAGTCAATCAATATCAACCGATAAGACATTAAATATGTATGTGTAGACCGTGGGCCCACTCATCTCAAGGGTTGACTGCAATTTGGCAAGTTAAATACAACCGAGAGTTGTATCTGTCAAACGTGGCCAAGTTTTTTTTTTCCCCCCTCCGTCATTTAGACAGCTTTTTGTGCTTTGACCTTACCAAAAAGATGGCGTATATGTTCACACTTACAGAGCTAGTTAGAGGGTCTGGTAATAAGGTAGGAAGTTGTTCTTGAAATCTGTCTTTGAAGACAAAGTAAGATGAAAGTTTGCTGCTGAACAACAATCTTTTGAAATTGGGGAATAAAGAAAATGACTATTTTGCTTTGTTGCACCATTTATTTTTGTTGCACACTGAAATTGAATTTCTGGAAAATTAATCATGCATTGTTGTTGGCAAACTAGTAATTGTGCAATCCTAAATGTCAGTCTGACAACAAAATAGCCAAAACGGCTAAAGTACACACTGATAATGCCAACGTTAGGGACACAAAAATAAAATGTGATTCCAGATCAACTGGATGGCTGAAATGTGCAAAAAAATCACCTCATAAATATACGACAATGTCCCTGAGACAAAAGGTGACAAAAGAGAGAAGCAGAGAATCCTCACATTTGAGAAGCTGAATGAATATTTGTGCTTGAAAGAAATCAAACAAATCATTTTATTATATAAAACAGTTAAATAATAGTTAGTTTTCTGTTGATCAGCTAGTTTAAACCCTTTGTGTTAATGTAAACCATGCATGATTTGTTGTTATATGTAAGAAATTTTGACCTGTGACACTCATACTCCGAACAAAGTGGGAGCAACATACCACCAGACACTTGGGGTATGCATCGTTAGAAAGAAGGACATGCACAGTCCCTCCAATGGCATTCAAACAGCTGACATAAATTTTTTTTTAAATGTCAGTAATGTTACGACACTAGCCACGCTTATTAGCTTCAGTCCTGAAGAAGTGCTCCAAGTTCAGCATCAAACTTCACCACTCGACTCGCCAAGAGCTGTCTCCAGGGTGGAAAGCAATGCCCGTGTTAACTCTTGCTCTGATCCTAGTGTGTATCTATCACATATTTTCTTTCCCACTGAACAGGGTTTCTTGCCAGGAGAGGATGCTTAGAATAGACCCTCGAGGCAGCACGACTTCTTCATCCCCTCATGTCGGACTGAGGGCAAACTGGGCATTACAGTGACTCACTCAATCACCTCCTGAGGTACAAAGTACCTGGATGGGCTGAGGTTAGATTGTTAGCATGATAAGGTCAATAGATATCTAATAAATATGCATAGATAGTCTTTGATGATGTGCAAACTGTTGTTTCTTCACATTCTGTTTGTCCTTTTTTAAATGTATTATAATAATATTCTTACACAGCTCATTTAATAATGTACTAAAACATAAAACAGTCTTTTAAAAAGGGTTCACACTGTGTTTGGATGAAACTTGTTTTGTGCATTTGGGAACAGTGTGTCTGAACGGCCTCATCCAGGCATTATCTTGTTTTCGTCGACCTGCCTGCCGTTGCATCTGGTGGGCAAAAGTTCCCTGCTTACAATCTTTACAGATTTTTCTTAAAATCTGGCAGCAGGGAAATTTATAGCAGCATTTGCTCCAAACCTTACATAAACCCTGTGTAGTCATTGGGCCAACGCTCACAGCTGGCTAAACATTATAACACGGGCTACCAACTGGCTAAGCTATCAAGTAATCACACCATGATTAATGGGGCTGAGAGAGAGAGAGAGAGAGAGAGTACAGTAAATGTTAACTTCCAAACCAGTCAATTGCCTCTCTAAACACCTGCTCACACCCAAAATGCTCCAAGCAAATATGTAATAAACCTAAAGTTTATCACATGAATAGATTTAAATTGAAATTAAGTACTGTGTCATACAACTTGTGTTTAAGTTGCAGGGGCTGACGCAACTCCTCTAAAAATAGGATTTTGGTAACAGTGGACATTTTTCACGCAGCAGGAAAATCACATACATTAAGAATGGATCTGTTCATCTGTGCCCCAGTAAGTCATGACAGTGTGAAAATGACCAGACAAGCACACGGACCTGAAACTAAAGCTGATACAAAGTCATCATTAATTCCATTGCTAATACCTACATTTCTCCTCTTATGATATGTCAAAAAATCTGCTGTGAAAAAGGCCTATTCTGTTCATTTAGCAATGGATAAAATTATAATTGTTTTCTTTTTTGATACATTTTTGGGGGATTTCTTGCCTTTGGTAGATGGTTTATGTCAAGAGATGACAGGAAATGGGTGAAGAGAGAACAGCACTCAAACCTGGGATGTTGCATTTTCATAGAAAGCTCCTGAAATGTATACTCTCTTTTGCAATCAACTAAAAACAAAACTCTTTTCACATACAAGTCTGTGCATGAAGATTAATAAAAATGGAAAATATTCTCATGCGCTTTTCAAATTCTACAGAATGAGACTATAAGAGGCTTCGAGAAGAGAAGCTTTCTGACATTATTGTACAGTTGGAAAAGAAAATGTGAAAAATACCAAGTTTGTTGTTTAGCTGCAGCAGCACCACAAAGAGTCCATTTCCCCCCCATCTTACATCTCCTGCTTCTTCCCCATGGAAATTTAAATTTCCCATTACAACCACTTCTACATTCCTCCTTCTGCATCCATATCTCCTCTCCATCTTCACCTTCACCCCATTCCTCTCTACCCCTTTCTCTCAGGCAGCTGTTTCCAGCCCACATCCCAGCAGACCTCAGCAACAATAGTTATTCATTCCTCCCTCTACACAATGGTCGTTTGACAGGGGTGAGGGAGCACAGCTTGGTGTGATGTGTGGGCATCCTACGTGAACACTTACAATACAATCGCACCAAGAAAACGGTCACTTGTGGGTGAGTCAAGACACATTTACAGGCATAAAGATGCACAAAAACACAAGAATTCATGCGTATGTATGGTAAATAATATCACACACACACACACAGGGCACACACACTCTCACACACACACACACACACAGCTCATTATCAAGACTCCGTTGCCCCCCCCTCTACGCTCACTAATCATTGCTGTCTTAACTACAGCAAGCTGGGCCAATACTGATAACAACACAATCACACACATACTTATACCACTATACTTGTGAGGACATTCCACTCATTTCATTAATTCACTGCGGGATTGGTTGATCTGTATTGTCCTCATAGTTTTAACCATAAAATCAACTATAAGGTCTTAGGATAGAAGTGAAAGATTAACCTGGTGGCAATAGAATTTCTTTTAGACGGTATAAAAACACACACACCAGAAGCACATATTCAGATGTATAGGCTATAGGACATAAACCTTAATGGCTGCAAGAGTGTTCAGTCTATCATCAGTATGAGGGGAGAGACAGAATTATGAGGATAGTGACAGATGTTGGCAATGGCACCCTCATCTCTGTCGGCCTTTCCCTTATAACCACTGTCATTCATTTGGATCATTATGGTTTTGCTTTTTAACTAGTCTCTTTCAGATATGATTCATCATCCTCTCCCCTTGTCGTTATTCTTTGTGGCTCCTTTTCATTCCTTTTCTTTCTCTACTACAATTCTGATTCCGTCACTTCTTTTATTCCCTTTCTTTCTCGATGTCTCTTTGTCCACGCCGAACCACAACATCCGCCATGCTGAGCAGCGCTTTGTTTCTGTCTGGCTCCGGCGATGCCTCCTCACAGAGGCTTTTCTTCCACATGACAGTCATGTTTGATGTTTTTATGATGTACTCTGCTCCGCCATGCTAACTCAAGTCAGCCAAATCTTATTACCTGACATTTGAAGCCCTTCTGGGGCATATTCTGGACAACCTTATTTTGCCTAAACTCACAACCTGTCAGGATGACGCATCCTGAGCATAAACATGAAACCGCCACTTAGTTTTCTTGATTGTCAGTCAACAGATTTCTTTGATTACTTTGTGCGATTCTACTTCAAACATAATCATTTTGACCTGCAGATTGGTGGGAAGGTGCACACAATGCAGTATGTTTTTTCAGGAAAGTTCATTGTTATATATATCATAGTCAAGACTGTATTAGGGCAAAGCATGTAAAACACCAGAATAAAAATGAGATCATCTCAATTTTATATTATGACAGCAGCCGCGTGGGAAATCTGACTGCAGAACTTTTCCGACCGTAACAGAGCCTAACAAAAAAAAAAGAAAAAAAAAGGGAAGTCCATCTGATCACTGACTGACGTTGCGACTGAACTCATCTGTCGATAATTTGGAGGCACGACTGCCATGAACGCCAAACTAAAATGTCACCATGCTGCTTCAGTCCTCCCGTCACCACATCTCTCAGAGGATCTTCCTGCTCCCTCCTTCTCTCCCCATCCTGAGGGTTGCTGATTGACTGTAGGATTTCCATTAGGAGACTGCTGAGCGAGGAATCTTAAGTGCCTGCAGTAATAACCTTTAGAGGTCAGTGCTGGCTGAGGTTCTGGAAGTTACCTTTCCTCCTGTTGTGGACATTTATTTCAGTGATGATGTGCTTCAATTTTCAGTTCACATGTCAATTTAAGAGCTTATAGAGACGTACGGGTTAAAATGCGGTTTTCTGAGAGGGCAGGTGCTGCGATTTAACAACATCAGACTTTAAAATCAGGCTCAACAAACAGTTGATTTTGGTCTTGTAAGAACAAGCATTAGAGCAGAGTTCAAATGTTGTAGTATAAGCCAATCGTAATTTTATTACTTACCACGGCATTTAACAAAACTATTTCTTCTCTTTCTAATTTATTCTCAGCACTGCCTGAATAATCAAAGTTTTCTTTCTGCACTCTCTGGCACTCTGCTCCTCATTCTCATCCCACATCTCTCCCTCCCACCCCTATCTTTCAGCTTGTTTGCACACGATCTCTCCATTTTTGTCACTCCTTGTTTCTGTCAATCACCCTCTCTGGTCTTTACAGCTCTCTCTGTATCTCCCTAATGGATTCTCTCTATTTGCATGTTCTGCAAGTGTCTAAGTATTTATTTATTTTTTTTTAATCATGGCCCTCTACTCACCTTTTGCTTTACAGTCTTGTTGTAATTGTCGACCGACAGTCAAACATCCTAACTTCAGCAGAGCATTGTTGAAATACTGATACATAAAACATATACGAGAGAGCAGGGAGAGAAAAAGGACCAGTGGTACTGTATATTCAAGGGCTGCTGGCAAAAGGAGTCAAGCAGAGGGAAGGGATATAGAGATAAAGGTACATGCAACAATAAAAGTAGGAAAGGGGACGACAGGGTGAAAACGGCTGAATCGGGGGGAAATGGTTGAGAAGCAACGTCTGAGTGTGAAAACATGTAACAAGAAAATTCATCTCAGATCACTTCTGTAAAAAAACCCATTTTTTCCAGTGAGTCTGAATGTCTGTGAGCATACCAGTAGACTGATACCATCTCCCCATCTTCCAGACAGCACACAAGCTCACTCTCATCTTGCAGCAAAATTAAACTTGAAACTTAAAAATGTGAAAACCCTCGGCTTTTACAGATGACACCTTTATCCAAATGAAAAAAGTAATACTTCCACTATGAGAAAAGATAGTTGGACTACAGGTACGTACTTGTTTTCTCCTATCCTTTAAAACTACCAGCACAGACATCAGAGCTAAGTGACGGAGTTTCATGTTTCTATTTATGCTGTCACCTTAATGTTGGGCACCATAGCAACTGTGGGTGGAGAGCATGTGACATTCTCATTACTTTGCTACAAGTTAAAATGCAGTAGGTATAAATCAGGGAAAAATTGTGTCATTACAGTATAGGTATAATAAAAATATATGAGCTTTTGCATATAGTGCAAAATAAGTAAAAAATCGACTTAAAATTAACTTTTTTCAGTCTGATAAAGTTCTAGTGAATGTTCAGTCAGGAAGACTATTCCTTAGGCCATAGTTTATTCTCATACCATCCTGTCATCCACGTCCCTCTGCAGGCTCAGTCTTAATTTCCTGCTGTAATTGTCAGATATTTCATTTTCAGATATCAGAATTCAAATATCAGCTGATCATCAATCCAATAACACAGTGACACACATTCATTAATTTTTTTAGCCTATCGTCTTCCTTCTGCCGTCTTTTTAAATATGGTACTCTTGGTATCTCCAGGTCTTTCATGCTGCTGTTATGTACTCCCTCCACATCCCCATCGCCACCCAGTTTTTATGGATTCACCAACTTCATCATTACACGAGCTTCATCAGTCTCAGCAGAATCATCAGCCACCACCACCACCACCACCAATCTTAATCTAGCTGCTGCTCAGGCCAGATGCCCTTTGATCACAAGACTTTCTGACAAGTCTGTCAAGAAGACAGACAATCAGAGATTGTCATGGATTGTTAAATGTGATCAACTGATGCTCATATGCATGTGTGAGATCATTTTAAATAAAACAAGTCATCTTCCAAAACTAACCCACATGATATTTTTTTTCCTGATTCGGTACCTCTTTCTGCTCAAAGTTTGACAATGTTCTATTAAAAAAAGACAGTTACAAATGATTAAATTACAATGGAAATGTTTTTTGTTTTTTTTCGAGTAACTACTCAGGGAACGATAGTCATCATGGTAAAAGAAACCAACATTGAATGCTGGTATTTTACAGAATGTAAACAGCAGGTCAAAGTCACATGTTTTTTTGTTGTTGTTGGTCTTCATCTCAAATTCTGTTTTCTTTGTTAGCTGTCAAATAGCCGATAACACTCTAAGAAATACATTTTAAGAGCTAATACTGCCGTCTGAAGTGACTCGAACATTTCATCTTATTGTGTCACTTTGCATGGTAAGTAGGTTTAATAAAAAAAACTTTATAATGCAAGTGAGTGTGTTTCTGTGTGTGTGTTTGTGACAGAGAGAGGAAGAGGGTAAAGATACATCAGGAGATAATGATTTTGCATATTATCATTAATCAAAAGAAAAGTATTGCAATTACCATCTGTCTGTCTCTTGAAACCACACCATCAGTCTCCTCTATTCATGATTCTTTGCCTTTCTTATTAGATGCTTGACACTTGCAACCACATCTACTTATGAAAAATAAGAATCCATTTTAGAATAAGAAAATATAACTACTAGACCACACTCAGATGATGCAAACCTCCACCAAGGCAGCTCAGTTTCATTATGTCATTACACCTAAAAGGAATGTTTGGCCCCCATAATGACTCAGTGACCATGGAAATGAATCGGAAAAACCATGGAAATAATTATTAGTTTGATGGTTATTCAAGAAAAATTACATTGCATTCAACCGTTTGCTCATTTAGGTTGTCTTTCTTTCATATATTCATCTATGCAGAGCAAGGAGACCATCTTTAACCACCTTAATTTGGTGACGTCGAAGTCCTTGCAAGACAAGAAGAAAATTAATTGATCAGTATTTGTGGCAGTACATTCCCAGTGGACAACAATCAGTGCACTCAAATGGGACAAAACAGAACCGTATGGTTGGATCCAGGAAATAATGACCATATTAAGGCTCTGCTTGATGCTGGTTAAAAAAAAACAACACACAAAAAAACCCCCATCTCAAATCATATTTCTCTCCGTGTGTTAATGTTCATTCATTTCAGGAAGCACACAACATATTGTATATTCTCTCTGCAAACACTAACAGCAGTGGATTGTCCATCGTGGGGTTTTACACTGAGTTCATCGCTGTGTTTTGTTTTGACCTTTTGGTTTGACAAACTGGGTGTTAAAGCCAAGAAAACTTGTCTGCAGTTGTTAAAAGAGAGCAACTAAAGATAACTGGCATCCAGCAGAACAGCATATAAAACATGTTTGAAAGGGAGGTAAGGATAATGTATCTTACCGTGTTTACTCTCACGCAACAGTCTGGTTTTGGTTTAGGGTCATGCAAACCTTCAGAAACACTTGCATCACTTATGTCACGGCTCAGAGCCTCTCCAAGAGCTTTCCTGTGTTTTTCCCCGTCTCTCCCCCCACCCCTCTAAGTCTGTCTATGTGTTGTAGTGATATGCCACTCTCTCTGGAAAAGAAGCCCCAAAATTAAAAGTTAATGGCGAAAAAAAATGTTTTTCTGTCAACTTTCAGAAAGTTTCGACATAATGGTTTGATACAATAAGTATCAGTCCGTCAGATATTTTTTGCTGCTTCAACTGTTGTGAATTACCGTTATCTAAGTAGTAGCATTGGTAGCACTCTCTGGTAGCACCACAAGCCACTTTACGGCTCAATACTTTACAGCATTAATAGTCGCTGGAATATCTCCTGCTATTACATTAGCGAGATCTACATTTGGCTGTCAAAAATGAAGGTCGCCCTGGTCCTCCTTTAGATTTTTGTTCGATTTCATTTAAAAAAGGTCTGTAGACTCCGAGAGACTTCGAGGAAGGGTGTCGGGTCGCAATCAGTTGTAAATCCTTAACTGACCAATCAGCATTCGTTAGCAGAAAAGCGAAAGAACCTTGGTGTGTTTTCTTTTCACTTTCGATTTGTAATCGATACTGTATTTGCACAAATTGAAATAAAATTTGGGCTTTTTGTCTAGAAGTAGGTGAAAATAATTATTGTAGCCATTTAGCTCCATTCACTCCCATTCGTTTAGGACTCCTTCCAGAGCGCCCTCTAGTGAATTGCAACTGATTTTGGTGCAACAGAGTTAATAGGGAGTGAACAGGCTGTATGTAGAAGGGCTGTGACCTGGCTTCCTGGCATGGCTCCACACCTGATGTCCATTTACTCATCAAGGTGCAGTATATCAACCCCGGCTCTTCCTCCACTCTTTGCCATCATTATTCATCTTTCCGCCATGCCTCGTTGTTCACAGCCTAAAAGACAAATCAAGCCTCAGTCGGATTCACCCACCCCTCAAATACTCTCCAGCCATACCGCCTGCCTTCATCAGTCTCCGTCACTGCTACTACGAAGGTCAAATAAATGTCTTGAATCTAACCTCTACACTGCTTACGCCATACCTCCTATCTCTCAAGCTGAGGAACATGGATATTGATGTTTTATTATTCTTCAAACGTAAACAGACGGTTGCATCCGAATTAAGTCATTTGATCTGCGAAACCAAGGTCTCAGCCTTGTGCACAGAAGCAAAAACAGATGGCAAAAAAAGGAAGAAAGGTTAAACATGCAAAAGTCTGTCAACCTGAATGACTCCCGGCTATAATCAGACTTCTTGTCAATGCTTCTGGATTCGAGTTTTATCTACTTGTCTGCTTCAGTTTACGTCTGTTAGCCTGTCAGCTCTGCCACTGAAGAATAGTCTGCTTGTATGTTGATCTGTGATATGTGTGTTCCTCTCAGTTTCACAATAATGCTTTTGCTTTCTTTATTTTCCTTATTTTTTTCTCATTCCCTTCATTCTGACGGTTCTCCACATCCCTGTATTGTTTCTGTCCACTATCCTCTCCTAAAAACTTCCTTTATCTGTCCTTCTTCCTCTCTTTTCAGATTCCCACAGTTCTCTTTATCGCCCAATACCTCTCTCTCTCTCCCTTTTCTGTACCTCATCCTTCCCCCACATTGTCTCTGAGTTGCAAACAGTCTTATAAATAACAGGACCATTGTTGTTTGTCATTTGTTGCCACAGTCATAACATTGCCAGGAGCACTTGCCTGTTTGTGCGCATCAACAAGACAGGGTTACCTTAAGCGGAATCGGTTAGAAATTCAGCGGATTTATAGAACCACAGATCGGACCTGCTTGTTTTGACATACAGTGGGGAACTTTATCTCACAGGTTCTAATACTTAAGGGCCTCAGGGACTTTATTCATTTTGGCAGAGAAGATGTTCAATGTGATATAAAGTTTACAGCAGATGAAGCAGAAAACAGGAAGAGGTAAAAGGGACTAAAATATTTTAAACCAAGTTCAAAGGAAAATGCTAATTACATGTACAATTATGATCAAACACTAAACTGCAAAGCATCTGAGAAAAAAAAGGCTTAAAATGTTTGACTATAACTTCAAATGCTAGAAGAATTCATACATTTTATACCCTTTTCTGTACATATGTGAAACTAACATTTTAAATCAACAGATCTTCATGAAAAATATTTTATTTTCTTAATCTATTTATTTACTTTTTTACCCAATAGTCCATGTTTGAATGGACTTTACAAGATAACAATCTACAAGTCCCTGGAAAAGCCTTATTCTAATGAACGACAGATGTCTCTCCTCCTCAGATGGGTTGGGTGAAATTGGTGGAAAAATAGAAATTTAAACGAATGACGAGAAAGTTGTGATAGTCAAACTAAACTTCGTCTTCAGTCTTTCCCTTCCACAGTCATATAATATAATGAGTCAGAATTTGTTTCATTAGTACCTCTGCCAAGGATGTCATGTTTTCACCAGCGTCTGTTGGTTGGTTTGTCTGTTAGTAGGATTACAGACAAACTATATGACATATTTTCAAGAATCTTGGTGTGAGGGTTGGGTATGTGGCGGGGAATAAGCCATTTTGGAATGGTACAGGGAAAATGTCTTCATTCAGGAATTTATTTTTACGTTCTTTAACATTGGGAAGGGGCTTCTTTTACCATTTTCATTACGCATAAACTACCTGAGAAATATTGTGACTTTTTTAAGCATTTCTTTGATCAATTATGCGAAAACTACTTGACAGATTTTCATGAAATATTGTTAGGTCAGGTTAGTAACTGGAATTTATGTTAGGGTTGAATTAAAGTATGCAGAAGTATGCACTCTATGGCCTTCTAGTTATCCAAATAATCCTAAAACTGCATTTACAGTTAACTTTTACAATGATAACAATTCTGTCAAATCACGATGTATCAAATGCATTTCCTGTGCAGAAGGTGCAATGAAGAGTTTGATTGATTGATTCTAGTCTCAGAAAAGAAAGAATCTAAACTTACTGACCTTAATTTAAGACTTTAAATGCTTTGCATCAAGAAGAACATGATAAACATTTGCTACAGCGTTTGATTTTATCCAATTAAAATCTATGTGGAGATCATGCGGTCTACAAAACTAAATTGTAATAAAATGCCTGGGTCTGTTTATTTCACATCTGTGTTCATTATGTTAGAAAGAGTTGCCCAGGAGAGCCAGATTAAACAAAGTCTGTTCCAAGTTCAAGATCATGATGCTTGTGCTTTTGGCTCAGTCTGCCAGAAATGAATTTATTGAGTGTAAGTCTACATAACTTTACAAAAGCTGACTAAAAACTTAGTTCATTGTTATTTCTGTTAACGTAATGGGAGACAAATGGCATCATTGTCTTTCAAAGGGAAAACTGGCAGCTCTGGCATTGTGATATCCAGCTGGCAGATAGTGATAAAAACTGTAACCTCCTGCCAGGCTGCCTGCGATTCTTGTTGTTGATAGATACGACCCGATTTATCTAAATCTCATACCATGATGTCGGATTTTATGTCTGTCTTTGTAATGATGCAAGACAGAGTAACATATTGCGATCTTCGATTACACAATTTCATGATCTAAAACAAAGCTTTGAGGTTTAGAGGCGTTTTTGCTCTTAACTCTCGACACTTTCATCTCATTCTAATTAGATTATTTAACAAAGTAAGAGGCTATGGGGCATTTTGACAGCATGGGGAGAATCTATAGCTGCATTCGTAGGCACACAATCACTCACTCGCCGTACGCACACACAAAGAGAAGACACACATGCTCCCATACGCACATACGAGTGCCAGGGAGGTGATGGGAGTGGTTTGTAGTTTTCAATGATCTTTGAAAATACAATATTTTCTTTTTGTTCACTTAACCACATGCTGATAATTGCCACTGGGAGCTGATAACTATTCATGTGTTTGCGATACTAACTGCATACTAATTCTGCAGGTGCAAGCATGGTCCTACAGTGAGGAAACAGAAAAAAGGGGGAGGGAGGGAGAGAAGGGGGGAGTAATTCCCCCTTGCACACAGTCGCTACAATTATTTAACAAACCTCCCTCCTCGGCTTATTAACTGTTTTACAAGATTAGAAACCCGCAGAGAGAAAATGCACAAACAGCAGGTCACAGTGCCAAAGCTATATTTCGCTGGCGTTCAGTCACAGTGCGCTGTGAGCAGGTGTGTGTGCAAGTGTGTGCTAGTGCCAGTGCATCTCTGCATTTCTTTATCTCAACCTATCCAAGTTTAATGCATGTCAAACATACAAACCTTGTTTAATCCTGACAAACATGAAGAATGTATTAGAAATCTACATTTTTAGTAGCTATAAAATGTTAATTCAACCAACTGTGTCACTGAGTGTGTGACATAGCTTCTTTCATTTTTAAATAAACAAAACAAGTTAAGAAACTGCATCATGGACAAGCAGTTTGCAACTTTGTAGATAATATTGTGGACTCATATGTGTGCAGTCTGCAATAATTAAGACACTTTTTTCTGGCTCTGTACTGTACAGTACTCTGCTGACATTTTCCAATCATCATTCCATGAATATTTAAAAAATCAACAACAAAAAAACACCTTTTGACATAAACCTGAGGGTAAAAATGGGTGCTATGGGTCCTACACTGCTCACCCAATATGAACATGAACAGTCCAAAAGTTAAAGGTCAGCAGTATATGCTCAACTGCTTCTTTTGATATGCAGTTTTTTGCTGGAGTACTGAACCATATATATATACAAATCACAGAGATGAAAGTTGTTTAATACAAATGACAGTGAAAGTGTTGATTCAGTCACATTTGGCTCTAGATTATGGAAGCGCATCATTTGCAATAAAAATAAAGCAACTCCTACAGCATATTTTACTCTTCTTCTACCGCTAGTATCTTTAAAAATAACAAGCGCTCACATGATTAATTGCTTGATACTGCATAGCGGTTAAGAAAAAGGAAACATTTTCTCGATTGGGGTTCCACCAACTACTGTTTTTCGATATCTATCCCTGAAAGCTGAGATTAAACTAGACTTTCACTATACAAACGAGTTTGTGCACCAAATCCATTCATCCGCAGTTCTGTTTTTTCTTCATCCATTTTCTTCTTTTGCTTATCCTGGTCAGGGATAAAACGTCTAAACCGCAACAACCAATTCAATTGCTGTCTTTTGAAGCTAAAACTAACCATTTTAGTATGCATTAGATGTGATTGCGTCACCATAGAGTAGTCTCCAGATGTGACTTTCATTTACGATGTTGTAAATATAGCCACACAAACCACAACGTGTCTCACATTAATGGTTTACAACTTAACCAAATTCGGTGCTAGATTGGCTAACTATCAAATGGGGTTGATTGCATCTGCATGTATTGCTGTCTGGCTATTCAACTCATAGAGGCTTTAACCTACCATATGCTTTATAATTTAATGACACAAAAAAAGATATTTGTCGCACTTTGAGAATGTGCAGATATGTTTGGATCTGAGAGGAAAATATGTGAAATTTGATGCACAATGGAAAAAAAGTGACTTTCAACACATCCCATCGCTCTCTTTTTAATATAAGAATCAAAATTACTAACCCAACCTCTCCCATGGCGAGAGGCTTGCACGTTAAAACAATACAAAATCATTAAGCTGCATTAGTAAGCTCTTAAAACCACACTGGTACAATGGTGAGATTTAATTCAATAACGCTGGGATAATTAATTCAAAGATGATGCACTGTTCTCTGTGAGAACATGGGATTACAAGCACAAAAAAAAACTAACTCTCAAACATGCACATACACACACAGACCAAAAGATAGACACAAACATGTAAGACATGATGCACAACAAGTGGCGTACAAACATGGATTGTTTTGCGCAAACATTGAAACGTGTGCATGCAGGCTTTAATGTGAACTGTCTTTTGATTGACAAATAAAAATAAATACAGATTCTAGTGAACGCTCACATAGAGAGGCTCAAACACCTTTAGCTGGAAGCTATGTTACATATTCATAAATGCTGCATTGTATGGTTGGCTGACATGTCTCTCTCTTGCCTCAAGGCCTTTTCCTAAAAATAGAGAGGAGCTTTAGTCTACTTTGTGCAAAAGACAAAGCTTGATATCTTGAAGTTTTCTAATAATGGGGACATATGTCTGTATTGCGACTGATGTCCCAAATTACTCGTACATATGGTCATGAGCTTAGAGCTCATGATGCTCAGGTGCTTGAAAAACGGCGGCTGAAAATGTAAATGAAGATGCATTTCTTCGATAAAATCAGCATCAAAGGTGCGACTTGTGTTAAACTGAATATTGAATGCTCAGTTATCACGGAGGCAGCTGATTGATTCTTGCATGATGTATGACATATAGCTTTTAGGCTGTGTGAAAGTCAGTTGTATGGCAGAAAAAAAGGCCTAAACACATACTCTACACATAAAAGAGTGAAAAGCTTTGGTGAGTGATGAAGGTAGACTAGATGAGAGAAACAGGAAGACACAAAAAATAAGACAAAAATCTGTGAGAGAGATTAAACATGACAAAAGTCATACAATCCATCTGATAAAGAATAAGCTCACTTTGATTGGCTCAAGGTTTCTGTTCAAAATGTGAGGAAAATAATATGTTTGGAAGAATTCTATTCTGCAATTTCCATCCGAGTCTAATGTCTTCAACATTGTGCCTGGCAGACAACATAACAAGCAAGTAAATGGAAAGAGACCAATTCACTTCCTCCAGCATCACTGTGGGGGACAAACTGACATATAGCGAGGCTATTAAAAGATACTGCTATGGTGGAAAATAAAGATAGAGGATGACACTAACAGGACAGAGAAGAAGAAGAAGAAAAAAAGTAAAGAAGGAAAATTCTTGTATATATAATAAAAAACGAGTCAAGACAGAAAGAATAAGAGATCAAGATTGAGGTAATAGCTGTATATTATAGGCCGGTTTCACATCAGACTACACTTACGCCAGCCGTCAACACAGCCAGTCACAGAAGAGAGAACCTGAGGTGACTCCATGACCTCATACAACAGGCACCAACTGGAAGATTTATGCCGATGACTTCAGACTGAGAGTATACACATGATTTAAGAGTATCATTCATCAATGTTGGTTGAGTTTGTTATGTCTCAGGACGGGCATGGGTCTGTCCTGCAGTTGAAGAAGTGAGATTTCTAAGAAAATATATATGCATATTTATTTTTATTTTCTACATATGCTGTTCCACAACCAGGGGCATCCATTTCATCAACGTTCAAATACACTAAAGCATGCAAAGCATCTGAAAAGAAAATATATATTATTCTTATTATAATTGGCCACTGATAGTGGTCGTCATTATAGAATGAGCGTTTGATTCCTTTACTTTTCCAGTAGACGGTGAAAACAATTCTACTGAGGCGACTGTCGAATTCAGAGATGTAATAAAAAATGATATTTATACAGATGCAGTGTATAATTTTAATTACCTTCTGGAATCTCTGGACAATAAAGTTCATTTAAGTAGTAATCAATGCTGAATTGTCATACTGTTGAGATTTATGCCTTCTGTTTATATATGTGTGTGTCTCTCTCTGTTTGCGTAGCTATTTTGAGAGTGTGTGTGTTTTTAACCTTTGGGAATAAGGACATTTAGACCAGTCCTTACTTGCATTGTCACTATAATAGCTCCTGGAGGCTGTTTATAAGTTTCTCTCAAAGTTTCAGACAGGTCCCCAGAAAAGTGAGAGGAGGTGAGAAAATCATTGTGTGTGTGTGTGTGTGTGTGTGTGTGTGTGTGTATGTGTGTGTGTGTGTGTGTGTGTGTGTGTGTGTGTGTGTGTGTGTGTGTGTGTGTGTGTGTGTGTATAGAGTATCTAATTTGAGAAAGCATTATCCACTGTATTGTAGAGTGTATTTGTATGTGGCTGTGCTCCTATATTTTCTAGCCGTTCAGAGTGAAATGTGATACCGTATTAAAATGCTTCTCGCTTTAATAAAAGTTAATCATAATAGATTTTCTTCTTTGCATGTTAAACCTTCCTCTCCGTATTTTAAGTACACCTACATCGATGCTATTTATTAATTTTCCAGATGAAAAACGAATCATCTGTTTTAGTCAAGAGGAGCAACTACTCTTCAAAGTGGTTTTGGTTTGGTGTGGTGAGAATTTTAATTAATTTCTGTCTCTTTGTAGGATTTTCCTTTTAACAACTAAATGGCAAATGTTCTTAATTACATTTAGACAATGAGTATAAACTCATCTGTGTGTGTGTGTGTATCTGCAGGTCTGTTGGAGCATGTGATATCAGTCCCCAACTTTTACAGACAGCTGATTAGGAAGCCAGACAATTCTCTCTTTTTAGGCAAAAAAAAAAAAAAAAAATCATTTCAAAACCTTTTATAATTCAGGGGTATGACCCAAAAAAAAAATGAACAAGAAGTCTTACGTGTATTCTGTATTTGTGAGAAAACACTGTATGTCTATGTTCTGTCTATGTGTGCATTGCATTTATTGTGTAACATCCATGTGAGGAACTGACATTCTAAGGTGCTTAAACATATTAGACGGTACAAATATAGCTAAAATAATACATGCAGATCTTCAGACACACAGATTGGTTATATATTATTTTTTGCATTGACATTTGTTGTCCCAACAAATCCACATCTCATTTCAAACAGCCCCTCTGGTACTTGTATTACAATGTCGCTCTTACTGCTATCACGAATAACAGCAGGTGTTTTCTCATCCACCAAAACTGATATTTTCAGGATTATAATAACAAGCAGTGTGTGTGTGTGTGTGTGCTTTTTTGTACGTGTACCTGTATTCTTCCTGAGTGAACACGGGGATGACAGAAGGCTGCAGGACTGTGATCTCTACAAGAGTCGCGTTCTCCTTTGCAGGCTCACCGTCATCATAGGCAACCACCACCAGCTGTCAATCAAACACACGGCGATAAAGTTCAGTAGATTCAGTGGGAATTCAGTAGATTTCCACATGATCGCTTGCAACATGGCTGCCGAGTGCCACCGCTTCTCTCTGTGATAGCTAACTTTGCAAAGGCATCAGTTTCACGCCTTTTTTACAGTCCGCTGACATTGGACACAGCAAAATCAACACATTCGTTCATTTTCTGTAACCCCTTATCCTAGGGTCACAGGAAGAGAGGGGGGCTGGAACCGATCCCAGCTGACTTTGGGTGGGAGGCGGGGTACACCCTGGACAAGTTTCCAGGGTGTAAAAGGGTGTAAAAAGCCCATAATAAACCAAAGTAAAGGTCTGCATCTTTGCTGCCTGCATTCGAAAAGCACATGAAGAGGATGAGTGTGCATCCCACTGGTGTGGTTATTTTTTTTATTTTTTCCTGCTAAGCGTTTCCTCTTCACTTAATGGCGGAAGGGGTGGAGGGGTGGGGGAAATCACAGCAAACCGGACCCAAAGGAATGAGGGGACGAACTTGATGTCAAGATGTTAATATGTCATGTTTCCTCCCACTTATTCGGCCATGAAATTGGTACGGATGCTGCATTGCCCTTCTTTATAGTCATACAATAATATGGATGTATAGAAAGTCACTGCTTGTATAGAAAATGTCATGGCTGGACCAATTGCTTTGCTCTAAATCACAATTATTTTTTTTCCAACTGTGTGCATGACGAACCCCTATGAAAATGTTTTCTGAGGGCGTTTAAAACTGTAATGCTTTTACAATGTGATGCAAGGACTTGAGATTGAATGTCGATGTCCTTGCACAAATTATGCTTTACACACTATTTATCTCAGCCGTAATCCAAAAATTGCAGAGTGTTCGACTGATTTTAAGTTACTGGGAGCAAACAAGGTAGAATTAGTCACTTGAGTGACGTCTTCAGAGGACTGAATCCTTGTTGTGTTAATTAAAGCCCAATAATAAGATGAAATTAGCACGGCCCAAAGCCCCACTGTGGAGTGCAGCTGGGAAAAGGTACTTCTGAAACGAATACGCTGCTGCTGTATGCTTTGTTCAGAGGATACAAAGATAAAAGAGTTCTCCATAAAGGCACCTTTATGTATATGAATGCTGCGTACAGTCAAAGAGTGATGATTAAATACAATATGAATGGCTCAATTCATCTGATGTCATACTAATCCTCCAACCATTAAACACCAAAATCCAAAAAGCTGCAGCGAAATAGGGACGCTTCTCCAATAATTAAGTCTCTAATGGACCTAAATGTCAATGTTGAGAGTTAATATAGAAAATATATCAATGTGATTTATTAGGAATTACATTGAGTGATGCTGCATACCATATTTACATTGTGACATACTGTAGATCCACTGCCATGTGGTTATAATTAATGCAATGAATAAAATACTGCACGATGGAGGTCAATACCTTTCAAGGGATATTGGTAATGCATTTGTCTCTGTGCAATATGATTGCGCAATGAAATGGAAGTTATACCCTGTCTGCCCCTCTGTTCCTGCTCTGTTCCCTGCATAAAGTGTAAAAGCGTCATCCGGAATTTTGTGCTGGAACCACAACATATTTACATTTGTCATGATTGGCACAGTCTCTGTTTCCCCACTGCTTAGTCCCGTTTTGTCTATTTAATTTTCCTGTGAGTGGATATTAGCCAGAAGCAGCTCTCTTCTCTGTCCTCCCGGGCCAGCTGGTCACACCACCTGCTGCAATGTTTGCCCTTGCTGATCTAGGCAGCTGGTTGGATGTTTCGTGGGCAGGGATCAGTGATCATGATTGTAGTAATCGTCTCAGCGTCAGCTGCTCTTCATGCAAAAAACAAAAACAAACACCTTCTCCAGCGCAATGATGAGTGATACTATAACAGGTGATACTGTATGTGTTTCAGCAATAAATCAGAGACAAATGTGACAAGATTTGAGGGAGCTACCAGCCACCATATCTACATGCAATGATGTGATCATCAGAAACGGAAATGTTTTTCATACATAGGAGGCTCACCTGTAACAATAAAAAAGAATATATACAGAAAACTTTGAATTAAACACTAGATGTTCTTTAAATTATTAAATAAAGACATCACCAGGACACAAACTCTCAGCAAGGGAGTGACCAAAATGAGGCTTCTCATCGTTTTTGACAATGCAGGAGGCAACCCTGTATTCCTGTAGAAAATCTAATGAGTTGCCATTGGATGTGTTTTAGGCATAGAAAATGCTGTTTTTATTCAGTCCTCATTAGCGTTGTGTCAATGTGAGCCACAGTCACCTTTTACAGAATGCTGATACAACGGGGGGCTACCAATCAATCAAGATCAATCATTGATTTTCTCTTCTCATACTATTTAATGAACGATGCCACTATAGGATGTCTTGAAAAAGCAGAGACAAAAAAAAAAAGAAGTCACAAGACAAGTGCATGTTTCTGCCAATAGTCCATTTTTCTGCTATATACAAATCTATATATGTGTGGATATATTTCAAGAAGAATTACAATTATGTCAATATATGTTTGTGCGTAGCTGAAGCATCAGCATCACCTCTCATCATCAATATGGCTCACTAGGAGTGTGTGGGAGTATCTGCAGAGAACCTGCACGTGCCTGCTACTATTATTTTGAAGTGTTTGTCACGTTTCTGAGCATCACCCTTTGGGTAGTGGACCTTCGAGCCCCCAGCCAATGAGGGACCCATTTACGTCACCGCCTCCGATCTCTCCTCTGCTCTCTGTGTGTAATGGATGTATAAATAGCAGCATTTGTGTGCATACTGTATGTGTGATTGATGTCTAAACTCACACAGGATTCAGCGATGTGGCCCATTCCTGCAGGGTTGTGGAGGTGGGTTTGTGTTTAGAGCATTACCGCCATGAAACAATCAGAATATAAATTATCATCTCTCTGATTCACTGCTATGTTGTCACTCACGCCATTGCCTCTCATCATTTACCGTCTCGCTTGCCCGACCGCTGCTGCTGCTGCTGCCACCTCAGGCTGGGGAGGAGGAGGCCACCTGCGACCCAATCCTACTCATTGAAAGCGAAAAATAATTTGTGTATTCCCTTTGTGATTCTCCCTTTGTCCGCGCTACACATGTCCACCACGTTTTATGAAAACCTGGTGAGTCATTTTTCTGTAATCTTGATGAAAAACGGACAAACAAACCAAAACAAAATGGAAAATAATAAGAATATGCATCATCTGATTTTGCACTTGAACTGAAACTTACATTAAACTTGAGGTTGGGCTCCTCGTTGAGGTTTACCCTGGTCACCACAATTCCCGTCTTCTCTTCAACACCAAATATACTGGCAGAGTATGGATAAGCCTCCAGGTCCACTTTGTAGCGCACTAGACCTGCTGGGGTACCCTAAGAAGAGAACAGTTCTACTTAGAATGACTAATTTGGATTAATGTGGCATTACGATGAAATATCTGCTTATCTGCCTTTTGCAATGCAGACACTTTTGCAGAGTAATAAGATTGCCTCAAATTAAAAGCATACTGTAGTAATGACTGAGTAATGAATGTTACGATGTTTAATATTCAAAGCAATTAGTTTGGACACTTGGGTCCAAGTTCAGACACTCAAACAATCTTTCTCAAGGGGTGATAATGAGCAATCATCATTTAGTGGGATTAATTTGACTCGGAATGTCAGGAAACACATAAAATTACATTATTATATATCTGGCAGTGTTACCAACAGTGGATCAAGGTTTATCAGGATCTCATGATGGCAAGATCGTTGCAGCAAAGCCACATTAATAGGAACTTATCAGAGGTCATATTTCATATTCAGAAGACTTTTAAAAGTAACACAACAAACAGATTCAGTGTCAGTATCCTATTACATGTTTAAAAAAGAAAAAAAGAAAACATCTGGAAACACCATTCAAGACAAACAACAAAAACTATATAGATGTTTTTTAAACATACAAGAAACAATGACTTTTCATAGACTGAAATTGATAATTAAGCAGCTTGTTTGCTTTTTGTTACCAATAAAGATGGGAGCTTTTTTTTTTTCCACGCAGCCACTGCATGCCAGCTCTGCATCCAAACAAAAGGTTTTGTGACTCAGCAAACACAAGCTGCAACCACACTGCACTTATTGGATGCATATACCAGCATGAAAATGTCACAACAGCTCTAAAATAAGCTACCCTTCATTTTCGAGCAAGGGGAATAAACAGGGTTTTATTACAAAAGATGTTCAGCGTGAAACACCAAATGGAGGTATCACTAAAACAAAAAAAAAAAAAAAGAAGCTTCATTGGAGAACAAAGTGGAAACAAATTCAAAACACAAAGAGGGAAGACAAGCATCATTATCCTGCATCATTCCCATCCATAAATTGAGGAACAGGGTGTGAAAAACAGTTTGATTGAATTGCAGCAGCTGGAAATACTCACCGCAGGGTCAGAGTCATTGGCCATAACTGTGGTTACGATGGTTCCCTTGACAGCATTAGGGGCAACCATGCCTCGGTACACTGACTGGCTGAAAACTGGAGAAAAGTCATTCATGTCCTGGAGAGAGATAAACACACACACACACATCCACACACAGTGGTACGGCATTAGCATTGTAAAACACCAAATTGTTTTTTTTTTTTTTTTACAGCAAGTGTCTGACTACTGTCACAACCTGGCTCAAAGTTGGACAAAGGAGGGGAGAACACACATGAGTTGTGACTAAAAGTAAGTTTATTTTACATAAATAAAAGTAACTTATGATAAAGACAAACTAAATACAAAACCCAAACAGTGTGGAAGCCGTTTCTGCACGGCAGAAAATGCAGCAGTTTAGAGTGACAACACCTTATTCAGGTGGCATAATCCTCCAATCCATAACCAAATACTGACGCTAACAAATCAGTTCTTTTAATGTCTCGTTTTGGGCTTGGATTTACAAAAAACAAAAAAAAGTCAAAGTCATTCAGTGGAATAAATGGGATGATAGCCGTATGAAAAACCCCCAGGTTCTTTTTTCTTTTTTCTTTTTTTATTGCTTGGCGGAGTGGTGGATTCTACGACTTGTTTTAGAGACGTCAAAAAGCGAGACCCAGAAGAAAAACATTAATTAAACCAAGAAGGTGCGAAAAAGGACAGATACGGGTCGCTGATTGCTATAATAACTGTAAACGTTGGATGTCAGAGTGTTCAGACAAGAGATCAGTGTAGCATGGGGAATGAATCTGCAAATGTGGTACATGTGCGAATTCATGAAGAAACCGTTGGGCCCTGGATGTCAGCATATCTTCTCTCTAATACAACTTTTCCATCATAGACTGAAAATACACTGAATTAAAGAGAGACACATTGACCTCCCTTATCCATCTGTCCTTCACCCACCACGATTTTGACAGTGACAGAGGCCAGTCCAGGAGGCATGGTGTCCCTCTCTGTGTCCACGGCCTCTACAGTGAACGTATATGAGGGCTCGGTCAGAGCCTCGTAGTCGAGAACTTTGAGAACCGAAAGCTCTCCGGTCACTGCGTCTACGTGGAACAGCTGAGCGATCTGCGGGTCCAGGCCTTCGGTTCTGATTCGATATGTGAGGTTGGAGTCCAGGTCAGCATCCTTCGCCTACAGAGGGAGAGGAAGAAAGCAATATTAGAATTTTTTTTTGTCGAGTTGAATTGTTGCATTGACCAGAAGGACAAGGACGCTGCCTTGAATGAGTCAAAAGGTGAATGTAGTCACCTCAGTAGCACGTCCTAAACATTCTGAAGTCATTATATTATAGCCTGTACGATGTAATTAGTGATTTTGAATGGAATTGCCAGCCACAAAGGCTTGCTTTGTGTCATGGTTCTGATCCTAGTCTGTTGGTTCCTCTTATTTTGAAAGGTATATGTCATGATTTTTGTGCCACTGTTTCCTGCTTTATTTTGTAAGTTTATTCCCATGCTGTGTTATTTGCTTTACACTTCCTGTCTGTTCTTGTTTCATGTTCATTGTTTGCATTTCTCTACTTCCTCTTGTCTCTTTAAGGATTCATGTTCTCTGTGTTCTTTACCTGTCTGCCCCTTTAGTTTTCTCTGCTTGTTCCTCTTTAACATTTTTCCCTCCAGTGTGTGATTGTCTGATTGTTTCCACCTGTGGTTGTCTCCTCCTCCCTGTACCACCTGTTTGTCATGCCCTTGTTATCCCAGTGGATTTAGTCTGTGTGATTCCTGTCTTTAGTTGCCAGTTCGTTGGCGTCTTCTCACATGTTCCAGCCTTTATTCCTCATGACTCCCTTGTGATTTTCTTTTTCTTTTTCTGATTTTGCCCTTGCCTTTCATTTGGACTTGTTCTTTATTATTGGATTGTTTGGATTTCTTGTACACCGGCTTTGTTTTTTCCTGCCACTTCAGTTTTTGTTCCTGGACTTTGGATATTTGCTGCGCCTTTATTCACTGCTGCAGGAAGTTGGAGTATGTTTTGTTATTAAATCCCCTCAACTGTATTTCTCATGTCTCTGGCTTTTGTCGGTGTGTGGGTCCTCACTTTAATATTGCTGAAACCTGACAGATTTTATATGAAGAATGATCTTACACTTACACATTATTCAACTGGAGATAAATTCTAAATCAATGTATTTCTGTCAATCATGGTTGCATCTCTCTTGTAAGGCAACAGTGTGAGGACATATAATGAAAGTTTTAATTAACTATTTAGTCTTCTTTTGGGGTTAAAACTATATCTCATGTAAATTATACATTTGGTGTCTGAATTATAAAGTTTTTTTTTTTAAATAAATATTTAATTGATTATCGAAGGCAAAAAGAAAAACATGGAATATTACAGGAATCTGTATTTCTTCTGTGTGACATTTTAAAGATGAAAAAAACCTTGCGTAAACTGCTCTGTGACGAATTATGAAATGTAGACTGTTTTCAAAACAAATGTGACATTTCTATACCTCTTTATTTTTTTCTACTTATTGACTGGCATTATTCCAGAAAGCCTATACTGTACAGTGTGACTCTACATTAGCTGTAAATTGACTAAACCATCAAAGCACTCGCTCACCTTTAAGTGTAAAATCACTGTGTCTTTGGGGCTGTTCTCTGGTAGGCTGACATTGTAGCTCTGTTGGGTAAATATGGGGCTGTTGTCGTCTGCATCCAGAACCATGACAGACAACGTTAGTCTGGATCTCCGAGGGTCGACTGCACCATCCCAGGCTTCAACGATCAGAAAGTAGTGTCCTTTCACCTTTTGAAATGACAGAGGATCACTGTCAAACTGTTTACTGCGATATTGTTATTGCGTCGCATTCAACAACTATGACATTCATGTGAAATCCGAACATATCTATCACGACCTCTGACCTCTCTGTCAAGCGGCACAGCAGTTCTGATTGCTCCGGTGGCATTGATGGAAAACAACTTCTGGTGGTTGACGAGCCGATAATGGACCTGTCCGCTTGCTCCCACGTCTGGGTCTGTAGCCTAAACACAGACACACATAAGTGACACATCCACACACAAACAATTAGAAAGGATGATTAAAGGCTCAAATCATCCGTAATGAAATGCATGCAATTCTGCAAACTGCCTTTAAGGCTAATTGTAAAGCATTTCCTCTCAAATCAAGCTAAATGTGAATGAAATACTTGGAATACATTACTTTCACCATTGGATCACTGAAATTATGGAGAAACAAAATCGCATGTGACTTAAACTGATGTTCTATGTCAAGCGTGCAGGTTCACTCATGAGCTGCATTTGAAATCTCCATAAAAAACTAATAAGTGGAGCTTTGAGTTAAAAATTTAACGTCAAACTAATGCATAATGACGAGCAGCATTTATATAAAATATGATGTCTGCTGTACTTTTCATACCGTTTGTCAAAACTGTGAGTTTAATATGTTTATCTAAACCCAATTACTCAGTTTATATCCATATTCCATCTTATTTGGCATACTGTCACTTCTTGCTGTTGCAGTGACCCATTTTCCAAATTTTCCCCCCATTGGGATGATAAAAGTTTTATCTTCTCTCTTGCATTATTGGAAGGAATAGATATTAGGTTCTGTGCGGTCAGTGTTATGTAGATTGTTTTCATAGATTTAGCGATATCGAGGTGTAAAACTATTATGAATGTATCTTCTTTGTGAAAGGAATGACACACAATGAAATATGGACAATAAGAGAGCAGGAAAGATGGAGATTCAGGAGGGGAGGAAAATGTCCACTTTTTCTCCCCTCTTGTCTTTCTATAGTTACATGAGAGGATTTAAGATTTGTAAATTCTATATCTGTACTCATGACCTTTGAATATTTCATTATTTATTTTGTTTTTTTTATGTATCTTATGTTTTTTATTAAAATATTTATTGACTTTTATTATTATTAACATTATTATTGTTAACATGACTTTTTTCTTTTAAATCCCTTTTGATATTGTTTTTTTGGGTGGGGGAAATTTCACATCTATGATCGCATATACCTTTATTTCAATAAAAAAAAATTATCACAAAAAAACAAAAAATGTGAAAATTAAGCTAATTCCAGAAGTCTGGTAGCTTTGCCTAGCATAAAGAAATAGAAGCAGCCATCCAAAGGTAACAAAGGTTTAATGACGTTGAACAACAGTCAATGCATTGATGTAGATCTTGATGTCAATGCTATTTCCAAGTTCCATCTGTTTATGATAATTCTGAAATCATCTGAACGTAGCATAAAGCACACTATTTAAAACGTTGCACACAATGATCCATCCTGGATACCAAAATTCTGGATGTTATTGGACAGGGCCAAGAAATAGTAACCTTGACAACTTGTTATCACCTCAGTGGCTAAGCTAACTCAGTTCTATATGCTGCAACAATCTACATGACCTGTTTTAATTTCACACGTTACATATTTGGGGAAAAAAAGTGTCTTATGTATTATGTTTTCTGCACCCAAGTTTGAAATTCAATAAATATGAAAAATTAAGAATTTTTATTTCCTAAGCTTTTTTTTGGACACAATGTGCTTGAACGAGACACAATTTAAAAATAATAAAACCTAATTACGTAAGTCTTTTCCCAAAGTTATAGAGCTAATGGCAAACAAGGAATGTATATAGATTTTACTGACTTAGGAAATGTGCATGAATGTTGGACATATACTTGGCTAGTCCTGAACTTTAGGTTGGATTAGTCATCTTAGTAGAAATAAAAAATCAACAATAGTTACTGTGGAAAGTGTGCATAGGTTTGACTTTCTCTCTGCCTCTGTCCTTCCTGATCTACTACTCTCTATTTGTTGTCTTATCCATCCCTGTTTTTTCTCACAGTTCTCTTACCATAATTACAATGTCAGACAGTTAAAAGCCAGAAATGCAATAGGATAAACGTCTCAGCTGCACTACTTCCGATGCCTTTCTTAGGGCGCTCATACCTCTTTTCTTCCAATTACCCACTTTCTCTTATTTTTCATTTCATCCATTTCTCACCTCCGCCTCTAATTTCATTCCTAGATTCAATCGGAGAAGTATCTGCAACTGAAACAAAATTAATGAGCTGCTTTTCATCCGTCTCCGACCACATTTCTTTCACCGCACCATTAAACCATATAGTCGGGAATAGACTTCTAAGCAATGGAGCAAGTGGAGACAATACATCTTCATTATTCAATTAGTGGGACTGAAGTTATGCTTTTCCTACCCCATATTTTGTCTTTTTAAAAATAAATTTATCATCATACAGATTTTTATCGGTGATCATTTTACTATTTCTTGCAATAAGCTGAGCCAGTCGCTGGTAATTTGCTCGACCATGCATGGCTGTCAATCACAGTCTGTCTGAAGTCTGAATGTTTACTTAGTTGAGAAACATGGAATTTGTTTGAACTGCAATCTGCTTGGACCACTGACTCCGCCCTATTTCAAATGAGTTAAACATGCATTAGCTTGCTCACTGGACAGGATTCATCTCAATAGGAGTCGAATGAAGCTTTTGGCTTTTTTCAGTGAAATATGGATGGTAATAATTTGCCCAGTTGGCTTTATTGTTTGGAATGCGGTGGAGAGTAAACACACTAAAACACACACAGATTGAAGTGATGCATGGATCACAGTGGCATCCTCTTCCATCCTGGATTAGGTGGTCATAAAAATCTACATTCTGAATACTGCTGGATGACTTGCAAGTGGGTGAAATAATACGTCGACATTTCCTGCAGCAATCCCCCTGCAGCAGGACTGTTAAGAGTGACTCCTCATTAACGGAAACACCTCGCTCATTCATGTCCGAGGCACAGCATCTTAACTTTATTGATAAAATCTCCCAACATGAAGTAAAATGGTTTGGAGGAAAGCAGCCATCTTCCTTGATAAATCCTGAGCTGAGAGTTAATTTTCTTCCCTCTGGAGAGTTTCTTTTAAGAGTTTCTCAAATGTCCGATGATATTTTGCTGCAGTGAAGACATTAGATCAACACTGCTCGTGGAAATGTTGAAGAAAATGACTGGAGGTAACCTCTCTGATCTTTTAAGTTGGAAATCTCACAGAATTTACGTTGTCATGTCACGTATTTTGGCTGCAATTTCCACTTTTATTTTGAAAAGTTCATTTACTTCAGATATTTCAGCTCTCTCCCTGGTGTCTCCGTTTGGTTCTTGTAAGCTTTTCTGTATTCAACCTTTGCTTGGTTGGATTTTTGCCGTGTTCCTTTGAATTTGTTGGATAGTTCAGTTTTGGACATTTTTTGGATCCTTCTCTTGTTTCATGGACTTCAGCTCTGCCTTTTTGCTTTTTGCCTTCTTGTTTGGAATTTGACGAATGCAATAATTGAACTGTATCCTCCTTGGTTCTGCCTGCTGTCTGCATTTTGGGTCCACAACACCTTTGCTGAAGCTTAACATGTGGCCTATACAGGAATCGGTCAAGGTAGAAAGACATGTCAAAGAAGGTAGGGGCCTCTAAATCAGAGTTGTTTTTTGGGGGGTGGGTGGCAGCTGGATAGTATTTGTGTAGGCCTATACGTGCATAAATTTGGATGACATCAGACATAATTTCAAATATTAAATAGATTCAGTGCAGGTGGCACTTTCTTGTTGTGTCGAAAGGCAGGAAATCTGTTTAATAGTACTATTATTTTTTTGGATGAAGAACCCCGTGTGGTGTATTTATTTTTAACATGTTTGCGCCCCCGTTTTAAATCATCTGGTTCCCATTTTGTCAGTTATCCTAACAGTGTGGGAGTCTTAGAAATGCAGACAAGCTATTACTCTGGCAGTCTCACTCCAACAATGTGTGTTAAAATGCATGTGATGCCTCCTCTTTTTGGGTCTCTGTAATTTCTTTCCCATCAGGTGAATGTTTTGCTTCATTTCAACTGTTTGGTACAAGGTATAATGTACTTTCCTGCTGGAGGAACACGTACATAAACGTCCAAGTGACACATGAACCGTGAAGTCTATTTGTTCCACTGTGTTGTGTTGGTATGACATACAGCAGTGGTTCCACAAAGTGGGGTTTGGGACTCTCACAGACAGAACATGTAGAGAAAAAAACAACCATGCTGTTGGGACAAGCAATCAAGCCATCAATGACCAGCCGTCCGTAATTATTTCATTCTACCTAACAAATGCAGCAGGTTTATTTCACTGATTCTTTCCCCACTCGGAGGAGGGAAAGGCTGCGTGCAAACTGATGAAGATGTGTTTTGGGAGACGGCTAGCTTGATTAAAAGAAATTGATTTTGAAGCCAATTTGCAGCTCCTTTGATGGAGACTGTCCTGATTCTCCAGGTCTGGTAATGCATTTTTTGAAAATGTATGAAAATGCGTCCGATTACGCACAGAATGAACACAGAAGACGTCCAGAAGACCCCGTCCGTCTACGTATCCGTCTTTAATGTAGAGCACCTCTCCCCAAGTGTCTTTCTCCCATTTCTCCCTGCTTCCCATGCATGTCTCACTTTTTACCCTCTTTTGATCTCTCTCTAGGTTATCGGCATCAGCAAAACCAAGGCCAGGTGCTTTCTTTCTTCCGAAAATATTTTAAATACATACAGGTGTGGACCCTTGTTTGGAACGAGGCCCAGAGTCGTGCCTTTGTACAGTCCGCTCAGGGATCACACTGTCTGTTTTGGTTTGGAAAAGATCCAAGGGTCCTTGAAAGGTAGGAAGTTCAGAGTTGGAATACTTTCAAGTGCCTTGTCTATAAAGATTAGAGTCGGGCTTTGGGATGTTGACTTTGGAGCATGCTCAAAGGTCTTAGCAAGAGTTAAAATGTTGAATGCTTGCAATGAAATGTCCTCTTTAATGATGACCTTGGTTAATGAGTTTTGGAAGAGTGCTCAATTGTGTAAATAAGAAGAGGTACTGTTCAAAATACAAGACGGTTGTACAAGTGCTATATACTTATATACGTATATCTTGGAAGTAGTCCTAGTGTTCAGGTAAGATACATGATTAACATTTAGAACCTGGCAAAGTGTCAGACTGATCAAAGGCTGGTTTAAAAAGGCTATGAATTAAGCTGGGAGCAAGTTCAAGGAAGTGCGTAACAGATGGGACATCTTTAAAGATCAGAGCCCATCCAAGTGTCAGATTTACCCATGACCTCTGTCTGAGGAATACATGAGACACTTATTAGCTCTGGAACAAGTCCAGGAGTCTCTGCAGTAAGTGGAGATAAGGGTGCTCATGCAGGTGAAAATACATCTCACACTGCCGAGAACAGATCCTGTTACAAAATACATGCTCAATTCTTCTCATCTGCCATTGTTACAGTACCTACTTACCTACCTTAAGAACCCACATGCAATTGTTGTAGCATAGTGCTAAACAGTCCAACCATGAAATGCCACGTCAATGCCACTATAAGCGGATGAACTTTCAAGCTGCGGCAGTTTCCTTGACTCATTTTAAAAAAAGGCTGCCAACGGTTAAATAAATATAAAATCAATAGTCTGAGGATGTGATAATTGTTGACATTTGTTTCTTCTACCTCGGTATTTTCTTCTTTTTTTTTTTTAGGAGGAACTGTTCTACAGAGAAAGATAAATTATCCCAAGAAGATAGGAATATAAAAACAACTTATACAACTCAATATTGTGATCATTAACCTGCAGTTTTAGATCAAACCAAGCTTTGTTTAAGACGAGACAGTTCAGTTTGTTGGGAACGAGGGAGTGACATTCCCTGGAAATAATCTTTATTAAATAGTAAAGATAGTACTAATAGTACTAAATAGTATTTTCACCTATATATATAGGTCATATATATAATATATAATATAAAATTCATAGCACAGGAAATCCAGCACAGCACAAATCAATGGCCGCCACAAAACAGCGAAGCTAGTTTAGCGACCGTAACTTTTATTTACAGCAGCCACTATATTGAGAGAGGTGCAGACGTTACCATCTTATTATATCATTGCATTGTTCATTGTATCTGTGCAGGAATTACAGATTGCAGAAATCTATTTATCTTACATACATTGAATAAGAAAAAGGCACACTTTAATTCACAAAAAAACTCTCCTTTACACGAAATATGTACAGTGAGACAAAAATTATGTAGGATGTGTGTGTGTGTGTGTGTGTGTCTGTGCATCTTCCTACCTTGACCTGTCCAACATAGGCATGATCCTGCTCCTCGACGACGGTGAGGTTCACAGGCAGTGACATATCGAACAGCGGGTCATTGTCATTGACATCTGTCACCACAATGTTCACCATCGCAGTGGAGGTCTACACACACATGCACAGACACATTTGTGTTACAGCTCTGGTCAGTTCAGAAAAAAATCGGATGATGCATTCTGTATTCCATTTAACAAGTTTGACAAGTATTAAAAAGTTACGTTTTTTTATGATTAGTATACAGGATGAATCATTTTCAGATTCCACAGGTTTTATTTTATCATCTTTGTACTAACAGCTCCTTTTTTCCCCTCTACTGTTCACTGTAAAAAAAAAAAAAAAAAAAACCCCAGCTAAAAAGCAGGCACATTTGCACTTTTTCCTACTATGTTAAAAGAGACATATGTAATGACGTATGCATGATTAAGAAATATGTGAAAATGACTGAAGAGACTGTCTCCCAATCATTTGAATGGGACCAATGCTATTGTTTGCATCGTTAGTCAGATGGATAGATGGGAAATAAGGGCTCATTCTGGGGAAATTGCAAATGTTGGCAAAATAAATAAGATCCAAACAGTCTTGAATGTAAACAGTTGTAGATAAATGATAGATGTTAATGGTGTGGCAACTCAAAGTTCAATATGAAAGTTATTGGGAATGAATACTGTAAACACAAAAGTTTGTGTAAACCCTATGGGAGATAGAAGAAACTGAACTTATCATCTTAATCAATAAGGGAGGTTTGTGAATATGTGGAGGGGATGAAGAGTCTTTTCTTAGAGCCATGGTTACACCACCAGCAACAGAAGCACACAATGTTGCCAAGGGCAGATGATTAGGGAAAAAAATAGGGAAGTGGGTGGGAGGTCACCTTTTTTTAATTTGTTTTTATTTGACTTTAATGAGAGCAGAAAAGACAGAGGGATACAGAGAGAGCGATCTAAGGTTTGACTTTTACAGAGGGAGACTGGGAGGAGGTGGAAAATGAGGGGAGCTAACTGATTCACATCAGCGAGATGAAAAGAGAAAAAAAGCTGTGTTGGTGTGTTTGTGTGGGAGGGTGACAATCACAGAGGTGACAACAGGCTATTGAGGTTGGCATGGCACACGGCGATGCAAGTAATTTAATGTCATTTAAGAGCTCACATTTGACAAAACGGTTTTTATTTGAATGCCACTATATGTGAAGCAGAATGAGCTCCCATATAGTGAAAAGGCAGGCTGTGCAGCAAACTCTAAAGCACCTCATTTGTCATTGTACCTGGGATATTTACACAACATTGTTTCTGAAAATAACTAATACAACTAAAAGAGAATCTAATCAACCAATAGATGTAGTATATGTTCATATTCAAGTGACTTCTCATAGAGCTAGCCTGAAATCATTTTGTGCAGACATACTGCAGTAGAAAGGTGGGTAGTAAAATGTAGAAAATGAAGTGCTTTCAATTTTCATTCCCTGTGATTAAAATGTAATTTTGACTTTTTTTGGTCATCTCTGTCTCTCTCTCTTGAAGAAAAAAAAAAACGGTGCTAGATGTGAATCCACTGATGTCTGATAGCTCAGAATCTGTCAACCCTACACGGCAAATTACTTTGATTGCTTTAAGTTGCTGCAACTGAAAGATCCATCTGGTGATATCTTAGATCGTTCTCATTGGCACATCACCGGTTTGGGAACCTATAGGTTAGACCAAAGCAAAAACTTATGCTATAGTGCGATAATCTCTGCAGATATTCGACCTATACCTAAGCATTCTGTTAAAGCGATTCCACTCGGCTACATTCTGCCTTCACATGTGTTTTCCAGGCAGCATGTTGTACTGCCCTGTATAATCAAGCGGTAGCTGATGCTATTTTCTATGCTATGCTATTTTCACTGCAATTTTGAAAAAAAATAAAAAATAAAAACTTAATCAGGATGCCAAAACCAAGGTTTATCCCTAATTGTTTTTGCATTGTTTACATACATAGAAACGTTGGAAGTATAAGAAGAAGAATTAACACACTTTTTTTTTAAATTAATTAAATTGCATTTCTTTTCATTGGATTTGCCAAAATTAAGGAGAAACTAGAAAAAAAAATCACAATTATTCTTTAAGATACCTACTAAGTAATTTGACCTTCATTAATGTAACCATAGCAGCACAAATTCAAAGAGTTAATTAATGAACACGCTTAATGACAGAAACATGAGCTGATTCCCAAACCAATGCTATGGTACAGTAGCTACTTTACAGTCCATTTGAAAGTAAGCTCCACCCCACAGTGCCCGGTGTCTTTACAGTGGACATGGTTTCCTGCACCAGCTTGTTGGGTCCTCAATCTGTGGCAGTATGATGGATTAACTGGCCAAATAGCCAATTAGGCACTCTGTAGTCTGACACTCTCACAACGGGACATTTAATAATGGGGGACACCGACGTGCGTATGTGTGTGTACGGATATGAAGACAACCCAAGGCCTTTCAAGTGATGCTGATTAATGGGCCTGTGTGGAACAACAACACCCCAATCTTCTCTTGTCCGTTTTCTATTTCTTTCTCTATTTTTCTCCCCCCCTCCTGTCTTCCTGTGCAACTCATAACGTCCCCTCTCTCTCACACACCTTCACACTCGCTCTATTAAAAAAAAAAAAAAAAAATCAACTTCTCCAACTCCTCCAAGTGTCAAGCAGAAAAATGTACAAACTTTTAGCCATCTTTTGGCTTAAAGACCAGTGGGACACAAGAATCATACCGTATTTGTCAAGGTGTGGAGAGGAGGTGACTAAGCATTCGTGCGTGTCAGAGAGTGTGTATGTGTCAACACTCCTTTGCAGAATTGTGTTTGAACACAGGACAACTGCTAAGGCAATAAGAGCTCCCTGAATGACTCTTAAATCTCTCTTCCTTTCTCACTCCATCTAACGTCCTCCCACTTGTTCTCTGCCATCATACTGGGTGTGAGAAAAGGTCAGAGTATTCAGATCAGCATTTTCTCTCCTCAGAGGGACCTCCAACCTTACAGTACCTTTTGTTTTAATTGACATGTGGGAGGGAGGGATCAGCGACGAGGAGGGGGGAGGACACAAACCTCCCTTAGTGCTACACTATTAGATGGATGATGAAGAAGGGAAGAAAAGAGAAGAAAGAAAGGGAAACTGATGAAACCTGATGATGAGTACAGGGGAAGGAAAGTGTGTGTGTGTGTGTGTGTGGGGGGGGGGGGGGGGGGGGGGGGGGGCAGTGCCTCCAGTATAGCTTCATCTAACTTTCATGTGAAAGCAACTGAATATTTGGCTTTTAAAAAAGGACTAAAGAGCAAAACACCAAGAGAGACGGAGACGTGATCAATTAGGTAAGTGAGAAAGGGCACACAGTCCTTTATCTTTCCAAAATAGCTCCCGCAGCTGACAGAAGAAAACATGTTATATATTTTCTATTTTGTATTTTCTTTAGTTTATTCAGAGTGCATCCCCGCTAAGCCAGTTACATCTGTAGATACAGTTTATGTGGGGCGATGAAATGTATTCACAGTAGCACTCTGAGGTCGTCCAAGGGCTCTGTCGGCATTGAAATGCCAAAATGATTGTGAAAACATTTAAATCTTGTCTTCTCCTCTCTTTCAGCTGAAAAATAACACAGACTACGAGGTGTTCATACTCATGGGAGTCGAGTCGTAAACTCTTGACAGATAACGTAATACCAGTTTTGTCATTTAACAGTAACTTGAGAGTAACGTCTCCACAGCCTGCAACTAATCTTGTTTAGTTGTTTGTTGTACTGTTTTTCCACAAAGCTCGGTTTCCAAACCCACTATAAAACTTCAAGGTGCCACTTTTGGATTTTTCTTCTTTGGAGGTTTTGGAGCTTCTTTTGGGGCGTGATGCCAGCTATAGAGGCACTGTGGCTACCCCAGGGCCAACAGGACTTTTCCCATTTAGCCCCTACATGGCATGTATATGATTAAAGATACAGTCAAACCTGTCTAAGAAGGCCACCCTGCAAACTTCGAGGCATGTTCCTGTAACATCGGTGCCGTGCACGGCACAAGTCGGGATGTTGTGTCACAGAAAAAAAAATTCCCAGCAGAGTTGGTTGATTTCCTGGTTTCCTGTCAGTGCGGCATTTCTCTTCTTGTTGCTCGGAGCGTCGTTTTTGTAGTTGTCCGAGTATTCTCTCCTTCTCTTGAGAAAGTAAATGACTGAACTTTGCCTGGAAAAGTCCCACTTCGTACTGCTTGCTAGCAGGGGTTCGCCTTATAGAGGTGGTCGCTATAGACCAGGTTTGACTGTATTTTGTTAGTGCACATTATCATGCTGCAAAATCTTCTCCATCATCTGGCTGCTAAAGGTCTAAACAAAAGGCCAGGTGAGCCTCAATGGCACCAAGGATACATTTTTGCTCTAAAACACTTATTTTTGTCAGAATTGCAGAACTGGAGCCTTTGTGACACATTATTATTCATATGCATCATTTTAATTGATTTGATTATCATTATCACTGTAGTTTTTATTAATATTAGTAGTAGTAGAAGTATAAGTGATAGTAAAATAACTCTAATATCTCTTGTAATACCACAGCTGTCGTTTGTGGCATTTTACTGTGATGGATTTAGTTTCAGCAGGCACACATGTTTAATTCCACTGGAAATGTTAGACAACTCAAACTATGACAACCAGTTATTCTCTGTGATTTTCAGCTCTTTTTCTTACCCCATCTGGGTGTCCGTCTGAGGCTGTGACCATCAACGTATAATAATCCAGAGACTCCCTGTCCAGAGGCTTGTCCAGAACCAAATATCCTGAACTGTAGAAATAAAACAGAGTCCTGTTAAAAGCCATAGATAGATGGATAGATTTTAAAAAAAAATGGAGTGTAATAAAATAAAAAGACCAAACATAGCAGAACAAATACTGTGTTGTAGTATGCATTTGTTTTAATACCCAAGACTTTATGTGAAGATTCGGTCCATAAATCGATTACTAACCACGTTGATCACTCTCATGCTGATACATTTTAAGTAGCTTCTATGCCAACTAACATGGGAAAACTCAGGAAACCTGTCTTGTTCCCTTGAAATGTTTTTTTCCTCTTTGTAAAAACGACTATAGAGGCAAGTTTTCAGACAGCTGGCAAGCACTGATAACCACTGTATAACACCCAGAAGTGTATTTCTATGGTGCTTATGGGCACTTTGGTGATGCAGATGATGCCTCAAACCCATCATCTCACCCCACAATGACATTAAGGAATACCCTGATGGATGCTGTTGCTTTAATGGCTTGAACAGCGGATGTGTCATCAAAAAATAAAAACACTACTCTTAGGTAAAAGCCTTTTCACAAAAAAAAAAGTTTATATGCAAAACAATCAAAGATCTTCTCTGAATATGGATGCTTTTTTTTAAACTTCATTACATTTCAATAACCTATGGGGATTAAACAAAAGCTCTAATGACATCAATATAAAAGTGCAGAATGACGCAATAGTAGAAAGATGGAAAACCAGTAAGCAACTCATCAAATCTATTTTTTCTACAACACGGGGTACAAATTGTTACTTACTAGTCATGTATTTTCAGACTCAAGTTAGTCATTGAACATAAAACAGACTTAAAAGGCAGATGATTAGAGAATAATTAAAATTACTCGAGTACTAGAGGATCAACAGCTTGAGAGCAGCCTGTCTGAATCTACAATCTTTTATTTTGACCCTGATTTATGACAACTGTTTCTCTTCCAAGTGAAAATTTACATAATAATTTTTAAAGTGTTTTTAATTTAAGCTACTTGCATGAATTCGAAACAATCTGAAATGCACATATTCTACTAATACTGACGATGCGTGTACGTGTGTGTGTGTGTGTGTGTGTGTGATGTATGCATGCGTGGAAATGTTAAGTGGTCTACAGAGGGAAGGATGTTCACTCAAAAGGCTCTTCATGTGTAATTATGGATAATTCATGAAACGTCTGTGCACACACATGTATTGGGCATGCACATGCTCTCACACACACACGTGATCACATTTTCTCATTGGCACCACACATTTTTATCCAGTGGTACCACACATTCTTTACTCAAATAGAAGTACAGTTACTTGTGTAAAAAAGTAAAAAAGACCAGTAGAAATAGTGATTCAACCTTTCTACTTGAGTAAAAGTATGGGCTCTTAAATGTACTCAAAATATTGACTCTGTGCAACTTTAATTGAATCTAATGTCACATTAATATTAATATAATACTAAATTAAGGGATTAGTAACTTTATTTCAACTTTTGTCACTGCCATTCACAGGCAAAGAATGTACCCCGCTTGAATAACCATTATGTAGATTAATGATTCATCTCTTGCATCCTGTACTGATGCAGACTCTTTAGGTTTTGCATTGAATCCTTTGGCCATTCGTATGCGTTCCATCAGAGCAAGTCACCTTGAAAAAAAATGTGTCCATTACCAGATCCATTCTGTGCTCTCCCAATGCCCCTCTGAGGTAGCTAACTGGGCCAGATTCTTCACATAAATGATGAAGATTCACCCCACCTTGTGCCAATGTGAGCCACATAGCATGCTGCATTTGTACAAAAGAAAGAGAACATTTTGTCCTCATGCTGACACAGTGCAGAAAACTGTTGAGGCACCTATGGAAAGATGTCACTATGTTAGATAGAGCCTAAATATTCCTAGAGAGGAAAAAAATAAAAGTGTTAAATCTTTGCTTTCAGTTATTTACTTCACTTTGCTTCACTCATAAAAATTCCTTGGTCCATAACTGTTTGTTGATCTTTCCCAGTTCTCTCCAGCCCCTCATCTTTACTGACAGCTATGCTCTCTTATTTCTCTTTCCAACCCTTTACTCCCTTTCTGTTTCCCCCTCTGCATCCTCATAATTCTGCCCTGTCTCTTGCAGCCTTTTTCACCATACCTTCCTTTGTTTCTCTATCTCCTCCCTCAAGAGATGCAGATAGGATCTTCCCCCAGTGTAAGAAATGCATATTTAATGAGCAATAAATACACCAAGAGCCCCTGGAGTTTCTGTGGCGAGTATGTGCATTTAGGAGAGCACGAGTTTGAAACCAAGCTCTGAAATGATAGCATTTTGGCTGTACCAAACATGCACATTTACACAACATGAAGACTATGACCACATACTTCATTATCACCATGGTTACAGCTTGCAAGTACTCAAGGCAATTTCAGACAAAAAAGAAAAAGGGTATTGCTTCAGCAAGCTCCACACACATGATCAAATAGGATAAATTAGAATAGTGTGTGTGTGTGTGTGTGTGTGTGTGTGTGTGTGTGTACTTACTTCTGCTGTAGTGCAAAATGTCCATGGAGGTCTCCGCTGTAGATTTTGTATTTAATGGGGTCCCTCTCCCGATCCACTGCCTTAAGCAGTAAACAGAGACGGACACAAATAGGCACACATATAATTTCCATCAGAAGATTCTACCCTTATAATGCAGCAGTTTCCACTGAGTGGTACTTGGACCCTAGGAAATGCCTCTGCAGTTGGCGGGGAGTATGTACAAGGATCGTGGAGTTGATTGAATCGCTCATATAGCTGTAATCCCAGTAATACAAAAACAGCTCAAACAGTGAGTTAAAAGCAATGGATTAGCAGTAATCTTTTAGATAAAAGTATACTTTATGACTGAATTATTAGCTTAAACTAATCTCTTATGGGCTACACTGATATATTACCCCTAACCCTGACCAATCTTACTCCTTGTGCCTAAACCTAACCACAATGAAGGCCACAAGTATAACAAGAAGCAAAAAGAACAATTTTAAAATATGGCACACAGTAATTAGCAGAGGGTAAATAAACATTGAAAGAACGAAAATAATAGATACGTGTTGGATAGTTGGCGACAAAGCAATGGATTACAGTTTAAACTATGGTTAATTTAAAATAAATGATGGAGTGTTGATATTCCAGTAGTTAAAAGTAATTGGTAAGCTATTAAAACATTTGATGCTAGTTCAAAATAATTGCCAAACTGCTGAAAAGGAGTGATGGATATCTAAATTAAAGAGATGAATTAAAATAGATTTAATCTGTAAGGGGTTGTCATGGTCCCCTCTGATAAAAAAGGTTGAGATCCACTGGTTTATACAGTTGTATTTTGTCTTTGTGTGAGAGAGCGTGAGCGTACCTGCAGATTGAGCAGCGTAGCTCCGGTCCTCATAGCTTCGCTGATCTCCAGGTTGTACTGTTGCCGGGGGAAACGCGGAGGGCTCTGGTTGTTCGGGGGCAAAACTTCAATATAGACAGTAGTAATTGATGACCTAAAGACGGAGAAAACAGAACGGGCTAAGCCAGAGTGGACAGATGGAGAGAGTCCAAAGTCCAAGAAAAACAACCTGGAATGCAGAAGCAGATTATGGATGAATAGTGGTAGAGAAATGATGGGGAAGAAAGGGAGGAGACAACGGGGGAGAAACGAGCTGGGGGGAAGTGAAAGGATCGTGGGTTAAAAAAAGATGTGTCACGGAGGATGAGCTGTCTGTTATTTAATTTAAGAGTGTTTGGACATCGCTTGATTCTTTGCACTCCATGCTGTGTTTAAATACTCAATAAAAATGTGAAGTGGCAAAGAGACCAAACAACACTCTGCTGCCTCCCTCAGTGCAGGCTTTAAGGTTCCTGCTGTCAACTTAATTCATCCATTTATAGGCTGGTGCACTTGAAAATGAAAAATGTACTTTATCCACTAATTTTAACACAAATATACGTATAGAGTGGCTACATCCTGTTAGGACAGTGTTACATCATCATTTAGAGCACCGCTTATTATGCAGTGTTATGAACCATATTATTCAGCGTGAAATATTTGAAGACCTTATGAATCTTAGGTATTATGTTAAGATGAGCCCTGCACTAAAACACCTAACCTCTTATAATAGATATAAAGGGGATTGTAGACATGTCCTGGACTGCATTAAAAGCATGAATGGAGTTACTCTACAGATGAGTTACATGAACTGTAGTTATATAACAGGGCTAAACAGATTCATTCATTGACAGGTAAGGAAACTTTATTGAAATGTTTCAAGGAGGAAATGCAGACATAAGGGATTCATTGGAATTAGAAGTAATAGGCTTAAAGGAGAATTAAGGGAAAGAAAAAGTGGTTTATTGAGTTTCTACTTTATTCAGGCAAAAATGCACGAGTAGTTTGTGGAAATAAATTGCTTCGCTATTTAATAGGCAGTCTTAGTCACACCATGTTTACTTCTTCTCTGATGAACAGCTTAGGCTCTTCAAATAGCAGTATTCACTGACATTTTTTTAATCAACACTTATTCCAGACCAGCATGTCAGTCTAATGACCCACAATCGACAGAGCTGTTTCTTTACAGCTTTCGTCCTTCTGTCAGGTTTTCCTTCTGAAAAATACTCCAATACCTGGGGCATAGTTGTCATGGTTAGAGTAGACTACAGTTTTCATCTCCCCCCCCCCCCGGCAAATTGGCTGCTGCACATAAAAGCGAGATAAAAACGTAAGTGCAAATTAAACTAAGACCCAGATGAAAACATCTGCTCTACCAATTATTTTAGATGATTGAGTCTAAAATTTTGATCTAGAAGGGCTCCTTTCCCAAAAGAGCACGATGCAAAAGAGCTGGCACTCTCAATAATAACTTCCAAACAAAAGGCCCTACTGGCAGGGAAACAAGACTCTGTGGGCAAGAGTTACTTTGTGGCAACATTTGTTCTTTGTTTTACCTTCAAACCCTCCCTTCGTAATAATGCTAAAAACCTGTTGTTTCACAGTTAACTAGAACTCATTGTTACTAAAACCTGAACAATCAGAAGATAATTTCCAGGCTATATTAAAAAAAATCCTGTAACAATTGTGTATCAGAGGGGTATCACCACAAACATCATACAGTTAAAAAGATTTATTCATGAGAAAATTGATTTATTAACATGATGTTTTAAGTGGTGCATAGTGGTGGTACTTCATGCCTTGTCCATTCTTGGGCATTTTTATTTTGATTAGTTTAATGTTATTTTTCATGATATTGGCAAAGTGTCAAAACAAAAAAAAACAAAAAATAGAGCCTTATCTCGCAATGTACCCAGATCCTCTTCAAAATGTAATCAATTATTCCTTGGCACAAGATCCAACCCCCTACACACAACCTCTCTTTTTGAGATATCTTGCCGACAAACAGACAGACGAACAAAAGTGCTTGATCATATAACCTCTTCAAAGTCTCGTTGGCGGAGGAAATAAACAGCTCTGGGTTTTCTGCTCCTGATTTCATGGGCGATTAATTTGCTTGACTGGCTGCTTTCCAGGTAGAAATGTATACATTCACAAACAGAGTGGTCTCAAATGAATGAGTGGGAAACGGGAGGAAAATCAAAACATTAAGATTGATGAAAGGAAAGAAAAAATAAATAAATGAAAAATAATTAGATGGAGGCTCAGACCTAATAATATTCATAATAAGTAATAATATACATCAGCTTGTCCAAACTCTTTATTGAAGCTATTTATTTATATGAGTTAAATATTAATGCATTACATTTGTAATGTCATTAAAAAGGAATATTGTAGACATTTTACTACATTTTCCAAAAAACCTATTTATCCATATTTAGCATCGCAACACTTGAAATAAAATGAAGGTTTGGACAGTGTTGCAGTGTTTGTATGAGTTTGTGTGAACTGACCCTTGAGAGGGTGAGTGAAATAAATGGGTTTAAATGTAATGTACGCTGAATTATTATTATCATTATTATTTGGAATAAAACGATGCACCACTCCTTGTAACTTATATGATATTGGTCATTAGTAAATGTCTTACTTCTGTCCCCACATGTCACGTGATGTCCGGCTTTACACACCCTGAATTCCAGGACAATAAACCTCAGAGGTTTAGTTTGTGTACCTAGTTGGTGAGTGTGTTGATTTTTGAGAGGAGAGAGAGATTAACTCCACTCAAACTGGATCATCGACTGAAAGAGCCAGAGAACCTCGGGTCTAAACAATAGCCGGTAAAATCTGTTTATGTTTCCAACAATAAATAAATAAATGGATAAAGGCTGGAAAAACGTAAGCCGACAGAGAGAGAAAGCCAGCATTTTATTAGAAAATTCATTTGAGATTATTGATGAAAACCAATTGAGGGACTTATTCATGTGTGGTTTTTACTGCAGCTGAGGTCTGTTTTTTCCATCCTGAAGCTATTCACAGTTCCCTCCTTGAAACTCCTCTTTATTCTTTAACATGCATTATCTATTCAATAGACATGCTTGTATATAAGTGTTCCTACTTGTACAGTACACACATAGACAGAAAATTGCATTTTAAAATTCTGTTGAATTTGAGGCACTTGACATTGCAGCATACACATAGAGCCTCGTCCTCTCCAATCATTTATTTACTTCATCTAATTTGAGTTATTTAGTGGTTGAATGAGTCATTATTGGGTTAGATGAGTGTTTGGGTGAATGGCTTTTGTCACTTAAGAGAACTTCACTTCACATTCTGTTTATATTTCCCTGAACTGTCATCAGACTGTACTCTTTTCATTAGCAAAGGCAACGTCTAAATTAGATAGGTTTTTAGCCATATTTTTCAGCTGTTTGCCTGAGTGCCTGGCGACCAACATGTGTTTCAATTCATTCAAACACAAGCAGCAAAACATATCATGTTGGTAACCCAAAGCACATTAGGAGCTGGATGAGCATCTATCGATATGTGCATCACGGCTTTTTTGTTAGAGCAGAATTAAACTAATTTGAATACCATTATACGTTTGACAATTAAGCGTGACAACTCTAATCATAAATATGACAAAAACCTTAAAGCTTTAACATGTCTGTCCAGATTCCTTCCTCCTCCTGTCTTATTTTCCTGGGATCCAGCAAACGTAACCCCTGAAATCGGTGTCTGTAGGCGGCCGAAGATCATTTATGAGGGGAAAAATGCACTCTGCATGGACGGAGTATTTCCGTATTTTAAACTCCAACAGAGTGACTTTTTCTCTCATATCTCACATCATATCAATAATTCAAATTTATCATCTTAATTTTTGTCCTCCAGTGTTTGCATCAAGTGTAGTATTTTGTGAAAAATGAGCTGTGTCAGATTAAGTGAGCCACAGCTTTTAATTTAGAACGCCTGATCGATAATTAATGCACAGTCAAGTAAATACAACAGATCACATTAGATACCCAATGTTAAATGACTGGGACTAAAAGTGGGGCCAGAAAAACTTAGCAGTACATCACTAGTCTTCATAAATATTGAGTGAAAACAGAAGCAAAATGTTACAGAGTGGAACTTAATTTGAATTTCATGTTAAAGCACCAGGCAGTCAGATGATTTGCCTTTTTTTGGTGTCGGGCACCCCGAGGGTTAGTCCACTTTTACGAGTAACTGTTCGGTTGATTGAGCAGTCAGTCAGAACTCTATGACTGGTTGTTCAGCCTGACAAATCGAATCAATTTTGCATATGTGGACCAATGTAGACTGCTTGTTTTTTTTATAGTGGGTGAGCAGTTCGATTGCTGGGTCCGCCTCACTTCTCAGATATCGCACAGTAATTGCTAAACCCAAAAATTCACAACTGAACTGCTGTCCGTCAGACTAATCAATACACGCAGAGTTTATAAATGTTAAGAGCTGCTACTTCTTCCATGACAAAACCCATGTTGGGGGAATAACCTGAGTTTGTGAGCTGGTGAAAATGATGACTCACTAATCCACGAGAGAAAGGCAGTATGTGCTGTAGGAGATGGAAAACAGGAGGAAGGGGCAGAACAAAAAAAATAAAAATAAATCAAATTGTATGCCTCTGTCAGCACCAGTTTTTTCAGGTCAGCGTGGCCATTTCAGAATTTTACATTTAGGCATGAACAATTCAATCTGTAGTTACCACCTCCTCAAAGAGCAGCAAAGGATTCTGGAGCTCTGAATTCTCACAGAGGAGGTAACAGATGGTCGCACGGTCTTATGCAAAATGTTCCTACTGTACTTCTTTCAAACAGTGTTTTATAATAGTTAACCATGTGTTTACAAGTAAGACAAATCTTTATCAAATGCTCCTTTGTGTCTGTACCCAAGTGTTGCTCTTTGTTTTGTACGTCTTGCAAGGACTTCCGGATGTTTGTCCTTCCCGCAAGGACACTGCAGTGTTAATGAATCCTTTCCATTGGAATATTCCAATGTGTAATACACCCAAGTGCGCTTTAAGTATCGGCAAACAACAGCACATTGTCGGGGATGATGCTCTATAGCTTGGACTGTGCGGTTTTTTGTTTTTATTGATGACAATTTCTCAGCTGTTTTTCTCGAAAACTTTCAATGTGGTGTGTCTGTATCAGGAGAAAATTGCAACGAGGGCTAATGCATATCAAAAGGGGCTAACACCTTTTTGATTCATGATGTCCCTCTTTCCTGAAAGCTGCATAAACACATGGCCTGCTCCCACTGAGCCTCTGTTTTATGTTTCTTGAGTTAAATTGAGGCATGGTGCAACACAAACACTAAATGAATCAATTTCTCTGCCAGTGCAGCTGCTGCATCAATCTGTGGAGAAATGCAGATTGACTGTCTTTTATAATGGGCGAACCGTTCGATGGCTGGATTCGCTTCTGTTGTCAGATATTACACAGAAATTGCTAAATCTAAAATTTCACAATTGAGCTCCTGTCTGTCAGACTAATCAATATTTTTTTTTCCATGACGAAAGGCATGTTGGAAAATAGCCTGAGTTTGTAGCCGGTGAAAGAATGCAAAAATGCAGGAGATGGAAAACAGAAAGGTGACCTTATCAAGTCACTCCTTGTCCCTCAGAATGCAGCAGATAGAGACCATCACCTTTCGTTTCTTTTACCATGAGTTATGTGTTATGTGTATTTACCAACTATATATGCCTGCATTTTTCTCTCCTTTTGTCACCAAGAGGGTAACAAGTAGTGAGGTACCCTTTTATTACCTGCCTCTCCCCTTTTCTTTAACTCTCAAATGTATAGTTTCCTCCCTCAGACTTCTTTTGTGCCATTTTCTAATAAAAAAAAAAAGGAAATACAGATATTTCCGAAAATGAAAACCGCTTCAAAACGAGTGAGAAGATGGAGAGAATGGCAGGGAAACACAAGAGAGAGCAGCGACGAGCTTCACAATGAGTGTGAAAGCTCTGGAAATCTGATGACCTTTCTCAACCTCAGCTCCAGACAGACGAGAAGAAAAGACTGATGAAGCAGACGGAGAGACCCTTACCGTCGATGAGGGACAGGCCCATTGTCCACGGCTTCTACAGTCAGAGCGTAGCTCCGCCCAACCGTGAGCTCAACGTCTGGTGCCACGGTAATGATCCCGGTGCTGTGAAAACCGTTCATTAAATATTATAATACTGGCTAACTTCAGCATGTTCACATGAAAAAAAAAAAAAGAAATCTGAGACTTTTGCTTAGAAAACTTAGGCCTCATTAAGCTTCCATGCTGTATGATACATTTGTTTTAATTGGTTTCTTCAAAAAAAGATCACCAATTGTCATCTTTTATGATCTTACAGCATATGTCTACTGATCATTATTGATTTGTAATGAGATAATGTTTTTAATGCGCATGTTACTTTTGATACCATCATCAATGATGATAAAAAAAAACCCACTATAAGATGTTTAACAATAGCACAGAAATCTGCATCATGTTAAACTCAGGCATGAGACAGAAGAATTCCCTGACGTAGTTCAAGGACTAGTTTGACGTTTTGCTAAATATGACTTGCTCTCTCTCTCTTGCCAAGAGTTTTTACATCTTTTAAACAAAGCATAACTTGAGAATTTGGGAATTGTCTGCACAGCCTGCGAAGAGAAACAGCATGTTAGCAGAGCAGCTACAGTCCTGGGTCAGGGTCTGCACAGGATGCGTTTACGCACAGTGAGTGGAGGTCATTAGGGTTCTGGCAGCATTCAGAGACCAACACACAAACATTGTGCAGATAAAAGAGAGATAGCTGAATAGTGAGCTAATATAGTTTTTTTTATAAATACATTTGAGGTATAAAATTAGCAGAATCACGGTTCATATTTGACTTTTACTGCCTCGTTATAGTTTGATCTGAGTTTGGTGCGATGCCTCTCTCTCAACCTCGATCCCAGAGAGGGGCAGCTCTCTCTCTCAATCCAACTTCTATACTCTGTGTCTGTGGAGGTGGACATTAAACAAAAGGCATCATCTGGCAGACTTTTGCAGGCAGATGTGAACACACGCCTTAAATTATGCTAGTAAGAGTTCTTTTTATTTTCTCATTAATTGGCCCGAGCCAGGCTATTTTTTCCATATTTTCAGTCTTAATGCGAAGGTAAGCTAACTGGCAGAGCATACAGACATGAAAGTGGTCTCAGTATTCTCATCTTGCTCTCACTAAAGCAAGCGTATTTCCCAAAATGTCAAATCATACCTTTAATTAAAATAAAAATCTACTGTAAATAACATGAAATGCAAGCGATGCATTTACCTGTCAATAACAAAATGCCCCTGGTCACCAGCGAGGATCCGATAGGTGACCTGACCGTTGAGACCTGCGTCAGAGTCAACTGCTGACAGCTGGGAAGAGAAACACAAAAAAAAAAAAGTGTCATGTGCCTAAACATTCACACACGTCCTACACCATAAAGACAATCCATCAAAGTATTCTGCACATTTGTGTTATTGTGTAATGTGCAGGCCTACCTGTAACACAGTTTCTCTAGGCATCATATCAGTAAACAGGTTGACATTATAAGAGACATTAGCAAAAGTTGGAGTGTTGTCGTTATCATCCAACACTGTTATGGTCATGGTGACGGGGATGCTCTGCTGGACGCCGTCGGACGCTAAAAGCTGGAGACACCAGAAACACACAGAGGGAGAATAAAAAAAATGATGTATGCTGCATTTTTAATGTTATGTTCAAGCTCATCTACAAAAAAAAAGCTGCTTTTTGAGAACCCTGAGGTAGGTGATCTGTGTACTCTGTCTCTCCTTAATGCTTTTTTTTTTTCTTCCAATCTAAATCCCTGTTTATTGAAACGTGTATGTGGGTGCAACTGAAAACTCTCAAAACTCTTTGACCCAATCTCTCCCTGTTGTCTCCTCCATAATAAATTCACCTACACAGTTTCACCACAATATCCCCTGTTCCCAACAATAAAAAAAAGTAAAGAACCATTTGTATTTAATTCATTATAAAACCAATGCACATGGAGCTAGAGCTAGCAGGCTTAGCTTAGTGTAAAGAAGCATGGTGAAGCAACCACACGCACAAAAAAAATCTTCCTACCTATAAAGTTGACGAACATTTTGTATCTTGTTTGTTTATTACATTTAAAAGCGAAGAGAAGTATTTATAATTGTGATTTAGAAGTTGGATGTGGCGGTGGGGTTTTGGTCAGAGCTCAGTGACATGGAAGAGAGAGAGTGGGTCGGTTAGGGGAGAGAGAGCTAAAGTCATCGCTGTGGCATCACTGAGAGAACCCACAACAGTGGTAGCAAGAGACATTATTGCTATAGCAGACTTTTTTTTAACCCAAGCTAGCCAGTTCCAGTTGCTTCCAGTCTTTATGCTAACTAATGCTAACTGCATGGGAGACTCAATAACATGCAGGTTGCATGCTATCTCTTAGCTGCTTAATCAACTTTAGCATTTAACTTTATATTTGGAAGTGAAATTGCAAATATTATATTTGTGTAATGATGTTTTGATGTTTAAAGTCACTTTCATCGTGATGAACATTAGCATGAATGCCCTCCTCTGTCCTTCAAACAGTTTAGTGTTCATGCTCTTGCATGTAAAAAACAAATTATATGTGTCGACTTAAACTTTCTTTTCTTTTTATTAATTTTTTAATATCTGTCTGCACGTATACTTATGGTTTGTGCCAAGATTTGGTAAAAGAACATTTCTTAAAATACATGCAGTTTGATCTTGCAGCAGATTATTAGTATTTCTGTGCTTGTGAGTGTGTATGTGACCTACACTACTTAAAGTTGCAGTGATTCACATTCATGAAAAGTCATGAATAATTTTGCTGACAGTTGTGTCTACTTACTTTCTTCTCTTCCTTAAAAGCAGTCTGTACTAAATATACCAAATATAATTAAAACATGTACCATACTTTTCTTCTTTTTTTTTTAAATGCACAATGCATTTGAACTTGCATATGAACACAGGCAACAGAAGCTTCCTCACCGATAACAGCCTCATCTGCCAAGAAGCTGATTGACTCTCCCCTAAATGAAAATCATCCCCCATCTCTCGTAGTGCTCTCTTGCTCCCTCTCCTCCAGTTTAATTTCTTCCTCAAGGCTTTCATGATGATTACAGCACACCTCTGCCTTTCAATCAATATGCCAGACCTTCCATCTTCAACTTCATGCAATGTGCGCACACACTTTGAACAATATGCTGCGCCCACGCACAAACACACACTGCCAGTGCGACCAGGCCGAGCACGACGGTTGACAGACCGTTGAAGTAGCAATGTTGTACTTTCACATGGTGAGGCACAAACAGAGAAATACTCTGTGTCCTACCAAAATTGAAGCTGCTGAACTAGATTACCCTGAAATAAAATAGAGAATAACAGATTCATGTATAGAGGAACAATGACTAAAGGAAGGAAAACGGGAAAACCAGAAGAAGAACAAAGAACACAAGAGAGGCAACTAGAAACAGGAAAAAATGGAAAGGGGCAAACGCAGATCAGCAGCAACCACTCAAGTCTCATTTACAACATTTATTTCTACACTAAGCAACGGAAGAGGGAATTACTGGTCTGAGGGTTGAAAACTATGAGGGGTGGAAGTCATGAAAATTAAGTGATAAAACTGGAGGTGATGAAAATGCACGTGAATTAAAAAAAAAAAAGAGTGGTAAAAATTAATGTGAATTGAAAAATGGAATGGTAAAAGTGGATGTGAACTGAAAAAATGGAGTGATATGTTGTCATTTGATTTGCTAAACTTATTGACATTTTATTTCATTTTATTGTTTACAACATGCAATTTTTGTTACTTTCGGCCTGAAAAAGTAATTTTTGTTACTTCTGGCCTGAAAAAAAACACTAATTTTTGTCACTTCTGGCCTGAAAAAAACCCACTAATTTTTGTAAGTTCTGGCCTGAAAAAGTCATTTTTGTTACTTCTGGCCTGAAAAAACAGTAATTTTTGTTACTTCTGGCCTGAAAAAACAGTAATTTTTGTTACTTCCGGCCTTAAAAAAGGAGGGGTGGAAGTTACAAAAATTGCTAGTTATGCTAAACAACTTTATAGAAGTATTTTTCTCTTGGAATTTTTGCTCCCTAACCTCTATTAATTTACTCTGCAACCTCCTGCTCTCTCATTCCTACATCCATTTCCTCTCACTCATGTTCACAGCCATCCCCTGCCTTTCCTGCACCATCACTTTTTTCTTGCTTCTCCCTCCTCAGTGGTAAAAACAAAAAAAAAAAGTGATTCTTAAAACACAGATATTTTTTTTATAGCTAAATGTTCATAGGCCCCCAGTTATTCTTTACACCCACCTCCTCTCTTTATAACAGTAATTTTTTTTATCAAAGGTCTGATTTGAGGTTAAGTTATTCTCTCCCTCACACACAGATATTGCACACACATTCCATGAATGTAGAGTACCGTGAGGGTATAGGAGTCCTGTGTCTCTCTGTCCAGTGGCTGCACCAGGGTGAGGTATCTTCTGATTCCAGTAGCAGTCACAGAGAAAACATGAGAATAGTTGTCTAATGATAAGAGGAGCTGAGGATCCCTGGTCTGTTGAAGAGAGAGAAAAACATTTAGAAGAAGAGAGAACACATTGATCTTTTTTTTTTCTTTCAGCTTTAATCACCAGTGGGTGGTATGCTGGTATACATTTACACCTGGTGGTTGCCCATTACTTCCACAGCGGTGAAATGATGGCATCCCCGGTGGTTCATTTAAAGGAAAACGCTGGTTGCTTGATGTACACACAATCAATAATAAAATTAGGAGCAGTTAATAAAGGTAACAACATAAATGAAAATGCTTTCATATGCAAAACAGCCAAGAGTAAGAAGTGCTTAGGCAGGAGAAGGTGAATGAAACGCTATCTCCTCCAAGGTGTTTCTTGACATAAAAATTCTCCTAAGAGGGCACTTTGTGAGTGTGTGTCTGTCCTATACTCCGTGATAGAGAGGCAATCCTCACCCAAGTCCTCCCCTGACATTTCCCACACAGTCGACTCATCGGTGTGTGTGTGTGTGTGTGTGTGTGTGTGTGTGTGTGTGTGTGTGTGTGTGTATGCTGTATACAGTATGAGTGTGTGAGCTCTCATTCCAGATAAGGCTGGCTCAGCAGGGTAGGGGGTCTGATAATATTGCCGATGTAGCCAGCGTGGATATTGAGTCATAAATAAACACACACACTGAGCTGATGATACACACTCAGCTGCACGCACACACATAAATAAAAATGATGGACGGCGCATAAAAGCAATTAGGACTAATCATCATTGTTGGTACTTATTGCTCGAGGAAAGCAATATTAGCAATATTTAAAATAACTTAACATATATCAATCGCCGCGCAAACACACAGTCTCAAGAACATACAGAAACACACACATTATCCCCCGCTAAGCCCAGCTGTGGGGGGTCTTGCGGAAGGCAAAGCTTGTTTTTTTGTCAAAATCCATATGCTACATCTTAAACAAACAAAGCTCGTGGGAACTCATCGGCGATAAGAATATTATCTGAGAGGAAATTTTAAGAGCAGAACAGTTTAACTAACCACATTCACAGGGAAATATAGGGCACTGCACGCACTGCAAGGAAGGCACACAGCAGAGATTTAGTTGAACAAAAAGAGGGACAGAATGGAAACTTCAATGAATTGATCCTTCATTCCTGTACGCTACGTCCTCAGCATTCTGCTGATTTTCTTTACACGCTTAAGACGTGCATTTGATATCATAATGAGTAAGGAAAGTTCCCAATTTCTGATTTCTATCAAGCCAGAATATAAGTATATATACAGTAAGGAACGAATGTAAATGTGAAAATTAGCGTGCATGGCTAACTTGTTTCTCAGTGCAGTGCAATCTCCGCGTTAATCAGCCTTAAAACTATGAGGAACAACCTTTGTTAGATATTTTCTTAAGTTTTGTACTTGTATTATCTCAATTTTTCAATCTAGAGAAATTCTGAAATTTATCCGTAACACTGAATTTGTTAAGTTGGGGAAAGTGATTAAATTTTAATGTGAATTAATGTCATGTCACATCATGTTTTCATGAGCAATGGAGGTTGTTAAACAATGAAAACAACAGCTCCTCTGACCCCACGCTCCTTCACGACACAATCAAACTGCATCTTTTGTTTTCATTGCTTTTATTGCCAGATCCATAGTGGCAGAAATTACCTGCTGTGTTTTTAATACCCCTTTTATGTTTGTTTTTTTGTTTTTTTTGTTTAGTCAGCTGGAAATATTACAAAGTCAGATGGAGAGAATGCCTCTCTGAACCAGCCCATGAAGCAAATGTTAGATTAATTAACTTGCTATAGCTACAATAATAAAATCTGCTGTATTTAAATTCCGCCTGGCAAAGTCAGCAATTTGCCAACGAGAAATAAGACACCTGCTTTTGTCTACCTCTTTTCAAAATCAAGAACTCATTGTTTCAACAAATACTATAATTATCAAGTGAAAAATCTGCCAGCGTTATCACCGTAAAGCTCATATGTGTCATGCATGAATTAAAAGTTCCAGCACTGAAATTCCACCAGCGGAAGCTTCAAAGAACTCAGGAAGAAGGTGAAGATACTGTAAGCGACAAACTCAGCTAATACCTACAGGGATCTCATTGGCTGTCAGCTATAAAGAAAGCAGAGGCAACAGATCATGTGACTCCTCAGAGGTCAAGGACTACAACACAATACACACAAAATATATGAAAAAAAACAGACATTACATATACAGTACATACATTGTTCTCTTTAATTTGAATTGTCAGAACATTAGTATTAATCAGCTTATGTCTTAAGTCAATTTCTGCTGTGTATGCTTTTATCATCACCTCCTCCACATCGTTATCCAGGGCGACAATGGCCAGCGGTTCGGACAGGCTGGCACTCGTTGATATAGTGGTCCCCACTGGTGATGCCTCACTGACGTAGCCATGGTAGCCGCTCTCCAGGAAGTAAGGCGCCTGATTATTTTCATCCAGAACTTCAATTTGGAGGTTGGCGAAAGCTGGCAATGGGTGGCCATTGTCCTGCTCGGCCTAAATGGGAAATAAAGCAAGTAATGATTTCTGGCTGTGGTGCTTCACCCTCTGCTGTTCCTGCTGCAGAAGTGGCCTTTTAATGATAATGCTTCACATAATGAATGTGTAAGGACGATATTGTGCTCTGACGAATTCTATATGAGCAATACATAGCCGGTTCCACATTTTGGATGTCATGATGAACAAGGTTTCAAATGAGTTCTCTTTGGCTTTTTTTTATTGTTTGTAAATTAGGCTAATGGGATAAACAAGAACAGCTTAAATACAAAGTCTTGGTGTTTATTTTTGGAATCTGGGTGATATTGAAGTTCCCTTCAGGATGAGTTTATTTCTCCAAGGGAGGTAGGGACATTTTAATAATGTGTGATTAATGCGATTTCATTGCCATTCAAAGCAATCAAACCCGCTAATAATTACAACCACAATCACCCACTATGCAGTATGATCGATGACCTATACTGCAATTAAAAGCCTGTCCGAACTATGTTCTTATATCTTTTGAGCACACTCAGGTTTTTTCAGTGTAAAGAGCTGCTTGTCCTTTTATTCTATTAACCCTCCTGTTGTGTTCTGGTCAAATCTGACCGATTTACAATCTCTAAAAAATGTAGTTAATTTCATCTGTTTGACATAAGGTTCCACGACTTTGTTCACACATGGCATCTGAACACAAAATGAATTTTGAGAATTCTTATTACATCTTGGGTGTTTTATTGAACTTGTGTACACCCTTGGCGTTCCCGGTCAAAAATGAAAAAATGTCTACGTGTACTCTACAATATACCTTATGTTATATTTGCCATTGTCATCTGCATCTCATTTTTCTTTCTCTTTTGCACCTTCTTCTCCCCTCATTCATTAGTTAATGTGGGCGGAGCTTGACTAACGCAAATGTACACCGAATACACTTATTTTATGGACACTGTGTCTGTATTCTCACAGAGGCAACGGAAGGAAAACTCCATTTTCAATTTCAGTAGAGCAGAACCTGATGTATGCTTGGTGGTGTAAATTCATTACCAGCCTAATTGAGACAAAAACACCTTTGCAGAGCTTTACAATTACAGGCTTTTAATCCATTCAGGGTAGACTAAATTTAATGACAGCAACCAGGAAGCACCAAATGAAAGCGTCAAGTAGAAACATTTATTCTTGAATTAAACTTACACATTAACTGATCAACAGTGTGATGGATATTAGAAAAAAAGAAAAAGAAAAAAAAAAGCATTGCACATTTAGGACGGAGGATGCGGTTTCCATAGCAAATTCAAGACAATCAAGTTAAACCTCCCCTCGTTGCAGCTCTCGTGTTCCTCACCTTGATCACTAGATTGAACCTGCTGTGGAACTCTCTGTCAATGGGCTTCAGTAGCAGGAGCTCTGCTGTGGTTCTGTTCAGGTTGAAATATTCTGCATAGGACTCTGGTTTGCCTGAGAGGGAGAGAGAGATAGAGCAGGCAATAAGAAACAAAATATCCAAACATGAGGCAGTGTGTGTTTGTGTGAGTGTGAGACGGGTAGCGATTTCTGTTAATTAGTTTAAGAATAAATATAACTTTCTCTAGTTTGTGTCTAAAGGGACTATAAAAGAGACATGGAGGGAGAAAGGAGAGACGGGCATGGCTGAGGCTCCCAATCGACTCATTTCTGCTCGCCACAGGTGGGGGATGCACAAACACACACACACACACACACACACATACACATACATTCCTGTATGGTGCTATGTAATTATGCATTGCTCAACAGGGAAATCAGGTTAAGGGACCAGCAACAAAGACCAATGTGCACAAGACGGCATGATTCCCCCAATATTGTGGTTACAGATGTTTGTGCATGTGCCTATCTTCATGTGTCCTTGTGTCTGAGAAAATAGGGCTCAGTGGAAACGTACATCAATGTTCCAAAGCAGTTACATTTGACTGTTCGGATATTGTCAGATAAAGGCTTTTTTTTTTGTGACTGCATTTTACAACTTCAAACACTTATCAAGATGACTCACATTGATGGTGCACCGTTAGTCTTATTGGAAATCAGTTTTAACTTCAGGCGCTCATGAAGCATAGGTGGAAAATTCCATCTCTAACTTTGCAAACTGATGACTAGCATCCTCTTAACAATTGCCTCACATACAGAATTATTCTACTGAGTTAATCCTGCACCTGCCTTAATCAAAAACCGTCTCATCATTTTCTAACAATTAGGCCCTAGGCTAAGGAGCCCTGAAACCATAGATATGCATAAGATTTGGTTCTGTGAAGCCCTCTCTGAACAGATGTGCTGGTGCCACTCTGAATTAGAGTTATCTCTGTTATTGTAGTTAAATGGACCGTTAAATTGTGTTTTCTTTTTTTTGTGACCAATTGGGGTTGATTCAAGAGGACAGACTTTGGGATTATGCTTCATATTTATTACATATTTTAATAAACGTTTCACCTGTTGTTCATGTAAATCTATTAAACTAAACAACACCTGGCATATCAGGAAGATTGTGTGTTTTCTGTGTCAACTAGAGGTTGGTTACATATCAGCAACCATTGCACCCACACCACCGGTGTAGTCAGAATGGCCCAGCAGAGAATGTATGGTCTCAGGCGCCTAAGGACATTTGGACTGAGACCACAAATCCTCAGTGACTTCTGCCGAGGCACCATTGAGAGCCTTCTAATAGGCTACTTCACCACCTGGTTCGGCAACTGCACCACTGTAGACCGCAGGGCGCTGGGGAGAGTGGTGAGCTCTGCACAGCACATTACCGGGTGCAAGATGCCCAGCCTGCAGGAGCTGTACACCCAGCGGTGCCTCAAGAAGTCTCTGAGGGCCATAAAGGATTCGTCACACCCCCACAATAGCCTGGTCTCCCTCCTGCACTCTCGTAGGAGATACTGGACTCCCAGGAGTCTCACTAGCAGACTGAGGAATAGTTGTTTTTTTCCCCCCAAGACCACTGAACAAAGCTGTCACACTCTCTTGCAGAGTGCAATAAACCCTTGTGCAATATCTCTATATATATTTTTTACTATGTGTATCTTATGTACCACGTATATTCATCGCATTATTGTATATCATTTTGTACATACACATTTTATTCTATTCTACTACTGTATATTCATCCTAAGTTTTTCCCGATTGTACTGACAATAAACATCTTGATTCTTAAATATATAATTTCATATTGTGTAATATATATTTTTGGAGAAATCAACTGACAAACTGTATATGGTTAAGAAAAATTGGGACATATATTACAATTACACAAGTTTGCAATGAACCGATCTGACTCATTGATTTGCAACATTGCTAATGTCTCAGTGTATATGTTGCTTTTTTTACGAGCACTAGCACCAACCAACATTCCCCCAAAAAATGTGAACTTACCAATTAGGATGGTGTATAGAATCCCTGGCCTGTCAGACGGAGGTTGTATGTTCCTGTCTTGGTCCACAGATTGAATGGGTGGAGTCACATTGAGGGGATTCACCTTATTCTGGAAACAGAACCAAGTGGAGCTTTAGAATTGAAAGTCACAACCATCACCTACAAACACGACCAAAAAGAAATATCACAACTAGCAAAAACAGGACACAGTAATTGAGAAACTGCACCACGATATTGCAGAGTAACAACATGCACCGTATATGAAAGTGACATTAATTAACTTCTTGTAATGTCATTTTGAGAGTGAAAAATAAACAGAAAAAATATGTAAGAAAGTCAAACTTAAAGAACGTTTTAATAGTTTCCATTATAAGAATAGATCACTTCAGGCTTTTTAACTATTTTCTAACCCAGCCTAGTTTAACCAAGAACATTAGAAACAAAAACACCTACTGCTTAAAGCAACAACTAAAAAACATGGAGGCATATTAGAAAAATAATTTCATGGTGATTCGTCCAACACGGTTGTTCCAATGTGCAGAGAAAACCTTTATCAACAATATTTATTTATATATAACAACAAGCTCGGGACATGCCAGCAAAGCAAGTGAAAGTTAAAAAGAATGATGCAGAATTGGAAAATCAGTTGTTGGAAAAAGCCCACTGGTACACTTTAAACCGAATGCCTGAATGTGCACGCCTACACAAAATTCTGTATAATGAATGTGCTGAAAGATCAAAACTCGAAGAGTACAGAGAAATGCAGTCTGTATTTCTTTGTATCTGTGTGGCAGTGTGGTCAAGATATAATACAGACTTATAATAGTGTTATATGTTTAAGTGCGGGCAACATGAAGACCCCCAATGGGAGAAAAATTACAAGTTAGATGAAGCCTAAAGCTGTAAACTGTCAAGCCAAGCACACCAACAAGACTGCACATATTCCCAAATGTGTAGGAAGGCATCAGCAAGCAGCTGCACACACACACCGATGCACTGTACGCCCGTACAGCTGCTATGATACAATACTTTATCAGTGCACCTGTCATGCCGCACTTAAAATCTACTAGCAATCATAGAGCTATATCTCCTGTTGGCTGTCATAGAGAGAGGAAAGGAGGGACACGGACTGAGAAGAAGTTATGGCGAGTAATGAAGTGGAGTAAAAGGGGGTTTAAATGTATGTGAGGGAGATGAATCTGCCTGAAGGTGAGAGTAAACAGAGAATAGAGAGAGATGTAAAGTCAGGGGGAGTAAGGGAAGGACAATAAGGTCACTGAGAAAACTGCGTAAAGAAAAGCCCTGGCAACAATATATACGTAGAAAGGCATTCATTAGAACCAAACATCCACCGAGGCTGAACAGTGTGCAATTAAAATGACTGCCTTCTGGATCCGAGCAATGTTAAATCATTGATCCACCCCTCTATCCTGATCTAGTCCAAGATTTAGTGGTTCCTTTGGGACAATACTCACTCTCCAATCCAGTTTCCTCAAAATCTGTCAGGAAGTTTATGCATAATAGATACAAATTATGAAAAAAGGCCTATCTCGCAATGTTCAAGGGTAAAAAATAAATAAATAAATAATCGTGCATCCACCCCTTTATCTGGACCCAATCCAAAATTCAATGGGTCCTTCCCTGCCACATGCTCAACCCTACCACCAAGTTTCATGACAATCCATCAAGTAGTTTTTGTGTAATCCTGCAGACAAAAAACCAAACTGACCCTTGGTGGAGGTAACTGTGAAAGACATAAGTTTAAAAAGTGAGAAACTCTGTCCTCAAAAAGGCTAATTTGCTCCTTAAATTCCCTGATCATCCACTCCATTAAGAGTGGAGTCTCCTCCTTCAGAACACCACTTTTATTTTGACCGCTTTTATTTTACACGTGTGCGTAATGAAAGACTATAAAGTGTCCTTAACATACGTGCTTCTGGCTTTCTGGCTTCATGTGAAGTGTGTCCGGCTTTAACAGAGGACAAATATAATAGGCGACTGATACAATTGTGTTAAAAGGTAGATGGAGATGGCCTATACAGAAGTTTATGACTTTTGTCGTTTTTTAAAAACCACAAACCAGCCCAGAAGTCTGGGTGTAGCCAATGACTCATGCCTAAATCTTATTGTCAGCTGACTGTCACCTCAGAACATAACAAGGGCTTATAAATGTCCATGCATTTATCTTCAGTAGACTTGATGGCTGCAGCTGATTCCGACACTAAGCTCAAGTCGGAAAGTGGATCAGGACAGGCCGATCTTTACACTGACTTCCTGTCTGTCAAAGAATTGATTTTGAAATTCTGCACTGAATGGTTTATGGGCCAAAATCCATCTCTGATGTGCTACTCCATTATGAACCATCCAGACTCCTCAGTTCGTCTGCTTTCTGTCTGCTTTCTGTCCCCAAAGTTAAAAACCGAATATGGAGAAGCAGCATTCGGTTTTTATGCTCCCAATATCTGGAACAAACTCCCAGAGAAGAGAAGTAGGCTACAGCTCATGGTTCTTTTAAACCACCTTTGATTCAATCAGTCAATAACTAATCTCTTACACTGCACTGTAACTTTTACTCTCTTCCTTTTATTTTCTGAATCTTTAAATCTCTTGCATTTTGTTGTTTTTATATTTTGCCTTAATGCTGTTTTTATTTAATGTAAAGCACTTCGAGTTGCCTTGTACTTGAAATGTCCCATGCATATTTGCTTTGCCTTCTGTTCAGGGAAATTGAAAATTCCAAGTCAGCACCATCTGAGAAAAGGGACAACATTGGCCTTCATGCAGTCGTCCACTACCTTGGTCACAAGGGCTTATCGCCAAAAGAGATCCTTGAGAACATGGTGGCAACACTAGTGGGAGGGGGCCTCTTCTTAAGGCCCATTAATGCTCTACGTTAAAGACGTAGACGGACGAAATGGAGCAATACCACCAGAAATGATTGAGGGCAGTGTAGCTCCAATTCATGCAAAGCATGACAAACATGTACGGACACAACGAAGAAGAAAAAGGAGACGTGAAAAAGTGAAAAAACTCTCCGCCCTCAAGCCGAGTACATCGTTAGCTCTGCTTTTGCTGCTTTGTATTTACGAGGTACATTATCCCAACCTCCTCCGACTGTCACCATATTTCTTGTTGTCGAAACTTTTGACACTTCCCTGCCCTCCTGCGGTTGTATCAATGTCAACATAAAGGATGTACGGAAGTATGTACAGGTCGACGGATAGACCGTTTGTGGACGGACGTATCCATTTATGTACATGGAGGGAGCGTAAATTGGCCTTTACATGATTGCCTACACAGGAGACCATTAACAAGGTCCATCATCAACCCGAGGATGGTAAATATTAACCCCAGCCTTACAAAACTGACCTCACTTAATTACACAGGCCAGAAATGTGGACAGCAAGGCATACACAACTAGCTGCGCAGTTGATTTCAAAAGATTGTTTGCTCACTGGGATTTCTAGGCTTATTGTCAGAAACATGTAGGAAGAGCCAGGCGAGCAAACCCTGCAGAATCAGCAGGAAGGATATGAGTAATAGGTATCAAACCAACGTGAATGACTCAGCCACGAGTACATCTAGGCAACACCACCTGGCAAATGATGTTGGTGGAACTGCTGTTTCTTTGTACTGGGGAACTAATGAGCAACTGAGGAGCAGCTGTTTAGGCAGGTGGCTGATCCCAAGTGTAGCAGGGAGATCAATAAAAGAGGGAAAACCCTACCAAGGACATTTAGTGGTAAGGTGAGACTATGTCACTAAGCTATGTTCTATGAGGTGCATCAGACACATCACCCCCCCATCACATGAAAATTCAAAATGACTCACCTCGCTTTACCTCATCTTTCTAATAACTAAGCGACAGTAGCTTTGCTGGCCTTTAAACTCCTTTTCTGTCTGTTTGTCTGTCTGTCTGTTCAATGACTATTGAGGAGAGAGAACATGAACCTTGGGCGTTGAATGCATTTATTATATTGGGTTCACTGAAGCAGAATGTATCAGAGTAGTCATGTTGGATGCTTCAAAGTCTGGTCTTAATCAATCAAACAGGGCCCCTGAGAGATACTGTTCATATAAACATGCATTTATTAAAATATTTGTATAATTAAAATCTATGATTGATTATCTGAATGTGGTTCTCATTTTTCATCTGTTGAGCTCTGTTGTATATTGCCGCTTATGCTAGCTCTTTAGTTTTTACTTTTTTCTATATACTATTTAGCCTCCTTATTTGTTTAAATGGGACCTCCATATTGGCATTTTGAGAGAATACTGATTAGTGTTGTGTAGTGTTGCATTCTACTGATTCTAATGTCTGTGAATCATCCAGATGGAGAAGACAATAACATAATAAGCCTTCATACTCACACCGTATTCAAACTTGGTGGAGGTAGTTAATTTTTTTAATTTTTATTTTTTTATTGTGGTGAACAATCCAATAACTTCTTTCATATGCAAATTCATGCAGATTAATGCAGAATCAAAGAAGATGAAGAAAAAAGAATCTGAAAAAAATTGTCATTAATCAATTTACCTTTACAGAAATGTTAAACTTTATTCATTTTTCTTCAAAAACTACTTCCTGTTCAAAGAAAATCCTGAGTTTTTATACTTGCCAGGTCCGACTAAACCAAAATAGGTGGGAGGAATTAAAAATGCATACAAAATTGAAGCGTGGGTCTTTGGAGGATTTAGCATTGCTCTTCCAGGAGGTATATGAGCTGTCACAGCAGGAGACTTACAGTAGTAACTAATTGGTTCAATTAAAAAAGGTCAATGGGTCAGTGGCACGGCAGATATTTTGACATCATATGAGGAAACACACATACCATATATAAATTAATGCATTTAGAGGAGGCAGTGCTATTGTTTGTGTTGGTTCATTATTACCGCCATTGGAATACTTAATGGAATTGAGCTGTAGTTACTGTTAAATGAGGCTGCCAGTCAGAGCCACACTTGAAAACTTATACATAAAAAATTTAAATGAAATAGCCCTATCAAAACCAAACAATGAAGCAAATATCTAGTTGCAAAGACGTATATGCATCACCAAGTATCACCATGCAAAATCATAACTCCATTCAGTTTTCACAAGGTGCAAGCAAAGCAGTATTGATGTGTATGTGAGTGTGTGCGAGTTCAAGCCACGTGGTAAAGAGTCTGTTTTGTTTTTCCCACAACCCAAAAACAGTGTAGTTCCAATCCAGTTCATGACCACACAAAGAACTACAACTCAACAGAATGCTCTGGGTTTCAATGCAGGTCCCCATCAGATACGCCAAGAACAGCAACTCTGGAGAAATTCTGAGAAATACAAAAAACAGATTCCTCCTCCTCCTGACACAGACACCAGACACACCGATTATGTTTGACCATGAGGTGGCTGCTGTCACAGACTTTAAAATGTGATCTGATGTTGAGGGTATAATTAGCGATAATGTATCTCTCATCCACTGACCAAAAACCTGGACAGCTCCTGGACACATTGTACGTGCAGAGCCTGCATGTCCTTGACTAATAACAAAGTCCAAGAACCATTAAATCAAACTAAATTATGTTCTAATCAGACAGATTTATCTGCTCAGTCATGGAAAATGAGAACCATGACATTTTTCCTTTTGTATGGAACAGCAAAAAGTTACAGCATGTCCTGTTTGACTTAATTTGTGTTACTAGAAATTGCTCATCTTGTGATATGACCATTGCTTATTTAGACTTTATAATGTCAATACTGAAATGATAAATAGCGTGCAGCTCCAGTTGTTACTATTGTTAAGTTCATCTGTGGTTTTCCTTCTGTGACAAGTTAAAATGTGTGCGATCAGTCCAGGAAGCAATACCAGTGAGTTACAAAATACAATGTAAATTCTCCAAAACTGCATCGGATGCATTCATAATTACTTTTTTGGGAGCATTTCTGCTTTTCCTGCTGTGAACAAAGGTCATCATGTTTCCATAAGCTGAGCTTTAAACTGACTGAAACAAATTTTTTTTTGTCTGAATGATCTCATTTTTATCTTTACTGCTGTGATGTGTTGCACGATGATAAATGCTGAAGCATCTGGAGTCAGCAGCAGTTGTGCGTTGGGAGCAAGTTGACAGGTGAGATACAGTCTTAGTGTTTGATGCAACATGTTTTAGGCATCGCTTCAGATTTTAAAACCCTCAAGCATTTTTCCCAGTGAAGTTGATTTACTTCTGTTGTTGCTTGCCGCGTCTCTCCTGGCTTGACGGAAACTGTGCATTGCGTGCCTATGAAAGTGTATGTGTGAGTGAGGATGGGAGTAAAGTGAGCATATGGATACGCGTGCGTTTGTGTGTGCGTACATGTGCATGTGTGACAAAGATCTCAGCAGTAGGTTCCAGTTCTGCATGAATGCTCTACTGACACTGTTAAGTGTATTGTATGTGTGCATAAGAGGATGCGGGGGTGTTAAGGCATGAACGCACTGTTATTTTGTCACCATCTAGGATGTGTGTGCAAGTGTGTGTGTATGTGTGTGTGTGTGTGGTAAGGGATGAATGCTCTGCTGACTTTACTTGAGTTGAGCATTTTGCCTGCAGCAACTTTGTGTCATTTACAAAGTGTTAATGTATGTCACTCTGGATAACAGCATCAGCTAAGTCCCCAAGATACAAATGCAAAATGATATTTACAGTTGTGTGAGCATAAATACTGTACATGCCACAGTGCCACAGGCTCACATACACTTACAGTACAATCTGACAGAAAAGACTAGCCTAAACTTTATGTCCAAAACTGTTTCTTACTGTTTCTGTACCACGCACAAAACCACAAAAGTATTCAAAGATGAGAGGAGTTGGTTGAATCCAAAACGTTGTCATGAGAGTTGTAGCCTTTTGAAGACTTTTGAAGACTTTTATGAATGTAATGATAACATGGGAGTTGTGAAAGAGGAAATCAGTAAAGAAAAAAATGAACTTCAGACAGACTGGTAGCATGTCTGTAGTAAATGGACATTTATGTGCAATTTGCAGCCTAAATTATATTTTATATACAGTAAGCTTTTAATTAGTTGTACACCAATATTGTCAAGACACAGTGGTAAGGCTAGACCATCTAAAGATTCTTTCATCATTGCCAGCAATTAGCTTAAATAAGAGGTAGGCAACATTTAGAAACCAATATAGTGAGCACTACATGGATAGAGTTTGTTTAGGGGTGTCATCAAATCCATCAGCCCAGCCCCCCCATGCCACGTCAAATTTCCAATCTGACAATAAGTGGGAAACATAGACACTGCATAGACACTATACAAACATGACATCTGCATCATATGCCAGCAAAAGTATAGTGATTGGGTACAGAACAGGCACATACTTACCGGATCTGTCAGCTCCAGTACATTAGCCCTATACGTGATGGGACTACAGTCACGGGTGTTCCCCACAAGCGTACAAGGTAGAAACATGGGACCCAAGTCATCACCATCCAGTACATCCACAGTTAAAGTGGTGGTGGCCGTACGACGCTCACTTGGGTAAGGGGCCCGGTCCTAGAAGGGGAGGGAGAACTTTTACTTTATTTCTGAACTTTCTTATTTGCACTTTTTTTATTTAGATATTTGCATGTAATGTGTTCACGTCTTGAGTAGAAAGTGATCACAACACAGTCAAGCTGACAGTTTTCAGAAAAACAAATCAACAAAGCTGCAGAGGTTTCTGAATTCCTTTTAAATCTGTTGTCCACTTTACTTACCATCTTCATCTCTGAGCAAATAAAGAGACTCTTGATTTATAAGTGGGTCAACTTCTAAACCATTTTCTTGGCCTCAACAATATGTTAAAAAAATACACTGATTAAAAAGCAAACATTATTCAGCAAAATATATTTAATTATATGAAAATAGATTTATTTACGAAATAAACTTGCATTTATCTACAAAATTATTATTATTATTATTAATATTATTATTATTATTATTATTATTTAAAAATACACTACTGACAAAGCAGAATATAGGCATTTTCAGCATCATCAGAAAATTATTAAAAAAATATTGAAATAAACCACAAAATATTCTTTCACCTCCAACTGGTTCAGAATGCATCAGCTAGGTTTCTTACTGGTTTTATCACACAGCATCATAAAACCCTTCCTGTTTGTTATATTGTCCTCTTGATTATCCTGCTTTTGCTTTCACTGTCTTTTGCTTGAAATTTGTAATCTCTATTTCAATCCATGTGTGAAAATGAAAGTTCACACTCACATTCACAGAGTCACCAATTCACCTACATTAATGCTTTAGGACTGTGGTGGAACAGTGGAGCACCCCCACAGGGAACCCATACAGACATGTGGAGAATAAGCCCGACATGGAAAGGCCCAGGGTAATATTCAAACCCAGACATAAAACAAACTGTATTAAACAGGTGGGATTACTGGTACCCCTGCTGCTCTGTCACATTTACTCCTAGTAGACCTCAAGACACTGAAAATAAAGTTATCCAAAAACTTATTTTTGCTTCGACACAAATGCATTTCACTCTTTTGTGAGCACATTTTTAGTGCTTCTGTTCATGTTGATCCACTTTCGGTGAATTATCTGCAATCCAATTATATAAAAAGGTAGTTGCTCAGCAATTTGAAAGGAAACACTGAACGAGCCTATTCATCTGAATGGTGGATATAAGTGCTGCATTTCCTGTTTTAATTTCAAGTTAATTTGAGATGTAAACAAAGCATGTTTTTATTTTGTAAAGCTCACAAGACAAATTAGGAAAACCAGAGACTCTAGAGGAATCAATACAACCATCACATGTCCACCATTTTTAATTATAAAGATAATATCTGCCATTTCAAGTTTGTGCTACATATTTAGATAAGATATCCCTTTATTAGTCCCACAGTGGGGAAATTTACATCTACTCCACATTATATGAGGTTGTGTTTCTATCAGGCAGCACTTGTTTCCCTCTTTTCAGAACAAACAGTTTTTTGCCATTAAAAAATGATTCACTCCGCTTGCATGTTTCATATCTTCATTTCTGTGAAATCTAATCAGTTCATCCTTGAGTCTGAGTGTAGGAGCCAAATTTGACAAAGTTCCTTCGAAGTTTTCCTGAGATATTGGGTTCACATGAATGGGATGTACTCATTTATGTATGTACGGGAGGGATGGACGGATGGATGATTGGACACAAAAACATAATATCAACAGCCAGGCCATTCGCCGACATAGAGGCATGAAAATACTACACAGAGAATCAGTTTTTCTCAGAGGCACAGAGAAATGTAGCCGGAGAAACACACAACTATAACAAACAAAAATCACTCACATTTGCCTGGATGATGACCAGGTACCGTGTTATCTCCTCATAGTTGAGTCTTTCTTTGAGAATGACGGCACCAAACAGTGTCAGGGGGATGTCAAACGTTCTGTTTGTCATCTGGAACACACACAGATACATTACAAACACAAAACAGTGAGTCTCTTGCAGGGTCAACAGTTCATTAGCCACTTATTTGGTATTCCTCAATCAGTCTACCGAGAATATGATTGACATTTTATGCTGATGACTTCACCCTGAATTTTTTGTCTCTGCCTGCCTCTCTCAAGTCTCTTGTTTCTTTCTGTAGATCTTTATTGAGATACTCCAGCTCTTGTTTCACCACCGTGACATTAGTCAGAAACATCTGCCTTTCAGCTGAATGTTTTGTGTTTGCATCCTCAAGTTTTTGAAGCAGTTCCTCCATTGATGGGGGCCAAGCAAGCCTTTTCTCTGCTCAGCCCATGGGAGTACTCATCTTCAACTTCCCAAAGCATATTCCTCAGCCCCTCAGTTTCTAGGAGCATGGCCTCAGGGTCTTTTCTCTTGGCAGAGATCACAACTTTGTTGTGGTGTTTTATTTCCCGGATCTCCAGCTGAAGGGCCTCTGTGTCTCTGGAAAGGATCTCACTCTGATCAATTTTAAAAAGGTCTCTGGCTCAAATGTTTGTTTCGGAGTTTCTTCATTCTCTGAGCTGTCAAATTAAAACATGTGCTAACAGTGTCATAAATATTACTCTCTATAGATCTGTGGTTTTCCTACTTGGAGATGTTCCAATTGAACAGGATGTTTGCATCGACCTCCTGAATAATTTTAGGACATTGCATGCCATAACAGACGGAAAACCTACCGGGTCTTTGGGGTTGTATTGGATGGTGTACTCGATCTGTCCGTTGGGACCGTCATCAATGTCTGTTGCCCCATTGTTCCCCCAGAAACCAGAGAAGATGGTGGTTCCTACTGGCGTCAGCTGCAAACAAAACAGTGACAGAGAATTTAATTATCTGTCAACAAGCTCACATGACACCATGCCAAACACTTAAAACACTTTCATACCCTCTACCACTTAGATGAAGCAGCTTCCATCCTGTATTGTTGTGTTTTGTCTCTCTGATGGTGTCATGCAGACACCTACTGTCTGTATGTGGCAGAGATTAGTGAAGGACACATTAAAAACCCTTCACATCTGGCCATAAAAGATCCTAATACCCCACCGTCGCTACAAAACAAACAGAAAATGTCTCGAAGTTTTATGTTTATTGTGCTCAGATGGAGCTTGAGAAGGAAGATCATAATGTAGCAATTTGCATGCTTTCATTTGCCCAGGAAATGAAAACACAGGCAGCATGGTTTGTCAATCTCTCTGTTTGTATACTGTCTGTGCCTCAGTCTTCCTCTCAGACACTACTGTGAATGTTTGTTACACCTCATTTCTCCACTGAATACAGAATTTTTAGATTCAAGTGGCACATTGGTTTCTATAACTGGGCAAAACTGGTTGAAATCCACTCTTAAAAATCCAAACAAACATGATATCTTTTGGAAAGTAGTTATATAGGCCTATGGCATGTATATAGTACCTACTGTACAAGACATGTAGTCATAAGCCTAAAATGTACACTGTAAATATACAGTGTACATAAATGTTTTCTGTGATTAAGTGTCAAAGCAGAAGTTTAATCTCCCCACAGCTAGGAATCATTTGAAATCACGTTTAATTTTTAGCTACTGGACTAACGATTTGTTACAATGTAGCCATCAACAGGGTTATGGCTACCTCCCACTTAGCCAACAATGGTCTTCAGCACATCTCATGCTGTCACTTTGCCACTTTTGGATATGGCTCTAATGAAAAAACTCCAGCACGACTCAGGCACCGGTGCCAACTCGTGAAATTAGTCACAGGGATCACCTTGTCCCTGCAAACTTTCACAGTGAACTCATGACTTGTGTCCCAGACTTTCTTATAAATAACCATATTGCCTCTCTTAATCTGTCTGCCTCAATTTCATGTCCTCAATAATTGTTAGTAATAGACAACTAAAAGAGGGTTTCATGTAGATAAAGATGGATGAACTCCTGAGTCATGCTTGCAATATTAAACTTACTGCATTAGGTAGTTAAAGTTTTGCGGGCAATAGAAGTGAATTAAACAATAGCTGTCTGCCTGATGAGTTAGACTTTCACTGAAATCGTAATTACTGCCCAAATCAGAATGAATTAATTCACTTTTTGTGCTACCTCAGCCTGGCACAGGAATCCTTTTTTTTTTTTTTTTTACAGTTTTTTTTCCTTTCTTTCTGATACATCTCCTAATTGTATGGTGACTGCTGAAATGAATGGAGGGAATTATTTCAGCAGGGGTAATGAGAAACTGGAGAGCTGTAAAAGGTGGCAGGGGGTAGAGGAGAGGAAACGACAACCAGAAATATATAGAGTGTGGCAGAGGAAAGGTGGAGAGGTTGAGAAAATGTGACATAATGAAGAGCTAGTAGAGATGAGGAGGCATGGAGGGAGGGCTACAAAAACAGAGACGAGAGACAGGCCAAGAGAGAAAGGGAGAGGCTGAGAAGGCAGATTTAGTTGGACAGGCTGTGGAAGACTGCATAATGAGATATTCTACAGGGTATGCCCAGGTCTGCGCTGGCAGCAGGCTACATGTATCCTTGTCCAGTTTAAATTTGAACCTCTTTTAGTTTCATTCTGCATCCCCAGACTAAGGCATCTGAAAGACAATTGTGGAAGCCTCTGAAAAACAGATTTGGATCCTCTCCTTGACTTCTGCAGGAATGTCCATTAACTTAAGTCTGACTGTAAAACAACATTTACAGTATCTGGTGGAGGCTTTTATTTCAAACTACATTGCAGTATGCACCTGGAGACATTGTCTTAGTACAGGTCACTTCACCATAGATGCCTCTAACACTGCATTGTAAGCCCCATGCATGACCCTCACAGCAGCATGGGAAAAGCTCTGCACAGAACAACTGATCTATTGTCCTCATGCTGGACTGGACTGCAGCTCTCTCCCTCCTCTGGACTCTAATCTCAGACCCAAGAGTCCTGTACCTGCCACCGTGAAATACACCAGCACTACAGCAAACAAACGCAATCAATGGCTTTTAATTTAGGAGAAATACATTGCAGCATTTCCACCATATTGAGTTTTATGGATTTTATTTTAAATTTTGCGAGAGACAGAGGTTTTGTATGTTTATATGCTTCACAGTGCATGTGTGTGTGTGTGTGTGTGTGTGTGTGTGTGTTTTACCTCACTGACGGCAACGTAGTATCTCGGCTGTTGGAAGCGTGGTGCGTTGTCATTGCGGTCTCGAACAACGATACGGACTTCGTGTAAAATCACAGTGCCTACCAGCTCATTGGTACACTGAACCTGAACCACAATGGACTGAATATATGAGGGTGGCTGGAAAAGAGAGGAAAAAAAAACAGGTATAAGGTTAAGAGCTACAAATGTACAGTAGTGATGAATAATTAACTGGAAAGTAAAAGAAAATAGTCCACTGCCAGCGTCTTGTTTAATACTTTCCTATCAAATCGGCCATTCAAGAACATCTGCTGGATTACTTTAAAGCTGGCTGTTGATTTTTTAATTGAGATGGAGTTTATTATCTATTATCTCCATTTGCTGAAGAAATCGGACATTAAATGTACTATTAATCTGAGAAACAGTAGTAGTAGTGCTCTGTGTTAAAGACGGATACGGGGACGGACTGACATGTTTTTCGGAGAGTTTAGGGATACGGACGAGATGGACGAAACGGAGCGATACCACTGGAAATGGTTGAGGGCAGTGTAGCTGCAATTCATGCAAGGTACAACAAACATGTGTGGAAACAACGAAGAAGAAAAAAGTGACACGATAAAGTCAAAAAACTCCCCATCCTCAAGTCTCGATGTACCTACTGACCTCACAGACGACCGCCGAGTACATTGTCCCTTCGCTTTATCTGCTTTGTATTTATTAGATACATTATCACAACCTCCTCCGACTGTCGCCATATTGGTTTTGGTTGAAACTTTTGAAACCTCACTCCCCTTGCGGTTGACATAGAGGACATGCTAAAGTATGTAGGCATTGACCGATAGACCATTGACTGATGGACGTATCCATTTACATACATAGAGGGAGCTAAATGGGCCTTAAGACACTGTTAATGTTATATGACAAGAAAAAAAACTATTCAGAATGGACAAGACTAAAATAAAATAGTATAGTTGCCTTACATCTCTGTCTAGAACCCGTCCGGTGCTGTTGAGGTAAAGGGCTTGTTTTGAAGGATCAAGGATCACCCAGTGGTCATAGTTATCTCTTAGAGACAGAGAGATGGTACGATTTGGACCCTCAGCCACGCCATTTATCTGCATGTTCTCCACCAATAATGTTCCTGGGAATACAATAAAAGCACACATGTTAACCCCACAGTTAAAGAGAGACACAAAGTCCAGTGTTCTTGGAAACTGATAATGATTCAAAGAACTTCTGCGGAGAAATTGTCCGAGGTCAAAATGTATTAGTGAGAGTAAAGGAAAAAGAGACCGTCCAAAGAGAACCCTCTGCCTTTCTTCATGATCTCAATTATTATATACCTGAATACCTGGAAATTACATATGGATTGGAGCCAAGGTCAAGGGTAATGCAATGGAGAAGCACACAAATGAAATGAGAAAAGTGATGTGGAAGTCTGTAAAAGTAAATTAAACATACAGTATCAGGGCTACTCTGTTTGACTCCTCTAAATCAGCACCTGGGATACTTAAGAAGACTGTGAACACAAAATAAAACCAACAATTTGGAGAAAAAGAGAAGAGAACGCTGTCTGATACAGCAAAAGTACTAACTTTAAAACTTTCATCCGCATGATTTTTGACAAAAAAGTACATAACATTTCCTGCTCGGATGGAACACAACTTCATTAATTTAGCACAGTCAAGTGTGAGCGGGGAAGCAATTTGGGAATGAAAGGAATATTAAAAGGTAGAGAGAGAGAGAAATACAGGAGATAAGACATGAAACTGTTGGCAGTAAAAGTTTAAGGGATGGATATTATCGCTCAGTCGACACAAAGCCTGGCATTGGATTTATCGGTGGAGAGGGTATGAGAGGGTAGGTTTAACAAGATGGAAGAAAAAAGGAGACGGAGAGTCAGATGCACAAGTATTTCTTGAACTTTACTTGTGATTGACAGCGTCAGTTGAAACAGAGCAGTGATTCCTCATTTCAAACAAAGCTTCGGAAATGGTTTGTGTTGATGCGTGACGACCCCCGTGAGCAGGCCTCTCTCTCTCTCCTGGGTCGTTAGGGTGATTCAGATCAGCTGCACTTGTTTCACAGCTATATAAACTGATGGCAGCCAACCAGTCTGTCTCTCCACGCTGTTTGGGTTTGTATTTAGTTTGTCTTTATCATTTGTTTCGTGTCATGTAGTCAGGGATTGGTGCATTCGTTTTCTTTATGGTACAACAGCTAAGGTAATCATGCTACACTGTTGTGTGTGAGAACAACACTACTTCTGCACATTATTAGACATTGGAGGTTGTTTTTATTTTACCAGACATCATTTTCTATGTGTGCGTGTGTGTGTATGTGTTTACATGCATAACATTATATTGTAAGCCTAAATGGAGAAAGAGCCGAAATGAAAGAATTTTATTTTACACCTGTCCTTTAAAAGAGGGGTTAGCACATTGAAAGGTGGAGCAACAATAATAAAAGTAGTTGATAAAGACAGATTTAAAGAAAAAGTCAATGGGCCAAGCATGATTGTGTTTGCTTGCTTATGTCTGTGTCCCCCCCACATGTAGGGTAAACACACAACGAGAATGTAAACACACATACGCTGAATGGTCTCATATCTGATCTGCCAGACATAAAATTGGGTCATGGCCCTTCTGTGCTACCATGGAAACCGTGTCAAATGCTTTTCTGTGATTCGCCGATGTAAAATAAACAGAGAAATTCGATGAAATTGGTTTCTTCATATGGAAAATGGGATAGAAAATGGAATTCATTGGAAAAGTTTAATTCCACCTTTGGCTATATCCTGTCTGGCTTAATGCTTCTGCCTTGCAAAATAAAATAAAATAAATATATACCTAAATAGATAAATAAATACAGACAGACGGATAGAAAGAAAGAGATTGCTCAAACCATTGTGTGACTGTTTCTAATTTAATTCCACACACTAGATAATAGAAATGGGTTCTTTTCACAGTGACCTTACTTTAAAAGACGTGTGACTGAGTAGTGCACTCAGCAGCACCTGATTAAATTGACCCATGTGTTAAATCACACAGGCAGGACTACATGAAGCTGTGACCGCGTGTAGTTACACAGAGTAGAGAGAAAGAACTGTTCAAGATAAAAGAAAGACAAAGGACAACTATGTGGAGAGAGAAACAAGAAGCAAAGAGGAGGTGAGAAGGATTGGGTTGAAAGAGAGGCTAATCTACATAAAGAGTAAAGAGAATATTAGAGGACAATGAGGATTGTGGTGGTGCATTAGTAGAATTTGTACAGGACATCAGCTTAACTGAATTTGGCGACACTGCTTGTGTTGCTGTCAGGCAACGAGTCATGGACTGAAAAGTAATCATCACTTCTACCTGTTACTTCAGGTGTTGGTGAGGAAATGCAAAAGTACTGTGAGCCAATATAAAGTGAGTTTATACAATATGACTTGTTATAGTTTAACCACAAAAATTAACAAGAGCTCTCGGGGAGCGCAAACCTCCGCCAACGCTTTGGTGGACACATGCCCTTATTCCAGCACTACCAGTCCCATCTCTGGCTGGATCATCACCAAAATGTAACCACCTCTAGGATATACTAGGGTCCATATTTGGTGAAACTTTCATGCAAATCCGTCCGTTGGTTTTTGCGTAATCCTGCTAAAAAACGAGCACACAAACAGGGGACACGGTCTGCATGTAAAGCAACTATAATCACAGGTCTAATCTGCTCACCTTGCATTTCCCATCAGTTCTTTTTATTCCCCACACACACCTAAAGCTCTGATGTCAAACTGCCTCCTCTCTTTCCGTTCCTCTCTGCACTGTATCCGCTCTGCTGACTTTCTTTATCAGCAGTATGTTTTCTAAAGTTGAACAAAAGAAAAGAATCTTGGTTGTTGGATTTCTTTTCAGCTAGCTTTATGACAGTATTCTAATAATGTTGGAAGATGATTGTATAGTACATGCAATATTGTATGATGATGTTGCATGTTTTATCAGCTAAATTATACACTTCATGCATGTAGGGGATGTTATTGTGTGCATCATATTATTGTGAAGACCCCCACTACAGCGGAGGTAATGATGTCTCGCTGCCAAATGTGTGTGCGCCACTTTGTGCATGCATATGTGTGTCTGTCCCACTCCCACATGCAGCGATCCACTCATTCTAAACACCATTTTACTTGGATTTATTAAAATCATATCCCCTAATTCCAACATATCTTCTTTTATGACATCTCCCTGAGGAAACGATCCCCATCATGTATCTTCTTGTTACCCTCTTGTCTTTTCCTCCTCTTCTCTCCCTCCCTCCGCCTCTTTCCTTTCCTCAAATCTCTGCCAACACCAGCCAAGATAATCACCCTGAAGCAAGATTCTCTATTAAATCTGTGACACTATTTCACAGCCATAGAGCAATACATGGCATGATGCATACAAACCATTCCAGCGCTAAATTATTCTTCAACAGCCCTGTTTGGATGATTGTTGCACAAACAGGCACAAACACATACGTGTACATATAGTATGTTGCCTATACACAACGAACACATCAGCGCAAAGATAGATCAACCGTGCAATCGGTATATTGCTGTAAGACAATAAGGTGTACACACACACACACAAAACGCTCCCTCAGCCAATCTGTAAGGCTGCACGCCTTAGGGTGTAATTTCCACTGGTTGTGTGTTTTCAAAATGAATATTTGGCACCCCTACTTTTCCAGTTTCTTGGGCTTATTTACTTAAATTTCTCTAAACAATGTCTTCTTACTATCTACAGTAGCTGTTTGACTCCAGAAAGATGAGGTGATAAAATGTTTGTATGTACATTGCAGACCTGTAATACACGTGTTCACAACTGAGCAGCAGTCCTGAGTGTTTTATTGACTTAATAGTCCTGGTGTTTTTGCCTCTTGGACTACTGCTCATATTGTACCTACAAGCTGAGAGTATGACCTGGCTGCAAACACTACTCAGGACTCCAATATTACCTTTACAGCATTCTCCTAAAAAATAGGCCAGAATTGAAAATTAACCAAACATTAACTATTAGATGTACCTGTGAAGGACAGTGCTCCTCTTACAGTATTTATGCATCCATAAAGTCTGCATCAGAAAAGCTAAATGTCATTTTAAGTAAGGTTAGTGTATAATTAATACAGCAACCAAACAACATTTCTATTTTTCATTAGACTTCCATTATTTCTGAAAGGCATATATTGCATTTGAATATGAATGAGAGAAGAGTCCTGCATGGAATCACCAGTCCCAGGCTGATGTGCATATCCAGTAGACCATTCTGAATGAAATATTTATTGGAAAAACACATTTAACACGGAAATGAAGAGACATAAGAAATGGATGGCTTAATAGGAATCATTAAGCCATCCATCAACACATCCAGACATGCCAGCCATGTAGATGTAAGGTGTGGCTGTCCTTTCTTTCTGTATGCTGCTGCGATGCTTGCCTATTTTTATGTCAGTCAAGATTATAGTTATCAATTCTCACTATTTAAATCTGTTGAAAAGCAAGCACCATGACAGGTTTCTGCTTCTGATAAGCTAACTGTGGGCTGGCGATAGGAGAATGATTTAATCACACAAACCAAACTCGTCTGTGTACATTTCATCTTCCCCCACAAGATTTAGTGGCCTTCATCGTGGACCACATAAGCCTTAATTTACTTGTGACCAAACTAATGATTAAAGGCGTGATTTAAAAAGTGATCCCTCCGCGAATAAACTCTGTAAATGCAACACCTTCCGAGGGAGAGTTTGGGAATATGTGTTCGTTTTTATACCTCTGCTCAGTCCTAATTAGCCAAGGACAGACTTCAGGTCAGGTGGTTCAAGGTGGCAGAAGTGAACAGAACTGAACTGAACTGAGGTATTTGTTTCAAATATTCAGATTAGTAATTAAAATATCCAACATTTGAAGACATTTTTTTTGTTGAAGTCAAGGTTTCATTTGCAACAAAAAAAAAACACAACACTTGACATACAAGAAAACAATCAGGAAAAACGCAATAAACTATGTGTTAATCAAATAATTAATCAATTAATAATTTATCCTTGAAATTATCGGCCTGTTTAATATGAAGCTATGCCCCTTTTTCACAAGACCTACTTGAACAAACCCTATATAAAATAAAAATAGTTGGAGGCCAGAACAGCCTCTCACAGTCTTAAATTATATCCTAACGTTCAGTTTCAATTTGTTAAAAATCCAACTACCAACAGCACTAAACCTCTCTAATTAATACGTTATTTCTTGTGTTTAAGCTGTACAAACCCTGAACTGTAAAATGTGAGTTTCTGGCTTTATACTGTTTTACATTACTTCTTGGATGGGTGCAGTGACTTCCTGCCAGGAAACCAGTAGAGACTCCAGCTATGGATTAAACAAACTACCTGCTTCTTTACCAACATTTTCAGTCTTTATTCTAAATTAAGCTGAGCTAAATGGCTGCCAGCACTATTATTAAACACGAATGGTACTGATCTTCATATGTAACATTTGGATAGAAAGAAAGCAAATGAATATTCCAAATATCTTTAAGCATTCTCTCTTATTCTTATTGGAAACATTCAAATGCACACATGAAAAAAACAAAAACAAAAACACAAAGTCACTCATATCTTTTTGTTGTTGAAGCTCATACACAGTGATTTAGCTCAAATGGAATGACCTAATGTCTTATCTTGCAGGACAGGGATCAGGCTCCATCGTAATGAATATTAATGAGAGCGGGTTAAATGCCATGCGAATCAACAGCTGCTGAAGGGTCGCGATCATCTAACAGTGTTTGTTTAACATTGGCTAAAAGGTGATGATTATCTTAGACATTTCTGACAGCTGTGTTTACTTGTCACATCAGGGGCTATAGAGCTGAATTCAAATCCACAGTCCAGGATAGAACGAAGAAGTGAAACAACTGAATACTTTACCATTGGGACTCTCTTCGTCTATGGCAACGATTGTAGCAGGAGGACCCGACCGAGACAGTTTACATTCTATAAAGGTGAAAAAGAAAAAGGGAAAATGTGGAGTTAACTTTGCGTTTGAGGGTTTCACTGCGTTATATTGAATTTAGAGAAGCTTGAACTCAAATGTAAAGCATATGGATGTTTTTTATTGTTACTCAAAGGAGTGTATAGGTGGAAACGGTGGGAGGAGTGGAGAAAGGGACGGAGATGTAAGGAAGTAGAAAAGATGATTGTTAGGAGGCATGCTTTGACAAAGTAATGACAGCAGTAATGACAGATGCAACCCCCTGCAACCATCGTTGCAGGGTTAGCAGGGGTCCGTAAACTAGCACAATTCCTGAATAATAGAGAAACAGAAAGGAAATAGGTCTTACCCTCATATTGCCAGTCTGCAGTTTGAGGTAGTCCACCAGGAAGGTGAGTAGAGAACCAGGGTAGCAGCCAAGGGAGGGAGGATAGAAGGAAGGAAGAGGGGAAAAAGCAGAAGGAAACTCATGAAATATTAGAATTAACCTTCAGAGCAAAGCAAGGCAACAACATAAGTAGAAAAAAAGGGGAAAGAGAATGCTGTAAATGGTTTTGAAGTTCTGAAAGAGGGGCAAGCAGAGTGAATAAGAAATGTGTTGTGAGGTGTGTGCGTTTGCGTGTACAGAATACAAATGTCGATATGCTTATTGCTATAAAATGTTCCAGCTCTATTCACTGCAGCCACCACTTAAAATGGCTTAAACATGGAGCCATTCAGAGGGAAAAATGGCATCAAAATTACAGGGTCTTCCTTTATCAGTTTGTCCTCGTCAGAATCCAGAGATACAAGAGCACCCACCTTCACCAAACAGAAAAAAACGTTATTACCAAGCCCTCGAGAACATTCACAAAGTACATGCAGAAATTACTTATTGGCCAGGTGACGTCCTGCTCACACCATTTAACTTCCTCTAAAACTGTAAATTGACGTTTTTACCTTATGGTTTTTGTTTGGATTAAACAAAAAAACGTGTTAAGTAGTTCGCTTTAGATGTGCCAGGCTAGCTGTTTCCCACAGCTTCCGGCTTTTATGTTAAGCTAAGCTCCATATTTAAGAAACATTCATGAGAGTAGTGTTGATCTGCTCATCTCAACTCATCACATATTTTCACATCTTCTATTTATCTACTTTGTTATATTGATCTTTTTATTTCATCATCATATTCATTCTCTCCTGTATTCATTGACCATTACCTTGACTTTGCCCTATGTCTCGGTTTCATATTACCCGCTGTGTATTTTGTATTTTTATCCTCAATTTTAATTCTTTCAACTCTGAAGTTTTGTTTGGTTGTATGGTTTTTGCATACATAATTATTATTATTGCATTTTTTCCCAAAATATCAAACTATTCCTTCATAGTATATTAGGTTTTTTAGTATAATATTAAACAAGACATGGTCTCTCTCTCTCCAACCAAGTGATTTGAGTTGTACTGTAGAAATGTAACTGTAAAAAAAAAAAAAAATTCTAATGATGCTCTTTTTCCTTTAAGCATTATTTTTGCCACAAAAGACGTCGGCTAACTCAAAGTAGTTGCAGCCTATGTCAACATAGTTTCTAAGAGACTGGATTCAGCTACTCCTTTTATAGGTCCTAATGTTGATGTTTATGTCACACATCGGGTTCCACCTCTCTGTGCTGGTCCCCTCACCAATCAGAAGAAGTTGTTAATCTAGTAACGGGGATTTGGATTATCATTGGCTTTCCAACCACAGACATAACCTGATTGCTTTCATCCACCATCCCAGGTCTCAGTGGTGGTGAGTGTGTGACCCCTTCACCCTGCCGTAGTTTTTCTAATAAAGCCAGATCCCAGGTTAGCAATACAAAAAGATACATTTACCATGGAACAATAGGCACTAGTTACATCACCGTGTGTCTGTTTGTGTGTGTGAACAGCACAGGTATGTGTGTGTGAACAGCACAGGTATGTGTGTGTGGGTGTGTGTGTGTGTGTGTGTGTGTGTGTGTGTGTGTGTGTGTGTGTGTGCATGTGAACAGCATGTGACAGATGTGTATCCCCTGCATGACTGCCTTTTTATCCTTCAATGTAAGCTGATGCTCCTCATCTATTACTAACCAGCCATTTGTTCTCTATGGGGCATCTCTGTCTGTTTCTCACCCCTTGGTCTCCTCTCATCTGCCTCCCTCTCTCCACCTGTCGGTCTGATTTCCCACTCAAATAATAAAAGTTAAATGGGATGCAACAGTAAACAGCCCCCATTTTAATCTATGGCGACAGATGAACATGATGATACACAATGAAATGAACTCTTTAAAAAAAAAAAAGTCTATAAACCTGAAGCAGGTATGCAAATCCAATTATTTTGTGTTTTTTTTCATTTTGAAGAAATGATTGGCGCAAAACAAACGTTATGATGTATTTGCATAGAAGCAAGACGTTGCCAGATATTACCGGGTCCTTAATTTCGTGTGTTAAATAATTTCCTCCCTCTGTAAGAAAACCACACAAGGGAGGAAATTCAGGGTGAAGACTGAATTGTATAGAAATGCAAATTCTCTGCTCTTCTTTCACACATAATTCCTCACTAAAGTACACTTGTTTGGATGAGATATTCTATGAAAGGGCCCCGATTGCAGAGGCAGAGTTGTATCCAGGTACTTGACACTGTTTCTGTCACTGCATTTCTTCCCTCATCTGCATGCACTCGTCTGCCTGTGAACCCTCGCTTATTCTGCTGTAAGTATGCACTTGTGCTCCCCTCCCTCTGCGTTTCTGGAAAGAAATAATCACTGAAATGACTTTGCGCATGAGCAAGTGAATAAATCCATCTAATGCCAGGTTTCTGTCACGGTGATGAAAAGCCCAATGGAGAGCTTTATGAGGAGGAATGAGTATTCAAGGTGTAGACCACAAAAAAAAGAGAAGACTTTTAAATACATCTCGCCATTCAGACAATATCACAGGCGGTCAATGAACAAAACTTGATCCGTTTCATCATCCACCCAGTGCCACTATATTTAAACCTGAGTGTTTCAATCAATATCTGCTTGATTTGCTATTCATATGCTTTCCATCTAAAGTTGGCAGGAGGAGTAAGCAAGTACGGGGTTGCCAGGGCGGCAGTGGAAAAAGTCCCCGTCAAGAACAAAGTCTGCTATAAGGAATAAGAGAGGAGTGACTGTCTCTGCAGCTGAAGTCCACAGCAGTCACCAGAGAGTCCGAACGGGTTTGAAAACATCTATTGTTGTTCAGTACATACAGAAAAAAGCTTACCAACGGTCTCCATGACACACAAACACACACACAATGCTTAGGAGCTGTTTCTCCAAGACACAATACCATGTGTACCTTCACACCGCTTTACACATTTTACACAGTCAGGTCTGTATCCCTGTCTGCAGGTGCACACTCAGACATGCTAGGGTTACCATAAAATATACATGCTGAGACACTGACTCAATGGGGCACCTGGCTTTTGTGCGTTTGTGTTGAGCCGGTATCCACTGGATACGTAGAACAAATGACTCACAGTATTGCAGGAACAGTTTGAGATTCCTTAGGCCTATATTAGTGTCCAAATTGTTGTCTTTATACTTGTACAGATTAAGCAATTAAGCCATTTTAAGTAGTGAGCTTTAGCGCTATGGGTTCAGACAAGCCTAGGCTAGTTGTTTCTCCCAGTTTTTATGCCAAGCTAAGCTGCGCATTTCAGATGTTGTTTATTCTCTGCAAGAAATCTGAGGATTTACATGTATTTGAGTCGAGTGGAGTAACGCAACAATGTGATATAATGGGGAAATAATGTGTAGCAAATTCCAGGGAAGGTAAAGGCACACCAAAAACGCATATTAGGAAAGAAAATCCGAATTCCAATCGTGGCTGCAAACCACATAATCTAATGAGAAGTAAGCAGCGTGTCTGCAGAGGTTCTCTCCAAGGCACAGAATCAGACGGCGTGGACTGGCAGCAGGCATCGGAGAGCTGAGGATGCTTTTCTTCCCAAATGACAGGCATTGGAGCCATCACGCTGGCCCGCTTCCACTGAAAATATTGACTCGTTTCATGTGATGAATTTCCAGGCCGGGCCTAGCAGGCAGTCCTGCTGCTAAGATTAGAATGTTCTGTATTCTTGGTTCCTATACACTGGGGAACGGGTTGAATGATGCTGGTAATGTCAAACAAACAAGCTTAACGAAATTGTTTGATATTTTGGTATTTGGTGTATGGCTGAGAGTTAAATGAAAAGATTGATACAACTCTCATGTCTGTAAAGTAAGGCACAGCTAGAACATTGGGGGGGAAAGGCTTGTGAGGCTCTGTCCAAATGTAACAAAGTCCTCCTTCCAGCAGCTCTAAAGCTCAATCATTATCATGATAATTATCATGATATATCATATTTAATAAGTATCCTCACAGAGCCTCCAAACATTCTTTCTAATACACATGTTTTCTCATTATTATTATTCTATTTTATCAAAAATTTAATTGTGCCATATTTCTTCTTTTTTGAGCTGAAATACTTGACTGCGTTCTGTTTGATACCATCTGTTATATATTCGCTTGGCTAGATTGCCTGGAGTCTAAACTGTGAATGGGAAAAGCCAGTGATGGTGAACTCCAAAATATGCTGGAATAATATGATAACATACAGAAAAGGCTAAAAAAAAATATGTCTGTGTTGATTCGATTTCTGACATATTTAAAGGGGAGAAGAGTCTGGAAAAAGTTGCTGATTGATGGCCACGGAATTGGGATGTGTCACATTCAGAAAATGGGACACATTTCATGACAAAACTGTCGACTGTCATCATCAAGACTGAAATAAAATGGTACAAGAATGGGGTCTTCTATTTAATATGAAGTTCTCTCAAGCCAGATTGGGATAGAATAATAATTATAATATTTATAATAAAAGAATGTAGCAAATGCAGGAGAATATGCTCTGGGTGTCTCTTACTGCATCCATCCATCAAATGGATGGATGTATGCAGTTGGGATGGCTGCTGGGATGGCTGGAGCCTATCCCAGCTGGGCGGAGTACACCCAGGACAAGTCGCCAGTTCATTACAGGGCCAACACATAGAAATGAATGTGAGCGGTCGTCTCTTACTGCAGACAGTATAATTAATGAAGATTAATGGCATCACAGTGACCTAATATTGTGAACAATGTGCGTTCAAATGCACTCCCATAATGTACAGACATTAATAGTGTTCCACAGTATTCTGCAAGTTTATTACAAAATGCCTCTTTCTGATATAATGTAATGAATATGCAGAGCCTCTTAAAGATAATTTCATAATTAAAATCACATTATTAAAAGTGTGAAAATAGAAATGATAAAACGAGAAGCCATGCTCGTAATTACTTTCATTCACTCTCTGCTCCACAACACGGCTCGCAGTGCATTTCAGCCTATATTCCACAAACTTCTGCCACTGGACTTCTAAAGATATTCTACGTGATCGTTCAATCGAGAGGATTCAGAGAAGCAGACAGACAAGAGTACGGCTGTTTTTCCCTCGTGTCCTTTTTACGCTTCCATCAGCAAGTACACCGATCTACACCTCTCCCCCGGGTCCGATTCCTCTCTGTCTTTCCACCTCTGCCCAACCAGCCCGCCGTTCATCCATCACCCATTCATCTATCTGTCCATCTATTCTCCGATCCATTCATCCATGGAGGACATAGGACGGAATTGTAGAGCAGACGATACAGGGGGACAAGGGGAAGAAAGAAGGGGAGGACTGGCAGCGGAGGGAATGAAAGAGAAGAGAAGGAGTAGAGAGGAGTAAAAGGAGGAGTTTGTAGAGGAGAGACGGTGTGACCTTGTGTTAGATTGATGTATCCCTGGAGAAAACGGATTGCATAGCCACACACAGACACACATACTCAGGCTCAGTGCTGGAGGGATCACCACTTTGTCACTGTGCAGGCGTATCCATTATCCTGACTCCCTCTCTCTCTCTGTCTAGTGTGTCAGGTCTGTTCCCAGCCAGTGCTGGCAGAGGTAGTGGTGGTAATCAGATGGTAGTTGTTCTGAGGACACATATTGGAATACATAAACACCCCTTCGGTTACCCCAAATGCTCTCATGGTGGCCATGCGGCGGATTTAGGACCAACATCTACACCTACATATCTATAGCTCAGTATGGCTCAGTCCGGTGTGGTACTCCTTTAAATAAATAAAGGTAATACTGCACCAACTCTGCTACAGTAGGGGGGGTGTATTAGTATTCAATTAGTGGTTGCCGAGCAATTTTCTATTTTCTATGTAATTTTTCTAATATTAATTAATTTCTCATTACTAAGTGGGAAACAGTAACTTTGCAAATGTTTTATGAATAGGGACATTTATTTTGTTAGATATACAATGTGTTTAGTGAAAAAAATATAACATAATATAATGTAATGTTGATGTACCTGAAAGAAAGTACCTTTATAGGCTAGAGTCAGTATTAGTATGCATTTAGTTTTTAGTATGATGACTGAACACAGGGGAGATCAGCTAGGTTGACTCAATGAAATGTAAACACTAACAATCAGTTTGTGGTTTTAGTAGTAATTACCTCCAAAGCATTTTGTCTGTGCACAGCTTCCCAGAATCATGACGTTCTATCGAGGTTAGCAGGTTTGTACAGTCTGCAGCACCTATAACCATCCTTCTACTCCCAGCATTTAAGTCAAACTTGGCTAAACATGTCATGATTTTGCTCCATATTGAATGCAGGGACACTTGCAATGAAAGGAAATAAACTATTTCTAAAATGTTGAACTAACATTTTTTTTCTTTAGAATTTTTATGTTGTATTCTCTATGCAGATTCCACTGTTATCTGCACTCTTTTTACGAAGTGGTACTCTGTGTACACACTTGACAAGTACTGTCCAAATAATGACTGATGCTCTTCAAAATAAAGTCTTGGTAGTGTATATTTATGTCAAGGACAAAGTCTTTGGAACAATTCATTGGCCTAGTGCAATAAATAAGCTGTGATCTTTTAATAGGAGTATATAAATCGTGAGAACAAAGAGGGACACAGGGTTGGCAGTCCGAAACTAGCAATACATGTGAGAGGGGAAAAGTTCCAGAAACAAACTGAGAGATGGAGAAAAACCAATCTAGAGAAATACCAGCCTGCTTCAGAGATGGGGGTATAAAGCGAGATGGCAGACAGAAAAAAAACACACAAAGAAGGATGAAATGAAAGAAAAGGGGAATATTCACTTCAGATGAAACAGTAGAAAACAGTAAAAAAAATATCAAATTCACCTTGAAAAATGCAACTCCACCCACATCCACATATTACACTCACTGACAATCTCACACATGCTGACACAGGCACAAAATATGCCTTAAATCTGCAGTACCATCACACCACGCAGGAAAAACTGATATAAGCAGTGCAGCATATTTGCTATAAGCGCATATACTGCCGTCATCCCACACACAGATGCACAAGGGATGGACACAATATCACAATATCCTGTACACTGTATTAAAGTCTGATATACAGTAATAATGAAGTTCATACCTCCTTGGCATCACAAAGGTGCTGAACTTTTTAGGTCTTACGTTCTGCACCCTAAACATTTTAAAAACGGCTCAAAGTGCAATTAATTGTTGCGGTATTAGCAAGTGGCAATCAAATCTAGAATTTTCTTTTTCACAATTTAAATTTCTAAAAAGTGACGGCAGAGATGTGATGTGGACCAAGACAGGTCAGCGTTTTTGGAGGGGAATCACGTCTATGCTATCGATGAATCAATCCAGTATCGGCCTAATGGTAATGTGGACCCAGTGAGTGCTGGATAAGATGGAAACATCATATAGATTTAAAGTCTGACTTGTTACATTATGGGCAATACTTTTTGCTTTACAACCTTTTTACAGTGTGATTAAAATCACAGAATGTGCTGTAAATTAAAATTAGAATTGTTTTGTCTACTAAACAATGGATGTTTTCCTACATGTTTTAGCACCATGTACTGCTTAACAGCAATTACATCTCATTTTGACCCCAGATTGGAACCTTTACTATGTCCTGTAAATGTAGTGCCGATAACACCTATAAATACAAATCTTTACATTTGATTGGAAACAGGGCAAGTCTCTCTAGTGACAGATGTGTCCTGCTCGTGGTGGAAAGTGTGTCCCGCAATTTACCTGTTTATTCATACCTTCCCTCTGAATGCAGAGTGACCTACACAGCTGTGAGTGAGTTCATTCAGACTGACAATATAGTGAAGTGCTTGTGAGTAGAAATTGGTTTGGGCAGGAGTCACAGTCGCACTGCCAAGTGACATTTGCATAGAGCCTGTGCATCTTGCAAAAAGCTGGATGGCCTGTGACAGAAACGTTGCGAGGACTGACTTAGAAAAAGACAGAGTTGGCATTCTGGTAATATTAGTCTTATCATTTAACACAATGCAGCTGTGTCACATAATCATGGGCATGTTATCACAAACCCACAAACAGGGACCCATTTTCTGTGCCATGTAGGAACAGACATTCACACAAGTGCAATCATTCAATTTATGACAACGCAAGCAAAACCCCTTTCTTGCTTTTTTTTGGTGTGTTTTTTAATATTTGCACATAAGTCACATTAAGCTACAATCAGCGTAGCCCCTCCTGCGAACCATAGGCTTTAATTGATTTTATAATCACAGCAAAACGTTCAGCCCCAAACCCTGATGGACTGATTGAGGCTCATAAAAAATGTACTCTTATCAGTCCAGAAACCAAAAGTGAATAAATACAGCCTCTTACCTTGAGACCCAGCTTACGCATCAGCACCTACTACTGCTGTTATGTGGAGATGAACCAGAATAACAGCTACCATCCTGTTTTTCAGACCCTACCAACAGCTTAGGAAACACACTGTTACAGGTGTTACTGAATGGAGGCAGATGAGGAGAAAAGAGGCAGATGTGTCGCAGCAGGGGTTTTAGAACTGCATACTTCACAAACAAATCTGCATTAGATGCTTACATATATATGCTCCTCTTGTAGCGCAACACAATTACACTCACACTCACTGACATTCACCTTTGGTTGCAGCCCCTGTCAGCTGAATGCCAACAAGATAAATCTCAAAGACCAACAGTTGAATGGAATATTAATATTCTGACACGTCAAGCAGAAAGTAAAGGGAGTATTATGCATATGAGTATTAGCTTTCCCATCAGTGATGCCCTTATTTTTGCATTACCTTATACCACGCTCACAGTGATAATGCTAACATGCTGATGTTTAGTAAGCATAATGTTCATGTTTCACCGTCATAGTTTAGTATGTCAGCATGCAAACATATTTTGATTAGCAAATATCTCAAATAAAATTGATGTAAGTAAGTAATATCTAAATTTCCTACTGCAGTAGACAACCTTCATTTTTGATCTAATGATGGTGCAAGATGGAAAGTTAATTGTTATCAGAATTCATCCTAAAAGGAGCGATCCAATTATAAAAGATGATATGATGTGCATTGCAGATTCATTGCAGTGTTTGATGTCCCCTTTTTGAATTGGCTTGGCTTGCTTTGAACCTTGGCCAAGGCAATACCAAAAAAAGCTCAGAAGAGTACTATTCACAGTGGAAAGCTAACAGGCTCAGGTCAAACTTAATTTGATGGCAATCTATTCAATAGCTGTTGAAGGGGATGCACAACATTGGATTTTTCCAGGTGTCTGATACTTTCCAACTCATTTTGGCAGATTACCTACCCCCTAATTGCAGAGTGCATCAATCTCTCCAGTAGTATTATCAACATATTGTTATGCCAACTCCCCATGTAATTTCAAAATGTTGTTTTGAAATTGCATTTTTTTTCTGCTTCCTTCTCTTTCCAGATATCCTCTGTGCTATGTTAGTGTTATTATGGCGATGTAGAGTTCATGTATTACAGTAATATAACTTTCTCAAAATGTATACATTAAATAGGCAAAAAAAAAAACATTCCATCAACTTCATCACATAATTTAAGCTTCACTTTATTGGCCTATTATTCCAGCGTAAATGCTTATTTCTGGCTGATGCCAATATTGAATTTCAAGCCCTTTTTGGCTAATATTTGTCAACAAACAATTTCCCTATTCAGTGTTACTTTTGTCCAACTGTTTACCATTATTATAATATAATATTATAAGCACAATAATATGTAAATTCTACTCCAGAAGAGGCTTCACGCTTGAACTCCAGACTTAAAAAAAACATATGCATATATCAAAATCAAATAAAACATTTTTTTAAATTCTGACTTTAAGTAAGAATTCTGAGATCGATGTCAGAATTCTTCTTAAAAACATTTCCGTGAAAAGTACTATTCAGTTGTGAATGAAAAAAAGAGAAACAGGAAACTAAGACTAAAATGGTCACAGCCTAAGATAAGCCTGAAGTCATTAAAGTTATGTTAAGAAGTCTGATTTTAAATCAATCCAAGAAAAAAAAAAAGAGAAAGACACGGTGGGGGGGAACACATGTAGAGAAAGCCTTTACCTTCTGTGTCTTGGCCATGACAGGCTGATAGCAGCAGCAGATAAAGGACTCCTGTTCCCAGCACGCTCGACCATTTGACCCGGCCCCATGACAGCGGCCCCATTAAGTGTGTTCTAACCATCTTCACCACCACGCTTCACGAGGCATCCAGCTGAAAACAGGAGGAGGAGACAGCAATACATAAACACAGGTCAGTGACAATCACTCACCTCATTTTTAGCTGCACATTATGCAACATTAAAGTCTGTCTTAGGTAGCCTACGTTCTTTCCTGGCTGGCTTTCAGTGAAAATGCAGTGCAGATTAACACGCTCACAAGATGGCATCTGCCACTGAAAAATACCAGCATAAGGCATGCAGTCAGTTTGATGTAGCAGAACTGTATGCACTCTCCCAACCTATTCCTACAGAACTAAGCTTTGAATAACAATACGCTTTTCATTTTGACAGCGCACTCGAATTTCTTCCCTCAGGTGGGAAGCTCTCACAATGTAAAGCTCAGGTGGCTTTTAATACTCTATTTGCAGCTGCACTTCACGGCTGGATGTCACTAATCTGAAATCTTTGATGAATCACCTTTGTGCTTGTGCATTAAAGTCATTTAATGATCATTTCACAGGAGTCGCTTCTCTAATGGAAAATATAGAGGATGTGAAAAAACATGAAATTATGGAAACCTGTGGATGATGATGGAGAAGGAAATATTATGTACAATGTTATAATATCTCAGATCGTCCTATGGAAAAAAAAGACACATCTGATGAAACATTAGACATTTTGAAAGATGCTATAAGAGAATGAAATCAATTAAACAGATATGTGGGAATGTGTGCAAGATTTGTGTGAATATCTTTAGAGTGAGAGTGATTACATTTTTATATTATGTACAGCTGAGGAGAACGTACAGTACAAGGTGTTCTCAGAGACACTTGAGCCTGTGCGTAGGAATCTATATAAATTGGTTGTTTGATTGCCTTGTGGCAATGATGCACAAAGCTATCTAGTCTCAATATTGCCCACTTACTCGCTCACACATTTAAAGTGAGTCTAGATGGCCTGAAAAAAAAAAAAAGAAGGATCGTCTCGCTCTTCAACACAGACGCTGAAATGATAACGCTCATCTAGACGTGGGTTTATTGGAGTGTTAGGTGGAATGATGAGTGTAGTCACACTCCACCACCTCCACCATCTTCCCAGCCAGTCTGGATTTAAACGTCTGGTTTCAAAGTTGGTTCATTTTATCTGTTTCGCACACGTCTGATTCCTCTTTTGTCTCGTGACTTTTCAGGTTCCCCCGCTCCTCCTGTGTTTCCCCACACCTCCGTGATTGTCCTGATTCTCCTCACCTGTGCCTTGTTAACCCTGCCTCCCGTTGTAGTCAATCTGTGCTCTCCTTCCCTACTGAGCCAGTTTGTGATGTTCCCTTGTCGAATCATCCTAACCAGTCTCTAGTGTTCATGTGTACGTTTGTCTTTAGACTCTGCCTTTGCCTGCTTTCTAGATCATTTGTGTACCGACCTTAGTTTCAAATAAACACAACAATTTGTATCCACCCCTTCAAGAGTTGTGCTTTCGGGTGCTGTTTCCTGTTGGTATCGGGTTTTCACACTTAAACCCTATCTAACCAACCACCTAAATAGTCCTTTGTGTGCACTGTGTATGCTACGAAATTAGTAGAAAGTATACTGATCCAGCAGTATTATCATAAACACATGATTATTCGTTAAACAGCAATCGCCCAATCATAAATTAGTTACTATTCAAAACTGACAAGAGCAATTCTAAGTGAGTTTGGACAGAAGTATCTTTCATTTCTTGATGTTAAAAAACACAAGAGCAAAAGTAAACAAGTAAAGTAAAGAGCATAAGTAAACAATTAAACACTGTTTCTGAAGAACCATGTGTTTCAAAAAGTATTAATCATCACCTGAGCTGAGCCTTTCAAGGATGCCACTTTTATGTGGAATCACGATACTATCGCCTGTTACTACTTGAACTGCAAACAGGTGTTTCTGAGCATTGCTTTCCTCATCTTTTGGTTTAGCAAAATCAAACTGTTCTATTTTACACCACTTTTGAGAATTGGGGGTTGCAAATCCAAAAGCAAAGGGGTGTTTCATTGGCTAACGGCATTCATTTTAGGGTTACATGTTTTAGAAGGTGGCACAATAGTGGATCGCACTGGGTTTAAATCCACCTGGGACTTTTCTGTTTTGTTTTTTGTTCTGTTCTCCCCGTATCTGCTTGGGTTCCCTCCGGGTTCTCCGGCTTTCTCCCACCATCAAAAACATGCAATATAGGTGAATTGGTGACTCTAAATTGACGGTAGGGGTGAATGTGAGTGTGAATGGTTGTTTGCTTGTCATTTTATGTGGCCCTGTGATGAACTGCCAACTTGTCCAGAGTGTACCCCGCCTCTCAACCGATGTCAGCTGGGTTAGGTTCCAGCCCCCCGTGATTCTGCATAGGATAAGAAGATGGATGGATGGATGGATGGATGGATGGATGGATGGATGGATGGATGGATGTTGCGTTAATTGCCTCTTCAGGACTGGATCATTCATCCTGTGGCAGCCAGAATGTCAGTAAGAGTTTGGAGTAATGTAGCGTCTCTATTCTCATTAGCTAATTTGGCTTTGGGAAGCTTAAACTCTAGTCAAACATATTAGATAGAGTTAGATTTACCATATCCATGGGTTCTGGACCCTTTTTTCTTCTTTAAAAGAGAAGCATTAGAGTAATAAAGCATGAATTTGGCAGTGCTGTGGTACATAAAACACTTTAACTCCTCTTGCATTGTTTGTCATGATACTGAGAATATTCCTTATTCTATAAAAGAAACGATCCTGGACCTTGACTGAGACTAACTGAGCTGCTCTTGTTCAGTAACAACAACATTAACTGCTTCCCCTCTTGCAAATACTGCTGGCTTTTTAATTAAAAGTGATTCATGGAGTTCCCATGGTAGAGATTATCTTGACAGAGTCAGATCACTATTGCCTTACACCCTGAATGGAGATTGAGTTAGCTGACAAGGAAAATGTAATTGTGATATTCTGCCAAAACCCCAGAGGTAAAATCCAATCGTCACAGGGGCTTTAGGGCAGCGTCATTTGAGGGATACGCTTTGACTCACATTACCACGCTGCTGCTCTCAACTGCCCTTAATTGACTTTAACATATTTAACTCTGGCACTTCATTCCATCCATAACAGCGTGCAGGTGTGGTAGACTGTGATCAAGAGGTAGCAGAGTGTCAGAGAAAGCCCTGCAGAGGAAAATAACACCTCAGACATTACAAAGAGAGAGAAGCAGCTGGTATTCTTTTTTCTGTGGCACTGAAGACCCACCAGGAATGCTCAGTGGTTATAAATGTAAAAGTTCTCTGAGTCCCTGATGGCGTGCTTCACCCACGTTGATGAATTCTAAAGGCAATTCTTACAGGTTTTTTTAGTCAACAGGTGACTAATCGCTGCATGTAAAACAAGAGGCTTAGCTTAAATCAAAATAATGGATGACTTTTGTTATTTTCAGCTAAATCTGAACATGTTTTCAACATATAAATGGCAACATATGAACCATATATTTGCAAAAGTACTGCAGTGCATCACGAAATAATCCAAACTGGATATTCTTTCTATGCAATCATGAATGTTTCAACATAATGTAATACATACAATGGACAATTACAAGCATGCAGATATCCTAATTTAATTCCACCAGCTGGATTGGTTAAATGTTTTGCATACAAGGGCGGGTCTTCTGCCTCTGTTCTCAGAGAACTAGCAGAGGGGCACGGTGATGACTCTAAATACAGCACAAATTAATAACAGGATAATTAATAACAGTTTTGGGGTATCATATCATTCTACCTCCTCTGCCACATCCACCATGGCTGTCACACACAAAATACTGCAAGCCTTTAAGATAATCTTTCCCACTGACAGGTCTAATCCACTCAAGACTCGTCTGTCAATCCGTGTTTGGACAGCCTTTTTCTATTTATGGGCGGAATTAAGCTGCACCATGCATTGCATATGCATTACAGTAAGGTCTGCATCACAATACGGTACAGATCACATTCTGTATTCAGTAAGAAATAGTCAATTGTATTTTTCAATATCGGACAATCCCCCATTATATGAGCTGGATGGCGGCCCTATCATACTACAACATCATACAGAGCTTAGCCACACATGCTACAGTCAAGCTAAGCTAGGCTAAGCACAACACTTTCTCTAAGCCTCAACTGGTTACTTGATTAGATGTGTAATGATTAAAAACATATCTTTATTTGCCTAATGCATTATTTACTTAGGAATTAGCTGAATACATTATGCATTGCTCCATGTATATATAGTTAATTTTTATCTGCTGTCACTTTGCAGGGGCTACTGATGTGCAAACTTAAAGGTTTGATAGGAACACACAGTTGCATTGAATTAAAACATCATGACCCTAAACACATGTCATTATTTCAACCAAAACAACAACAGATAATACAGATAATCTATCATACTGTAAAGAAAATCAATGAATTTACCAGAATAAGAATAGAAAACAAACCCATAATACTAATGCTGTATCTATATGGCCACTAACATATATCTTTCAGAAAACTATATCAATTAACATAGTTCCTCTTGAACCGACCCTGATGTGAGACTGTGTGTTGGTTAGAGTTGCTTGCTTATGTTTAATTCCCTGGTAAAGTTCACAAAGCACAGTGGTACACATAGGCCATGCTGTAATTGCCAGTAACCAGGATGAAATGTATCAGTGCTGAAGCCGCTTTTCGTCTGGTAGAACTTCAAATACTTCTATTCCTCCGGAGAGGAGAGGAAATTCACCCGGCAGAGAGAGAGAAAGGCTCACACAAAGGAAATGAGGAGGAGAATAAGAGAAACACAGACATGCAGTGGAAACAGAAAGGGGGAAACAGAGAAAGGGAGAGAGAACAGAGACCAAGGGAAGGTGGGATATAAGGTATAAGAAAAATATAGTACAACTTTCTAACTATGTTAGAGAAGAGGAAGAGAGAAAGAGTGAGGCTTTGTCCCAGACAATACCAGCCTGACAGACAAAGAAAGACAAGGAATGAGACAGAGATTGTGCGCTGAACTATAAAGGACAGTGGTTTCACTGAACCAACAACCTCTCATTGATGAAGGGGATGACAGGATTGAAAGGAAAATAAGGGTGTCGATGGGAAAGGAATCAGAGACAGCAATCCGACGAAAACACACAGATTGAAAAGAAAGAAAAGAGGGCGCCAAAGAAAAACCAGCAAGTGAGATGAGAACCTTTAGAAAGACACAAAACAAAAACAGGACATATTGATGGCAAACATGTTAAAAATAGTGAAATAAAGATGCTAACTAACAAAATGGTGACTCGACCCAAAGGAATGAGTGAGAGATGCTAATATGCTGCTTTAAGTTCGCTTCCTTTGTGTCTGTGATGTGCTGCCTGTCATCGCATGTGACTGATGGAACCTTTGTTGTGGTAACTCGAGCTGACTGTGTAAGCATGTGTGTCAGAAGAAAACAACACATAAAAATATTTCCCTTGTCACAGCTGACATCTGTCTATTTCCTTCAGTCAGTTTGTCTTCCTGTTTGTGTTGAGTTTGTGTCAGTATGTCTGTCAGTCTGTTTGTCAGTACCAGTCTGGTGTATTCCACAGCTATTCTGCTTCCAAAAGAAGTTCTTTTTTTTTTTCTTTTTTTTTTTTTTATTTCAAGCAGATGGTTAACTGCCGAATGTTTAACGCCTTACTATGTGTGGTGTATGGTCTCGCTCCAGGGAGTTTTGTCAGGATACAAAGCGAGTGAACTTACAGAGTGTCTTAATATCGTCATTGCTGGAGTACAGCATGAACAGAAAGGGAAAACTTGCAGATTTGCCCTAACACTTCCATTATTTCCATGGCCACAGGCCAACCCTGGCCTGTCGTGCCTTGCTTGAATTGTTGCTACACTGCCCTCAACCATTTGCGGTGGTATTGCTCCGTTTCGTCAGCCTCATTCAGTCCGTAAGCTCTCTGAAGATGTGTCCGATTATGTATGGAGTGAACGCAGAAGAGGTACAGACGGCTCCATCTGTCCCAGAATCCATCTTAAATGTAGAGCATAAATGGGGCTTTAGAATCATGGATGGATTACAGACATGGGTATACAGAGCACAGACCCAAGGGGCCCCTTTACCAGGAGTCCTTGTATGAAGTGACATTTCTTGAATGAAAGCCAATCAAATGACTACGAGACAAAAAATAAATAGAAATATGTGCCAAACTTTTACAAAATGACCACAAGACGACAGAAAATTATTACAGACACAAACTAACACTGAGATCCAAAACAAACAAACGAAAAAAAGAGACACAAAACCACCACAAGAAGTCAGAAAATTATCACAGACAGAAGCTAATACCGAGATGCAAAACAAACAAAAGAAGACAGAAAATGACCACAAGAAGATATAAAATCACCACAAACAACAACACAAACAGCCACACAGCCATACTGTGTCACTGTTTAGTATCTCTCTCAGTGAGGTGGTTCTGATCCTATTAAAGAGGCCTGTGGGCCCTTTTAAATGTCTGCATCCTGGGGCCAATTTGTCTAATAATCTGTCCAGGCCTGTATAGGATTATGAGCAGCTTTATTGCCACATTATGTTATGTTGGAATATTAAAAGCATATTTTGTGCTCATTTAATACCAGGACTTTAAATGTTTGTCTTGAGATATTTTCACTTTTCCTTTACAGTTTTACAGAAAGGTGCCACCCTAAATTTAAAAGTGTGACCCCTGAACCCAATCAAACATGGCTCAAGCAGTGGGCACCAGGAGCACATGTAGACAAGAGTCAAGCGAAACATTTTAAATCAGTTTTGTGAGTTTTAAAGCAATAAACAGCTTGCAGTACATGTTCGAAATGAAGTAAAGGATGCGTAAAGGGTAGAACAAACTCTGCGTTTGGAATTATTCAATTATGTGCAGTTCAATTTCCTTTATGGTAGCAGCATGGAACCCTACTTGGCAGTATCAGAGAACACACACACACACACACACACACACACACGCACACGCCTGACCAATAAGCTAATGGTGGGGCTCTTTGCAAATCTTGTTTTACCAAACTCAGAGAGATGGTCAGCACCTGTGAGTGTGAGGCTGTGACATCCATAACACTTTAAATTCCCTGAGTGCACACAAGCACTGAACAGAGACAACGAGGGGAAGACAGAAAGTGGGAGATCAGAAGTGAACATACATTATAAAAGAGTGTTTTAAACCCTCAGGTCTTAATGCTCAAGTTCAGGTTTTGTATTGTTTAAGATGGAAAAACAATAGCAACATCTCTGACAATAGAACAGATTGTAAAGGAGTATCAGAATAGTAAAGTCATACCAGTCCAACATAACTGAGGTCACCAGCTCATCGAGACGCGTTTTCTACTTCATTTCTGAGTCATTCATTTGGGCTCAGTAAGTGGTGGAAGGAGGAGTCCTGGAGTCAAAATTATTATCCCGGTATTTACTTTTATTTTTTGTCACCAGCAAGTGCAGTGCAAAAGTGAAGGTAGCTGAATGGTGGTTAAATATATACAAAATGCAAAAATATTTACAAAACAGAGCGATAATACCCCTCGAGAGCAGAGACAACAGATACTAATCAAAATCGGCCTGTCCTCTATAGGGCTCTGAAATGGACAGCACTTCCCCATGCAAGTCATACAAAAACACTCTCCCAGTAGAGCCTACTGCTCTGGCTTTATAGGAGAAGCCCCTCCCTCCAGCCAAACCATAGCTAATTAAAATCAATTAACCCAAATACAGAACATATAAATAATTACACATTTCTGGATATATTAACACTTAAAACCCTGTGAATTGATACAGACATATAAACTAAATAACATATGTAAGTCACTTAAAAAGGCATCACTGTTTATCCACTCCAAAACACCCCTGTGTTTTGGCTCACTCATGGAATAGCCCTGGTCCCTCCAACTACATTAACCACTGGTTTACACCACTTCTGGTTTGATCAGCAGACCAGGAAAGGCTACTCCACAGGTGAGTGTGCTAAACAGTCATATTAGCAGGCATGGGTTATCCCCATGACAGGCTCAGTTTTAATTTGAGTATTATAAATATAGTCTCAACAACCCTTAAAAGCATGCATTGAAGCGAGAACACAAAAGTTGCAGCATTGCTCTGCTGCAAGTCAACAAAACTGACACTCGCTGCAGAATAAAGCAATTTGTGGGATTTGCTCACATCTGCCTCAAAGGACTTTTAGTCTCCAAATGTAATTGCTCTGTTATTGCTTAGCACATGGAAAGTGTGATAAAACAAAATTTGGCCGTAGAAATAAATGTATTGATCTGTTGTGCCACCCCCAGGAGCAAAACGGATACGAGCAACGCAGGACAAGTTTTGTAAATGCTCAACAAATTTGCAAAAACCACAGAGCAAGCATAGAGCCAAGGAAAAATTAAAGATAAAGAAGGAAACAAAACGAGGATGAGGAATTGAGGGAAACGGAAAAGAAGGTCGAGGATAGAAAAGCGGACCATATAAACTATATTGCCGAGAAGTGTAGGCGTAAATATATAGTTTTATTCACATATTTTCTTCACAGCATTTCTTTAAGAGACAACACCAATAAATGAGTTGAATTCAAATCAAGGTTGAGTAACAGAAAGGAGCGGTAGGGTGGTTGGTTGGTTGGGTGGAACTTGCATCATTTAGAGACAATATAGAAGGAATTTAACTGTATTCATTCCACTTGGAAGAATCGACACCCAACCACTGTGTATGCTTCGTCAAATCCTGGATGTTCTCATTTCAATCCTTATAATGAACTGGATCTCATTTTGCTGAATTCTGTTACTGATGCACAGGAAAACAGCACCAGTGCTATTTGATCGCACAGTCAGTAGGAGTGTGGAAACTTTCATTACAGTTGAACTCAAGGTATCAAAATGGGTCAAAGCTTCTGCATATAATGTGAGACGAACAAACGTAAAGTCAAGCTCCTCTATCTGGTGGTGTCCTCTCAACATATACATGAGAAGACACAAGAAATATGGTGCGTTCCGGTAGTACTGGGAAGTCGGAATTTCCGAATTCCCGACGGGAAGTTTCAACTGGAACGACCCCCGTAGTCGGACATCTGACTTGGAAAGTCAGAGGAATCCCATCACCCCCGACCTCATAATCAAAGATGGCTACAACGCATATCAACAGCAGTGGAAGGTCAAGTAATATACTTTTTATTAGCACGACTGACTTGTTTGTGTTTCATTAAATCAGTCGCACACATAATATTGTCCAACTTATACCGATGGATATGTTGCTACGGTGTTTGTATGGGCTACTGGTTGTATATTTTCCGAAAGGGCAATCACAACCAGTGTTTTCTTTGGAGGCGTCAGTCTTGTTTTCCGACTTGTTTAACGCGGTCAACTCGGGTGTGTCGTCATTCCCAGCTCCGAATTCCCACCATTACTCTTTATCGTCCCTTTTTAATGGGAGTTAAGGGTGATGAGGGTGCCCAGGTGCAGCACTGCTGCTTCCAGTTGACCAAGGTAAACACTAATAAACCCCCACTTTGGCGTCATGCAAGCCAAAAAATCTTAGGGGGATGAGAGAAAGAATTGACATTTGACATCTACTGGATATTCAAAGATATTGGGGGGAATTATTTTAAAATCTCATATTTGATATTAAGATTAATACTTTCTATTTTTTTTGCCATGTTCATGTTTAATATATAGAAATGGAAAATTACACTAATTCACTCGAGAAATAATATGAGCCTATGAGCCTCCCAGCTTCAACCGGCATGATGTCCTACCCTGTGCTGGTTCAATGCAGAGCTGGCACTGAAGGTCTGGGTTTGCGTCCCCCAGCGGTGGCTGTTTTCTAATGTAATACAAAAGGAAAAAAAAGCACGCACATGCAATTTCGGTTCTGGCTCACAGGTAGACATCGATAAAATGTCATTATGACAGTGTAGATGCTATTATAAGATAAGAGAAAAACATTGCTACTGAATATAACCTGAGTTTTTCTGCAGAAAACACTCTGTTCCATGAGTGGGCTGGATGCTGACATAACAGGAACCATGGGTTTTGTACGTGAGGAGAGACAAATCAGTCTCATCTATTAAGCACCAAAGTCTGTGTGGCAGAAAAGTTTCGATTTGAAGAAAAATTGAATGAGCTGTGAAAAAACAAACGGAAAAAAACAAACCATATCCAGTCATAAATGAACAGGGAACGCTTTCTGTGAGTCACCAAATTGAGGTCAATTTATAAACCAACACACATGCATGAACACTATTTCACCCACTTTATAGTTAATGGACCAGGAGCTCAGTTAAGTCTTGACAATCTATTTCCTGTCCTCCATTAAGCCCTCATGACTCATTTCCTGTTCTCTTCCTTAATTCTGGCAGCAGGGGATACTACATTAAGAAGATATTCAATATGCCTATGTGCACGAATGTGTACGAAAAAGTGTGTCTATGAGCTGGTGTGTAAGGGTATCCTCGCGCACATGAATAGGAGTGCATTCACATGATAGCGTTCATATGTGAGGGAGTGAATAATGAGGCATGCTCTCCAGTTAACATGGTGTAAGTAGGTGTTAACTATGACAGATTGTGCTGCCAATGGTGACCATGGTTGATCAGTCAGATAGCCCTCACCTCTCCCCTCCTCAATTATTTCACAGTCACATAATTGCATGAATGGCAGTAAATCTCACGTCTTGTTTCATGCGGATGATTTCACCTCTAACGCCGTGGCAGCTCCAATTTTAATTTGTCTTTTTCTGGAAAATCTCCAGCTGACAATGAGCGATCTTGTAGCTGTCATCATTTTAACTCAAAGACATTGCAACAGGATACTCACATGGACATTTACTATAGCGGTCATTGGGAGTCAGGTCTGGTTGGAGGAATGTATTCCAAAATGAGAGATTTATTTGGAAAAGTGACATCTGCAGCCCATTTGAAGAAGTTGTTACCTCTGGATCCCTTACAAATTATACAGAGTCATATCTACTCAACCCATTAAGTTATGTTTTAACCTGAGGTAAAATAAGCAAACACAGCTACAATCCAAATTTTATGTTTGCAGGGTCAGTAAATAGCAGGGTAAATGCATTGCAAATGTTCCTGCTTTCTATATTTTATTTATTTTTTCCAAAATGAATAAATTGTATTCTTTGATCATTTGATGTTGTAGTCTATTTTCTATTTATTGCTTATTTCTTCTGTTTGTATACAGTGTTTTATGTGTAATTCACGACATGTGCTGCTGGCTTATTGACCAGGTCACCCTTGTAAAAGAGATCTTTGATCTCAATGGTTTTTATTCTCCTGGCTAAATTAAGGTTAAATATAAATAAAAAAAATCAATGCTCAGGTCTTTGTTTTGGACCAAACATTACACAATAGTAGTAGTTCTCTCTATGAACCATGTGTACAATTCAGTGTGTACACTTGTACAAACTGCTCACCCATAACTAAACACTTAAAGATCAAGGTTCAAAAAGCAAAGTTCATGACATGGTATCAGCATTTGATCTGAATTCATTAATCTTGAGAGTTTTTTTTTTCTTTGAGGCTTACAATTACATCTCAGGAGATGCTTTTTCTTCAACATTGAATCTCATTGCAGAAAAAGCATCTCTTGAGAGATGGTGTTGAGGCAACATCAGTGAACTATGGAAATTGCCTCGCATCTCAAAACTCCTCAACCATGTGAATAAAATTTGAAGTAGAAGTATGATTCTGCCCCTGTGTGTGACATTTCTAACCTTGAGGCTGTATTCAGAAACTGATTATGGTGAAGAATTAGGGAGAAAAATGGATATCATTGGTTTATTTTCACCTTTATTTTCTTATTGAAATTAAAAATCTCTTTTACAAGAGAGACCTGGCCAAGGTAGCAGCCAATCACACGTATTAAAATGCAACAAATACAACATGTTACACAAAAATCCACAATAAAACAACATCTAGTCATACATAGTGGCCTCTCAAGAAAAACATGCATATATCTCCATCACCACATTCTTCATAATGCCTTTAAACGTGTCAACTGATACAAGCAACCTAATTTTAGATGACATTATTATGTCACTAATTAAAATGGCCCATTTCCCATTGCATCGCAGTGTGTACCTCAACATTAATTTCTAATTTCAGCCATGCCTTATTTAATGCAGTGCTGGAACATCTAGCAGCGATATGGTGTTGCACTTCCATAAAGTTGGGTTAGGATTAGGACTGGGCTGAGGACGAGGCTGAGATATCTTTAATCTTAGTTCCGATATGGGTCAAGCTCCAAAAATCCTATAATACCCATTAACAATACAATACAATTATAATTTGTAGTACTCCAGTGTGAGTTTGTTGTGGTTTGTGTCTACGTCCAACAGATGACAGTTGCCAGCATTCCTCTGGACAACCATTACATTTGTGGTATTCATTTAATTTGGTCACCAACAGGCAAAAACATCAATTAAGCACGTATGATTCACACCAAGGTCATTTCTGACTAAGCTGGTTAAAGTAATGGCTATATTTTTAACATATTCCTGCCAACACCTGACCAGGAATCCAACACCACCATCCCTACTCACTACAGACACTCAATTGTTAGTGCATTATCACATAAAAGTGTCAGACTTATAAAATCTGCTACTGTCAGGCTTGTGAACTATAATCCTTACCCTCTCTGACATACTGCCCTGGAACAAGCGTCTGGGCTTGTATGAATCTCACAGCTGCCAACACCACTTAAATGTTGTCACCTGAGTTTGGCTGCAGATCTGCTGATCCAATGATCAGCAGGGCAGTGATGGGCATGCACACCGACGAAAGCTCCTTTTTAATATTAATGACAGCTGGGGAAATTAAGAATGGGAGGGGAGAGAAGATACTGGGAGAATAAATGATGAAGGGGTGAAAATAATTGAGTCATTAAGTTGACTTTCCTTCAGTTTCATGTTATGTGAATGGAAAATAAAAGACAACAGAACAACAACAACAGAAAATGGAGGGAATATGACAAAAAAAAGGTGACATAACAATAGAGATGGTGTTGTTTTCAATTTCCTGTACAACCTCTGCCCAGTCAGCAAGTTAACCTGTGAGCCACACTTCAGTCAAGTTTAAACTCTTGATGTCCTAAATAGACAAAAAAACATCAATATTTCGGAATCCACTATAAATACAATCACATCCTCTTAAAACCTTGCTGTTTCTTGCAATTCTGAATAAATGCTATTTAGATGCAAAGACACTGTAATTAAAAATGTAGGCTTATCTTCGATCTGGGATGTCAGAAACCTGCCAATGCTGGTATTAAAGGACAAGGCTAAAGGTCTATAGCCTCCCTAGTGGCACTATCAGTCTGTACATACAGGATTGGTGATTACAGCTCAATGCAAACATCAGCATGCAATGGAAAAAGCTCCATCCATATAACCAGCCCGAAGTTACTCAATTAATGTTTTCTGCCTTAATGTGACACCAATCTGATTTTTTCCAGGCGGTGTGAACATAAAATATTTTCAAATCAGATTTGAACCTTCAAAAGTGGACATTATTCGCACCATATTATCATGCCTTTATGACAAAGTATTATATTCCACACCATCAGGAAGAACAAACCGGTGTGCAGCTCTGTTGCTTTTGCTGCAGATAGAAATATAACCACAGTGAGATCCTCTGATGAGTCATTATTATTATGGAATGTGGCTTTTTTGTTTTTTTGTTTTTTTTGTTTTTTAAAGAGCTTCACCTATTAAATTCTATCCTCGTGTGCATCCTCACATTATATATTCAAAGGTTTTACCACTGAGTGATTAATAATAAATGAGTTTAGCTTGTTTATTATGAGTTAAAACACCACTCTGAGCATACGCACATCTACATTTTGATCTTTTGAGATTTCTAAACTTTACTTCTTACGTTATTATAATGAAACAATAATATGATAGATCCACCAACATTAAACAGACCCAAATTTAGACCAAAAGTTTTACGAAATCATATGAAATGAAATAAAACTTAATTAAGAAATTTGTTTTTGCATCGCCATCTCTCTGTTTGATGTTATTAGAATAGAATAGAATAGAATAGAATAGAATGCTTTATTGTCATAGCACCACTGTACAATGAAATTCAAATAGTTTTTTCCTGTATTTTTTTTTCCTGCAATTAAACCATGATTTTTAGGTCTCTGTGCTAAATCAGTAACCTCTCATGCATGTCAATATAAAATATAAGTAATGTAAATACAAGGTTCCAGCCACAAGCTGAGGTATATTTATTGATAATGATATTGATGGGTTGAGATACAACGTCTTAAATAGGGAGCTTTAGAGGTGCAGGTAGGTGGTTTTGGACCTGCTCCAAAGCTCCAAGGTTTCTTAGTATTTATGCTAAGCTAAGCTAGTCATCAGCTGGCTATCGTCTCCTCTAAATCCCCTTCAAAAAGAGTTTAAGCTTTAATAAGCACAATTACTCCTGTTACTGAAACACACAACCACCCGGTCTGCCACAAAGGGAAATAGCAGCATGTTTAAAAACTACAAGGGTCGTCCTGCATTTGCTGGCTGGACTCGTGCAAATCTTTCCCATAAGTAGCTGAGAAAGTTAGTCGATCTATGAGTGTGAAACTATTTAAAGCCTCCAGTGATCCCGTTTTTTTTTTTTTTTTTTTTTTTTTTTACTTTTCTGGGACAAATTACGTTCCTGAGAAATATTTAGCCAACTCGATTGCTCAGTGTGAGGGGAGAGTGAGTGAAAGAAAGACAGGGAGAGATGCTATAGGAGGGGAAGGAGAGAGATGGTGGAATCAGTTTGATGCCAAGAGCTGTGCGTTGACCCTGATTAAATGCCTCACCTAACTCACTGGGACCACTGATAAGACCAATGCACTGTGGGCGGTGTGCGTGTTATGTGTGTGTATGATCTGGAGCCAGAACAGGAGATAAGGTGTGTCGACACATGTGCATGAACAAGGAGCGTGTGTGTGTGTCCCAACACCAATTCTCCTGTGTAAACATGCTGACCTAGCACAGCACCAGGAGACACTTTGAAGTTGGCAGAAGTAACAGTAATCTTCTCCCTCTCTCACACACAGTACATCCCACTCCTCCACACACACACACACACACACTGAGCCAGAGGCGAGACTTAACACTGGCAACCTTCTGTGGCTTAGCATGTGGCCAATAACAGACGCACACAAACACACACACACACACATGCATACACATACAAATACTCAGACAACAGCATGTCTCCCTCTGCCTTCCGCACAGAGAGATAAAACAATAAATCCTCTCACACACAAGCGCACCAAAACACTGACTCTCTTATAATGGAAATTTCTGCTGACAATTACGTGTTGGTGTGTGTTCTACTAAAAACCGCCTACCACTAGAGGATCACACTGCAGTCTGAGAAGATCTCCAGGTCTTCAGCAAGGCACACTGTCTTCCTGGTGCAATCATCGTTTAGTCCCAAAATGGATCAATCAATCATGGCTGATTTGCTTTTGTGAGTCACATTCGTTAGTTTTCTGAGCTATGAAACCTTCCCATCACTGAACTGAACTGCTGAAACAGTGTGGGATGTATGCAGTGGAGTTAACTTTGGAAGTTGATGCACACTTGATTCATTATAAGAGAATTTCAGACTACCTTTGTGCTTGGAAGTATTTCTTTTGCCCATAGAAATCTTCAAAGGGTCGTTGAAAGTGCTCTTTTTTTCCTTAAAAGAGAATTCTTTAAAGCCACAGGCTTCCTAGGCACCGTTTACTTTATTTGCTTACTTACTTTCCGCGGTTTTGTTTTGGTCTCAACAAACCCCTTCACCATGTTCACCTGCGAGTCGCTCATTTGGTGCCAGGGAAATAGGATTTTTCTATTCTTGCCAAGATTTAAAATCTTATATCTGGAAACATGAGATGAATTATCTTGTTTGAAAAGTCATTTACTTTTTCTTTTTTTTTTTTTTTCTTTTTTTAAATCCAGCCTACTTATTTCTAGACTGAACAACTTATTTTAAGATTTCTTGACAAGTAAAATTATCTTGCTGCAAAAACAGATAATTTCACTAGTATGAAGCCATTTTCTACTCAAATATTTATTGTATTTTAGCTTCTCTTTTTTGCAGTGCGGGCACTGAAAAAACCTGACTGGTGTGGCTATAGAAATGAGATGGTTGAAATGTCCAAAAAAAAAAAAAATCAGAACAAGACACTCTAATTTCATACGCATGCAGTAATTTTACCTGTTTTTCATATCAAAATATTGCTCAGCTCTTATAATGTCTTCAGCACCAATAATAACATTCCATTAAACTCCATTGTACTGAGGCTGCAGCAGAAATCTCAGCTGTGTATATGTTAAGCAAAACCACCATTAATATATATTAACTATATTATAATATATTGACTCAACCCACCGCAGTGAGGTCCAATGTCCTTTATGTGTGTCTGTGTTTAATTCTATTCTTCTTGGGTAAGTTTCAGCCTGTCTGCACATGAAATGCAGGCGTGTGAGACCCTTTGCTTTTGTTTTCCTACTCAGCGGAGCAATAAATTCATTCTTATATCCATGGTAGCTCCCGGAACTGTCAATCTCACAGTTAACACATAGATAGATTTTGTTCCTGGCATGAAGTTACTGCTGAGAAATTAAAGTAATTATTAATGAACATCATTATTACTTGTAAAATAAAATTTCTGACCCTGACTAACCACTGCAGCTGTGCTGACTGTTTCCAGAGTGTTGGCATAAAACAAGAGAGCCTTAGGTGACTGTTATATGGTTGAAAGCATGCTACTTCATTACCTCATTGCCCACTGGTTGTGTCCCACTTTTACATCCCCAGCCACACTAACGAGATTGCCATTGCAACAACAGTTGTTGGCCATGTATCATTACCTCAATATGTCAAATTATGAGTAAACATCCACAGTGGAGATTGTGAGTCTACATGGCAAATATAGCACCATGTTATAATATGGCTCATTGACTAATTCTTTCTTATTTGGGTCCAGGACTGAAGAGGTTTAGGAGCCCCTGATCAGATAGTAAGCTATTTATAGGGTATTTAACTGGGGGTTCTCAGAACTTTTACCACACAGGATTAAAATTGAGTTCTTTTAATCGCACCCTGGGACTCAAACAGGGAGCCGCCACAAACAACCAAGAACTAATTTTCCAAACACTTTTAGAAACAACAAGTCAAGGAAAAAGGGAATCTGGGGTGATGTGAAGTTTGTGTGTTGATGACTTCATGTTGAGTGCTCGTAATTCACCTGAAATTTTTCAAATTTTTCTTTGCTTTTTTTTGTTTTCAACATCATTTGCTCTTATTTTGCCAGATAGAAATAAATAAAGAGATTATTCACAGTAAACAATGTTCTTCAAAAGTCATAAACTGAATCAAAATATGGTCACAAAGAAAATAAGTTAGGCGGCTCTTGCTAATTTGCCTCTTTGTTTTCTCCTGCCTTGGGTTGCCAGATATGCAGATTCCAGGCAGTGTTTTGGCCAGGAGGCAGATAATCTTGTTAGGAACAATTAACTCAGTTGCATTGTTGAATTTAAACTCAGTCCCTCACACAGAAGCATGCAAAACAGCAGCTGGCACCGCAAACAACAAACTCCAACAAAATGTCAATGAGGATCAGCACTCCTGCAACGAAGTTGGAACATAACACTCAAAATCAGCCAAACCTTCACCGAGTTTGTACATAGGAATAGAAAACCTCAGAATAAAGCACATGAATTAAAATCTTCTCCTCAGCATCACAGATGGTGGGATTCATCGAAGTTATTGCTGTAAAGGAAATAAACATATTGGGTGCCATTGAATACTGGTATTTAATATGATAAGTAAATTACCTCCACCAAGGAGGTTATGTTTTGTTTTGTTTGTTTGTTTGTTGGAAGGATTAGGCAACAACGAATGAACAGATTTGCATGAAATTTTTACCAAAGATGGACCCTAGTATATCCTAGAGGTGATTGAATTTTGGTGATGATCCGGTGAGAGATGAGACTGGTAAAAAATGCTCAGCTCACATCATTTAAGTGATGAAGTCAGTGAGAAATCTACAACAACTCATCCAACCAGCTAATTAATGACCTGATGATGTTGCGGTTGTCATCGTTTTGACGTTCATGGAAAGTTCTACTCTCCTTGTGGCTGATGACATGCTAACATTAGTTTTGGAGGTTGTAGCAGGGGACTTGGCTTTAAAGACATCACATATGGTACACAGCTATTCTATTTGGTGTTTGTGTTTCTTCTGGTTTAATGTGGTGCCCTGAAAAGCTTTGCATTTCGTATATTACAGTCATTACAGCGAGTGTAGGGAAGGTAATGAACCAAAAATACTGGACAAACTGAAGATTTGACTGGATGATAGCACAGGAGGAAATGTTACAGGATCACCATGTACCTGCTTGCATGTTTTTATTGTTGTTTTTCTGTGTCAGACTAATTTGTTTGTTTTTACATTGGTCATGCTTTTATGTGTGTGCTTCTGCTTTGCATGTTTTTAGTCAATTTCTGTTCTAACCATGTTGCACAATGTTGTCTTTAGTCCATGTTTTATATTAACATTAACATTATTATAGTGAATGTATTTGTTTTGCATGGGCTGTTTTATTTGTCCCTGTATTGCATGTTTTAATTAGTACTAACATTGTAGTATTGTGTTTCATCTAACTTTAATATTCTCTCTTCTCTTTGTTCTGCATGCTCACAAATGATGAGTAACTTATTATAATTTTTTTTTTTTTTTTTTTTTTTTTTGTAGGGTGACTTTTTAACATCTGTCCAGGGACTACAGATGAAAAATAGCCTCTTGGCTAACTCTGGCACATTTACAGCAATGTTCATTCATGTGCATTGTCCCTGTTAAATAAACCAATAAATAAATAAAACCAAAAATATCACATTTCATCATGAGGGGACCATGAATGTGTGAATGTTTGATCTTATCATCCTCAAGGCAATTAAAAAGCCAGAAAATGTCGAGCTGCTGGTGATGTCAGAGGGAGACCTCAGTGGAATTCATCCTCTGGGACCATGAACATCTGAACAAATGGTGAGTGAAAGTCTAATAATAAAAATTAAACATATAAGAGTTGTTTAATTAAAAACTCGTATATGTTTAATTATGTCTAATAATGTCTCAAAGAGAAAGGAAACTTCAAAATTAGAAGTTCCTGATTTAGTGAGTTATTTAGAGGGTAGGCTAATATGGCTAATATGACCTGAGAAATCACAAGTTTGATTTTCACCACATGTTCTTTCATCTGATAGGAACACTTCTGCTAAATTCATAATACTAAGAGAATATGTTTGTAGTCACAAAGCGGCTAGTGCTGTTCACAGATGCCTGACTAACTCAATAAGACGTGTCTATGACAGCTTGTTGTGAGCATTAAGCTCACAATATATACCTGCCAGAACAGGTATAACATCACTGTCAGGAAATGTCTGAAAAAAACATTTAAATTGGTGAGTTTAATTGAACAAATTTCAAAAAATATAATAATGTAATTATATTGCACAAAGAGAAAATTATTTTTTCGATGCAAAAAAAGCGCCTTAGTAAATGAACAGGAGTTATGCAGGCAATACATGTACACATAACCTTGTAAAAAGAATAAATTCGTAGAGAGACATCATCCATAGAGAAAGCTATCTCTCAGGAATAGGAATAGTTAGCCTTGCTCACAGGAGTGTGGCTAATTAAAAATGACATCTTCCTATAGGTAGTGTGGGCGTTGGGTAGAGAGAGAACACGAGTGTACGAATATTAAAGGTGAAGCAAATGTAAAGAGAAAAAAAGGAGAGCAAATGTAAATGAATCTGGAATGAGTTAGTTTAGTGAGTATCTGTGTGCAACATTAATATGAACGATGAAAGTAGAGGCCCTCTGGACTTGACCTTCTACGGTGTGCTTGTTTTACTAGGTTAGAACCGTCACAAAGCAATAATGTGAAAAAAATAATCAATAATAATAATCAATTACAGAGAGGCCAAACTATGGTCTGCTTTCTAAGTCAGTTAGTGCTGTGAAGACCACTATCATGATGTAAAGACAGCAATTGTCCAATAACACGCTATTTGATTTTATAACTTGTGTTCATGCAATAATTAGCGTCTAGGTTGAGGGGAATTATGAATCCCACATATATATATATATATATATATGTATAAAGTTTTAAAAAGTCATTTTTAAAGTTAAATATTGTTTTGTGCAAACAAATAAATAAACCAATAACCTCTGTTCATCTCAAAATCTCAGCATTGTCTCTTTTCAGCAAAGCAGCATTTGTTATTTTACATGACGAATCACTGACACAGGCCAAATTCAAAATGATCTCTGCTGAAATATGATGATCGAGAGTGAAATTTTTTTTAAAAATCCATATTTACCTGCACTTGACTCGGTATTGAAAGTCATGCTTTTGGACACACAGAGATGCTTTGTCACCATTATTGACCAGATATTTTCCCATCTGAATTTGACAGTTCAAGCCGTCAAACTCTAGGCCATGATTTTGAATGTGCAGGAACACGGTGATGAAGCTCTTACCAAATCATTGGGGATTTTGACCTCTCTTTAACTTTAAACTAACTTCAGACTGCCAAGGGTGGGAAAGTATTTTCGAGAGAGTTTGTGGTAATTGTCTCAGTTATTCCACTGTTGTCAGAGCAGCTCCAGGTTATAGCATTGAAATATGAGTAGGGCTCTTGCCAGTCATGCCAAGCTCTGTGGAGACCAGGCTAGTTGGTAAACCTTGCTTTACTATTTCCTCACCGTCCAGTGAGGGAACAACATCACTCCAGCTGTTTTAATGAGAAAATTAAGGCCACCCAGCCTAATACTGTAACCGTGGTGCATCATTACTTCATTGCAGACACAAGAACTAATGTGCTTTTAGCTACAGTAGCAACATTCCTCTAGTTCTTGTTGCTGCCAACCCAGACTAGATGTGGTAGATACCTTCAGTGGGCCAAACAGATTTAACAAATAATATTCCTTTTACATCCATTTATATCTTATACTTTTTCCATTGCATCTTATCAGTAAAATACACCAAAGGAGACACACTATATTGTACTGATTCAAATCTACACACTAGACAGTGGGCTGCAGAAAAGAAACTGCAGGATAAAATGTAAACTTTGGAGCTGCATGACTTTAAATCAATGCTAATGCTTTTACAGTATAATTAAAATAAGAGACACTTTCTAATTCAACAAAGCATTAAGGAATAGTGTGATTAAAGCAGTAGTTCCTAAATGTGAGCATTGGGACCCAGATTTAGCATCCCATGTCCCATGTGTATGTCATTCAATGAGCAGATGACTGAAATGAGGAGGGCTTTGAGCCAGATTGAGAACCAATGGAATAAAAGATGATAAAAAATACATGAATTTGTTTTGCCATATGAACAGTAACATCATAATCCCTCCTTATTATTGCAAATGACTGCAATGCTTATGAAATCCTATCGTAAATCCCAGCCTTACTGAGTGTGAATTACAAAATGCTCATAATTACACAACCGGCTCCACCGTCACCCACAAACTCTCCCACAAGCCAAGATGCCATCAGGATAGTGTAACTACCAAGGGATTGAATCATCTTGTCCTAGGAATACCTAACTAACTGTAAGTCAGGGCTGCTTTGAAGCTAAATGTTTTACATGTGCATCCCAAGGATTCTGCCTATGCTGTTGGATTGCAACAATTTAACAAAAGGAGTCTAAAGACAACTGAGAAATAAAGTTTTAAATGATGCAAACCTGCAAGACAAAATGCCAAAGATCTGACACATTACATGTTTTCATACGACCAGTAGCTAATATTAAAGAGGGCAAATATCAAAGCCAGAGTGTGCTGACAAAAAGTTAACAAACAACACTTGAATATCATTTTGATAAAGCATAAAGAATTTTTTTTTTAAAGCATCGGAAAAAAAGCAGTGTGGTAAATTCACACCCGATCCCGTTCAAAAGCGCAGGACTTTAAAGTTCAGCTAATTAGCAGGAATTTAAATTGAAGTCCTGTTGTGTCTGTCATCCAGCGTGACTAACAGGACTTGACATGATGAGGAGTGGTCAGTCCAAAGCTCACAAAACACATTCTATCAGTCTGATCCCCCTCCAACCCACCCATTACACACACATACAGTACACAGTGCAGCCTGAAAAGTGCTATATACATAAAATCATTATAAAAACATTATTATTACACTCTACTTCAACATAACAAGCAAATGTGCACACAAAGACCAGCACTAGTGTAATCGTGTGTACTGCACACTAGCACCACCACCTCCACCTCCTGTCACCTTTGACTTTCTCTCCTCCCTGTCTGCTCTGTGCTGGGGGTGTGACAGCTTGCAGTAATTTGAGGTAATCGGATGACTCCCTCTCCCTTTATAATCCGAGACAAACAGGCTGCTCGTGAGGTAACCTGCTTTTGACGGGACCACCACCCTGAGACAGACCGTGTCCTCTGTGCTGTATGGCAGCGACTTGTTGACAGCACTCTTGGTATTTCAGATGAGATACAGGAGATCGGTGGAGTTTGTGAGAGGTAAACTGTTTCTCCACGACAGACGTCCACATAAATAATGGATTTAAACCCATGGCATAAAATACTACCAGATCACTCAGTTTCTCCGCATTAATAACATAATAAAAAAATGATATACTGGAAGATACACAGTGTATATCATTGTGATCACAGTCCATCATTGACAACAAATAGCTCAAGAAGGTCTGGGATCAGTTAAAGCAGTGTGCTGCATATAAATGTGTTGAGTTTTCTTGAATTACTGAACCACTTTCAGCACCAAGGACAGCGAATATTCCCATTTTAAACTGGAACATGAGGAAGAAGCTCCAACTGTTGGAACTACTGTAGTGGATTCTGTCACGGAGAAACCAAGTAGAGCTTTTTAAGGCTCGTGTCGGCAGCTACAGCCTATATATCCTTGTGTGTGTCTCTCGTTTAACTGCATGCAAACTTCTTAATTTTTTTTTTTTTTTTTTACCATAAAGAATAAGGAGCCTGCAGAGGAATATGTAGCGCTGTCTGGATATAATACACCCAAGAGAAGAGCAAATACATGTCATTAAAAATATGCCTTTATGTCACCCAAATCATCGCGCATATGCATAGGCTAAAATAAGAAAGCGCTCCATTCAATAACGCAGGTTCAAGAGGGACACGGTGTAGTATATGACTCACCGTGATATCTTCGTTGAAGCCATATGTTTAACATACAAATCTACTTTTCCGCAAACTGTTGCCGTCTCTGGCCCGAGGGAGGACACATCCCGAAGACAAAATCCAGAAATATCATCCGCACAACTCATCCACCCGCCTGGCTGAAAGACCGACCCCACTTTTTGGGTAGAGGTAAAGGGAGGAAATACTGCCGCCCACGCCCTCAAGACGAGGGGAAAAAAAGTCACACACAAATTTAAAGCCTGTTGTGGACCTTGTGCAGCGAAAAAAACAAACAAAATAGTCCCTCTCTCCTCTCGTCCTCTTGTAGTTGGAGTCTCCAGTATGGGACTTACTGCGCGCTCTGAAGGAGAGAGGCAGGGTAACAGTATATCTCCTCTAGTATTCCCCCCTTGCTTTTTCAACCAGAGCGAGAGAGAGGGAGGGAGAGAGGGAGGGAGGGGGATGGAGGGACTATCAGTTTAACGGAGAGAGAAAGAGAGAGAGAGAGAGAGAGAGAGAGAGAGAGAGAGGCGATGCGGAGTCAGAAAGGGGGGTTTTGTCGTAAGGTAGACGCGCATTTACCGCAGGAGCAGCAGGCAGCAGTGATCATCGCTGCACCGCCGTAATCTAATTACATCCACGGCAAAAAAGCGCACGGATTAGCGGCTGGTTGCCCTGCTCCCCTCCACTCTGCTCTAGGCTTTGCGCCCCATGGCGGAGAGGGAAGCAGAGGAGCACTGTTGGACTATCTCATCAAATTTTAACCAGTCGGTGGAGACGCTCACACTGATGGTGAAAAAAGTTGAGCATATGGAAGACAAAAAAGATCCTCACATCTATTTCTTCACATTAAACTGGGACATCTTCACTTTTAAAAAAGCAGATTATCCCGCAGTGGGGTTTTTTTTAATGGTAAATGTTTGAGATTTGCAGTTGATGCTTGGATTTTATGCTTATTTGAAACCGCATTTATGGATTAACTGCTCCTGTATGATTTATCCACTGCTGACTTAGTCTAAGGTATATTTCTGAGAGAAGTCACCCATCACGCTCTTAATAATTTAATAGTCCCGATTACTTTTCCTCTAGTGCTACAGGTGAACATGCAACTGAGGCACTGCAGGTATCTTATCTAACAGTATCCTATGAAACAAGTGGTCCACCCATAGATGATATTAGATATAAATGATATAGATAATATGGGGCGACAAGCGGGTAAAGAAGCATTCTGACCCTATAGAATGTGTTTGATGTTTTATAAATTATGTTTTATTTATTTGATTTGATTGCACAGCACGTTGGTCAACCTCAGTTGTTTTTAAAGGTGCTCTATAAATAAAGTGGATTTGATTTGATTAGATTGGATAGGCTAAAAGAGTAATATTAGCTAAATCCACACACTCATGCAGAAAGGAGCCTTTCATTATCTGCTTCATTTTTTTTTATTATAAGAGAATTTTAGCATATTAATACACATGGAGGTGGAGCTAAGTTTAGCCTCCTTATTTGCTCTGAGCATCACATTTCCTTAGATGACCATGAATTATGTTTTCTATGTAAAATTTGAATCTGTGTAAGTAACAGTAACTACAGGTGTTAAATTAATGTATAGCCTCAGAAAACAGTGTCCTAATGAGTTTACAGTCTCAGTTACTAGTTTAGAAGTCCCTACCAAAGTGTCCTCAATTTATCAGTCAGATCCAATACGTTTACCCTCCCAAACTCCACCATGTAGATTTTGATTTATTAATTTCATATAAGTAGATTTAATTAATTCAATGAACCACAAAACACAAAAGTCTGAAGCCTTGTTTACAATGACTAAGTTTATAATAGCAAAAAAACAACAACTTAAAATACGTCTTATTGGACAATCCTCTAAGGACACAGCTTCAATTTATACCTTAACTCTTAAGGATGCTTTGGGTAAAATGAAATACATTTTACTCTAACTCTGTAGCACAATGTACAGCATATAACAGTTATCAGAAAACCTTATTACCAGCTATTAAAAAGCATGGACTCCATGTCTTTTGGTGTGAAGAGGTTACATTTTGGATCCGGAGAGCTATTTCAAATTGGCAGTGAAGTGGTGCTGACTATTCTCTATACTAAAAACACCATCCAGCTGTCATTCCTCTTCTTTAACTCTGATGTCTCATCTGCAAAGCAGCAAAACAAAAAAAACAAATTTTTTTTTATTACTACCATGCAAGATTCCCACCACTAAACATTCAAATCAATGCAGAATCCCGCAGCGCTCTGCAGCATTCACAGCGGCTATTATAAAGCAGCTCAGCTACAAGTGTTCTCGTTCAGGATTTTATCTTCTGTCAGTAAAATATTTGATAGGAGTGATAGCTGTAAGACAGCCACCTGCTCAAGGATATTACAAGGCATCTTGTAATTGCTTTCTTTATTTTCTAATTTGATGGCAAACCTCAGATATGATGGCATGAGATAGGAATAGGAGAACCAGGATGGCTCCTGTATGTCTGTGAACCTGTCTGCTCTGTCAGATTACGGCATTGTTCCTGTGTGTGATGCCCATCCCATAATAACTGGAACAGCCTCTACAGTAGGGTGAGTAAAAGGATTTCTAAATGAAATGTTGGTGAGAGATTGATCCAGGCAATCATAACAATTGCGAAGTTGCGCTAATTAGAAATCTGATTGCACAATCAAAGGATTGAAATTACTCCCAGTAAAAGGGGGTTGCAAGCAAAAGGCGAGGCCAATTATAGCCCCTATACCACTGTGATCTTACTAGTGGGTTCATCTGCTCCACTCTGCTCTATGGGATTACACTAAATCCTATTGAGCTCAGGGAATGGCGGCCAAGATCAGTTGGCCTTCACTTATCAAGACAAATCACCGGTACAAGAGAGGTTTGTCTTTCCAACAAAGCACCAGATGGATCAAAAGGAATGATGATCTCTCACTGATTAATAACGCTCATCTGAGTCGGCACAATTAGTAGATAGCAGCGTGAGGCATAAAGCCGGCGTCTGGTGGATCAACGTGGCGTCACATAACTGAGGGAAGAGTTGATTTTATAACATTATTGATCCATGAAGGTGGAATTCTCTTTCCTTGCTTGACCTCACAATAAGACGAGACACTGCAGTGCAGAACTCAGTTACAGAGACAGGGAGAAAGTTAATTATTTCATTAAAAAAAAAGAAGAATCTTTGCCTTTTCATAATTTAGACCTTTTTTATCCACAAATACATGTCAAAGTTCTCCGTCTCCTCTTCTTTAACCCTCTTTATCTTCTTCACCATGACACATTGTATTCAACCTTTTGGGTTTTTATATTTAATCTAATAAGTGGATCTGTACTCCTGCTCAAACAAATACAAGCGAAGGCAACACTGAATAATCTTTAGTTCAGCTTGAGGTAAACGGTCCAATCGAAGAGGGCAGAGAAGTGGCTATAAGCTGCATTTTAACAAGGGTGAGGCAGTTCACCGAAACACTGATTTGCAAAACCAACAAGTTTATCCTCATTCTTGAAGGCTTTCCTCTTGCAAAATAATGCTGGGAAAAACCTTACAATAAAGCACTGCCAAGTACCAGTGTTTTCCACCCTCCGGTGGAGCAGTCATGAGCCTATTAAGGTTTGGCGAACCACAAAGGGGAAAGAAGACTAACATTTTTCTCACTCTATTCTCTGGTATTATAAGAGAAATTACTTTGAAGGCAAAGATTAACTAGGCGGTTTCACAAATGAATGTCTGCTTAATTGATTGATGTGTTCACTGTCAGGTGATGTTGCTGGGATAGCTGCAGGACAGAGTCTACATTTTGATATACTAGCATCCAAGACAGGATGTCCTGGTCTTTGAATGCATCCTGTAGCCCATCTAAATGACGGACCATGTAGAGCTCCTTGGGCTTGTTGAACCACAGTTCTTGATACTTCATTTAGTAAGCTAGTGAGCTGGATGTGAGAATGCTTGCAGCTTATGCTTAAGAAGATGGACACACTGTTTCATTCCTTAAAATTTCCCTGTGTTTTTGGTTTGGTTAAGGCATCAACAAAAGACAGTCTTCCAAACTCGATCTATGCACATGCACACCACTTCAAAATGTAAATATCCTAAATATATCTTAAAACAAAACATCTGAGAAAACGAGTGCATGCGTTGTCCTATTATCAGCCAGTTCTATTTCTTATAATAATCTATATGAGAAACAGAAATGTAATGAGCAGAGTTGTCAGCATAGGTGTTGTAACATGTATTCTGTTTGATAATAGGAAAAATAAAGGACTAATTCATCAATGAAATGAAACAAAGATGAGTAAAAGCTGCCGAAACATTGATTGTAGTTACAAAAAGAAAGGTTTCCAAAGTAAAAAAAAAAGACGGGTGGAGAAAACTGAAAAAAGGAAGAACGACTTGAAAGAGAAAATTATGTTTACTGTCTGCCTTTGAATGCATCCTGTGCTGGAGTCCTGCCTAATTCATTTGGTAGCAGATGTTAATCGCTTAACAGGGCAAAGCAGTAAGTTTTTAATTAGGGCTCAGAAAAATGATTGATTCAAAACATCTGTGCCCATAAAACAACACTCTCTGGACTCTGTCCTTTATAAGAATACAGCTGCTGGGTGCAGCTTGAGCTCTCAGTTTAGACAATCAGAATCCCTAATAGACGCTGTCTGTTGCCTGGTGTCACACCTCCTGAAGGGAGTGGAAACAACTGCACATGGAGGGAGGAGAGGCGCACTGGGGGGTGTGTCAGTCATGATCACGCAGTGCACTACAGGTTTAGTGTCAAGGATTACCGGGGTTTGAGAATGTCGCCTGCCGGCTCAGACCACATCAGAGCTACATGGTGCTAGGTAGCAGTTCTGCTCCGTCCTGTCTTGGATGACAGCTCTGACTCTGATATTTCCCTCAGGAGGCAATGGAGACAACACGTTTTTCTTTGACATATTAGCATTAATAATCCAGGAGCGTGGATTGCCACGGTGGCCATACGTACGTGCTTTTTATATAATAAGGTGTGACTGGTGGATTCTGGCTGGCTCTCTGTCTGATATCATTGAACAGCCTATGACATTGGGGAATGGCATCCTCTTGGATCACATGTTTCATGTAATTTATGGGGCCATGCATTTCTTTGTAGCTATTTTTTGCTCCTTCAGTGCGAGGATATCGTTTTCTTTTTTGACAGATCCTTTTCAGGGCTCCACCTTAAAATTGTCATACTGCCACGGCACACGCTGTGTTGTTTTGAAAAGAGGATAAACCAGGTAACCCGATTGGCTGTGGCTCATGTCAGCTGCCACACGCTTCCAAATCATGTGTTTCCAACCTCAATATTGCAGTTGCATCCTGACATCGTGCTGAAAATTCCTCCCAGTCAGTCTCCATTCCTGAATTTTCACCATGCGACACTATTAACTCAATGTCGTTCTTACAAATTTGATTTCATTTAATAATTCAGGTGTCAAACACATTATCTGCCATTAGCTGCATATTTGTGGTGCGTAATGCTTCCACCTTGCCACTCTGCTGCCTCAGGATAACAATATTATTTTGTATCTACTCAGGTAAATCTGCACTTTGTCTTCTTGATTTGATGAGTCGTTTTCATCATGTTCATTTCTGACTGGCACTGCTGTTTATTAAAAAAAAAAATAGATAATGATCGGTTAAAAGACACCCTACAAATTTATATTATATTATACATTTATTATATAATTTATATTATATTGCTACAGTAAAAAAAAAATATTATATCCAATATGAATTATGGACACAGGGTGTAAAAATCCAGGATTTTGGTTGTGTTGTAATTTTAAGGTCAACTCTTCAATATATTTGTTTCAATGGCCTATTGGCTCCAAAATCTGAATCAACTTTGCAAACATTCTAGAATCAGACCTTTTCGGGGCTCAGCTCCCATGCATTGGAAATTCTATATATAAAGTTTGGTTTGTTTGTTTTGTTTTATAAAAGTTTTTTTTTGTCACTATAAGAATCTTAAAGATTGTCACTATCTGCCCATTTTCCCACCTGACCTCTTCCTGGTCTCTCCCTCTTTGCACTGACCATCACACAAAGACATTTTATGCACCCAGAATCGCATTTAATATGACAATAAGTAAAACAAACGGATACTGTGTGATGTCAATCTAATCTGTCTAAATAATGTTAGATTACTTCACACGAGTCTCAGTTTAGTGTTTAGTGTTTAAAATGCTGATTCAGAGACATTTTCACCCCCCAGTTAAAGAGTTTGCCGGGTTACACACTGAAACACAATTTTGCACCAAATAAAGCCAAGAGGACAGCCATTTAAATCACCCTCAGGGCTGATTTATGACCCACACTTCCTTTCTAACACGACCAGATGGTAATAGCAGAGACCCAAAGCTGTTTACAGTGTAATCTGAATGTATTGCATTCATATTTCTGTTACTTGCCGGTGTGAGCATGTGCTCGCAGCCATGCAAGTGTCTGTAAACTGGGTTCTGAAGCAAAATCCATCCTCCATTCACATAACACTGTAGACAACATACTGTATAACAGTTAACCAACACAAAAATATTACACATACATACAAAAGTACCTAAATCCTTATGTTATTGCAGTTATTTTATTAATGTGGTGTTCAGTCAATGGCCTATAATGTAATTTATCCATCTCTAAAAGCCAGTCAGAGGTGATTGGCACACTGGGAAGCCTGTGGATTCCAAAAAAATCCAAAGGCTTCCTGGAATTGCTAGCTGTCACTGGAGACTCTTGTTTTTGCCACAGTTGGTGCAGTGGCGTCTAAGGGTTGCCAAGACTCACTCCTCTCGTGTCACACCACTGAAATCCATCTCCTTCAACTGGGGCAGGGCAGAAATCACAAAATTCCTGAACACACAGAAACAGACATTAAATGAGCTTCAAATCCAGCAGCTCCGTGAACATTTTGTGCATTTCCTTACAAATAAATCTGCATTTTATGTTGCTTAAGGAAAATATCTCTCCATCCACACAAAACATTGTACTTTCCTGAGAAATCTAACTAAGGGTTGACCTTTCAGAGGGAGAAAGTATTTCTGTTTCTAGTATTGGACAGTACAGTTTTGAGGCACTTGCACTTAACTTCAGTGTTTCCATCTTACTTTATTTTTACTGTCATTACATCTGTCAGCTCAAGTTGCATTTTAGATCAACATCTAAAAAAAAAAAAAAGGGGCTTTTAAAATTCAATGCATCTTACTGATTTAAGGTTAAACCAATTGTTCCAAATATTTACAGATTATCACACTTTACTAAAGAGCCTGGATGAGCTGGAGTGTGAGCTGGAGCTCACACAAAACCGGTAAAATACACACACACACACACACACACACACCCAGGCACCTCAGTTGGAAAAAGTAGTTGTAGTTACCTAATTTCTTTGATTAATGGAGAAAATTATCAGCAGATTAATCCACAATAAAAAAAATAACCATTAATCACTAGCCTATACTAAATAGTTAAAAATGAGCTCATAAAATCCTGCTTTTACAGTAATTCACAAGTAATTATAATTTAATGATATTATATATCTATAATAGTATAACACTAATAGGAGTTATTCTCATTAAATTAATTTACTTTAACGTAAGTATTATTTTTGATGTAGTACATTTGTTTTTGATATAAGAATTTCATTAATTACAGCATGTTAGGCAAAGAAACTTTCAAACATTCTGATTATGACTCTGATACATCTACATCATGTTCTGATAATATAACTATAGATAACCAAACATTGTACACATTAAAAAGTGACAATAACAATACGGCTAATTAATGAGCAATGGGTCAAAAAGCATAGAGAAAAAAAAAAGAGAGAAAACCAGAAAGGATGACGTTGAAGAACCAGAGGATGTGTACATACACCTGTACAAACAGAGAGAAGAAAGAGTCTCACTGGGTCTATATAATTGATTTTGTTGTAGGACAGGTCCATCCAGCTAAGCACTGAAGGCTGTGTCAGAACGTGGCTCAGGATGTCCTGCGGTCCATGGAGGCGTGTGATGCTGTTGTCACTGAGACGCAAAGAGCAGCTCAGGTACTTCCTCTCTGAATTTGTGTTCAGAGGCCGTAGCACACTCGTGGGTTCTTGTGACATCTGAGCCACATATAAAACAATCAGAGTGACAATGACAACAGTTTATAGAAAATTAGCATTTATATCTATGCTACTAAACCGGTTTGTTTGAAGTAGTTGGCAGCTCAAGGAAAATCACACAGCTTAATGTTTTTATTAAATAGAAAACAGGATGGGCGAAAAATAATACCTTGGGACTGTAATCCTGTGATAAATGTTAGCCTGCTCAACAGATATTACAGAAAAGCTAAGTCTGCAGGAGACCTGTAGGAATATTATCAATACCATGATAAATATAACATTACAGGAATATGATACTAGTGTAATATAGCAGATGCCTTTAAATGATAGATCCACTGGAGGGCTATACTTGTTCACGTCTGAAGGTCTTCACACATTTCCAGCAACGGAAAAACGTTCAGATGAAACGACTGATACTGACCACTGAGCTTTGCACAGTTTCACATAGAAACACGTGGGCCCAATAAAACTTGGATCCAAACTATTTCCTGGCAGCAGGAAACTGTTTCATCATTTCTTACTTTAAAACAGGTAAACAGAACATGTCAGGAGTGCAATGTCTGTTTTTTTTTGTTTTTTTAAACAACAAAAAAAACTTTCCAATAGTGAGCCACCACCATTGCACCACTGTTTCAGAGCTGACGCCTCTTAAGAAATTCAATCAGTAAAATCAAACAGGGAGGACTTTTTGTGATACATTTTTAGCCAATCTTAAATATGTCAAATATGTATTATAATGCAATAGCTTAACCTAGCATCTTGTCCGACTGTATTGTAATTGTGGATGTGAAAATTCATGATGTGTTCTGGATAATTTGATTATTACATTTTAGCCATATCTCATTTGGTTTAGCCATTCTAGTGCCAGCTCTTCCTTCCTGATGTGCAAAACAAGTTCTTCCTGCAGGTGCACCATTGCGGCATCCTGGACACGGCGCTGCCTGGTACAACTGTGATTGCTTTAAAGAAATACAAACAGGGCAGAGCCTTTTTTTTCCCCCCCCACTATGCTAGAATAATATTGGATTCAACCAGATCTTCCTCCATTGCTGTCACAGATTAAATGTCTGGTTACCCAAGAGAGCTCAGAAACTAGAAACCTGCACCAAAAGGTTTGCTGAAAGCTGGAGCTTTGCACAGTAAGTGGGGCAAACATTTGGTAATGATGGGCCACATTTCCCATCATGCCTAGTGCTTAACTCTTATTAAGATCACTCTTTGATGATCCAAAATGCAAATGTTACTTATTGTTAGTTTCAGTATGGTTTGTGTGGTGGTTTATGATGGTAATTGTCCTTTTTGCACTGGGATTTCAGTGGTATACTATGACATTTTTTACCCCATTACCTCCTTTTTCTTGCTGCCTTGGTTCAAAATGGCAAAGTGTTGATGAAAAATACAAATAAAAATAAGATAGTAACATACTACCTTACATCTGAAATAACATTGGAATCCTATAGTAATGTATTATATGACTTGATTACTCCTGACATACCAGTAAACAGAACCCCTGATGCGCAACCAGTATATCTGGTGTTGGTGGCTCAAAGGAGAATAAGGATCTAAATTAAGAACCACACACTGATAAGACCAAACTGTGACTTTATTAGGAGTAAAGAACGGGTTTTACATGTGGTTTCCTCAGGCGCTCTCATCACCATAACATGAGCAGGTATGGATCACATAACTGTTGATATCATCCGCCAGCTTTTTCGTAGCTTCAGTGGCCCTGAATTGGACAAGCAGGCTGAACATAAATAAGAGTGCCGAAAACGCAACAGGACATGAGTCTGAGAGGGCAAACAGAGGACGGGATGAAAAAGAAGAGCCGAAAGAGGGAAGAGGCGATGATGGAAAATTACATCCATCAGCCGGAGTTTGTCCTCACCTTGTCACTAAATCAAGACATCCGTGTGTGTGTGTGTGTGTTTGTTTAGCCTCACTAATAGCTCCGTTGCATCTCATTGGAGAATTAAGGGCAGTAATAAAACGGAAAGACAAAGGTGGAATGGGTCAAAACCAAAGACACAGACGGACCGAAAATGGCTGGAATGAGGGTGTTTGTGACCAGATTTGTTGGGTTTCAGACTGCATGAGGAGCAGAAGATACTTTTATAGCGTAAGTATTTACAGGCTGCTTATTTTTTACTTCCTTATAGTTGCTAGAAACTCAGTTTCAACATGAGGTAACTCAGGAGGGGATGTTGTCTTCTTCCTCTTGGCAGGATCTCTTACCTTCACAGATCAGGAAACGGGGTCATTTTAGTTGAATAAAATATCAAACAGGCTTATGTCCAGACCAGATGGGTAGCCCTCTTTCCTCCTTCTCCCCCCATTTACTCCTCTTCACCAGCAAACACTTTGAAACCTAAATCACTGAGCAGCTGAAAGATGCGAATGTGGACTTTTTAAACTGCAAAACAGGAGTTTAAAAACTTAAATTTACTAGCGCCAATTTATGTCCTCTGTCATGGTGATGTGTTTTGTCCCTAATCCACACGTTTCAGCCATTCTCCAGGTGTGATTTGTGGTATAAAAGTGCAGTGTTTGGAGTATGCCCTCTGGGTACTATACCACACTTTGACGTACTTGTTCGTGTGAGTGCACTTAAATACTAAAAAAAGGCAAGGTTAAGAAGGGAAGTACGTGATTTGAGACACAGCAATAATTTGTATTTGGGATTTGTTTGTGAAAATGACCAAAAAAAAAAAACTGCAACATTTCTCCTTATATACACTACCAGTCAAAAATTTGGACACAGTTTCCCATTCAAGTGGATGGGAAACTGTGTCCAAACTATTGACTGGTACTGTACATGTTGGATATTTAGTGAAACACACAGAGTGGGACAGCGTAAGCACCACAGACAGTGCAGACTCAGATGCATAGAAATGCCATCTGTGAGTGCATGTGTTTTATATTCAACGTGCATTGGTGATGCTCCACTTCAAATAGACTGTGTGCACAGGTTAACTCAACAATAGACCAGTAGTGAGTGATCACCTCGTGCATTCAGAGGATTTGCTTTGATATGCTCAAGTGTCACGTAAGTCACACAATGCAAACACAATATTCTAAATCAAGACACTGTGGGTTCAAAAAATTAAGCTCTTTAGTTGCAGGTACATTTATTACCAATCGTCTGCTTGTGAGTCCATTCAAGCACAAAAGCCCTAGCCAAGATTTCCAGCAGCTTTCTTCACAGTAGTGTATGTCTGCCTATTGCTTTCATTCTACACCTGGTTTTTGAATACTGGCTATTGCTGTGACAATCCAATGATCTGCACTGATCCACTGATCTTGCAGCCAGTGCAGTAATAGAGGAGCTCCCTGTCAGCTAATGCCATACTAGCATTAAATGATTTATAAACAACAATATAACAGGTGTAGCCAGCAGTAGAAGGAGTCGCTGCCCTCACTCTGGCATGCGCAACTCAGCATAAGTACAGCGTGCAGCTTTGAGCTTTTTGTCATGAATTCACTCAAGAAAAAACTGTTCATGTCAAGTGGTGAAATAGAGCAATTTCAACACTGTCACTTATAATCAGGCTGTGATGTGGAGTGCATTGCTTGTATTATTTTGATCTGCTGGATTTCCCTGACAATGGTTTAAATTCATGAATATACTTAAATAATCAAAATACAATAAACAAAATACTTAAAGTGGTGTTCATTTGTATGATACATGTCGAAGAAATTCAAAATCAAACGGTTGAAATCTCATTGGCTCTTTATCAAGGCAACCGGAGCAATGCTAGCTCATGTGTTGGTCTCCAAAAATACATCATGCCTTCAGCACTATTGCAAAATTACTTTCAACTTGAGAAAAGTGAGTCATGCCCTTAATATATCTCCTGCACTGTTGAGATAGAAAATGACATCGCTCCCTTTTTTTGCATGGATCGTCCTCCCTTTAGCCTCATGTGTAAAGTGGTGGGACAAAGCAGTTACTCTTCGATTCAAGCAGCCTGACCATGAACCCTGACAATTAGAGATGAGATTTTAGATAAATAAAACGTGCTCTGATGAGATTGTGATACACTGATTCAGATATATGTGTGCAGTTTGACCGGCACAGTGTGCCCAGTAATTTCGTCGATAATGGATGCACCTGCAGGTCATGATTCATATCTGGATTTAATTTCCCATCGCCAAGGTAGCACAGTTATGCAACAAAGGGTATGTGTACCATGTCCAACCTCCATGCTAATGGTAGCTTTTTTTTGTTTTCTAAGAGAATTTCTGATTTCTGGTTAGAAAATGTGACTCCACATATATCAGTGGTTAATGGTTGAATTTATAGGCGAGTATGGTTTGCGGCCATTTCTGAGGCAAAATTCCAACGTCACTGGTATCATTCTATAGTCGTCATCTTTGCTTTTTCCCTCTGTGAAACTCAGCTCTGCCAAAGGAGATGGAAAAAACAGGCACTCACACACAAATGAAGCACGATCACAAAAAAAAAAAATGTTTGATTGGTTGCAGTGTATGCTGTATGCATTTGATTTACTGTTCTCTGTAGTTTTATTAAAATTCAGATATGACTCCCGTTTTATGTTTACCTATTTTATTTTACCTAATGTCTTAAAGTAGACGGGGATGAATAAATCAGGGATATAGTCAGCGATCTGAGACTGAAAGTGGATAATGGAGGTAAAGTGTGTGTGTGTGTGTGTGTGTGTGTGTTGCAGGGAGGGGAAGCGGGTGAGGGTGGGCAGCACCCTTAGACTTCTCCCTTAACTTGCCTCTTTCCCTTCCTTCACGTTCCTCTTGCTGAGAAGTACTGACCTTCTCCATTCTCCTGCCTCTTTCTCCTTCTCTGCCTGTTTCTCATCAGTCTCTCTTTGTCCTTTAATAAGTGTAACGATCATGGCGAAAAAAAGAAGAGATTCTCAATTCTCCATTTTTATTTTCACTCATTTTCTGTCTCTGCACAAAAACTATCCATCTTTTGCTTTCCATGCTTATCCACAACCTCTTACTGTTATTATTGATCAGTCTCCTCTCCACCTACTCTCCATTTAGCACTGTATTAGAGGTCATGCTATTAGCCTGCTGGTCATTCAGCCTGCTCGGACACACATGGCTGCTTCCCTTGTATTAAGCCTGTACTGGCGGTCAATCAGCTGCCCACACAGTCAGTCACTCCCTCAGATAGTTGGTTGTTTAGTCAGTCTGCCAGCCAGTTAATCATTCACTTACCTGCTCTGTCAGATGGCCATTCAGCCAATCGCACAAAGCATCCGTCATGTCAATCACTATGACGTACTCCATGAGTCAAGCTGTGTTTCAGGCCATTAGAAAGGAAGTTTGACAGTTGATGCTAAATAGTGATGCTACTCATCAGTTCACTCGTTCATGCACAGTTAAGACATGGTTGCAAAAGCATACAACATAAATGGAAAAACGTTTGACTTTATGTTATACAGCATTGTAAATGAAGTTTTGGCTATATTAACAAAAAAAATAACCTGACATTACTAAACACTGGATTTAAAAGATATAAAAACAAAGTGATACTTGTCAATTTTTAACATTATTTTTTAACATTATTATAAAACAGGTGTTGAATAGTCATGTGCATACATACAAGACAAATGTCTGTACAGTAAAGGAACTTTTGCAGTCAATATTTGGATGCTGAGTCATGCATTTTCATTTCAAGTCTCAAAACCTGCATGTGCACATGATACAAGCGCACAGCACAGTAACCATGTAAGGGAGTAGTTCTATTTCTTTCTAGTAGCACTAGCATTGGAAATAACAACGGTGAAATGGCATAAAATTTTGTTTCCATTTGGATGGAAACCTCATGATACCAACTCAGATCAACTTCACATTGATCTATAGGCCTCCACCTATTACACAGAAAACACAACCTATTCTGTTAAAAACTCCTTTTTAATGCTCCGCAAGGAATGTGGTTATGATATTATGTTGAATTTGTGTATTGTTTTAAAATTGTAAATTATCTGGGCAAACAAGCTCAGACATACAGTATGAGGAGAATAAATAGCAATGAAATAAGACCAAAACAAATCACATTTGAAAAACAATTTAATACAAAACAATTAAATACATTCAAGCAGTGTTGACATTTATAAACTGTTTTTGGTATACAAATGAAAAACAGAAGCAAGGTTACAGTTACAGATAAACATATTAGCGTTGCATCACACTCCTATAGTGTTGAGACTAATAAGAGCACAGCTAAAGGCTGAGTACTCTTATCAAAATCATTCTATCACCCCAAAGCTGACAAAAATAAAACACGTAAAAACTGTTCGAAATTGCTCTTAACAAAGCACGGTTTCTGTTTGCAGACTTTTTCCCAAACTTTTATTTAACCAAAGACCACTGCAAATGCTTCCCCAATGCCACCTATTTTGCCCTCATTCAATTACACAAAGTGACTCAAGAGAGCGGCTCGATACGGCTACAGCTCAGCTGGAGCAGGTGGGGTTTAAGTGCTTTTGTCAAGGGCACCACCAAAGAGGTCTGGTGGAGAAGAGGAGGGTGTTACTCAAACCCCGCTGGTTTAGAGGTGGAGAGGGGCACTTCAGTCACGTGCCAGCAAGAGCCAAAGACATTTAACTGATTTGTCTCAAAACTCATTTTCTGATTGACATATACAAGAAATATACAAGAAATAACACCAATCCATTTGATGCTTCTTCTGATGCTTTAAGGAGCCTTCGTTGTTCAGGATTCTCGCGATTAAACTGAGGTTGATAATGTTTGTTTCTCTGAAATGCATGAGTATGACCCTGCAAAGAGGTTGTCCGCTCAGAAATAAAGCAAACACACAGAAGTAATTTAGTATATATCATGTATCCGATAATCGTTAGCAGTCGTTTTGCCCTGCTATTATCAGCATAGTCTAATGAACATGTGGTATATGCAGGTAAATGTGAGACTTTTGACCAAGTGTTGAGGAAACATTGTCAGTTAGGTGCGTAGGAAACACTCTCCATATGAGCCCCCTCTGCCCCTCCATACAGGATTTGCAGGGCTACACAGAGGGGGGACATATAGGAGATCATATACACTCCAGATTTCACAGCGCCAGGTAAATGTGAGCTCATGGACTCAAGATGGATTTGTTTTGTTATTTTTTTGTCCAACATTTCGAAAATCAGAGAGCAGAAAATTCATTGTGTATTATTTTGACTTGCACTTTATTCTTTCTTTTTAACTTCAAGAAGATGAGTGGCTGGTGGTCCGTTGTGTCATAGGTATTGTATAATGACACAATAGACCATCAGCCATGTATTATATTGTGTGTGTGTGTGTGTGTGTGTGTGTGTGTGTGGCTGATAAATCATTAAAAGTTCAGTTAATAAATTGACAAGATGCCAAGCAGGATCGCAGTGAAATGCCCTGTTTAATTTCCAACATGGATTCCCAGCAACCAGATGATTAGGAGAGCTGTTAATCATTTTCCTTGAGGCTGCAACAATATTATTTTTACTTAAGTATAAAAAAAAAGTATTACGTGACTTCATATTTGATCTTTCTGCATCTGACTTCATCATGCAAAATGTAAGAGCCTGTTCTTTTTCTGTGTTTCTAATATCCTTTCATTGTGGCAGATAAGACGCCACTGCCTTTAAAGCTTAAAGATCAATTATGTTATGGATCAGTCATCTCAAATGGGCTTTTTCACGAGGCATGGACCAAGACTTAGATGATGAATCTGAATAACTTTTCCTCGTGTGATTGGAATGCAATCTTGAGTGAGATGTCTCAACTATTGGAGGGATTCGAAGGAACCTGGTACACTATGTTCCCTTCAGGATGAATTGTATAAGCTTGAGTGGCCCTCTAACTTTTTATTTAGCACCATCATCAGGTCAGCATTTCATTTTTTCCAGCACTTTGGTTTATGACCAGATAGGCAGCCTGCAAATTAATGTGATTCCCAAGTGCATCGAGCTAAAACTCTAAACTACAGTGATGAACACAGTAAACCTTATACTGTACATGTTAAGCAATGACGTGTCGCACAGCACAGCCACACAGAACAGTTAGCATGGCTGTTGACTCTCAGGCTTGTTTCAAGTGGTTACAAGACAAAGCTCATCCTTAAATAACCTCATCCTGCGATATGCAATTTTCAATTTCTCAGCAGCAGCCAGCACTTTTTACCCCTCCCCCCTTTATCATGCTGTTTTGATATCAGACAAAAATCTAACATGCATTGCAGCACAGAACTAGGGATTAAAACACTGAAATCCATTATTTTTAAAAAAAAAGACTATTTTAGTACACAGACATCATTTTGCAATGTCAATGTGTTTCCGCCTTATGCGGCTTTTGTAAGCTCCAGGGGCTTAAATACTTAATATATTTAGCTTGAGTGTTGGTTTTACTAGAGATCTGTTTGTTTTGTTTTTTTCTAAAGGAGAGCTGAGGGCAAGTATGTTCAAATATTTGCACAGGAATATCCTTTTGAAACTGCAAAGCCTGAAAGCCTGCACCGTAAGAGAAATCAAAATCAGTCTTCACATATGTGGGATTCTATCAAACTCACTTGAGTCGTTAAGAAATGCTACACCGCTAAGACGTCCTTATAAGAATCCAATAAAACTGGAGGCTTTACCTGCTTTTGCCAATAAGAACACCTCTAAGCTACATACAAAGGTATATATGCTGACATTTAAAGCCATTGTTATAGAGACTATTGGCAATTCAGTGTGTAAAAACTGACTGATATAAATGAAACAGCTCCAAGATGAAACAAGTATTAATAACAGTCAATCATGAACTTCAAACAAGGGCATCCCCTAAAGCAAATAAGTAAAGCACACTTTCTGTCGCTGCAACATTTTACATTTGAAAGAGACACAGATGAAATTTCATCTCCAAAATCAGTTCTCAATTACAGAAATTACACCTAAGTGAAAAGTAACATTCAGGAGAAGAAGTTAAATACTGTTTTTGCCGGTGTGCTTGTACAAATGAGGATAAAGGTGTTAATTAAGCAACAGAGCTCAAGCTCTCTCTCCCTAAATATATCCTCATTAAGAGGAGAACAGCTGCTAAAGAGGTAAAAAAAAAAAAAAGCACTCCTGGTTCTGCATTCCCTTGACAAAAAAACAAACCCTGACTGTAAGGTCCAAGGATCTAGAGAAAAACATCCAAACAAATAATAAATAGATTTGAGTTTGTTGTGACACAGACACACAAAAAAAAAGGATGGAGCCTAGAAATTACTCCCTGGAGTGAAATTCTGTTTAGAGGTTTTGAAGACTGTTTGGCCTTAACTTTAGGACATTACAAAACATTCCCTTCTATGAATATAAATAAAATGACCTGGGTTAGAGTGGGAAAAAAAACAAAAAACAGATTAAAAATCTGCAAAACAACTCAATAAGTAGTCTTTTAATGAGCGGACAGCCCCTTGTCTTACACTATATCGCAATTCAGAGCCAGGAACTTTACTGTGTGTGGCATTCATACAGCATTTTGACATTTAAAATGCATGAACCAATTTTAAGCTGCGCCAGAAAATTCAGAATCCATGCAGAGTTCAAAGGACGGCAATTAAGTTCAAAGAGGAATAAATTGACCGCTGATATATTAGATGTAATGAAGAGATTGCATTTACACAATAAAGACTTGAAGAACATACTTGATATTAGAAAGACCTCCCGTCTTGTGACATTATCAACACCTCAAAGCCTCGAGAAAATACGTATACAATTTGCTTGACTTTGTAAAGGTCATGTGATTAAGACAGTAATGGCAAGATATCTGTCTTTATGGCCTGTCGAGTGAACACTCTGCATCAGCAGATCTCTCTCTCTCTCTCTCTCTCTCTCTCTCTCTCTCTCTCATACACACACAAACACACACACACAAATGTAGACACTGTCTTTAAATGTGCTTTAACCCCTGCAGAAGTGCGTGCATGTGCAGAAAAACAATAATTAATTATTATCTACCACACACAGACAGTGACCTGTTAGCTTGAGGGAAATAAGTGACGGAGAGACCATGTGTCTAAATGCATGGATAATAAATGATGAATGAGTGTGTGTGTGTGTGTGTGTGTGTGTGTGTGTGTGTGTGTGTGTTTCATTCTCAGCTAGAATGATGTTAAATATATTCTGAGGACAGACCGTAGCTGTTTCACACCACATAAAGACATGAAATGTGTGTGTAGCTCATTTCTGCGTGCACGTGTGTGTAATTTGCATTTGTATGAAGATAAGAGTGACTAATATCTGTCTCTGGCGCAGCAGCTGAGGATGTTACTAAAGGGTTTAATTAGCTGTCACACAACAGCCATCGGAGGGAAACACAAAATGTAACACTCATGAATGAGAGACAATAACGCAAAGATGACCACCTAATCCCAGAGCAAGTCATGACCAAGGCCAGAGTGTATTATTACCGGAGACAAGATCAATACGTTAAGGAGTCGAGATCGAATCAAGACCAAGGCAGAGCGAGAGGGAGTCAAGACAGGGACCAGATCAGTGCAAGTCTGACACTGCATGACAAACTGTGTAACAAACCATAGTCACTCCTCAAATTAATCTGAATGATCCACATTCAATTAAAAAGTGTGTGTCCCTCAGGGTATGTTAAAAAAAATTTAGCTCTGTGGCAAGTAGCCGACAAGGGACTGAAACTAGGACCCTGAAACATACAGCATAGACATCGAGTTGGAATCTAAATTATTCAACCCCTATTGTATGTTTGCTTTATTGCAAAAAGACACTATTTATCAAGTGTCTACAAAAACAGAACAGTTTAAATACCTCAATACAACAGATATTACCGACAAGCGTGTCTAGTACCTTGTGGTTTTGCTGCTATGACCTGCAGCTGATGCATAGCCAGACAGTCTTTTTTTAAATCCCACCACAGATTTTGGGATTCAAGACGGCCACTTTAGAGTGTTCCAGGACTTCTTCTGAAACCAAGCCCTGGTGGACTTTGAGGTCTGCTTGGGAACCCTGTCCTTTTGGAACTTCCAATGACGTCCAACGTTAAGCTTCCTCTCCGATTGCAAGCCGTTCTGCTCTAAGATTTCCTGATGGAATCCATCTTACCCTCTACACACTGCAGGTTTCCAGAGACCGAGGAAACAAAGTAGCCCCGGAGCATCAATTAGCCACCACCATGCTTAACTGTAGGTACTGTAGAATGTTCTTTTCTGCATGTGCTCTATTCTTCCTCCTCCAGACATACAGCTGATCCATAGGTCACAAAAAGTTAGTTTTGTTCCATCAGCAGTGGTGCTCTTGAAATTCGGGCATGTAGCCATTATGTAAATTTAGGCCTTAACAGAAAAAACAACAACTTTGGGACTCAACTGCTTAAGTAAGTCTATGAGGATTAGCACAGTGTATGCATCTGGTGTGCAAAAGTGTAATCTTGTGAGGCATGCTATGAGTTATAGACTGGATTAGTCATCAAAAGTGGCATTTTGTGTTCAGTCTTCAAAAAAATTATTATTATTATTATTTCAACAGTTCTAACAGTTCACATATAAAATGTTTCCATTTCCCAGAAACTGACAGTTTAAGGGAACCTAGAGGACAGCCATGATCCCATGATTGATTTCAGCTGCTGAATCAATGTCGTCCATTTAAAGGGGACTTTGCCACATTTTATGAGGATATCCAATCAGTGTTGATGGAAATGTAGTCAATTGAAGCAATAAATCCGTCCATGCTGCATTGACAGAGATGCTGATTTTTTTCTGACTTTTTCTGTTTGCACAGACGTTACTGCGGTGCCTATACGTACTGGGATTTTTTTGCGAGTGAGCTCCTGACATTCAACCTCGAAACACTTCCCAATCCTTCGCACACCTACTCAACACATGATGTGGGCAGATGTTGCTGGGCATCACCACCAATAGCCAGTAACATTAGCTTTTATGTTTGTTTGGCCTTTCTTTCAGTCGTATACTTTCAAAAAATAAAATAAAATAAATAATAAATGTAAAAAAAAAAAAAAAAAAGCAACAGCAAATGTATCTTTTAAGGAGACATACAAATCAATATGACGTATCATTTATTTAAGAGCCATGGAAGTATAAAAGTATGGGCTCTTTCACCCTTAAAGACAGCTCTCGCTGATCTCTCTGACTTTAATGACAGGAAACAAATGTCATCTGTTCTTATTTTGCTCAAAGGTTCCCACTATTCTACTGGAAGATCAGCATTAATCTTCAGCCTCGAACTTGAAATGACCAGAAAAAGTTCTGCCTGGGGAGGTTTGTCCGGGCGCTGGTCCAAACTGCGCCTTAAATGTGATCAATGACATTTTGAAATAAATCCTAAACCACGAGAGGCAGCCAAAAGGTTGAGCTAAAATGGTAGTAATACGATGCGTCCTCCTAGATCTCATCAGGAGTCTCATCTCAAATCTGATTAGTTTAAGTTCTCATAATTCCGAATACGATGTGGCAGAATTCTCATTTACACACTTATGTGCTCAACACTGTCATTGAGATAAATATAATTATTTAAATGATGGAAAAAGATTCCAACAATAATTAATTGACTTACATTTTTTTCTTTAGTTGTATTATAACACACAACCAAAATATTTACATAACACTAATTATGTGAGAACTTGTAATCTAATCGTGTTTTCTATTAACTTCGTGTAATGAGCAAGCAGAGGGTTGGCGGTTGCTTTCTGTACATGACACAGAGCCAGCTGTCTTCAATTCTGATTTAATTTAACATATATTTATTTTAAGATGATTTCACTTTAACTTATGTGTGACTGATGGCTCCATAGAGTTTATCTTTCCCCTTGATGATGGTGGTAATAGTTTGTTTTCTATCCTCACAAAGCCTTTTTCACACTACCCAGAACCATCAATATAATTATTGACTTGAAATTGTTATTTTCCTGGTGGTATTGTGCACCATTTTTGTTTTTTTCTTTTCACTGATCTTTAATTGAGACAAGGATTTAACGTTCTCACGATCACTCAGGGGACTAATTCTACCTCATTTCCTCCCCATAACTCTCAAATAAGACAAAACAATCCAAGACAAAAAAAAATGTTGGCTTATCCTATTATATTTCATACATAGTGGGACATTAAAAATCACATGCCAATGTACAGCTGCATGATCAGATGAAAACTGACTTTAAAAAAAAATTCAGCTGTTCAGGAAGTAAACATAACAATATTTCAGATCGACAGTTGTTCTTTTTTAATGAAAAAGGTGTTGAATAAACGTTTAAATCACGACGGCAGGAATATTCGCTTGCAGCTCCGGCTTTAATCATAGCTTACATGACTTCAAAGACGCAAAAAGAAAATTCAATTTAAGATTTAATAGAATATTTCTCATGGGTAGGAGACAAATCCTGCAAATCACTTAATTTACCTCATGTTACCTTTCTCTTGGAACCAGGATGGAAAAGCATGTTTTAAGGTTTCATGGTAGAATTATCTGCTTCATCACTTTGGAACTCTTGGGACTCTATTATTAACCCTCTATTTGCTAATTTGCTTCCAGATCACACGTTTTTTTCACCAATTCAAAAAGGTCTGGTATCTGGTATCAAGCTCCGAGGTTGAGATAAACGACAAAGCCAGTCAGAGCGTCGAGAATAGGGATGTCATGTTTTTGAGCCTGACCCAAACGTATGCGATTCAATGCTTCCTGCACTGGCTTGCATTCGCACTTCACAAGCCTTACCCCAATTGGTGGAGTGGTTTTATGCTTATAACACAGAGCACTGTTGTTGCTAAGTGCAACTAGACTGCTTCGCCCACATAGGCTCCATGAGCATCACATGAGTTCAGTGCTTTTTATTTAGGCCCATGTTAACAGGCAGGAGCTGCCACACTGCAGCAGTGCATGAGCCACCCTGCCCACCATATATAAACAACATACATGATGTATATGTTAACGTTTGTTAAACACATACAAGTCATAATATACACTCTATGTACAAAAGCATTCGGACACACCTCTTAATATGGAGATTTGTTGTGTTTGTTTTTTGGTTTTTTCTTTTAACCCCATTTAACACCTTTGGATGAACTGGAACATAGATTGCGAGCCAGGCCTTCTCGCCCAACATCAGTGCCTGACCTCACAAATGAACGTCTGCATGAAGGTAAGGGGGGGGGACCAGCTCCATATTAATGCCTATGAATTTAGAATGGGATGTCACAAAGGTTTCTGTGGGTGTGTGGGCCAGGTGTCCAAATCCATTTTTTACATATAGTGTACTTGTATCATATTCTTCATCAAGCTGCAAGCAGGAGATGCTTAAAAAAAGTCTCACTTTGTGTTACATTATATATAGACAGAAAAAAGATCCATGCTACTGACATGACTCCAAATTCTAGGAGTAGCTTTCCAGGGTCAAAAAATTAGAGGGTGTTACTTAATTTGGCATAACAACATCATGGTGTCTGACAAACATTTGTTACACAGGTTTATTTTGGCATAGTGTGGAAACTATTCTCCAACTGTTCAGGTTTTAGTGACAACGGTGTTGGCGGAGGTACTGTATGTGCTCTCTGAGTGCTTTATAATGTATGTGTGTTTTTGTGTATGTGGATGTATAGTAGCAGTGTCAGCAGTGAGACAGTATTACAGTAGCTAGGGCAGGAGAAATGTCAGCCCATCCGTCAACATGACATCTGCAATCTCTTGTCTTCTTTGCCCAATTCTACCTGCTTTGCTCTCAATCACTTGGTTCAGCACTCAAAAACTTTCTACCCCCTCTTACATTAGTTCTTCTCACATACTTTCTCCGAGGGTCTCTATAAAACATCTCTGAATGTGTCCTTTCTCCATTCGTTATATCCTCACGTTACAGTACCTCCTTGTTATTCCCTCTCCATATCTTTTCCCCTCTCTCTCAGGTTTAATACACACATCCATCTCCCCGGTGTGTCCAAGATCGAGAACTGATGCTGTGCAACTTTTCTTTTTTTCAGTGTGTCCATGATTTCACATAGAAAACTGAGAGATGCTGGGAATGTGGCTGCCCTTTAGAACGCTTTGTACCAAGCTGCTTTTTTTGGCTGAGCAGAGTGCTTTCAAAAGTTGAAAACTACTGACCTTTTTCAGAAAAGCACACATGACACCATTTTAATCAGTTGGCCAATCGTGACAGAAAAAAAGGAGGAGAGAGGAAGGGATGAACCTTCCTCCAACAACAGCAACAAGAGCGCTCGGAGAGCGCAAACCTCCGCCAAGGCCCAACAATCCTTAACATAATTGTTAGGGCCTGTGTCCACCAAAGCATTTTTTCCTGAGGCCAGCGTATTAATTAATTATTTGCAATGGGAGCGGCGCGTATTTACGCTACGCTACAAACGGCAGTAGTGTGACGAGGTGCTGAGCATCTTTTCTGCACTGAGCGCTGCACATTTGGCTTTTTTTTTGTGGTCGCCGAGAGTTGAAAAAAACCTAGAAAGAAGCAAGTTGCAGCATGTTAGCTGTTATATAGTACATGTGTAATGTGCCTGACCCATGCTGTACTGATAAAGGATAGCAGGTCTACAACACTACACAGACAGAGATGGGAAAAAAAAAACATTGCGGAGATTAATAAAGAAAGGATCAGGGTTTGATGGCATTTGCCAATCCATTAGAATTTACCCAGATCGATCCTGATACAACTACTTAATTAAGAATACTATTAATTTGTGCTTTAATCTTGGTTGGTATAAAGATCACCTGGCAATTTATAATAAACCTACTCTATCCAACCCTTTTATTGTATAGGCCTACGTGTATCTGACTCATTATCTTTCTCAGGAAAATATGTTTAATGCCTCTAAGTTAATTTCCCAGTTTGTTAATCTAAACACTCACAAGAATTAATATGTTGTTAATATGTTTTTTTCTTTTAGCCGAGGTCTCAGTGGGTCTTAGAATTTAAATTTACATGCTCACTTTCATAGGCAAGAGTTCTCTACTCTTGAATACTGACACTGTAGCGGGTACCACACTTTTTTCTGAACAACGTGGGAACACACACACACACAGGAAATTGGTTTTCCCATTGAAGTATTATATTTCTCCTCCACCTCCACTTTCCACTCATGCCAGCTCATGAAGCTCGTAGGCTGCCGTTTGAAAAGTGAGCAGCAAACAGGGTCAAAGTTCAAATTGATTGAACTTTGTATGGAGTGCCTCAACCACACGCCTGAGTGGTGCGCATCACCGCTAGCAGCACTCCAGCTAACGGTGCGTTACCGCTTTCCTTACTAGAAGGGCTCAACCAGCGATGAGGGAATTTACTGCTCGCCGTGTGTAGGTGGCCCTGGCTGCAAGGCTGATATCAGACAGTAAGTGAAAGACTCTGTAAAATACACGAGTAAAGAGGAATCACTCACAATTTGCTCTGCTTGACATTTATCTGATTTTGTGTAAATGCATAAATATAAGCTTTAATTGAAGAAATCTGAATCACACCAGCCGTGACAAAAAAAACACTGACAAATCTTCTTTTCTCTAAATTAACAACCGGGTAATGAAAGCGTAATCATCCATGTTTAAGTTTTTTTTAATTTTTTTTTTAATGCATGTAACAAACCACTTTGTTTTATTATTGCAAGGCCTGGTACATATTTACATTTTTACAACAAACATTTTATTCCCCTCTACACTTTATGCCTCCATCTACATAAGACAAACTCATGACTGAATTTCATGCTTGCTCTTTCTGCCATGCACAAAAGGAGACATGCTGGAACCTAAAAAAAAAAAAATTATGCCAGGACATACAGCATGCTCTCTTTCGGAGACGCACACGAACACAATGAAACGCAATCCAGCCAACTCAAACCAGAATTGGTTTCAGTGAGTTGTCACATTCTGGCTGAAAGTCAATTTTATACTTACTTAGCCCCATAATAAGGAGTCATGTTGACAACCACACAATACATCTCTCCTTTCAGAGGGCAGGAAAGAAGGAAAACAAGGAATGAGACGACTGGGGCGGTGTTAAACAGTATTTTTGCAGAAGTTGATTAAGAGACACTACGAGAAAATGAATGATTAAAAGAACGAGATAAATCCCCATATGTGTTTGTGACATATATTTCAATATACATCTAGTATATATTTAATCACTTGAGGTCTAAAAAGATGGTATGTACATATTTAATACATTGTATATTTCCCATAATGTATTAATGATGGGTTCATTTTTTTTTCGTATTCTCTTCATTGTCCAATCCCTATTTTTGTGGTCACATTTCTTTCTCTTCTAATTATTCACATTCAATATAATTACAGCTCTGTTTAGTAACCTACTTTGTTTGTCCTCCGTTGGGAAATCACTGGAATGAGGCATGCATGTAATCAATAATGATTCTTTTTGATTACAGCCTCACTCTTTAATGCCGTTATGTTACTGCTACTTTAAAGCTACATTATGAGACACTATTACATCGGGTACATGTAATTTACATGCATACACAAGTTACATGATAGAACAGCTTCTATTCTGTTCTGATGGTACACTTTCTAATATGGTGAAAGCTGTCCGCCACATCCATTTGGACTCCTATCTAACCTCATGTACTAGAAATTATGTGTATATACTGCTTTGCAACCGCACATACATTTATAAGGTAAATGCAATTGCTGGATTATGCTCAGAGACAATGTACAGTTGGAAACAAAATTATTCCAACACCCATCGTACAGTAGGACATCTTCTGAAACCAAGCCTTGGAGGGTTTTGAGTTATGCTTGGGATCTTTGTCCTTTTGGAACGTCCAATGACGCCCAAGCATCATCTTTCTCACAGATGGCGAGACGTTTTTCTTCTAGGATGTCCCGTTACTTGATTGAATCCATTTTTCCCTCTACATGCTGCAGGTTTCCAGCACCTGAGGAAGCAAGGTAGCTCCAGAGTATCACCGAGCCACCGCCATGCTTCACTGTAAGGGTTTTCTTTTCAGCATATGCTTCATTCTTCCTCCTTAAGACACCCTAAATCGTCTGAGGCTTATCTGGATGATTTAGAGCGTCCTGGTTGTGCTTTTGGGTAGGCATTGGTGTACATCTTGGAGTTCAGGTATGTAGCCTTGAGGTAGATTTTGGCCTCAACAGAAGAAAAAAACAAAAACTTTGGGACTCTGCTGCTAAAATAAGTCTATGAAGTTTGGCAAATGTGTGCTCTTATGAGGGATTCTATTGAATCACTGAATAATTTTGAGACTGCAGTAGTCATTGTAAGTAGCATTTTGTGCTAAATGTGGGGGAAAAAAAACTTTAAATTTGTTGCATTGAGATATTTAAATTGTTCTTTTTTGATTTGGTGTCTGCAAACAGCTGATAAATGGTTTAATTTAACCAATAAACTTACTATGGGAGTTGATTTATATAATTTATATAGAGTCACAGGGAGCTGGTCCAGGTGGATGGCAGGGAAGACGGTGCAGGACTCCGTCACTCCAGTCTGTTGTTAGATTTATGTAGCTTTGGTTGAGCTTAGGAAAATATCATGTTTTCACTTACTTTTAGAAAGCAAAAGCACTTTGGTCAAAATGTGGTTACTTTGAGGAAAGAAAAGCACTTCACTTCAGAGATCAGAGCAACATGGCTTTTATAGTTAAATGTTCAGAGAAACGAATGAAATACATCGTAAGTTGTAAGTGTATTTTCCTGATATGCTCTGTAGCAACATTTTTGCCTTAAGTGAGCCGGGCTGGCAATGAAACCACATTCAGCAGCCTCAACACAAATCATAATAGAGACAAAAAGACCAAAGGGAACGTTGAGCGAGGGAGTTAAGAAGAGAAAAGGAGACGGCAACCGAGGAAAAGACAGAACAAAAATAAATGTCAGACTGCCTTTTAGTCATTTAGAGAGATTCACAAAATAAAAGGCTGTAAGACAGACACTGAGTTGGACTTCACGTTCTCAGACTATTAGCCAGCTTGCACAGTTGTGTCTTGTGTTGTAGTAGCACTTTCTTGTTGCGTGATTGTGTTCACAAAGATATTGACATGTTATTTTATGTTATTATAACAGTGTGTAGTCCTCTCTGTAAAGAAGGCCTATTGTATGTTTTGCAGCAGATATTTGTGAACACACCATTTCACCATTTCGACTACTTTCCAAAAGAAGCATCTCATGTAGCCCCTCAGTGATAAAACTTTGACTATGTGAAAAAAAAAATGTTATCGTCATGCCAAGCCAATCAGAGACAGAGTAGGGTGGGTCATGGCGTCGCCATTGTACAACTAGAGTGAAGAAAAAAGAAAAAGGAAAAAAAACATCTTGGATCCATACCATCAAACGGATAAGCTTCAATCACCTGTTCCCCTCCACAGGGCCCACCGTTCCACAAAAGTTAATTGAAATCTGTTCAAAACTTTTTGAGTTATTCAACAAGATATGGTCTTTTTTTTTCTTTTTTTTTTTTACTGTAATCCATTTTTGTACCAGATCAATTTAATGAAACCAGGAGAAGCAGACACAGTGAGCTGTTGAATGGAAAGCTGCAGCAACAGACTGTACACCTCTAACTCATCAGCAAAATAACCAATTTTACCGAGTTCATTGTGTGGAGGGAAAACCACTCACACGATGCACAACGTGAAATCAAATCACATTTGCAATTATTATTGACGAACTTTTTAATAAAGCAATCCGTTTGTTTGGCTGCGCTGTAAACAGATAAATCAGTTGTACTTTGTTTGAATTTCTGACAGAGTATAGCTGCACGGAGTGTTTTCTGTAACTGCACTTGGTGTTAACACGCTTTCAACCAGGACCAAAATACTGAGGAATACAACTTAAACTCCTTAGTTTATTCATTAATGTAGAGGTTTTCCACATATGAATAGAGGAATCTGAAGATATATGAAATGTAGTTGTGACAGTTTTAGGATTTTATAGGTTATCTCATCTCTGAAATTGTGAAAATGCATTATATTACATGCAGGGAGAGCCCTATGCATGCAGTATAATGCATGTTCACTCACTCCTGTGTCAGTGCATCTATAACCTGACACAATATTTTACAATGCCAGTGAATGATTGCAGGATTAAACATGGTTGGATAGCTGATGTGAATTAACAGAACTAATACAGGCATTTAAGTATATCCACTCAATTCAACCTGTCTGTCAAAAATGCCAATTTTTTTCTTTTTTTGTTTCTTTTTTTTTTGTTGCTGTTTTGTATTGATGTGGTAAGTTCAATACTGCATTTGCACATTTGTGCAGCAAGCAGACACAATTCCCCCGGCTCTGACAGGAGCATTGGAGCTATTGAACAGTTGATATGTTATATTTTGTTGATTTTTTTTATAAATAAATATATGTTGTCCTTTCCCAGGTTGACAAACACAGGGAAACACATACTGTTGAAATGAGTTAGAGGTGTTTAGCATAAAAAAAATGTGAATGTTGAGTTACACTTTACTGTAAAATGTGTTTTCTAACAAAAACAGCTGACTCACGTGTTCGACCTAATATCACACCAGTGGTGACAAACTGTTCCTTTAAACAAAAGCAAAGTAAGACCTCTCAAATTCTCGTTAGGGTTTGATTCATCTTTTTTTTTTTTAATGTTTGATCTATTTGAGATGAACATCCGACGAGTGTGACATCAAACGACCAATCCCTGATTCCGCCTGTCATTAACATCTCTCAATCACCTTGTGAAAACATGAGTTGCATGAAACATGATGAATACCTCTGAAGGCATTATTCATGCATTGGCATCCCTGGGTTATTTCAGAGAGAGCAAAGAACAAATGGTAAAACAGTGACCTTCCTTGCACAGCCGTAATTTCACAACAGGTGTCGTTTATTCACAGACACACTAAGATTCCACTGATTACCATAATCCCCTATTCTGTATGAATACTTGTATGTTTAAATCTCTTTGTTTGAACAGATAATGCCGACACACTGTGATATACTTACTTTTACTCTGCCTCTCTCTGTGAACAACAAAAGCGAGGAGTGGACCGCCTGATGTGCAATATTTGATCTGGTCTTACAGAGAGAATAAGACAGTTTTCTACCATACAGAGACAACAAAGCCGTCCTTCACACAGAGAGGGAAAAAAAGGGTGAGATGAATATATGTTTGTGGAATTATTTCACATTAATTTATAATTGCATGCTTTGCTTTTCTCTAACATGTACAACTAATGGTTTAATGCTTGTGTGTTTATGGACTTTGAGGCGGAGGTTGAACCCAAGTGTAGGATTTTAAAATTTCTTTTAAGTGCATCTAAGTAGCCAGTTGGATGATTTTAAAATTGTTCCATTACGGGTTGAGAAATTCCCCTTTATCCTAAAACTTGGGATTGGCTGCAGAAAGTGTCAAAAAGATGAAAACACTGCTGCTTTTCTGACCTAATGAAAAGCTAACTATGGGTTTGTCACCGTCACAACAAAGGTGGGGAGAACACACACGAGTTGTAACTAAAAGCAAGTTTATTTCACATAAATAAAAGCAACTTATGATAAAGACAAACTAAATACAAAACCCAAACAGTGTGGAAGTCAGGGGGGAGAGACAGACTGGTTGACTGCCATCAGTTTATATAGCTGTGAAACAAGACCAGGTGATCTGAATCACCCAAACGACCCAGGAGAGAGAGAGGCTTTTTACTAAAATAAGTGTAAAGCCTGAAGGCTTCTTGATATAGATAATTAATCTCTATCAAATATGGAAGTCCATTTAGTTAAAGCAGTGACCAGGGAGTACATGCACGTTTGGCCTTGATGCATACATATAGTGCACACACACCCACAAATACACATTCATGTCTTGTACGATGAAGCAAAGCCTAAAAGGAAGCTGCAAACCACTCACCATTACCAATTTATAATTATTCAGAAAATAAATAATTCTCAAGTCTTTTGACAGACACTTCCAAGAAGCCTTCACACAATAAACAACTTTTTTGTAAATGCTGTGTTTCAACCCTTCAAAAAAAGAATTTTCTCTTTAAGAGATAAATCTTTGAATGCCAGATAAGTAGGATGTGACAAATGGTCTTCTAGGACCCTTGGCGGAAAGAAAACAAAACCTCATTTTGTTCTGGGTTTTCACAAGATTATTTGGTCATTTCTTATATGATAGGATGATGTGAGTGTCTGTCATCTAAATAAATGTGTTATCTCTCAAGAGAATCAGCAGAATGCCACCCCTGGACCACCGCAGTTTTATATGCTGCTGATCGCCTGCCCTGCTGCCTCATGTTGAAGACATATGCCAGTCATATGTCGTGTTTGTTTGGGTTAGTTATCACAATATCAAAAAAAAAAAAAATGAAATATGAAGCAAAAGAGGATGATGGACTGAATGATTAATATCATTAACATTAATCAAATGAGCAGCTGCAACGTGCAACTATCACTACAAATAGCACCCAAATCATGAATTTATCAGACTTGCGATAATCTACGAGAACTGTGGAAAAGTTAATAATACATTTGGTGTGAATTTTATCTGTCAAGTCACATCTTAGGCCTTTTTACCCACTCTGTTTTATTGATTGTCTATTTTATCCTTGTTCATTCATTTCCCATTGGTCTTTTAAGGTAAAGCACTTTGTAACTTTGTATTGAAAAGTGCTATATAAATAAAGTTTATTTTTATTTTTATTTTTATTTTCAATATTATTAGTTTATGTGCTTTAGAAATTGCTTAACCAACTCTTTAACAAAGGGAAATACCTTGTTTTCATAATACCTTTATTGTTGGCACTATGGTTAAGGTTTGGTGAGGTTTAGAGACTCTTACAAACTTGGCTCTAGATATGCAACAAGAGAGTCCACACACTAATGAAAGGTGAAAAAAGATATTTATTAAACTACGCATTTAAACTCATACTGAAATAAGAGAATAGTTTTAGAGGCTTGAGTCATGGTGGAACTGTTACGTTGTATAGGCTAATTTAACCCAGCAGTGTTTTGAGCAAATTGCCACCATCACTGTGCTAAATTGCCCTCATGCTAACAGGCTATGTGTAGCGTTGACTAAAAGCAATGTTCATTCTCCGTAGGAGACCAAAATGATCAACTTTTACATTAATCTGCCAGCTTCTCTCTGTACTGTGAGAAAAATCTATCGGCTTTGGTGTTGGGATGAAACAGACTGAAAATTGCAGTGTTATCACCCCCTAAAATGGATAGAAAAGTTAAAGAGCCTCTTTAGACATATAATGACAAAGAGCCATTTCAACTCTCTCTCTCTCACACACATACACGCAATTTCTCCTCCATCTATGTGCTAATTTGACAGCTGAGGTCGGCAATAAAACCATGTCTCAAGTGGCCGTTTATAAAATGCTTGAAACTGGAGCAGTTTGAATTGTAGCAGTAAAATCTTTCTTTTTATCTTGATTTTTTTTCTCCACAAACAGCATAGAACCATCAATATCTGCCCAATAAGATATTCTACTGTTTTGAAGTTTTTCAAACCAAAGACCTACTACCAATCTAACTGCCATCAAATTCAGTACATAAAACGCTTTTTATGTTTTTTATGCTTTGTATGTATATTGAAGACCTATCATCATGCGTGGCTCTGGAAATAAAATAACATTTATCATTAAGGGAAAGATGGGTTTTTTGAAAAGATCTGGCTACGCTTTATGGATTTTCTAAGCCGAAACATGAATCATGATTAGTTAACCTTTTGACCAGGATGGGGGCATGAATGAATGAGAAATAATCCATGTTGTTTTTGAAAAATCTTGTGCTCCTCTTGTCCACCTCTCTTCAGTTCTATGGACTGCTTTTTTTGTTTTTCTGTACAATCATTCACTTGTCTAGATTTGATGGTATATTATTTGCTGCCAAGGCTGAATCTACTTTATATGTTGTAATTTTATTTTTGTTTTATATATATTTATTTTGTTACTTGAATCCCAAATAAATAAATAAATAACAATAATAATAATAATAATGATGATAATAATAATAATAATAATAATAATAATAATAATAATAATAATTAGTTGCAGCGCTATAAGTTAGTTTCTTCAAATTAAAAAAAAATTATGCATGCTTTTATTTCTTAGAGATAGACCAGATGCAGACTCTATAGGCTCATGTGTAACAACCCTTACAATATTGGTTTAGTGTAATAACAACACTTACAGTCAGTGAAGGTCAAAGTCAGATGCATACACTGAGGATAACCTCAAGAACAGCAATATTGGATTATGTGGGAAAAAAAGCAAAATCTTACTTTTTTGCAGTCAGCTCCTATCCAGAGTGACTTCAAATGACTGAGCAGGTGTATATTCAACATCTTGCTCAAGGACATTTTGACAGGACACACCTCTGTTGATGTGCACACTGTCTGCCTCGGAGATTGAATCTGCAACCTTACAGTAATGGGATGGTCTCAATAACCACTAATCTGCTGTGCCACCTTAGAAAAAGAGACAGATAGATGGATAGACAGAGAAATATGAGAATGTGGATAAAAGGAAAGAGGGAGATGAGAAGAGAAAATAGATAGATGGAGGATGGGGGGGTGACGGCAGAGCAGGGGCAGAGACAGTGATGTTTGAGAGACAAACAAAGTGTGAGTGATGGTGAGGAAATAGTAAATTAATATCAAAGGGGGGGATAGGTGGGTGGTTGTTTTAGATGACAGAGAGTGAGATATTGAAATTACTTTAAAAGAGAGAGAGAGAGAGAGAGATGAAGACCAAAATTGAGAAAGAGAGAGATTGGCAGGAAAACAAACTAGATAAAAATAAATGGAATTATTTACTTATTTTAAAAAAAAGACAATGGTCACATTCATAACAGATTCTCTCCAATGTGGCCTCCACTGTCTAGAAGTCTATTCTAAAATACTCCTCAGCCATTGGTCAGGCAGGAGGAAGTGGTAAGTACTGAACCCTGTAAGCCTTAATTTCCTCAATGACAAATTTGGGTGTCCTTCGATTCCACTTCCTCCCTGTCTCGTTTACAGCCAGTGCTGTAACATATTCTCATTAGTCACCTTGGCAGCTACGGTACATGTGTGTGAGTGTGTGTGTGTATGCGTGTGTGTGTGTGTGTGTGTGTGTGTGTGCGTGCGTGCGTGCGTGTGTGTGTGTGTGTGTGTGTGTGTGTGCATGTGTGTGTTTTAAAGTGAGTCAGGGAAATAGAAACACAGAGGGAGAAAGAGAATGTGTGTGTGAGAAAGAGAGAAGGATTATACATAAGTAAAATAATAAATGATTATGAATGAGAGGACGACTGTGTCGGACGTAGCGTGGAGTTTGTGCGTTTGTATGACACATGATGTGCGTACTGCATCTGCACTTCTGTGGCAATGTATGTAACTTGTATGTATACAGTATGTCTTGGATTTGTGTGTTTGTGCGTGCACGTGTGTGGTTATCCAGTATATTTATTTTTAATCCTTTCGGGGAAAGCATGTCCAAGCCATGCCAGCTGCTCTGTTAGCTGCACTGATCTAAACGCTCATGTCAGTATGGTGATATGCTCAAAAGAAAGAGCACTTACAGTTGCCAACACCTTTGTCACTAAAACCTGCACAATCAGAAAATAATTTCCAGGCTATGTAAAAAAAAAAAAAAAAATCCTGTAACAATTGATTATCAACAAGGTTTGAAACAAGAATTGAGTGCACAACACTTGCATTCCATTTTGTATCACTATCATTAATAGTTCATTAATTGCACCCAGGGCAGAGGTCACACTATGGTGATGTCACCATGATGATGCTGCTTTAATCGGATCTTACTGTCAAATTTGCATTTAAAGGTCTTCATTATTGTGGAATCAGCTATTCCCAGCAAGAAATGAATAGACTTTCATGGAAAAGGGCATAAGTTTGCGCTATTTCATACAGCAAAGGTCAAGTGTTTATAATGCGTGCAGATATAAATTATTTAATCTCTGGGGAACTTTTACTGAAAGAGAGTAAGAGGTGAGGCACATTTACTGCCTCGACTAAACAATTTCCTGATAGAAACCACACATGAAACTGTGACTAATGAGGGTTTTGGTGAAAAGTTGTTTTGTTATAAAAAGTTAGAAAGAACCTAAAGGCCCTCTTCCATCTTTGCGCGTCTCCCACAGCTGCCTTTTTCTCATCTCTCCTCTTTTTGGCTGTCTCTTTGCTTGTCAATCACCTCTATGTCTCTGCCTCTGTCAATCCACTCTCTGTTCTTGTATCCTGGTCCACTCATCATTCTCTTCTTGTCTCTTCTCTCACCTTCAGCCATCCTGGGCTTTCATCTCTCATAATAATCAATATGGTGGGCACTTCCTGTTCACAAACTTTTCTCTATATGGCAAAAAGGTACAGTAAAATGTGCTTCTGAAAACATAGCTTGGTTCACATTTAATAAGCGCTGCCTCATTACAATTTGTACTGATTCTGGTGAGATGCCCCTCTAAAGTGGGGCAGGTCTCTCAGGACCCGTTTACACGGCAACTTTTCACCGTATACACATGGATCTACAAAAATGATTTAAAATGCTGTAGTATGTGTGCCAAGGCAGTAGTTGGTGGTCTAACCTTTCAAAATAAACACCACAGAATAAGATCACAGTGGTGCTTCAGCAAATCTACATTGGAGGAGCATTAATAAAGTCAATAGAGTCTGCAGCACAAAACCTGACAGTCCGACATTGTATTTTTGTTGTTTTTCTGACCATAGTTGGTTGCTTGCTGTCTGTGCACGCAAATAAGGCTGGCAGGAACCGTAATAGGCATGTGTGAAGAGGCGCAGTGTCATCATCGTTTTCAGAAAGAGTTGTGTTTTGCCCGTTTACACAACAACGGTACGGATGCATTTTGAAAAGTTTTCATTCTGGAGCCCGTTTTCAAACTTTTGCAGTTTCAGTCCGCGAAAACGCAGTTTTCATGTAAACAGACGCCCAAAAGGCAACAAAAGGTTTCCGTTTTTGGGTGAAACTGTCGTCATGTAAATGGCCCCTCACTTGTTCAACTTTTCTATACTCTTTGTGTCTATGGAGGTGGGCATACATCATTGCAGAAGTTAAATCTGTAGTTCGAAAAACAGCCAGCAAAAGTCTGTTTGAAACAACGCAAAGTTTCCCTTTAAATTGAATAAAGCTGCGATATTCCTAATTATAATTTAAGAAACATGTCAATGAATTGCCTCTGACTGCTTCATATACAAATCAGGTGTGTCCACATCTCACCTACTCCACTGCATGTAAAGCTTCATTGCATAGAGTTGAGTATCCTGTGTAATAAAAAAAAAGAACACAAACACGCCACCACCACCATCAACAACAACATTATATTCTGTACACACACAAGTGCACCACCTTCCAATTCATGAGCAGATAAATCAGCCATTCAGACATCAAGTGGCGGCACCCACAATTCCCATAACACCCATCAATTCCAGTTATATGTCCTGTCTGTATCTACCTATAAAACTGTATGTGTGTGCATGTCTACCTGAGGACCTCTTTGTATTGGCATTTAAATACGCCCGAGAACAGAGTGTGAGAGAAAGAGAAAGAAAAAGGGAAGGAAAATATAAACTGTCAAGAAGGGGAAGAAGGATGGGGGAGATTACATGGAGACCGAGGGGTGGGAGGACAAAGGGATACCAGATGAATGACAGAGATTAAGCAACCGAGATAGTCGGACAATGGATTAAATTCAAACCCTCGTCATGAGGTAGACGGTAAATGAAGGTAGAGAGGGTGAAAATGTAAAAGGGTGATACAAAATTCGATTATCTATTAGTTCACTTCATTATCTGTGCTCAGGTGCTCGTAAGTTCCCATTATGTTATCGTTGGAAAGTGGCAACACTCTGCTGGCTTTATCTGTTTATCTTTTGGTGTTTGTGTGTGTGTGTGTTGTTTTCTTCTGACAGATTAATGGCCAATAAAAGAAGAAGACAATACCAGGTCAGGCCTTTTTGCGGTTTATGGCTGCAGAACTGTCTTCACATTTTCATTAGGTTCACAACACCTGAATCACTTTCCGAGCATCTCATCTAGCGGTTACCGACCGGTTGTGTGGATGTACTGAAGGGAATTCATAGAGACAACGAGCCGAGGTTTAGAGTTAATTTATGCAAACAGCAGGAGAGCAAATGATTTAACACAAGTTCCAATTTGTATCTGTTGTGGAGCTTTTCACCTCTGCAATTCATGGAAATTGGGCAAACTCATTTCATATGAAGATTGTTTGATATGATGTCAATAAAGGCCCCAAATCAGTGAATGAATTAAAAGCCTCAGCTTTTAAGCAAACATACATAAAGGTCCCATATTATGCAAAATACACTTTTTCATGGTTTTCGTCTACAGACGGCCCAGACATGAGAAAAAAAAAAACATCCTCTTTCTCTTTTGCTTGCTCCACCTAACAGAAAATATTTCCTGTCAAGCACCATTCAGATCTGAGGCCCACTACGACATCATAGGCTTTGCACCTCGTCCAGGGAGGAGACAATACAGGTGCTCAGAGTTTGCCTCACAGGTCACCTCCCTCTTTAACTACACCACTTCTCATTCCACTCATGATTGGGTATGCCCTCACCGTTAACACTGGAGCAAAGCACTGGTGAACCCAATCCACATCCACTTCCAGAAAGGGGCGCGGTTATCCTCAACTCATTTGCATTTAGAGCCACAGACACACACAGACGGTCTATGACCAGAGGGCTGAAACAGAGGGGTATACAGGCATCCTATAACACATGATCCCAGTGTTGTTTTAGGCAAATGCATATTTTGGGGACTTCAGGGCCATATATAAAATTGTTAATAAGAGTATAATATTGGACCTTTAAGAAAACCTGAAGGTGCTCCTGAAAAACGACTGCTTCAACGTTTGCTAAAGAAGATCATATAATCTTGACAAAATGATTGGCATATTTTTTCACAAATGTACCAGATAGCTTGTGGCTTGTATGAATATTAACATTCTTTTTTCCAGTAGACAGGCTGGAGCTATCTAAATTAATAAGCAGTGTGGCTTTGGAGATGCCATTAACGGACATACCGGACATTTTCGGTACATGTACATCATTCACCACTTTGGTCTAAGAAGATGAATCTTAATGAACTTTTCTCACTTTTCATAGCTCTACCAGCAGTTTTTTTTTCTTTTACTTATCCACTCGAATGCCAGTTTTCTTTCCATTGCTTGCAACTCTTGTTAACCTTTAGTTACGCTGGCAAAACCAAAGCCGACGATCTGCTCCTTCCTCTATCAGCTCGGTGTCAAGTCTTAACTGCATGGCTACTGAGCAGCTCCTCTAGGGCAGCTGGAGTGTTTGACTCAAGTGGATTTCAATGGTACTTGAAAATGAGTCCATGATCTCCCTCTGCAGTTATGAAACATTTAGTGGCGACTATTTGATGACAGAGGCCCAAACAGGACCAACCATCTACATGGCCATAAGAACAGGGACACAAATGAATATGTTGAGGAGTACAGACTGAAAAGACTAAAATAAACAAAACAGTTAAAGGTCTATCTATTTACCTTACTGCCACAATACATAACACTCGTCTTTTTTTTAGAGGTATAATTTCCTAAAATATCCCCATTATCTTTTGTCTCCCTCCATTATGAAGTTATTGTTCTATGAGTGAGAGGGGTCCTCTCCAATCATGCTGCAAGGTCTAGCACTTATTGATTTACCATTCATCTGTTGTTGAGGTCATTACCAGCATGGTAGTTGTAATGATAATCCTGATTATGGATGGTTAGTTCAAGTAGTGTAAAAGAGGGAAGGGCAAATGGAGAGGGAAGAAAGGAAAGTGTGAAGCAGGGAGGAAAGGAGAGGTGGCCAATAAGAAGAAAATAAAATACTGGAATGAATGCATGAGTTAACTCAAACAAATATCTAAACTAATATAGTTTATAGTTTGACATTTAGCAAATATATGGGAGTAAACAGAAAGACAGCAAACATCATTATTGAAAACTATTGATAGATATGAAAATGTAAAAAAAAGATGTCTGCTGTCTGAATTGTCCCGATTATCAAGTAATGAAGTCCTCTCGGCGTTCAATGCTGCTTACTTTTCAATTAGAACCTTCATTAAAATGCCTCACAGCAATTAATGAGCTTGTTAGATTTAGTAATCATATAATTACTGCATGGATAAGATATCAGGCTTTGAATTTTAACTAGAGCACATCACACAAACAAATCAGCAGCTGAGGTCACTGGGAAAACATGTGCAGCTTACGCAATTGAACTGCACATTTCAAAGAATGCTTGATTGTGCCTTTCATTTTAAGTTCTTTTATCATATCCAAAAATGTAATTTTATTTCAAAACAGTGTTGCAATCATGAGCTAAAATCCAATTTAGACCTTCCTTTTGCTGTGGTATTATTACAACTACCTACTTTCCAATCTCACATTCCATATATGCAGGTTATAATGATAATGGTGGGATATTTGCTAGTCTGAATTTGGAAATTTAAGATAGTGTTGGACCAAAGTAGACTTCTGTCACTAGGAAATTGTAGTTATTACTAGCTAGCTTATAAAATAAAACTATCTAAATGAGCTGGTTGAAAACACCTATAGCTAATATTATCAGCTAACTTATTATACTGTAAACAAGAACCAAGTAAAGACATCTTAAAGGATCAGTTCGGCCAAAGAATTTGAGTTCAGTCACCATTGAATACCCCAATGCATTTTGAAAATTGGATTTTTTTGTCAACAATACATTTCCTTAGATTCACAGCAAAACAGCATTGTAATATTCTCTGAAACAACTAAAGAAGATGGGTACGTGTTTAAAATGTTAAACAGAAACATTGGAAAATAAACATTAAATGACTTCATACGGCTTGTACGGCATGATCCAAGTGTGCAGAATTCCCAAATCACAAATTGATTTGAAAAGACATTATTTATACCCTTAAACTTCACTGTTGCATATAAGCTAAAAAGGTTAGCGTGCACCCTGTTTGAGGCGGATGCACAAGCTTGTCTGTACATAAACCACTAGACGAGATCGACGACAGCGAAGTTTGTATCACACATGAAAAACTGTCATTGAAATTAGTCAAATGGATTTGAATGAACATCTTCGATAAATTATACATGGAAGTAATTCATAAAGAGCTGAGTGCATTATGTTTCACAAAGGTCATTAAAAAAGTGTTGACTACTAGGACAACATCATCCAGCTTTACTGACAGCGTGATAAAGAGGACACAAAGTCAGACGGAGTTTATTAGAGACAGAAAATACAAAAAATATTCTGACGTCTTTGAAGCTGTCGCCATCTTTCTCGCCTTTTTATGAGGGAGCATCAACAACAAAACATCAATGATAGAACATCAATTATTTAGATATTGAATGTCTAACTTTTATCCATCAAGGCTGTTACATACATAGGCTCAAATTAAATGCACGCTGCGCCATGTAAAACGCAACATGGCGCATGAGCCATATACACTTCTCCCCAAGAGGGAAGTGAACGATGTTAAGCAAATCAGAAATGACGCCTTCCTCTGTGTTTGTGTATGTGAGAGAGGCAGACACAGTGAGGGGGATGAGGCTGTGTCTATGTGTGTTTGTTTGCATCCTTACTCATTGTGCCTTTGGAGATTTTGGGAAGTAATAAAAAATATTAAAAACTCAAATTATATAAATAGCAGCAGAAGGGTACCAGCAGGAGACGTGTAGTAGCTACGCAGTGCAGTGAGAAAAAGCTAAATGATCTAACATCCCAGAGTCTGGGCAGCACAGTATTGTCAGTGTACACAGACAACACATGCATTAATGCAAAATCACCAACACACAAATCTTTTTTAAATTTGCATAAATTCCTATAAGCAAGTTAAGACACTGTTTGCCAGGGGATCATTTCTGCATTTAGGTACAAAATGTACCTGATTCTTCCTCTATTATTCTGCATCAACAATAGTACCAGACAGGTTGAGCTTTTTGTCACAGCTGCAGGAAGCAGACACATCGAAAAGGTGGGTGTTACAATCCAGCAGGAATCTTTTGACTGGTAGTGTATTTGAATATATAAGATATTATGCTTTTGTATTAAAGCTGCATTATGTTTTCAGCCAGTTATCCTGGTGGTTTTTTACATTTTCACACACATAACAGTGCTACTAAAAAGACTATACACATAAATATTTAGAGAAACAAAAGTGATCATGTTCACAACCATCTGCCTCCTTTAATGGAAAGGAATACTTTTGTATTCATACGTATCACAGGTTAGAGGAGTGAATGAAATGAGGAAGCAAGTAATTTAAAATCCAACACATATAATCCAAAATTGTCAGGAAATGTTCATAATTTCATCTTTTGCTTTGAGCCATTTATTCCTCCTTTACCTCAAATTCCTCCTTTTCTTTCTTTCCTTCAGTTTTAGTCTCATTTGCCATCTTACTTTCCTCTTTCCAGTCATGGTTCCCTTCATTCTACCTCGTGAAGTCTATCAAGGCTTTTTTAGGGTGACAGTTTATCAGCTACCTGGCATCTAGACGTCAATGACTAGAAAACACTAGCGTGGCATTCATGTGTATGTGCATTGAGATTATCAGGTATCAGTGAGGTATCAGTGAAAAAGTTGTTTTTTCACTAAATGAATAAGTCGATTGGATTTGATAATTGAGAAAATAAAATAAAAAAATAAACTCAAACATGCAAAAAATACAGCGCATAAAGATACAATGTATAAAACAGAGCAATGAGGAGAACTTAATGAAGCGTTCTATTAAGATGAACTGAGCTTAATCACTTAAAGGTGCTGGAAAATGTGGACAGTCCTCTTTGAGATCCACTGGAAATGTCCAACTTTCTCTGGAAGGACTGGACAGCTGTTACCAAATCACACATAGAGTTGTTTTTGCATCGTAATTTTAAGTTTAGGTCATTCAGGTGTGATGTCAAACCAAGAAGGCCACAATGTCCATCTTCCTGAGCAAACTGACTCCTTATGATTCTACAGTTGTGCCAACAACATTTTTATTTCTCTAAAAAAGCATTTTGCCCAGGCATCTGATGTTGCAGTGCAGCAGTAAGTCACTTGAATTTGCCTCAGCTCCTGTTTAGAACTCTCAAAGGAGGCGATGCTGATGAGATGGAGGTGCCCTGAGAAAGTTGATAAGTTTCATAACTGTATTCATAACCTCTGCATACTCCTCTGCAAGAGTGGTGCACAGAACAGTTTCATGGGTAATACAGTGATATGAGGAGAAGTCTGGGTTATCTTCTTTCATTGGAGTCATTGCTCTTTTTTCTTTTCCTATCATGGAGGGAGCACTGCTGGTGATGGACACAACCGTTTTCAGGCCGACTCCTCCCTGTGATAGAATTTCTTTTATGGCCAGGTATATGTCTTCCCCTCTTGTGCGGTAACCGCTGTGACACCAAGGATGTCCTCACAGAAATCGTCCTCTCTGCATGGTAAAATATGACGAAAAGCAAATGCTGGGCATTCAAAATCCTTTTGATGACAAACATTAAAAATAGTTTATAAATATAATAGTTATTATTATTCTCTTTGTTTCAAAAGGCTTTGTGGTGCAGATAGAAGCCTGGCTGTAATAACACTTCACAAGTTTAACATTTAAAGTCTGCTTGTTTCAGCTTTATTTTACACAGTTGTGCTGATCCCAGCCAACCTTAGATTTATGTAATATTTACTCTACAATCTGGCAGGAGCCTTATTTCATGCCATTCACTATAACCCTGACTCTGAACCAACTGGCGCTCATATAGATTTGCACACGAGAGCCACATAACGGAAGTGTTGGAGCGTACAAATGTCAAGAGTTTGTTGTGGCTGTCATTGAGAAACGTCTGCAAGCATGACTCAAGCCGTCAGTCGGGCGTGCACAAAGGTAAGCCTCTCCCATCTGTCGACCCGCTAGCAGGTGGCCTGGATAATGATGTGGCGTAACAAGGCTCAGACACAGACAGACAGTGGGACTATGACACTCATTCCTTCATGGAGAAAGAAAATTTAAATATGACGATGATACATACCTCTATGCTTCACAATGACACCTTTACCATGCATGGGATTTTTTTTTTTTAAAGGTATACAGGGGGAGGTTTGATTATTTCACTCAGAATATGTTGCAGCCCTGCAAAGTCGCAAAGGAGACAAAGTCCTGTGTTGACGCTGCTCGATGTGAAGCAGGCGGCTCATCCTATACCGGGTCCAGTGATGCTGCTCTGTGACTGACCCTGACCTCTGATGTCTCAGTGGAAGTGGATAAGAACATTGTCATCCTGCCTTGTGCTGTATTAACCAGCTTTACTGGACCGCAGCATAACTACAACGTAGGAGCTTTAAGCAAATATTTCAATAAGATCTCTTCATGATATGTTTTTTTGTTATTTATCAAAGTGGCTGTTATGCTGCAGCATTGTTTACATACTAGTTGCGCTTGACTGTGGATTGAGCTTGTACCATAATATCTACCTCGATGACATCTTTGTACATCACCGTACCATATCTGATAAGAGGTTGTTATAATGTTAATATCCCACAGTGACAATATCTATTAGTTTCCATCATTAGCATTCCATCATTATGGATAAGATGAGATAAGATGATATAATATGACATAAAGGTTGATAAGCTAAGATAAAATACGATAAGATGTACATTGATCCCGCGGGGGGTCTCTGCTGCAGATCTTCTCTAGGTTTGTCCCTCCCTCAGAAGAAGTACCCCATCACAGATCATTATTGGTAGCCACCGGCACGAGCTGCACCATTGGTTCACTCCTCCCAGAGTTCTATACTCTGGCTCATACCGCAACACTGCTGCTGCTTTGCCTGCCCAGCTCTCTGCTCACCCTCATTTAAAGCTGCTGATAACCAGTGGTTTCTGGCATTTGGCCACTGCAGTGAGAGTATTTTGTAGTGCTGTGTATCAAATTTGTTTGTTGCTTGTGTTGACTGTGTGCTCCGCCAATTTATTTTCTTTTTTGTTTTTTTTGTCCCTTTCAGAAGCTGAGAGCCAAAGGTGGTGGTGGCTCGGCCCTCTCAGTGGTGGTAGTCCTCCTTCCTGTGTGTGTATTGGTTATAAGACACATGCGTGCTTGGAGCTGACCCCTTACCTGGGATACCTACCTCCCCTCATTAGTCCACCTTTCCACTGGTAAGCCTCAGCCTTGAATGGTGACCTTGATGTATGTGTGTGTGGTGACTATTGGCTCCTTTATTAATTTGCTATTAATACATGTAGTTTTAATGTGTTACTGTATTCATTATCTGACTCTTATCAGTATATTGCTATCAATAAAATCTTCTTTTTTTTTGATGGACAGAACCTTGTCCATCATTTAGACTCAGGTGTCGAAGAGAAAAAAATAGACTCACACACTAACACTTTCTCTCTCTCTCTCACACACACACACATACACACATATGTGCACACACACACACACACACACACACACACACACACACACACACACACACACACACACACACACACACACACACACACATCTACTCTTTGCCTGTTGATGCTCTTGCAGGATATCCTATGAGGATTGAGCTTGAGAGTGTTACAGACCCTCCCCTCCTCAGCACTTGCAAAACATGTGCACTCATACACACACTTCAGCACACACACACACACACATAGAGAGAGATAGGTTATCCCATGGGGATTATGACATAATTCTTAGACATGACACACAGACACCAGCATGCACACACACACAAATATACCCACCCACGCTGCACAGGGATTAGGATATTGACAATGTCAGACTCAACATTATATGGGGCTCCTTGACTGGGACGTGACCGCGGCATCCCTGACACTGACACTGGCCCCTCTCTGTCAAATCCTCTTAAAGAGGAAGTAATGGTTGTAGGTTCTAATCCCCCTGCTCAAACCTGAGCTGCACAGCATGACAGACACACAGATAAAGTGGCAGCAACAGAAGAGGAGAGACGGATACAGCCGACAGACTGATAAATGTGTCATCCATATGCTGTGGTATTGCTTTTTGAAGAAAGTGTGTTTTAGTAAAAACCAAGTATCACTTCCAAAGTATCCTGCTGACAGCATCAATTTGAGCCTACTTACTCCAGAACCTGCTCTTTCTAAAGCAATAGCCTCAAAGGAAATGGGAAGCAATTACTTGCTGCCTTGTTGGTGGTGATGGATGATGGTTGAATATTGACAGGAGTGTCTGTTACTGGAGAACAATTCCAACAAATATAGGTTGCGTCGGAGTTGTAATTGTTTAATTATTGCAATCTTGGGATTTAACTGGTGACCAGCTGTTGTTCTGAAGTAGATTAGAAAGTACATATTGATGCACACTTCAAAGCCCTTTGAGTTGAAAATGAAATCACATCATGAAACGAATGCAAAATCTGATCTATGTGAGGCTCAACCCTTGAGCTAAATGGATTTGGGGAAAATTCTCATCAGAATCTTGATTTGACCAAAATAAAAGCCAATTAGGCTTAACAGATGTTGAAGATAAGAAAGATAATCTTCCATCAGTGACCCCACACATACACACACACTTCTTTTTTTTCTTTAGACCTTTTTTGCACAAATGAGAGGATCTAGAAAGACTTCTCCCATAGGATGAATAAATGAGGGTTAAACAGTTAAAAATATAAATGTATTAATGAATGAGGGATGACTTTACTGACAAAATGAAGCAAAAGCCCCCTTAGTAATAGATATCTTGTATTTATATGTATTCTACTACACAAGATATTAAGATTTGTATGATAATAAAACAAGTCCTGGTTGATTTATTGCTAGATAGATGGTCAAGTCACATGTACAGATATTTTAAAATGTATTATGACAAAAGATTGGAAGCAGAACATATGTGTAAATTGTGTAACTTGTAATTAAGGCTCTTAAACTATGTGTATTTTTTTCTAATCATTTTCCTTTTGCCTTTCAATAAATCATAAGCAAGACTATAGGGAATAGATTAAACAGTATATATATACATATATATACATATATATATATATATATATGTATATATATATATATATATATAAGCAGCATATCATTAGCCAGGAATTGGCACTATAGCCTACTAGAGGCTAGGCTAATGCTAGCAACTCTGTCTTGTTCTTCATTTAGTTTAGGCATGTTTAAATCTCAGCAACTCTGACCAAACACAATGTCGCTTGACGGTCCCTAAACTCATAATTCAGTCCTCATCCCAAAAGACTTTTCATGCAAAAACAAAACACACATTTTGGAAAATGTTTAAAAATAAAGCAGAAAAAATTGAATCTCTTTCTTGTTTGTCCAGCTATGTTTTTCTACTGGAAACATCCAAACATGGCTGAATGAAAGAGAAACACTTCATTTTAATTTTAAGGATAGTGCAGTACAGTAGAAGCATTTGGAGCATTATAATAGAACATAATTAAGACTCATTCACAAGATTCACACTATAGGAGTCCCTGTGAAACATCAAAAAGTGGGCTGGAGATGGAGTTTCCCTACTGATAGTTAGCCTAATTAGCTCATTAAAAACTGTTAGGCACAATCAATGTTTAACACAACAAAACTAAAGTCTAATCAGTGGTAAATCTGTCAGCATATGTGCCATGACAACAGTCAACACTCGTAAAGCCGGTCATCATGTTGGTCTGATCTGCTGATTGTTGCATGATAGTTGATTAATGGTTGAAGCAAACTTTGGTGTGGTATATCTTTGGTGTGGTATATCTTTGGTATGCTAATATGTTTCATCAGAGGGACAGTTGGTGATGACTCGACCCCTGAACCGCCCAATATCATTCATCTGACGGATTGGGGACTGACGGCAACAAAGAAGGAAAATAGCAGCAAGTAGAGGCGAAGAGGTTGAAGAAGAACAAGACAGAAAGAATAAATCATGCGAGTAAAAAAACAAACTGGTTCTCGGAGATGCTGCAATCAGCATATGACATTCTGAACAATCAAACACGTTAAAACTGCTTCACTGATGGAAAAGAAAAGCGGTTTACACTCAGCCTTGTGTCATCATCAGATATGTGGACCGCAACGCTGAACTGATCAATGGAAGTTACTCTAAGTGATTGATTGCCGGAGAGAGGGGTGGGGTCAGTCAGGCGCATCACTTGTTAGTGTGGGGCCAGTTCTTCATCATCTGGGGACAATGAGCGATGATGTGACCTGTGAAACATTCATTATTCACCTGCCACAGAGATTGTCAGATGTTGTTAGAGATGAAGACGGACTGACAGACAGATAGACGGACTAGGAATTGTTTATTTCCACCTCTTTCACTCTTTTTCCACGCTTTTATTTCCTCTCTTTCTGGCCGTGATTATAGTCGGTGATGGGGTTCAGCAGGGCTTTGTCTTATGCAGGCTGAATAATATGCTTCTTATAAAATATTACTAGTAAATAATTCATACACTCAGTCGCGCAAACAGGCACACAAATACATTTACACATCAGCATGCTCATATTGTACTTTAGTCACACACACACGAGCATGCATTCTCATACACTAAACCAAAAATATGTTTTCCATTTTAAGGGGGTAATTCAGTTAATTTTCAAAACAATTATGCCTGGAACAACTTTATATTTTGTGGTTCAGTGTCTTGATGTGTTTTGCACTTTACTGCAACATGCCTCAATCAGAAAAGAAAAGAAATAAAAGAACAAACGCAAATATATCATGCAGGAAAGTGTATCTACGGACCTGCATCCATGTGCATATGGAAATGAGAATCCAAGATACATTTACGCCATATTACCTGCATGGTCCATTTGCATCCACATGCAATTTCCTTTTTTGTGATTTAAACAAATATGACTAAATGAATAGCTAGACGCAGGAAAATATGAGATCATCAGATCACTGTGTCGATTTAAAATGTCACTGGTTTTCTTTTGTGATATGAGTCACTACTAAATGGTACTTGTTGTATTTATTTGCTTTTTTCCTTCTAATGAGCAGAGATTTCTGACCCATATTGTGCAGAGGTGCCTGGCCTTAAAACAAAACTAAAATTCAGTAAGAGTATACTGAATGATAATTAAAAGTTTTCAGAGGAGTAATCAATTTAAATGCAGAGGAGGAAACCTGTCCCTTCAAGACCCAGTAGGTCGTCACCTTAGGTGGCATTTTAGAAGACACAGGCAGCACTAACTCTCTCCATGGCCCTCTGTCTTGGACTTATTATCTTCTCCTTTCTTGCAGATCATTTGGTATCAGGGTTTAGTTGTTCATATATCCAATTTTTGTAATATTACTGCATGCATTGGACAACTGCAGTTACGGTTGATGTCTGACAATAGCCATAAATGATCTGTGGTTATCTTGTACTTTAAATCTGCACAAAGACATCATTTATCTGTCAGCTCTGGATGTGCTGAATAGAAACAAAACTACTTTCAGTTTTGTGCTGGCTTCTTCCCATGCACATTTATAAAGAAAAACACCTGTTAATTATCCACTGGATTATAGCAAGATGCCCCAGTAATAAAAAGCACTAACTATATGACATGCCCCACTTATTCCAGTTGTTTCATTTACACATCACTGCTGTTGCACTGACAAAAAGCCAGATTTGTGACAACTTGTTTGTTTTAAAAAGAATGGATGGTAGGTTCCACACACACCCGGTTCATTACTTCCTGCTTGTGACAGCAATTTGATTTGTTATTGAGCCGGGTTTTTTTTAAGCATGACACATTTCATTTTTTTTATTTCCGTGACAGTTCGCTTCAGGCAACACTTTTGGTGTTGTTGTGTTGTTGTGAATTCTCCTGAGCATTTATTCGACATATCAGTCATGAGACCTGCTTTTATTGAACATGTTTCAAGTGGTGAACGCTGATCTCAAGGACACATCATCCTTGATTTAGCTGTGGGCGTAGACCTAATCTAATCAGCACACATGACCAAATGAGGCTCCGTTAGTAAGGAGTCAATTCTAAAAAACAAATACATACAAAACTTTTTGGGAGAGGTCAACTAATGAGATAGGGAACATTCACTAGCAGAGATATTATCAGTGACTGCTTTATAGAGCTTTATATAGGGCTGAGACTAATTATGATATGTTTATTATGGGTTAATCTGCTGACTGGTTTCTTGAATATTTGAATCATTAAACAGAAAATGCTATAAAATACTCAACACAATTATTCAGGACCAAAACTGCCATCTTCAAACTGTTTGTTTTATCTAAACTTCAAAGTATTCAGTTTATTGTAATTAAATGGAGAACTTAAGAATCCTCGCAGTTCCTCAAGCTTGACAAATGAAATGTTTGGCCTTTTTGCAATGACAATAATTACGACCTAAGGAAAACTGATTTAATGATAACAATAAATATAATGCTGAATAGTTTAATCATTCAAAATGTATCATATTTTTGTGTTTCACACTATTGTTTTTGTTTTTTTTGAAGCAGTGATGCAAAAATTCTGATTATTTACTTGAGTAAAAATACCAATAATTTGACTACAACTTAAAGTATTCCATTCAAACTTCTACTTAAGTCAAAACATTTTAACATTATCCACAAAATGTAATCAACTCATCACAATTAAAAGCAGTGGTTCTTTGTCTCTTTCAGCTGAAAATAATTTACAAAATTGTAAATGAAATTGTCTGAGTAGAATGTGAAACCTTATCAAATATTTTTGAATTCATGAAACTTCGGCTGAAAAGAGATAAGTAATTCCAAAGTAAAGTTAATGTGGTTTAAAAAGTGCAATAATTACCTATTAATGTGGTGGAGTTGAAGTAAAGGGCAGCGGAAATGGATCGGAAATTTCAGTTATGCTCCACCATTGTTTAATTAATCATTACTTTGTGAGTTCCCCGTAAAGATGCCAGAATGTAAATGAACTCATGAGGTTCATTAATGTGCTGTAATTATGCATATTTCAATCTATATTTCAATACTAAACTCTAAATGAAAGAAGGAGCAATAAGACACATGAAGAACTGATACAGGCCAGCAATGAATTATGAATATATATTATATAGAACGCAGCCTCATTTTGTACATTTCTATTTGTATTTTTTTTTAATCTTTTTTCAGTCTGAATGCTACTTTACATTACTGTACTGTCCTCTATGGGACAGGGTAACTCACATTTCTTTTCTAGGCCCTGAGGATATTGTGAAATTGTTAACCACAGACACACACAAACACACACACTCTGAGCGCTCTTGTTCCAACTGTTAAAAAATAGCTCGAAAAAATTTAAATACTTTCTTACTTCTTTCCAGAGTATAAAACACGGCCTAAAGTATTTGGACACCCATATATTACACCCTTATGTGATTCATTCTAAAACCAAGCATTGCTGTAATAGGCGACTGGAACATGGGACTTGCTCCCAGTCAGCCACTAAAGCATGAATAATCCTGCTTAATAGATAAACGGTTACAATAAAAAGGATCCAAACAGGCTGATGTGGGCCCTGCAAAACAAACACATCCTCCAGACACGATTAAAAACAGGAAACTTTTAATAGAGACAGACCAGTGATCCCTCCTGTGTGGCTTTCGCTTTCTGTTTCAATCAGCCACACACACACATATAAGAATTGGATTCCAACTGTGTTGCCACTGGTGTGAATAAAAAATGAAAAAGTTAAAGGCTGTGTGATAAACTTTGACCAGATTGCAGCTACATTTACTCACATGGGATTAGAACCTTGGACTTGCCATGCAGTGTTGTGACATGAAAAAAAAAGAAGAAATGCAAATACGACTCTGACATCCTAACCAGGTCCATGAACACATTTTATCGATTAGACTGAATGTGTCCTTATAATATTTTTATGTTGTTCAGTGGTGTTTGGTTGGTAATATTGATGTTTCTTAGTCACACTATCGACTTGTGGCACACAGTACAGCATATAAATGGTATTCATCTTTTTTATAATCAGTTTGTATTATGAGTGCACGCAGCTTGTGTAATTGTGTGTGTGTTTGCTTTTCCAGAAAAGTAGAGACAGACAACCAGCGTGCCGCCGAACTATCTTTCCCACTTTGTCATCTTTACTTAACTTTACAACATTCTTTCTCGCGTGAACCCGAGGCGACAATGAGGATCTTATTGTGTTCCGCATTCATTATATGGCAGAGGAAATCTGCAGAGAAAATAGATCATTAAATAAATAAATAATGCGTCCCGAGGCAGATGTGGCCAAATGTCAGAAATTGATTCACATGTTTTGCAGCAGTCGCGGTGACACGGGGGCAACAAGTGTCAGTTCTGCTGAAATCAATGCGCCGCAGCCTCTTGCCACTTCCTATATAAGCTGTCATGATGATTTCAAGTGCAGCTGAAAATTTTTTAATTACAAGTCACACATGTATCATGCAATCAAAGGGGTGAATAAAAGGTTGAAGTCTCGTACATTTCCCTGTCGTTAAGCAAGTTGTTGTTTTTTTACATAAAGAGAAAAACGTCTCTCATACTTTAAAACAGAAGATCACATTGAGTGGCGTTTCTGTGCAGTGCGGGTCAGATGTATTCCACATTAAATGCCTCAGTGAGACCCAAAATGATTGTGTAATGTTTTCTTTAAAAAATACTGAGCCTCGAAGAGTTTTATCATTTTGTTCAGCTGTTATTGTAAAGTTTTATACAAAAAAATATGTTAACTTGTGCTCAAATTATACAGTTCAGTAGCTTGTGAGCATAGCATTGGTGTTAGGAGGTCAAAATACAGAGAGACAGGACAACAGTAACTTTACCAACATTTCTTCACTGCCATGCTTAAAAGATAAATCCTGCATTTAAACTAAAGATTATAAATTATACTAAAGTAGTATTTTAGTTTACTCAGCACATGAAGTAAAATCCCAAATGTGCAATTAAAGAGCTGCCAGTCCTTCTGCTGATGGTCTCGTTCACTTAGAGTAATTATCCTAATAACTTAAAATGAATGAGCTAATGGTAATTTATTGATTTTTAAATGCGTCATGTAGCACCTTTGAGCGAGGTAATGGATGAGCGGCAGGAGGTACACTGAGTAGTGTAGTGGGAGTGAAGGACAGTAGAGAGAACACAAGTCCCTATAGGGTTCACAGCCTGCTGGTCACAGTATTAAGATCTGAGGGTTACACAAACTGCCTACTCATAAGACAGGGAATACCCAGAAAGAAAAACCTGCTGTGTATATGTGTGTGTGTCTGTATATGAAGGTCATACTCTGATTAGTTATTGATCTGAATCAACTGCATTCTCTAATGTTTCCTCATAATTGCTTAACCAGAGACAGACTGTCTGAGCATGTGTGTGTGCGTTTGTCGGCGGACGTGTCACGGATGTAAAACGTTGGGTTTGTGAAACGTTTTGTCTCTTGCACTGCCCTTGTTTTTGTCCAATAATTATCTTCTAGACCGAGCGTATAATGATCCATGATAGCGAGGACAAATGGAGGAACACATGTTCACAGAGACCAGAAAGAAACAGCAATAGATCTTCTAGAAAGAGAAGACCCACTAACACTGTGTAAAGAGTAAATTGTCTGCGATGTGAAACCAAAGCTCACGCTTTATGTGCTCACGCTGTACCATTCGATCATCAAACCATGACTTAATTGCTCACACTGTACCTGTAAAACAGAGCCATCGGCCCCTGTGGACCCATTTGGCTATTGATAATTGTCAATGGAGATTTGTTCGACAGCTCCTCTGCTAGCAGAGGGTTCGCTATGCATAAAAGGCATAAAAGGGCTTCCATGATCATCTGTGCCGTCCTGTGCTGAAACGTCTAAAGGCCCATTTATGCTCCCTCTACATGCGTAAATGGACACGTCCATCCATTTGCGGTCTGTTCGTCAATGCCGTCACACTTCCATACATCCTTTACGTCGACATCAAAACAGCCACAGTGGGGCAGTGAAGTTTCAAAAGTTTCGACAAAAAAGTCGTCCGTGCATATTTATCGTGCTTGGCTTGAATTGTAGCTACACTGCCCTCAACCATTTCCGGTGGTATTGCTCCATTTCGTCCGTCTCGTCTGTACCCGTAAGCTCTCTGAAAACGTGTCCGATTACGAGTACGGAAGGCTCCGTCCGTCTTCATGTCCGTCTTTAACGTAGAGCATAAATGGGCCTTAAAAAAGAGACGGTGCATAAAGGCTCACAGGAGGCTACGAAGACGTGGGCAGTATGGTTTGTCTATTTTGCAGAGAAGATTGGATTTACACGAGCTATGTTTTGCTGTATAGATTAAATAATGTTGGCATAGCACGTGAGTGTGTGTGTATGTTTGTGTGTGTGTGTGTGTGTGTGTGTGTGTGTGTGAGTGTGTGTGTGTCATTTCCTGTAGTAACAGGTGCACAAGAGCTTCTGATTGTATTCAAGAGCGCACATCCAATCAGGCGATATTAAGTGTGTGTTTGCTCATTCCATCCTAATTATCATTACATTTGTCATCCTATATGTAATACCTGAATTATACAGGACCACATACTTGAGGGATCAGCAACAAACACACACACACACATGAACCAGAGATTACCAGGCAAAAGGATGCCTTTGACTGAGGTTTAGTTTGCTTTAAGCCTCATTCAGAATCTCTTGTTTGAGCTATTGACTGATGTGAAGTGGGATTCTGAATAATAAACTAAACTGTTTTCTAATATAAACAAACATTGTCGACATTAGCCAATGAGATTTTAGTAGAGTGCCAAAGAGTCAGAGTTCAAATGTGCGTACATCTGACCAGAAATACAAAACTAACCCAGGAAGTATTATTCAAATCAAACACTCGTTTGCACTGATTTAGCTAATTAGACAAGTGGCTCCTTGAAAATCTAGAATGAACCCTTACTTTGTTTCTTCTAGCCAATTAAACTCTACATATTTTTCCTCCAAAATAAAAGCCAGCAAGACAATTCTCCTCGTGAATGTGGGTTGCAGGGAAAATTGATGACAAACAACAGATTGCTGGGGGCATGTCCAATTCCTTGAGCCTAAACAAAAAAATAAAATGTAAATCTGCTCCTTGGATGCTTGGTTTGGAAAAAAGAGAAGAAACACAGGAGAGAAAAGGGCATTAAAGAAGATGGATGGATGGACTGTATTGCATTATTCTTGTACCATCCACCCATCCATTCTTCTCTTCCTTCATAGTTCTGTTTTTCTATGTCTCACCTGTTTCTTGCTCCTTTCCAGAATAAGTTTTGCTCTCCGTTCCCTCCCTCTCATTCTGGTCCATTGGGAAATCAAAGACCTTGAATCACTTTCATTCAGGGGGGAAACAGAAGGGAATGGGACAATTCCATGCTCTCGGGCCCTTCGATTTTCTTTCCAGAGGAAATGCCAATTAGATATTACAGTGAGCTAAAACCAACTTGTTGAAGTCCAGCAACTTCTGAGAAGGAGGATGCAGATATAGTCAGATTTTAGGAAGATATGTTTACATAAAACCAAGAGACCTGTGGATTGACAGGCTGATAAAGACTCTAGATAAAACTCTAGGATAAAAGACTGAAAATACAAAATAAAAGCCAAGCAAAACATTCAAGAAACACTCTTCACATACACTAGGATTTTGGTTAAAGGATAAGATTGCATTACATTACATTACAACAATTGCATACCAATGATGTAGTCTATCATAGTGTGTATATAAGATCAATGGATCTGGAAGTTCTACATATGAATATTGTTTTAAGAGTAATCTGCTGTATAGGATTATGAGTTAATATAGTGCTAAATATAATTGGATTGTTTTCTAAACTATTACTCATGTTTTGTATATAAACATGATTATGTGTTGTGAATACTGGAAGAGTATTAGAATATTATACACCGGTACTGTACCTCTAATGAAATGTTATACTGTAACTGGTGAAAACAGGAAACAGGATCCTAATGCACAATTCAGGAAATAGTCTTAGTGTGTAAAAATCATGCTCTTCTCTGAGATCAAGCTCCTTACACAGATATTTTCATCATTTTACTGAAGTAACAGTAGCTGTGTAGAAAAATACTTTTATGAAATAAAAAAAAATAAAAAGTTGCCCTTTGAGTAAACATTACTACCTTATTTTTTTAACATACTTCTCAACATATGCTATTGTTAAATGGAAGAACTCCTTTAGGGATACAATTGCAAAGCCCTGTTTTTTGTACACAGATTTGGCAACCTGTGCATACCATTGGTTTTCATTTAGAAATATGTAACAACTTTCCTCTTTCTAACATGAATACAGTTAACAAGGATACAGAAAAAAAACACACACACACACACAATCAGGATTCCACTCAGCTCAGCGGGTGAGATATACTATACACACGCACAAAGAGACGAGACGAAGAGAGACAAACAGTAGGAGAAATTGGCTACGTGGGTCGGAGAAATGTAATTTCACAAGGCATGCTCTAAGAAAAGGAAAGTAGACGGTGAAAACAGAGCTTAGAGGAGACGGCAGTCGACACTCCACCAGTTTAAGACAAGCAATAAATGTACTGCTGTGAACCAGGGCACCTGCAAAATGCCTATAATTAAGCACACCTCTACAAATAAAACACACCCAAGAAGGATTTTCCAAACTTCCACATTTCACTGCATCGCTTATGAAGTTCTGCCTTCTACCTACAATACCTTCAGTGAGGTGTGTCAGTCCTTTCTGTGTGTTCTAAGAGGTTATTTAAAGTTTAATGTGTTGCAGGTCCAAATTGCACCAAATGCACTGCACGTCCTTGGGTCCCCAGCAATACACAAGCCAAGGTGAGGTAGAACGGTTCAACGGTTCCTGAGATATTCGGAGGACATGCAGACAGAAAAGAGAGACAGAGATTTCTTGCTTTCTGGTTCAATGATAAACTGGATTGGGTTCTTTCATGTCTTGACAGGATTCTCTGACTTCTTCAGCTAAATAAGATATTATATCAGGGATCAGCTGGAAAATGCTTTGTCACAAAGCTTATGAAATGAAATGATGATCTTGTAGATTATTTAGCATTGCTGTAGATTAAACAACAAAGGAGTATAATGTAATACTTAAAATGAGTTCAGTCTGAAATATCTACAGCAATAAAATGAAACATACACCTCAACGCAGACGTAATATTAAGTCAAAAACATCAGGAAACATTTTATGGCGCCTTTTCTGATAATACGCTTTCCTTTAAGTAAGGTTTTGAATACAGAACCTAATATAATTTAATGTGACTGGATTTAGACAGCCAACCATTTAAATCTGGAAGATCTAGACTTTTATTTGGATCCGGACCAACTTACACACACTTATAGATCCCAAACCCTAAATATGCCTATTTTTCGTCAGGATCCATGTATTATTCCCTGAGAAATTAAAGAAAATATCGAAAAAAGCACTCGCAGTGTTAAAAAAAAAGAAGTAAATCCTGGATCTGCGCATTTATCCAAATCTGCACCAAACTTTAATGGGGTGCATTCTAGCCAAAGACACATCCTCCCAGAAAGTTTCGTGGAAATCCGTCTGGTCATAATCCTGCTGACAATCCAACAAACAAGCAGACACAGGTGAAAGCATAACCTCCTTATAATATTTATTATTAATTAGGATTATTTAGACCTTATATGAATACTTCCTTAAAAAGACAGCTAATACATCTGATATCATGGTGGGTCTAATAGATGCCTCAGGCCTGTGAGTGTGCTTTTGTACACGTGAAGCTGCTCATTCCACATCCACGTCATCCCGTCATGCTTTAATACGTCGCTCTTCCTCTCTCCTCTCTCTCTTTCTCTCCCATCTCATTATGTGATGAGTCACCTTTAGACAGACTCTCATATGTCACATGCCCACATCCACACCTTCCTCTGTGTTTAAATGTGTTTGTAATTAGAAGTGTGATGATTAGAGTTGCATTTAAACGGGTATTGAAAAGTCTGGAGTCTGACAGAGCTGCCGACCTTCCCATGAACCCTAGACACACAGATACACACACACACACACACACACACACACACACACACACACACACACACACACAAACACACACACACACACGCACTCCTGTGTATCACACAGTTGCTCTGACTAATCAACATAATTCCTTCTCCAATGGCTCCAACTCCATGTCACTGCTGTGAGTGTGCGTGTGTGTGTGTGTGTGTGTGTGTGTGTGTGTGTGTGTGTGTGTGTGTACTGTATGTGTGTATGCTATACTCAGATATAAAGGCAGGAAAGAAGCACAGAGGTGGTAGAAGATGGCAGGGAAATGGATCAAATCATTTCCTGCATGACTTCTGCCGTGACTGTGTCGATCGAACACACTTATTGACATAAAGGTTACTAATTCAAAATTTTGATTATTATGTTTCTCATTGTTGATATGTGAAAACAATATATATTCCCTGCCTGTTTAAAGTGCGTCTTTCCATAATAAAACCACCTGTAGGATTAAAAGGTGAATGTCAAATTTTTTCAATGAATCTGTCACAGAAAACAGAACTGATATAAGGTACCAAAGATTTGAATATTTTCCATGGTTGAAAAAATGTATAGTGCAAGGTGCGCTGACTCTGAGCTCCAACAAGCCAATCACTGATTTGGTGCTAAGGCTGAAAACTAGTGATTGAGCATGCATTCGTTGAAATCCAAGGACAGGTTGAGTCTGCAGGGCAATCTGCCCCAGTCTAATGCTAGATCACGCAATCATAAGCCCCTTTGACACATCCTATTTTAGGATGGGCCTGTTACCTCTCACCTTTCTGTATAAAAGTTAAAAAGGCATAATATGGGGGCAATATGTTTTTCTGCCTCTGCACTGCCAGCGGAAGTAGTAACAGCGCCGAATCGACATTTGCATAAACAGAGTGACCTACAGTAGCACGGCGGTGCGACAGGTTGCAGGTTTGACATTTTGATAACTTATTATGTATGGAAGAAAAAACAATTAGAAGTAGTTATCAGGTAACTGAGAGATGAAGACAATCAACCAGAAATGTCTTCGAGTTGGGAGGAAGCGCATGTCTGGGAAACAGAGGATAAGATCAACCACCATTTAAAGTAAACTATTGGTTTTTTTCCCGTGGTATTTTCAAAGCACTGCTCGACACACATGTAAAACAGCAAGGTGCTCTTTTGCCTTCAATTTAAAAACATCCACAGACACAAAGGAGGGTCTTCTTTGTGGCACTGTTGCACAATGTCTGTGTAAAATGGTATATAGAGTCATAAAATCTTGACCGAGAGACGTGACAGATGACACGTTGGTGCCGACCAATCATATTTTGTTGTCTTTCATGACGAGCTTGACGTCATCAGGAAGGAGGCGCTTGAGTTGTGTTTATGACACTGAACATCGGTGACCTTTCCTCTTATTTACAGTTCCACCTTGCAGCACTAACAGCACCGTTCCTCATCGCTTCACCTGTATGGACGGTGTGGGTTGTCATCCATAATTATGCACTACACAAAATACAACAAAAGTTGCAACCGAAGCCCATTTCCATGCAGGGTGTCCTCTTTAAATATATTTTGATGACAGAAAGAGGCTAATAACCATAGTGACTTATCAAACCACTCCTAAAGCATCACCTCCTTATTTCCTGTTCATCCCTATGCTACATTATTGTGTCATTTCATAAAATGACCTAATTTGTGTCACATAGCTGCCCTCTTTTAGCTCTAAAGTTCCAAAGGAAGCACTGTTCGCAGCCTATTTATGGTAGCTAAATGCTACGGAACTGATAAGTATCCTGTTATATCCCCTGTAAATATTAGTTGCTATTATTGTGTCTCTTCAACTGAAGTGGTGCACTCAGTCATAATTTGCAATACATTACTTAAATGTAAAGTAAAGGGGAGCACCATCCTGATCAAATTTGAACAGAGATTTTTAATCAAGATGCTCCACTGACAGACAAAAACAGGAGGGCAAAGAATTGTCAGTACGTCGGTGTCATAATGTAAATCAAGAGATAAGTGGCTCATTGTGTAGGAAGGCAGAAAAATGGTCCCGTTTAAATAAACATAGCAAAGTGTATATTATTTTCAAATTTTTTATCTGTGTTGTTCTCAAGGTGAACCTTTATTCTCTCCGACAGCGATTATGATTGTGAGTCCCACTGAGACACGTGTTCATGGTTTTTTTTTTTTTTTTTCAGAGGCTTCACAGGTGACTCATTATTTAACAGATGGCATTGAGAGACCACAAACAAACACACGCACAAACAAAGGATAACGCTAGCCTCCCATGCATACACACGCCTCTGAAAACCCAAATCTCCCTCCTGTCCTTGGCTGCCCCTGTGACATGAATTAAACATTTGTCACACGCTTGCACAAACAAACACTCTTAACGTCACATCCCTTTGTCCCCAGGTAGCCTGTGATCTTTTAGAAACTTGTTACCCACTCTTGACGACAAATACTGCTGTTTGTTAAATTTCAAATAGTAACAACTAGAACATAAGTTTTGGACCAGTTTTCTTTGTATTTCACAGATTTACGCATATTCTCTTTTTTTTTTTTTTTAAGAGCAACATCTTACAGAATAGAAATTATTACGGCCCCTCCCTGTCCTGATCTCTCTTTGGAGGGTCACATGGCTCTAATGCAGACACCTGTGTGGAGCTGCATAAGAGCTTATTTAAGACAGCCTAATCATTCTTCTTCTCTCTCCTACTGTAGGCTCAACGCCTCCGGATCTGGTTTGGTTCTTCTTATGTTTGACATGAACGACATTCACACACACGTTTCACTCATCCATTCACCTCTGATATCACCGATATGATGATACTCCACACCTCATGCCTTTATTTTGTCATTTTTTATTCTTATATTTACTTTTATAATAAAATACATTTAACCTGTATGTTGTTTGTGATTTGTGTTTCTGTGTTTGGTCTTGTTATTGCTGTGAATGTTACTTTATAAGACTCTGTGTGTGTCTGTAAAACCTAATGCGCCTCCTCTTGACTTTATGTGTTTGCTTGCTATAAGGAGTCTTGCTGTGAATACACACACTATCACAAGAGCACCTTCTCAACAGGTGATGATGCCCGTGGCAAAAAAGCAGAAAACACATGCAAGCACACATACACCGATTTTGAGAGCTTCATCAAAGTGGACATGTTGCCATCATTTGTTTAAAAAATATGCAAAAATTAGAAACGGAAACATCTGGTTGGTCAAACATTGCATTTTTTTTCTTTAGAAAACCTTATTGTAAGACATCCCAGGCTGCCCAGCATTAACACTAGCCTTACTAATCCTTTGAGTCGAGGGTTAAAAAAAGAGCTTGGGGATGGCTCATGCATATTTAACCCTTCCTAAAAACAGGACCACATGTCAGAGACACCCCATCACCGTACGTCATATCACTACGCCAATCTAACCATTAGTGACATCATGGGCAAGGTGCTACATTATGTAATTCCTGATCCAAACAAAGGTATATGTATGTAGGTACCATTAAATTATTCAAATCTTCCACATAAACCTGAGAACAAATGAGGTAAACTACAAAATAAACCTTCACAAAAATACATTTTCTCTTTCATTAGCACCACAATAGAGTAATTTTTTGTGCATGTTGTCTCTGTATAGTTTGTCTATTTTGCTTTTACATTTCTAAATGCTTCAGCACCTGGGGTTGTATGTGTGTGTGTCTGTGTATGTGTGTAATGTGTTATTTTTTTTCATTGCCGTGGCAAAGTTTATTGTCGTGCCCAGTGGAATGAGAAGTCACGGTCAGCGGAAGGGAGCTGTGGATTTAGTATCCTGCTGCAGCGAGGTTTCACTGCAAGTAAGGATTGCTAATGTTTACCGTGAGTGGTATTACAAATGCCATGTACCTCAATTTAGCATTAGCAAATCATTGTATAGATTGATTGTGAGCCATTAGTATAATCAGGCTACTGTAAATAGTAAGATCATATTGGCAGCTTTAATGGACTTAATTCTGAAAGTATACAAAGATTATTGTTAAAGTTATCGATCACAAAATCTATTCAATCTGTCTCTCCTTAGACCCTTCATTTGAGTAGTAATAAGAAATAAATTTCCTCAATAAGGAAAAAAAAATGGACGAAACCTCAGGATGGACATTCATGTCAGTAAATGTACAGATTAGACCATTGAAATCATGCAATATGCAGGTTACTAACAGCATTTCTGATATTTGAAGATAATAAAGTAGACTGTATGTGAAGAATGTAGATCCAGTGGCACCTGCACCATATGACTTCCTCTCCACCACAGTGACATAGGACAGGCCAGTGAGGCCACACAAGGAAAATTAGTAAATGGATCAGAATATATACAGATTTTGTTGAAATGCAGATCTATGCAGATTGTTAAACATAAAAGAGCGATGATGCATAATGAGGGCCCAAGGGGATGCAGATTCAACATCCAACATCTGTGTGGGACAGCCAGGAGAGAAAGAGCTTCCTGGGTGGTCAATGGTCCAGTACAGAGGAGTGTGAGGGAAAAAAAAGGAGAAGGAGGAGATGAATAAAATCACAGCTTGCTGCTTGAGGGAAACAGAAACTTAAAAAAAAACAAGAGTTAAGTATAGCTCCTATTTGTCCTGCTGACAAGAACACAAATGTAAACTTTGCATAAAAACTGCATTTCTCTAAGCACTAAGAGATTCATTGAGATTGACACAGCCTGACTGAAAAAGTAATGGTGACAGGTGTGAGGGATGAAATGACTGAATTTAAAAGTTAAGGCGTATAAATGAGTTTTAACTTTAGATTTAAAGGCATCGATGGAGTCGCATTGTCTGATGTGAGCAGGGAGGTCTTTCCAGAGGGAGAGTGTCCAATAGGAAAAGGCCTTGCAACCATGTGACTTCTTTTAAACTCTAGGAAAAAGACACAAACTCTGAATTCTGTGAGGATAATGCACGAGGTGGAATAGAGGGCTTAATGAGGTCATATAGGATGGAAGAGTAAAACATACTTTTGAAAATGGATAAATAGGATAGATACTGGAAACAAAGAGAAACAGCTCGCCTAGATGTGCCCAAAAGTAAAAAAAAAAAAACATGTTAAATAATGATCTTTATGTGTGTTGATAGGAAGATTTGGTTATTTACATAATAGAAAACACGTTACAATTGCAATGCATTGCATTTAAGGAGACTCTCCTGCTATCGCTGACTACAGGAAGAAGATTAAAGTATCAGGAACTACAGACAAAAAAAAAGAAAATCAAGACATTTAAGACACTGTCTTGTGTGCCCAGTCCTGTTTTCAAGGTAATAACTTCTTAAAGCAGGTGACTGAGTGGCTAGTCATCTATTCATCACCATGGCTGATTGCCAATGGGCTCTTCTGAACTTCTGTCTTATTGATTTTTAGCCATTTTGTGACCACAGTAACACTAAAGGAGATTGATGTGTAACACCAAATGGTAAGAAGGTGCTGTTCTTGGGGTGCAAATGGAGCTGAGGCTCTCACAATTTCCCAGAAAGACAGATTGTGGAAGGAGTGAGAGGCTGAAGTAAAATAATATGCTTCCAACATGTTCATTCATCCTTAGAAAAGCAAGAGAAAAATGTTTAGACTAAGAAGAAGCAGGTTTTTATGGGAAAAATGTATGGGAAATTAATTTCAAATTAATTTTCACAGTGATGTGCTATCATTACTTTTAAGCTGGTAGCCCTTTAGATAGTCACACAAATACGTAATGTTTTTGTACAGATCAATGTCCTCGAACAATATTAACGAGGATTTTATAATCATCTAACAGGGAAAAACAGCTTCGGATTGACAGGGAGTGAATGTAATTTACATAGAGAAGCTTGCTCCTTGTGTTCTATTTTCTCTTCATTTCATTTAATGACACTTAGTCCTTTTGAAGACACCATTGCTTTGTTTTTCCTGTTCCCTCATTTGTAAACAAACCTGCAACCCCGATGAACTTTTCCTTCTTTCGTGTTCACAGAGTGCAAAGCCAGCTTTTATTCTTTTGTTCAGTTCACTGCTATGAAGATTTTGCACCTTTATTTATTTTTATACTTTTGATTATTTTGATGGGTGGCTTTTTGAATAAGGTATGAATTGAATTGAATATTTTTTGTTTTCAGCAGTGTGTATTTTTCACTGCTATTTAAGCTGTTAAGAAAGACGACAGACACAGTTTGTGTGTGTGTGTGTGTGTGTGTGTGTGTGTGTGTGTGTGTGTGTGTGTGTGTGTGTGTGTGTGTGTGTGTTTGTGTGTGTGTGTGAGTGAGAGAGAGTGAGAGTGGCTAATTTTGTGGCTAAGTTTGGACACAGTTTCCCATTCAAGTGGATGGGAAACTGTGTCCAAACTATTGACTGGTACTGTATATATCTATATCTGCTGATGCAACAGTCACTTCACTCTCAGTAAAAGTAGAGCTAATGTCCCTCAGGCCAAACTCTAGATCTCTTATATCCTCCACAGATCCTCCACAGAGGCACACCCACATCCTTCACTAGTTAATTATAGAGTGAGGGAAAAAAGAGAATTGAACTCTTTGCAACTTTCACCTCACAGCGTCTCAGTGTTTCACAGAAAGAACCTGCTGTTTGCAGCTGTGACGTTTTAACGGAAATCACACTTTGCCACAACTCTGCCATGTGTCAAACAAAGGTCACTGCGCTGCAGCCAATCATACCCCGGAAATAAGGGTCATCAAAAAATAAAGCTGTTGATCTTAATTCCTCCACAGTTACATAGGTTTTAACTTGACAGCAGCTACTCCGATCGTCTCGGTTCCATTTTAATTGAACGAGACAAAGATGATCCCAGTGTTAATATGGTTTAGGAGAACCAGCACTTGAGAGGATTAGGAAGACAGAGAGCAACGGCAAAGTGTAATAACATGAGAGAAGAGAGAGAGGAGAGAGAGCGAGGCAGCAGAGAGATGGATGGAAAATGAGGGGAAGAGAAACACGAAAAGAGGGATGAGTAGCAGGATCAGGAAGGGGCGGTGAAAATAGACGGGACGCTCTGAGCTCTCTAATCGCATCTTTCCAAAGGCACCTGACATTTTTCTGCATCATAAGCTCATGCTGCCACCCAACCGTGCTGACTGTTATGGGGGACTGCAGGATCAAATCAATAACGTACCAGAGAGAGGGAAAGAAGAGATGGAAGGATGGAGTGACAGAAAGACAGAGGGGGATAAAGTGAGAGAAAATGAAATTTGAAATCAGAGAGAAAATGATGAGAAATTACTTTTTTCTGCAGCTGTGTTTCGCTTAAGTATTTTTGGGAATAGTGAGTCGCATCCTGTATGTCAGGTGGTATTATTCTCACACTTAAGTATAACAGTATTAGAATGAATCTTCCTTCCAGCATTGTTTGAATATTAACTTTCAATGCCAGAGCTCATTTGAATCACTTTAGAAGGAAGTTTTCCTCCGGTCTATTCCTGTATGTAATTAAACGGAGCTCAGGAGTTGATCCCATGCTCGACTCATCGTGTTTGGAGATAAATTCAAAATTGGTTTTACTTTTATTGTGTAATCAGGTTATCTCCCTTTAAAATATGTATTATTCTGCATGCAAAGGTCATTAGATTCAACTTCAGAAAAGTTGGATTTTTCCACTTTTATACATGCAAATATTCTGCACTTAAAAGCATTCATGAATGCACACTATCTATGCATTATTTTCTCTTTTATCATCTGTCTCTCTCTTTGTCTTAGTTTTTTTTTTATTTACGAGGGCTAATGTGACAACCCTCTCGGAACAGGAATCCTTGGCCTATCCCTTCAACAGCCTCGAGGGAGAAATTGTTTTTGATATTGGTTTACTTTAGAGCTGAAATTATACATTGTTTAATGGATTAGTTGATACAAAATAATTGGCCATTATTTTTAATATTGTATTCAAACAAAAATGGATATATTTACAGATTTGGCCCAATTTGAGAAAAACAGTTGTCTATTTTAACATTGGCTGTACATCTATATGCAGGGAACGTTTTGTGATGACATCGCAGTTCTGAAATGGCTAGGAATAAACTCCCACCTAGCCCATTCAAAACCAGTGGTTTTGGTTGAGTGAGACTCATCAGCAACTCCAGACAATTCTGACTAAAGGGTGGGCCAATTCTGGAGGTTGTTCCAATCCATGAGGAGGAGGATTACTGCTGGAACCAATGCTAATGGGGGGACACAAATTACAGATTGTGTAATATGTTGTATACTCCAGTTGTGTCACCTGAGAAAAGTTAATGAAGAGCAAAATACTTGTCGGTATCTTCATAAGACACAAACTACCAAAGCAAATTTGTTAGTAAAACATTTGTGTGTTTTTAAATCCATTTATTATATTTTTGTTTCAAAGTTTCTAATGGCAGACATGACAGTTTTCTTTAAGAAGTGATTCCAGTTCAGTCTCATTGGCTGTTCTGACAGTGTGATTAACCTTTTGAGCAAACAAATGAAGACATCGAAGCAACAATAAAAAAAAATGTCTAAAAATATTATTGATGCCCTTGTGGACTCACAACCTAGAAAGAAGTTATGATCTGATAGAGGAGAGGAGAGCAACCAATCATTTCCTGCAGTCCTTCCTTGTGGATTCAGAGATGTTCCTATAAGTCATGTTGGGTATGTAACCCCTTAAGCATAAGCACCTCCATTGGGTAGCATCTGGAACACATCCTGAGTGGATGTTTAATTAAGCTCCTCTTCTCTCCAGGTGTTGAACCCAGAAAGCCCTTTTTGGTCGCTACAGAGACGAGGGCCATTAACCACATGATGCATTGAGAGATTCACCTTCAGGTTCACCTCCCTTTTCTTCCTGGCAGCCTGTTAAGAGACACAGTGAGTCTATTTGTCATTAAATCCAATGTGTGTACAATAGCAAAGTACTCTAATCTTTTAATCTTGTGATTCAATTTCAGATATCAGTGGGACCTCTTTGTGTAACGCTCCCACTCACACACACACTAATCTGCACACACTAATCCAGGGATGATGATCTGTTTTGAGGGGATGATTGACATTTGTCAGTCCTTTTGACTGAGCCCTCAATGTTACACTGAGGTTTCATCATTGTCTCCATTTCCTGTGTGTTGAGTTTTGCGCGTGTGTCTGTGTGTATGGGGGGGGAAAGGCAAAACAGAGTGTTTTCTAACAATAAAGTAAATCCGTGTGTGCATGCGCATGCATAGGAAGGGTGAGTTTCTCTCCTCGGGAAGCATGGGAATCATGATGTCATGATGATGACATAGTTTTCAGAAAATAAAATAATAAAAAATATCATCTCTTTGAACCCAACATGACCATATTCCCTTGACGGAGTGTCCCCTAGAACTACAGCGGACATCAGATCTTATAACCCAAACCTGTTGAATATGGACACTTTTCTTTGAGTTCTGTCTTACTTTTGGCTTAAAGTTAGTCTGTATATAAAGTTTACGGAATTATTAAGTTAGCAGAACACCAAAGCTGAGACAATTAACTGTTGTCCTTTCCTGTTTTGTGCAGTATTAATAACATTTAATGGGAAATGCACAGTCTTAACGCATGTCTGAGAGTCAGTTGATCACCAAAATCAATAAAATTCCTCCACTGGGCAGCAAGTGGATTTTGAGATATTTCAGTCTGCATTAAATTGGTGGACTGAAACTGGCCCTCACTGGCCTCCATAGCAATATTTCAGAGCATGGCTGAAAAATCATTACACATGACCCTTAAATACGTAAACATTTCGAGGGTTCTTCCACAGGCAAAGCTGCATGGCCTCGGACTGCAGCTCCCACAGCCACCAACACATCTATAACACATCTCTATACAAACCTGTTCAGGGCCCTCAGAGGGGTCAGTCATTTGTTGGCCAAGCTGGAAGATCACACCCAGGAAATACAGGATTGTAGAGGCCAACATCCCATTTCTCTTTATCCATCAATGTGCCAGGTTAGAAATGAACAGTGTTGAGGGGGCCTGTGGTGTTGAATTTCCTCCTGCTTTACTTGGAAAAAGCTGGGAGTCTAAATATAAATTGGCCCCTGTGGAATCCTCTACTGTCCTTTTAGCAGATTTCTGCTCCTCGGTCTGTGCTGACTGAAGCTGGAAAGCTGCCGCTTGACTTGCCAAGGCAATCAAGCTGTGACCACCTTCCTGGCCAGGCGAGCAGCTCTCAGCCAATAAAGCCCAGACTAGAGGACATCCACCAACCTCCTCTGAATCTTTGCTAGGAAGTTAAGGGAGAATTAAGCATGTCCGTCACAGACAAGACAGCTGCCAGGTTCTATATAATCAGCACCCTGTATGACAGACATGATAGCAGGTGCTTACAACCTCAGTTCAATTGGTTGAGAAACAGGAAACCTACAAGAGACTCATTATTCAACAACCATTCCCAGTCAGTCTTATCTGCGGCCTGCTGGGAGCTGTGGGGAAGAAAATATACCATGCCACACTGAAGAGACTCATTCTCAAAACAGTCAGTCCAGGCAGACTCCGTCCAGCTGCGACAATGTACCACTCACCCCTTGACCAGGATGCCTGCATGAATGGTTTGAAAAATACCATCTCCATAGAAGTCGGAGTGAATCAAGCAAGCTCAATTTTCATAAGCTGATAGTCAGGAAAAGATTCACAGAAAATCTATCGACTCTGGCAGCTGGAAGTAGAGCCAAAATGATGGAAATGATGACAGCAAGCAGTGGAGTATTCAAAACTAATCGCCATGGTTGGTTCATACTGCTGACAAATCCAAGAAAAATGTAATTATCTCAACCTTGTATTGTCCTATTTCTCATAACAGAGGATAATGGAGTTCGTCCTGGATGGTTGGGCTGTTTCGTGTATGAAACAGGATCATACAGACTGAAGAACGTGGGATAAAGAGAACATCAGAAAACATAGGCAGAAGATTAGTTGACAGAACCATTAAACAAAACGCCAGTGTGAGTAGTAAGAGCTGTATGTGCTGAGTAAAAAGAAAGAGCATCAGATTAGTTGGTAAAGACAATCGATGTTATGTTAACCCCAAGGTTAGTCCCTTTGTTTTGTAGTCAGAGCGTTAGCATAATGTAATGGAGCATGGGACTGCAGTGCTGTTATCGGTCATTCCAGCAGTTTGAAACAACAAGCCACAAAACGACCTTCACTGCAGGAGTTTTCACTGGGCAGACCTGCAAGAAGCATACCAGAGGAATCCTAATTACTTCATGTAAACCTCTCGACAGTGAAAATCTTTCATTTTTGTTCTGTACATTTGCATCAAGGCAAATGGAGAAAAAAAAATACGTGTGAAATGACAAAATGAGAGTGATGAAGTTGGACAAAAAAAAAAGTCTATGCATATTTAAGTCTGTAGAGGTCTGCTTGTGTTATTAACGGAGGGAGAAGTAAGATTTAGACCCAGGGACTAGCTCTGTTATTGCAAATGTGAGAAAACAACCTTATGCCTTTATTAAAGTGCAAATACAAAAGTTGCACATGTACACAGATACAGTGGGTTTCAGTAAGCTTATGTCTGTGATACGTTGATATTTCGTCTCCTCAATTTTCTTTCAAAATTAAGCCACTGCTGAACTTCTCAGTTGAATAATTCACTACACTTTATCCTAAGAAAACCCATACGCTACATAAAGAATATTTATGAGGGGAATGATTTGCAATATGGTGTGTGTGTGTGTGTGTGTGGGTGGGTAGCGTAAATGTATGTAAATACACAGTATATCCATATCTATTTGTGAGAGGCAAAGAGCGTGTCCATGATCATGAGCACCTATTCTTAAGTGTGTCTGCATTTCCCATCATATTTCTCAAAGCCAATTAGACACACTCAGTACTGTTCTACTGTACACCATTAAAATCAAAGGGAAACTTTGAAAGCAGAATTTCATCTGTAGCTTATCATTACTAAGCTCACATTGTGGCAGAAACATCAAAGGAAATCCCTTTGGCTCAGATAACTGCACTGGATCTCTTATAGGCAATAAAATACGGTGGAACAGAGGGTTAGTGAAGCGGCTAAAGGAGCAGGTCAGTGTTTGGAAGCAATGAATGGTAAATAAGAAACTTATGAAATATAATATATAAGTGGCATTTAAAAGGGAAAATCCAAACCTCTATATATCTGGAACCACGTCTAAAAAAACACCGATATGAAGTGTGTCCAGTTCTTATAATAAAAGCCTATAACAAGAGCGTTCAGAGACCTGGCAAACCTTCGCCAAGGCTGAGCATTCCTCTAAAGGGTCCCTCCTCCTCACAAGTTACATTCCTATTTATATGCAACCCCTGTAATTGGATTCTTTCACCATGAAAACATAAAGTGATAACATGGAACAGCTGTTTCTCAGGAGTCAGCATTTGCTGTTCCGCTAGGCAGTTTCTTCCCAAAACTTAATCACCTGTTCCCATCCCTGATGCCTATCTCTGATATAAGTATCATGTAAGTCTGTCTATTAATTTTCAAGTTAAATAGCTGTCCCCGGGTTTCTTACAATGTTAAAGAAGTTAAAAAAAATTATGGATCCACCCATTTAGTGGGATCTACCCCAAAATGCAATGGTTCCTTTCTTTGGGACAATGCCAACTCTTCCACCCAGTTTCATGACAATCCATCAAGTAGTTTAAGCCTAATTGACAAAATTGGTTTAAAAAAAATCCTTATCTTGCAATGTTTAAAGAACTGGATAAAGTTCCTGACTCTGCCCCCTTTATACGGAATCGCCTAGTTCACCCAAAAATGGAAACCTTTTGTTTTTGAAAACGCAAACTTTTGAAAAAGGGTTCCAGAGTGGAAACTTTTGAGAACATTGCCGTGTAAACAGGCAAACGGCAACTCCAGTGAAAATGATGATGGCACAGCCCGACTTCACACATGCCTATTGCGGTTTTGCCAGCTTTCTTTGCATACAAAGACAGCAGTAGCCTACTATGCAGAACATCAACAGAAAACGTTGGACTGTACAGTTCTATTTCTATCAGACTCTGTTGAGTTTATAAACGCTCCTCCAATGTAGATTTGCAGAACCACCGCTGGGATATTATTCTTTGAAAAGTTACACCACAAACTACTGAACTTTCTGAAACACAAAAAAACTCCATTTCCAGCAAAAACTTTGTTATGTAAGCGTGGCCTAAGTTTCATAAAAACCTGTCAAATAGTTGTTTTTTTTGTTTGTTTTTTGTGTCATCCTGCTACGGATAAACACACCAAACCAATCAACTTCAACTTAACCTCCTTGGTGGAGGTACATCCAATGGTTTCTAAATAATCTGAGAAAATTGAGAATGAGCTTCTTCCTGAGAAACCCCTGCCAGCAGTAAACTGCAACAATATGGCAGCCCACAAACCACCGAAGAAGAGAAAGATAGGAGCTTTGTGTTGGTTAAAGGTCCTGATGTTCACACAACTGTCTACATTAGATGGGAGTCTCAGGGTCAAAACGGTCCCTTTCTGTCCTGCATGCTGTGATAGCATCAAAGACCGTGAGTCAAAGATCCTGTTAAACCTCACCGACAGAAACAATGGGAGACTTAAAAAGTTGAGCTAAAGCAAAGAGAAAAGAGAATAAAAGAAGAAAGCTGGAGAGCAGCGGCATCAGCAGAAAAAAAGACGCTGAAAGAACCTTGTCTTTTGTGGTAACAAATTAAATAACCAAATGAATCATTAATGATTATACCAAGGTGTCTGTCGACAAATAGCTCCATATGTCTCATCTTTGAAGGTTAGAACCTTTGAGGAAGTTCTTTGTCTTCCTTTAAAGCGGCTTCATTTCACATGAAAGGTTGTGTGTTAAAGGAGTTGCTTTTTATTATTATTCAATTATCACCCAACTCTGCAGTTTCCTGCTAACTATGGAGCTTTATAGCATCTTTCGGGTCATTTTTTATTTTTGGCCAATCATTATTTCCACTCACAGTCACAGCTTTCATCAGCATTATTTATGACCACAATGATCAAATATTTTCATTGACAAAGCTCTTAATACTCACTGAATGCTACCTTTAAAGCATCAATTACAATATAAGCAATGTTAGTGATTAGCTGCTGAACATTTTGAGGCTTATAGCAGCTTACTGCTAAATTCTGCTAATAGCAACATAGTGAATCATGTAGCAGCTATATTTTTCTGGTGAAAATGAGAGCATGGAGAGTAACTGAGCAGTATAAAATAATATTTTATCCACATTTACTCTATATAAATACACACAAAAAAAAAATAACCAACTTATAGTGACGCTGGTAGTTCGATGAGCTCTTTTGGGTCTTTTGTCAAAGGCTTCTGTATTACAGCTTGATTCAAGACCTTTTGAATACCGTAATTTAAAAGTTGTCAGAAGAAAAAGTTTTTGTTAGATCATTATTCTAAAAGTGGCCGATAAGGATGCTAAAACGTTGATCAGTGGTAGGATCTATAGGTCCTGCATTTTAAACAAGCTCAAGATTAGAGATGCTGGAACAATGGCACCAAAACATCCTCTGAAACTCATACCTCATTCGCACAAATCTATGACAGGTGAAAACCTTCCAGTGAGACACTGTGACCTCTAGAAATGGGAATGGATTGAAACGGCTTCAAAGCTACCTCTCAAAGTAGAATTATCAGCACAGACATAAGCCTGTCAGGGAGTAGGATCCGGAGTCTTAAGTGTTTAGTTGGTAAGAATACTAACATTCTCCACTCTTTTCAGGATAGGCACCAATACTGTAATTAGAAAGGAAGCAAACAAGTTGTGTTTCTGAATGTTTAACAGTGGAAAGGGACTTTGAATTATCACAGGTTTCTTTTTAGCACAGGAAAAATGCAGCTCATGCATAATAAACAACTTTCTTTCTTAAGCTTGACTATCAAGTTATTTATCTAATGGGATTCTAATCTATCAGCTGTCATTTTATATTCACATCCCTATTTTATCTCTACAATGGGTTTCGGATTGGCATGAAAGCTGAATTGCGTCCGGTTGATTATTTTAATGCAGATTAAGAATATCGTGAAAGATGCAGGATTAAAAGTATGAAAGTGGAAATGATCAGCCATCAGCCATCTGTTTGATAATTTCTTGACATTCGAAGACGCGGCCATTGATAAGTGCCCGAATCGACTCACAATTCAATATTACATGGAAGTAAGAAAAGAAAGGCAGTTCTCTATATCATATTATCTATCTATAGTCTGTATAGGTGCAGCAAAAGGCCTTTACTATTAAATAAGAGGTGTGTGAGTCAGTCAGAAGTTATGAGACGAGATGGGAATGTGTTAGAAATCTCCTCTGTGGTATACAGTCTGTTCTGTTTTGTATTCAATTTGTATGGGAGTGAAAATCCTCCTATGTCTCACTTCTCTCAGCTCAACCCTGTGACAGATGAGAAATTGAACAATTGATATTTCTGGCAGGAACTCAATTAAATCCTGTGGCCAATGTCAAACAAATTACACAAGAGGAACAAGAGTGTGCGTGTGTCTGTGGTATATGATCACATATATAAACCTGCATTTTACAGGATTTGCGAAGTTAGCATGGCAGAAAAAAAAGTCCAAACAAATCTACAGAATTTCAGAAGAGAACAACTTAATGTAAGCTTTGACTTTATCTATACAGAGCTAAAGACACTTGTCTTCAAGTCATATCTAGTCATGAAATTATTATAATTCATTTCTATCTATCTGACCATGTACTACATCTGTTTCTGCTGATGGGGGTTTTGATGACATTGAATCTAATAAAATGAACTCCTATAATCTGCCGGTTAAATCCATTTCCATTATGGCAGGGATAGGCATAAAATCTGAAAGAGTAAGAGAAACTTCAAGATAGAAAAGAAAAACGGACTGTGCAAAATGCAAAGACGGAGCCAGAGTGAGACAGTAGGGGCAGTAAATGAGAAAAAGGGAGACAGAGACAAGCTGCCCCTGTGGCACTGTGTGATAAGGATATTATGTAGATTGAAATGCTTTATATGCAGGTTGAAATCATCATAAAATGTTGCAGCAATTTTCTTTTTAAACTCACATCATGGCTTAACTGTCAAATTATAGACAGACTCAATTTTGAACTTTGAGTGTGAACTGAATGCTAATCAGGTTTCTGATCTGCAGCACATTTGAACTTGAAGACACGCAGTCTATTTACAGTTTTGATTGGGTGTCAACACCTCAATAAAAATGGACAGAAGTGAGGGTGCATACCTTCATGGACACAAATTTAAATGCAAATAATGTCATGTCTGTTTCTTAAGTGAAAGGTACTATATATATTTATTTTTGTTGTTGTTGTTGTTTGTTTTTTTTGTTTTTTACTTAAGCATCCATTTAAATATTATCAAAATACAACCCTTAAAGAGAGAATCACTACACAATAAACGTGTCATGCGCAATTTGGAATAATGGCACCAAAATAATTTGTAAAGATTTACAGTTTCTATGCAAATAGAAACCTGACATTTTGACAACATGGTATTTACTGGTGGATACTTATACAGAAGTAGGTAAAGTGAATAATAGACACAATTTTGATACATGGAGAACCAAAGCGAGGACATACATAACAAAAAAGCAAATGATAAGGGTGGAAACGGATCAAAGATTTGCCAGACACAGGGATAAAAGAGACAGTAACGACAGAGGAGAGAGGAGAGGTTTGGTAATGACTGAGTACTCGTGCCCCACTGTGCAGCTAAACTATTTCTGGGACCCCAATCTCTTAATCCCCTCCCTGCCTGCTAACAAAGCTTTTTCAAATTCCTGCGAGCATCATGTCAACTACAAAGCCACAAACAGAGCAGTAAATAGCCTAATAATCTAACACCCAACAGCTTCCTCTCACGGCTCCTTTTGTGTTGTCAGCACTGGACAGCCTGTCGAATGCCTGACAATTTGTGTGAGAGGTTGAGGGAAGTTAATCAACATTCAGATAAAGCAATTAACTGTTGGGTTGTATGGTTAAATGATATCAAGTTCAGTCAGACAATTCACGATTTGAAACGTTAATTATTACTGCAGCAGACAAATTTTGAGTTTGGCTTCTTGGCTCCGAACTCATCACTCCGATATGTTTTTTATGGATATATTGGGGAGTGATGAGAAAAGTTATGAACCCCCCCCCCCCCCCCCCCCCCCCCCAAATGGAGCCTAAAGGTGGATGCTGGGGTGGTCGTGGGGCTGAAAGTGCAGCAGCAATACACATGCGAAGCAGCAGCAGTATAGCAGAGGGAGAGATGGGAAATGTTGCAGCTTAAATAGAGCGCCAAATTAGGAGAGTGTGTCGATGACGATTGGAGAGAATGAGGCATGTCATGTGCATATGTGTGTTTGCAGCAGGGCAGCTCAGGTTGTCTTCCTGAACAAGCTCGCAGGCAGTTTCCTGACTTTTTTCAAGTGAAGTCAGCTTATCACGATTTATCGTGTACGACGAGTTGAAATTTGGAACCACGTGCAAAAAACGGGAAGAAAGTTCAAGCCGCAAGGCCACATCTGGACATCATGGCGGAGATGACCAAGAGAGGTGGCGTAATCCAGAGGATTGACACGACTGCAACATGGTCACCACTGAGCAGGTTTAAGCTTTTCCTCAGCTCAGTGTGGTTCAAGTGATTGTCAAAAACACCAGTGACAAAGCAGAAAGGAGAAAAACATCAAGAATGCAATACAAGTGGTCTCCCCTCTCAGATGGAGACCTTCACATATTTTTGGCAATAATAATCTTTTCTGGGATGATCTAAATTCATAAAAGGGCAGACATGTTGAAAGGAGAGTGGCCCTACAATTTCACATTTCCACAGAGCTGCATGGCCAGGGACAGATTTGGTGCCATTTTCTGGTCCCTTCATCTGTGTGACATCAAAGAGGATGAGGAGAATCAGAAAAAGAAAGGAACACCATAGTACGACCGGCTATTCAGAATCAAACCCCTCCACATCCACTGATGCTTGTGAATGCTTGCAAATTAGTATTGCTGTGAGGATGACGGCATGCAAGGCCAGAAATGGATTCACACAGTTCATGAAAGACAAACCAACAAAGTTTGGATGCAAACTGAGACACGGTCTGGATACACATGGAACTTCATTGTGCATCAAGCTGCTTATGTTCAGAGAGAAGGCCTCAGATACATATTAGTTATGGACCTAATTAACCTTCCTCTCCTGGGAAAAGGTTACCATCTATATGTTGGCAACTTTTACACAAGACCACAACTAAACAGACTACTTTTTTGAATGATGTCACATTTAAAAAATGATCTCATCTGTGACCCGAAACGGTGATATGAGTTTTCCGAACTGCTTGATCAAGTTTTCAGAGAAGAAGACCGCAAGCAAGACCGTTCTCAAATCCGTTGCACCCCAACACTCCTAGTGGTAAAAGTTGGTATTATTTGTCTGGCGCAGTATTTGGCTTTAGATCAGTATGGGTTTGACGATTTTTACATCGGCCCAGTTCAACTTGTAGACTCACATCTCTTCTGATGAAGTGAGCTTGGCGATCCGATATAATGTGACAGCTCATTGTCTGCATTGGTGCTGCGCTGTGCTGTTTGAGTGAGGGCTGTAAAAGGTGATGTGTATCGTCACCCAACATTAAAGGAGTTAGTGGGACAGCCATAAGGCATGCACCACTACCGCTGCCTTAATTATTCTATTAAACACCTGGACACTCATCTACTTTATGCTAAATGTTTGGGTTTTTTTTTTATTCTATAGTAGATGTCGTTGCACTAAAAGGTAGCTTTCAGTGTTGGCAGGGATACAGCAATATTGGGAGAAACCTCCCGCCATGCTGTTAATTGCTTATTGCAGTGTGTTGCCTTGACATGCTTGCTGATTCATTTCCATCTACATAAAACTCTGACAAGAACTGTGAAACGTCAAAAGACCATTTAATATCTATTCACGCATTGCTGCTACATAAACTGTATGGTTAATGTACCTATTGATTGTTACAATAAAGATCTCTGAAAACGCTGACTGCACTCACACTGGACTATAATGGCCAGTTCAAAACACACATGAATAGACACCCATAGCTATACACACTATGACTTCATCCACTCACACCTGCCAACATTTACAATTGCATATATTTACACACCGAGCCACAAACTCAGTCATCCCAAACTGACACACTTACCGTCCATATTTGTTTTATCTTTGTACTTGTATAACTTCATTCTGCTTTACTACCACATTAATGATGCTCTTCGGGTCTAATTAACAACCAAATCCAGCAATCTTTGAGAGTTTATAGGTGATCATTTTCCATGTGTGAAGTCTGGATCAAATGCTACAGCACCTTTTAGTTTGGCCCCAGGCTCACACACTGTTCCGATCTGATTGTTCAGAAGCCAATGTGATCTGGAGAAAGATCCAGCAGCTGCAGTCTCACAGATCTTTCCCTAACAGGTAGTTTTGGTGCCTCAACATTTTGTGCTTGCTACTGCGAGTCTGCAGAAGAACCCACTGGTGGACAAAAAAACTTCAGCTAAATCAAGTAATTGTTATTGCACAGCAGGGATTGATTTCTAAATACATTAAAAGATTTAAATGTTTGCTAGAATCACGTCACTTTTCAGAGGTGTAAAATGTGTGTATAAGCGGTTAGATTGCAGATGAAGTTGAATACGTTTACTATTGAGACCCGTGGAAACAATGTAGGTAAGATGGGAGGTACATCTGAAAATTCCTGCTTGACTTGACCTTATGTTGTACCCAGCAGTTAATCACTCTGTCCCTGACATCAACTTAAATATATAATATCCAGCCAGGTAATCCAAATGAGATGCTACTTCCTTTAAATAGAATCAATATGTCAGTGGTCTATATGAATGGACATATTGGTCTACAGAATCCACAGTGAAAAGTAGACATGATAGATAGGATACTATGTTTTATTTTGGCACGAATTGAGCATTATACCAACGTGAGGTGATAACTACAAACTGTTGAAATTGAAGATGTTTCAGAGAGAGAGATTGAAAAAGCGTCATAATCAATTAGACATGTCTGTCGACCTCAACAGAATGATGTCATTTCCGTTTAGTGAGACTAGCTGGAAACTGTCGTAGGAAGGTAAACAGTATTAACTCCTGTTATTAGGAGATTTTTTTAAAGAAGAAAAAAGTATTGTGAATATAACACTGAAAGTAAAACATAAAAATGTCGTTGTGTTTCATAAGAGTTTTATTCTAACTGTTACGTGCCCTGATGCTAGTTCAGCTATGAGTCAGATAATTCCTCCCCTCTTACTGGCACAGCCTGTCTGACTTCAGTTTAAGAAGTTGCCAAATAACAAAGTCCTCATGATACAAACGCTTTGAACGACCCATGCTGTTCACACTTTTCTGCCTGATTTTCTGAGACCGTCGGCATGAGTGACTGTGTTCACATTATAGGATTTCAAAGGCTTGACAAAACAAACACCCCACCGACATCTTCTTTTAACTCTAACATACCTTGTGTCTGTGCATGCTAACATGCAATTATGGATTCCTGTGCAGGCAGATGCAGTGGCGATCCTACACTGGAGGTTCCACAGTGGGATTTTATTGCATTTGTGTTACACAAGTCTGCTTAAACCCAGTGACAAAGGAGGGGAGCCGAGACAGGTTTGCATGCCTGCAGTCTCCTGCAGGAGAAAGCAGGACAGACAGGGGCTGTAATAGTCTGTAATACTTCACAAAACCTTATAATGCAGTTCCTAATCATTGTGTGCAAATTATAATTCCTTGATTACATTACAAAAAATTAGCAACACTGTAACATGGCTTTGTCTTTCTTGCAACCAATAATTTCTGTATCTTTATGGCTCTTTGCATACATCATCCCTTAGTTTGTGGACAACCGGCCCCGAGTTTGGCATCATGCGGTTGACATCTTCATTTTCTGCAGTCAGAAGTGAGCATATTTAGATGAGAGGGGGGAGCTGATGAGGAGAGGGGTGGATCTGACTGAAAACCCAAGGACAGTCACCGTTTTAATGACTTGTCAATCACAACGTAGCCACACCCAAAAGCATACCCTGCTTATTTTACTCCAAAAGTAACCGTAATTCATGAAATGAACATCATGCTGTATTGAAGACTTGAAATGAATGATTGAGACAATAGACTCATTAGGAAACTGTTTCCTGCTAAATTAAACATGATAGCATACACAAAGACAATGAGGCTGTTGCTTTGCCTCCTTCCAGCATGTAGAGGTAAGCAGCAGATTGTCTGCAAAGAGAAGAAGCTTCAATGCTTGTAAGTTCATTCTTGACCATGGAAATAGTTGGTTAACACTTACTTTCCATTAGATTTGTCCACAATAGGATCACAGATGGATCATCTGCCACCTGCTGATGAAGATGGTGTGATATGGATAAAAGACTAGAAAAAAGCTGGAAAGTAGACCTTGAGTTGGGATTTACAACTTCCAAGTCAGTTTAGTTTTAGTCAATTCATCTTTTAGCTCAGGTGATTCAAATAAAATTACTTGTTAATTTTTTTAATAAATTCTTAAATGTGCCATTCATTTTTTTCAAGCAAAAATACCAACTATGCTCCTGTGTTTCAGTCTCAAATGTGACAATGTTTTGTATTATTTTCAGCTGAATTCTGATTTTGTCTTTAGTTTCTGGTAAATTTTTACACTCTGGGATTAAAAGATTAATCAATAATCAATCAATGATAAAGATAATCAGTTTAATTGATAATGAAAGCCCCTAAGCTAACACATCAACAAATCAATATTTAGACAAAGCAGATGAAGCCTTTGTCAAAGGAAAGCCGCTAATTAATTCTTAGTATTGACGGATTTGCCATTGGTTTTATGAATATCACTTTCACTTAATTTATACAACAGTTCTTTATGCCACATCAAATATAGATAGTTTGTAAAGCAGTATACAACAATTCTTTATATTGTATCTCCGTCTCTGTTTTTAAGACATTTACACACACACAGACACACACACACCAAACACACTCAATACTGCTCAGACTGAATATGTTTGATTATTAATGAGTCACCATCACTACTAATGCAAACTGCACACTGAGACCCTCTTAATAATTAAAGCCTCGTATTGATCGTGGAATTATAAAGCTTGCATTTAGGGACATTAGTCGGCGCTGTTGATAATAACTGCTGATTGCCTTCTATAAAACTGGCCTTAAATCAGTGGGTGAATGGAGATTGAGGGGGAGGGAGGATGATAGGATGCAGGGGGAGATTTGGAAGACAGACTGAAAGTCAGAGGGATTGACAGGGCATCTTAAGTAAAACTAGAAAAACAAACACTTCAGAATATAGAGAGGAATGAAGATCAAGTAGAAGAGCAGTTAGTTTGAACACATCCAACATCAAATTACATGTCCTATTCAAAGGGTTTAAAGGAATTCCAGAATGACAGCTCGGCTTAGTTAACATGACTAATAGGAGGGGAATGTTGTGATATAGTGTAGCTTTTTGGATGCAAACATTTCTATACATTTGTCAATGTTTGTTTGCTAAAAACATTTGCATCATCACTGAGATCAAACTGAGACATTAAAAGATTACCAAAAAGACAATAAACATAATTATTAAAAATATAATAACAGTACAATATCCTTGGCTGAGAGTCCTTGTGACCAGGGGCCTCATTTGTAAAACTGAGCGTAGATTCCATCCTAAAACATCTCAGAATGTACTCACGCAAGAAAATATTCAGATCTATCAAACTGTGGCGAGAGCTCTACGGATGGGGGACAGTATGCATAGAAATCCACACCTTTTTCCGCATAGAAATTCTCTATAAATACCTACGTTTGGGGTGAAAGATTCTTACACACATTTCACACCCATTGATGCTACTTTGTTGTGTGCAGCAACCTTTATAAATGAGGCCCCAGGAGTCCCCGCTCCAGAAGCCTCCCCTTCTGATGCTGGAACTGGAGCTTTTCAGCACTTCCCTCAAGCCAGATACACCTCAGGAGCAATCAATAAGGAAGATACATGGCCAGATAGGAAAGGAGGGGAAAAGGGACGAACAGCACAGGGAACACATACGCCTTTAACAACTGGTAATGACACCTGACATTAATGAAACGCTGTGCATATACATACAGTATGTCCAACCCAAATAATGGATAATGTTTGACTTTTATAACATGCAAGTTCAGAAAACTACACTGTCTCAAATGGAAATAAGTTGCACTGCTACTGTAATAAACATACACATTGAGTTTTGTGCACACACATGATTTGTAAATGGGGTTTTTTTCTGTGTATCCAGTCCAACAAACCTTTTGAAATTTTTTGCATAGCAAGTTCTGAGGAGGCCAGTCTGCTTAGTATCCAGAGAGTCTCCAGGCCCAGATGTTACATGCAAAAATTCATGACAAGCAGCGTTTGTGTACATGTGGCTCTGATGTGTAATGTGTGTTGGTGTGTGTGTGTGTGTGGTGGAAGTGGATGGAGGAAGTTAAAAGGAGGGAAAGAGATGGGAAAGGAGTGTTGAGATGAGTTTGTATGTGCATGCAAATTTATGTGTATGCATGCATGTGTGTGTGGTCAGCTCCCTAATGAAAACATGGTATCACCCCAAAGATGTGTTTTCTCTGAATTTGTCAGCCTTGAAATGTGAAATTAAAAAAAGAAAAATCCCTTGGTAAACATACATCCTCGACATCATGACATTCATTTAACATAATTAATATGATTGATGATAATATTATCAGATTAACACACAGATTATGAGGTACTATGCACTGATAAATACATTTAATCTGTTGATTGGTGCTAATATGGCTCCAATCCCTTGATTTACTCTCATTTGTCATATTTTAAAACCAGGTCATGCATACAAATATTGAGAAATAGATCGATGTGCATCAAAACTACAAATTCTCATAGCCTCAGTTCCATTCCCGTCTTCACTGACGTGAAACTTAGTCGTAATTGCATTTGAGTTACGGCCCAAAACTAAACAACACACTACTTACAGATATCAGTGAATATTTCTAAGAGAAAGCCGGAGACATGAAACTCATTTTTATTTCCAATTATCATCCCTGTGTTACATATCTTTACATTTACTATTATTATCAAGTTTACATTTATTTTCTATTCCTGTTTGTATGTTTCATCTGTCTTTTTTTTAGTACTTTGTGCATGTAAATTCCTTGTTGTGCAGCATTTGAGATGGATTTCTTCTTTCCTCCTCCTCAAATTATTATTACTATTATTATTATTATTATTACTATTATTATTATTATTATTATTATTATTATTATTATTATTATGAAGCTCCCATCCACCATAACCTTTTGGTCACGAAAGTGTTTCTAATGCATGATACGATACAAGCATCATTAAAACTCATTCACATGTGGGATCATATGACATTTTATTAACCAATTAAAAAATAGCATTTTGTTTCAAATTAAAAAAATGAAGCATTTTTCTCACAAGTACCCCATATGGGTTGCATTCTGCATTCTGCTTCTCATCAAAAATATATATAGGCCTATACCTCATTTTCATTCCTATTTGGAGTCAAATATCTTTCTTATGGAATGTTCCCTTATAATGCCAAGAGAGAGAATTGAGGTACTGTAGAATAATGCTTTGATGTACCTCGTCAACATCATCATTCATCCACCGTGTACAATTTTGTGATTTCACACTTCTTTTACATATTTAGTCACAGTGACTCACATACAATATATAGTAGATCATATCAAGTGCAAGCATACAGCTGCACCTCTCAGCTCTCTGGATGTGTCATCTTTTATTATCACTGACAACTTCAATCATTCAACCATAAACAGTCACATTTACCATTCACATGCAAACACATTCCTTTTCTTTTTCCATCATGACTGGAGTGTGGCATATGTAATAGTATAGTATATATAGTCTAAGAAGCAATCAATCAATACCACATACGTGTTATATAAAAATGGAAACATGCCAGAATGGAGGTCGACTGGAAAAAAAGAAGATCGGGATATTATAACTTGACAGACATTTGGGTAGGAGGGCCAGACAGAATGAAAGATTAAAACAGACAGACCTATCGCGAGACTGTGACTCTAATGTTCGGAGTGTGTGTGTGTGCATGCATGTGGTGTGTGTGTGTGTGTGGGTGGGTGTGTGTGTGTGGGTGGGTGTGTGTGTGTGGGTGGGTGCATGTAGGTGTGCTGATGTCTAGAGGCAACAAAATCAAAGCAGAACATGTGAAACCAGCCTATTTGCCTTGAAGTTAAAAGAAGATGAGTTTATAGATTTCTTCAACTGTGCCATCTGTCTCAAAAGCATAAGAAGTGAATGTGCAGGCATGCATGACCCCCCACTTGTTTTGTCTTCACCTCTTCATTTCATTCCCCTCTTTCTCTCCTCTTTTGGTGTTCATTTGTCGTCTTACTCTCCTCTTTCCTGCCAAGTTTTGCCTTTGTTCTTACGGAGTATCCTCTCTTTACTCAAGCCTTTTTGTGGAGACAGCGTGTATCTCACGTTAACCTTGCTGCCAGGCATTCAGTCATCAATGAATAGCAAACGTTATTGGTGCACTCACGTGTATGTGTGTGCGCTGTCTGACAATATGCCTGGGTGTAGGCAAGAGAGAATGGTGAGGAATTTAAATGAATTTGGACATTCTCTCAATAATAATACAGAATATTGATAAATGAAGCACTGACAAAGTACCATTGAAACAGTGCTGAGTGGATGCCCAATGCCTTTTTCACGTTACAAACTAATCATTGTAAAAAATGTGACACCAATGCACAATCAACAATATCTGCATTACAATCAGCTTCAGCTGTGCTTTGTGTTTAGTGTGAATTTGCATATTTTTGCATTGAAACACACCATCATGTTAAACACACCTAGTATACATCAATATGTTTGCATGCCTTCAGTGTTAGCATTATCATTTAGCTCAAAAGATTGCTGTGCTCATGCACAGCCTCACAGAATGAGGCCTTGGTAAGGCTTTAATAGCTGTAGGTTCCATTTAAACAATCCATAGTGCAGGGTATGCATGAGTGCATTCAAGGCATGTCCAAATCCCCTTTTCTAGTTTAATGGTGCATAATATGGAGACAAAGTAAAGTGCAAGGTGTAACATGATTGTATTTAGTCTCTTCCCTAATTCTAGGTGTGTATGCAAGTAATGTCGATTAAACTATTAAGACTGCCATCTTCTATTCCCTTAAAAAGCCAGCTCCGCCTGACATGGCGCATTGCTATTTAACCCTCCTGTTGTGTTTGTTTCCTGTTTACTAGCTTGGTGTTCCCGGTCAAAAATGACCGCTCCGTTCTAGCTGACTGTAAATCCATAATAATATAGTGTCACATAAAGTTGTGTTTCATCTTTCTATCAACTCAAGTTCTTGTGAACATGACCGGTTTTGAGCCAGGCCTCAAAAACGCTTTATATACCAGAGCTGTGAGAAAGTTGAAAATATATTGAAACAATGTTGTGGTTGTTTTTGACTAATGCCAACAGGTGTGGTCCCCGTTGGGTAAAGAGTTTACTGGCGGTAGGTTCCTGTGGGGGTTGCCATGGAAGCCAAAAAGGGGCGTTTCTAATGAAACCAAGGGTGTACACAAGTTCCATAAAACACTCAAAATTTAATAAAATATCTCAAACTTAATTTTGTGTGTATACCATATGTGAACAAAGGCCTGGAACCTTTTTACAAACAGATGAAATTAACCACTTTTTTGAGATAGAAAAGTTTTAAATTGGTCAGATTTGAGCGGGACGCCACAGAGGGGTTAAACAGCCGCCACTATTTAATTTCAATATATCTAGGGTTATAAACACCATAAATAGGAAAGCACAGTTTGAGTAACATTCAGAGACCTATTGGCCAGAAGACATTTAGACTCTGTCATATATTGTCTGACTTTTTGAACGAGATAAGTTCTATGTCTTGAGGGCAAGAACCCAAGCTGCAGTCTGTCGAAAGCTGGATCACTGTGACTCGGGGGATGTTCAGAGAGCGGATAGTCTGGATCTGGACCTTTGTACCTCTCTGACGAATCTGAGATGAGACCTTTTGGTGACCACTTAAAAGTTTTAGACAAGGAGCTTATTGACTGCCAGCAATGATTTATGGTTGCAAAGAAAGAGAGGAAGGAAGGAACTGAGAAAAGGATTTGGAGGAGAGAAACAAGACTATTCATACAGATGACAGTAAAGCTGCATCTGTTACTTCACAATCACTTGTGTTATTTGGCTTGACTTGAACCATAGGCCTTATGTTCACCAGCACCAACTTTTGCGGGATGTTTTGTCACTCAATCTGGGTGGCGTGGGGGTGGGGTGTTCAATGGTAAAGTGAAATCAGTGCATACCTTCTATTGCCATATTGTAAAGGTTGGTAGTAGACATTAAACTACACTGAACAACTGCATCATGTCTCTTCACTCAGCTATACCATGTCTCTCTTTTGGTCTGTTGCTCTCTCCTGCTGTTTCTCTTTTGTCTGACTTACTTGATATATTTTTTCCTATTTTCTCCATCTCTATATGTCTCTTTGACTCTCTATCCTGTTCTCTCTCATCTTCCTTTCTCTCTCCCCATTGAGACTGCTCTCCTCCTCCTCCTCCTTCCTGTATAGTCTCTCTTCTTCACGATGATTGTTCTACGCTTGTCTGAACCTTCCCTGGAACTCCCCGCAGGATGGGTGGTGGATGCGTGCAAACACACACACACACACACACACACACACACACACACACACACACACACACACACACACAGACACACATATTGTACCATGGGAAAAGACATTTCCATGCTTCCAAATTTAAAATTAATTTTTCATACATACATATGACTACTACACACAAACAATACTCTCATGTTCTCACAGCTCTCACAAGCTTAGATGCACTTTCAAGAAGCGGTAAGAAAACACATCCATTAATCTATTTCCTGTGGTCGCTCATCCTGTGCGTGGTCATGGGGGCGCTGGAGCCCTCACATTTACACCTACGGGAAAATGTCCCAGTCCTCAGGTGGCCTTGAACACAGCACCTTCTTACCGTGAGGCAGCATTGCTACCCACTATGCCACCATGCCGCAATACACATGCATGCATACACACAATTACACATACCCAGCAGTTGTGGTGACATTTGTAATAAATGGCTTAATGGAATTTCCTCTGCTGGTTAAAAAGGATTGAAAGGCCACGCAGGCATGATCACAAATCAATAACCCTTCTGTAAGCTGCCATTTTAAAGTGTATGTTTGTAATGGTGCAGGGTTGTTGTGGGGATTTTTCAGGCCAAAAGTTCCACTTTTCCATTACTTTTTCCATTCATTTTGTTCTGGTACTTTAAAACCGTGTTTAGAGGTTCAAACAAACTTAACTGATCTCCAGGAAAAACCTGCAGCGGAAAAAAAAAAACATTTCAAATTGAATAATATTGTGTCTTCGCTTAAGGGTAGAAGGGATTCTTTGTGTGCTGACTTTTTGTAGAAGGGTTTTTGTTGCTGTGATCTTTTTATAAAGAAGTGCTTGCATTACCTAGAGACAAGATTAAATAAAGTGTATGCTTGAGTTCCAAAAACATTAGTAAATGATACGGTAGAAATGAACAGAGGGTCACGGATCACGGCTGAATCCTACTGCCTTTTTGTCTTTGTCGTTTAAAATTTTGATCCTCTTAGTTTCTACTTGCTATAGCTGTAAACTAATTTGTAAACTAATTAATGAATTTCATATTTCACTCTGGTCACTGCTACCCTCTGGTATTCTCAATTTCCTGGGATCATTGTGTCACCGAACTCAAACATGGCAATGAACATGATAATTTCCCCTGAGACAGCTTTGTGTGCACCAATAATGACATTCTCTTTTTTGGTAAGCTTAATTTGGAGCATGAATAATTCTGCCAGGGAATCAGTCTTGATATCACTGATATTGGAAAAGGAAAGGTGATTTGTTCAGTACAAGTCCAGCATAGAGTTTGTGTCACACCTCCAGAGCATGGATCCTCTAGGATGGTTCTCTTCTGTTTTTTTCAATACATCCACTGTTATAAAACTTGATGGCACTTGTTTTTCAAAGTCTGTGCACTCTCAGCTCAACTCACATTGTTGTTGTTTTTTTGCAGTGAAAATTATTGATAGCTCCTATCTCTTCTAGCTCAAGCCACTCTAACCAATGCCCGATAAATTTGGAATAAACAGTTCAAGGTTCAAGGTTTTCATTCGTCACATACAGTCATACATATACAATTTGTAATGAAACGCTTCTTCCGGTATGACCCCCCCAAGACTGTGCAAAATGTAATGTAAAAATAATAAAATAAAGTGGAATAAAATGAAATAAGATGCAATCAACAAAGTACAATAAAATAAAGTGAAATAAGATGAAAATAACTAAGTACCATAAATTAAGCCAATATGAAAAAAATAAGCATATGTACATTGCAAACTGACAAATAGGTGCAATTTTTCCACTGCAGTGCAAATGGCAGTATGTGATGTTGTGTGTAGTGCATAGCCATTGAGAACTCTTATGGCCTGCAGATAAAAACTTTGCCTTAGTCTCTCTGGCGACGGAGGCGCTTCCCTGACCTCAGTAGCCTGAGGAGTTTGTATCCGGGGTGGCTAGAATCTTTCTAGATACAGAGAGCCCTGACTCTGCACCTCCCAGTGTGGATGTCCCGCCTGGTCAGGAGCACTGCAGGGCTTATTCGGTTCTTGCAGTACAGTTCCCACACCAGGCGGTGATGCTTCCAGTCAGGATGCCCTCAGTCTAACCACCTCTGTTCTTACAGTACATCTGACATGACACGTATCACTTAATCTGATGTACTGTAATGCAGCCAGATAATATGATCAATCAAGACATCTACTGACTAATCGTTCATGAATATAACTTATATACATGCATCACTGTCTTTCCACATGCTAAGAGACACCTGCTGAAAAATCCAACTGACTAAATGACTTAATGTTTAGCTATAGATGCCCAATAAACCTGCTTAAATTGCTTATTGTGATATATTCAAAGATCATACTTCAGGACATGATTCATATTGGGACATATGTCAGCAGCCTCAGTACTTCAACAAGTGAAAGTCCCTCTTCTTTGAAAAGCTCATTAAACTGCTGTATGCTACTCCACAGTTGCTGCCAGTAAGTTTTTTCAAGGCCAACACAACCAAATACAGAAACATTTAGCAAAGCGAGAGAACAGAAAGTACAGAAATACAACCAAATACATAAATAACACAACCCAATGCAGAAAACACAACAAAGTACAGAAATCACAAACAAATACAGAAACAACACAAACCATTGCAGCAACAAACATGTCCCAGACGTGCTCATATTTTTTGCAGTGTCCCCTGAAAACAGTCTTTGTTGACATCTGTACTACTTGCAGTGACTTTGGTTCTTTTCTGTATTTGCATGTTTTCTGAAGCTGTAGCGCAATGAGCTCCCAGGGCAACCATGCAAAATGGATTATCTAGCTATAACTCAGGCTGAATATACTAAGAAACAGTTTTTGTAGTGGCCTTTGTTCCTATATTATTCAGTTTGAATATTTGCTTACTCTCTTGACGTTTTACTGTTTGCAAGTCCTCTCTGGAACCAGACAAATATACATTTTCCTACTTCATTCACAGCGAGGCCTGGCTTTTCCTGTTTCTTGGCATTTAATTAGACCATGTTATACTCAGCATACCCACACTACATGTAAATCTCACACATGCTTCTGCGGAGCTGCAACTGCATCATTATCCTACACCCTCCTCGTGTCTTCCCACTAAAGTCTGGCTGTCGGTTGAATTTCAAAGCTGACGGATCCATACAAAACTGCTTGGGTGCACAGGTGCCGCAACAGTGATGGGTTTTGAATCCTCTGCCAGCAATACTTGGCGTGAATTATGTCCTTTGGGTCACCTCAGAGGGATTAAGTGGGAGAGTGGATGTAACCAGTGAATCCTTCACAAAATCCAACAGTGAGGTTGTTAAAAATACACTTTCTGTGTGTGTAGGCTCTGTAATTAAGATCTCAGGAGACAGAGTACAGAGAAGAGGAGGAGAGAGAGAATGAGCCGCTTTCAACACCTTGAGTGTGGAAAATTTTTGGCATTAATGATCAAAAGCTTTGGAAGAGTATTTCACACATTACTCACACTTTCACCACAACCTATTTTACTCCGTGGTGAGAAAACCAGTCGTGTCCAGTGGGGCGACGGATCAGCTGCTGCTCACCGATATTTATTTAAGTTTGGTCGCATTTTACACTAATTTGTCAAAAATAATAATATACATAATATTTTCTTCACGGTTTACACATTTGATTCAATTTATGGCAGTTTGTTTTGTAATTTGGGTGTGCACACCTTTGTTAACATTATGTCATATGTTCATTTATGTTGCAAGTGATATCTTACCAAGCTCTCTGGCTAAAGACCTGAAGCCTGGAAAAGTTATTTTTGACAAGAAAAGAAAGCAAAAAAAAAGAAGCAAAGACTAATTATTTAGATATGTAGAGTTGGTTTTTTTTTTACTCACTGGTGGTGTTTGGGGAATAATGATAGTCTTCTTACAATGATACCAAATTTGAAGTGGTAGCATTGATGCAATTGGAGAGAATTCCAAAGTGCTGCATAACGGTATGCCATGAAAGGCTTAGAACAATTTTTGACTGGAAATATTGCACTACATTATGATTTGTTTTCATTTCTCAACACAGCATTATGTTTTCTAATATTTTCACATTTTAACGCGATGATGGATGATGTATATTGATTCATTCTGCTTTAGGGAAATCAGTCACACCAGGAATGTATACTCTTATGTGAAAATCAATAGACAGAGATTTCAAATTTGCTTTTGTGGAATCATTTTTTTGTGATCTCATTATTATGATTTCTGTATTGATAATATTTATCAATTGTTGTTGGGTGAACCTCTCCTTTAATTTGGTTAAATACACAATAAAGACCAAGACAACTTTCTAAAAAGTAAAAGACAAAATCTATTAAGCTGCTATTATGTTTTGAATTCAGGACCAGTCACGGCCCACACTCAAAAAGTTTAACAAACCTACGACTACAGGAACCTAGAAAACAATACAGGAAGATGGGAAGTAGAGCTGAAAATTCCTGCCTGAGTTGATTTCCTCTATCAACAAAACACGATGGTTTCCTTAATTAAAATGTCAATGTTCTAAATGACTGCATGTATTGGTCTATATAATGCAAAGAAAAAAACACCATGATTGAGAGAATGTTTTCTTTCATTGTTGCATGATTGAAGCAATATACCCATATGTGACTCTTGTTATAAATACACACTGTCATGGGTACATAATAATAACATCTCAGCATTGAAAATGTTTAAGAAAAACATTTAAAAAGTGTCATAATCAACCAGATGTGCAGGTCGCATTCCACAGAATAATAATATCAGTCATTTCTGTTTTAGTGAGAACAGTTGGCAGCTTTCAAAGGAAAGCAAACACTATTAACTTCTGTAAAGGACCAATCAAAATGACCGTGGCCCATCCATCATTTAAATCCCAGCACTGCGCCTCCTCTGCTGTGAAGCATGCACTAGGACAACATAGTAACATTGCGTGCATTTTTCATTTGTGATATGACAAAGTAATATACAGCCTTTCAATAACTATTATGCCTAATAAGCCACATGATGGTAGACTAAAGCAAACCCTTTGTAGCGTGAAATATATTTCTGTTAATGTGAACATGCTGGTGCTTCCCTCACACACCAGGAAACTCAGTTCCCACAACAGATTTGAAGGTGGAGGCTGGAGGTGTGCTGACCTAACTTGTTTAAAAAAAAGCATAGTTAGGATATTGATGATGTAAAATTAGGCCAATATCTTATTCTGAAAATTCACGTAGCCCTGGGGTGAGAATATTTTAAAATAAAAATGTTTAAGTATAATCAGGAAAACACTTAGAGTATTAGAGTATACTTTGAGTACTGTTATACTATGAGATCATTAGATGTCATATTAGATATATTACTCTTGCATTAATATGAAAGGAGGCTCTTAGTTTTGGTTGAGGAGGAGCTCATTTCAAAATACAGATATTTTCTTTGGGAATGCGACTAATTGTTTTGTTTGTTTGTTTGTTTCAATTACGGATTAATCTGCTGATTACCTACATTATTTGCGTGATTGTTTTGTTCTCAGAAGTTTTGAAAATGATAACAAATGTTGCCACACTTAAGTGACACGACCACAAAACTTGGCATCTATCACGTGCTTGAGCTCATTAGAGGTGTTGCTCACTTTAGGGAAAGGCCGCCATGGTCTCCCAGGCAGCATTCTTTACTCTTCCAGACAATGCTGACACTGTGACACATCCAGTAACTGGAAAGAACAATGGGAGCGCAGCATTGGTACCTGGATCCAGCAATCGTTGGCCACTTTGTGAACCCCAGTGAATCTGAAGCACAATCCACATTTCCCCTGGCTTGTACCTCCTATGGCCGCAGCCAAGACAACAATACATCATGAATAGTCACCTTCTTGTAGCCTTTCTGGCTCGGAAGTATTTGACACATGCTTAGGGAAGCATTTGTCTGCTTCACTCATGAGAACATTGAGTGAACTTCAGCGGAGCATCATCTTACATGAGTCACGATGACTTTTTGTCATTTCCTGGGATGCAAGTGAGAGACAAATCCAAACAATTTGGTGAAGAATTTATCCAATTTGCCATCTCATATTTGTCGGGGTACTTTCAGGATTGCCATCTCCTATCCTTTAGTGCCTCACATTGTAGCTTCTGCTTTATCCACAGTTTCACTGGTGGCTGGCTAAAGAGAAGCATCTTTTTCTTGGTCAGGGTGTCTGTGATTGACTTTGTTCACTGATCCACACATTTTTTTTTCCCCACAAGTGTCTTGTATTGTAATGCACTTAAAGACTCCACCTTCCTCACCCTGTCTGCAACTAATGAATCAATGATAAGTCTGTTTTTCTCAGTTCTTGCAGGTGTAGCTGCAGAATAGAAGCATTTAATTTATTTCTCAAATGACAGCAGAAGTTGTTATCAACCTATAGTTATCTGGAAATAAGCAAATACTGTATACTGGGTTGGACCAGCACAACCATGGCCAAATCTGTGTGCCAGTCAGAATTTGGGTCTTGGCTGAAGGAGCAGGTATCAAATAAGTGTCTTTATTAGAAATTAAATGCAAATGGTAAATATTTATGATTATAATGAAGACCGATGGGACAAAAAGTTGAAAATGTAACAGCCTCACAAGCTTAATTTGCCTCACTAATAGATTTATTCTTTTTCCCTGCCAATCAGTTTTTGCATTGTTGTCATTCATATGCTATCAATCTGCACATATCACAGATCTGCAGATGTCAATCAAAGACAGGGATGCATTTTTTATACTTTGACAGACAGACTAGACACATATCTTAGTGAAATATTTATTTTTTAAATGTCAGATCAGCCACCACTTGTATTTTAGTCCCGTCTTATCTCATCAACAGTAACAAAACACACATTTCGACATCCTTTTTTATGATCAAAGATCTACTTTTAGCTTGTCTTGTCGTAGTCATGGAGAAAAGTTCACTGAAAAACAGTTTTGTCGTAGTTATCTTGCTGGACTTATCACAGCTGGAAATGAACAAATGTGTCTTTTGAAAAGAACACTGTGAACTGTCTTGTCGTGTACCAAGATAACTGGTTGCTATTGACAAGGACCAGCTTCAGGACAAAATCCCAGGTGGGAGCAAACGTCACAGATATAACACAAAGATTCTCAGCGAGCTATAATGACTGACTCGTTCATTTGTGCAAATGAAATTAACGGTGCTAAAATCTGCTGCCGAAGTAAATGTTTCTGTGAAATGAGGTAAATTGTGGCATATTAAGGCCTTAGTGTGGTGTGCATTCAAAACAATGATGCACAGCAAAACAGACTGCCTTTACTCTGACCCCTCTACCTCTTCCTCTCTTTGTCTTTGTCAACAGAGGTTGAAAGGCACCGTTTTGTCTTTGTAGATGTCAAAAACTGCTCATCTGTCTGGGCGCCTGCTGCTTTTCCCTCCCCTACTCCTTTTCTCTCCCTGTTGCTGATATTCAACGAGGGAAACAGAGCGAAGCCATCTGTGTGCTCTGAATGTGGAGTATGATGACGAAACACTTAAGGACTTCATCTTCGAGGTGTCTGTCCGTCTGCCAGACACATCCCTGTTCCATCGCGCTCACACAGAAACGCCATTTCTGAATTGAAATTTGCCCATAAAATACACGCATACACATGTGTGAAGACAAGAGAGCAATCTGTATGTACCATCACCCACACATGAAACCACAATTTGATTCATTGTCTTGTAATTTTCCAAGCAAAAGTGACTTGAGTCGCTCATAGCCTGACATTCCCAATAACACAGCTCCTCTTTTATTGATCCACCCCCTCTCTCTCTCTCTCTCTCTCTTCTGCACAGCCTTCTTCTTATTTAGTCTGTTCATCTCTCTGTTCCACCTTCTGTCACATTGATTTGTGTTGAAACTCAAAAAGAGGAAAGAAACCCTCTCAACTACATCAAAAGCAAAACCTCTTCTTAAACAGACTTGTTTATCTGTCCCAAAAGTTCTTTTTCAGAAGACTATAATCATGCAGGTTTTAAAAAACTAAAATGGAAAGTTTTGATTACTGATGGGTTTTTGCAAGGAACAGATTGATAGGATTAAAGTAAATTTGTGATTGAGTTGCTGTGGCCATCTGTTGGATGGTCTGATTTTTTTAAACTAAAGCAGAGAACATGGTAATAACAGGGAACAAGAGGTTGTATATATCATGATGATTTATAATTACATTTTATAATGACGTGACAATGAAATATATTTTCCGTCAAGGTTAAACTTTTCTGCTCTGGCAGTCACCAAAAAAAAAACGGTGCAGCAACTTGTGTCTGTGGCTGGTTTAAGTGAGTTACTTAATTATTTTGGAGATATTGGTGTCACGCACATTTATGCATAAAATCATTTTCATAAACAGGTTTGTTACAAAGTTCTTTGCAGAGAACAAAGGATTATAAATGCAGGTAGGACGGTGCAACAAAACAAGACAGACAGGACAAGAAACAGAACAAGACACTCCCAAAAAGAGATGACAGGATATCGTTGGCAGAATTTAGCTTGCATAATGATTTTGTGTTAAGTAAGGTACATTGCACACAATCATTCAGGGAAAGTAATATGAGCCAACAGCCAATGAATGCTCGTAAATTTTGACTGCGGTTGATAAGCTTTGTCTTCTTCTACCAGCCACTTGGCAGGTATACAAACCAGTATGGAGGTTCACTTAAAGCACAAAATTAGTTTGGCTGCTAGAATAATGGACGTGACCGATGGATTTTGGAATGCATCACATGGACTAAACCCAAAAGACTTGTTTTCCGCTCTGAATATAATTGGGTTGGAGTTTATAGTTGCATTTATGAAGCACAAACCTGCTTGTAAATATTTACAGATGGTTAACAATGAAAATATCAGAGAGCCAGTTTATATTGAGTTTGGTACCCTGAAGACAGAAGAAATAATAATAATCCATGCAGCAATGTAAAAGTATAACCCACTATATAATCTTATTCCTTTCCTATAAGCTATTTTAAAATGTTACAGGACTCCTTAGATTTTTAGGTTTGTCTGTTTGTATGTTATCTTAATGAAAGTCTTATCTTAATCAAGGAGGTTGATACCACTTTCGGCATGCTGTTTCTAAAATATCAAGCAGCCAGTCAGTAACGTGTAGGCTATCAAACAAACAAGAATTATAGTGAACTTTAGAGGTAATCATAGGTGGATTTTGTTTCCATATTAGCTGTTTCATCCTCTTTGCAGTCATCAAGCCAAGTCAAGCTTACTGGCTGCTAGTTGTAGCTGCATATATATGACACACATGAGACACACATGACAGTGGTATCAATGTACTAATTAAACTCTCAGCAAGAAAGCAAATGTACTTGCCAAGTTCTGCTTTCAAGTAAAAACACTTTTTATTTTTGTTATCAATTCCTCCTACTATGTTGAAAAGTGTACTTTAGAGTAAATTTGCAAGAAAGAGACAAAAAAAAAGCAGCTTTTATGTTGATTTGTTGAGAAGCTATGATGCCGAGTCAGCGAACTGAAGAGTGTACTTCTTAATTTTCTTTATTGAACTGAAATTATTCTCGAGGTCAGAAAGTTGAGTTGAGATGCAGGATGGGACAGCCAAGAATGCAAACACTGAATTTCTTTGCAAGTATTGGAAGTGAAATGTGTACTTTGAATAACAGTGAAACATATTTTATATTGGCCTTCGGTACTTTTTAGTGATGAATTCTCTTTTTGGGATGTTTCTGCCTTTGAACTCGTAGGAATCGCATCAGTTCAAACAGGAGTTTGGATCCAGACAAAGTACTGTAACAGTAATTTGCTGTACAAACACTATAGAACTGATTTATTTGTGCTCTCATTCCTGGCAACATTTTTCCCCAAAGATACATGCTGGTTGTTTTGTAGCTGTCACAGAGGCAGTGCCAGACCGTGTGACATGACGGGGTGTGTATCTTGTAAAAGAGAAAACTTTTAGTGTGTTGTTTTCAGTGATGTGTCGCAAAAGCAAAAGCACTCTGTAAACCATGAATAAAACAGAACGGGATAATTCCCTCATCCTTTTTGACATTCAGTTCAGTTGAACACAGTGCAAAGACAATATATTTAAAGATGTACCTCTTCTACATCAATTTACCAAGAAAGCTGGTGTGAGGCAACAAAACACTGGCTCCAAAAGTAAACTAAGTGAGACACACACACACCCACACACACACACACACTGCTGTACATTTTACCCCCGCAAAGAAAACACAGTAGAAAAGAACAGCATAAAATCCCAGATGGTGGGGGCCCTCTAGTATTAATGAAATCCAGCCTTCAAACAAAATGTAGATGCTGGAGAGGCTGCACGAACAAGACTGAAGGTAAAATGTAAAATAACACAAGTTCAAAACATATTGGATGTTTATAGCTCCCTGAAACTTAGTTTCTAAGGTTACATTATACGACCCGGCGAGGTTGGTGAAGAAATGCACCTTGTCATTTAAGTGTTTGTTTGTTTTTCTTTCTTTCTGGTGTACGCCTAGTGAAATTTTCAAATAGGGTTGAGCGGCTGAAGTGTATGTCTCTGCCCCCCTTCTTTCTGCCTTATTCTTTCACAGAAAAATATATGACAAGAGAATGAGGCACGCAGAGAGCGATAGAGAGACTAACAGAATGGAAAGGTAAGATGGAGAGCGTCCATGTTTGATGATGTAATGGTCATTATTGTAAATTCAATGTTTCGATCTCCCACAGTAGTCATTTTGTGTTCCCCTGTGTCCTTGAAGGAGACACTGAATCCTGCTCACTAACTCTTAATATCCATTTTAACCATAATCCTATAGCTTCATGGCTGAGACATAAGATGGACAAAGGCAACAATGCTGGCCATCTTCAATAATGAATACTAGACCTCATCTGCAAAGAAATCTGTCACGGAGAGAAAGTTAACAGTATTTAGTTCTGAGCTCATAGTGAATGCAGATACCGATGTCCTGTCCCCTCATCAAGTCCAGCAACGTGGCCAAATAACATCAACAAACAAGGCCTTGCAATTGCATGATTTAAGGGGGAGTATCCTCTAATTATAACAAAACAAAGCTTCTTTTTTTTTTTTACAGCGGTGTCCTGGACTCTGATGAAAAGATGGTGATTTGGATCAAGGACCTATAGGTCTACACTAATTCCACAGACAGGAAAGAAGTTGGTGCTGCCTTCTAACCACAGAGTTAGACTCAGAGTTCTGGTTTTATGTCTAATTTAGAAAAATCTCTCCAGAAGGTGATCCCACAGGTTAGCTTCCATGTAACGTCACAACATTCATTTTTCTTCGATGTCTAAACAAAAGTCACCAAGCATGTTCATGTGAAAGTCCCCATTTGTCTGGTTTATCATCACCCCTAGAGAGAGAGCTGGTGAAATTTAGCATCAGGTTAGGCACCTGTTTCAAGGTAGACAGCCCATCATGATGAGTGACAGCTGTGTGGGAGATGTGTGGGATGGTTACTATACTTCCTGCCATAAGAGAGTCTATTTTTACACTGACAGGGGAGATCCCAAAATACATTAAGTGATGACTAAACCAGGAACCCTGAGCTCAAGGAATGAGTTGAAGAACCCAGATTGTGCTATCATTACTTAAGCCATTTAACCTGTTGCTGAATATGAAAGAAACAAATAAAATAAAGACAGACACTCAAACAAAAAGCAAGCAAAAGAGCGTCACAATTATCCTCCGATCCACTTATTATTCAGACTTAAAAAGGACGAGCAGCTATTTAATGACCTAATCCTTCCCATGCACTGCTTAGAAATATTTACTATATATTTATTTGACAGTCAAGGCTGTCATGATGAATTCTGTTAAATGCAAAAGTGAGATAGAATGAGACGAGGACAGAAAGAAAAGACAAAAACAAGCTGAAAGAGAAATCTGAGAGACAGTGAGTCAGAGGATTTAAGGACAAGAGTCAGCAGAGAGAAACAGAGATGTAAAGATTGTTGCTCATTCATGCAATAGGGCAAACAACAGAGTTGCAGACAGAGAAATGGATGAGGGAGACGGGGGAAGAAGAAAAGAAAGGGAGCCAAAGTGAGGAGGATCTTGTTCGGCAGAGAGATCACAACAATACAGATCTATTTACAGATTAGTAATGGATCTGACTGTGTGTGTGAGTGCTTGTGTGTAGATACTGCACTGAACCAGCAGACTATAGTCACACTGACAAAGAGGCTAACACACACACACACACACACATGCAAACAACCTCCACATGCACACATATACACTCAGTCAGTAAATATGCCTTTGCCTGGTTAACCTTATTTGCCCCTAGCAGAAAGCTTCTTTTTTTTTTGTTCAACGGGTTTTATAAGTGTGAGTTTTATTATTGTAGGTGTTTTTGCGCCATCTACAGGCCTGACTCTAAATATATGACATGTCATACTTATATCAAGCATGCAAGAGATTGAAATGCATACATTAATTGCAGCTGCAGAATAATTTGAAACAAGTACCTCTGCAAAATGATGCATGGATATGCTGTACCATTAAATATAATAAAAACCTTAATATAATCCATCACATGAACTGATGATGCTGTTTGCCTCATCTCTCTCTCTGATGCCAATCTGACCATTTAAATTCCTCTTATTTATAGGGATATGGTAATGTCTATGCTTAAACCAGATTGAAGCAAAAGGTAATGCAATTAATACAGGATCTGGAGTGATTAGCTCTGCAGCACACAGTCATATTTAGAGGGTTTTAACGAGGTGAAGCAACTGACTCTGCAACTTCATGTTTTCATCTGACAAACAGGAAGCAGTGAAGACATTTAAATTGCTTGCGTTTCAAGAATCAGAGGATATTTTATTTTATTTTATTTAACCTTTAGTTTACCAGGAGAATAAAACCCATTGAGATCAAAGATCTCTTTTACAAGGGTGACCTGGCCAAGAAGGCAGCAGCACACGCCGTGAATTACACATAAAACAACACTGTACACAAACAGATCAATCAACATGGGTCCGTCTCATAGGAGCCCTGATCATCAGTTGGGTCAGTTTGCTCATAATGTCACCACCTCTTGGGATTGAGGAAATGTTTTCAATACTCCACATCTTCAGAGAGAGTTTGATCCATGTCACGACATCATATATTCACATACATTGGTGCAAATGACTGTCTTGTGTATTTCTGTTCTTATTCTTCTCACACTTGCATCCCATAGCTTCAAGCTTGAAGAGCAAACTCTGAAAACTGTCTATTATGACAGAGGCCTCCATCCAAACTGTCTGTTGGTATGCAATATAATGGACATTATGAATTAGATAATGTCTCATTTTTTATGTCCATAATGTTAAATGTGTTTTTGGCAAGTGAAAAGAAAAAAATCAGCTGTGGAGATCCGGAAGTTCACTGAAAATGAAATCAGTCAAAAACAGACAGAACTCTACCGTAGAGCGATCTTATCATGCTTATGTGAATGCTGTGATTCAAACTAGCGATCAGTTTAATCGCTTTCCCTGAGGTGATATTAGATCTGTTGTCAACTTTAGGAGGATGGCATTAATCATTATGAGTGGTGTGAAATCATTTACACATTAAAACTGAATGACTTACCTTCTCGACAAAATGGGTCTATTATTTTTCCACATGATGAGAAATGAATACTCCTTCACAGATCTCCAGCACAGTTCTAGGAATACATTTTATCTGCTTTTGGGGTTTAATGAAGTCTTTTCCGAATGGCAAAAACAGAAATGGTACATAATAAACAATGCAACAAATGAAATACAAATAAATGCTAGATGTAGACATAGACATATCAGAAGCGCTGCATGTCTGTCAGCTCATCAGACACATGTTGTGTGTAGCTGAACAGGAGATTTCATCGAGCGTTCATCCCATGCCTTACTGGTGCCTTCATGGTGTCAACTGAGCCGGCTGTGTCACCAGTTCGGTCGTCCTTCCTGCATCCCATCACATGTGGTGCTTCCTCTGTTGTTTATGAGCTTTGCTAACTTCTCATAGGACTGCACAATTTCCACTACTTTACCTTGAGCGTTGGCAGGTGTTGGCAGCATCCTTCTCCTATTGGCATTCAGCTTTCATATACCATTATAATGAAAAAGAGACAAAAAATAGCTCCAGGCACTTTACAGGTGCAGGCTGCATCTATTTTCATTCATATTGGAAATATAAGAGAAATTTAAAAGATCATGAAGGAAATTGGACTGTAGAGCAGTAGGTTTTACAGCTATATGAGGAGCATGGGGCTCGTGAGGGAGCTGTACGGTGTATGCAGGTTGTAAAATCCTTTGAGCAAACTTGTGATTTGTTATATTGAGCTATTTAATTGAATTGGCAAATACATGATACACAATTATTACCAGCACCAGTGGCGTGCATCATCATCAATAAGCTGTGAGTACACGGTTATGTTGTACAACTGACTGATTTGAATCTAAGTAATAGTAGTAGTGGTCAGCTGATGTGTGGAATGGGTTTGCTCTGCTGGAATTATATCAGGAAAAGTAACAAAATTTCTTTATACAAGTGCTTGCTCATACATTTTTGCAGTTGTTCACTCACCTTTGTCTTGTCTGACTGTACAAAGTCTGACTTGTAATGCTGACTGTACAAAAATATTTGGTGAGGATGAGAAGGGCTACAGGTCCGTGTATCTTTTGGTAATTCGATTTTCGTTTCAGAAACGGATATCAAAAAACTAAAAACGAGTGGTTAGTTGATTTCTCGTTTTAAAATACAAAAGCCAAAATTGAAATAGAAGGCGCCAAAAAGGGAGGAGTGAAATGGGAAAAAAAACAACTTGATTTTCTTTTCCTTTTTTCATTTTCATTTTTTTGAATAGGAAAAAATAAAATCATACACAAACATAAACAAAAAAAGGCCTGTTTTGGGGGGTTTTCTTAGACCGGATGTGGTCATCTGGCTACAAAACAAGAGTGCCAAATGTGGTGGTACGGGCCCCTGCCCGACCCTCCCCATCTGCTCATCAGGCAGACTACCAGGGGCACGGATGTTTGAATCTCCAGCCTATAAATGCAAAGGCTACTATTAGTTGTTGTGTGGAAATAACTTGACAATAAGTGTATTGCATGATCAAATTGCAAAGCCAGTGTTAACATACAGTACATTATAATGTCCATCAAGTCCACAAGACATATAAAGCTGTGGAAAAAGGTTTTAAAAAGAAGACTATGTGATCTCAGCAATTAGACAATTTCAACCAATTAACTCTACTCCCCAGATCAAGCAGCTATAAAGTTTAATCTGCTGCAGTGCTCTGTTCAGCTGCTTTCTCACTTGTTCGAAGTAATATTTAATTGCTAGTACTGCCCTGAGTTATCTAACGGCTGGGTGGGAGTTGGGTTGGGTTACTGAGGCGGTCGGTATCCTCCCCTCACTGCTTGATAAGATAAGACCTGAAAAGCCACAAGTGTGTCAAAAAAAAGCATCAAGAACTTGCACTTGTCCACAATGGCTGACTCAAACTTGTGAGTGTGACGGTATTTTCAGTTCTCTTTTCCCTTTAGTAAAATTGACTCTTACAGTATACAGCAACTTTGATGCATGAAACTGTCTTTTAGGGATAAGAAGCTGACAGAGGATGAGAGTGGGAGTCTCAAAAGCAAGAAAAAGAAGCAAAAGAAGGAAGATGCCTGGAGACAAATGGGACCCAAGGACCCATTTGCCATGGTATGTGTCTGTTTAATTTTATCTGAGTGCATACATGCAGTGATGTAGTGATGCTGTGACAATGTGAACGCTCATAAACTTGCATGTGGATGAAGTGCTGAGTGCAAATTGCTGGAGGGGATGTGCTCTTACGGGATTTCTGCTTTTGATATCAAACCTCTGGTCATTAATTTTTTATCCCTGATGGGAATATGTGTTGTCTCTGCTTCTGGTCAGACTGAATAAATCCAATATTTTCACTTTTTTCAATAGTAGATTGTGCTATTAAGAAGCCATACTAGCTGTTTTAAAAACATTTTATGGATGTGGAGTGGGCCAAGTTGTGAGTTTGATGAACTCTCATATGTTACAGTGCTGATTTTATCACCTCATGCTTGGAATGAACCAATAAATGCAGTTTTATAGTTATGTCCAATTTGCTAAGTTAATCTTTACTATAAAAAAAATAACAATCTTATTTTTGACCTTTGCTATCCATCTAAAGTGAATATCAGTATAAAACGGCAATAAAGCATTTAATTATTTCTATGCTGTGCTATGCAAGAAGGACAGTATTAGTCCTAGTTTGGATGAGGATATCATGGATAGCCGGCAGCCAGCATCACAGTTAATTAATAATTAGCATGCTTTAACCTAAGGTTAGTCACACATTGAATTATTATCAAAATTTGTTTCTGTTGCTGGGCAGACACAACCGAGCGGGTGGATGTTTCAATATGGCCAATAATTAGCTCAAGAGAGAAAATTACTGGATGTTGTTCCAGCTTCATTGAAACTGTATTCAGTAAATTATCCCTCAGTTGATTTTCTTTGTTGAATTGTATGCGTATCACACATGAAACAGTAAATGTGTGTTTCGGTTTTGACTGTCAGGATCTAGCTGAGTCATGCTGCTGTGAGAAAGTCAAACTTCAATCTTCTTGGCAAAAATTACATAGTAAGTTGACCTTGTCTGTCTTGTCCTGTCTTAGCTGGACTCTCTACCAGAGAAGAAACAGCAGGAGATACAAAAAGCCCTCCACCTCTTTTCCATGGGCCCAAGTCCACCCAAGACCCTGCAGCAGGCCAAAAAACACACATACCGCTTCTGGGAAACACAGCCAGTCCCCAGACTGGGTAAGAAGTAATTCCTCTTCAAGCAATTATTTCCTGGGGTGCTCAAAAGGCCAAAGCATTGGCTCAAATTACAAGTTAATTTGTAAAATTGACTTACTCACTTTCTGATGGAGAGTTAGATGACATTGATGCCTTCTTTTACCATTTTTATGAGAGTTGTGGCAATCTTTTCGTCTGACTCTCTGCCAGGAAGGCAATAAGTAGGCCTATTTAAAATGTGAAATGTTCCGTTAAGTATTAAAATATGCGCCATTCACAATGTAGATGGCGGAGGTGACAGTGCTGTGACATGTGGCCCGATAGTAGAGATAGTAGAGGGTGAAGCCAGTGTCCGTAAGGAGCCCTACTCTCTACCTCAAGGTTTCTCATGGGACACTCTGGACCTGAGCAACCCTATGGTGGTAAGCTACTGTGAGATACTGTACATACATCCTTAGCAAATGCATCAGACACCCTTGTCAAATTCTAGTCCTTTGAGAAGAAGGAAGTGTTCTGTATTTGTCTGTAAGTGTCAAGTGGGAAAAATGTAGTCAGACCAGGCAAGGTCAATGCTTTCCCATCTATTATTGCAGCTGAGAGAGCTGTGCACTCTACTGAATGAGAACTATATGGTGGAGGATGACAACACTATCAGATTTGACTTCTCTCTGGAGTATCTACAATGGTAAGCTTCAAGTAGGTGCATGTATTCATTTATGATTACTGGATAGAAGGTTTTTTGTTTTGTTTTGTTTGTTACCCTTAGTTCATCAAGTGGAGACTGACTGAGAGCTGATTGTGCTCTGTTTAAAGCAGCAGTTCAATTTTTGGGGGAAAATATGCTTATTTGCTTTCTGCCAGACAGTTAGATGGAAAGGCGTGATGTAATTAAAAGGCTGCAGATGACAGCCAGGTAGCTTATCTAAATCTTATCTTAGTACAGTGACTTAAAACAGCAGGAAACAGCTAGTCTGAAGCTGCTGTATGTTGTTTATTCTTCTGTATGTGTGGAGTAAAAACAATAGATTGATTTTTGTTACTGTTGGACAGAGGCAGACCAGCTCTCTCCCTGTTTCCTTGTGCTAAGCTAAGCTAACTGGCTGCTGGCTTTAGCCTTATTTGTAGCCTCCTTGTTATGTTCCAATGGGAATGTTGTCGTCGTTATTGCTCAAATGGGAATGTTGTTGGCATTGTTATTGTTCAAATGGAAATGTTGTCGTATTGTTATTGTTAAAATGGGAATGTTGTCGTCATTGTTATTACCTCTGCCATGGAGGTTATGGTTTTGCCGGCGTTGGTTGGTTGGTTTGTTAGTTTATTAACAAGATTACACAAAAAATATTGACGGATTTTGATGAAATTTCCAGGAGAGTCCGGAAGTGGCCCAAGGAACAATCGATTAGATTTTGGTGGTGATCCGGTTCACCGTCTGGATCTAGGAATTTTTTATAGTCTATTAGTATTACCACATGTACCGTTGTAATGTAATGATTACAATGCTCCACAAGATGGGATTGTCTCCAACAAAATTACTATAGTTTTGCTTTGGAGTGAAATGGCAACTTGGGGAAACTGAGCTACTTTGGCGGAGGTCTGAGCTCTCCAAGTGCTCTTCTAGTTTGTAATACAGATATATGAGCGCCATACCAATCTTCCAAACTAAATTACAGCAAGAAAGCAAATAAGCATATTTCCCAATACTATTTCTCAAATGCTCATCATTTTTCACATTCACACCATCAAACTGCTGACTGTGCCGGCTACCTGTTTCAATAAGCTCCTGATTTACACTCAATGAGTTTTGGTATTGAAAATCTCAGAATGTGCAGCATCATTTTTCACTTTCCTCCAACATACCATATCAGTAACAAGCCAGTTACTCTAAACTCTATGCTACTGCCTTTTTTTCTCTGTGATCTGCATAAATGGCATCTCCACCTTCAGGGGACTCTCTCATCAAATCATAATAACATTTACTTTGAAAGGAATACTTGACATTAGCATTCCAGGAAATGGCATAGTTCTTTGCCTTGAGGTCAACGAAAGCTGTCTTATTCATTTAGCCTAGTCATCTCATGCTCAGAGTTACTTAACTACCTCTACACTCACAGTCATTACCAACTATGTCATTCTTTTCCTCTTAAGGGCTTTACAGCCTCCAAACTGGTTGCCCCAATGGCACTGTGGTGTGCGAGTAGACACCAATAACAAGTTAGTCGGCTTCATTGCTGCTGTTCCCGCAGGTGTCCTCATATATGATACGTGAGTAGCTCATAAATATATGCAAATATATGTTTTTAATTGAAATATGAAGAGTAATATTAGAATTCACAGCACTTCCCAAATAAACTGGTGCAATTTTATTGCAACTGTCTCAAGGCAAATGCTGAAAATTTGTTTTGTAGGAAGAAGAGGATGGTCCAGGTCAAATTCCTGTGTGTTCATAAGAAGCTGCGCCTCAAGCGAATGACTCCGGTTCTGATCCGAGAGCTCACCAGACGGGTTAACCAACAGGGCCTCTACCAGGCTGTCTACACAACTGGTATCGTGCTGCCCACACCACTGAGCTCCTGCAGGTAGTAGCAGCTACAGAAATTAATTAATTCACACTTCACTTGAAGTCAAACTAAAGCCACAATTTACACTTTTAACACCACTGAAAAAATATTGCCACAATAAGTTTCTTTGTATTATTTACTCATTTAAATAAAAGGCATTTCATGCAATTCTAAGCTCCAAGAAAATCAATAAAAAAACAATAAACAATATGAATTTGATGACAGTCAAGGGGTTGCTTGCTCACGGTGCCAATCATAACTGATCAAAACACAACAACCCAGTCCTGATGAAGCAGATTAGCTTAGTTTTAAAGTCTTAATAAATATTCCAGATGATTTTTAATCAAAAATCTTACTTTAGTAATGCCTCATTTATTAAAATGCATGAATACTAAACGTTTTCATAATAAAGAATTAAATAAAACATGAAATTTTTTCATCAGGTTATGCATCTCACTCTCTGTTCCCCAACATAGCAGACTTGCAGTCATAGTTTTGCATATGTTAAAATGGTTGGTTAGGAAAATCTCCTCCCTACCACATAAACAAAGTAATTCTCTTAGGTACTGGAATCGTCCGCTGAATCCCCGAAAGCTGGCGGAGGTGAGCTACCAGGGTCTGAGACAGACCATGAACATGCAGAGAGCTCTCAAATTCAACCGTCTGCCTGAGGTTAGTTTGTGCTGCCACCAAGAGGTAAAGCCCATTGGATGGGAAAACGCATACTGATATGAATCATTATGAATAACAGCATTTCAAATTTACACTTAATGATTTTTTTTCTGTCCTGCTATGACTTTCTTCTCCTTCTCAAAGGTAACAAAGACAAAAGGTCTGCGTCCCATGACAAAAGAAGATGTTGCCGGGATACATTTGCTACTCCAGGCAAACATCAGCAGGTTTCACCTCAGCCCCATGTTGTCTTTGCAGGAAGTGGAGCACTGGTTCTTGCCGAAGGAGAATGTGATTGACGCCTATGTTGTTGAGGTCGATGGTCTTTCTATATTTAATTTGTTTGGAGAGGGAACGGCTTTCATCGCCATGCTCTGCTACATTTACTCTCACATAATGCTGCAGTAATTAGGAGTTGATTCACTCCTTCATTCACACACAGGGAGAGGATGGTACGCTGACAGGTGTGGTGAGCTTCTACAGCGTCTCCACCAGGGTGCTGAATCACTTTGTCCACACTGGACTGAGAGCAGCTCATCTTCTTTACATCGCCTCTACTGCCACAGACTCGGTCGATCTCATGGAGGACATACTGGTCCTGGCTAAATCTGTAAGTGTGTCAAATTAAACTCCCCTTAATTTAAAAACAACTTTAAACCTAGCATCAATATTTTTTTTCATGTTCACAGGTTTTATTTATGGTGAGTTGTGAAAATAAATTGATTTTTTTCCCCTCACTGACAGAAAGGCTTTGACATCTTCTCTGCTCTCGATGTGATGGATAACAAGAGTTTTCTGGAGAAGCTCAAGTTTTGCACCAGTGACACGAGCCTTCATTACTACCTGTACAACTGGATGTGTCCTAGTATGGGCCAAGACAAGGTACTGAGTATTGTAATATATCCTTATATTAAGATATATGACTGTAATTTTCTGCATTTAAAGTCCTTCACACCATTCATCTTTGCTGACAGTTGTGTGCTTTTTGAATGTACTTTCATATTGCTAATAATTGAATTTAAGTGGAACGATTTTAAGCATTTGCCTTGTTTCATATGAAAGTAAAAATTTATGAGAATTCAACTATTGAATTCTTATAAATATTCCTTCTACTGTACCTTTGCAATACTGATATGTTTTAACAAAGTTTATTATGCATTGGAAAACACAAATACACATATTGAATCACTGACAGCTCATTTAGGTGCAACAATGAGAAAGGTCCCAGAAAAACTAAGTTACAGATGTAGAATTGTCTTAACACAAACTCATGGAACCCTTAAAAATATTGCGTTCTAAGTAACTTCAAGAGGGATGTGGATAGAAAAAGAAGCTAAAGATTGCTGCTTAATGTTGATTCATGATAATGCAGACATTCTTTTATTGCCACATAAATAAATTATGTCATAATAGCTGAAAAAGCACTCAGACGTGAGCAGCACATCACAGCATTTTAAGTCATATAAGCTCTTACCATTACACAGCAACACACTGGTTCATTGAGATTATTTTTTTTTTTATACCTGCCAGTCATCACTAAATCGTAGGAATGAACATGTGTTTTACAGGTGGGCTTGGTGTTACCCAACTAATCTGAAAGTAGACCGAGTGGTGAGGAAGGAAGGACAAGAGTCACTGGCTGAACACCAACCTGTCTCAAAGAAATTGGGTTTAAAACATAAACTGAAAACTGTAAAGTACACACACACAAATTCACAAATCAATAATAGAAATAAAGATGGAATTCCATTTGTATATACATTTATCATGTGGATGTCTGTTATTCACTGAGTTCAGCATTTATGCAAAGGAGTATATTTTATTTATGAAATGACGGGGTGTGGGTATGTGTGTGTATGTGTGTGGGGGGGTGATATTCATGTGACATGATGCTATCAATGTGTATGATTCAATGATCTGATTAGAGGACAAGCTCATTACTCATTCTTATGCACTTGTGAGAACACAGACACCTGCACACAATGCAATACATGTCCATATGTTCAATTTCAGTTTGCATGCAGCAGATACATAATAGTATGAGTTATAAATGCAAACAAAATGAATCTCATCCAGACATGATGAAAAATCCTGAAGCATGGTTCTAAATGTTTAATCCCAAACAGATTAATAAACAAAGCAATGGTACAAACAGAGTTTGAGTGTTATTTATGCTTTCATGAATCTAAAATCAATAGCCTATCTTGTCTCGCCATTTGTCTTGAAGATGAAAAAAGCTGCTGGTTGATCAGTATATAATTTAAGTCATTTGCTTATAATGTTTTCTTTGTTTTAGAACATGCAACAACCATGTATTACAACTACAATATACAATATCCTATTTGGAAAACAGCATAGGCTATAAAAAAAAATCTTAATGCACATTAGGTGCACTGTCTAAATTAGCAGCAGGGGGCGCTGTAGCCTCAAAAATAAAATTTTGTGAACATCTACTCTACCGAAGTACTGCAAATTCAGACTTCACCTAATTTGCAAATTATTGTTACCTCATTCCAACAATCCCATGTGTTAGATAATGACTGTAATGTCTTCTTTAAGTAGGTGGAGGTATTATTAATGTAGGTTACTGTCAGGTAACATTGATGGAGCTGGTGCCAACTTTTAATTGGATAGTTGCTCCTCACGGGACCGCAAGTAGAAGAACACATTGTCCAGTTGCAGTTGTTTTTTTGTTTTTTCTTGTGATATGTTGGATGGTTTTTACCTTCTTTATCTCTTTAAAATGAGATCATGGTAAATTCAAGACAAGATGATACCTCTTAATATGGATAATAAATAAAGAAGTGCGTTAGTAAATATTCAGACTTACTACCGTGCGTGCAATTTTTGAATTTTCCCTTCTTTTATTTTTTTTTATGTTTGTTCTTCCGAAAACCACTGTCAAGTTTGGACTCCACAATCTAAGAATGGGCGTTTACCAGTTGCTCTCGAATGCAGCGCCACGCCTAGTGTGGGCCAATCAGAGTTGAGAAAGCATTTGAAGTTACTAGACCTGTGTGCTCCTTCCAGCGCCGCTTCTGCACCGTGTGCGGGTAGGACGGAGCGGTGTCTCCCCTCAGTCTCAGTGGAGGATGAGTAAAGATAGTCATTATTGAGCAGCGTTTGACAAGTGTCGGTTTATTACGCCTTTTCTTTAATTTTCGTCGAGGACTCGTCCTTGTCGTTTACAGACAGCCGAGTGACGCGCTGCGGTTAACTTTAGCTTTGACAGGATCTCTGCAAAACATTGGTTAGCTAACGTGCTGTTAAGACCTTAGTGTGTCTTATTTTGTTTGCACAGCTGCATAAAGGTCCAGAAGTTGTATCCCCGTGGATGTTTGCTGACGCGTGAGCAGACCTCCACAAAGGATTGCAGGTATGTTATATGCAGTATGACTTGACAGTTTATGTTGTAACTTTGTAATAATTAGTAAGTCACATTGTTTCAGGTCACTTGCCATGTTGCCAAGTTTGGACGCTTTGCTACAAAGTGTGTGACATGTGTTAAAGGAAATGTTCATTTGTTACAGACTTACATTCAGGTATAAATGTTGCATTGAATGATATGACTTTGTGTCGAAACGCTGTCATTGCGTTACTCCTCTTCCTGAACCATTAGCCTAGTTTTCATAGTGACAGCAGACACTGAACTACAACAGGGGAACTCTGCTTTTTTTATTTAGTACTACTTACCCTTCCTGTTTTGTCATCCTACATGCCATTTGTACTGTTTTGTATTTTATTAGGGTGCAGTGCTTTGCTGTGTCGCCTCACAGCAAGAAGGTTCTGGGTTCTCATCCCGACCAGGGGCCTTTCTTTGGAGTTTGCATGTTCTCCCTGTGGGAGTGGGTTCCACCTGAAGCTTCAGCTTCATCCCACAGTCCAAAAATATGCAACATAGGTGAATTGGTGACTTTAAATTGGCCATAGGTGTGAATGTGGTTGTGAATTCAGGTTGTTTGTTTCTCTGTATGAAAGCCTTGTGATGAACTGACTACCTGTCCCAAGGTGTACCCCACCTCTCACATCAAACTGGATGGATGAAGAGAATTACCCTTAATGCTGCCATTCAGGCTGTTTTTTTTAAGGTAGTCCATGTGTAACATATCAAGTGGGATGTACAATTTATATGAAAGAGATACATTATAGGCCCAATATCAGGAAATGTATATATTCAATTATAGTCTATACATAGAGCTGATAATGTCAAGGCCAATTGCTTTCATTGATTAAACAAGCACGACATCTAAAGAGTCTGATAGCCAGTGGTATGTAGTTCAACTTTAAAGTTGGTGTACGGTTTCTTAATTTACACAGAAGAAGAAGAAGAAGTGCAACACGCTGTTGTGCTCATTATATCAAATTGCTGAATCAGATTTAGAGCCACACAGTGTAAACTACAGAGCCAAATGTTGTTCTGTTCTTTATTTACCTACAGATTATGAATTTCTTTATAAAATACAAAAATGTGAAATTATGGGTTATTGAATTTGGTATCAGCCTTGAGAGCAAGTTGCCATTACCTGAAGAATATACATGTTGCGCATCCCCAATATCAAGTGACAACGTGTCCAAGCCAGCTGGTTTTGTCCTTTCACCCACTGTCTCGTTTTGGCTAACTGATCTAGACTGCCCCTTTGCAAACAGTGACGGAGAGAAGTGAGCATTTGCTCTGCAAAACCAGCTGTGAAAACAAAGTGATAAGAAAATGAGAGAGAGCTGAAATGAACCCACTGTAAATAATTTTTTTTTTTTTTTTAAATCTGCTATGGTGAACGTAAGAACAATGTCACTGCAGAGCAGTTTATCATGTTTATCGTTGTGTTTATCTGTGACAAACTGTCAGGGCTATGCAAATACTTGCAAACGGCTTATGCCGTGTGCATAATGAGATGGACAAGACTTTGATTTCCTTTGAAATGTGGTGACTGTACTCTTTGTTTGGTGTAGACTGTTTATTCAGTGTGTATTTCTTTCAGCAGTCATTTTCCTAGGATTTCAACAGGGTTTATCACATGTGCCCCGACTGGGAATTTTGTTTATGTTGACAATAACTTCATTTCAGGGAGGATAATTATATGTTTATGACACCATTTCCTCCGAATTTGTGTAAAAATCATCCCCCAAAGATTAAACGTACCATCTTTCTGAAAGTGCTATGATTTCTTATAATCTGCTATCAATCATTCCAAGAGCAGCATGTGACTTTTTCTTTCCCAAACAGCTGGAACACAATGAAACCCATTGAAGCTAAATATCCAAGGGCTATGGTATTTGAGGTTTACCAGACTATAATTTTCCCGCTGTACGACGTCTCAGCAGCCTGTGTCACAACAGGTTTCCCAAGGCCTTCCTCAGCCAGGTGGTGTTGTGCAAGTCAGAGAAAGAAATCTGATGCATGCATCGATAAGACATGCGGCGTATGAGTGTCGTGCACAGAGCAGGATAGCACATGTTTGTGTTGCTCCTTATCACACAGCATGTAGCTTTGTATTACTGTTGTTGTTTAACAGAGACTCCATGTACAAAGCACAGTCGCCACTGAGCAATAAATATCCAACCTGCGCAGACCAGCTGGGGCAGGGAGTGGCTCTTCACGGGCTTTTATTCTCTCCCACCTACTCTTCACCTGCCTTGTCTTTGGACCATGCAAAGACCCCAAACAAAAAGACAGGCGCTCCATTGTTGTTGAGCGGAGTGTTAGTGTTCTGTGGTGGTGGTAACTCACCTGAACGCCTTGTGTCAGTCTGTAGGTGGCATTACATTGCCTCTGCAGGGACCTTGTTAGTCATCACTGACAGTGCTGAGAGCTCCTGCTGCCTCTGCCGTGCAAGTTGTCATGAGCGTGTGGATCAAGTTTCAATTCCTTTATCACTAATAGGGCTGTAACAATACCCACTTTTCTTGTGTGATATATTGTGTAAGTAGATCTTTGTGATAAATGATATGACTGTCATTTTAATGGGATTTTATGCCACTGATATAGAAATGACATAAGTAGACACTTTTAAAGAACAGCTGTGTTTAACTCTTATTAAGAAATTCTTACAAGACATTGGAATTGGATTTTTTTTTTTTTTTAAATCGTAGAATATCCAAAATGAATCAAATAAAACCCTGCAAGTTATTCTGGTGTTATGTTAAGTAAAACGTTGGTGACATTCTCATGAACACAAGGACAACAGGCAATATTAAGGTCAGCAAAAATGTACAATTGAATGTGCCTCTCTGTAGGGCAGCTTCAGTGCTGATTGGCTTGGCCTTATCAAACTGTCTTAAAAGCCCTGTTGCTTTTTGGCTTCTGTGAGGACTTCTGATCAGTTAATGGTCTCTCACTGGGCTTTTGTTTTGTGTGTTGCACTGCTGTTTTATCAGTCTTCTCTATCATGAAGGTATAAGTTTGAGATAGAGTTTGGTGAAAGTACCTCCCAGTGTTGTTTAGCTGAGGGTTGGAAAAAAAAAAACCTTGTTAAAATGAGACTGTAAATTAGATTTAATTGGCTAATTAAGGCTTTTAACAAGGCTCTAAGAGGGAATGGCCCAAAATAAGTAGACTGTTGCATCCAGATTGCTTCAGTTTAGTTCAAAATTAGCAGTTACTTTTATATCCATTTTGTGGAAGAATGACCATTTGTCACTTGGTTTTATTGAAGCTTTTATTGAAAAGAGAGTAAAAGAGTGAAAGGCTCCTCTGAGTTTTATTTTCTGTTTTGCATTGATTTTTTGTTCATAGTCTACTAAATAGTATACTAAATAGTTAGTTGCACTTACACCTGATCTAAGAGCTGTAATTAAGCTATGACGATGTGTTACGCAATCATTGTTTCACATGATATTAGTATCTTCATTTTCACCTAGAAGTTTTAGCCTAGATGTCTTAAGTAACATGCCAGAGGGGAACTGTAAAACTTGAATGGAAAAAGTCAGGCACCAGGTTCCCACCACCCAGGTGTGACCTGTCCTGTCTAAGCCTGATGGCGGCTGCACGGCCTAGAAGTTCTGCAGTACAAATATTTATACAAAGCAGAAGGGATGTGACAAAATGAGCAATAGGAACTCCACGGGGAAGAGTGCTAGGGGTTACCCTCAGGGTAATCTCCTCTAAGACATATTTATAAACCTAGATAGCAGTTAGAGTGGACTGCTTCCAGCGTTATCGCTTCTATTGTTCAGCAACTGCACAGCCAAGCCCGCCTCAGTGATGTCTTTAATATGTGCGATATGTTCGTGGCACTTGGACATATGGATGCACTTGAGAATTTCATTAGATTTTTGCAAACATAATAGTTTCCATGCACAAGAGAGACCAAGACCTCTCTCAATCTTACATTTCATTTTGCTTCAGCTCAGTGCCAGATCATTTCATCTGACATCATTGTTAAATGAAAATAAAACCGTAGAATGCTTGTCAGACAGTGTTTTGAACCTACTTCCAAAACGATTGAGTTTACAGGCAACCTCTCCTCTGCATGTCGACCAGGTTTCAATCCCGACCATCATTTTACATCCTTTTGTCCACAGCATTGCGCTTCAGTAATGATCATCCTTGCAAAACACACTGAGCTGTATGTAGTTACAGTATACGGATTAAACAAAGCTTCCATGCAAATAATGCATCTCTGATTTTTGTATTAAATGTTTCAGCCCTACTATGAAGTGGCTGTACACACTTTTAATCAATTTCTATCTACCTCATTTAGCAACATATGAATTTACCAGCATTTTAGGCTTTTCATTTATCATTGAATGGCCAAAGAAAGACTAATGGCCCCGATGGCCTCCATTTCTCCCTGATAAAGAGTTAAGTTGGCATTAAATGGTTAATGCCACTACTGTTAATACTCCCCCGTCTCTCAGTCATAACCCATCCCCCATCAGCATAGGAGACACCCTTAACCACTCCACCCCCTGCTCAGTAGCATTCCAGCTGGCCAGATGGTGTCTTCTCTGCACAGTGGACACCAGAGTGCGGAGAGAGAAACCCAATGAGCAGGATTCTTCCACCCCAAAGCGCATGACATTGCATTGACAGCTTTGTTGTGTACTGTAGTAGGTTGAGTTTAAAAATCACTACCATATAACAATTTATACTGGAGTTCTGGCCCCTTGATTCGGATTTAGCAGTTTTTCATCTAGAACACAGCCACTCAGCGTATTAAATGTTGTTGCGTTATGTTAACAGGAGCTGCTTCCATGTTGAACATTTATTTTGACACTTTACTGTCATCATCGTTTCACTTGATTTATTCATGTTGTCTCCTTTTTTTCCCCTTTTTTCTTTTTTTAAGCATACACATTAGAAACAACCCTCACGTGGCGGGGGATATAAACGACTGTCTTCTTGTTATGACGGGAAATAATTGTTGTCCACCTGTAAACACAGTTGTTTTGAGTGAAAAATAAGGTTTTTTTTAGTAACCTGTCATTTATTTTCAACTCTCCTCCCCTGTGGCAGTGTTTAAACGCAGTTTTATTGTACGTTTGTGGTAGAAAGTGGCCTCGGAATCCAGTATAAATGCTGAAAGTAAACATGAAGGAGGAAAACATGTTTAAACCAAACATCAGTTCTACTCAGAGCAACCTGTAGTTTTAAAAATAGTTGCCACAGCTTGTGCTCACGAATGCCTCCGTAAATCTGTACATTTTGTACTCTTTTCTTTCAATGTTGGCAAATTTAATGCTTTTGAGGTGCTGCTGGAGTTAGGTAATGCTGTTCATGTGTCAGTGTGCAACAAAAGGTAGCAGTTGGTGAGAGGCTATGGCTGCGGGTACTACAGTACATCTGGCTCATAAAAAAAACTGTGGGTGTTTGTTTCGGGCCCACAACGTGTGTTGTGTATGTGAGTATGCATGCATTATGATAAAGCCCCATAAACCCCACCCCACACCCAAGCCTCTATGCTTGCAACCTTGTTGGAGCCAATGTGTATTTATGTTGGCCTGTTTTTTTTTTTTTTGTGATTCTTCAGCTACATGTCCTTGTGCTCTGCAATGTGTGTGTTTTTGTGTGAATTTGCGTGTTTGTTTTCCCCTATACGTCACATTTTAATGGCTCCGTTGAATGTAGTAAATAGGAGGCCGGGACAAAGGCGCCTGTAAAAAAAAATAAAAAATTAAATACATAAAAAAACACACCAATGCCCCTCTGTTAAATCTCATAGCCTTATTGAGTGTGAACGCCATATGCTCGCGTTGTCCCTCTTAATAAAGATTACAAGAGGGGAATGCATTGCTTTTCCTGCTGATAATGGGAGCTCCGCCTCAAAGTACAGTTTTTACAGTGTCAGTTACTTTACCAAAAGCATGGCGCAAGCATGAGTACCCAGGGGGTTGTTATGTCAACTGTCTTTCGGGTGACTGGCTACAGTCAGCAGGACTTCTGGTAAGAGGGATTTGAGGGAGTTTGTGTCTGTGTGAGAGAGAGAGAGGGGAGAGAGGGAGGGGTAGGCAGGGATGGATTAGAGCCTCTTTTTGCCTCTACTACAGCAGCAGATCTTATCCTCCCTCCACCCCCGTACCACCAGACAGGGGCCCCTTGGCACCCTGGAGACACATGCCCCACAAAGCCATCACATCCACCCCCACAACAGGCCATTCTCCGCTCAGTCCTTTCCATCTTCTTTCCTCTTTCTCCCCCTGCTCTCCTGACCTCTGCCGTTCTCCGAATTCTCCTCTTTTGATCCCTCTTCCCATTTTTAGTCCTCATCCTCCTGCATACTCTTCTTCCTCCTTCCTTTCTCTGTTGCTTCATCCCCTTCCCTCCCTCTTTTCCTATTTTCCTGAATCGTGTGAATGAAGGGCATTTTGCCATGTTTCACAAACACACCACCTCTGAGGTTCTCTGTTAGTGGTGGCCCGTTTCAGCAGGACCAAGTGTTGCGAGCCTCTACTATTTCAAAGCATCTTCTGCCAGCTGTTTCAGGCACCGTGCTAATACTGCATTAAGTGTTAAAAGATTGTGTTTTAATGGGAAACACATTGGCCACTCAGTATGTGATTGATTGTAGTATGCGCGTTGCTTAAAAAAAAAAAAAAAGTGACACATCCTGGACCCACCCCAGCTGGAAGATGAGGGTTTGAGACCAGTATTTTGGTTTTATTATTTTGTATACAATCCTGTGGCCTGAGATGAAATGGCACAGGTGACGAGTTGTTTCAACTTTCTATCACCAATAATAGTTGATTATTTTTTGGTGACGGTAACTGTTTTGGATGGAAATACCTCCATATTAATCAAATAAATTCTTTGCTGAGTACATATATCTGTCCTATTATTGCTGTCATCTCTTTTCTACAACTTTCTGTGCTGTGCTGGGTACATTTCCTGTCCCCTTCTTACTGAATCATGTGTCTCCCATTGCCAATGACCTCTGCTTTGAAGATACATCCGTCTTTTGTTTTGCTCCATCATGGTCCCTGAACTTGGCTGAAAATTCCCTAGAGTTGCTCCAGCTGGACAACTTTTCTAAAAAAAAATAAAAAATAAAAAAAGATTGCCACTCTGTTCCTGTCTGCTGCCTTTGCAATGCATGCTCTGCCACCTGGTTTTGTCAGAGGAGAAAAGTTTCCACTCTCCACCCTCTTCCAACAGGGAGAATATGTGTCAGGAGCTGGTCGTGTCTTTTACTGCCTCCTCTCTTTTTGTACAGCAAAGGAAAGTTTATGCCTTCAAATCTCTCTGATGTATTTCTGATGTCGTAACTCAAAACTATGAAGTGTCAAAATGCAGGCAGTTTGTGGTGTAATTTTCTCTGGTGTTGAATAAGTTTAAAGATAAGGAAGAACAGAAGGGGAAAAAAAGATAAAATCATTGCCAATTCCACTAAAGCTGAAACGAATCAGTGTTGAAAATTGGAGACATTCGTAGCATATTATGTGTCTGCTTTTGGTTGCTAACTCTATATGTTCCATCTGTGATGCCTGTCATTAAATTGATGGCTCATAGAGATTGTGGGTTCTCTGCTTAGACTTAAAGGCACACTGTTTGCCATATGACTTCAAGTATTTGCTAAACAGAGCTGGTATGCTCGTAGCATGGACCTCTGAGGTGACCAGGTTATCACTTTGCCTATTCAAGCTTTGCTTTGGGCGTTACTCACTTAAAGAGACAGCCTATGAATTTTGATGCAGTCAAGATCCCTTGGTTTTCCCATGTAAATCCACTGTTTATGAGCAGGGTGTAGCCTGCATTCCTCTTCTGTCCTCCTGTGAGGACATGTGAATTCTGAAAAAGATTATACTGATGGGCTACAGGTCGGCTTTTGCCTCTGGGGCAACTCTCTGTCTATCCCCTTGTCTTGAAATGACTCATTGAGTTAATGTTAAACTCGTGGAATTTAAAAACACGCCACTTCGTTTACTTGCAAATTTGCTCAGGTAGTTTGTGTTGTATGAAAATAACCTGTATTTTATTCCTTATTAACTTTGAATTATAATATCGATTTAGTCAGTAACAAAAACGAAAAGATGCGATGAAAACAATACCAAAAACACAAGCACCATAAGTTTCTCAGTTGACTTTCCTGGAGTATAAGTATTATAAATATATATAATTAACACAATAAGTAATTAGTGCATCCTCCATCAGCGTGATTCTAGCAGTAATCTTCCTCCTCATGGAGTGGCTCAACCTCCGGATGTCATCCTGTGGGATGGCGACCCGTTCTTCAGTCAGAGCTGCCTGCCCGGAGTTGCTGCTGAGTCTGTGGAGAATGGATGTTCACCCTGTCACACTCGCTCACTCAACCAACCCCAGAGGTTTTTAATGGGGTTTAGGTGGCGGATCAGAGCTGGTCATTCCAGAGCTCCCAAACTGCCTCCAGCATGCCAATAGTGCAATGGCAGTCCTGTTGTCCCAGCTCATTTTCTCCCCAATCTTCGTGCTTTTTATAGGGGTGGGTTAGTCATTATTTGGGATTAGTTGGCTAAAGGCATTGTGGCTCTTGCTTTACAGATTGACATATCTCAAAACCTGCCCTACATATAGATGTACAACCAATTTGGAAGCACACTAAAAGATTTTCTCATTTTGAGCCAAATAATGAGCGGTGCATTTTTAAATTTCCTCGAGTATATAGGTGCTCTGGATCTGCTTCCCCATTTGAAGCCCGTTTCCCATCGCTTCAACCATGTAGATAATGATAGTGGGCTGTGAGTAACAATGACATAATGGAGTCTGACTGGATTATCTCCAGGTGCTTTATTAAAATGTTATATAAAGGCCAAACTCCAGCAATAATTGGGAGTAGACCATAGATGCTGTTAAGATACAACAAGTAATTCCCAATCAGGGAGATGTAGCCCTGGGGATACGCACAAAATTTTGTACTGTAGCTCAGATTTAAAAGAACAAATAATTTATACAGTTTTATCCAAATAGAGTCTGCAGACACGCAGTAGTATAAAGTGTTTTTACAAGATTAGGTAACATTTTACGTTAGCTAAAGCTAAATTTCCTTCAGGACCAATAAAGCATTTATCTCTATCTAAGCTCTTGTCGATGTTGGACATGAAGATATTTGCAATTTCCTTTTCACATGCTCTACATTCATGGGGACCACCGTCAATGAAGTTTCCCTCAACAAAATAACACCGCACTCCAGACTTAGTGCTCCTACAAGGCTGAAAAATCTCCAGAGTGCTATCACTGTCGTCGGCTACGTTTTCATTAACCCTAAATAAACACACGTTCCACGTGTTGCCTGCACACCTACGTCTGGGAGATTACTGACAGAAAAAAAAAGGTTGAGAACCACTGGACTACAGGAATCATGACCCAGGGCGACAAACAAGGCGGCAATTCTTCCCACACACTTTAAATTTTGTTGCAACTTCTGCATTGTGTTGTATTGCATTTGTTCGAAGGTCTAGAACAGCTATTATTTAATCTAAAGTAAAGCAATCACTCAAGGTCTTCAGAGAAGTCAATATTTAAAAATGGGACCATAGTACCTACAAGAGGAAACGATCACACTTAATCCGATATGTGCAAAGGGCATGTCTGACTGTTGAACCCATTCAAAGTTTCCTCACTGCTCTATACCCATCATATCTCTCAAGAGAGATTTGGATATTTACCAGGCTTGTGAGTAACGTCTTCTGATTAATCAAGTATAATGAAGACGGATATGAAGCACGGTCAGGAAGTGACACATTTGGTCTTTGTTGCAACAGATCATCCTCCCATAGCCAGTAACAACTCCAATGGGCAACAACAGGTCAGAGGACTCTCTAGTGATTGAGAACAGAGGCCTCGGTTTGTTTGCATGGCCTAGAGGAGCAGAAATATTCATGTTTGTTTAGGAATCAACAGGTAGGACTGGTACAGCTGCATACTGAGCAAGACAGATGTGCTTTTGTCAGCAAAACAAAATCTGTGCTTAGATATCTTTCTTACATTCTGTCCATCAACAAACCCCTCAGTTGTGAAAAATGTGACACTAAGTGCCTTCAAGACAAACCGAAGGTCATTTATCTTCAAAACCACCAATATCATGCACTGAACCTGTAGGGGCACATTCCACGTTATTCTGTACCTTTTTAATGTGTTTTTTGTCCTGGCATGTTCTGCTTTCTCATTTATTTCTTAAGAAATAACCATAAATAGCTCTAGGCAAGCTCAGTTGTTTAGGGAAACAAGTATTCTTGGATGAATTCACATTTGCTGATAGGAGTGACGATTTTTCAAGCATGACTCACAATAGCGTGTTCAATCCCCCTTGTTGCTTAAAATAACACAGGCACCTCACAGACAAAGCAGCCTCGACGCTCTGGGTCTCCATGGACAAGCGTTAGCGTACCGTGTAGCACTCCTTTTATAGGTAGTGACCGAGGTGAATTATGCAAGTGAGTGCATAGTCCTCAAATCAACTTCCAAACTTAGGATCTTGTTGCCCTCTTAAGGGGATCCACAGGCTTTGGAGAGGCATTCAGCTTAAACTCTAAAGTCAACTTAAGTTTTTGACGAGTAAAATGGCTGTTTGTCTATGAGGGCCCAGGGTTTTAGGTATGTTTTGGTATTTTTAACATAACATTTTATGCGTTTTATTAACAAAACGAGCCTGATCTTGAAATAATAAATGTTTTTACCCTAGAGCTGAAAAAGATACTACCGGTAACTTCTTATTGAGCTGTGGAGCTGCAGGTTTGAAGTCTGGTGGGAGTGGATTTCCCACCAACAATTGACAATATGTCATGCACTGTATATTGAATAGGTTTTGTTTTTCATATTATGCAGTTCATTCAATTTTGAGCTGCATAATATGAAAGTTCAAGTTCTGGTTAAAATCCTCAAATGGTTTCTGCTCTGGCTAAGTGTAATTAGCTATGGTGATGTCGCATACATTTCTCAGAGTCCTGGTGTCTTGGACAACTTGATGCTTGCACAGTACAGCAGAGAACGTGTAATCATCCGAGTCACACCTTATGGTTAGACTAAATTTAAATTTACACAAGGGAGGCACCGTTTAGCAAAGTACTGTTAAGCTAGGGGGAGGAGGAATTGGAAAGGTCAAGGTGAAGACTGACACACATGATTCAGTGTGTAATATAAGTCATGTTTTTTTAAGGTGGAACAAGAGTCCCGATTCTGGGGCAGTTTTATTGCCAAGCAGGTGGGCAGGTGTCAAAGGGGAGGCACTTATGATTTGTCCTTTTTTTATGACCAGACTTACCTCTCTTTTCCTTCCTGCTATGACCCATTGATCACTTTTCCTCTATTTTTCTAGACGTTCTCATTACTAAAATTGTCCTGCCGTTACACTCCCAGTCATATTTTCCCATATCTCTGTTCCATGCCATAAATGTGAGAACCAATGTGCTGAATTAACTTACATCGTACGATTTGAGGGATACCAGAGGGCTACTTTAATCCCCTGCCCCTCTTAAATGTAAATGTACTTCCTTTTATTCACCCTTTTTTCCTTCTCCTTGGCTGTCCTCAGACAGAGGCCCTAAAGCATTGTAAGCATACTTGTGCCTTGACAGATGTCTGAGGAAAATCTCTTGTGTTTGGAGAGGAGAAATCAGAAACCGCACACATATAATTTTTATTGCTGTTGTCAGCTTGGGATGCATTTAAGTGAACGCAATTTTCAGACCTCTGCATCCGAGCCATTTGTGGTTTGCTGCTCTGTGAATACTTGATGGAACAAAATGAGCTCAACCAACCTCCTAATTTTTTTAGCTCCCAAATTTAACTCACTTTATAATGAAGAGTCAAAAGTTATTCAATAGTGCCCTCTTTTATTTTGCTAGATGTGAGAAAGATTTTAAACCAATTATCCCTTTCAGGTTTGTGAGAAGCCTGTCTCTGCAATGTATTGCATGAGATGCTACAGTATGTATGTATGTATCTACATCAAAAAATCTCAAGAGGTGATCAGCTTAGATTTACAGCCTCGAGTATCTAAGGAAGAAAATGGGAAGAAGATGTTGGTTGATGTTATTCCAAGGGAGCCTTGTGGTGATCGGCTGTCCTTGTGAAGTGCCGGCTGACATCACTCCCACAGTGGGGCTTGGTTTCCAGTTTCTAATGAAAGCTCCAAGTCTGTGTAGTGCCTGTCATCTTAAATTGTACTGTACAATCATCCCATACTAATAATGTCCTCCTTTCTTGTTTGCAGCGCCGGGATCATGTTGATGGAGTGAGACATTGCTGACAGGGGAAAACCACGGGAAGGTTCATATCTGGGTTACAGCATTTAAAGTAGCAACTTGGAATATTCTCACCTACATTAAAGCCTTAAACTGAATTGAACAGCAGAATGGATTCAATAGGGACATTGCAGAGCTCAGCTCCAGAGACCAAGGCCGAGCGAATTGCTCGCTACAAGGCGGAGAGGAGGAGGGAGCTTGCTGAGCGCTATGGCACTACAGATGATTTCACCTCCAAATATGTCCGCAGGGACAGGAAAATTGGCGACGCATCTGAAGCAGTGTCTTCAGAAACCAAGGACAAGGGAATATATGAGGATAATGGATCAGAGCAGTGCTATACCAGGAGGGGCCTCAGGAATAAAATAACAGAGCCTGTGGAGCACACTGATGAGCATGTCGTGGAAAAAGAGGCTACCGCTCACCTCAAAACAGATTCAGTTTTATCCTCCATGAAGACATCCACTCATTTCAGGTGAGTGCACCAGCACTGTCACAAGTTAAAGACAAGGCAAACTTCTGTTGCCCGCTGTTTGTGTAAGAATGTAATGTTACTACAACTTGCCCTCAAGGGGCTAGTGCCTTTAAAATACAGGCTAACCTCTGCAGGAATTTAATGCAATACAACCATCGTGTATTATTGAGGTATTCCTGTATAAATCCCAGTTCTGACTCCGGTAATAGTACCGACGGATTGCTGCAGAGCCATTAAGTCTATGACACACCTGGCAATAAATCTGGTTAAACCCTGAGTGTAATATCCAGATCCCTAGTAACTGCAGAGGAACCATGAACAGTGGTTCCTCTATAAGGCCTGTTCTTGACTTAGAGACAGTCAGAGGCAGTTTGGATAATAAAGCTTGTTATTAGATTACTGTAAAAGGTCTTGCTGACTTGTAATGAGTTAAGAGGAAGCAACAAGTAGACACACTTGGAGAACACTTAGTGCTATCTTCTGTTTGAAGTAAACATGGCGGCTAACATTTCCAAAATTGGCCATGCATGCAAAGCAGTGGATTGCCTCATTTATTTTTGCGCACATGCACCGATGGCATGCAAACTGCTTGTTTTGGTTCACTTTTCGGTGATATGGGGGTAGTCATATGTTCAACACTTTTGAAAATAAACAGACATTGTTAGATTTCCTTTGAGGTTTTTTTTTTTTTATTAGTTGCCAGGAATGTTCTTCTGAGAATTGTGTAGAGACCGAGGTCACGAGTTTGGGGATTTTTTAGCTGTAATCAAACTGAGGATTCTGCCTCGTACACATAGGCAGACGTGTCTGTGCTTGAAAAACAGCCCGAGGGACAGACAGTAGAGTTGGACAGAGTGTTGAGATAATGTCAGAGATTGGTGATTATTAGGTTTGGATAGGGGTTACGTTGGAGTCTTCATGCTCTGCACTAAGTGAAGCAATACATGCAGATGACTCTTGGGTTGTTATTGTAGATCAATTATTTCATCAAATTTGGAAAGACAAGCCTTGTCTTGTTATAGGCTTAAATATTAAATGTGGCATGTTTCAGCGTTTGCTGACTATCAAGTGCTCTACTTGAAGCTTTTTTTTTAAATGACACCATGCCAAAGTAAATTCATGGACTTTATCTAGTTTGAAATTCTTTTAAAGCACCAGTTTCATGCTTATCAAATCAAATTTCATTGTCATTTTGCTGTACATACAACTGTGAAATGTAATGAAATAAAAAATAAAAACAAAAAACACACAACGATCGACAACACACACATCCAGCCCTGAGACGTCGCATGGTTGTAAAAATATGTTAAAGTGACGGATGTTGCACGACCTCGTAGCAAGTGTTCCATAATAAATTCATTTGTTGCACATTTTGCAGTGTGAAAATAATTGCATTCTCACCGTGGCTCATCACCACAGAAACAAAATATTTTTCAAAATACAGAGTCGAGTTTAACACAAAGTTATGGGAAGCATCTTAAATTACAGAGAGCATGAAAGTAGGTTGACTTGTTTATGTGTTTGTCTGACATGCCTGTCGTGGTATTTTGTTATGACATTCACTGTGCAAACTTGCATTCAAGCCCGCTTGCGCAGCACACTGTACGTAGTTAGACGGAGGTGGATGTATAGAAGCTGTTGTTATGAGCCAAAAACAAGCAGCTTGTCAGAGGTTTATTTGTATGCCATGCCTATTATGCTTTGTCAAATTGCAGTTCTGAAATTGTTGAGTGTTTCCTTTCTTGTTCATCATACAGGTCCTTCTGAATTGTAAAGGGTTGACTTGCTTCAGGATCAGAGCTTCACACATGCTATATTTACTGAAACTTTTGAAGATAAAATGTGCAAATCTATTACAAGAATAGCGTAAAGGAAACTGGAACTCAACTGGTCCAGTGATAATGAAGACTGTCAACATGTTTATCAGCTCAAGATGGTTGACATTCCAAAAAAAACACGCATGACACTTAAGAGTCAGCTGTTTTCATCCATAATAATTTTTTTAAAATGCAGATTATACCGTCCCATTGCCTTGTTAAGCTGTTCATCGCGTAAATGTCATCTCAGACTACTCTGCCTTGACACTATTTATACATCAATGCAAGTTATATACGATACCAAAAAAAAATGCAGTTAATTTTCGAGGAAATTCAAGAAATTTCCTGTGCATGAGTTTGAATAGTATATACGAGTATTTTGGGTATGATGGTTTTGTTGTTGTTACATTATTTGTTAATAGGACTGGATGGGTGTTAGGCCGATTGTTGTTTGCATGGCTGCACCATTTCAGAGTTCTTCTACCTGCCATATGAGTAACAAAGTTTCCTAACAGTTCACTGGATAGAGACATTAAAACAGAGGTCTCAGCCATGCCACAGTCATGGTTATATCCCCATGTCGTCTTGTACTTATCCTCTCTTTCCTTGTTCCGCTGTCACTTAATGCTTTGTGTGTGAGGAGGTTTTCTGTGCTTGATTAATGACTCTCCTGCCTTGTTAAGAATGTGGGCTTAACTTTTCTCTCTCTTCAACTCCCCCATTAATCTGCCTGTATTGCTGTTCCTAGTCCACTCACTGGACTGCACTCTACTCTTCGTGTATGCTTAGTTTTTATGGCAGGGTAGGACTGACGCATGCAGTCCCTCCCTTTCAGCCGGCAGCGAATTGTGGGTGGGGTGGAAGTGTCGGTGTTGCAGAAGAGGATGTTCTGTTGTTGATTTCCATGTATTTCTTTACTTACATTGTTGTTGTTGGTACTCCTACATCCGTTTTTGATCTTCCTTCTCAAACTACACTACATTCACACACCCTAAATACCTTGGCACTGCATTTTTATACTAAATCTGTTCTGAGGCATGTCCGCTCAAGACTATTAAAACTTTTACATAGCAGCCACACCAACGCCCCAAATAACTCATAATCATAAACCGTTTTAAGAAGGATTTTTCAGCAATGTTCAGGACTCAGATATGACACCAATCCTAAGAAAAGTCAGATGATACAGACTCACATCCGATATTTAGCTATATTTTTGATTTGTTTTTCTATCGTACTACAGTACTTAGTTGTATACACTAAAATTCTCTATCACAAGTGCTTGTCGGCAACCAACTGAAACAAGAATTGGGGGTTTGTGTCTGACTGTGTAATTTTGAAGCCGTCAGTCAGACATTCACACCCAGTTTTAACGTGATTGGCCACATGTGTGGAGGCCAGAAAGTAAATATAGTTCGAACTTCTCTCTATATGCACCACATAAAATAAATTGTGTGTCCCACTGCAATTTGATGTCTGGCTTTTCACTTTGCCTTCCAGTGTTGCTATTTGGAAAAATTCTGAACACGTTTGCCTCCCAATGTTGTGCAGACTAATTCTTTTTTCAGTATAGACAGGTTTAATGCCTACATTACAGTATGTATGCCTACATTCCACAGCAGATCGTTCAACCTCGACATGTGAGATAGCCGTGTAGTTTGTCTTTTACAGGTTTTGCATCCTCTCCTTGCATTTAAGTAAACAACTTAACTCGCAACATACCAGGAAAAGAAATATCCTTACACCTATTTTTCTGAATTCAAGTCTCACCCCTTTATCGAACCAAAACAAGTATTGTCTTATTAATAAATCATTGAAAAATACATTTCATTCAAACGAGACCTAAACGTCATAGAACTCACTACAGTTGTCTTGGCTCATCCTCAATCACGTCTGATTTGGTCAAAATAAATCACCAGTTCATAGTGTAAGAAAATAGATGCAGCTTGAGGCCACCTCCCCTTCTCCAGTAACCTCTGACCCCTCCCAGATGTCCAGCATGGTTCTCTATTGTTATCAAAGCAGTCGTCTCCCCTCTTCCTGTTACATCACCGCTGCTATCCCACAGACAGCTGCTGCCCCCATCCATATTTTATGCCATTACGTAGAGATCAATATCATCTTCAGATGTTACACAGACATTGCTGGAACTCCTGCATGAGTAAATGTTGTAGCATATGTTTGGCTTGGTTATTGTTCCATCTTTTTTTTATATTGCTGGCTCCTGTATGTATTTTTGTATAATGGTTGTGCAACTAAAATTCTCCTTTTCAGTCTAGTTTGCATACATACAACTGCAACTGACAGCCAGTTTCTGTCATCGCTTCAGTGTGTTAGAGAGTGACCTCATTTGTCTCTGTCTCTCCTAGGCTGCTGGAAAGTGATGACACAGAGGAGCCAAAGGGTAAGAACAACTCTCCACTTTCACTGCACTCGGATCCTCTTTTGTTCCACAGACTGCTTTATCCCATTCGAGCTCTTTCTATTACTCAGTGTTCACGGAATACTGAGCTCACTGACAATGTTAGATTACTGACCTGGTTTATACATGTCTGCCACTCAGGAGGAGCGAAAACAGATCTAAAGATGCCTTTGCCTCTCTTTTTAATTTTGTAATTTAAAGTGAATGTTTTGCATCAGGTCATGGTTTCCTTTGTCCAAAAAAAAAACAAGCGACATAATGTTTGGACCGTGTTCAAAGATCATGATTGTGTGGCTGTGCACTTACACTTGTGTGTGTTCCTGTGCAAATGTTTGATCATATGCGATTAGACTGGAAGTTTCTTTCAGCCAGCTCACATTATGAACTAATTTTGGAGCCTGCTGCTATAGACAGAAGGAAATGGCTGCATTTATACATTGGCTGCTGGCTGCTTTCAGCTAACTGTGCCCACAGTCTGTCTGTCTGCATTATTGGCCTACTGCCTTCTTTACCAATGGTTGGTCTGGCTGTCTGTGTTTCTCTGCTTTTTGATTTGGCCGTCTTGCATGTGTTTATGTGACTAGCTGCGCAAGCAAAAGAACAACAGTGACAGCGAGAGGTGATAAGAACGTCTCTGGAGCAAAATTGCAAGGTTATTTCAGAATTCCAAAATGTTTGAAGCAGTGTTGCATAATATTTCAAATTGATTGACGAGTTTATTTGACTTGGGTTTGGCACAGAACTCTGTACTTTTAAAGGTACCAACCTAATTACATCAGTATTATTCATTGCCGATCGAGGTTAAATCAAACAGTGCCAAATTCCAGCATCAGCTTGTTGTAAATAACCTTCATAGAGTTACTTTAGCAGTAGAGTTTTTTCCATCAAGGCCTAAATTTTGATATTGCTCTCTACTGTTTATTCACAATCTGGCTGAGTCAAGAGAGCTGTCCAAATAGTTAAGAGAAGAGATTGTAAATTTGCACAAGTTGGGAAAAGGACACAAAAAGATAGCAAAGGCACTGAATTGTTCTAGAGCTATAGCTAGAGGCATAGTTAGAGAGGTATAAACAAAGGTACAATGACTACTACCCTACCTGAACGTGGCAGAAGGAGGAAGTTACCAACGGCTGCCACCGTTCCTGAGGAGGCAGGTGAACGAAACCTCTCGAGTGACTGCAAAAGGTCTGTAGCAGGATTTGGTGGCAGCAGGCACCGAGGTTTCAGTTGACACAGTAAGGAGCACACCTCATGGTGAAGGGCTCCCGGCCCGAACTCCAAGCCGTACACCACTGCTGACCCAAAAGCACAAGAAAAGTCAGTTCCAGTACGCTCAAAACCATCTAGATAAGACATGGACGTGATGAAACAAAACTAACATTGTGGACCTGTGGATCAGTGGTATGTCTGGAGGAGGACGAATGAGGCATGCTTAAACGAACATCCTACCTACGGTGAAGCATGGCCACATCCATTCTACATACAGCCTGTTCACTCCCGATTAATTCACCTAGAGGGCGCTCCTGAAGGAGTCCTAAATGAATGGGAGTGAATGGAGCTAAACGGCTAAAATAATTATTTTAGTTTGTGCAAATATGGTTTCGATTATGTACTCAAAGTGCAATCAAAACACACCAATGATCTCTCGTTTTTTCTTACAAGAGAGGCGATTTTGCCCTCAAGCCACTAGCATTCTGCTAATGCATACTGATTGTTCAGTTAGGAATTTATGACTGCTTGCAACCCGACACTCTTTCTCAAAGTCCCCCGGAGTTTACAGACGTTTTTGAAATGAAATTGAATGTATATCTAAAGGAGGACCTGGAGGACCTTTGTTTTTGACAGCCAAATGTAGGTCTTGCTGATGTAACAGCAGAGGTATTCTAGGAACTATTGATTCCGTAAAGTATAGTGGCTTGTGGTGCTACCAGAGAGTTTCTACCAATGCTACTACTTAAATAATGGTATTTCACAACAATTGAAGCAGCAAAAAATATCGAATGGACATATATTTATTGTATCTACCCATTATGTCGAAAACCCCTATTCATTTTGGACTACTGCGAGAGTCCCCTATATACCTGGAAGTTCTGAGAGTGGCATATCTCTACTACTATTAGAATATCTCTGGCATGGCGGTGTCACAGCGATACTCAGAGGCTGCTTTGCTTCCTCATGGAAATGGAAAACTGCAGTGACTGAGGTGAGATGGATTCCATCAAGTATCAGAAAACAATTTGGGAACATCATACGAAACAATGCTGAATTACAATTCTGTGGTGTGGCTGAGGCTCACAAGATAGATGTCGTCTTCTAGTCACAGGCTTGGCAGTTTAATTCCCACTTCCTACTGCCCACATGTAAAAGTGTCCTTGTGCAAAACGCCCAATTGCTTCCGATTGTAAGTCCAGCACACCATGAATTTGCGGCAAAGACCTTGTAAAGCCCTACAGATAAGCGTTCCATAAATGTCACCATTTACTATGCTTTAATAGATCATCTGTCAGACGTGGCTTGAAGATAAGCGGCTTTGACAAGAAAAAGACCACATTTCGCTGATTGGAAGACCAAAAAAAAAGAAAGTTAAAATTGTATGAAACATAACCAAAGATACAGAAAGAAGGATGAAGGTCAGCCAGTGTTCATCTTTAATCGAGATATGAGCGTGTGTGAAAGCAAGAGCGTGTGAGAGCATTGGCAGTGCATTCAAAAGGCTGATGATGCTTCCTGTTCAGACTGACAGAGGATTCAGTGCTCAGAGCCAAAACGCCTCTGTGGCTGTTGCACAATGCAGCAAAACATACACACAAACATTGTGCAAATTTAATTGACTCAAATCACAGCACAATCACAGCCAAACCATTAGCTATAAGTCACATATGTGCAGAATGGTGTCATTGAAAGCCCAAAGTCCAATTCAATAAGCTCTCAGCAGCTGTAACTGGCGGAGCAGATGGATGACAACACTTGTGGAAAACTCAGTAATCTTAAGTGGAGGTTTTTTTCATCTCCTGAGTTTTCTTTTTTCTCTCTCTCTGGCGCTGACTTGGACGTTGGATGGATGATGTAAAAATGATTGGATTGGAGTCAAAAATAAAATAGTGCAGTCTGAGTGGAGTCACCAGTCTGCAAGGCGCAATGTTGCATCACCTGAACTAAATCATGCTAAGTTCTGGACAGCAGGGGAGCTTGGAAACATAAATCAGATCAGTATTATGACCTCAGCAGAACATTTTTGTTTCAATTGGAAATTGGGAGATTGACAGAGATTTGCGTGTTCCTTTGTTTTCTTGGATTGGGGAAAAAAATTTGGCTTGAAATGTCACAACCATTTGGGTAATAAAAACAAATTTAGAGTGGGAGAATGGATTTGACTGTGCTGGCTTAAGAAATTTGTGTTGTTTTTGAATACCATTAGATTTAATGGCTTTCTTTTGTGCAGATTAGAAGATCATAGTCGCACAGCTGTTTCTGATGAGACAACTCAGAAATAGTAAAAAATAATATAACTGCTCCCATGAGAAATGTCTCTCACACACATCCAGTATGGAGAACCACAGTATGTCTTTCTTTTCCATTTTCTCACCATCAACTCTGGAAAGTCATTGGAACCCTGTGACTTTTTAAACCCATCCTGAAGTGAGGGATATATCTTTATTTTCATTTCCTTTTCTGATCCAAAGACACCTTAAAAACACTGGTGAAGTCATTGAGATCATATTTGTCAGTTTTCATGTCTTATTTCCAGCAAAGAAAACTGTACACAATGGGTTATGGTCTATCCACATCTCCTCAAAAATCTCTGGACAGAATTCAGATTTCACACATGCTTTGTCGGGGCCCTGAAGTGCATCTCATAATTGGTTTCCTCACTTTGCTTATTTTTACTTTTTAGCCAGATTGAACTTTGTTGATCTTCATGTCAGCTCACTCACATTCATCTATGATAGGGGCGGAACAAATTGGAGTTTTTCCAGTAGCGGAGGCATCTGTGTCCTTGGACACAAATTTTCCAGTTTAACATTGCGACATATTTTACTGAAAATAAAGATACTGCAATGTCAGTGTTTTTTTCCAATGAAATGATATGAAGCACATGGTCTAACATCCCTGGTGCAAGTTACTTTAGGGCACGTCCGACTCCCTTTTGCCGGTTAAACGGCACATATTCTGGGCACAAAATAAGTGGCAAGATGCAGAGGGGTTGTATTTAGTATATTATTCATATACTAAAAGCTAGTGTGTGGGGACCGTATCATCTCCCCGACCGTTAACAATGCATTATGTTGTGGATACCAGTCACACATTGTCTGTTTTAAACCCTCATTGGAGGTTAACAAACACCCTGACTTGTCATATGATACTTCACTGGCAAAGTTAAAGCAAACATCTCTTCACTGTTTTATTTATGGTTCAACCGTATGCGTCTGTGTTTGTGTGTGTTTTATTTTCAGTTGGTGAAAAGCCTTTGGATTCTGCCGAGAAGACTTCCAAGATGTCTCTTTTTAAGGTACGATAATTAAAGTTTGTCTTCTTACTCCTTTTATAGAAATGTTTTGCTTTTTTTTCTGCCTTTAATTAATTGCATTTGTGTGTGTGTTATATTATATGAACCTTTATTGTTTTTATTGGAAAATAAGTTTGAACAATTTACATTTTCGGTGATAATAATTAGCTGATATGATAATAAATTTCAAGTAAGTTCCCCAACACTGGTCCCGACACATCAGGTGTCTTGACTGTGAGCTGTGGTGGTTTCTGCTTGCTCTTCTCCACTCCAACCCAAGTAAATTGTCAGTTCTCCAAAGGGCAGCGCGCACTAAATCAAACCCAAACTTCAAAACTTGAATTTATAATGCTGTCATAGTTTTTATATTTTTTCCACACTTTATAGAAAGTTCTTTTCCTTTCCCTTGCTGATTTACTCACCGCCCTTTCCAGTGCAGCTGTTGTATCCTTCAACTCTCGCTGGAAGTTCGCTCCATTAATAACAAATGTAGCCGATCCACACAGCACTGAGCCGTCCTGCACCTGTATGGAAACTATGCCAAAGTTATGAATCCACATTTTGCTCGAGGTCTTAAAGATGAGGTGGGAAGAGAAGTCTAGAGAGCTAAAAGATCCACTCAAGAGCAAAACCTTAATCTCGTGGGAGATATACTGAACATATACATGCTTAAAGATACAGAGATGATCACACTTTCCCAGACTGCTTAGGTTTCACAAGTGGCTAGGTTTGATAATATTGGATGTAAATAGCTGTTCCAACTTGGCCTCTAATGACCAGGAGAAGTGCCAAGGTTGGCCAAGTGAACCCAGATGGCAGCAAATTTCTCTGACCAAAAACCTACTGGGAAAGGAAGCCAGGCTATCTTACTACTTTTGTTCTCTCCTTCCTTTGATCGAACCGAGATCTCTATTATTTTAAGATGTCTGTCTTGAAAGTCAAGAGCCGCGATGGATAACTCTTTACTGTCATCACTTTTCTCTTATCACTTAATTCTCCTCCACAGTCCCTGCTGAACGAGTCAGTGACTCCTGTAGGAGAGACAGAATAGGAGGCGGCATAGGAGCGAAGTTATACAATGTCTGCTTTTCAGCACAGATGGAGGCAATAAAATGTGTACATCGAGACTCATTTATATTTTTGATTTCCTGACTGAATGTCCCGAGTATTTAGAAACTGTTTTGTTTGTTTTTTTTAATTCATGGATGGAAATTTCCTTCTTTATAATAAGAGAGCGCCATTCAGTTCATAAGAGGCCTCTAATTCTATAAGCTTTGGTGTGTAATTTTGTGAGAAAACAGCATTTGATTACAGTGAGATACTTAGTATCTTAACCCCAGGGCCACATTACTGTCACAAGATCCCACGCAGCCACACAGTTCACACTGTATGCATGTTTTAGAAAAGAAAATCTGTAATTTCAAAATTGCAGTTTGTAACAAGATCAGGTATTGTTTCTGTTTCCGTTCATCTTTATTTCCATGTACTTTTTTTTTCTTTTCTTTTTGAAACACCAAAACTCAAATTATTATTTGTGCATATATATACTGTGTATATATATATATCCATGGGGGCTCTTTAACCTTTTAAAGATGGTAAACAAAAATAAAAACAAACCACAATAGGTCCCATGAGGGCATCTTGCTTTAATGTGGAACATGCAGTATTTGCAGTAGCCGTGTCTCTCTGTATGAGATTTTACTGTATGTACTCAGAGCGGGTCGACACACATCTCATAATCACTGACACACTATATTACTGAACTCTTAGCAACTTGGTTGGATTTTTTTACAACACACTCTTATTATGTCTGTAGGACCCGGAGGAGACGGATGATGGAAGCAGCAGCCAAAGAACCAATGAAAGGGTTAAGTGTCAGCTAATGAACAGTGACGAAGTGGATTCCACTACCAGGTAGGTTCACAATCACAGTTCACCTCTAAATGAATAAATATTGTTATTTCACTGAGATGCATGGTCAGACCATACCATTTCATCAGGCTTATTGTGTTTAAGCGTTGAATGGAGTCTTTTTTTTCACCTTTCGAGCAATAGATTATCCAGTATATTACATAAGATATGACATAAGCAGATTCACCCTGAAACGGCAGATTGAATGCAGAACAAAGGTAAACAGAATGGCACTCAGTCGAGTGCATACCTCCGTCAAGGCCAATCAATCCGTCTGGTTTGCCTGGACTCCTTCACACGTTTTGTGCCAGATGGTTCAGTAGTTATTACATAATTTGGTAAAATTTTGAAAAGCGCCCCACAGTATCGCACAATGTGAAAGAAAATGCACCATCCTTCAACCAAGTTTTGTGGTAATCTTTCCAGTAGTTTTTCAGTGTTCTTGTTGACAAACAAACCGACTGATGGACACGGGTGAAAACAACCTTCTTAGCAGAGAGAATTACTGACCAACTTAATGTTGATCATGCTTTGGTGGCTCTGCAGACAAAATGATGGTTATATGTCTTAATTTGTGGTTTTAATTCACCTCGCAGCTCTTTCATGCAGTTTAAAAATGTTGTTTTTTTTCCCTCTCTGTCTGTTTGCACCACCTTGATCCTTCATCCATCCTTTTCTCTGATATTTCAGACGTCATAAAAGCGATAGAAGCAAGTTAATGGATGAAGAGGCCACAGATGAATTCGCTCCCTCTTTGGAAGAAAAGAAGGTCTTGTTTTTGTTTTTTTTTACCCATTTTATACAATAAGTTGATGTTTTTTAAAGACTGAATAGAATAAATCTTAAAAACTCAAAGCTTCAAATATAAAACTCATCTTGTGGGATTGTGTTTAGAAAGATCATATTTTTTCTGACCACTTCTATCGCAGTTCTAAAAAGTGTTACCACTGCATGCAATGCAATTCCAAAACTCTTACTCACCTTAACTTTGGCTCCTCTTACCTCCGTGTCTGGTTTAGTTTAGGCTTTTGTTTTTTTTAACTTGACATGTAGATTATAGTTCATGTCACCGATATACATTTACTACAAACACACACACACATGCTTCAGTTCAGCATCTGATTACATCACCCAAGATCTTTAAGTGACCCTCAGAAGTAATGAAAGTAGAGCTGGGTGTAGATACTGGATACCTACCGACCTCATTAAACCTCATCAAATGGTATCAAAATTTCTCCAGTCAAACAATAACTGCACTCAATTCTTTTTTTTCTTTTTCTTTTTTACTTATATCTAGGAATAACATTGCTGTATGGTTTTGCTTGTTTGTCAATCACTGCAAGCATTCTTTGATTTAATGTGACATGTGGTGAAATATACTACTGCAGCAGTTGCAAGCTGAGTAGTATATATAGTATCTTATTGGTATCAGTATGAAATAAATGAACGCATGTACAGGCAGTGTAGACATCAAACATTCTACACTGCTGTTTTGTCTTTTGAGAACCACCTGGTAAGCATTCTGCTTCTCCTCTCATCTGGCCTCACAGTCTGCATCTCCCTTCATCTCCCTCTCAGTCAGCACTACCACCCCCCCACCCCCCTCATGACTTTTGACCGGTCAGTAGGTCGTCTGCTGATGTTCCAGCTGCTGTTGTATTATCTAAGTAATAAGATAGCGAACACACACAAAAAGGTGTGTTTGCATGTTCAGGTTTGCTGTGTGAGTATTAGTTGTATTTTGAAACAAGTATTACTCTTCAAAATACATTTTAAATACACGGTCACGACATCTGGTTTCTATTAGCTTTTTTTTTTTTTTTTTTTGTTCTGGAAAGCAACAACAAACGTATGTGATGTCCCAAACAAACGTTGTTGATTTAATCACAAAGGATCAATCCCACTCAATCTTTGCTGACATACTGTTTGCTCTCTTTTTTATTTATTATTTTTACTGCTCTCACGTTTACGTCCCTTTAACCCCTTCAGGCTGCTCATCTCATACCCAGTAACCCAGAGTCTCTTGATAACAGCAGTAGGGCACTGAAAACAGAGACAGTAGTAGTTTGGACAGAGGACTGTAGATATATATATGTGTTCAAGTATTTGTACTCTTGAGACATGCAATAATATGGTTTTGTTTATGTGGAAACTGCAAAGGAAAGTCTTGGTCTGGTCTGAGAGTTAAATGCTATAATGAAAGACCATAAAAAAAATACCCTTCAAGTAGTTTTGGAACTTGAGTTGAAAAATGTTCTCTTTCTCCCTCTTCTACATCAGCCCTCCAGTGTCTTGTCTGACAGAGCTGTCCCCATTAGCAAGAGCAGAGATGCCTCTCCCCCTCCTTCTCCCCCCTTCCAGCCTGCTTCGCTGCAGCGCCAAGACTCGGGGCCTCGAGGCATTAAGGGAATCCTCAAGAAAGGCCGCTCCACCAGCGTGGAGTCGGACCACAGCGAGAGCTCCACGCCAGAGTGCGGGCTGGCCCGGCAAAGCAGCATCACACTCAGCCACCCTGAGAGCGACGAGGAGGAGGAGGAGGAGGAGATGGAGGAGCAAACCGATGAGGAGACCAGTGGGGAAAATGACATAGAGGATGAGTCATTCACTGATGACTTCACAGATGGAGGGAGCATCAGTATCAACAGGCAGCACACAGAGGAGAGCAGCAGTAGCAGCAGAGAGAGCTTTGAGGAGATGCAGAGTCCATTGCCTGACGAGAGCCTGGAGCAGACGTCCACAATGTCGGAAGATGCTGAGGAACTGGAGAGCAGTTTGGATGGAAGCCAAGGCTCCTCCATCAAACAGAGGTCATGAAGATCTAAGTATAAGGCCTTTTTTTCCATGCAAAGAAAAGGAAATGAAAGAAAATGTTATATATAAATTAATTTACTCCTGAACACACATATACTCAACGAACAGTTTTTATGGTTGAGTGAGGAGGATGTCGGCCATTTTGATTCGTAATTACACATTCATTCATTTTCTGTAACTGCTTATCCTGTGTAGGGGTGCGGGGGGGGGGGGGGGGGGGGGGCTGGAGCCTATCCCAGCTGACTTTGGGTGGGAGGCGGGGTTCACCCTGGACAAGTCACCATAGAAAGACACACAACCATTCACACTCACATTCAATTTAGAGTCACCAATTCACCTCTACTGCATGTTTTTGTTGGTGGGAGGAAGCCGGAGAACCCGGAGGGAACCCAAGCAGACACGTGGAGAACATGCAAATTCCACACAGAAAAGTCCCAGGTCCTCAAGGAGGATTTGAACCCAGGACCTTCTTGCTGTGAGGCAACAGCACTACCCACTCCACCACCATGCTGCCTCGTGATTATACAGATGAATAAAACTATCTCGTGAAGTTACACAATATGTTTTCTTCTATTTAATTGAAAGCCTAACTTTATCTGGCTAAGCTATGGTTATGGCCAGCCAGTGATAAATATTGTTAACTTGCTTAAATGGGAGGGGAAAAAAAACCATTCTATTATAGACTGAGAGGAGTGATCCTCACATAGGACAATGTCCTCTGGCTTGGAACTGGATTGATTGAGTAATTAATAACACATTTTGCTCTGGTGTGGCAAACTCAGAACTTCTATTTATAATTGCTTTTCATGGACAAGCAAGTCCATGTAAAGCATAAGTAGCATAAGTCAAGCATCACTACAAAAGTAAGTTTTAATGTCACCAATTCTTAAATATGTACTAGCTATAACAAATACTGATATTAAACTATCGTTTAAACGATTGTTGTCATTTTCCTTTTTCAGGCTGGCAGAGTTCACGAGTGAATGTGAGAACAAGGACAGACTGAAGAAGGCCAAGCCATTTGAGCAGATCCAGACGTCAGTGGTTGATCGTTTCAGCCAGCTCCAAGATGCTGAAAAAGCCTGGAAGACAAAAGTAAGATTTTACTTGTTGAGCAAATTCAAACTTGTGTTGTGGTGTAATCAGTGGTTGTTTAATATAATTAATGGGACAACGAGACTAAGATAGGCTATTTTTTTTATGAGGTCATTGTTTTCTCCATTGTATAAATGGGCAGTAATGAGCGTATGCTGCCATATCATGAGGCTTCTCCACAGCTTTTTGTGCAGCGAGAGAAAGATTTGGCAGCACATTTCTTCCCCTGCTGAATCAGCTTATTTCCTGGGTTTACTGCCAAGAGGGTGTGAGGTTTGCAGGGCTTTGGGGTGCAGCAGATTTTGCAGTGATGATGCTTAAGCCAGAAATCCAGGGCTTAGCTCGCCTCCCAAAGAGACAGGGACACACCCGTTTCCCCTTGTATAAACAAAACCTGACCAAACACCTACAAACCTTTCAAGCTAATGCCTGTTTCCTTTCTCTTTGCACTCCTCAGAGTTAAAAAAGAAAAAAAGTCCTTCCATGAGCAAGATTTTAATGGCTCTCAAATGTATAGTATATTTGAGAGACATAAAAAAAAAAAGCATGAGCATTGAGGTCATACAGTTTTCAGCATTTAATAGACGCATGTTAAGATTACTGACAAATTTTGAAGTGGTCAGAGAAATGCATGCAGGTTTCAACACGCTCCTCTTCTAAACAAACAAGACCACCCTCGCTGAGTTTTGAAGGCTAAAAACAACACCACGCTCTGTTATAACAACTTCAAGTAAGGAATGGCGTTGCAGCAGTGGAAAACCCTGATATGTGCCACAAGAAATATCCCCGAAACAATCGGCTGCACTCTAAGATTGAAGTGATGTCATGTTTATTCACACTGGCTGTCTCTTAGCTTGATCGTCTGTCAAGATCAATCATCCTCATGGGGGATTTCTGGTTTGCTCCTGCATCCAAGCATGACCTAACCTTAGAATAAATCCACTCTAAGTCTGGAAAAAGCCACTTTATAAGTAAGAACAGACAGCCAAAGCAGCTGGAATCTCCAGTCAACTAATTTTAGATTTGTGAAGTCTTCATTATGATGAATCGACACAAAATCCATAATTATTTTGTACAGAAACTGTAAGAAACTGAAAGGAAGCCAAACTGGTGTCCAAAATGTGTTTCGGTCTGGCGTTATTTAATTGGTCTGTGCACTGCAGCTGCTACTGTGCACCGCTGAGACACTGACATCAGAGATGGCTTAGCTAAATTATTACCAATGATGACATGAAGGTATTAGCTGTGGGGCATTTACTTGCATCTGATTATTCTTGTTACATTTCCATTTCTCCCTCGAGGAAAAGCCAATGGTTTTCCATGTTTGAGGTATGTCGTGTCATCTCCTGCACTGCCAAGCCAGAGCAGATGTTGCTGGTTGATATGTGGGAGACCAGGGAGTGTAACATGCATTGTACAGACCATGGTCATCTTCAACTAGCTCCAGATGTTTCCTGTTAAGCCTGCTAAGCTGTTCTTCACACCACATTTGTATAGTAATGTGAGGCCTCGCCGTAAAATCATTTTTAAGACTTGCCTTCAGTAATGATCGTCATAAGTTATTATGTGTCTTTAGAGCAGATCATTAGTGAATGATAAACAGCATCTAAAAGCTTTGTTTATCAGTAAATACTGTTTACATAGTGTTCACTTAGACAATAAGATATGTTTAGGTTTAGTATTCCTGTGATGACTCATTGAACAATAGTCTGATCCAGCCCATTAAGACGAATCATCAGAATGATCCTTAGTGTGTTCGTTCCAAGAGAATTCATCTCAACTAAAGACGAGAGATGTTTTGTGTCAAAAGGTGCTCTTTAAATCTCATAGCATAATTAGTAGAAAGTTAGCACTCTGAATGGAATCAAACTTTTATGAAATCCTCCAAAATGGTGAGACATTTTCACTTCATTCCAACTAAATGCTGACACCAGTTTCATACACTCATAAAATGGAGTGATTCTTACATGCGCTGCTTTCACTTTATTGTGTTGTGCCCTCTCCACCTACATTCTGTTTCCCTTTTCCTTTCTCTCCCATCCACCCAAAAATATCCTGTTTGGTGCCTTCATGAGAATGAAACTCCAGCTGCTGGAGTCTGCAGTGCTCTCTCTCCTCCAAACTCCTCTGATAATTTCCCTTTCCTCTTGTTCTCCCTCTCCTCCTTTCCCCCTCCAGTTTCCTCTGTCCTTACCTGCGGACTGTACCCCTTTTCTCTTTCGACTTTGTTCCTTCAGGTGAGTGTGTGTGTGTGTGCACACGCGTGTTCTTTGCGTGTCTCTTGCGTGCATGATCCCGAATTGATTTTATTATTATTTCTCTATCTGTGCTCCAGACAACCTCTCACACTCTCCCAGCTATTACTACAGAGAAACCAAAGATGTCAACACATGCTGTTGCTACATGAATGTGGTTTTCTGGTCCTCAGTTGGTCGATATCTGTGTCAGTGGTTTGGCTGAGGCGCTGCCTGTGCCATACAGTAAGGCAGGGCTGAGAAAAATAGTTTCCTGTGGGGGCCTGAGGCCCAGATCCTTTCCTCTCAGGGGTCCAGTTAGGCCAAGGTATTTCCCTTCTCTGATTGAGTCCAGAGATGTGCTTCTAGCTGGAGGGGCTGTGTCAGTCTTTAAGTGTGTGACAATACTATGCTGTACTTTGCATGCCTGTACAAGCATTATTGTGCTGAGACTCTGTAATGTAAGGTAGCGTGCACGCAGTTAAGAGTGGTATTTGTGCGTATTAATAGTTTAAATCTGCAAGAAATGGAAATTACTCCCATTGTACAGTAAGTTTCTAACTAATGCTACCTTCAGGAGATGTGCAGAAACAACTCTGCATCTCAGAAGATGTATCATATTATTTACCGTTAATGAAATCAGCAAGAGTTCACTGTGATGTGCAGCCCTAGTGTGTTGTCTTTGTGTACTGTATATGCCAGTGTGTCATGTCAGGCAACACACTTAGTGAAAGGGAGAGAGGTTAACACAACTGATTGATGGTTTGGTAAAATACAGTATATTGAATGGTAGCTGTAAGCATTTAATTCATCAGGGACTTAAATACGCCTTTGAAAATAGCATTATTCAAAGTTGATATCATTGATCTTTGAACGAGTTACTGAGCTCAATACATGACTCGTGCACCTCAGAGCTATAGTCATAATATTGATAATATGAGATTCACATTTCAACAGGTTTGTAACACCAGAAAGATACTGTAGAAGATGTTCCAATTTCAGAAAACACTCAAGTTTCAGTATTAGGTATTATCTGATTGTTCCTTCTGTATATGTATGTGTAGCTCAATAATTCATCTGGGAAGTATGATGCAAAAGTAAGACAACAAAATTGTGTCTGTTCTCTTTCTTTAAATGTAGAAATACATTCATCTTGTTTAAAACTATGTAGACAGCCAATACGGACATGGAAGTCAGTTTATAGAATAGAATTTAAATCACAAATCATGCAGCCTATTTGTATCGTCATCAATTTTATGTAAGAAATAATGGATGGACTGCTGATATGGGGAGGAAGCTACTCTTATTCTTATGTAATACCATGTTGACATCAGTCTGGCTTAAGCTCACCCCCATAAGTCACAACATATTTTTTTTTAACTTTAAAGCTGCTGACATCTGATTATGCTTAAGTTGTCTCCTCAGGGCGTACTGCAGAGATGATACTGTGAGTTACAGTGTGACAGTCAGCAGATCATCCACAAAGAACATTATGCTGTGATGTTTCCAAGCTGTTTGGTTTTGGGAAATGTGTCATTTACTTTAATCTCTTGCAGTGCACACTGGCTTGCAATTAATTTCTTTATTTATCGTATTGTCTCTCCTCTGCAGCCATAGTGTGGAGATAAGTCTGCCTTTGACTAAGTGTAAACACTGTAAAAAGGAAGTCACCACTCATGGTACATTACACATGGTGAATTGTTCATTATTATACAGGAATAACGGGAGCCGGCCAGGAAAAACCCAGGCAGGGCCATAAAACGTTTAAAATTTTTAGCGGTGGCATATCATTAATTACTGTAACAGCTCTGGGGGTCCACTGGGACCAGGGGTGCCAGTAAACCTCTGCTAATTTATTTATAATGGTGGAGTTCAGGTGCAAACATGGCAGCAGGAATAAATCATGAAAAGAAACCTCTACTGAGCAGTAGGTGATGGATGGCCTCAGTATTTAAACAAGGATTTTAGTGTTTTATTGTCAGACCCCAACATTAGTTATATTTTTGTAGCAAACATAATATTTGAATAGCACTGTGAAAACATCTGGAAATACTTGCTTTGGCAAGAAACCTCCAGCCGTCAGAAATAATCTTAAAAAGAAATGGAGCTTTACTAAATGAATTTCTAAACGTGAGAGAGCTTCATTATCTTCCTTGACCATCAACCTTCCTCACTCACTCCAAGTCACTACACTGTATCTTCACAGAATGGTGCGTGCCTCTTTTTGAATGCTCGTAAATGTTCCAACAGAAGTCCACTGTGGATGTGGGGGCCAAAACGTCGCTGGCGGAGAGGATGAAGATCCTGAAAGACAAGGAGGAGCAGTGGAAGAACAAAGGCAAAGGAGCAGCAAATGACTCGGTGCAGTTTACTGTGGCTGGACGCATGGCCAAGAGAGGTACAACCATTAAATGTAAAAAATAAAATAAAATAAAAAAACAACAAAAAAAAAAAAACATCTTTTTATTGGAGACCGCCTGGAACCCCCTCAAAGTCCGCTGGGGTTCCCCAGACCCCACTTAGAAACCTCTTGCATAGAATATCTTCAGGATTATTTGATACTACATGTGGGATTTAGAAAGAATTCCTTTTTAGAGCTGTAATGATTAGTTATCTAAGTCAAGTCAAGTTAATCTCCAACAAATTTGGTGCACAAATGGTTGTTTTTTTAAATTCTGTTTCTCATATTTGAAAGTAAAGTGAATGTCTCTGAACTAAACCAGTTATCTTGGAAATACCTCCTTGATATTTTATTCTATTTTATTTTGTTTAGATAAAATAAAAGAGTCAGTTAATAGAGAGCATAACTGACTTACGACCTAATTTTCTCCATGTCTTCCTCCAGGCATTGTGTCAGATACTGCAAAGGAGTCACCTCTCAAGAGGTCTAATGCCACGCCTGTGAAGCCACATGAAGGTAGTAGCCATAGCCATTCCCCTTCCAACTTCCTGTATAGTAGTTTATCAGTGTTTGAGTCATTCAGTTAATCAATGATTACCCCACTGGGCCTGATGTTATGAATATTTTATATTCTTGAACACATGGCACATTAAAAGTGTGTCAACAAAATGTCACCAAGTCAAAATGCCACAGATTTAACGTAAATTTGTAGTATTTGCCAAAAATGAATAATTTAATGTATGAAGTGACAACTAATTAAGCCTTTGTTTGGTTTTGCTTGACAGAAATCTCTACTAAAACTGATGTCAAGGTGGAAGGAGATAAAAGGCTCGACAAGCTCGAGTCTTTCCTCGACAAGCTCCACAGTAAAGGTATACTCCCCTGTTTGTTGCTTGTTATTCTACACCTATTTAATTCCAATCTCAAGCCTCTTCTACATAGCCATATTGTGTATTAAACATTATAGATTAGTATTTTATCGATTAACCCACACAGACATGATTGGTTTATGGTTTGTGAAACATTCTGTACATATCTCAATCGCCGTCGTACATTTCACCAAAAGTATTAGTCCACAAAAAAAAGGCATCATTAGCAAGAGAAGACATTACATCTAACACTTCCTGTTCCATCCTTCTTGTTTCCTGCCGTGTTGGGGGGGGGTCAGGAGCGAGCAAAAGCAAGACATCCACCATCGAGGTGACAGCAGAGACAGAGAAAGAAGTGATGACCCTGGATGATGAGGAGACGTTCGGCAACTTCTACAAAGCCATTTCACCCATGACACTCCAGGACTCCAGTGTGGTTCTGACAGAGGAGGACCTCAGCCAGATCCAGGCAGACACACCAAAGTCAGTTTAAAATAATCATGATAATAAGAAAGACATGTTTAACCATCTCTCTAAGACATTTTTCTGCAGCTTATTGATGCAAATTTACTTTTTGCTATCAATGATGTTCGTGAACATTTTTGTTTTTGTTCAATATTTTAACTCAGTCAGTTAAGAGAATGACAAAAAGAAGACATTTTTATTTAAGGTTAAAAAAATGGCAATTTTGCTCTTACAGTACAAGTTTTTAGGCTCTTGAATAACATCAGAAATTAAGATCTCATGAAATGTTATTGTGCATTACACCATATAATGCAAATAGCTTGATGATTCCCACTTTTCTTAACTGTAATTCTCCGGTTGCTCATATTAAAAACCACCACTGTTCTGTTTTGTGTGTTTTGGTCTTCAGGCTCACCTCATCCGTAGCAGAACACAAGCGAGCAGTGCGACCAGCCAGAAGGAATCAGGGCTCCAGGAACCCTCTGCGGGCTCTGGCTGCCCGCAACGACATCCGCCAGGTCTACACAGAGCAGAGGCTTAATGTGGCCTCAGTGGAGACCAAGAGGATCCAAATTGAGAGGAGTAAGACTGCTCTTAAGGCGATACCAACTCTGACTGAACCCTTACAAATCTGGTTACATGTATATTTGGACAAAAATCTGCTTTCTCCAGCCGACATTTAGGTTGCTCGAATTCCTTGTGCCGTTTACATGATGATTAATGAATTAGGGTTCTGCAGAAAGCCGACAGTGACCCAGTTACTGTAGTCTATGCACAGTGAGCGTGTTGCATGAAAGCAACAGTTGTGCATGGATATTGATTAGATATACTCAAACACTGAAGCTGTTCAGACGGCGCAAGAAGAGGTACTTGTTTGATACCTGATACTTTTCCCTGTATTTTCAGTTTTAATCTGCGTCTCACAGCTTACACAAGAGGAAGTGAGCACCATAGTTATGGGTCAGCTGTCTAGTATAGCTAACATGAAGGAAGACAATAAAAGACATGTCCTGTCTCGAATAATTTGTATTATAAATCTGGTAATTGGTGAGATGTCAGATTTGATCAAGAATGGCAATTGTTAAAAACACCGTTTGTCAGTTTAACTTTATTTCAAATAATCTCTTATTTTTGTCTCCCTCAAAGTGGCAAAACACTCCAGAACAAACCTGGCTGATGTCGCCTTGGCGGGTCTCGCCAGCAAAGAGAACTTCCGCAAGATCAACCTGCGCAGTGTGAAATCCACCGATGTTGTGACCAACAACAGTACGCTGCCTTACAACAAGCTCATGCTCATTCGCATCAAAGGTCAGAGACACAAGAGAATGCTCTGTTTTATATACATATACCTGTTGTGCAGGTGTCTGCAGGTGTGAACTAGAGGCCTGTCTGAGAGTGCATACTTCTGCTGGGGCTAATAGTCCATTTTTCTATGAAGTGCAAATCTGAAACCATGGCAACTGTATGTGTGGATATATTTCCAAACCTATTACAATATGTTAAAATATGATTTTAAGCTGAAGCATCAGAGTCACCTATCAATCATCTTTTGTGACCCACTAGAAGTGTGTGGTGGTATCTTTAGAGATGTGCCTGCATTTTCATTTTATTAATCCTCTTATATTGTGTTGTTGTTTCTGCATGTCAGCGTTTTGGTAATGGGCTTGTTGCAGCCAGCCAATAACATGTGGCAAGGTGTGAGGTCAGACTACAGGCTAAAAACATGGGAGGTATTAAGAGTTACGAGCTGCAGGTGTGTGTTGATGTGTGTGTGCTTGACCACTGCTGCTCTCTCTCTCTAGTCAGTCAAATTAAAAAATAATTAATGCATCTTCCTTTTGACCTGGATCTGCTCCAACATTTCATAGTTTCTTTCTTGGCCCATGCTACACCCTACAACCAAGTGTCATGACAATTGGGCCAATAGTTTATTTGTAAAATTTCTGACAAAAACATGGCCTCCTTGATGGATTTTAAGAGGATTAATTGACAACACTTTGAGCAGCTGTTAATGGGAGCTTAAGCTCTCTTAAGTGTCCTTCTTGTGTCATTTCTTAAGAATCTTAAGTTAATAAAGCAAAAAGAGCATTATTCCAGATTTAATTCAGTGATTTCTGTTTCAGATTAAAGCTATAAACCTTTTTGTCCACAGGTCGGAGGCATATCCAGGTGCGCTTGATGGAGCCCACAGCCCACTCTCTAAACAGTGGCGACTGCTTCCTTCTCATAACGCCGAAGCACTGCTTCATGTGGAGTGGAGAGTTTGCCAACGTCATTGAGAAAGCGAAGGTTGAGACCCCCCCCCTCATACAGATTGAGAAAAATCCAAGAAGGCTTCTGAATGTTCAGACATGTGTTGATACAGCATGATAATCTTTCCACGCAAACAGTTGTGACTTGCTGATGTTTTTTTCTGTTGACCAGGCATCAGAGATGGCGTCTTATGTTCAGGCCAAGAGGGACCTCGGGTGTAAGGCCCCCCAGGTGACAGTGCTGGAGGAGGGTATCAACACTGACAGCAGATGGGCCAAAGAGTTCTGGAGCCTTTTGGGAGGAAAGACCCAATACAGAGGTTCATACACACTTTATATACTGTCATTATATAAATGTTTTCTAACTGAACCTCTTCATTTAAGGCATTATCTGTCTGATCCAGGCCTCTCTGTAACCCTACACATACACACTGGTCTTTGTTCTGTGTGTGTGTGTGTGTGTCTGTGTGTGTGTGATAGGAGCTGGGGAGCCAGAGGAGGATGAACTGTATGAGAGCGGTGTGTTAGACTCTAATGGTGTGTACAGACTCCAGGGAGACAAGCTGGTGCCTCATGAAGATGCCTGGGCCTCCATCCCAAGTGTTTCCTTGCTCAATTCTAAAGAGGTAACACCACCACTAGAGTGATGACCTCATGTGTCTCTGAGGTTTGAGGGAGGGGAAAGTAATGCCTTTTTAAACCTCAAGAAGTCTGGAACCTGCAACGAGAGCAAGAAAAAGAATTATATAAAAGTTGGAGATGTTAATGAAGCATCATTTAAAGTCCAAACAGAGAGTTTTTTGTTGTTTTTCTTTTGCATCTAAAGTTTATCCCTCATCTCTCCTCCTTCCCCCTGCTGACAATACTCCACTCCAGGTCTTAGTGTTTGATTTTGGTGGCGAAGTTTACGTATGGCATGGGAAAGACGTGCCCTTGGGAGAAAGAAAAGTGGCTGTGAAACTGGGAAAACAGCTCTACGGCGGCAGCTATGACTACAGCAACTGCAGAGTCAACCCTTTGGATGCATCCTGTACCAATAAGGACGTGCCTCAGTGAGTAATCTCCTCATTAATCTTAGCACATTTTATAGAAATGAACAATTGTCAAAGATAAAAGTAGTTTTATGTGATATAAAGTGGGCATGAATGACCAGTAAAGTTTGTTAAATTATGGGTTGTGTTATTGTAGACTCTAGTGGTTTTATCTTGCCAGTGCAGCTGCAGGGACGAGAAGTTGCTTTTTTTTTAAATGATTTCCGTGTGTGTGATTTCCAGGCAGGGAGAGCATCGTCCGAGCTGGACTCTGTTTGGCCGGCTGTCGGAGCACAATGAGACGGCCCTGTTCAAAGAGAAGTTCCTGGACTGGGCTGACAGGAAGAAGGAGGAAGCAGGTCAAGCTGAGGAAGTCAAGGTAGATGAGATTAGACTGACATATAAATAGCAATGATTGCAATTGTTTGCTTGAGGCATGTTAATCTGTAGGTATCTGACAATATGATTTTAATAAATGAAGAAGAAACACTGTTCTGCTGTAGCAGAATACAATAAAATAACTCACTAAAAGACACCCTTTATTATTGCAGAGCCCGATCTACTCCTTTGAGCACTCCCCGTTTGAGTTGGACCTGCAGCCATGCGACGCCAAGGCCCTGCTGGACAATGAGCCGGAGCCGGTGAAGACCGTTCTGGAGGGGGTGGACGTCCAGCGGGGCCACGGTGTGGTGAGGGCGGATGACGGAAGGCAGGCAGAGCTGACGACCGTGGCTGTAGATGCCTGGCACATAAAAGAACATGGCGAGGAGAAACTGCCTGAAGAGAGTCTGGGCCAACTACATCAGGGCGACGCCTTCATCATCCGCTGGACATACTCCATCACCACACTTGGTGAGTCATGTATTTGACACTGTGGTGACTTACAGTAACAGTGGAAATGGGAGGTTCAAATGGCAAGACCTGAGAAGATCTAAATGGTTTGAAAAATAAGAGGCGACGTTTCAGAAGTTGTGACTATATTCACCAGGTTTACTTACTGTGGTTCTGTTTTTGCCAGTGGGCAAGCGGCAGAAACCCGGCGAGCTGAGTGCCGGTGCTCCAGGAAGAGAGAGGACCGCTTGTTTTTTCTGGCAAGGCCGTCACTCCAGCATCAGTGAGAAAGGAACCTCGGCTCTGATGACAGTGGAGCTGGGCAGCCACAGGGGGTCACAAGTGAGAGGCAATTCATCAAAGCAACATGCAATTCATATATTTTATTTTCCACTCATTCATGTATCAAACAAACATCAGTGACGTGTCAATCAGTGTCTTTATCTGTTTGATTCTGATTGGCTGTCCAGGTGTTAGTGAGTGAGGGAAAAGAGCCTCCGTGCTTCCTTCAGCTCTTCCAAGGAGGTTTGGTCATCCACAAGGGCAGTAGAGAAGACAACAACCCAGGTAAAGTTTATGTAGAGAGCCCCTGACCACTGACCTCTGGCCACTGACTTATAAAGCTTATAAAGCTAAACATTTCTAACCATATGTGTCTCTTTTCCTCAGGTGGCTGGAGGTTGTTCTGTGTCCGTGGTGAAGTACAGGGGGAGGCCTCACTGGTGGAGGTAGATTGCCAGCCTGCGAGTCTGCGCTCTCGTGCCTGTCTGGTGCTTCTTAACGCTCAGAAACGTCATCTGTTCTTGTGGCATGGCTGTAAAACACACGCAGGTGCCAGGCAGGTGGCCAAAAGAGCTGCAGACAAAGTAACCCAGAGGTAAATGCGTCAGGCAGATGGATGAATAGATAACTAATGGGTGCGCATGGGTGGGCCAACAATTTTCTGTGTTTGCGTCTTCCAGGTGTCCCACAGAGTTAGGTCTGAGCAGCACCAGCAGCTTAAAGGTGGAGGAGGTGGAGGAAGGATCCGAGCCCGCAGTCTTCACGAAGGCTCTGGGCCTGCAGGACAAGAAGGCCTACGACTGTATGCTGCAGGGTAAGTGCTCACATTCACACACAACCTATCAGCAAGATAGAGAGAGAAGGATCATTGGCGACTGCCTCTGTGAGCTGATGTGGTGATGTATGTATGTGTGTGTGTGTGTTATCTCCAGATCCAGGGAAGTACAACTACACCCCCCGGCTTTTCCGGCTTTCTGCCAGCTCTGGGGTGTTTGAAGGGGAGGAGAAACTGTGTCCTGCCAGGGTGACAGAGGGAATCATGGCGATGCCGTTCCTGCAGGAGAACCTCTACTCTGCACAGCAGCCAGGTACCACAAAATCCTGTAGCGATGATGCATTTTACTGAATTATCTCTAAATTATTATTGATATATTATCATTTGTCTGATGCTTTCTATCAAACTAAATATCTTCCTTGTAATATAGATGATTGTCAAATTCAGTCTGATCCTGGCATAATAAGACATTCAAAACTGTAGTTACCAGCAAAATAAAAGTAAATAGAAACATTTGTTTGTTTACATGTCAGTGATTGTGCCGTAAATCCCACTCTTATATGTTTTAAATATAATCATTTATACATTATAGGGATTCATCTTGAAAAATACAGTTCCCTGTGTTTAAGTCATTAATGTGAACCAGACATATTTGTTTTTTGGAAGGAAAAAATAGAATCTAAGCAGGTTTCTTATTTAGAGGTATAACATAAAAATTGGAGAAACATTCAGTTAAACATTATTTTTTCCAGTTTGAGCCTTGGACAGATGAAATCTAAACAAAAGGGTGATTCAAAACACCCTTTCACATGGGTCTGAAAACTGAAACTGGATAAACATGCACTGTAACTACTGTAACATTGTATTTAATGCTCATGCTATGGCTCCTCCAGCCCTGTTCCTGCTGGATAACCGGATGGAGGTGTACCTGTGGCAGGGCTGGCAGCCTGAAGACACGCAGTGCACCGGCTCTGCCATGATACGCTGGAACAACGAGAGGAAGTGCGCCATGGAGACGGTGCTGCAGTACTGCAAAGGTCAGAGTTCGCAGGGGGCTAAATGATCTGAGGATTTAATTGATACAGCAATTGATCCGGAGCGATGCTCTCATTTACTGTCTTTAAAAAAGGAGCCATGGTTCACATAAAAACAATTACAATAATAAAATGATTGAATGAAACACCTTAATGATTATTGATCAACAACCATGTGCTGTGATAGAAGTTGAAATAGTCCAGAAATACTAGTGTTGCTCTTGTTTTGAACTCAAAAGCATGTTCTGGCTTGCTGTGATTTATAGAGAAGAGCCCTCGGCGCCCCCCGCTGGCCTATCTGGTCCTAGCAGGCTGTGAGCCCCTCACCTTCACCAACATCTTCCCATACTGGGTGAAGGACACTAGTATCTCTCCAAAGGTAGCATACTTTGTTTTTTTTCATTGATATGTCTGTGGTTTTACTATTTAAAACTGTATGCGGGTTTGACAGGAGCAGCAGGCAGAAAGAATCCAACTCATCTCACTCAACCAGATCTGTCAGATTAAGTGTCATCACCCTGTCTATTTAAAGCTGGCAAGCAGAATCACATTAAGTGGAAAGTGAAGGAAGAGTATAGAGTATAAATTATATAATATTATGGTTTTGCCCATTTTTTTAATATTGTGTGTCGTAAAGTATTTTAGGTTGGTATTTGTTTACCTACTTAAATTACATGTGTAAACAGACTGAGAGCTCCAAGAACAAGGTGATGTTAGTGAAGGAGGCCCTGTCGAAGCTCAGTAAGCAACAATATTCCATCGAGGAGCTGACCAGGAAGCCACCACCAGAGGGAGTGGACCCTCTACGCCTGGAGGATTACCTGTCTGACCAGGACTTTAAGGTAGGGCACTTCAAATACTTTTTTTTTTTTTAAATCTGTTTGAAAGTCGTAAGCACTAATAATGAAAAGAAAAAGAAAAAATGTTTCCTTAGATCCTGAGTGATACTGTCTATAATTCATAAACACTGAAATAAGGCCTCATGTAACAGTTGTTGTCCTCTTACTTTAATGTTTTTCAGGAACTTCTTGACATGAGTCGAGTTGAGTTCAACGCCCTGCCAAACTGGAAGCAAAAGAATCTGAAGAAAAGCAAGGGTCTTTTTTAAAACACATGTTTTTGTACACAAATCTGCCTGTTTGTTATGATGTCGGCAACTTTTGTATTGCTTTTATTCGAACAACAACAAAAAAAGCAAATGTACAATTTTGTTCAAATGTTGGTGTATTTTTAACATCATTGTTAATGGGTCACTGAAATGTTTTAGCCAACCATTATGTGCAATTGTTAATCTTTTATTATGTCAGTGTTTTCCTTTCATAGTAAAAAATAGTTATCCTTACGTATAAATTTGTAATATACTATAAATATACTATGTTTTATCAAAACGGTGTTGATTTCTGAGTGAGAATGTATTTGCATAAAAAGTACCCGTGGCTTTAAAACTGGGAGAGTTACTGATCAATTTATATATTTCGTGGAAAAGGCCAGCTCCGTGTAATGGGATTAAATTGTTCAGCAAAAAAGTCTCCACTTTAAGGATGACAAAGAAAATCACAGTTCAGAGAACAATCCTGTAATTTGTGGCCGTTTGAAAGACATTTGATGTCTTAAAGCAAGATCGCATTGCAGACATCTGACTCGTCTCAAGTATTTCTTCAAGTTCGGTACTGAATACTTACTGGTTCTTATGAGTGCGCCAGTGATGTCATCCCCCTGATTGACTGGTTGTTTGGGACCAAATCTTGTCTTACTACACATCTTTTTTTGTGAGTCTGTGTGTGAGAATGTATCTGTGCAACTTCAAAAGTATTAAGTGTGTGTGTGTGGGTATGCTAGAAAGTATGTAACTGTGCTGTATAAACTGCCTCTATACTGTAGCTGTAGCTGACATCACAACTGTATACTGCAAAATGTGTGTATGTTACATGTTAAACTATTAACATGACAGCCTGCGATGTCTTTATTGGTCACAAAAAGGTTTTGCTTACAAACCCATGTATTAATCTGCTGCCACATGCATCTTTTTTGTGATACATAAGATTAAAAGAACATAAAAGTAAACATTGGTGGTGGGGAATATGAGATATTAATGCTCAAGACTCCCTATTAAATAAAGTTTTTTTTTAAATGTTTTGTTCTGATTATTTAAGCAACTTAAGCTTAGACATTTTGACGTATCACTAAGATTCACAGGTGTAAATAAGAGCAATTGCTCAAAGGAAGCTTATATTGAGTGGAGTCGTCTCTAGTTTGTGTTTTTCTGTTACAAGTCAGAATGTCTGCTGCAATTGTTATAGTGGTTTTTGCAGTACAACATTTTAAAAGAAGACTTTGTGCTTTAAAACCTCTGACTCCATAATGGCTACACCTGGATATGAGGACATTCAAGCATCTGCAGGAGATTTTGAGGAGGTTACTGGTATGGTGTGACCACAGCCGTAGAGTGTGGACAGTCTTACAGCAGAACAGTAACAAGTAACATTAGAGCCACTAATCTGTGGCGAGCATTTAGAGTTTGGCAGGAAAAGCACAGGTGGAACTAATTACATTAACAATGCCCCCATTTCATTTAGGTTTCTTGGAGAGCGGTGCCAGTGTGCCAGAAGGCATAATAACAGAACCCGGGAACCGCTCCATCTAAATTGAATCCAGCCCGTATTCCTGTTATTAGTAACGTCTGTGTTTGACAGGGCGAAAATGGTCACTGTGAGAAAGGTCTGCTGTATCTTTCTGCTTGGTTTAATGCTTTGAATCTCTCCTGATAGAAACACATTTCATTAAATTGCGTCCATGCCAGGAACCGTATCTGACAAGACTGATGCCCTGGCAGGATAATATTATTACACTGTTATTGATTTGGGATAACATTCAGGACCCTTGCGGTCAGTGAGGTCATATTATGCACTCAAGGCATTTGAAAGGTCACTACTTAGTTTATTAAAGAACTTGCTTGGGTAATTAGAGTTGCATGAAAATCGCAACCCGTGTTTTGATCCTTGTTAACTTTGAATGATTATCTTGATTTAATTAGTCACAAAAACAAACAGCAAGCGCCATGGAGTATGCAACATTTTACACAATCAGTAATTAGTCTGCCCCCATCAGCAGCCATCCTCCTCCACAGAGTAGAGAGGATGGAGTAGGAGAGTGATCTCATTGTGGAGAATGGGAGATCTATCAATAAGGACCTCTTTGGTTGATTGCCGGAGGCTGGTATGGTCTCTCTGAGGACAAACCGGGACTCTTCCACATGGGAAGCTTTGCGGGTCGGATGTGATAATCACTGCTTTTGATGACTGGGTCCTCTTCCACAGAGTCCGCCATGTTTCACCACCATGTTTCTACAGCAGCCCAGAACAGATGATCACTGGCTTTTATCAGGGTCTTCTGCATTTTTAGGTTCTAAGGTAGGAGAGGATGAGACGCGGGGGTGTTCAGCTGGTTGCAATTTATAATCTCATCACTGGATCCCACTAAATCCTTGACCTTTAAATAAAGTAAGATTACAAAATCACTCAAACGAGGTTGTAAGATATTTTTTCTTGTCTTTAATTTGAAATTACCCCACATACGCTTAAAGCTTCAACTACTTCCTATAGAAATAAACTCTCAACAGACATGACCCGTGTCCTCAGCTAGATCCCTGAATGTGCTCTTGTGTAGTGACAGCAGAAAAATCGTATGTCTAATTTTTCTGAGGACCTTCTGAGACCATAACCAATTAATGGTTATGCTACTTTGCAAACTAATGCATGAGAAAGAGTGACAGCCATGTTCATCTTCAACCACTAGAGGGTGCTGCCTGTCTGACCATTAGCTTTCTCTTTAAATCAAATATACTCCTTGAAATGTCTTTTGTTGGTGGGTGGTAGAAAAAAAGAAAAATATTCTCATTCTTGTTCTGCTTGACTCATACATTTTAGTAGCTGTTTCAAACAATCCAGGCATTACACACCCAGGGTCACTGACACACTGTAAACACACAATCAGGTGTGCTAAAGCAATGGGCACATTTATTAAAACAAACTAGCTCTACGTCTCCTCCCTGCAGATCCTCCCCGTCACACTGATGCCAACGCGCATGAAGCGGCAGCATCATTTCCACAACAGATGGCTGGAGGCAGCCCCTGTTTCCGTGAACAGCAAATGGGCGGTTTGTTTGTTTATTTATTATCAACTCCATCCAGTGAGCATTAATCACCTTCATCCCTTTGCCTCCTGGCCCAGGTGACACAGCAGCTCACAATAAGGCTGACAAGCAGGCAAACAATGAAGATGCTAATACAAGATTATCCTGAGTAATAACAAGCTGAATATGAGTTGATGGGGCCAAATGAGAGGCTTAGGAAAGAAAAAATAGTCCAGGGATTCGATCAGACCTCTGATTTTATCATGAGCAAGAAGCTTGGAGACGTCCTAAACCCCGCCTGGCTTTATGCTTAAGCAATGTTCCATTTTTTTTTGTTTCTTGAATTTTACCACAGCAATTCTTCAAACTTGCCAAAACTGTCATTGCCTGCCTCTCCTGTGAGCTTTATTTGTTCTGATTTCTAAACAATGGATACGTGTTTTGTGTTGGATTAACTCATAATTGCAGAGTAGAAAACATCAAGACAATTGTAGGGTAACAAAACCAAAACAAATCAAAACAAAAAAAAAAACTCCATAAAAAACAATCCAAATGAAACGTGTTAAAATAATAGATCATCTCTGACAGAGCCTTCCGTCACTGCAAGACCACATGTTGATTAGCTGGAGCAGCACAGATGAACCCAGTTTTGAGGAGGATTAATGATCCTCATAACTCACAAAGCCACGGTGCCAGACCCAATTGCAAAGAAAAACAACAAAACTCTTGTTTTTGTGTGAGAAATCCACATCCTTGAAAAATTCATTGTTCGTTTTGAGCGCAGCAGGCAATATTGAAGTGAAACAAACCCACGGTAACCTTGGATGCCTGTGTGTTTCGTGTTTGTTTGGCCATGTGATGAGAATCAGTAGGAATAAAGGTGATAATGTTGCTAATCAATGTTGCTCCCTGCAGACTTTCCTCCCAGGATCAAGCTGGCTCTGGATTCCTGCTGCTGAGGTAAACTGGCCAAGGATTAAACCCCTGAGCTGTAGCATGTGCACCATATGCACGGATCTATAAGGTGGAATTCACATCAGGGTTATTATGGATTAGTCTCATGAGCCAAATATAGTGTTTATATCTTTGAATGTTATTGATCTTGTCTCTCAGATCTCAGTTTGACATTGACTACTGCTGATACTTTGAAGTATCTTTAGCTTGAAATGATCTTTATGCAATCACTTTAACCACTACTGATTTATTTGGTTCATTCAAGTCAGGTATGTCATTTTAACGCCTACTACTTTTTTATCTCACTTTGTGAAACAGGTCCCTGCTGTCACGAGACTCAAGCGTGGTCAAAAACATGAAATGACACGTTTGCTTACTTTTAGTGGTTGACAAAGATTCTACAAGGGTCTTTAATCTGAGATTATTTTGTCACACGTTTTGGTCCCAATACAACCTACCAGTGTGCATCCTGCAGAAAGCTAGCTCAAGTAAATCACTGGACCTCATCCACAAATGTGAATGTGAAGGAATTACCGAAACTACTGGTGCGTTCAGGCTCAACGATGTGGCAATTTGAGGCTGGAGCGGACCAGTTCTTCAGTGTTACTTTGGACATGAAGAAGTTCATTGACTGATTTCATTAAATCTTCAAAAGAAAACTAGAGCACATCTCGCTGAACATTCCTACATACGTCTGTTTAGCTTGTTGGACCCATGCCCCACCCCTCCATGAAGATTTGTGGAACCTGGTTCAGACATTTATTTGTGTGATTAAGGAAAATATTGAAAAACGTTCGTTATGTTTAAGGAAGTGGGAAGGAGTTCCTGAATCTGCCTCTTTATCAGATCCACTCTTAAAATTAATGGGTTCTTTCCTGGCATTTTTTCCACAGTTTTCCACCAAATTTCATGCAAATTTGCTCAGTAGTTTTTAACTGAGTCATTCTGAGCTTTTGTTTTGTGTTGTACAGACAGATTAAGGTTCTGCTTTTAGTGCTAAATGTAGTTCGATGTAGTTTGATCTACTCTTAAATGCAACAGATACACCTTTTAGTATATTGTCTCACTGAAAGAGAAGAATGGAATGCACATAAATGTAAATGGGCCTTTCGATTGGTCACAGGTGTTCCTTGTAACGTAAATGATGGCTTTGTTCTGTTCAAATGTCCCAGTAGGCAATGATAGCGTGATGCATAATACCAGGACAATGAAACTGAAGCAGCTAAGGAGAATTCAGCCATCATTCATTTCACCATTGACAGCCATGGTTTTCCAACTGGGACGTATCGGAATATCTTTAAATGATAAAAGGCATAAGATCAAACATGTTTTGGATAAGGAGCGCTGCTCCCTCTGAGCCAGCTGCTGAAGAGAGCACTTAATGTTGTCTGATGCGTGTGATGTCAGCGAGTATTTCCAGGCAGCGCATGGTGACAGTTTGCCTGCTTCACGTTAACACATTGGCACACACGTGTATTCATTATCACACATCTCTACTGTACAAAAAAAGTCAGTCATTCCCATTCTCACACCACCCCCTGGCTAATGTAGGTACTGTACACCACTCGCATGCATAAATTTAACGCACTAATGCACTCACACACAGTGACAAAAGCCGGCCTTGCATCAATGATGACATTAGTCCTGTTTCCTGTGGATGAGCGAGGAACTACGGATGGCAGATTGATTGAAAGATCATGCTGTCTCTCTCATCCATCATTTCAGCCTACTTATCATCTTCTTGCTGCCCAATTCATCTGCTGGAAAGAGAGAAAACCACTTAGGCCAGCCCTGACCATCAAGTCCCCCAGAGGGATTTTAGACGACACAGCTGAGGCTTTGGCAAATCTACTCGCACTGAAAGCAACAGGACTCTGATTTCTTTGGCTTCAATTAACACAACGTGACTTATAGTTTATCTAATGTCCAGGTAGCAGCCCTCCTCCTCCTCCTCTCCTTCTGATGGTGATGTTGACTGATTGTTTAGCTGCTCAGTAATCTAAGGCCAAAGGTTTGGTACCTGAGTGAGGTTGGGAGACGTGCAAGATTTAATGTCAAACTATGATATTATTACACATGACAACATTTATTTACACTCAATGGGATGTTGACTGAAACGTAAATAGACAATAAAATGGTTTGGCCAATAACTTTTGAACTATATTCAGATGAATAGAGTGCAAAGACAAGATATTTAATTTTCAAACTGCTAAACCTTTTCATACATATACGTTTATTCTGAATTTGATGTCAGCAGCATGTTGGAATGTGCAAAAACCCCCAAAAAAAACAACCCCTATTTGAAGCATTTGATAGGTAAACCGGTGAACAGGTAACAGGTGGTAGCATCATGGTTAGACCTGAAAGGGGCTCGTTCCAGAGCAAGGATGCAAAGGGGTTCATACCAAGAAGATTAATCCTAATTGGGAATTATCTGACTTTTTTTTATTGAAATATGGGAACATTTACTCAATAAGTTAGTGATTCCCTGATTTATTTTCTAGTGAGTGTTTAGGTGTGTGTCATCCGATCTGGTGCAGGTACACGATCTTTTCTAACACAGCCTGTTTATATGATATAAAAACATTATCTGAATACAATGTGACTGTAATGACTGGTTTCATTTACTCCACTGGCCACGTTTATGAAAAAAAACAGATCTCTTAAGTAAAGAGTAAGAAAGTAAAAAGTAAGATGGCTTTGCAATTGAGCCATATTTTCTGTATGATGATGAGACTGAGCCAACTCCGGTCTGTCTCTTCTTATTACGGCCAAGGAGCTTTTTGTGGTCTAATCTTCGCTAAGCCCATCGGGTTCTCTAGCCCAGTTAAAAGGAGCTGTTTGATATGAAATGATCTTTGCTGTGACAGAGGAAACTGAATTATTTCTGCGAGGGCACCGTCCCTGTCATGTCATCGTTTCATTTGCCTCCACTTCTGCCACTTATATGAATAGATTTGCTCCAAAATGACTCTTACACTGCTGTGAGTGTCACCCACTTTGTCCAAAGATGACAAAATGACAGCAATTTCATCTTTATTTTATGCATTATATTGTTTTTTTTAACAGCATTCATTTTCCCCTCTGTTTGAAGTCCATTTCATCCTCATTTTGACTCTACTTTTCGAACATCTCTATCTCTAAATTTCACTATTGCAATAATGGATTATTTATCAAATATCGGGAAGAAATTATCTCTGATATAGTTGTTCCATATAGAAAAACATTTCAATTTCAAATGTTTTAAGGATACCGAAATGAATCTTATAAGATGTGTCTATAAAACTGAACAATGACAAAAAGAAAAGATGACAACAAAGTGAATAAAACATATTTAATAAATGTTATATCAATAATTTAACTATTGTTTAAGATATACCATAATATCAGCAAGCAATATTAAACCCTGGTTTGTATGGATCGAATGGTAAATAAAATAAAGTCAATTTAAATCTGTTATAGCTTTGTGGTATTAAGCCTTTTCTCTAACCAGTGATTCCACTCTTTTCACACATTTACATAAAAAAAAAAGTCTTTTTACCCTGATACAATTCCTCTGAACCCTTCTAAAAAACCAATCAGCGGCTGAGGGCTTCATGAGAGGTTGATACTGTTCCTTGTTTTCATCAAGGACACCGTAGGGTCGGTTTAACCAAGACACTCTCATAAGAGGATATTTAGTGGTGTGTGTGTAATAAAGCTGTCAAATTTCATATGATTGTGTGTGTTTGTTACAGTGAGGTGGCGGGGGGGGGGGGGGGGGGGGGGGGTTGGGCTTCAGCCATCCATACTTCAAAGTTTGCTGCTCCATTACAAATATGACCTCAGAATAATCTACATATTTATCAGTTGGTATATTCTCAGAAGGGTTTCAGTCGCACTGCAGGTGTTTTTGCAATGCAGTAACACTGTGTGCGTCATTTTCCAAACTTATCTCCCCATTCCTCCTCCAATCATTCCCCTCCAAGTGTAGCATAATACGCCAGCCTCCATCCTTTTAATGTCAGCCATCCAGCTCCCTTTCCCATCTCTTTTACATCCTCAACAATCAGCAGCAGTGGAATTCCTATTTTTTTTCCCCCTGCATGCCAACACTGGCATCTGCAGTTTGGTGTTGTTGCACATTCTTCAAATAGCAGATGAGACCAAAGTAATGTGGCTCCAGTGGCCTCTATGGATTTCTCCACTGACTGGGGGTTGGGTTTTATCTGCTTGAAAGAAAGGGCCACACTCTGGACTTTGGTCAATTGGTGCCTGTCTTGTTTGTTGTTGCTAAGATTGATTAATCGGGTTACAAACTGCTTGGCAGTGGTCACAAATGGTCCTCTTAAAATGTTTCTTTATTTTCTTCCCATTTGTTAAAATCATTTGCAGTGCCACAGGCTATAACGGTGAAAAAATACCACAATTTAATTGCAGGCTTCTGTTGCATTCCAGATGGCAGGATCGCAGGGCTATTGAAAATGATGGCGACTGTGTAATTGTGATGAATGTCATGTGTCAGTGTGCAGCACTGATGGAAACACTAGCCTCTAAGCTAACTGACCATCCAAGCCAGGCCTTGAAGAAGTAATGAACTCAAGCAATTCTCCAGCATGTGTCAGTGCACTGTGCACACATGTAACATGCACGGGCAAGAAGAATTATATATTATACTTACTGTACATGAGGACACTTTACTGTGCAGCCTGATATACTCTCACCCAGGCTCTCCGTGCAGAGACAATGACACGCACACGTACTTTCTAAAGTGAAAATGAACACCAGTTGTCTTCACATTTCTGCAGAGTGCATAGACAATCCAGTGTTTTCAAGACCACATACATCAAGTCTCATTTCACAACATCAAAGAGCGTTGCCTTCCTCTCGGTCCCAAACCATCTGTTTATTTCCTACAAAGAACTTCAATTTTTCTCCGGAGTGTAATTTACTGTGAGTAGCAAGATGTCTCCCCTTTCATGTCTGTGCTCATGCCGCTGATAATGCTGACATGAAAAAAAAAAAAAAAAAAATTGAAGATGTGAAAGGTGGAAGATGATTTAGATTTTTCATTATTTGGTTTCTCCCTAATATGTACAAATGTTCAGGGAGATTTGCTTTGGTAGACTCCTCCAGTTGTTTTATATACGCCGGAGTGATGCAAAAAATGGGACAAAAGATCAGGAATTTTCCATTAAAAAAAAACTCAGTTTCAGCAGCAGCAGAAGGGATTCTCTGTGGTGCATGCTGCTGCTGCATTTGTCTTGTTTTTCACGTCTCACCTCACTACAGTCCACAGTGCAGTATTCACTATCAAGGGAGTTTATTACGGGCATAAAAATCACCATGATACCACCATTTCCCCCCCTAGTGTGTTTCCCATAATAGCACTTAGTCGCTTTGACATGTTTGTAAAATAATCAGTACTGTGACCCCTCCTGACAAGGGGTTATGAACAAAACCATTCCCCTGCTGTTTTACAGCTTCCCTGATGATTCCTGCTCCTGTTGCCCGGATGCATTTGTTGTGTGTCCCCGATCTGTCTCAGTTTGACCCTGAGGTCACAGTGTAATGCCAATGCAGCATTTTCATCCACCAAATAAAGCCCGATCTGTGTTGTTGTGATCCGTTGGTCTTATCTTGATGGATGGGATGCAAGGCTTGAATAAACTGTCAGTCATGGGAGGTGATAAAAACAGACTTGTGCCATTCATCATTATCACTTGCCTACATGTTCACACATATGCAAAGATCCAAGTGTAAGCTCACTCTTTTTCCTTGCAACCTACAAGTAAGACATTTATTTTATTCATTTTCTATATTGCAAATACGTTTTTACTGAAATCGTTCCTGTGGTTTCATTCAGTTTTTTAGCCTTCTTTTAAATTGTTAAACTAAAATTTAGATTTGATTTGATATCAGTCAGGAGGAGTATTACTTTGCACACTTAGGCCATAGTTTGTTTCTCATGCCATCCTGTCATTCACACCTCTCATACATGCTCAGTCTTACTTTCCTGCAGTAATTGTTTGGTGCTGTCAATTGAGATGTTAGCTGTTTCCATCAGCTGATCACATCTATCCAATAGCGCAGTGACACACCTTCATCGTGAGCCTATCATCTTGCTGCTGTCTTTTCAAATATGATTCTTTCTCCACCTCTAGTTCTTTCATACTGCTGTTATGTTTGCCCTTCTGCTCCGCATCACAACCCCAAATTCATAATTTCACCAGTCTCATTAGTCTCAGCAGAGTCATCAGCCGCCACCACCATGACTATCTGGTCTCCATGTATTTTGCTGCTGCCCTTTGATCACAATCTCCTGGTGGAGTCTAAGTATCTCAATAATTCCAACCCAGAAAAGTTAGTCTTCTTTTTCTTATTCCCCCCCCTAGTCGCTAGCAGCTTGATTCTATTTCTGAATCATAAAAATAATCTTCTCTCACTCTTTGCTATAAATTTTTTAACGTACATTTTGTTGAAGTCCAGTTTCAAATGTTATGAATACCCAATCTCCATCTGTTCGGGAAATCTGATTTTGAAATCTCCTCAAGCAGCAGATAAAACATGCCTTGATGGGAAATTTCACTGAAATTACACAACAGCCGTATCTCGCTTTTAAGAAATATGTAATGTTTTCCGTCTGTGTAAACAGAGCCAATCCGTTAAAGTTCACCTGCTCATGCATAAAATGTAGTCCTGCTGGATTCACGGGGAGCTCTCATGGACACCTCATCCCCTGTGGTTAGCCACTGATCCAACCACGGGAGGTTCAATCGTCCCACTGCACAGTGTAAGCCACACACATACACAAAACACACAGTAATACACAGCACACACTTCAATGAGCACTTCACCCCCTGTGTAGTTCTCCACTGAGGCACCTTCTATCCTCTCCATGTGGAGATGCACACACGTGTGCACAGACATTCAGGCAGGGAAGCATACTTAATACTCTGCCTGCAACATTGACAGCTACATATACAGACACAATTGTGCATACAAGACATATCTGCTGCGTTTTAAGAGAGAAAGATTTCACACAACACACACCTGTATTGAAATAAACGTCAACAGGTTTGAGTTTTAAAGAATTACACCAGGTTTGTAAGGGATTGGTCTGGTTCTTCAGCTTAGTGAGACACACAATCATTCATTCCCTCAGTAGCTTAAAATTAGACCAATGTTTTTAGCCATTTTAGCAATGTGGGTCTACCGATGGGAATGTTGATCAGTCAGTTTGTCACACTGAAATGTCCTCATAGTTATTGAATTGACCTTCATTAAATTCATTAAATTATTTGTGGTTTCCATGAGCATCAAACCCACTCACGTTTGCTAATCCCCTGACTTTCAATCAAGGAATCAAGGACTTTTTATTGTCGTTGCGACAAAATGTACAAGACATAAAGGGAAACAAAAATCTGTTTCACTACATCTCCCTTTATATGCGTAAAACATTAGAAAGGCACTTATAAAAAATAAAAAATAAAAATAAGAACCTGCAGCAATATTTAAGAACCTGTCGGGTATGAAGAAAAAGAGCGGCATGACGAGGAAGTGCAAAGTGGTGTGCTTCATATGATCAGCAGCATATTATTAGTAAGGTGTAACACACACTGCTAAATTTCTAAACTACGATGCTAAATATGGTAAACATTATACTGTTAAACAGCAACAGTAGGTTAAAGTGGGATCACATCAACAAAAAAGAAAAGTAAAAGATTGATTTATGGCACAAAGGAAGCACATCCATTGCCCAAACAAAGCAGGAACAGGATGTTTTTTTGTTGTTGTTTTTTTTTTCTGGTGGCAATCCCCAGGTGTCCCGTATCTGTGGGAAACTTCCTCTGTGGGCGAGAAGGGAACGCGATAGGAGACGAAGGTAAAACTGGGATTCATTTGATGGAGAGAGCTCAGTGTTGTGTTGAAGTCGGTTACCCCGTTGATGTGTGTTTCTCCCCGCCGTCAGGACTCCTTCACTATCACAGGGCTCCATATGGAATCGGTGGCTGATGCAGCTTGTTAGAGCACAGTTGACAGACTGCTTTGCTCCATACAGCTGGAGTTGGACTGTTAAGCAGAACAAAATGGTATTCCTTTGTTTGTTTTTTTGTTTTTTTTAAATCAATCTCCTGCTTCTCCAGTCTTAGGCATTTATTTCTAGATTTGATCAAATCCTTTTTATAAAACATGGAGCTGTTTCCAAGTACAAACAATCTGCCGTGTTACACATTTGGTAGATAATCATCCCACACCTTGTGTCACCAACTATTCTCAATACAGTTCCACTTATCAGCTGCTCTTGCTTTAAAAATAAGCTGAAAAAGCTGACAAAAATAAACGGACTTTGAGTTGAGAGTTTTTTTTTTAACCTTACAGTGACGACAAAAACACCCACCACAACTCTGTAGCTCTTAACTTCTGAACTTTACAGGTGCTTATTTCAGTCGATTTTCACTGTATGTCTTCAACAGACCTTGCAAAGATACTCTTTTTAAAAAAAATATCCATCCACCCATTATCTGTAACCGCTTATCCTGTGCAGGATCCCGGGGAAGCTATCTGTGTTGGCATTGTGCATTTTGCAGAATGCCTCTCCAATATTCACTGATCGCAGGATAGGTGGGTGTTACCAGCTCTCTCACAGTTACCTGATATTAGCTCATTGTGAATGGTTGAATGAACGCAACCTGTATATGCTGAATCTAGATTTCATGTCAGATGCATTAAAGTGAACTTTATTCCCTGCACCAAGGGAGATAAAGCTGACAGGGAATTATCAGAAATGTTCATTTAAATGGATCCACACAGGCAGTGGCTTCACGTGGTACGGTATCTGATCTATCCGTATCTCTGGGAATGGGAAGGGTATATGAAATAAATTGTTTTTCAGCAGACATGTCTGACAATGAATGTGCGTGTGATGTGTGACAGTGTTGGTTTAATCGAGCCCTGCATGAACGGTGACATGAGCAGAATGTCAGAGCCATATGGTGGCATTGACGGAGCCGATTAATAGCCTGGATGTGTGGAATGGGAGAGCATTTTTTTTTTTTAGCCTGAACTACTGAGTCAGTGAGGGAGCATGCAGTTTATGTCTTAGTCTGTGTGTCCATGTGGGCAATGAATGAATGATGGTATGTGTGTATGGACATGAATATGTGCGTGTTTCATGTGTCTAACAGATGGAGCCCTTGACAGTGAACTGTAGCAGTGGAGGGGGGAGTGAGCGGCGACATTGAAATGATGTCACTCAGTCCTCTTCCTGTCTCCCCCTAATTAAATAAACTCTTCCTCCCTGTCTCCTTCTACCTCGCTCTCTCGTTCTACCTCATTCTAATTCCATCAGATCTGGATCCCCTTGAGTACATTACAGGGGCAGGTGGTATGTGTGTGTGTGTGTCAAGAGCGCAGGGGGTTAAACATGCGGATAACTTAGCGGGTGCAGGAAATTCATGGCTTTTCCCGTTTGACAAATGAGTCTGTCATCCTCTCGAAGGGCAGCGGCCTTCCATCGACCCTCAAGGTGACCTTCCACACGTTCAGCTGCAACTGCGAGCTTCAAAACCATGAACTTAATGAACAAATATGCAGCTGGTGCCTCTCAGGAGCACAGTTAACACTTTGCATTGTGTTCCACTGTACAGTACATCTTTCACACAGTTGGCTACGGAGGGGATCAAACCTTTTAAAGCCTTCAGTTTATGCTGACTTGTCCAAAGCGATTTACAAACTGAGAGCACTGAGTGGGCAGTTACTACAACTGCAATTAGTGCAATACTGCAATTACTTCTCTTTTTTTCTTTTCAGGCACATTAAAAAATATTTATGGAGCATGGCAGAATTTGTCATTGATGAAAAAAGGAAGACAAGATAACAAGAAGTTGGTTGCTCATGGGAAAGGGAGTGAGAGAAGATGAGGAGTGCATGGATAGCTACGCTGATCAAGGCACAGTCACACACAGTCATGTAGAATTTAAACGCTTGAATATGAAAATGATCTATTGAAATCAGTTGGGAAATTTAGATATTATTCAGGAAAATGGCAGGAAGTGCAGCCAAGGAGTGGTATATATGAGTTACACAGATAAATCTGTGCAAACTTGCAAATCTAAATTCCATTCTTATTACACATTATGCATTTCGTGATTTTTTTTTTAAGGTTAAGTTAAGCTGGATTCTGTGGCCCCTCCTTAATTGTGATGAAATAATCAAGACTTGACAAACTTGAAAGCAAATAAAATGCTTACCATGCTTTTTTTTTTACAGTAATTTTCACCCAAATAGTGCAAATGCAGATAATCTGAAACAAACTCCAATAGTTACATGAAGCTTTTATTCAAAAGTTGTTATGTGGATGATCACAAAATGAAAAAACAAAAAAAACGTGATGTGACAGCCTGTGATGTAAATGTCTCCTGACGTTTCTGCTTCACTAATGAAAAGAAACAGCAAAACAATTATAATTTCATTATGTTTTGAGCATCTCGTGTTTTGAGAGGAGATACCAGGGTAGACCCAGAATTCACTAGAGGGATTGCATTTCTCATCTAGTCTGGGAACGCCTTGATATCCCCCCAGGATGAGCTGGAAAGTGTTGCAGGGCAGAGGGATGTCTGGAATACCCTGCATATATCATATTCAGCTACTGAATGATTTGTCCATTCTCCTCCTGGATTGCACAGATAAATGAATCACTTTCATTTCCAAAACACTATTGAAGAACTTGCTTTCACTGGAGACATTTGGGAACGAGAATTTGATCAAAATCACTAAACGGCTAGAGAAAGAGCAGATTAGATTTTTGATTGATGAAGTCATTTTCAACTGCTCCATAACAGGGTATGGTTTATTTGAGTGTGAGCAAATCATATTTAATGGTACAGTGGCACAGAGGAGGCGGGCCATGTCTATTAGGGTTTGTCATTGGTTGACGGTGGGGCAAATGAGGGTTGGTTTTGAGTGGGATGTGTCTCCCTGTGTTAGAGAGGAAGAAGGGGCTCCATTTGATAAGAGTTTGCTCAAAGTGAGCTGGTAGAATTGAGCTTTACAGTTATGAAAGCAGCTCTGAAATGGAAGTGTGTGGGTGCCAAGTGCTTTGTTGAACACTCGCTTATCTAATTGCATGTCGACAAGTAGGGGGGGGATAAGAGAAAATGAGCTGTGTGCATATGTGTGTGTGTTCATTCATCCCATGCCTATTGTAATCCCACAATATGAAATCCATATTATTGCCTGTGTGTTTTGTGGTTTCTGATGCCAGCGTGTACAACTTGTTGTCATTGGCTTTGAGGAAGTAATTAGACTATTTATTGATGCAGTTGCAGTATTTTTGCACCGTGTGTATTTAATTTCCGCCCTGCATGCTTATGTGGTATGTGCTCATACTGTACTTTCATGTGGATGAGCTCCCTCTCTCTTCTCATAAGAGTTAGTGGAGTGACTCGAGTTGAAGGCCTGGGTAATTGCTTTGGGGATTCAACACAGCAGCTCCACTGTAGAAGATCAGCATTGGCTCAAGTTTTACACAGAGCTGAAAAAGACATTGCTTTGCTCTGTCATTGCCAAACAATAAGAGATCCCCCCCCCCATCCACTCTGAGACCAAATACTGTCACATAAATGTCACAGGCAAGGCAGTACCAGTAAAATTATTTGTTTTAGGTCAAGGGGATTTGATTATCACTGAGACTTGTAGCCGTACCAGCTGCTGGGAGTTCACAATGTACCTGACTGCCAAGGTTTCCACGCAACAAGAAACTCAGACGGACTCATCTCGTTTTGTGCCATTGCAAGTGTTTCTCACTCGATGGCGTGATCAGGCCAGCCCTGCTCATGCCACCCCGACTTCTTCTTATGTTAACAACCAATAATTGAGGTGGAAAATAATGAAGACACTCAAGGGATAAGGATAAGGAGTTTCATTCATTGGCCATCATCGTCAGCCATTGCTGAACCATTGCTCTTGGCATTCCTGTGCTGCACACTAGTCAAAAAGGGAGATAAACATACAGTAGGTTTATATATTTATAAAATGCTGTAATTTTTCAAATTTTTCTCATGATTACAGGAGTAGAGATGGGGTTTTTTTTCTCCTTTCTGGCTAATTTTAAGTCTGGCAGCCACACAAATATGTGAATTATACTACAGATTATGTAATTAGTAATTTTGTGTTATTAATTATGAATTACGTAAGTGAATAATGTACGTTTAAGTATGCGATAAACACAATAAAACAACTGATTCATGCAACAGGGCTTCAACATCCATAACGGCAAAAAGCTGTGACAGGCATAAGAGTCAGGTCTGCATATTGATATGTTCTGTATGTGCATGTGCTCTTGTATTTAAATTTTAGTTTTGGACAGTTACGGCCTTCACATCTCCTGAGGCTGTTAAAAGGATAAGGCTTTGGTTTTAAGACTATTAGTTTTTGCTTGGGTTAAGGTTCAGGCTTATGGGCCAATGCGTTATTTCAGTGACAGTCCTCACAAGTGTAAAAATCCAAATGTGTGTATGTTGGGGGATTTACAGAGCTGTATAAGTCTGCTGTATTTAGTATGTATGGCACACTGTGCACCTGCTGCATTATTAACAAGCAGCGTATGTGCACACATGGACAAGTGTGTAGCACATGATGAAGATGAAAGAGATTCTGACACATGCCCCTAACAGTTTTTTTCTTCCCGCCATCTCCTTCCTCTCTTAATCCAAACTTCATTAATGAGAACGTTTCCTCTTTTGTTTTTAGGCACTTACCTGTCAGACCTGGCATGTCTGTCAATGAGGTGAGATGCAAATTAAGCCAGGAGGATTTCAAGTAACCTGTGTAAGGACAAACAAGGGAAGGGGGTGTGGATGGTTGTCAGAGATAATGAAAAATAAAATAAAATGTAGTGTTCATTTATCACTACAGCCAGGGGCACAACAGGAAGAGAGTGTGAGCTCAGGTGTGCATATATGTGCTGCGAGTGTGCTCGGAGTTAAAGGTGATGCATGCGCGCTGTGCCTCGGAGAGAACTGTGTGTCATCTGTGTGCATGAATGAGCAGCGCTTGACAGGAGCTAACCCCTGAGAGAAACGCTCGTGTGCATGTATGTTTATTGCATGAGTGCACATTGACATGTGTGCGGATGCACATTGGTGCATACATATGTAAAGAGACATGTCAGTTGGTTTACCTTGGCTGTACATAAGAAACACACATGCATCCTTGTTGGCTTAAGGCTCATGGTGTGCGGGTAGCACTGCTTAGTCCCTCAGATCTTTTATCTCAGAAGACATATGCCTTGATTCCTTTGTTTAAATAACCACTGTGAGATGCATCTGGGACTAATCTCCAACTCTTCATAAAATCCTCTGAACAAAGTGATACGACAATACTCAAAATCTCTCTTGAAAATGTGCTGTCCCTCTTGTGAAGTTTCGGTGGGTGTCAAAGCAAACCCTCCCCCACTTCAGCTAAAAATATTTCACTACACTCCTTCATAATTTACCTCCTTAGCGTTCATACTAGTTAATATCAAATGAAGGAATGGCAGAATATTTGCATCATCATTTCCCTTTGTGTTGGGTATGAGGTGTCAACATTAATCTCTTTATACTAACATTATACCAAAGATTTCCGGGCCATCTCCAGCAGATGAGTCCTGAACCAATGAGGCTCCTAAATTCAAGTAAAATGCCTCAAACCTGCACTGCATGATGTCAAAGAACCTTCGCTCTATTTTATTTTGTCCTGAACCAATGAGGCTCCTAAATTCAAGTAAAATGCCTCAAACCTGCACTGCATGATGTGAAAGAACCTTCGCTCTATTTTATTTTATCATGTTGTTTTCTCCACTGCCCCGCCCCTTTCAGAGAGAAGCAGCGGGTCCTTAGTCTGTTTATTTCAACGGAAGATGTGAGGATGAAAGGACAGATTATGAGCAATTCTTGCGCCTCATACTCAGCGAATGAAATATTGGACCTATTTTTCACAAGCCACATATCTTCAGAACATTCTGATATAAAAATGTCATTTTTCAGGCTGACAAATGAGGAGTAGATTTACATTGTTCGATAGCTTTCTCTGCCTCAGTAACACCTCTTCACAGTTCTGTAGCGAGCCTTTTAAACCAGCAGATAAAAACAAGTAGAAAAATAAGACTCAAGCATGAAACTTTGGAATATATCTAGTGTTGTGTTGATTTGACATTTAACAAGTGATAGCACTCAGAAATGTGTCATCTTTGTTATCTTTCAAATCTGAGATCATACTGCCACAGTTTGGTCATGATCCCATTAATTAGGTCCAATAAAACAGGTGATAAAATAGTTTCATTGGATTTTTGCAGGTTTTGAAAAATGATTCCCTGACATTTCTCTGAGTACAATGGAGGTGATTGGGCAATTATTTGGCCATTTGTGTTGTTCTAAGTGACGGTTTTGGACTATGGAGACAGATAAGAAGCACAAGGAGAGAGCAGCTGCCAGTAAGGATCCATCAGGTTCTCAGTATTGTTTCATGTTTGTTGGGAATTTGAGGGTTACAGCTAAGAACTTTATATATCCCTGGCAGGGCAATTAAAACATACATTCAGCAGAGCACACGCACAAACATACATATATGTAGGAAAACACATATTAGAATAGTCAATAAATACTTTGCATGCTTAACATATTAACAGATCTTAAAAACTAAAACATGCTGGGTACATTAGTCAGCAGTTGGGTTTATTCTGATATTTTTGTCCTTAAATATAATTGTTTGAGGGCTAAACAATCAATGAAAAGGTTTTATTAACATTAAAAAAAAATCTCTACCTGAATTTAGTAAGTGGTAGTGTGAACGATTCTTTGAAACCGGCAAACTGGTCAGGATCCAGTCAACGCGTCACAATGTGTATCTCTTTTTTAAAAATTAATCAATAATTACATTATAACTCTACGTCATCAGGCTTTTATTCAAATACAGGAATCATGGAGGGAATAATCACAATTTGGCTGAAATAGCAAACCTGTAAACATGTGCAAACTGTCAAATAGTGAGACGATTGCAATCACACATATCGTTACTTAAGAGGCCATACGTCAGCCGTTGTTATAGAAAATAAAAATTTTAATGTTCCTTTTTTTTTTTTTGTGGCTCAGTTAAAATTTACAACCTCAGTTACAATACCAGCTACAACCCTGGTGGAGAGCGAGGCCACAGAGGTGCAACAAATGTCCCCAAACAGGATATTTCAATTACATATAGCCTTACACCACTATTCCACATGGCATGCTGAAAAATTAAACTCTTCAACAGTGCTGTGTCTTCTTTTAGGGAAGTAGCGGACAACTCTTCAGCTAGGCCGTGAAGAGCATCATGGGTGTCATTAACAAATCGATGTTGGTTGTAGTAGATATAATTGATCCACTCTGTGTTTTTACTGGCTTCAATAATGGGGCCGAAAAATGGGATGTCAGCTGTAAATCCCCCCGCAACTTGGTTACGGGCCTTAAACTCATCTGGGATGCCACGAGGTACGCCTATGCCGTCAATATACACTATTATCAAAACTACCACCGGGGGCAGCTCTCTTAACTCTGGTTTCAACACTCAGAGAATCAGGAGAGGCATGAATTGCAGCAAATAGGGCAATAAGCATAACACGCGAACATAAACCATTCCAACCCTCATCTAAAGTGGTGTAGCGTGTCTTACCACCACACGCCCAGTAGGTGTCAGGGATAGAGATGTTCTTTACGGATGTTGCAGATGTGGCATAGTCTGTGGAGCCTAAAAATATTACCTTGCCAGTAGGCAGGGTCATAGATTGCTTTCACCTTGATGATTTACTGGCCAGATTTTGGAGCTGTGAAGTTGCCCATGTCAGGCCCCTTGGTTGAAGGCCTTCACCGTGAATCATTGAGCTCAGTGGCACCTCTAAAATAGCATAATTTGGAATAAACGCTCTAAAATAGGAACACATTCCTAAAAAGGACATTATTTGTTTCTTTGTGATTGGTATTGGTATTGTGGTTAGTAGTGATAAGTATTTAATTATTCCCTCATAATGTGGCTTTTGAAGCTCACTGCCATGACTGGAGTCATATTTGTACCATTCTCTTGGCATAAAATATTATATCAGCTATTGAAGGAAAAATAAATGAATTTAGCTACAGTGTCCATGGAGACGCCGCTTCTTTGATACAACGCAGCTGATTTACAAAGGACTCACACATGGCTGCACTTGTGGATTTACATCATCAAAACACTTAACAGTATTTATTTCTTGCAAGAAAGGTCAGCAGCCGACAGAGTACAGAGTAGTCTGTCGAGTGCCACAAAGAAGAGACAGCAGCACTCAGATGTATACACGAAAAAGCACGTGTTCTGGAACATTCTGTGGTTAACACCTGAGTCTAAACATCAGTTCAACTGGAGACACAGCCCGTCTCACTTCTCCGCAGTGGGTCGAGTGAGCACTCAAACAAGGCAATGTGGTTTTACCCTTTGCACCTGTGACACAGTGGATGAGCACACAACAGTGAACTGTGAAATTATAAAATGCTGTTTTTGTGAGTCATAGACAACTCTGGGTTTGTGGCAAGCTAGGGGTACATCTACTCTGCAATTTACACATGCAAGTCGTCAGACTCAGTGTCTGAGTCAAGTGGAGTCGGGTAAAGGTCAGGGAGACGAGTGTGGTCATTGTCAGGGTCTTCATCAGGGTCAGTGTCATGGTCTGTCTTCTCTTTGTTCAGGATCAGGTAGTGAGTCATCATAGTCTTTGTCACACTGAAGTCGATGGATCTCATTATCAGACCTCTAACGCAGGGGATAGTACAACAACCACAGAAAGCTAGTACAGCCACTACCACGGCAATAACAGTTAGGATCGAAATAATCAGAGTTTTCCAACATTCTGTCTACCCAGTTCCACACGTGTCTACACCAGAGTTTCCTGCTAGCTTGTGACTAAGAGATCTGAGACCTTCTATGGTTCTGGTTACAGAACCATCGGGCTGTGTTATTGGGGATGAAAGCACAGCGTGTATTGTCGAACATGTGACAAACACCTCCTTTCTGGGCTAGTAACATATCTAATGATATGATATTCCGTATACACCCCGTGTCCTCCGGGTCAAACTGTCCCGCCATCACCCAGCTGCTCCAGAAACACCCTACCTCTTGTTTCGCTTACCAGGCATCCAGCTAGGGTTGATCTCTCTCCATATCACAAAGGCGTTGTAGGAGGACACATCGATGATGTTGTGGAAGATGACCAGGGGCGAGTGGGCGGTCATCCTTCTGCACCTGTACGTTCTGATCACCTTGTCGAGGTTGTCCACACCTTCTTTGTTGCGGTTGTAGTCTAGGATGATGACCGGCTTCCTGTCCATGCGATCGCTAACGTCAACCCCTGCGTGCATCGTGCTCAGAAGTACCACGTTCTTGTTTTTCTTCGGGAGGTAGGAAACTAGAGTGGTGGTGGGCGTGAAGGTGAACTTTGACGAGAAGACCTCTCTTTTCTTCGACACGAGCAGTGCAGGCGGGAGCTTGGACTTGTTCTTTCGAACCTTGCCAACCATGGTGATCTCCCTCTTCAGGAGCTGCCGTCCGAGTTCGTGAGAGGTGAAGAAATTGTCGCATGTGACATTGTGACCCCTCAGCCCCTCCGTCACGTCAAGCGCGACCCTCATCCCCTGGTTCTTCTCCGGGCCTCCGCTGGTCGGCTTCCCGGTGTAGACTTGCATCTTCCAAGCGTAGCTGGATTTGGCGTCGTAGGCCACCCATGACTTGATCCCTTATTTGGGTGGCTTGCTGGGGATATACTGCCGGAAAGGACAATGGCCTTCGGAAAGAAGAGATTAGCGTTGGCGATTAGTATCGGCGTCACGGAAATCGGCAGTGACAAATCGCTTTTGTTGCGGATATGAAAATGTCTAGGAAAATGTCATCAAATCTCAAGTTGAATAATCACGGTGGGGATTGTTTACGCGGCGGGAGGGTTAAATAAAGAAAGTCTCACCGGCTCCTTCTCCTCGCAAATGATGATCCGCAAAAAAAAAAATACAATGAAAACTCGCTCGGTTTCAGCTGCGGTTCAGAATGACCCTAGGACAGCGGGAGGGGTAAAACTTGCCCGGTTTCAGCGGCGGGTCAGAATGACCCTAGGACAGCGGGAGGGGTAAAAGGAAGTCAGCGGCGGGTCAGAATGACCCTGGGATGGCGGGAGGGGTAAAAGGAAGTCTCACCGGCTCCTTCTCCTCGCAAATGATGATCCTCAAAAAAAAAAAATACAATAAAACTCGCTCGGTTTCAGCGGCGGGTCAGAATGACCCGAGCACAGCGGGAGGGTTAACAGTGTCCCAGTTACTCTGAATAATCCACAGAACTCACTGTGAACAATTTCCACTAGAACACCACAATGTTCCTCTAGAAATTGTTGACAGGGCGTTTTGAGGATTATCCAAAGTTGCTGGGAAATTGTTCCTGAAAATGATGCCAAAATTGAATTCAATACATGCAAGTCAGAGAAACTAAGTTTCAGAGAAATCCATTGTAATGGGAATGGGTGCAGAAATCTTAGATCTTAAAACTTGAGAAGATGAAAGGAAAATTATCAGCATACCACAAAAGGGTAAGAGAGAATGAAAGTGAGTTTTTTGTGTTATGGTTTAACCAGCTCTTTAATATGTGTATCTTCTTATATCTGACATGAACGGTCATTACATTCAGAGATCAGTTCCAGTTTTCAATCAATCAATCCATGGTGTCAGTTCCAGTTCCTCACATTATCAATCAGAAGCTTTGTTCCCTCTCACTAACAGCGAGTGTGACAACACTGACATGTCTGCCCTGTGTTTCACTTTACTATCTCGCAGAAACCCAACCATGGGGCTTACAAATAGATTTTCTTGATAGAATGAGACAAAACCAGTGTCAGCTGAAATTCTGCTGCAGCCGTTGATTCGCTTGAGCAACCATCTCTTATCTCCTGCAGGGCCAGTGCAGCACTAACCTCGCAGCGAGACTCGTTTGCTTTTTCAAGGCCAGAGGTACAAAAGAACATGTTTCACTTTAATGGCCTATGCATTTTTAAACGACATCTCCTGTACTAAGTGCAAGTGTCTCAGAATGTATTTGTTTTTGTCATATCTTGAGTCTCCGCTATGTCCTGCAGTCCAGATGACCGCTTTCAGACCCTGTAGGGAGGGGTTGGAGCGGAGGAAGCTTCTGTCCAATGCAACACAATGCACCATGCAATGTGTATGGGTGTTTGAACAGTTAAATATTCATGTGCAACATGAATATGTGCTGCGCTTGCGTTTTCTTTTTTAATTCTTTCTGTCATGTCTGTCCTCTTCTTCCTTGTTGTCTCTGTTTAAGATTCAGGATCATCAATAAATCACTGCACATCATTGCACTGCACATTACCACTAAAAATCAATTGGAACATTCATGTTTCACACTCTAACACCACACAGGCTTTTTCTTCCGCTAACATTTCGCTTTCGCTTCCTCCAATGTATTTTTTTTTTCCAACTCTTGAATGGCTGAGGCATAGAGCATAACAAGGCAGCGGATTATGGATTTATGTCAGTGAACGCAACGATTATCATTTGTTTGAAATAAAGGCACGCTCCAGTGGAGCAGCTAACTTTAAAACAGCATTTAACAGCATATTTATTTTATTTACAGATGTCTTGCACTGTCACAAATCATCTGACTTCGAGGACCATGCTTCAGTAGGTGCTTTTGTTGTCTAACTCAAGTAGCTACTTGTTTTTGCAAAGTAACAGTACTTCTACTTGAATACTTGGCTTCTCTACTCACCTCTGCTGTTCTAGGCCTATTGACGTCAGTCCCAGATGAAGTCAAAAGCTGACACCCCCCGAGATGAATTGTAACCCCTCAAATTTAATTTGTACAATTATTTGGTTCAAGATCAAATACCTGCAAAACTAATAACATGTCGGTCAGCCTCATCTGTACTTTGTGTTTAGTGCTAATTAATATATTTTAGCATGCCAACTAAATTAAGATAATGAACATAGTAAACATAATACCTGCTAAACACCAACATGTTAGGATTGTCGTTATGTTAGTGGTGAACTCATACAAATACCTGGGTGTTCACCTCAACAATAAACTGGACTGGTCGGACAACACAGATGTCCTGCACAAGAAGGGCCAAGGTCGCGACTACAGACAGACTTTTCAACAATACACTCTGAAACTGTGTTGGGTCAGAAACCCTGGAACTCTTCATTCATACATTCATTCATCCATCCATCCATCCATCCATGCATCCATCCACTTATTACACACCATGTGTGTCTCCACTCATTGCACATTTGCACTGACCACTTTAATCTATATTTATATTTGTTTCTGGGGATTGGACTCTTTCTTCATATTTATCGTTATTTTATAGCTATAGTTAAATGCCATTGTGTATTCTGGGTTTTTTTTCAATTCTGCTTTTTTATTCTGATGGAGCTGCTGTAACAACTGAATTTCCCCTGTGGGGATTAATAAAGTCTCTATCTATCTATCCATCTATCTGACGTTGGCATTTAGCTCAAAATCCTGCTGTACCAACGTACAGCCTCAAAGAGCTGCTGGCATGATTGTGGACTTATTTTTCTGTGCCTTCTTCACTGCCGAAATAAATGAATCAGTGTACAAAATATTATGAAATTACTTTCCAATGTAATTCAGTTTACAGCTTCTTGAACTATGGGCTGAAAATTACCTAAGAGTGGAAAAAGCACCTCTCTGACTGAAAGGACAAGATAATTAAATCACATAGCTGGTTTTGGTACCAATCCTCTATTAATCTTCCAGGTGCTGTAACCACTGGTACCTTTGAAAATTACTCTGTCTTTCTCTTTTAGCTAATCTGTATCTTCTTATCTTGCTCTTCTTTCAAAGTAACTTTTATCAAGGATGTCACAAGGTCTGCATGCTTACCTTTACAGCAGTTAATATATTTGCATTCTGCTGCGTACAGGGATAAGTCTTGTGAAATTAATAGTGGATAACTGTCGTCATGCCTTTGGGGTGAGACTCATGACCTTTCAATCGTTTAGCTGAGCAAGGGAATTTTAGATTGAAACAATAAAGCATAAATGCAAAGTGAGCACATTCAGAAGGTCAGATGAGGCACAAATTTGCTGCAAGCAAATTTCTGAAAATTTCCTCTAAGAGATTAACCCCACCGTGGTTGTATTAAATATATTTATAGATATTGTACTCAAAATTATACCACCAGCCCAGCTGGCATATCAAAATTAATACACTGATGGCGTTTCTGTACTTAATAGAAATACAAAAGCATATTACTCAAGTTGATAAATGTTTTGCTACTAAGTATTACAATAATATTGTATTAGAAATATTGCTAATAGACAGGCTGGCAATCTCTCCGACAACAAAGACGTACAAATACCTTCATTATCATGGTTACACGATTAAAAACGTCTGTCATTGTTTGACCCTCTTTGACTTTGAAAAACAGTATTTAAATGATGCTGCATGAAGCAATGTGTCATCAGTTGTCATCAGAGTTGTTTCATACCCACCTTGAGTCTGACTTCATTGCATTTATTCAGCAGAGGCAATTGCAAATCAACTCTTAATTTGCCTGCATTGTACTCAGGAGGTAGAGAGTTGTCCACTTATCGGATGGTCTGTGGTTCGATCCCGGTCCCTGCAGTCTACATGTCGAAGCGTCGTTGGGCCAGATTCTGATCCCCATATTGCTCCCAATGACTGTTCCATTGGTGCGGGACTGTCAATAGTTATCGCTCCTGACGAGGAGATGGCGCCTTGCGTGCATGTAGCCTGTATGTATGGATGAATGTGTGTTAATGGGTGAATGCTGGCTTGTGTTGTGAAGCGCTTTGGGTGGACAAGTACAGTCCATCTACCATTCCACTTGTTGAAACAAATTTCATATTCAAGAAAGAAGTTTATCTGAGTAAATGTGGAAATTATTAATCACTTAGCAGATCGTTTCATTCAATTGACCTCAAAGATTCACAGTCACTGCCTATTTATTCACACGTTTGAAAGTGTCACGGAGCTCATCTTTGCTCCTCTTATTTTGAAAGGGTTATGGGTTTTGTGTCACTATTTTTTTATTTTATTTTTTTATTTTGTAAGTTCATTCCCATGCTGTGTTCTGTGCCTTACACTTCCTGTCTTTGCTGTGTTATGTATTTTGCCCTGTTTAACCCTCTGCTCTTGTTTCATGTTCATTGTTTGCATTTCTCTACTTCCTCTTTTGTCTTTAAGGATTTATGTTCTCTGTGTTCTTTACCTGTCTGCCTGTTTAGTTTTCTCTGCTTGTTCCTCTTTAACATTTTCCCTCCAGTGTGGGATTGTCTGATTGTTTCCACCTGTGGTTGTCTCCTCCTCCCTGTACCACCTGTTGGTCATTCCCTCATAGTGATTCCTGTCTTTACTTGCCAGTCAATTTTTCTACACACGTTCCAGTCACCTCCCAGTGTTTCATTAAATCATTAAATCTCTGCACTCCAAGTGTCTCTGTTGTATGTCTGCACTTGGGTCCTTACACATTTCTGGTTGAAACCATGACATAAAGTACATGAATAATTGTGTTCTGCATTTATATACATTTAAGTGAATCTAGGTTTTCTCACTTTATGATAGAATTAATTATTGCTCTTTATAAAAAAATGTCAAATTGCATCATGGAGATATTTTGCATTTGTTTTTGATGTTTGTGTTTTAAATAACTGGGACTGAACTTTATTGTGCAGTGCTTTTTCACTCTTTACACATTTTTCCAATGTTGTACTTACACGTCTTAATCGCTTGAGACTGCCTGATTAAATAAACGTTATCTTCATACATTATTTTCTTGTCTTAAAAAATAAAGCACGCTGTGCACAAGTTGTTGTAAAAGAGAAATTGTAACATGATCTATGCAGCAGCATGTAAGCTCACACTAGTAAATATAATATCCTGATCTTTTTCTGTCATAGAGCAGACTTTAATACTGAAGGAAGCTTCCTACGTGATGCATACTCTCACTGGCCATTAAAATCCTTCACCCAGACATGTAAAGCTCGGATCATACGTATATAACTGTAGGTCCTCACAAGTGCAGGCATATGTGAGAGTTAATGTCATACACACGTTCACAGTAATAAGAGACTCACGGTAAAAACATTTTAAAAAACAATAATTCAGTCCTCCTCATGAAAACATCCCTCAACCTCTGCTGCTGCTTTTCACTGTTCATGGGCACTTCAGTTTTTCATTTTCAAAGAATTTCATTAGAATTCTTTTAGAGATGCTTTTTATCTTAAATTCTTAATTTTTAAAGTTCAAGGCTGAATGTTAATTCAAGAATCAGTATATGAATTTTATTGTGATGACAGCTATGACTGTCTAAATGTAGAGAATTGGTAACATTTATACACACTTTAGAGCAAATGTCGATTTGTCCCTGTTCACACAGAAATATACCTTTCTGTTCAGTTGTTGATTTAATTAGCTAGTAATCTAATCAATCAAGTAATCAAATCCAAAATTCTTCCAAATGATGGAGCATAAGGTTGTTTAAGAAACCACAGAACACCCAATCTGATTAAATCCCTCCAACACAATTTGTCTACTGATAATGAAAATGAATGTAACCTGTCTCCATGTTTCAACAGCATGTTGGTAAAGGACGCAGGAGCAATATGGTGTAAAAACAACAAACCCCAACTCTTAGCGCTGGCCATCAGCTTTTAAGTGTACCTATTCCATTTGAGTTGTGTGCAGAAGCAGTGTTTTGGGGATATATGTTAGATTTTAGCTGCAGAATAAGACCTTTAGCTAACATTTACCTTTAAAAAAAAAAAAAGTCATGTCCCTGACAGAGGAGCAGTGAGAGAGCGTCAGTGTGACAGCAGCCGTAATGACATTCATCCCTAAAGGTGAAATGTGGTCAAGCATCTGCTGGGGTCCAACAAGACAAGACTAGTGTGCATATGAGTCACTGTCTTGTATCCGACGTCCTCGTCATAATCACGATGACACAACTGCCAATAGCAGGAAGAAGTCAGTCAGCATACATCCTGAGTCTCGACTGACAGACATACAGTATAGTATATAACTGACCCTCTGCTGAGCTCTGATTATCTGTCTGATTTGACCCGAAACATATGGTGAGAACACAGGCCAATAACGTTCAATATATATATATATACACACATATGTTTTTTATCTTGCACTTTCATTCTTTTGTACCACTGGCAGGAGTTGCTCTGAAGTTTCGTTGTACAGCTGTGCAATGACAATAAAGGCATTTATCTATTCTATTCTATATATATATATATGTATATGTCATCTATATGTCATCTGTGCCCACATCTTCTCTTATCAATTTGTCTTTAACCAATTAAGTTAAAAACCACAGCTTTTTATTGGAACTAGTTCAAAAGGTCGCCCGTCAAAAAAAAAAACACAAAAAAAAAAACGAGGAAGCAACCATGTTTTTCATAGAATATTCATTTGTCAAGGGAATGATATTTTGAGGAGCAATTTCACCCACGTGTTTCCCCTCTGCAGTAAATTTGATCGTGGCAAGTCTTATCAAGTGCATTTGAGGACATGACACACACTGTGAATTCTGATGAGAGAGAGGTAGGTGTAACATGTCCACTTCAAAACTGGAGCGCAGTTTGTTAAATGGTAAAACCCCTCGATGTAGGAATTTCATGACTTCCTCAGTCTGGTCTTTTAATGTCCAGGATATATCTCTACGTATCTTAATAGCCAGGAAATTACTTTTATATTTCCTACTCAACCTGATTTGATTATATAATAAGATAAAGCATGTTTTTTTGTTTTTTTTTAGCTTTGGTCTCGCTATTTACATCTGTGAATATGTACTCTAGGATATTTCCAAATTATGCATATGTTTCCTCACATTTGGCTGTAAACGTGCAAATCTATGAGCTGCAAACATCTGCTAATCAATCTGCAGACAATGATCTCAGTCCAATGTTGTCCATTAGAATGCAATCTATGTAATATACAAAAAGGTTCAATTATATGCGGAATTTCCCTAAAAGCTCTTTTAAACAAGCAGTGAACTCAAATTTCATTTCATTCTCTCAGATGATGGAAGCTGTGAGGAAAGACAGCTGATTCAAATCATAGAATTGTTAATAATTTGTTCCTCAATATGTGTTGCTGGTCATGGTTGCATAATTCAAGTCTTCCAAACCATTTTCTGCTTATCCCTAACTACACAAACCTGCCTCTTCAAAGCAATTACCTCACAGTTCAATAGAGCCAGATGGCGGCGAACCACTCTCTGGAAAAGCATTTTGCATTATCATAAAAACATCTTCGCCGCCATATTGTCTTGTTATTAGCTTATGTAAGCATAGTGTGCATGCAGATTTTTTTTCTCAAGGGCATTTCAACATATAATGTAAGTCAGTCTCCTCATGTGATCATTACCATCTTGCACTGCTGCAGAAACAGTTACGCAAGACACGGGAATGGAAATGATTTTCATTCAATCCTGCATGGTGTGAGCTGATCACTTCACCCACTTTACCACCAAGATATTAGACGAGTCTCAGAGTCTCAAAAGGTCACCAAACCTCTTAGAGGAGATACTTTTGATGCTCTTTTGAGTTTTATTAAGTCCCCTGTATTAAATGTGACCTTGACAGCAGATATGGGGTGAACACAAGAGCATACATGCACAAGTTCTCTGTGTTATAGCTTTTATATGAGCTTGGGCTTTGTAATTAATGTGCTTCTTGTTTCAAATATCTACCAATAACTCCATTAGCTTCTTTAAAAAAAAAACTAAGTCTTTTTTTTTCATAGAAATAAATCAAAATAGTTATAGTTAATAGAGTGAAAAATAAAATAATGATAAAACCTTGAAAAAAACCTTGCCAGGGAGCAGATTACAGAAACTTAATTACTCTTTTCTGAGTGAAACCCATAGGGACTGACTGGCTAAGTAATGCAGAGCTAATTGATTAGAACTACTGCCAATTGATTAGGAAACTGGAGCCAGTGTAATAAACTAGAGAAGTCATTGTTGTGTAAGAAAGACATTAGGTAATGGCTCAAAAAGGAGTGCAAAACATACATGTTCTTTTATGTGTGCTTTTTTTAAATTTTATTTTATTTACACATCTGCCAAATGTCCCAAAATTTCGCAGCCAACCTTCAAAATAACCAAATAAATAAGCAAATTAACATTTTTTTTTTACCACAAAACGTACAGGCATTGCAATGTCACTGCTGTACTACCAACTATTACCCTGATAAGAGAATAATTTGCTCTGTTAAATAAGACGAAGAGGACCCTTAACAAATAAAGCTGTGAATCAGACTGTCGTGTGCACAGATGAGAAAAAAATTCAGGGCACAGATGAAGCCTCTCCACATCTTACATTCTGGCTGCCACCGCATCACTTTCCCACAGGACAGACTGGCATTGTGGCCAGGCTGCGACATGTGTGCTCATTTGTGTTTGCCAGATTGGAGGGCTTGTTTGCTCAGCTGCTGGTTTTTTTCTTGAAACATAACAAATGCGTGAGACAATTATTGGTCATTATTCTGCAGCACTGATAGCAAATCTGTTCTGACTTTCAAGTTTGGCAGTCATTATCAATTGTCCTAAATACCACTTTGTTGGTTGTTTTCTTTACGTTCATATGCCGTCAGATATAAACTACAACCTCCAGTAGTGATTCCTAAATGGGAGTACTTGCACTTTTGAGGGTACATCTGCATTTTTGTCAGGGATTTACAACAAAAAGACTGAGCTGTTTACACGACGACTGTTTTACACTCAAAAATGGAAACCTTTTGTAGTTCAGCGTAAACAAACGAAGGCAGCAGCACTGCAGCACTATTGCATCGTCTCTGTGTAAAAACGGCCTTTGCTGCTTGGATCCCACCAGGAAGTACATCAACAAGGGAAGCAGTCCAATGAATTAGGTGCTTCCATTATGAAGGAGATTTTCTTTCACCTCCCCAGAGCTTAGTGATGGTGATGAGGAATGGGGGTGAATGTTGGGAAGCTTCTGATCAGACGGCCAGAGGGTGAATTTAGGTGAATTAGTGGTAGAGGAACATGACAGTGCTGGAATGACAGCTAAATGACAGCAGAGAGAGAGAACTTTTAAATGACAGCTTACAAGTGATTGGCCAAAGGAGAGTGTGATAGGCTATGTTCGGATGAAGCCATGGCAGAGGAGTCACGGTATTGAAATCCCACTTGAACACCCGCCTGAAAAATTTACTTGACGTGTACTTTGAGTTTTTAATTTGGCCCATCTTCCATATGTTAACATGGATGGGGTAGGGGTTTATAACCTTTGGTGCACCAGCCATTATCTGTAGTGGTAAGCCACTTCTAGTGGTAATAGTATGCATGCAGCCAAAAAAATGGGCATTAACAGTTGAGAACATTTTGCAACATACAGTATCATATCCACTGTGGTATCATTAATTGTTGAATAATTCCTAGTTTAAATGTGAGAAATCTCTGTGTCCCAGAAAATATGTAAATTTCCTGGAACATGAACAAGTCTCCATTCTCAAGACTCTCTTTGAAGATTACTAAATTATCCCACATGGTATTTACTGGATGTGTTACTTCGGTAATCCAGAGAGCGAGGATGCACTAATATGATGAAGACTGAAAACTCTGTGAGAAATGCAAGGTCGATTCAACGGTTTTATCTTCGGCTGGCTGAGGTCGTCGAGTGCTGGAGCTACATTTTCCCACATTTCAAAGACAGAAAAATCATGGTTTTGTCAGTCACTGAAGGTCTCACTTGAATTGAGGCTTATATCAGAGCTGGCGTGTGGGAGAGTAACAGAAAAGAGTCCAATTTTATTTGAATGAATGAACAACAATATGGACATCTAAATAAATTCTAAACTTTTTACAGCCTTTCAAGGAATCAAAAGGAGATATAATGTCAGAAAAAACTGATCAAAAACTACAAATAATTCTTGAATGTTTGCGTGACCAAAGCCTGTAATAATATGGCTCTGAGTGTTAGCATTTAACAGCAGATATTTAGGTCATCTGTTTTGTGGAGTGTTTCCTTGTTGACAGCTGAAGTCACACAGCAGGAACGTCTTCCCTAAGCAGTGCTTTTCACTTATTAAAAGATCAATCAAATATTTATTACACAGGTGCACTTTTCACAAGAGACATGAAGATGCTCATAAATTTTCAGTCATGTTGCAGTTTGAATGAGAAAATGAATGACTCTGTTCGCTTCACTTACTCCTCGCCCTGGAAAGGATTTTTCATTTTCCGTTTAAACAAAGGGAGAGCTCTGTGAAGACAATTACTCATTCAAAGCAGCAGTAGCCGCTCCCGAGGTGCAAATTTGCAAATGTGCATTGAGTGATTTTGTATTCACAGTAGTACGATTGTAAATCAAAGTGTTTTAAAAGGGCTTGGTGGAAAACCCAATTAATGCCAAGATGGGGCATGTAATAAGAATCTGTCACTTCATTACAGAGTGACAGGGCTGGTAATAAGGCTGGCACACGTTGAGCTCTCACTGATCAGATTTCAATCAGGTTCATCCCCGGAAGCATGACCTGCCTCGAAAAGACGATACAACACCTTCCCCTGCTGGTTGAATGATTGTGAAAGAATGTGCTATACCTTTGGGCCTGACATTACAATGATCTCAACACAACATTAATAGCACAACCCAATCGAAAATATACTTGAATAATGCCCAAATTAATAACTGTTATTGAGTATATAGCAAAGTTTGTCATCAGCATATTAAACATTAATTCATGCAAGACATTCTGCAGATACTGTTAATTATTTAATGTCATCACATTGATCAACAGCTGCCATATGCAGTATTTGTCACAGTCCGAGCAGTAAAGGGTGCAGACACAAGATGGGGACAAGGAAGTGCAGTTCGGGGCTGTAATCTTAAATCCAAATACAGGTAAGGGTCAAAACCAGAAACAGTATCAAATCCAACAGGAAGAAGCAAAATCCAAAAGACAGGCAGAAGTCATAATCAGATAAACTGCAAACTGTGAGGAAACACAAGGAAAAAGGCTGGCATGTGTGAAGACCTCAACAATGAACTGGCAACTGAAGACAGACTAAATACACTGGGATAACGAGGGAATGACAAACAGGTGGCACAGGGAGGCGGAGACAACCACAGGTGGAGACAATCAGACAATCACACACTGAAGGAAAAAAATGTTCTTGTCCATCTGTATACTTTGCCCACAGGTCCTCAGGGATGGGGACCTTCAGAACCTGTATGTATGGTGCCAGTATAATAATAAAGTTGGTATGGTCAACTTGTTCACAAAATCCATGTTTAGACATCCAGCAGACACCAACCAACATCAGCATTTATGTGGACTCGTGTTTCTGGCACCCTGTTGAATGTCATTCCCTTTATCTGTAAAAGTTTAGAGGGCATTGTAGCACAGAGAGAGAGCATTCATCAAAGTTACAAATGACCTTCTAATTGCATCAGATGAGGGACTTCTCTATCTACTCGTCTAGCTGGATCTAAGTGCTGCATTTGATACCACTGACCATCACATCCTATTACAGAGAGGGGAACATTTACTTGACATAAACTGGTTTGAGTACTATTTATCTGATCAATCTCAGTTTGTATATGTTAACAATGAATCCTCTACTGTATGTGCGACAAAGTTAGTCATGGAGTTCCACAAGGGCCTGTGCTTGGACCTTGGATACAATTCACCTCTTCTATGCCCACCAGCTGAAGTCTGCTCCTAGGATTCTCCCTGTTAAAAGACTCATGGACACTGTTGCCAAGTGCTGGCGCATGCGGGAATGTATATTGTTTTATGGATTTTCCACTAAAACTTGCAGGCAGTAATTCTATGACAGAGGTGAGACTAAACCAAAACATTAAAGATGCTGGCCAAAAACTGAAACAATAAGCTGTTCCGCAGAGATGAGAAGAAATCCCCAGTCGTTGTTGTGGGCACAGTATTTTGAGTAATACCTTGAAAATATTGATTAGGCTGTAGCTGCCGTACTACTGTTGAAAAAAAAATCTAAAAAGCAACTTAACACACTGTTTTAGCTTGAACACACTTCATGAATGTCAAAAATTTATTCAGACACCACCATTGCTTAACATCTGTTGTAGTAAACACTGTAAAATGGGACCAGGATCTTGATAATAATCTGACCGTATATGAGCTAACTCAAAAAGTGAATTTAATAAGAATTAAGATAATTAAGATAATGTTAGGTTAATTGAATTTTAAGATTTAAAGTCACATTTACCAGTGTTTTATCACACTAAAATGTCATTCCAAGACCACCTTAAAACAAGTTAAACTATTGTATGAAGGAAATGTATTTAGTAGAAGGTTTTTTTATCATGCTGTTTGTTTTATCAACAAAAATCAGTTATCTTCCTGGTTGATTCTGAACTAGATTAAGGTATTCAGTGAGACAGCAGCTAAATTTAATTAAACTGTATCAAATTAATTCTTCTCTCAGAGGAAATCGAGCATATTTTACTAGCTTTTTGCTACTGTGCTATATCTCTCTCTGCTGTAGCACTGCAAATCCCCCCCCCCCCCCCCCCCCCCCCCCCCCCCCACTATGGGACTAATAAAGGATTATGTTATCTTGTGTTATTCTTTTTTTCTTGTGCATCTTTATCTCAAACATTGCTCGGAAAAGCAAGTGGTGGCAAATGGCAAATGTAAGCAAGTGGTGAAAAACAACTCTGAGACTGCTTTTCTTTAAGACTATGCTTTTTTTCTCTCCAGAAAATGTGACAAAGATGAGATTTTTGCAAGTGGAGAATACTTTCTCTCTTAGAATGACCCGAAACTACAGTCTGGAATTTCAGCTGAAAGAACACCACAGACATAAAGAGCTCTTACACTGATGTATGGTGACTCATAGAGAAGAAAAAAGTAAGAAAAGCAATCAAGATTCTGTCAAGGAGAGCTGAGCACTATTTACTGGGGTGCCCAGGGTGAGACTGTGGGTCCAGCACAGCTGATACCAAAAGTAAATGATGACCAATCCTTTGTCTCATGAGGATCAAAAGGAAACTTGAGAACATTCTTATATGATTCAATTATTATTTAAATGTTTTTGTTCCCCTCTGATATTTTTCTTTTTCTCGTTGAAGCTTCCTGATGTGGAGCTTATATGGTGTCTTGCATAGCTGCTTGTACCCGTACCTGTAAATAAATGAAAGAAAAGCATTGTGCTGTAAAGAAGAATTTTTTTTGTGCTCATTGACTAAAGATGAGCATCTGGTCAGTGTGGATTTGTGATCTGATCGCTGTGCTCCTTCTGTTTCTCCATGCACAGAAATGCACACATACAGAGCCACACCCACATCTGCCTTTATGGTGATGTACAAATGCACCTTTAAACTAAACATGACAATGACTCAAACTCTTGTGAACATGAAGGTGGCTAGCAACTAAGCAGAAACACTATATTATTATTGATGGTTTTGGAATGTTCAAATTTGTCTCTTTTAAGGGTAAAAAAAAAAAAAAAAACCTGATACAATCCTTTCAACATCAGATCATTATTTTTTGTGATACAGCTGCTTGTTGTACTTTTTTACTTCTTGTACAATTTTAATTAGGATGGAAAATGTGTGCTTTTAGTAAATGATAAAGCATTAATTGAACTGTAAATGAGAAATTTTGATTGATTTTATGAGTTTAGACTGTTAAACTAGATGTTAAACTCTCCATCAATCTGTTTTTCTTTTTGGTTATTTTTTAGTTTGGTGAGATCTCATCCATTATAGGACATTGGTACAGCCATGGTTCGAGCATGAACTTAGTCTAGGCTTCCAACTGCAGCTTGTTTTATTCTGTTTCATTGAAGTAATGACCTTCATTTCACCAAGGAAGTGCAAATGAAGTGAAAATTAGACCAATCCATTTCCCAAGCTCTATTTAATGACAGAGGGACGAGCAAAACTGATTTTCCTTTACAGCTGAATCAATCATGATGCACTATTGTGTCTATGTAAAGAATGGTCTGTGATTTATTCCTCACCCATCATTTATCTAAGTTAATTTTATCTTAAGCTGGACAGAGGTCATTTTGTCGTCAACAAGTTACATAATCAGATTTCTGTTTTATGCCATTCTTTGCAGTATGACTATTAGATGTGTAATGACTGGAAAACAGCCCTCCTCTGGCGTACTCCAATTTTGATAGCCACACTCCAGAAGAAATAAACTAACCATGGACCAAGCTGTTTAAAAGCACGATGTCTGTCAGCTTCAGCATGACAAGAATAATTAGCTGAAGCTGCAGCGCGAAGAGAAGGTTAAGGAGTTCAATTTCAAGTGATTAGAGGAAGGAGCAAAATATGTTAACCTACCAACCAGGGTTTAAATGCAACCATAGGGCTCTGTCTGGACTTTACTCCGAACTCTTGCAATCATCAAATTTGTCTCAAAATAGAAACAACTCACATTCACTGTTGAACGCAAACAGCAAAAAGGTGATACAGAATTTTTAGATGCACAAATAATGTTCTCACAGATACACTTTTGATTTCAAATAATTTATTATTTAGCAGTCGCAATATTACGATTTATATTACCTTTATATTATTAGCAATAATACATGTGTCCCCTGATGTCAGCATCCAGTGTTTGTTCAGCATGAATGCAAGTCTACAATCTAAAATTGACCTGTGATTACATTGTGTCACCCATGTGTACAAATAGTTCAAATTTTACAGCAAACACACTTCAAATGTGAATTAAAATAAATAAATATACAAGTGATAGATAAAAATAGTATGTCAACCATCAACCTAACCTGTGTAGTGATTTTTATTTACCTAATCCTGGTTGATTGACCTTTTGCTAAGCCCGCCCCCGACAATTAGTGCTGCTAAGAAGCTTCAATGTAGCATGGCACATATGGAGTTCACAGTAATAACAGGTACCGATTTAACACTGGATGCTTGATTTCATACAGAGGTAGACAAAGCTGATGACCATGGATTTTGCTATTAGCTAGCTGATTAAGCTAATTAATCCATCATCCTATCCAGTTAGAATACATGGAAATAAAGAAATAGCATTGTTTTTGTCTTGCAGTGTAAAGCTAGTTAGTTCCAGTGCCTGAGGTGTCATAGGGAAAAATGTGAGATCAGGCTATTATTTAATTCTTCGGACCCTGTTTGGCGGCTGAGCTTACATCTTGAATGTTTACACTAGTAACATTATAAGTAAATAGGCTTTTATGATGAAAGTAAACTATATTTGGCAAACGTAAAATTTCAATAAAACATCAAATCTTGGGTAATGTCTGGGAGTTGTTGAGCGTAAACCTTTCCAAATCAAATTAAGAGCAGGGCAAAGCTAACACTTATGTTAGACTGCTCCTGCATGATTGGCTTCCACACAGCAGATATAGCCTATAGTCATAAACTGCAGTAGGAATGTTGTAGGTAGTACTCTTATTAGCCAGACATGCTAATATTTGAGGCTTACTTTATAGAATACTTCATTTAAAGTTTAATCCATTCCCTATACTATTACTCTTGTGTATTTGGTTTAGGAAAAGTTCAAAGAAAGACACCACCATCCAAACTCCGAACTCTTTGAATGCCAAGTATCATATGGAGAAAACCCACCAGAGCAGAACTACAAGGAAACAGTACAAGGGCAGAAGTGTTAAAAGTCAGTAGGTGGCACAGATGGTGATCTATCAAAAATGACTCACAGTATGAGCGGATGGATGGCTTATTGGTGTTGTCCTTCTGTTTGTCAGACAACTTTATAGAGAGCCCGTAAGGAAATGTAAAATACTGGACAAAATTTGCAGAAAAAATAAAACTTATATCACAGTAGTCTTTATTTACAGTAAATGCAATGCCCATCAAGCCTGATTCAGTTTTCAAAATATTTTTAGTCCTAAAGTCTACAGAAGTCAACGGTCAGCATTCATTCTGCGCAGTTTAGGGGGTAGGTTATCCTCTGGCCGACTCCCTAACAAAGGGATCTGGACTGGTGTTGGGGTTGGAGCAGATTTGGTGCTAATGGCTGCTGGCAGACCGTGTCTCTCCAGCTCAATCTCCTCAGCATCTCCCTCCAAGGACAACAGCTGGACCTGCTCCTCCAGCTGTCCTTGCCTCACAACCGGGATTGAACTGGACCGTAGCCTCTGAATACTATGTGGAAGGTCTCCTGTACTGGAGGCCTTCCCCCCAGGCAAGACTGGTGCCATCCTCAGTCCCCTCCAGAGGAGCTCATCCTTGGTGGAGCTCATGCGCTGCAGTTTACTGGGCAGCCTGCGGGCTTGGTCCTCTACGTGGTCTGCACAGTCGGCTGACAGGAGCCTCTCCCTGCGGCCTCCACGGCCACCGTCTCCCAGCAGAGGGGAGGACAGGTTGGCAACAGGCAGAGGGTTGGGCGACGTCAACAAGGACTTCTCCTCCTGCTCCTTCATGCTGTGGGGAGGTGTTGGAACCTCAAAAGTGTTGTGGAACTGAGAGTAGTCGACTCTGAAGAAGCCCTCCTCCAGTGACATGACGGGGAGGAAGCGATGGCCCCACAAGACTTCATCTTCAGTATAAGATGTCCGTGCCTGGCATGTCATACCTACGGAGACAAGAGACAGTGTTGAGAAATGTTTCAAAGGCAGACAAGAAAAAGACAACAAAAAAAATAGATGACTTCATACACTATCATATCAAATAAAATTCTATGAGCTGTTAAATAAAAATGGACCGGCAGCCAGACGGGGAACAGTAATGAAAAATGGAGAATTGCTTCAGGGAGAAGAGAGACAGAGAGAGATGTGGGGGAAAAAACAACACAAATGGAGAGGAGCTTGAGCTTTTGAATAATTAAAGACCATGAAATTAAACACTAAGATTCTATTTTTTATTTAGGAACAGTCATTTAGGAAACGGAAGCTTTCAAATTTATTATTTTGAAAATAAAAAAAAATAAAAAAAAAAGAAATAAAAAAAAATATATATATATATATATATTCTGCTCTAACCAGTGGTCTCGACGATGCCTTCTAGGATGACGACAACCTCAAACTGCTCGTTCATGAGTGAGCGCTGCGACAGATCGAAGAACGGGCTGTTGGTGTTGATCTCATGGCAGATGGTTAGAGGTGACACCAAGAAGAGCTGGTCTGCCCCCGTACCAAAACCCACGTCCAGCTCACACTGATCCAGGGGCAGGAACTCACCCTCCGGGGTCTGCCGAGACTGGAAACACAAACGATCCCGACATATTAAATTTACATTTTTACTAGGTGACGAGGACACTTCTTCCTCATTTCTCCAAAAAGTTATGATGGCAATTTGAATCCTGACAGAAAGCGGAGTAACGGTGACATTTTTAATCAGAGATGAATTTATAGACCACTGAATTTAAGATAACATCTGTCTAACTGTATGTGATTTATGTTGCCCTCTTTGAGTAGTATTTTCAAGTTGGAACAATGGCTTTTTACTGTCCTGTTAGGTACCAGCAGGGGTTAAAGTGGGCTGGAACTGTCCAGGATGGAACTGTCCTCACCAGTCTGACATGGGATTGGGAAGAAGACTCTTTTATGAGCTCATAAATCCTTTTACTCCAGTTTATTTGTCAAGAGTGAATGATTTACAAAGGAAAATGTGTTCTTTCCCAGAAACTTTAAGATGCAAACCCAATTGAATTCCACTGTCAACATGAGTGACTGAAAGTGAGATGTATACTGCTTTTGCTAGATTCAAATAGTTCTTTCTGTCATCTTGTGTTAACTTGTGTGCAAACTAGTCTCCCTGGCCCTTAAGTGAGGTAACCAGTTGGTCCACAGATGGCAAGCAGCCTGTCATTTGTATTCACAGTGATGTTGAGGACAGAAGGGTGTGACATTTCACAGGAAGACGTTTGGGCCCACAGATCCATGGCTTGCCTTGGTGAGTGAGTGTGACCCATCATGATTTACAGTGATGGGCTCTCCCAAAATATGCAGACAAGGAGTCTATGTTGGATATCAAGCCAGCCAGATGGATTACCATCAAGTAGGTTATGTATCATCATATTTAGTCATGAAAGTGAAGACGCCTTTTTTTACTTTAGATACTGTTCATCGCTCCATTGATTGGCACTACAACATTATACCTCTGCCAAGGAAAGAGCAATCTGCCTGACACTGAATGGTTTTAACAAGGTGAGAGCATTGTGTGTTCTTATGCTGCAGCGAAACAGCCAGTGTCAAGGGGATATTAATGGCTGTTGAACGAGGATCTAATATACAGGGAGTGCTTAATTTACTTAGCCACCTGAGATTCAGGTTGAGTGAAAGCAGGCTCCGTCCCCGGAGACACACTTCCATCTTAGTGACATCGTGTGTGTGTGTGTGTGTGTTTGCACCTTTTGTGTGTCTTAAATGTGACTGTGGTTGTGTGTGTGCACATATGCCCGGTTGAGCTGGATCCCTGGAGCTTTGGCCTGGACATCAAACGTTTTGCTCAAACAGACATCACATTTGAGCTGCCATTCCAAATCTCTCGACACAGCCACTAAAAGCACCGCAACTCCCATTCTTTTTGTCCCTCTTTCTCCAACTCTTTCTGCTTTTCCTTCAGACTTAGACTGTGGCAGATGTGGGGAATCATGCTGACATGTCATCCTGCCTGCCTAAACGGTTGCATCCATGCCTTGTCTGTCTTCTGCTACTAGTCCTCATCACTCATCTCCTACTGTGGACCAACCTACAGAGACAAGCTTCTGCTGACATTGATGAGCGCCACCCATATGCCAATCAGTCTCTCTGTCGTTTTGTTTTTCCTCTGTACTGCTGTTCATGTTTGTTGCTTCTTTCTCTCTTGTCTGAGCACTTTTTTCCTGCTAGGATGTCTCCTTCATGCACTTTTGGCAAACAAGAGGCCAGCTTGTTTATTCATTTTAAAATCATATTCTGCCAGTGCTGCAGGGATCAGTGCACCACTGTACTCTATTGATTTATTAATGAAAGCTATACATAAAAATATTAATGGATATTCAAGGAAGTTTCTTTTCCCTTTGAAGTGACTAACTGCAAGTAAAAACAGTATCTATGATGAAATATCACTGACACTCAAAATACCAGATCTCCCCTGTTGTTTGGAGTGTGGCTACATCTATGGCGATTTTCTCTCAGGGCTGTGAGGAAGCAAAAAATCCCCACAAAATCACTGTAGAGCTGCAAAGTGTGTGTGTATGCTAAGCTTAAAAATCTGATTTGTGTGCCAAAAACAGTTCGGGAAAGCTAAAGACTCATGCTGCCGAGAAAACCTCTGATGTGAAACAGTCAGAGGCTTGTGGGTATTATAGTATTTGCAACTGTCCACTGTGCAAAGCTGCAGACAAAACATGATTTCACATAAAAATGTTGACATAATTTAAGCATTTGCCCATAAAAACCCTATATAGGTTGTTACATCTGAGTTTCCATATTAAGAAACAGTTTGAATATTGTTAGAAGAAAAACTTGACATATGAATAGAATAGAATCCAGCATGTCAGGGTCAACAAGACCCGTCCAGAATCCAGATCAATGAAATCAGGTGCCCCACAGGCAGCTCACAGTTCTTTTTACATCATACGCACAGGAGTGCATTAACAGCAAAACTAAGAAGCAAGCAAATTTTCAAATGACACTCTATCCCCAGCCAACTGTAACAAGGCATGAGTCCCTCAGTCATTTACACAGAGGTGTGACACCAACCATGTCACCTTAAATGTAATAAAAGTCGTGAAGATGGTTCTGCACCATAGGTCTGCAGGGAATCATAATCAAGTGATCATACATGATGAACCGAATAATCAGGTCTGCTCTTATAAATACCTTGACATTCACCTGGATAAGGAGTTGGAAGGCCCACGTTTAAGGTTTGTGTTCTTCTCATTTACATCAGAGATTTTACTTTTCACACATAAAGGTTATAGAACACTAATCCCTCCATTCATCTATGAGCATTCTGTTCTCATGGAATCACATCTCATATTCTCCATGCCAAGTATGAGCACCTGCCCTGTGGCAGATGACATGAAGCAGGACGACCCCTAATCTAAACTCAACTGTTTCAAAAACTCATTTGGGCCGACCGCGATTACATTTTTAAGAGCTTCGTGGTGTTTTTATGGCTGGTTGTGTAATATGTGCTGTAAGTACAATGTGTGCAATGTACTGTATCTAATTTGTGGTTGTGACTTGTGTTGTTTTTATTACTGAAAAAATTATAAACAAGGCAAATTGGTATCATATGTAAAAAATAGCCCTGGAGAAACCAACCAATCAGAGGGCACCAACACAAGGCGATACAAGAGGTTGACAGTGTGCAGAACTGCTTTGGTTCTTACAAGAATATTTTTAATTAAATAGACATTAATGTTGGTGACTAATGGAAATACAGTGCTAATGTGATAATATCACTGCTTCCTGGAACATATGTGTCAAATTGTTCACATAAAAATGATTTCTTTTTTAAGTGTAACACTTGAATTACAGCACCAAAATATTTTAAGTTTGCTGTTTTGACCAACATGCAAAAGTTATGGATGAAGTCCCGTAAAATAAGTGCATGATCGAGAATATGGCCAATTTGCAGAGTATCCAGGTCCCATAAGAATTTACAACCCGTGTCTATTCCTGACAATTGATTGCAGTTTCCATGTGACAGTGCGTTTACACAGCTCCATCATTAGGATTTACTGCCACTCCACTCAGCTTTAGGCACTCCCATATCATGCTGACCTTGGGCTGCAGTGTGTTACCTGAACACAAGCCATTGTTTTCATGTTGTCAGTATGGTACTACGGGTTTATGTAAAGTCCATTTTACTCTACAGCACCCCGGTGTAGAGTCTCTGTGTGTCTGTTACCGTACATTAAAAGACACATTAAAAATATGGTAAGTATTCACTGTGAGCCCTGCAGGGTATTCTTAACACTGCATCATTCTAAAAAGATTTAATCTATAATTCCAAAATCAGAGGCTTTATCTGACAATAAAGCATATCACAAAATGGATTTGTAGATATTACCCAGCTGTTAAAGAAAATTCATGAAACATAAGAAACAGTTGTGGATAAAAGTGAAAGCACAATTTGATTGTGGAGTGTTTGTCCTCTGAGTACGATTGATGAGACATGGATGTGATGCTTTTTAGCAGATAATTACAGTCTGGGATTTCTGACACATGAATGCTTGTGGCATTAATAAACTATTTAATGATCATTTAAAAAGATCATCATTTACTGGCATAAATCAAATCAAGATCATCAGAGGAATCTAATGAGCTAATCTCTGACAGAAAGCTGTTTCACTGAAAAACAACAACAACAACAACAAATGGAACACTTCTAACAATAACGGTACCTTGTTTGCAATAATTATATTTAGGCAGGTTTATTTACTTTTAAAAAGGCCTTAGAGTAGAACCTGATGTAAACCATACCTCTCCATGATGAATGTACACTTCAACAGCATTGCAGTAATTGAGATGATTGCAACTCTTATTACTCCTTGTGTCTCTACACCCTGAAGAAGGCATAAGCTGACACTCTTTTGGTGTTTTTAATGACTCTAGCCCATTAAAATGAAGGCCTTTTAACTTTTCAAACTACCCTAAGTGCCTGGACCTGGATTTTTTATGCCTTGTTTGGTCATAATTCTTCCACCTTCCCTAGTATTGCAGCAGCAGTTGTTCTGTTTTTACTGTTGTGAATCAGAACTCCTCAAACTACTGGTCTTATACACTCCTCTATCGGGCCTTAACGTATCAAATAAAGACAATAATCTTTATTTATCTCATCAGTTTTTACATGTGGGTCCATAAGAAGAGGCAGTTCTTCCAATGTCGGTAATATTGGCACTCTCATTGTGCAGACCAATCCGACCAAGGTCAAACATGACAGTGTGGCCCAAGGCTGAATATATACTGCTTTCATTCTGTCTGAAAAAAACATTTTGAACGTGTCATAGACATAGTATTTGTGCCTTAATGATGGTGGGTCGATTCCTTGCAATTAGCACACCACATTCTCTTTGCCTTTGTAGGCTATTAATTACAGAGTAAATGACAATAACATTAAATAAAACTCGTTCCACAGAGAAATGAAACATTAGCGATAATAACTTACGGAGTCATAGCTTTTAATGTGTGGAACTGTCTTACTCAAATGAACTGACAGTGGCTGAACAGAAAACATTATCTTAAATTAAATTATATGCCTTTGTGCAACACCACTAGTAGTAGTAGTAGTAGTATCACCCTAATGGTGATACTAACATACTGGGAGCTGGTGACTCTCCCTCAAGGTTCAGAAAGTAAACTGTCACTCAAGATCATCACGCCACCTCACAGGGATGACAAAAGCACAGATAACTCTTCCTGTCACAGCTGTCACAACAGAGCACCATTCTCCTTTCGATATCTGCGAATAGTTGGACGGGTGAGCTGTAGATTTCATTTATGAGACATGGCTGTCTACAGGGAGGAAAAATGGGACTAAAACACGCAACTGTCACAAAATCAACCTGATGACATCATGAAGGAACGTGTTTTTTAGCACAAAGTTTAGACATGGCAGAAAATAATGGCATCACAATGCTGTTCTGCTATTGGTCATAAAGTCTGTAAAGATATTGTTGAGTTTCCCTGGAGAAAAATAACCACGTGTGATTTAGAAACTATATTTTAATTAAATTTAGTCTCTTTCACATAACGTTTTCCTCCTCTCTTTTATCTTGGCCTCCGCTCCTTTCATCCTCACATAACCACACACTTCATACAAATCTGTCTATCCTATCATCATGGCTCACATTAGAGGCATTCCCATTTCAGCAAGAGTATTGGAATTGGTTCAATTGATCTTTTAGTCACGCAGGTAGTTTTCCAACATGCCTACTGTCCCCTGGGGGGGCATTCGTCTCATTTGCAGACAGTTACAGCAGAGGTTGAACTCCAGATATTCAGCCCATTGACAGCCGTTCTGCAGAGTGAGTGGGCTGTTTGTGAGAACCTTGACATGTACAAGGAAACACTCTGCAGGTCAGAAATGAAGAAGGGGGAGAGCAGCAATATAACTGACTGTGCTCAGGACAAATCCAGCAATGAAGTTGCAGCAGAGAGGCAAACGTAAATGGTCACTCATTAAAATACATAATATATTGGAGCCTCGTGTTAAGCCTTCGCAAATTATAGAGACCCTCAGGGAATGTAGTCAATTTTGGAGATGAATGGGAATTCAACGCATGCCTTGGAAAGCACAATGAAATTCCGAAACAAATTAAATGGCTGTCAATTAATCTCAGTCTTTCAAGATTTTAGATGGAGCAAGGGGCGAATGCTCGCTGCGCCATGCGTCCCTACTTGTGTGGTGATTTTGGGTATACTGCGCACCTTTCTTGTATAACTTGTAGCCTACCTTGATGAGTTTGCACCTGATCTGCGCAGAAACCATATGGCTGTTCCGCAGGTTCCCCACTCGGAACATGAGGCACAACTTCCCGTCCCGTTGCGAAATGACAGCGTCCTGGCTGAACATCAGCGTCTCCGCGCGCTTCTTCGGCTGCGACATTTTGATGAACATGCAGCCGATGAGAAAGGCGTCAACGATGGACCCCAGCAGCGACTGAAAGAGAAAGAGGATGATACCCTCCGGACACTTCTCGGTGATGTAGCGGTGGCCGTAGCCGATGGTCGCCTCCGTCTCGATAAAAAACAGGAACGCGGAGGGAAAGTTGTACACGTTGGCGACGCATGGGGTATAGGACGAGTTGTGGCCGCCGTGACTCAGGTCGCCGCGGATGCAGGCGATCACCCACCACATAGAAGCCATGACCAGCCACGCAACTGTGTAAGTGAGGATGAAGATGAGCAGGTTCCAGCGCCACTTAAGATCCACCAGCGTGGTGAAGAGATCGGAGATGTATCGGCTAGTCTCCCCGCCAAGGTTACCGTGCTGGACGTTGCAGCGGCCGTTCTTCTCCACAAACCGCTGCCTCTTTCTTTTCACCGGTGCGGAAAAAGTAATGCCATGGTTGGTGTTGACCACCTGGTAGTCCTCCCCAAATTTTCTCCGTATGGCCGACATTGTATCAATTACTTACTTGTGACAAGCGATCAATACTTGTGCAGAATCAGGCTGTTTAGGCAAGTTTGGTACCCCTTGCTCAAAACCGTGGAATACCATTCAGTGCGCGACTCGCATCCTGTGAGATGGAGATGCGCCTCCTGTAAATTACTCCTAAGTGAGCAGAGATTCTGCGCAATACATGATCCAGGTCTTTTACGCAAAGGAGTCCACTGCAAGTGCTAACTTTTTCTCCGGTGTCATTCATGTAGAAACAAATAAAAACACATCCAAAATTAGATTTAAAACAAAAGCTGTATTGAAATAGCTCGAAGGCCGTGTCCTTGGTGGATCCACTGAGGTGTCGTTCAGTAAAGCTGTAAATATAAGTAGCAGACTACAGTGCGCGCTTCTGCCCGAGGGAACGCTCTGATAGAAGGGACTGCAAATTAAAGAGTGTACGAACTGCAGCAGGGGTGGCAAATTTCCCTTTCGAGATGGGTGGGGGAGCCGTTGTGAGGTTACACAGGTTTTTTTTCCCTTTTTTTGTTGTTGTTGCTGTAACTCGTCAGGTACACGCAGTGAAATCAACTATGCGCAACCTTTTGGTGTTGCTTTTTATTTTTCAGAACATTACTTCCTGATGTGTTTTCTGTTGTCTATTTATCTCTACCTTCTGTACCATAAAATTATTTTTTTTTCAAAGAAACGTACTTAAGATGATGACCGGCTATTTGGTTCCCTCTAGTGTTACTGCAGTGGAAGTAAAGCTGAGATAAAGCCAAGGACTGCAGATATAAATCGCATTATAGAGTAATACTGTACTCAATTTGAGGTTCACACTGAGTCTTCGTGGGAATATAATCTCATTAATATATATATATTAATAATTAATGTTATAGTCCCAAGAGGAACATGGAGAGTTTTACAAAACTGTGATTTCCTCTGTAAATGCTACATTGTAATCACATGTCATTCAATAACAGCCCACTGACCTTGTCATTTTAATCAACTGAAAATTAAGGCATGAGAGGCTGATAATACAAAGAGGGAAATATCCAGTTGGACCCAGCAGGAAATGAAGGATCCCACACAATGAGTTGATGTGTGGATAAAATAATGGCCATGAAAAATGAGAGAGAAAAAATACTTGCTAGCTTGAATTTTTTGATTTGGACATAATGATAATAGTCTATATAAACAGAGGCTACAAGATGTTGGAACTGCGGGGCACAGAACTGGGCACAGAATTTATTCAGCTATCCCCAACCACCCTTCACACAGTAAAGGGCAGTGTTTGGGAAACTACATCAAAACCATACCTTTACAAACTATTAACCTGTTCTCATTGGAACAAACTGGACTACAGCAAATCTACACAATGGTTAACTAAAGCTGCTCAGAAAATGCAGTACAAACTAAATTGCAAAAAAAAAGAACAAATTGACAATGTAGGCTATATGTGACATGAAATAATAACAAGATATGATGCAAAAAAAGTCACATGCTAGCAGCTGAGTTAAATACAAAGTGTCCGATGGTCCATAAACAAAACAACTATTCAAGTGCAAAGGATCTCAGCTTTTGTAAATCAGTTAGACACTTGCTTTCCAGAAACTCCAGGTGGAGCTAATTTCACCAACCAGGATGAAGCCTCTTCATTTATCAAGGTAACATTTAAAACAGTATACCATACTAAAATGTATTGTCAGCCAAATAAGAAAAAACTTACGTTGTGTTGGTGGTAAAATAATGTTGGTAAACAATTATAAAATTAAAAAAATCTTTACTTTCATGGCCCTGAATAATTTGTAGTTACATACACAAAAAAATGCAAAAGAAAAAAGTAATAGAACTACTTAAATCACTGAGTAAATATTGAATGCAGCTGAACCACCAACAAGCTGCAAAACATTCTAAAACTGCTGGTTTAATTCCATGTATTTCAGCTCTCCTAAACACTGGTAACAGGGGTATTAGGCGTTACTATTATTTCATTTGTATCAGCAACATTATTCAATAAAGAGATGTAGCCTACTGTACATGATGGGTCTACATACTTGTGTCTGTAACAGGGAAGTCACCTGACGAGTAAACTCAAATGTGCCACAGTAATACTGAGCTGTTTTTATTTTTTATCATTTATAAAATTATGTCTTTATTGCTTTGTCTCCTCAAAGGCAATAATTTAACTCACATGAACTTACGACTTGTGTAAGTCATTAAGCTGATAACCGGCAAATAAAAGTTAATAATGGAAACCATATTTATTCAGCTAATAAGGATTCTTGACTCTTGACAGAAGAAAACATGGCATTAAGTTTGCTCTATAAACTGTAGAAAAAAACAAACAAACAGCGTCTTAACTTTATCTAATACTTGCCGATATTAAATATCAAATGAAATGGCCTAGAAAAAGAGAAGCTTTCAAGGATTATTATGACAGTGAAAATATACATTTCTAACAGGCCACAAAAGTAGTGCATCAACATTTCAAACCAAAAGACGCTCTCATTATACTGAATCTCTCACTCGCAAGCAGAATCTTTTCTGTCCTAAGGGAATAACACAGACTCACTATGTACAACTGCAACAAAATCTGAACTAGTAATAAAACAATATGAGTCCTAAAATGCAAAAATTGGACCCCTATTGCCACTCACCATCATCATCATTTATTTACGAATACTGTATGAGGACAGTATAAACAAAAATAAAGGTCTTGAAATATATTTTAACACAGTGACCTTTTACAATATTGGGCCAAAACATAAGGTCATAATGCTGAACCCACTTTAATTGATGATGACTACAGTGGAGCAAATTCCTTGATGAGTTTTTTTAATGAAGCAAATGACCTGAAATCTATTCACAGTGAAGCTAAGGGTTTTAGGTCACCTATACGAATGGGGGTCCAGCTGTATTTTTGTGCATGAATGTACCAATCTCTTAAACAGTAACAGTATAGGCAAAGATACTGACCATGTTAAGTTCATTACTTCATTACCTCAAAGATGCCTTTGTACATCCATTTCCAGTGTCATTATAATTATCAATGTTCTCACTGCCATCAGTCATGGTATGCTGCTGACCATGGATGTACATTATATATTGTATATTGTCACCAAGATAGTACGTAAATTGTGATATCTTGTATGTATGATGTTTTGTATGGTCTTATTATGCATTAATGCTGTTGTTTCAAAAATTAAGACCACAATCCCTGGTCTGATGCTAATTGAGCTTTTAAACATGGTCATAATGACTTCCATAATGATATACTGTATATATATATAATTTGGGGGAAAGGATCACTGGTATCAAATCAATAATGAATATCAGTTGAATTGAGATACCTGGAGTCAGATAGGTGCGATATGTGCATAAAGGGATAATAAGACATGAAAAATGGCATATGCAACAACACATACAAAATACAGACAGCCTAAATTATCACTATGGTTGATTCCAATTCCAGTAAACTCATAATGTGTTAAACCAGAAACACAAAAAATAATTAAAAAAACAATAAATAAACAGCACAAAAACGCTCCAAAAATAAGACATTGCAAGTGTTTTGTTAGTTAGTAATAATGAGACAATTAAACGTATCTTTCCTTGTTCCATGCAAAGACAAAAGAGTTGCATGACGTCATGTACTTCTTCATTACAGTATCTGCTCATGTTCATGTGTCTGGTATGTTTACAGTCCTGTAGATGGATGAATGTTTGTCCAGTGAGTCCCTGGAACCTCAGGGGACGGGTCTGAACTACTCTGCAGCCTTCGCCTGTCTCCTCTCACGACCCGTCCGCAGCACCCATAATTCCCCGCGCCAAGACAAGATGGAAGAAAGCAGCGACCGCCGGAGAACAATGTTTTGGCAATAAAACCCCAAAGCGGTGAATACGTAGAGATTGTAGACACCTTTGAAACCAACTGCGGTCATGAGTAGGTGAGTAGAAGAATAATTATGATTCTATTTATGGCGAATTCTTTGTCTTTGTCGAGATCGAAGCGACGGAATTGTCTGGCTCGACGCAAACGGGAGATGCACTGAGACCCAGCATCATTGTTTCTGTTGCATGGGCCGTAATGCGGGTTTTCAGTCGGGGCAGCTAGCAGCTAACTAGCTAGCTCATGGCAGCTTTATTGTTACAAGCACAGCTGCCTTAAAGCGTATGGTTTTATATAGATCGGTCATTTGATCTGAAGCCCTCTTTTACTGCATTCGCCAAGGAATGTTTTGCTAGCTGAATGCCCTGGTAAGCATTAACCGGTTGTAATTGCAGCTAAAGTTAGCTAACAATAAATAGAGCGCCAGCGTTGCTCGCAGCCAGACAGATTTGATTTCACGAGCGTCATCAAAGCTTGGGAATTGGAGAATGAGTAATTTGTGCTGCTGACCTCAATTCAAAGCAAACTTGCTGTTTAATGTAACAGCATCGAATGATATTATATATCCTGCATCTTTCCATTCTGATTTATTCGTGCTGCTTGATTTGATAATGTGCACCCTCCCATAGAAATGCCGTTTAGTAGTCAATATATGCGTCAATAGCATCAAATCATGGATCCTGTTTTTACGTTAGCAAGCTTGATAGCTACATATGTTAGATAACAGGCTAAACGCTACGTTAGATACGTGTCCTTTTCGACCACATGACTTTGAGTGTTAATGTGACTTTATTTGAGTGACTAGTTATGGTTTGTATCAGGTCTTAGTCGAGTGTTTTGACGAAAAGATGCATTGTCTTATTGTGGCTAACCGGTTTGCTCACCATGCTAACGAGCTGGCTAACTATTATGCATGACAAAAGCTCATCCCGTCTCGGTTGAATCCAGTGTCGCATAGCCAAATGGTCGGCAGGGCTAGACTTAACAATAAATTCCTCACTTCATTCGCTCTCCTGTGCTAGTTTCGATTCGCGCAGTCAGCCTACTGCGCCTGACAAAAATGACTGAAATGTCTTGCAGGATTTGACCTAAATATCGTTTGATTTAGAAAAGAGTAGTGAACTGGTTAATTTGTCAGTATTGCAACCAATTAACCGAGTATTTGCATTTATGTTGGCTTATGAGCCAAAGATGACAAGTTGTGTTGTTCAAAGTGTGAAAACAATACAGATGTCGATCTAAAAGCTATCTAGCTAGAGATTTTATTTTGGCTACCATCCAAGTCACATGTGCTAAATTTCGCAATTAGAACAATACCAGATGTATAATATTAAGGCCAACTTCTGATCTTTTTTATTCCTTGAACAGAATTTGCATTCAGATTGCAGAGTTTCACTTTTTATTTTACTTGAAAAAAAATTCACAAAATAAATCCCCACTCCATATTGATAATATTTGTTCGTGTTGTGTGTGTCTCTGGAGCCTTTAAAACATTTTTTTAGTCTGCTAAAACCTTTGCACATATTAACTGCACTCATTTATCTTCTATTAAAATGTCATTTTTATAATTTGTATCAGAGGTCTTTTTACTTCACTGGGTTGCACCTCAAAATTAAAGTTTCTCGTCCTCTTCATTGTCCACTTATAGAACATGGATACCATTGAAATGGGATATTTATTAATTAAAATAAAGTATTATACAATGTTAGAGTTATGTATATAGAGTTATTTATATAGATACAAATTTATACACCCAGAAAAAAATTCTTTGCCATTTTTTAAAAAGTTGTGTAAGGGTGAATGTAAACATCACCAACAAGATAATGCTGATAATAAGAAACATCTGGAAAACATTGTCGATCAACTTTGACAGTGTTTGACCACTAATCACTAATTATGTAAATAGAGTACCCGAGTCCTATCAGTCATATATATCATATTATTATAGAATAACTCTTTTTTTCCTCTTTTTTTTTACACTTACAAGTGAAATGAGTTACCATGTTATACAATATTGTATGCATTGTCTATGTGCAGGGTACAATTTAGTATGGGATAGCCTTTTCCTTGTTTTTCTTCAGAAAACAGCTGTTTGCTGTCTGAAAGCCTTATACAATGTGCTGCATTAATGATGTTCCATTCATCTCTGACTGCTTCCCACAACTGGGCTGTGCCCTCAAATTTTCTGCCAACCAGTGTTGCACTGATATTTGCCTACATATTCTCTGTGAGGTTAAGATCTGGTGACTGACCAGGCCAAAACATCACTGACAGAATGCTTTTTTTTTTTTGTTGTTGTTTTTTTGCCAAGTGTGCCGGCACATTATCTTGTTGAGAAACAGCTTCTTGTCTTTTATTTCCACTACACAACTTGATCAGGCTTGGAAGCAACCCATTTTGTAGTATATTTTGGTACTCCTTTGGATTAATGGACTTGCATGAACAGTGTTTGAAAAAAGTTATACAAAGTATTTTCCATTCAAGTAATTAATGGGTAACAAAGGGGAAATTTACTTAATGGCAGCACTTACAAGATATGAGAAGTTATATGAAACATTTGCAACAAAATGTGACAATTACTTTGGCTTGTGTAATTTTTTATGTCTGCAATCATCAATGCTTTATCTTTTTTTTTTTATCTGTCCTCTCTTTCAGGATATTCTTATCCTGCATCCCTCTTTAGATTGGCTGCCCTCCTTCTTCTCTGCACAAGGCAAAACCACCACCATGAGTATTATTCAAGACAAATTAGGTAATGAGTTTTTGCGCAACGGTGGCATGGACCCCAATTTTGCACCAGGTATGCTTATGTTCAGCCACCTGCCACCTGTCACCAGCTTTACACGGCTGGCCTCCCAGTCTGTTATGGGTGAGCTTCCTCAGGAGATGATCCTGAAGAAAGAACGTGACTCACCCCCAGAACACCAGGGTGCCACTGCTGCCAACACAGGGGGCTTCCTTCATAGTATGGGCATTAAGCAGGAGCGGCTCAGTGAGCTGGATTATCGTATGCCCCTCTATGGTGGGGGAGGAGGAGTAGGGGTGAGCTGTGCTGGAGGGGGCGCGGGGAAGAGTGGCACTGACATGCCGGACATGTCTTTCGGCAACCACCACCAGAATCACCAGAGCATGCTTCTGCATGACCTCAGCCTCAGCAACGTTCGTTCCCTTGGAGAACCGGTGAGAGGGGGTTGTGGTTCTAGATATTGTTTAAAGTAATATTTAGTTGAACTTCATTTTCCAATTTCCTCCTTTACTACTTAAGCAGGAATTGTAACATATAGACTCTTATTCATTGACATCTGTTTACCCTGCAGTAGGGATTGCTGTCTCTATTTGCCATTTATAGGTTGCGGTATTCTTACTTCCTTGTTGTTTGTCCTTAGATGCCTGGAAGACCAGGTAAAGAAACAAAAGAGCCCACAGGTAGAAGAGGGCGAAGGAGCAATGGGGATGGGCAGGGAGGCAAAGGACGAAGGAAACGCAACGACGCTGCAAAGGTTAATCCCATATCTGTTCTCCTCATCTACTCATATACACCAGAAAAATATGTGTCATTTGGCTGAAAAAAGTCTGCATTTGAAAAGAATTATCTTATGCCTGAGCTGCATGTGAAGTGGAAAAGTCAACAGTATTTTACTTGCTTTTACTCATGGTCTTCTCCTTGTAGGCTATGATGTTGGATGCTGATGGAGCTTGCCTGTCCCCCAGCTCAAAGCCACATATCTGTGAGCACTGCAATGCTGCCTTCCGCAGCTCCTACCACTTGCGCAGACATGTGCTCATACACACAGGTGAGAGACGCTCGCTGCTTGTCAGTGATTTACTTTTCTTAAGACTGTCAGTACTTTCCATAAAAATATACATACAAAGTATCTCTATCTTAAAATGGGCTTCAACCAGTTACACCTACTACTCTTTTCACCAAATTCACTATTGCTCACTCGACTGAATAGATTCCCTAGACTGTTAATAAAATATGCACATAGGACCTATGTTAGAAGCAAAACACACTGTTCTTTCTTCTACATAATATAAGTGTATGTTGGACTCTAATGTGGTTGAAAAATCTAAATTGTAAATATAATTGCTTGTGTTGAACATCACCTTAACAATTACGTTTGATTGGGTGTTCAGCTTTGGATTGTCATTAAGATTTAACACAGCAATCAAAGACACAATCCCTCCATTTTACTAACCCCTGTCACTGTGAGTGCTTTGGGCCTTATCTTTTACCAGTCAATTGCTAGAACCAGGGATGACTCAATTATTACTCATGTATTTCTGGACATCTTAGTCATACTCTTTGCTGGGAATTCCTCGTGTGTTCCAGTAAAATTGAGCTCATAAAAGATTAAAAGAAATGTTCTATGACCTGAGGCTTCTGCAGGCTAGAACTGGTTATATACACTTGAAATGAGATTTTCTTGTACAAAATACTCTTTTTGGAATGGGGCCCCCTGTGCTATTCTATGAACACAATGCAGCACACAGTTTCTACACCATATGTAGATATATTGTTGGTGTTTGACTGTTCAACATCTCAGTGTCCTAGGTCTTATTTTGATGTGAATTTGTGCATCCCTTGTTTCATTGTCATTACAACCACATAGTAAACACAGTTATGTGACAGGCTGGGCGTTATTTAATATGGGGGGCGGATGGTTGTACTCTTGATTGCACAGGGGAGAGGCCTTTCCGGTGCAGTCAGTGTAACATGAGCTTCATACAGAAGTACCTGCTCCAGCGGCACGAGAAGATCCACAGTGGTGAGTTTCTGCACTTGGATATATCATATACTGAAGTTTTTTGGAATGACACAAGTTCTGATAGTTCTAACATGGTCGCTTCTGTTTTTTTTAGGAGAGAAGCCTTTTAGTTGTGACCAGTGTAACATGCGTTTTATCCAGAAGTACCATATGGAGCGACACAAAAGGACACACAGTGGCGAGAAGCCATATCGCTGCGATACATGCCAACAAGTAGGCCACGCGTATTCTGTCTTTCAAAGTTCCTAACCACTTTTTTGCTTTTAATTTTTATGACCCTGCCGAAGGGGGCATATAAGGTTACCCTTGTGTATCCGTACATAACAGGGAATAGTCTTTTCACATCTCCTCTAAAATCACAGTACAAAATGCAACCAAACTTCACACAAGCTTTATAGAGCCCCTAAGAGTTTGCATCTCATTATTGGTTTCTTCAGTTTTTTTTATTGTTACATTTTTAGGCACATTTGAACTGATTTTCATGTCATTTGCTCACATTCACCTATAATAAGAGATACGGTCTGTCCACATCAGCACAAACTGAGTTTTTCCAGTGGTGGGGCATCTGTGTCCTTGGACACAAATTTTATGTTTTGTTTTTCCCCCCTGTTGTTCCCTCTGTGTCAGTAGGATAAGTTGTGTCAGAAAATATAATGTTCTCTCATGAAATTCACTGGTCGTATAAACTAGCTTACTTTGTTTGCAGTATTTATGTTTTGAAAGTAAAATTAAAAGACAAATTGTAAGATTTTAAAACTTCCTCTATCCTGTGGAAACTAAGCTTTCATCTCCTTTTTTTTTATCATCCCTCTGTCCAGTTTTTCTCAAGAACAGACCGGTTACTGAAGCACAAAAGGACTTGTGGAGAAGCCATAAAGAAAGGCCTGGACCCAAGCATGCTGGAGCTCAGCGAAGCAGAGCTAGGCCATGGCAGCTATTCACTCACTCAGGGAAACTCCACCACCTCCGGACGCAAGAGGGCCAAGTCCAAAAACAATGAGGGTGGCGAGCGCAAGAGGAAGAAAAATGCCTCGGCATCAGTGGCCACAGCCTCATCCTCTGGGGAGATGGTCCGTGATCTGGGCCTCCAAGACTTCAGCATGGAGCACCCCACAGGCTCTGACCCTGCCTTGCAGGGACGTACTCCCAAATTGGTCTTTAAAAAAGCTGGTCGTAAGGGCCCAGACAAGGGTTTACTCTCTCTGGAAGATGCTGTTGATGGACAAAAACAGTTGGGCCAGAAACCTGACTCCATGGATCATGTGGAGGCTTCTGGTCTTGATAACATGGGTCTACTCCATAGTACTGGGAGTAACAAGCAGGGGCCGACCGCCAGCAGCAACTATGATGATGCAATGCAGTTTGTGAAAAAGCGGCGCTACCTCCATGCAGTTAACAATGACTATGGAGCCGGCTCACTGCACATGGCATCCCAGGGCAGTAGTGTAATCCAGGGCTCCCTTGGGCCAGAGCCCACGCTGGCCATGCTGGATTCCTCGCCTTTGGAACTGAAACACGACAAGTCGGGCATTCCAGATGAGGTACTGCAAAGCCTGCTAGACCATTATAGCCATAAGCCAGAGGGGACACATCACCATGATGTGACTTTTGACCTGTCAGACCATCCACATCATGTAGACCTGCAGCCGGCAGCCCCAGTTACGCCTGAGCTGGAGGATGACTCACCCAATGGTGGTGACAAGACGGCAGTGATGAGTGAGTACTCAAAGTTTCTGCTGCAGGCTTTGGAGCGCACCAGCCATAGTGGACCCTTCCCCAGTCTTGGCCCCACAGGTCCCTTCCCACTCCTGTCCAGCAGCTCCAGTCCTACAGGCCCCCTGTTCTCAGACAAACACGTGTACAGTTCATCCCCACTGGATTGTGGCTACCCCCCTGCTGTCTCCTCCCCACTGCCTATCGTCGCCCCTTCATCAACCTCCTCCTCATCCTCCACCAAGTCCCACTACGGTATGCTTGTTGGCTCCCCTTCCCAGGCAGGCTACCACCTCAGCTTAGAATCTACTAGCCACCAGCAGCTGACGCCATCTCAGGAGCTGACAGAGCAATTGGAGAAGCAGCACTCCCCCAGCGCCTTCAACCTACCTCCCCAGGACCTGGCTGCCTCGGCAGAGGGCTCCAAGGGGCAGCAGCCCAAGGCTGGAGGGAACACTGCACCCACCAATGGCTCCAGCTACCCAGACCTGTCCCCACTGAACCCCCCTAAAGAAACCACCTATCAGATTGAGAACTTCGCTCAGGCCTTTGGCTCCCAGTTCAAGTCAGGGCGGCGGACCCCTCTGAGCTATGGCAGCGACCCTGGATCAGAGGTGGACCACCGAATACGGACTCCAGTGTCAGAATTCTCAGGGTATACCAGTTTATTAGCTGACGTCAGTGAGCCAGTGAGTACAGGATCAAAAACCCCGACAAGCCAAAGTTTCAGATAAGGGTCAAATGAGGTAAATTCTGGAAGCGGTTGTTGTGTTGCTGTCCATATGGTCCCTATACCATCCTAATTTTGTTCTCGTAGCATTTTTTAACACTGCCATTAAATATTGATACAAAATGACCAGGGAGGGTCTTACATGGCCTCAAATGCAATTTTTTAAAAATATTCTCATTTTTATTATGTATTTAGTCGCTCAATTTTTGTTTTTGAGTAGTGATTTTGATATGAACGTACCGTAGATTCAAATGTAATTTAAAACATTTAGAGGGTAGCTATAAACTTGCTTGATTTCTTTTATCTCTTTTTTCTGAACTCTGTGTTTTACCAATCATCATACCATTGTAAAGTAATAATGTATAATGTTGATAATTTCAATAATAACATTTGTGGCAGGGAAAGGCCCAGAATTCAAATGGCAAAAAATATATATTGTCTGTTACAAGAAACTTATTAACTCAGGAAAATAGGCAAAATTGTGTAATAAGACTTTGTATTATGAGATGCAATTAGCACAGTTTTTACAGGTGTACTTTGCAACTACAGAGCTTTGATTTTGTTTTCGTGTTGTGTTTTTAACTCGTCAAAACAACAAATTACAATACATGATCACGTTTGGTTTCTACTGCGTGTAGCTTTGTTGAGATTATGGTACTGTTGTGTCAATGTGAAGACAGCCACAATTTTTTTAGAGCCACATGTGTACACGAGGTAGTATAAATTATAGTGGAGTTCAGGTCACGGTGCGCACACAACACGTTCTGAAGTGAAGGGGATGTTTGAACATAAGTGACTTGCTTGTCGACAAAGTTGTCAGCTGATGAAGCCGGTCTAACCACGCACTCCTCTGGTTGTGCGCTCCAGGAGCCAGTAGAAAAGACACAGTTCAGACGATAATGCAACAGTTTAGACCAGACCATTGCTGATACGGTTGTCTCAAACTGCAGTGAACGTCTTTTTAAACAAGTCGCCGCCTTTCTACTCCACTCCTTGCTGTTCTTTTGTGTCAGTGGAATCAAACAAGCACTTTTTTTTTAAACAAATCATCATTGGAAACAACAACAACCCATTCAATTTGCATATGTGATAAGTGATTATTATGCTAATGGTTATTACTATTTTGAGAGGAGAAAACTGTGAATGGGGATCGGGTGGGTGGGAGGGAGGGAGGGATGGGGGTGTTTTTGGGAGGGAAGAAGTGGAAGGCTGGATTATTAAATGGGGTTTTGTTAGGCATGACCATGGGCATCTAAATGTATTTTGTTGATTTTTCTCTTGGGAGAATAGAGGGGGAGGGTGGGGGTTTTTTCTTACGGTTTGTCGGGTGATGTATAAAGATGATTTGCCATAATTTTGTTATACAATATTTTAGAGTACCTCTTTGTATTTAAGTGTTTCGAGAGACGGGCTGACATGCTGGAATCCTTGTATCTTTAAACCCCTGGATATGTTGGATGCATACCCAAACCCTTTTATTTATTCTCTACTAGCCACAACACAAGTCAGTAACGGATATTTTTCTACAAGTAATCACCGGATCTACACCACACACCACTCCTACTATTTTATGTTATTTCTAAACCAACTGTTTAGTAATTGCAAGAAACTGCTTCAATAATACAGTTAAGAAACAGAGAAGTTAAGTTAAACCCACAAACCCTCCCCACAATGCAGCCACGAACTCACAAGAACAAACAATGGCCTTCTTTGTCTTCCGTGGCTAAAGCCATTCTATCCCGGCAGCCAGGGTTGATATTTAATTTAGTTGATTTCCTGTGAGCCGAACCCCCCCCCTCCCTCCCCTCCAATGTCTGTGAGCGCCACAGCTAAGAGACTTTGAAGCTGCTCAGATCACAGGGAACAAAGACTGACCAGCCACCTCACTCCAAACACACACTATGCTTTTAAAAGAGAGAAGAAAAGTAGATGAGAGATGGAGAGAGAGAGGGGAAAAAAAGACAATAAGATTGACCTAAATATACCTCATATCACTAAAGCGTAAGAAAGCAGGGACATGCGTTTCATGTATGTAGTGGAAATATTTGTAGTATAGGTTCGACATATTGTATAATCATTTAACACTGCCTGTGTTTACAATTATAGAACAAGTGACTCGTCAAAATGCAAATGTATTGTCTTTTTGTTTTCTGTAAAAGCATCCACACCAAGCAGTGTTGCATTCTAGATGCCTCAGAACATTCATGTTTCTCATGTTACATCCCATATTTTTGTTACTTGCCATAATGTGTTTGATATGATCTCTAGAAGGATATTGTTTACAAAAATGTACAAAAACACTAAAAATGTGTGTCCTCATTTTTTTTTTTTTTTTTGTTGAGTTTTTCCTCCAGTATGCATGATAAAGACATTTTTGTATGGCTTTTTTTTCTGACGGTCACCTCAATACCAAATTTTGTAGCAGAAGCCTCCCCGTTCCTTTGTCTTATTTGTTCTAGTCTCCTTGTGATATGATTTCCCAGGCTGTACCTGTTATTGAGATGATGAACGGATTAGAGAAGCCAATAAAAACTTTTTGTTACAAAAAAGTGTGTTGTGTGGGATTTTTTTTTTTATCTCAATAGCAGAACTGAAATCACAGATTATCCAATACCGTTGTCAATATAATGTCAGGTAAGGCACTTCTGTTTATCATGTTAGGTGTGCTACATGACCCTGAAAAACAGTTTGCCCTGTCATGCCTGCAGTAAAGTTTTATTTTTCTGTTTCTCTGCATTGTTGGCAGCTCTGTGTCTCCACCACTGCATTATTTACTGCACTATTTTGCAGTAAAACGAAACCCATTCAGCATTAGTATTGATTTAAAAACAATGGACAGTTCAGCAGCAAAACACTGATATTCTTCATATGGAGTAATTCTGCTTTTGATGCTTTAAGTGTACATTGCTGATGGTACTTAGACACTTGATGTTTTAAAATAAGCAATATATTAACTAATGGATCTGAACACTTCATCCCCCTCTCGTTCCACTGAGGGTTGCTGTTAAACATGAATCTGTGTAGGAGGACAAATTGCCCATCAGAATTTTTACACCGCCCAAATGTCACTGGTATGTTTGACTTGTTGGAGAAGTATCCATATAAAATTAGCAATGCACAAGCTTTTATTTTCTTCCTCTTGCCACAGACTCATGATAGAGCTTAGATTGGTTATCTATAAATCTCACAAAGCAATTTGTCTGCCACTGGGCAAGAGATTTGTGACCATGAAGGCATTTCTATCAGCCATTATGTTTAATTGTAGAATAAATGAGTTAATAAACTCACGCCTGTGTTGATGGTAGTTGAAGTTAAAGGGGTTAAAGTACAAGTAAAAGTAGGCTACGGGCCGGGACAGACCTAATAATGCTAATTACTTTATAACCTGTTGTTATATATATGTGAATATACTTATACAGATACATATATATATATAAGTATATTCAGATGACAACACTTTTTCACTTTGTTGTGAATTTGACTGATTTTACATAAGCACAAAATCTGACCACTTCTTCCACCTCTGCACTTCATGTTGTTTTTCATTGTCAACAAATGTTTGGATACAATGGGTTTCAGATGCATGAACCATGATGCTGAAGCATAATTGCTTGGAAAGAAAGTCCTGATCCTCTTTTTTCTTGCCCTGTTTGCTTTGTTTCTCTTTTTGAACAAACTTCAGAGACAAGCGTCTTCAGGTATATTGCCTGCACTTTATGTTAAGCTGGTCTTTCTTCCTCCATCAGTCTCATGAACTTTAATCGAAGTTGAGTCAGCAGGGTGGGGTTGAGGATGGCCATAACTGTATTTGACTTTGGACTTACGGTCAACAAAAGGGAGAAGAGGCAGTTATTGCTCTGTGATCTATGTTGACACTCCGAAAGGCAACGTGTTCATAAAACCTACTAGTGAAAAACGTAGCCTGGAACACTGTAGATTCATACATTTGCAGAAAATTAATTAATAAACAAATTTAGATGATAACATAATATAAAAACAAATGTCAAAGCGGTGTTTAACCCTTCTATTGTGTTCCGGTCAAATCTGACCGGTTTACAAGTTTTCTCTAAAAAAAAAAGGAGTTAAATTAATCTGTTTGTCATAAGGTTCCATGACTTTGTTCACACATGGTATCTGAACACACAAAATACATTTTGAGAATTCTATTAAATTTTGGGTGTTTTATTGAACTTTTATTGAACTTGCAACCTCCACGGGAACATATCCTCTAAAAAGAAAATTTACCCCATTGGAGCCACGCCTGTTGGCAACTGTCAAAAGCAACCACAACATTGTTTGATTGATATAAACAACTTTCTGAGGCCTTGCTCACAGTTCATTCTGTGGCAGCACGATGAGCGAATGATATGAGCTCACGTCAAAGAGTGCAGGCCATAAATAACAAATGGAAGTTCAAAACTTGTAATGTTCTCAAGAACTTGAGACAATGGAAAGATGAAACACAACATTAGGTGATAATATATGTATTTAAATGGATTTATAATCAGCTAAAATGGAGCGGTCATTTTAGTTAACAGGAAACGAACAAAACAGGAAGCTTAGACTACGTCACCATTCGTTAAAAGTACCTTTTTTTTAATCTTGAGGCCATCTAAGCCACTTTTCCACTGACGTCCATGATGACGCTGTGGTGGTAGAAAGAGTCTAGTCATGTTGAGATAATATGTACTTTATGGGTGGTGATTGCACGATTGCTCAGTTCTATGGATAACAGTTTAACGCACACTTTGTTCCAACTCTCACATTAAGGTCTTCTCAACCACTTATTTTTTGTAGCTATCTATTTATATCTCACATTTTATGACGTCTTTGAAACAAAGGTCATATTTTTTTATCGTCCCCAGTTCCATTGGCAACATCGTCCCCATTAACAGTGTTCGAGGCACGTTGAATCGCTGTCTGAAGCAATGTGTTCAGACTTTTGTTACATTTTTGGCTTGATGGACAAAACTTATGTTTAATTGGGCCAGTGAAGAAATCATGCCTATAAATGTTGTCTTGTGACGATTGGTTGAACTGCCATAAACTAAGAAATGACTCACAAAGAACATAATCTCTGTCTTTCTGTTCATTATGGCCCCTGTAGCTAAGCTGTGACTTCTGAGCCTCACATGCATCGAACAAATTGTGCTCTTCACTCTCAAAAGGAGCTGAATATTGTTATTTATGATGACCAACTGTGTTGCAAATACTGTATATTAAAACGAGTCAGCATTCATCGTTTATCAGTATACTGTGGCACTATTTTATTCTTAGCTCTTGTCATGTACATGTTAAACTTGCTGGACTTACCCCCATAGCTGTAAACATATAAAACAGAACTGCAGGAGTTTTATGACATCACATGCCGGAAAGTAATTTGTCTGATTTAGCACTATGATAATAACGTCTGTCAGTACACTCCTCTGATTTACAACGTCAGCCATATTTAAAGAACGGTATATGTCAACATGATGCTGGCTCTTGATATGCTTTGACCCAGGTACACTGCAAATGCTGAACATGAGACACCTGTTCATTTATTATTATCATCATTAACTCCTTACTGGCAAAGATCATTGCGTCAGTTTTGCATTTCTCCTCAGCTGTGGTTTTAAATGAACTTCTACTTGCTACTCAGGTGATGTGAGGAGTGGAAACTCTAAAAGGAAATTAACCATTTCAGGACTCCATCAGTGTCCATATGAGGTTATAACATTTCTAGTAAACACATTCATATAAATATTAATAAATAAGGTAGGAAAGGCCTGACAGCAAGAAGGTCCTGGGTTCAAATCCACATGAGGACCTGGGACTTTTCTATGTGGAGTTTGAATGCTCTCCCCGTGTCTGCGTGGGTTCCCTCCGCGTTCTCCATTCCTCCCACCACCAAATAAGACATGCAGTAGAGGTGAATTGGTGACTTTAAATTGACCGTAGGTGTGAAAATGAGCGTGAATGGTTGTTTGTCTTTCTATGTGGCCCATGTCAAGTTTGACTTTAGAAGCTGGCCTTCAAAAAAATAAAAAATAAAAAATAAGATCATCGCTTTTTTTGTTTTTGTTTTAATGAAATTAATGAGCATGTTTGATTCGGAGCATGGCATAATTTAATGACATTTTCAAAGCAGTTTGATGACTCACTAAGGGACTGCTGAGATCATTTCACACAGCATTTCCAATGATTTAGCCTGTTTAGCCAGGACTGGACAGCTCGACCTGCGACACACATTTCTGGACATCAACATAAACAGGCCGACAGACAGATCCATGGGTGATAAACAGATAATATGGAGACATGGAAAATGGAACCTGGAGTTGACTTCACTGGGTGGGGAATGGAGGTTACTTAGCACACAGTGCCGCCCTTGGAGGAGTGGCTTATGATTAAAACTGTCTGTGGAGGACACCTCAGCCCTCATTATCCAAGTTTTCAGGGCACTAAAACCTCAAATACTAATATACCTCACTGACGTTCTTTCTTGTGTTGAAGTTTTGTCATTAAATTATTATCTAATGGCTCTACAATTCAAACGTCTCTTTGTCCTGTGGCTAGTCGCAGCCTGTCTTGGTAAGTTACCTATTTGTTTATGTTAGATTTGAATTGAACATTTAAAATCTTTCATAAAATATTTTTATTGCTAACTTTGATAATTTAGACAATCTTACCTCATGAGCCTGATGTTACCTTCCCTCTTGTTAAAAGTTTAGTGCAATCAAATAAGTCCCTTTGTTGCCTGTCCGTGTTGGTTAATGTTTTATGTATTTTCAACTTAATGACCTTTGAGTCAGTTTTATAGTTTTGCAGATGTAGAACCTGTAGCTGTAGATTTTGATTTAAGTATGTTCTTGAAGGTTGAATCTGAAGCAACTGGACTTCTGTTTAGGGTTTGAAGACATTTCACCTCTCATCCAAGAGGCTCCTTCAGTTCCTTAAACCTTAAACAGAAGTCCAGTTGTATCAGATTCAACCTTCAAGGATTACCATGACCTAGATGAATGAGAATCTACACCAACATATCCTGTATGTCAATACTCAGCCTTTTACACAGTCAACGGATTTTTTTTAATATCAGTATAAAATATGATATAGTTACTCCTGGTTCACCACACATCATTTACTTTATTTCCCTTATATATAATTATTCATTTTAATTTTAAGGTAAAAGAATAGTTCATGGTGCTGGTATATAGAGATATATAATTCTATCAAAGCATATCTTTTGATCATAATATGCTGACTAGCATATGCTTTTTCTTAATAATTCTTACAAATAATAAATCATTCCCTTTGTCTCGTGTAAACAGCCATTCTCTAAGATAACCATGGCAGATCTGGGAAATCTGTCAAAATATCTTGTTTCTGTAGACTTCATTCTCCTTGATGTCTGTTGGCCTATGAAAATTAGCCATAGCTGAACACTCAGAATACAGTCAGCAGGCCACTCTTTACTAACTGATTTGACCACTGATTTGACCACAGCAGGTGAGGCAGAAGTAGCAGGAGAACCAACAGTGGAACCAACAACTGGAACAACAGCCGGAACAACAGTGGTAACACCAGAGGGAACAACAGCTGGAACAACAGCCGGAACAACAGTGGTGACACCAGAGGGAACAACAGCTGGAACAACAGCCGGAACAACAGCGGGAACAACAGCTGGAACAACAGAGGGAACAACAGAGGGAACAACAGAGGGAACAACAGCTGGAACAACACCCGGAACAACAGCTGGAACAACAGCTGGAACAACAGCGGGAACAACAGAGGGAACAACAGCTGGAACAACAGAGGGAACAACAGCTGGAACAACAGCCGGAACAACAGCGGGAACAACAGCTGGAACAACAGCCGGAACAACAGTGGGAACAACAGAGGGAACAACTGCCGGAACAACAGTGGGAACAACAGCTGGAACAACAGCTGGAACAACAGTGGGAACAACAGAGGTAACGACAGCTGGAACAACAGCAGGAACAACAGTGGGAACAACAGCCGGAACAACAGCTGGAACAACAGTGGGAACAACAGAGGGAACAACAGCTGGAACAACAGTGGGGACAACAGAGGGAACAACAGCGGGAACAACAGCCGGAACAACAGTCGGAACAACAGAGGTAACGACAGAGGGAGGTTCAGGTGGTCCATCCACTGCCCCGGAACCTTCTCCAACACCTTCAGGTAATTCCACCTATGTCCAACAATTGTCAACTAATTTCCTCTTTTTCCAAGACTTTATTTTTTAAGGTGCACACACAATGCTATAAATACTCATAATGTTGTGTAATTTCTTGGTTTGACTTAAAAGACCCTTGTAGGCCAAACCAGTGTAAACGTGGGAGCACCTGTCAGCCTCGTGATAATCAAACCTTTGTATGCTTGTGCCTGCCTGGTGATTTCTACAATGATGCCATCAGAAGCTGTGAGAATGGTGAGTACTGGTATTTGATTGCCACCACTATGAAAGAGTTACATTGTAACTATTACTCCATGAAAGAGTAATTTCATGAACACTAGTTATATTATTGGTACTCTCTGGTCAGTCAACATTATAAGCACCTTACGTAGACCGGTGCTAGAGGTATATTACCCAAATGTAGAATTATTCATTTAAATAAATTTTTAGGATGGCCCGTATACAATTTTCATCACATGATATTTTACTATTTTAGCCAAAGTTTTCCCTGGATATCTACAGCTGCCTGAAACAAACTACACTGTGGCCATGAATGACACAAAGTCAAAAGACTTTCTGGAAACTTCACAAAAAATTGTTGACACGGTAAGCAATCACTTCTTTCCTCTTTGTATGTGGTGTCTTTTTCATTTTTTCTAAATGCAAGGCTTGGAATAAAGGCAGGTAATAAACACCCACTACTTAAATATTGTATGTTTACTACTGTTTGACATCCCTCATCTCCTTGATTAGTTGGAGCCATATTTTTTAACCATGATTTGCATGTTTAACTTTTTATGTTTACGTTTAAATCTTCAAATCCACATTTAACTGTGGCTTTCTGTTGCAACAGCAGAGATTACTATCCAGATCTATCGTGTAGAAATTAGAAAAGGGAAATGATTCTTACTTTTTTTTTATCCTTTAAGCTTTGGATATTTTTATTTAAAAATATTCTTTATATATCTTATAGAGTTCTTTGCATAGTTCACTGACAACAGTGATAGTAGGTGATGTAGGTAATGATTGTACTATTTTGCTGCACAATATCTATAATCTTATCACACATCCCTGGAGTAAACTAGTTCCAAAGAGTATCACAGTAAAATAAATCGTATTTTCTCTCTAAAACACAGCTGTCACATGCTTTTGAGAACACTAATGATTACGCTGGATCTATAGTGTTGAAACTCGGGTGAGTCTCAAAGAGACAATGGTGTTTAACATCTGTGTGTCTCTATCTAGAATCATACAACAAGTTACACTTAACGTTTGCAGAATATAATAATAATTAGATTCATTTTTTCCATTACAGGCCCACAACAAGGACCAATGTTAGGTCAAGGTCAGTGAATGGGGTCAGTGCAACCGTGGAGATCATTTTCAAAGCAAATGCTTCCATCGACACAAACGAGGTTTTGGAGAAAGTTAAGGAATATATCGAAACAAAATGTGACGGATGTCCACTGTCAAATGCAACTTTTACTGGTAACTTTATCATAAGTCTATTGCTGATCTTAGTGTAAGTTTTCTGTATGTAATTTGTACCACTGTTTCAGCTGTACTGAAACCATATTGTTTTGTCCCTCATATAAAGAGGAACACTTGTGCAATATGGGTGCCTGTGATACCCAAACAACGGAATGCATCTCAAAAGACGGATCTTTTAATTGTAGCTGTTTGGACGGCTATTTTGAGACGAGCTTCAGCAGCAGAATGTGCATGGGTACGAGTATTTAGTCTCTCTCTCTCTCTCTCTGTGTGTGTGTGTGTGTGTGTTTTGTGTTATATATCTTTATCTAAACTGCAAACAACCTCAATCTTTTCTGCTTTTGCAGCTTGTCCCAGTGGCCAAAAAGCTGTGGATTCCAAATGTGTCCCGTAAGTGGTTAAATGTCATCACATGTTCTGAAAATGTAACAGAACATGTGAACTATTAAATCATCAATGTAATTATAATTAAACAAAAGCTCATGTAAATCATGATGAGGAGGGAAAAGCTGTGAGTAGATTGAGTGTAAATATGTGTTGGTAGAGAGCTTGGCGATAAATAAAATTGTAAGATGAGCCTCTTCTTGTCTTTCAGTTGTCCAACTGGTTATTCTGGTTTGAACTGCAATGACCGTGAGTATATAGCATGTGTTTGACGGTGAAGGCAGCAAAATAAAGTGCAAACAAATACATACTGACAATTGTTTTTCAAATGAATATAAGAAATCACTATTTTAAAATGATTATATAGTGTTGTTGATATTGCACATAACAAAATCAGTCATTATCAATCACTTCATGAGTGATGGTGAGTAACTTAGACAATCATCATCTCCTTCAGTCCAAATCATGCTAATATGCAACCTCCTCCAACAAATGATATGATATACAGTAAGTTCTGGCAAAAAATCAAATCCTAATGGCAGAAAATGCATATTCCTAAAATAGAATGTTTGATAGAGTGTGGACTCCAATTGCAATTATTTATTCAGGCGTGTTAATTTAATGAAGTTGAGCTGCAGTGGACTCATATACTTGCTTTAATTCAGGACGCAGGTTTGTTTTATGTACTTTTAAGGCCATTTCAATCATGTCATTGTGTTTTGTTAGCATGGAAGCTGGTGGTGATAATCATTGGCACCATACTTGGGGCACTGCTGCTCATCACAGGCATTCTTCTGCCTATTATGGCATGCAGGTGAGTTTCTCATCTATTCGTCAATGCACTTAACTATTGCCTATGCTAAGTCGCCATGTTTCTCTCACATTAATGCCACACATACATCTTTATGACGGGTATATTTAACCTACCACGATTTGCAAATTTCTAATTAAAGCAAAATGGGTTCAAAAATTTAATAGAGAAGCTATAACACAGTTAACTACAGTAACAGATGACTGTGATACTTTTCTTTTCAGATCTACAAAGAAGAGCACCCAGAATGACAAATTTGCAGACAAGGTTCCATTGGTTAACAACAGCGTGGCTAACAGCCAAGCAGCCTGGGCTGACAGCTTTACCAAACCTGGGGTGCCTAGGATCCCACGGGCTGCAGCCACCAGCAGCTGGGACAGCAGAACCAACCTGGAGATGACTCAGAGCAATGGCCAACAAAAACCTCTTCCTGTAAGAATGGTCTGTGTCTTTGACATATAACTTGGGAGGGTAGTGAGGTTAAGTTGAAGAAGCATCAGTAGAAAAGGGATGAAAATATTTAGCAGCGTAAGACAGGAGAAAATTCTGGATAATTCTTGCATAAAGAAATCTCTTTTCATTCTAGCAACTGTACGAAGACCAAGATGACATGGCACCATATACTCCATCCAAGAACGGCCTCTACGGTCAGACTGGAGCCCAGATCAACCCATATGCCCAGAATCAGTCCCAGATGAACTCATATGCTTCGAGTCAAGGCCAGACCAACCCTTACTACATGCACGACAATGGAAGACGGTTCAATTAACAAGAAACCACGAAGGCTGATCCTACAGTGACATTTACCCAGAACAAAAACTCTCATTGTAAACACCTCAAAATCCTTTGATAACTTTTAGAATTGTACCATTAATATGCCATTATGAAAAGAGGATAGTTTGAACTCTATTCTGACCATTTATAAGCTGTCATAAATCATATCTGTTTTACCTTGACTAATCCTTGTGAAAGTTAGCAGTATGAGGTACCCTGTAAGTCTTTTAAATGTATATTTTTACTGTCAATAAGTTAAAATAATAGTTGATGAAGGAAGGTTAATTGTTCAATTGCACTGAAGCAGAAAATTTAAACTTCAATGAAGCTGAAGGCCAGATATGAAGATGTTCAATTTCATTCTCTCTGCCAGTTAATGTCTCACTCATCGATGAATTTACAAGCAATAATTTTTATGTAAAATGTTTTCTGTTTAATCTACATTACAGTTTTATGTTTAACTTAGTATTTGTGAATGAGGTGAGTATCTTTTGCTGTAATGAGTTGTTGCTTTAAATAAGGAGATCCATAGGTGTTTGCTATAATTTGTGTAAAATGTTTCCTATATTTAAATTGTTTGATGCTCTGTTTTGTAAATTTTCAGCATTTTTAACTACTTTCACATTTGATTGATGATAAGCTGTTATTTGAATAACTAGAATAAAATAAAATGATATTTGGAAATATTCTAACACTTGTATTGTATTAGTTTTCCTCTGTCACCCACAACGCCATATGATATTGAATTAATTTTAACAATCCACTGCAAAAATAGTTCATCACTGAAATGGACTGTGGATTTCCTTGCGTAACTGGCTCATGATTTCTGGAAAGAGGCCTTGCTGTACTGCATTTTGTTAGCAATTTGACCACAAGAAGTGCAGTCTTGTTCCATTTGTTACGTGTGGCTGTGGGTTTTCTCTCCCATTCTCAGTCTCCCTCTGTGCTCCCAATTCCCTTGCAATTAGTCGTTCAGGTGGAGGAGGAGATGTAGAGGAGCAGATTGAGGATGGGAGGGGGAGTCACACATGGCATATAGGCACTAGCGCAGGTGATCTATGGGTGAGGTTCTTTTGATGCTTTTCCTCTCGTAACCTCTTGTTTTTTTCCCAAGCCGCTTTATGTTGTCTCAGCATGCTTAGATTGCGAGGACTTAGCGGTAGTTTAGTTATTCGTCCTTTTGTTTGCTTCAGGTTTTCTCTTTTATACGTTAGGGGGTAGCCCTGGGTACGACGGCCCATTGCGTGGCTGGCCCAGCGATTCCCCATGTTTTGTTCCTTTTGGCCGGGGTCTCCAGTCTCTTTTGGGGGTTTTTTGGTTGTATTTGTTTATTCTTTTTTTCTTTGGGTTCAATAAAGCTTGTGAGTAAAATTTTGAATTTCTTGTCTGGCGTCCTCTTTAATGTGCTGCGGTCTCCAAGCGAGCCATGGTATTTTGTTTACCTCAGGAGGCCGTAACACCATTATATTCAAGAAAAGGCAGACATCTCTAGCGCCAATTTCTCCAAAAGTCAGCAACTGATACCAAAACCATCTTGATGTATGAATAGCACTGCAGTTCAGAGGGAAAAAAATGTATCCAATCCAATTTAGAGTGTGTCATGATATATCAGGGATAATATGTTTTCAATGAGATGGTGAATTATAGTTTTGGTGTGAGACCCTACTGCCAGAAGAAGGAGCTGTCACACTGACACTATGATACCAGTTCCTTGAGATGTTTTGGATCTTGGACAACTGGCCTCCACAATAGGTGCTGGGGTGTCAAAGGTGATCCTGATGGCTGTGTAAAACCTGTCTCCACACGCTGAAGAGATGCACTATTATTATGGTCTTCATCTTTTTTTTTTCATTCTACGGTCTTCATCACTGAGTCGATTTTACGGGCTGGGATATGTAGGTTAATTAGCACAGAGTGCCGCCCTTGGAGGAGTGGCTATGATTAAAACTGTCAGTGGAGGACACCTTAGCCCTCATTATCTAAGCTTTCAGGCCACTAAAGCCTCAAACACTAATATACCTCACTGGTATTCTTTCTGGTCTTGACGCCCAATGGCTCTACAATTTAAACTCCTCTTCGTCATGTGGATAGTTGCAGCCTGTCTTGGTAAGTTACCTATTTGTTTAAGTTAAATTTAAATTCCAAACATTTTTTTTTCCAAACATCAATTTACAAATGTAATAAAGAAACTATAATACACTGATACAACTGCAGTAACAGTTGACAGTAATATGCGGTATACTTTTGTTTTCAGAATCTATAAGAAGTACAAAAATGCAGACAAGAAACAATTGGTTAACAACATCGTGGCTAACAGCCAAGCAGCCTCGACTGATGCCTTTACCAAAGCTGGGGTGCCTTGGATCCCACAGGCCGGAGCTGGGACAGCAGAATCAATCTGGAGATGACTCGGAGCAATAGCCGACAAAAACCTCTTCCTGTGAGAATGCATCTGTGTCTTTGACATATAACTTGGGAGGATAGTGAGATTAAGTTAAAGAAGCATCAGCAGAAAAGGGATGAAAATATTTAGCAGCGTAAGACAGGAGAAAATTCTGGATAATTCTTGCATAAAGGAATCTCTTTTCATTCTAACGACTGTACGAAGACCAAGATGACATGGCACCATATACTCCATCCAAGAACGGCCTCTCTGGTCAGACTGGAGCCCAGATCAACCCATATGCCCAGAATCAGTCCCAGATGAACTCATATGCTTCGAGTCAAGGCCAGACCAACCCTTACTACATGCACGACAATGGAAGACGGTTCAATTAACAAGAAACCACGAAGGCTGATCCTACAGTGACATTTGCCCAGAACAAAAACTCTCATTGTAAACACCTCAAAATCCTTTGATAACTTTTAGAATTGTACCATTAACATGCCATTATGAACAGAGGTGTAAAAACAGAAACACTAACAGTTATTACTGTTCTGTAGGGGACTTATGTCCTCTCATCACATTAGTTTAAACTCTATCCTGACCAATTATAAGCTGTAATTAATCATATCTGTTTTACCTTGACTACTTGACTTCAATAAGTTAAAATAATAGTTGATGAAGGAAGATTAATTGTTCAATTGCACTGATGCAGAAATTTAAACTTAAATGAGACTGAAGACCAGATATGAAGATGATTAATAATTAGATCATTTTTCATTCTCTCTGCCGGTTAATGTCTCACTCATTGAAGAATTTACAAACAATAATTTTTATGTAAAATGTTTTCTGTTTATGCTGAATTACAGTTTTATGTTTAACTTAGTATTTGTGAATGAGGTACCTCTTGTTCCAATGAGTCATTGCTTCAAGTTTTGTTTCATCCATATTAGTTTGCTATAATTTGTGTAAAATATCGACTCTATTTAAATTATTTAATGCTCTGTTTTTTTAGACTGAGAGTAAACTTTCAGTATTCGTACCTACACTGTCACTTTTAAGATAATATTTAGAAATATTCTATTACTTATTGTATTGTATTAGTTTTCCTCTGTCACACACAATGTCATATGATATTGAATTAATTTTTACAATCCACTGCAACAATAGTTCATCACTGAAACAATCCTTGCCCTACCTCTGAGTAAATCCGATTTGGAGGTTGTCATCTTATTTCAGCGATAATATGTTTTCAATGAGATGGTGAATTATAGTTTAGTTGTAAGACCCTGCTGCCAGAAGATGGAGCTGTTACATTGACATTATAATACCAGTTCCTTGAGCTGTTTCGGATCTTGTACATCTGGCCTCAACAGCTGTCAAAGGTGAATTACATGTTAGCAAGATTTGATTGTTTTCACACTGAATTCACGCTGTTGATCTTGATGGATGTGTAAAATCTGTGTCCCACATGCTGAAGAGATGTTGGAGTCTCTTCCCTTCGTTTCCAGGGTATTGACAAAATTCAGTTGCCAAGAGGAGGTGATATTGACAAGGGACTATGTCAAAGGGAACTATTCTGGATACACACATTAGACTCATTATATCCTAAGGGCTTAAGCATTGATTCTGATATGAGTGTCATGTTATAGTGGTGTTCCCTGTAACACTTCAAATATTTTATATACCTTAGGAACTGTACTTAATGACTGTCTTCCTGATGTGTGTACAGTTTTCTCTCCACCGCTTAAAAAATCTAAAATCTAAAATATATGTTTAGTAACGTTATTTTGATGTTCAGCTGTGGTTGTCTAATGCTTTATTTGCTTATTGTGGGTCCATGCTTCAGAGCATTCTGTCACTGTACTTCCTATCTACTGTGGATCTGCATGTGTGCACCTTGAGAACTACAGGTAGGCCTATGCCTGCTGGACTACAACTCCCAGCTGAACATTGGAGACCCAGCACAGGTGTAACTCATCCTGCTGATGGGATTGATGCTCTTGCCTTCATATGAACTTGTCTCTGTTTGTGATGGTTGTACTGCCCCGATGAAGGTCCTGTGACCGAAAGCTTGGCATTTGTGTTTATTAAAGATACTTGCATGGATCTAAGTGTGCAGAATATTTGTGCAACTGGTCACCAATGTCACCATTTTGGTTCTGTCTGAATACACGTTTTAGTCGCCTTGAATCAGAGGCAGCAGACTGTGTTCCTCTAAATGGTAAATGTAGTGAACCACTGCACACCAGGCCGAGAGGCGGTAGATTTCTCTAATCCTCCACCAAGGCAAAGTTAGACTTACTGATTATGCCATAGAATTCTACACTCTAGCAGCCAATAATAATCATTCCCTTGCTGATGATTCTGTACTTTCATGAATTCCGGTTAAGTGTATTTGGCTTCCAGCCATTGTTCAGTTTTGCGCCAAAATCAATCACCTGTTCTCAATTCAGTTTTCCAATCAGTCTTCTCTGTACATCTAATTGCTCATTACCTGTTTGCAGATTGTCTTAGTTCCCTACAGAGAACACTTTCCCGCCATTATAATTCCTAGTTGTTTCCTAATGTATGCCCATAATCTGTTTTGTTTGGACTTTGATAATTGATTGATCCCCATGTTTTGTGTGCTGTTTTTGACTTTTAAAAAAAAATTTTGATAGCCAGTACACTTTTACTAAAATTAGAATAACCGATTACCGTACCTTATGTTTTGATTTTCCTTATTTGTCACTCATTTTTATACACAGAGGCTTTTGGATGCATGAATCAAGGCAAGGCATTCTTGAAAAAGCTGCAGTGTCATGTGTCCTCAGGGAAGTTATTTGCACTGCCACTTCTTGATAAGATGGTATTTCTTCTCCTCCCACAACCTCGTGAACTTTAATCACAGTCGTCATTGCCAGAAACAGCAGGTTGGGTGGGGTTTAGGATGGCAGTAATTGTAGTGACTTTGGACTCATCAGCAAGAGGACAGAGAGGAGATATTGTTCTCTTATCTATGTTGACACTCCTCAAGGTGAAACGTTCATATAGACTGTTGATGATTATGATTATTGTTTTATGAAAAGGAAAGACTCTCATTGTGAATGATATAATCTTATGCTGTCTAAAGTAAAGGCCTATCAGTAAATTTTAAAAAAATTAAATTGTGGATTTTAATTATGTCTCTTCATTTATGTAATTCAAGAATTTGACATACAGCTTGAAAATAAGTGCAGTGTTTCTCGTTTCATCAAAATGAAAACTTAAGGCCTATTTTTATTGTTGTTTGAAAGCACAAGTAATGTTTAACATAACTTAATAGCACAAAACATCTACATAATGTATGTATGTATGATATAGTTGGTGTCTAGTGCCAGTTTATATACGTGTATGTCTATTACAGAGTGAGAGCAGGTTACAAGCCAGATTTTTTTGAGCACATGTTTTTAGAAAGCTGAGATTTCAGTGGTCAGAAATATCAACATTGTGTAGATGGATGCTGCAAACAGAGGAAATACATTAATACTAATATATTGGTCTATATCTTTGTAGAAATCCTACATTGATTGAACAGACATGTTTCTGTTTATCAATTTAACTCATTTGTTATTTTGACTGCAGTTAACCATGCATCCATGAAAACCGGTGATTGAACTACTTCATCATCAGATAAAACATGCCAATATTTCAGTGACTTTTCCCAAGATGCAAATGATGACACTGAAGTGGCAATAAAGTTTAGTTGTACTGAAATTACGCAACCAGGATCTAAGTCACATGGACATACGGTAATATAATTCCAGGGGTAGTAATTGAACGATACCTAAGTTCTCACCAAACTATGAAAGAATTTTAAAACTTGAGACTTAAATATCCATAAGTTGAAGGTTTAAAACACACTTTGCCATTGTCTAATTCTTATTTGTTTTGTATTATCTCGTGTTTCATATTGGTATTTGTCCCACCCAGTGTTATGGGCCTCTTAGATCCACATAACAATGTTGTGAGTGGGTTTAATCACTACCTGAAACAATGATTTTACATGGTTTTATGATAACTGGCTGAACTGCCATAAAGTCATGAAATGACTTACAAGAGATGTAACATTTGTCCATTGTGTTCATTACATTACATTAGATTATGTTGCCATTTATACATTAATGAGCAAAATAACAAAGAAAACAAGAACAATGTTCTTTATGAAAAAAAAATTATATTTGAATTGCAGGTTTTTGGTTGCACATTTTTGAATTATCTAGGATGTCATTTTAGCAGTGTGGAACAGCTGCGTAATTTTAAGACCAGTTTGATGATTCAGTGGTTGCTGAGATAATTTTACACACCACTTCCCGAAGATCCATTGACATAAACAGCCTGACCCGCTTCTTTTCTTCAGAATTTCTCATAATGAAATTTGTCTGAGGTTGTGTTTATGTTCACTATAGTCATCCCTGTCTTAGCCTGGACTGGTCAGCTCTTAGATCTGTGAGAAACTTTCTGGAAATCAACAAAAAATAGGTGACAGACACACCTATGGATGATAAACAGATAAATAGCATGTAGTCATGGAAAATGGGACTTGACTTTCTGGATGGGGAATGTACCTTAGCACACTGTGATGACCCTAGAATATTGGCTAATGATTAAAACTGCCAGTGCAGGAGGCCTTAGGAAACATCATTCAAGGTTTCAGTCCAATAAAGGCTTGTGTAGTCATAGCTTTCACTGGCATTCTTTCTTAGACTAAAGTTTTTGTTCTGGTGCTCTTTTCCAATGGCTCAAGAATTCAAACTCTTCTTTGTGCTGTGGTTGGTTGCAATCTGTTTTGGTAAGTTTATATTAACTTTAAATTCCAAACATTTAAAAATTCTTTCTTAGTTGTTAGTCTCTGATAATTGGAATAATCCAGGTGATCCCAAGTTGAATTATCATGTTGACTTTATAATCAATATAAATATTTCATGCATTTTATTTATATTCAGCATATTTACATAGATTGTACATCAAATCGTCACTGGGCTTTGGTTTAAATATTTTGCTACCTAAAGCAGACATATATTATTACTGTTGATGTGCAGATAGCCTTTCATTAAGTAGTTAGTAGTAGCTACTAAAGTAAAGTAACATTTATTTTATTTATGTAATTATATGGCTTATTTTGCATTAATCAAATGATACCTATATTGGTGAGAAATGTGAAGGTACCAAAATAAGACTAAGGACCTTTCGGAAGGAAATGTTCCAAAAACGATTGGAAAGCAGAATTGTGTGTGCATTTCACTACAGTGGCTGTTTCTGGTTACTAATAAGGAACTCATTCTTTAATTGAAAGGTATATCTCTTTATTGATCCAGACACACATTATTATTATTATTATTATTATTATTATTATTATTAATTAATTAATATTAACATCATTAATATTAATAATATTAATAATAACAATATTAACAATAATAATAATAATAATAATAGTGTTAATCCTGTCAGTAGCCAAAACAACCACTTTTAGTGGACTTTGACCGTCAAAGTTGTCCCCAAGGATGACATGGCAGCATTACCGATTGTGTTTCAGCTTTTTGTTCCTATTTGTCAAAAAAATATATGAACAATTTACAAAAATATATAAATAAAGAGGTTTAAAAATACTGGAATTCCCCTTTGATTCTTGTCAATGATTATTCTTTTTTGCTTTAATATAAAGGGAAAGCACTGCATTTTAACCAGTAATTCATGCTGCTGTATCATAAGGCTGTATAATACTATCATTTGATGCTGTAGTTTGATGTAGATGATAATCTGATGGACATAATGCTAGTATTTATTATCAAGCAGGGTGACTTTTTAGATTATGTAATTTTGTTAAAACTAATGCATCATTCTCTTTTCCTCCTGTAACCCATGATGACGTCATATACTGTATATCATATCACTTAAATGTTCTTGCTAGAAAGGAGGTCAGCATTGGTAGGTTATTGATTTCCTGTTGGCATTTTGAATTTATAACTACACTTATAACTTAACTTTTTAATCATCCGAAAAAACAGGTCCGTCCACTCCACTGGCACCTTCCGAAGGAGCAGTAGATTTGCTTGCCAAACCCAATTCAACGACATCCCCAGTAACAACAGTAGCCCCCTCTACCACATCCACTTCAACGACATCCCCCGAAACAACAGTAACCCCCTCTACCCCAGCCACTTCACCGACATCCCCCGAAACAACAGTAACCCCCTCTACCCCAGCCACTTCACCGACATCCCCCGAAACAACAGTAACCCCCTCTACCCCAGCCACTTCACCGACATCCCCCGAAACAACAGTAACCCCCTCTACCCCAGCCACTTCACCGACATCCCCCGAAACAACAGTAACCCCCTCTACCCCAGCCACTTCACCGACATCCCCCGAAACAACAGTAACCCCCTCTACCCCAGCCACTTCACCGACATCCCCCGAAACAACAGTAACCCCCTCTACCCCAGCCACTTCACCGACATCCCCCGAAACAACAGTAACCCCCTCTACCCCAGCCACTTCACCGACATCCCCCGAAACAACAGTAACCCCCTCTACCCCAGCCACTTCACCGACATCCCCCGAAACAACAGTAACCCCCTCTACCCCAGCCACTTCACCGACATCCCCCGAAACAACAGTAACCCCCTCTACCCCAGCCACTTCACCGACATCCCCCGAAACAACAGTAACCCCCTCTACCCCAGCCACTTCACCGACATCCCCCGAAACAACAGTAACCCCCTCTACCCCAGCCACTTCACCGACATCCCCCGAAACAACAGTAACCCCCTCTACCCCAGCCACTTCACCGACATCCCCCGAAACAACAGTAACCCCCTCTACCCCAGCCACTTCACCGACATCCCCCGAAACAACAGTAACCCCCTCTACCCCAGCCACTTCACCGACATCCCCCGAAACAACAGTAACCCCCTCTACCCCAGCCACTTCACCGACATCCCCCGAAACAACAGTAACCCCCTCTACCCCAGCCACTTCACCGACATCCCCCGAAACAACAGTAACCCCCTCTACCCCAGCCACTTCACCGACATCCCCCGAAACAACAGTAACCCCCTCTACCCCAGCCACTTCACCGACATCCCCCGAAACAACAGTAACCCCCTCTACCCCAGCCACTTCACCGACATCCCCCGAAACAACAGTAACCCCCTCTACCCCAGCCACTTCACCGACATCCCCCGAAACAACAGTAACCCCCTCTACCCCAGCCACTTCACCGACATCCCCCGAAACAACAGTAACCCCCTCTACCCCAGCCACTTCACCGACATCCCCCGAAACAACAGTAACCCCCTCTACCCCAGCCACTTCACCGACATCCCCCGAAACAACAGTAACCCCCTCTACCCCAGCCACTTCACCGACATCCCCCGAAACAACAGTAACCCCCTCTACCCCAGCCACTTCACCGACATCCCCCGAAACAACAGTAACCCCCTCTACCCCAGCCACTTCACCGACATCCCCCGAAACAACAGTAACCCCCTCTACCCCAGCCACTTCACCGACATCCCCCGAAACAACAGTAACCCCCTCTACCCCAGCCACTTCACCGACATCCCCCGAAACAACAGTAACCCCCTCTACCCCAGCCACTTCACCGACATCCCCCGAAACAACAGTAACCCCCTCTACCCCAGCCACTTCACCGACATCCCCCGAAACAACAGTAACCCCCTCTACCCCAGCCACTTCACCGACATCCCCCGAAACAACAGTAACCCCCTCTACCCCAGCCACTTCACCGACATCCCCCGAAACAACAGTAACCCCCTCTACCCCAGCCACTTCACCGACATCCCCCGAAACAACAGTAACCCCCTCTACCCCAGCCACTTCACCGACATCCCCCGAAACAACAGTAACCCCCTCTACCCCAGCCACTTCACCGACATCCCCCGAAACAACAGTAACCCCCTCTACCCCAGCCACTTCACCGACATCCCCCGAAACAACAGTAACCCCCTCTACCCCAGCCACTTCACCGACATCCCCCGAAACAACAGTAACCCCCTCTACCCCAGCCACTTCACCGACATCCCCCGAAACAACAGTAACCCCCTCTACCCCAGCCACTTCACCGACATCCCCCGAAACAACAGTAACCCCCTCTACCCCAGCCACTTCACCGACATCCCCCGAAACAACAGTAACCCCCTCTACCCCAGCCACTTCACCGACATCCCCCGAAACAACAGTAACCCCCTCTACCCCAGCCACTTCACCGACATCCCCCGAAACAACAGTAACCCCCTCTACCCCAGCCACTTCACCGACATCCCCCGAAACAACAGTAACCCCCTCTACCCCAGCCACTTCACCGACATCCCCCGAAACAACAGTAACCCCCTCTACCCCAGCCACTTCACCGACATCCCCCGAAACAACAGTAACCCCCTCTACCCCAGCCACTTCACCGACATCCCCCGAAACAACAGTAACCCCCTCTACCCCAGCCACTTCACCGACATCCCCCGAAACAACAGTAACCCCCTCTACCCCAGCCACTTCACCGACATCCCCCGAAACAACAGTAACCCCCTCTACCCCAGCCACTTCACCGACATCCCCCGAAACAACAGTAACCCCCTCTACCCCAGCCACTTCACCGACATCCCCCGAAACAACAGTAACCCCCTCTACCCCAGCCACTTCACCGACATCCCCCGAAACAACAGTAACCCCCTCTACCCCAGCCACTTCACCGACATCCCCCGAAACAACAGTAACCCCCTCTACCCCAGCCACTTCACCGACATCCCCCGAAACAACAGTAACCCCCTCTACCCCAGCCACTTCACCGACATCCCCCGAAACAACAGTAACCCCCTCTACCCCAGCCACTTCACCGACATCCCCCGAAACAACAGTAACCCCCTCTACCCCATCTACTTGGACTCCATTACAACCTTCTCCAACCCCGTCAGGTAATTCTTCATCCATCCAACAATTTCCTCTTTTTTCAAAACATTATTTTTTTAAGGCACTGACACAATGCTGTAAATGCTAAGTGTTGTGTATTTTTTTCCTTTGACTTAAAAGACCCTTGTGTGCTAAACCAGTGTGGCCATGGGAGCACCTGTCAGCCTCGTGCTAATCAAACCTTTGTATGCTTGTGCCTGCCTGGTGATTTCTACAATAATATCAGCAAAAGTTGTGAGAAAGGTGAGTTCTAATATTTGTCTGCATGCCACCATGATGTAATTGTTACTGCATGAGAAAGTGATTTCATGAACACCAGCTATGATACTGGTACTCTCAGGTCACTCAACATTATAAGCACCTAAAGGAGACTAATTGTTGAACTAATCATATAAATAAATGTAAAATATGTGTATACATGTATACAAGTGTATACAACTCCCTTAAGGCGTTATTTTCCTATTTTAGCCAAAGTTTTCCCTGGACATCTAAGCCTGCCTAAGATAATCTACAATGAGGCCATGGAGAACAAGTACTCAATAGAATTTCAAGAAACTTCAGAAAAAATTGTTGATGTGGTAAGCAATCATGTCTCTCATCTTTTAATGTGGCCTCTTCTTGTTTCTTGTAAAATTACCGCTTGGAAAAAGGCTCCTGTATTGACTGTAAAGCGTACACATTGCTTTTCTGCTTACTGTTGCAATGTTTTAATACCCCTTTTCCCTTTGATTAGGTGTGATCAATATATTTAACACAGATTTCCACACTTTCAGCTTTTTTCAGTAAACCTTCAAATCAACATCTAACTGTTGTTGCCTGATGTACTGTATGTGCCAATGAATGTACTTTTTTTGCTGCACAATTGCTATCAAAGCAAACATAATCATAGCAACAAACTTATCTGCATTCCCAGTAAGGAAAATTGTATTTTCTTTCCAAAACACAGCTGTCGGATGTTTTTGTTTCAAAACCTGAGTATTCTGGATCTACAGTGGTGGAACTCAAGTGAGTCTCAGAGTGACAATGGCATTTAACACTTCCTACACTTATAGCATATTGCACTTGATAAGAATATAATAATTATTAGATGTGATTTTTTTTTCTCTATATAGACGCAGTACGACAAACGTTGCATCAAGGTCCGAGAATACGGTCGATGCAACTGTAGAGATCATATTCAAAGCAAGTTCTTCCATCAAAACAGAAGATATTGAGCAGACAATTACTTCATATGTCACAGACGAATGCAAGGATTGTCTGTTTGACGGGGCACAGTTTCAGAGTAAGTTAATCTATCATGTCCGTATTTCCGATCTATATCTAATGTAGTTGGAGGCGGAAATTCTAACATATGTCTAAATATGATCTGCCTTTATCATATAAATAAATAATATCTAATTAACATTCAAACAAAGACATAGATATACTTTTTTTTTCAGCCATCTAACAATTTCAGTTTTGGTTTCCAGATGAGTCTAGTTGTTTTGAGGAAATGTTTTATACTTTTAATTGCTTCCAGCAGTTTGTTGTTCTTCTTGCTGCTTTTTGCTCCTATATTCTCACATTCCTTTCCAGGATGCATTGTGCAAGTTTTTTTAAATATTTTTTATTCATAATTTATAATCAAATAGGCATTTTTAACAGCAGACGTACTGAGTTGTCATAATAGTTAAAATCATACTTATGACTAATAACATTGATATTGGCTCTGTTTTATTCAGTTGTCCCAGTAAACCATGATAGTGTGACAGTGAGCCAACTAGGACCCTGAAATGGAAGCACTTACTGTAAATGGAGTTTATTCAAAAGTTTGATTATTTAAACCTTTGTTTTCATTATATTTACACCTTTTTATCACTACTGTGACATGACAAATGTCCTGTCGGAAATAGGCCTATTCTGCTTTGTGCGTTGATTAGCGACCGCTGTTGTTGTTTGTGTATAATTCAAATTTATTTTATGTTTTCGACTAGTATCTGCATAATATACAGTATGGAATTTGGGTAATGTTAGTAGCCCATTATTATTGAACACATTACATCTAAATCATTATCATATGAACTTATGTTGTCCTTTCTTGTGCCAGTGTCATTGTACTGTACATATAGTGATCATATTGACTGATATTCTGCTGATAATATTATGCCTCAACTGCTATCAACATACTGTAATTTTCAGCACACAGATCATTTGATGTAGTTATTTTTTAAGTTGTCTGAATATGTTGTATCACTGTACCTACTGGAGTTACGTGTACTAACACTATATTCTTTTTTTTCCCCTATAAAGATGAAAGCTTGTGCAGTATGAATGCCTGTGACAAGGAAACTATGGAATGCTCCTCAAAAGATGGATCTTTTAACTGTAGCTGTACGAAGAACTATGTCAAAACAAACTTCAGCAGCAGAATGTGCATTGGTAAGAGTATTTGGTCAATTACCAAATTAAAAATATTTGGTGTGTGTGTGTGTGTGTGTGTGTGTGTGTGTGTGTGTGTGTGTGTGTGTGTGTGTGTGTGTGTGTGTGTGTGTGTTTTGTGTTATATATCTTTATCTAAACTTCAAACAACCTCAATCTTCTCTACTTTTGCAGCTTGTCCCAGTGGCCAAAAAGCTGTGGATTCCAAATGTGTCAAGTAAGTGCTTAAATGTCATCACATATTCTGAAAATGTAACAGTATTTATTAAATCATCAATGTAATTATTTTTCAACAAAATAGGGATAAGCTGAGAGTATATAGAGTGCTAATGTGTTGGTAGAGAGCTTGGCTATAAACTATATTGTAATATGAACCTCTTCTTCTTCTTGTCTTTCAGCTGCTTATTTGGTCGTACTGGTGTGAACTGCAATGAGAGTGAGTATACAGCATGTGCTTGAAGAAATCGCTATTTTAGAATGATGCATCACAAATCACACATAACAAAATCAATCACTACCAATCACTTCATGAGTGATCTGAGGTATTGCTTTAGTTCAGGGTGTATGTATTAATGCTATATGCCAACTGTATGTTTCTGATCACACTTTATGTGTAGATTGAATGATTTTCCTAGTTAAAATACTTCAATCAAAACCAAAGGATTTGAATGCATGTTTCTGACTCAAGTGACATCATTTGAGGCAGCGCATCAGATTTGGCACAGTTCTCTCTAGAGCCACTAAAAGCTTTATAACCGAGTATAACTAGTCAATGGAGTTCATTATTGCTGCGCCTTTATTGTAAAACAATTAAAACAATTTGTTTAATCATTTCTATAGTCAAGTAAGTTTTTGAATAATTAAATGTCATTTTGATAGCATAACCTTGTTACTGACAGCCTTGTCATTGGGTTTTCTTAGCATGGCAGCTAGCACTTGTAGTCGTTGGCTCCATCTTTGGGGGACTGCTGCTCATCACATTAAGTCTTCTGCCTATAGTGGCACGCAGGTGAGTTTCTCATCTATTCATTAAGCCAATTCCAAACATTCATTATTGCCTATTTAATAATGAATGTCAATAGTGAAAGTCTTTGCCTCGTATTTCTCCATTAATGCCACACACTCTGCTATGATTTCTTTTGTATGAGCTGCTCACAATGAATTGCCCCTGGTGGGATTAATAAAGTTGTTTGAATTGAACTGAATTGAACACACAATCTTTATGCACGACAGCCAGGTGTTTTTACCAACCAGAAACAATTTGAATGTAAAAAACCATAATTTTATAAATTTAATAAAGATATAATTATTTTGTTATAATAAGAATTATATTAATATTATAAACTAATAGAAATACAGTAACAGTCAACGGTAATATGCAGTATTTTTTTTGTTTTTAGATCCTTAAAGAAGCAGTCCCAGATGAACGGAAATGCAGACATTGGGAAGCCTTATGTCAGCCACTCTCTCACTAAGGCACCATTGGTTGACAGCAGCATAGCCAAAAGCCAGGGAGCCTCGGTTATTGGGTCAGCTAATGCCTTTCCCAAAGCTGAGGTGCCAAGGATTCCCCGAGCCGTAGCCAAATGCAGTTGGGACAGCAGGGACCACCTGGAGATGTCTCCAGCAAACAGCAGGCAAAACCTGGTCCTTGCGGGGAAGAGATCTGTGAGTGTGCCTCTGTGTTTTTGACGTATAACTAGAGAGAGTTGTGAGGTTAAGTTAAAGAAATATAAGTGGAATGCTGAACAAAAAAGGGATGAAAATATTTAGCTCAAATTAATCTCAAATACTTGTTGGTTTGCAATTCTTTCACAAAAAAACCTCTTTTCTTTATAGCAACTGTATGAAGACCAAGACGACAGAGCACCATATTCTCAGACTCGACCACAGAACAACCCCTATGCCCAGAGTCGAGCCCAGATTAACCCTGATGCAAGGATTCCACCCCAGACCAACCCATATGTTTCAAACCAAGGCTGGGTCAACCCTTACTACATGCATGACAACGGAAGACGATTTAATCAATAAGGAATCAAGACTTACCCTACACTGCAAAACGTTACGTTTGAATTTACAGTCATTAACTTTACAACATAATACTGATCACAGTTTTGTCAGTAATTTCTGCATATTCACATTATGCTAACTGTATTTGAATCTGCAGTATGTATCCTGTATTTATGATAATTAAAGAATGTCACTGGAATATTACTATTAAAATGACGAATGGACTTTTTTCTCATAAAGCACCTTTCTAGACTGACTTACCTCTAAACGTGCTTGACACCACACCAGCTTTGATCCATTCACTCACAGAGGCTATCAATCAAGGGAAGGTGCCACCTGCTCTAAACAACAATAATAGGAATACCCATAATAAAAAAGAAGAGAAATAATGAATCAAAAATTACTAATATGCTGTGACAAGGACAGTGGTGTGACTATTTCCTAACATTTTGACACTGTGAGGGAGAACTAGAAAGTCTGTGTCCAAAGACACAGATGTCCCGTTTCTGGAAAAACTTGTTCTGATGCAGATAGACCATAACTTCTAATAATAATAATCTAATAATGGTAGCAGAATGACATGAAAATCGCCTAAGTTGAAATGTGCCTAACAATGTGAAAATTAGCTGAATGAACAAACAATTATGAGATGCACACATCCGGAAGACTTTTAGGAAGGAAGACTGCACTGAAAAAGAAATGTATACTCAGGAAGTTCAGTTTCTTTCCATTGCAAATTTATTGTTCCGTTTGTAAAATGTTTAAACATTTATGATGAGTAGCAATTTATGTCTAACTCAATTTTTGTGAATGAGGCAAGGTTCTGTTGTTCTTAGGAAATTTACTGAGTAATTGGCTCCAAATTAGTTCGTCCTTCATATACTATAATTTATGTGCTGTAAAATATTTACTATATTGAAATTGTTGAGAGTATAATTTGTGTGTTTATTATTATATTTTCTCTGTTTGATTGATACGAAGCTTTTATTTTACTTCAATGGGTTAATAATATTTAATATTTTAATGTTATTTAGAAATATTCTACCTCTCATTGTGCTGTTTCCCTAATTTCCCATTGTCACTCTTTCATTTAACCACCCACTAGGATTTTCCATGGATTCTTTCACGAGGAAAACTAATTTTGGTTTTGATACAGTGATGATCAAAACCTTCTTGGACATGTTTGATTTACGAACATGACATGCATCAATAATAATGAGTTACAGTTATAAAGTGGGTGATTGTGAATGATAAGGATGATGTTATATAACGTTTTTTTCAGTCCACTTCTTCCAGCATTTGCCAGAATAGCTGATATCAATGGTGGAAGAAGTATTCAGATCTTTTGCTTCAGAGAATGAAAGCAGAAATACTACGGTTTAAAAATATTGTTAAAAAAAAAGTAAAAGCCCTGCATTCAAACCATTTTCTAAGTTAAAGCACAAAAAATAATTAAAAGCACAGAAATATGCTTGAAGTACCACAAGTAAATGTACTCATTATACAGAATTACCCATTTCAGAATAAAAGTAGATTACTAGATAATATTTCATAATGCTCTGTTTAATATTGCATTTGTAAAGGAGCTCATTTTAATTCCTTTGTGGACTGCTGGGTAGCTTCACCTATAATTAAGTATCAGAATGTATTAATTTATTTTATATTTTGCATTATTTATTTAAAACTGCAAAGTAATAGTTAACTTAACTTAATAAATAAATGTAATGGAGTAAAGAGTACAATATTTGACTCCCAAAGGTGCTGGATTTGAAGTATAATCTGGCATTAAATGGAAATGCATGCCTAATAAACAACACACTTTCAACCACTGGCAGATAATCAGCTCGCACTGTTTGTGGCTATAAAGCAATATTCCTTTATGTAATAAACCAACCCAGCACTTTGACTTGACAAGGTCACACATTGTAAAATGCAACATGTTAACAGTAAACATGATAATGTCTCCTTAATGTAGCCCTTCTGAGTTAACGATTTTATGTATTGGTCTGCTCACTATAGAATTACATATTAGAGCATCAAAGATCTGCATGAATTATGTTAAATTAGATTATATTAGATAACAAATATAGTTATTTTAATGAAGCATTTTAATTGTGTAGTAGTGTGTTGTTGTTTTGTTAATAATAAACATCTTTCTATGTTCTGAAGAGCATCTATTTTCTGTAACTATAAAGTCTGTATTAAACCAGGTTTCAGCCCCAGACAGTGTTATCTTCCTGCTGCAGTATTACACAAAAATGAGTGACTACTTTTTCTTGCTGATGAAAACAAAATACCCACAGGCAAAAGTTAATCTTAGATGAAGTTTATGTAGAAACGGTGCTATAAAAAGGTGTTTTACACCATGTCACGCTGTTGGTCTGCTGGTTGCTTTAGGTTATACATCTCACTCCCAAAAGGCAGCATCTTCTCAAGGTTTGTTTGAGTTAACGGAGTTAGATTTAGCATGAGTCTGCCCACTTTCTTAAACTAACACCAGAATAGAGTTATGGGCCTCAACGGATTTCATCCTATTTTGTTTCTATTGCTGTTCCAAGGAATTCAACATGCTCAAGGTATGTGAGTACTCTTGATTTCACAACACATTTTTACCAATACTGTATGTTAAATAATGGGATTTGGGGATTTTTGCACTGGTCTAGTTTCATCAAAAATCTGACCTGCTTACTGTAAGTTTTTGAGCGGCACAAAAATAATCAGAGATTCGTGTTAAAATCATTCACGAGTTGTTTGACACCTACTTTTAACAAATTATTACATAAATAAAAACAATTAGATTTTTGACAAGATGTTTTGAAATACTTTAAACATAAAAAAATGGTGTTTTAAAAGATGTGTGGTGTTAGATAATAAAATGTAAAATATTATCTTCCAAATATATTAACATTTCAAAGTAAATCCTATATTCAAGGGTTTTAGGATTCATACATTTACCATACCAAATAAAATGTTTTTACTTATTGTGGCGGGGTTGTGCTTCATTCAAAATGACACAAATTACACATTTCTCAAAATGTTTGAAAGTTATGAATTCACAAGCGAAACAAAGTACATCTCTGTCACGATTCAGACATAAATGATCTTTTTTAAATTATGTGCTGTATACTCCAAGGACATAAGATGGACTGTTCCTAAATGGTGAAGAATTAACTCTCCTTTAATGGGCAAATCACATGTTTCAAGGGATGAATGTTGCACACAGTGTAGCCACAGCTGTCATAAACATAGTAACTCATTTATCAAGGTAACAAAAAAAGCACTTTTTATATCAGCAAACTTGGATGTCTGACATTTTAAAGTGGAACCATCCTTATGTGTATTTTACACAATATTAAATATGTAACTGTAATCACTAAATCTACCCTTCTGGTCTCTCTGTTGGTGTTTTGCAGGAAGTTGTAGCATCACAGAGTTTCAGTGCACTAGTGGACAATGCATCAACATACTTTGGAGGTGTGATGGGACGAAAGACTGTACAGATGACTCAGATGAGCTGAACTGTCGTGAGTATTCCAACCAAGAGTACTAAATCAAAACCATTGCAAAAACCCAGTTTCCAGTGAGTTTAGAACTTTACCTCTCAGACAGCGTGAATGTCTGTTCAATAATCTGCTGAACAGAAACATAGAATCAAGCCTGAACAGTAAGCACTAAGAGTCCTAAGCATTATTTATGTGTAAGTTCCTCAATTGTTTTGGTCTTTTTGGCAGCGAGTCCATCATGCTCCTCCATGGAATTTAAGTGTGTGACAAGCGGTGAATGCATCTCTGTGGCATTTGTCTGCGATGGGGACGAAGACTGCATTGATGGCTCTGATGAAGAAAGAAGCTGTGGTACGTTAAGTGTTTATGAGCTGTTGTTAGCCCTCCTGTTTGTTTGTTTCTTGTTAACTAGTTTGGTGTTCGCGATCAAAAATGACCACTTCGTTCCAGCTGATTATAAATCCATAATAATACGCGTATTATCACCTAATGTTGTGTTTCATCTTTCTATCAACTCTAGTTCTTGTGAACATCACATGTTTTGAGCTTCCATTTGCTATTTATGGCCTGTAGGCCTCACTGACCTGATCTCACACCGCTTGGCCATCGTGCTGCCACAGAATGAACTGTGAGAAAGTTGTAATGTATTGAGGTAATGTTGTGTTGAATATTGCCAACAGGTGTGGTTCCCATGTGGAAAATTACAGATGAAATGAACCACCTTTTTTAGAGAGAAAGTTGGTCAGATTTGACCGGAGCACGAACAAAAGGGTTATGAATGAGAGGCTGACATTATGTGGGTATGGTCAGATACTGCCTATTGAAAAAGTACCTGATCAAGAGATAAAGGTCTGAGTAATGCCTTTGCAACATAGCATTTAGAAACAAAACCCACACATATGCTTTTGGTTCAGGTGGACAAACCTGCAGCCCAGATCAGTTCACCTGCCTGGACAGCCAGTGTATCCCCAGCAGATACAGATGTGACCATGTAAAGGACTGCGTTGACAACTCCGATGAGAACAATTGCAGTGAGTACAATGAAGTTTACCATATTGATATCAGTCCAGAATTCAATGTGCTTATTTATGTTGTCAAATATTGTTTTTTCTTACAATGTATAGCAATTGTAGAGTTTTGTTATGGATATATTTGTTTCTGCCATTTGGCAGAAAATTGATAACCCTTAAATTATTATAATGTGTATTTCAAAGACTATCCACATTGCACTGAGAAGACATGTGCTAATGGGGCCTGTTACAAGAACTCTCAGCACTGCAATGGGCGACTGGACTGCAGAGATGGCTCTGATGAATTCAACTGCAGTGAGTAGACAAGACTCACAGCAAACTCTAGGATTTACTCTAATATGTAGATGATTCCGCAGATAGTTACTTAAGAATATAGATGTAAAAATGTCATCTAGGCAGCATTACACTTCTCCCAAAAAGCACAAAGTATAATATAAATAATTACAGTAAATGTAAACAATCAATACATATTTTCAACAAGATTTGTAGCCATACTGCGAAATGTACCCAGAAAATAAATGGAGTTTTTTTATTTTTTATTTTTTTTTATTTTACCTTTAAGGAGTTCATAGGTGTCATAGTGTAGACATGGATACTAAAATGAAAAATCACCTGAAAAATAAATAAAAACAGCTGAATATTGGATATGATAATCAGCCAGGTTGATAATGGGTCTATCCCCAATCATTTTTATGTCTCAAACATTCATTCTTTTTACATTTAGCTTTGTTGTTTTGGTGACTCTCTAATTGAACCTTCTACTATTATATTAGATTTTATTATATCCATTTTAGGTTGCCTATACTTCAAATGAGCCTCAGTTACTCAGCTATCTTTGACCACTTCTTTAATTCACTCATTGCCTGTGTGTTTTGTTTTGTTTTGTTTTGTTTTTGTTTGTTTGTTGTTTTTATAGCAACTCAGAATTGTGCTCTTCACCAGTATCAGTGTGCCAATGGATTCTGTATTCTACAATCCTTTGTGTGTGACCATTGGGATGACTGTGGGGACAACAGTGATGAGCAAGGCTGTGGTAAGGATGAAAATGACTCTGCAGAGTTTTAACAGGAGTACAACTTTAAGCTGTTTTATCTCACAATTTCAATATTTCTCCAAGTCACCTCAAATTGTCGTAAGGGTTAAGTAAGTGCAAGTTATCTTGTTGAAAGACCAACCTGTTGGTCAGACATAAAGGGTGGAATTGCATTCCCTCTGAACCAACAATTCAATGTTTTCTTATTTTATTAGGTCTCAAATCAAATCAAACTTTATTGTCATTTTGCTCTACATACAACTGTAGTGCAAAGCAGAATGAAATAGAGCTTCCCTGGGATCCAGAATAAAATTAAGTAGAATAAAATACAACAATTGACAACACACACATCCCTGAGACGTCGTATGGTTGTAAGAATAATGGTAAAGTGGCAAGTGTTGCATGACCTCATAGCAAGTGTTCCATAAAGTGTCTATGTGCTTCACGGTGCTAATTAAAGAGACAGAGGTCAGTTAAAATGACTAAGTGTTAATTTTGTAATGGTCCATAGCCCAGATCAGCAGCAGTCTGACAGCCTGTGGGATGAAGTGGTTGAGCAGTCTGGTGGTTCTGCTTTTGATGCTCCGGTACCGTTTGCCTGATGGCAACAGTTCAAAAAGTTTGTGGAGAGGGTGTGAGGGATCCCTGGCAATGTTCAGTGCCCTGTTCCTGCACCGGCTGTGATAGAGTTCCTGGACAAAGGGTAGGGAGGCTCCAATGACCCTCTCAGCTTCCCTCACTACCCTCTGCAAGGCCTTCTTGTCTGCCATGTTGCAGCAGCAGTACCAAGCTGAGATGCAAAAATGCTGGCTTTGGTATTGGCAAGTATATGAGTCTGTCTGATTCCAGTTATTTATTTATGAGATATGGGACCCAGCAGCGTTCTGTAAACCTGTATGCAGCTTAACAGATTTATTTACTCCACAAATAGTCAATATCCATAAACGGTTAACAACGTGTCTAACTTCAAGCACATCCATACCACTAGAAAGCACTTAGAGCTCATACCTCTGCCCGCGCCATTGTCATTAAAACTCAAGCAATCAGACAATAGTTCCAAGATCCAGCCACATTTATTTACTGACAGGTAAATTCTATTTATTTAAGTAGCGGATAATATAAATGTCATATTATCCCAGAATAAACTTTATATCACCCATCACTAAACGTTTAGTTGAAACTAGAATAACATGATTTCTATCTTTTTATTATTTAGTGTACCAGACCTGTAGTGGCAGTGAGTTCACGTGTTCCAGCGGCCGTTGTATTCCTCAGTCCTGGGTGTGTGACAGGTTCAATGACTGTGGGGACTACAGTGATGAGAGAGGATGTGGTGAGAAAACTCCTCCGTATGGTTCAATCGTAGAAAGTCAAAATTCAGTATCAACACTCATTTTTTAAACCATTGCACATGAGTATATTGTGTAAATTTAGGGGTTTCATTCAAGACCAATTTTTTTTTTTTTTTTGAATGTCAAATGATGTGGTATCTCATTTTGAATACATTTATGAAGAAAAAATATTTAAAGAAATCTTGTAAGAGGTCTGAAAATGCATATATTTCATATATAAAACTGTTTTTGCATCACTTATATAATAGCAAATAATATTTCTGATTCATAATGTAAAAATCACAAGTGTTTCAATGGATTTTAGACAGTAACTCTCGAGGCTGTTACCCTGGTGAGTGGGGATGCACGGGCTCGACGGCATGTATAGCCATGGACAAAGTGTGTGATGGCAAACCTGACTGTCCTGGAGGAACAGATGAGACCAACTCTACAGCAGAGCAAACCTGCAGTAAGTCGCACAGATCCTCACATTTTCCTGAAACTACACAGCTGAGTCCTAACTAAACTAAACTAAACTTAACATTCACAAATGTCGTCATGGTATCTACAGTAAAAACAACCTGATGAGTAGAAGCACACTGAAATGAATGAAATGTTGCACCACATACAGAACAGCCCACATTTGCAGCACTTTCATTGTTGCATAAATTTACTGCAAGGGTTTCAGATGTCATAGAGTACTATACTCATAAATGTTGGTCAGCTGTTGTAATATAATCATAACTTTTGCCTTTCTTATCAGTGCTTTCACAGGTACCTTGTTGAAGGTTAACCTTTTTCATTTAACATTCCTGCCATCAGTAATGGCCTTAAGGCTCAGGTGATGATGATTATACAGCTGGTCGTAATACTGATAATGATGCTCTGTCATAGAAAATATTTTTAAAAAGCTGCATTGATGGTGATGATGATATGAAGTAAAAAAAAAAATAAAATAAAACTCTAACCTAGATTTGACCATGATGTTTATTACATTTTTACTCGCAGGCCTGGACCGGTGCTCCACTTTGAGCTGTGAGTTCCTCTGCCACTCATCTCCTCAGGGAGGAGTTTGCTACTGCCCTGATGGTTTCATTGTAGCCAATGACAGTCGTTCCTGTGAAGGTGAGCGCCATTTATAACAGTTTTTGTGAAAATAGCATCTGTTTGTGGCTTGAAAGTAGTAGAGTCTCCATTGGCAGGCTTTGGGAAGCTTCTTTAAAAGTATACATCACAAGTGAGCGAGAGCTGACCTCGTAAATGTTCAGAAATTGCTGCAGTAACTGTGGCCATTATTATTTCCAGGGTAACACATATACATCACAGGAAACCATATTCTGTTTTTACCCTGTATTTGACAAACTATCCCACATATTTGATTTTAAAATCCAGTTTGTTTTTAAAGAACAGAGCTCTGAGTTTTGGTCCAAATAATCTCTCACTATCGTTTTGTTTTAGCCTTGAAAATTACTGGCTTAAAATCGTGGCATTCTAGTTGAAGATTACCGATAAAGATCCTCATGCTAATGCCTTAAATACAATAAATGGCTGCTTGTTCTATTGTCCAGACTATAATGATTGTCAGATCTGGGGGATCTGTGACCAGCTGTGTGAAGATCGTCCTGGGACACACCACTGTAGCTGTGCTGATGGATACTTCTTGCAACAGGGTCATGTGTGCAAAGCCAACATTTCAGGTACAAGTAGTCACATGTCACACAGTAGTTTTATTATTATTATTGTTTATTATAACCAAAAAAATATGTATATTGCTCATAAGGAGAGATCATGACTTGAAATCTTGATACAAAGCTCATAATTATTTATATAAAAGTCTTGTTTTTAACAGAACATTACAAGAAGTCCATGTTTTTATTGTCGTTGTCACAAATGGTTTACTGAATTATGTTCTTAGGATTATATCACATGTCTATGACTAAAACTTTTTGATTTGAATTCACTGGTATTCTGGTATTTATTTTTTCCAGCTGGACTGCCATGGCTCATTTACACCGACGGAGGTGATGTGATGATGGGTGACGTACACGGGCGCTTTGTCAGAATTCTGGTGACGTCCCAGGGTAAAGGTTCTGCTGTAGGGGTAGCATACCACTGGCACAGTAGCACGGTCTTCTGGAGCGATACGTATGCCAAAAAAGTCAGTGTCATTGTCTGGTGACGTTTTTGTTGACCGTAATCTTTCTGCTTATCATTTTGATTGTGCAAAACCTATGGTCCCTGTGCAGGACCACTATAATTCAGCAGTAATAATTACTGGGTAATGGGAAGCTGCACTAGAGCATCTGTAACTTATACATTTCTAACGCTGTAGATGAGTTGCAAGAAAATCTTATTCAACTCAAACCCTTTCATTCTTTTTTCAGGTGTACTCTGCCAACTACAATGGGGGTGACATAAAGGAGGTTCTGACTTCTGCAGTACACAATGTCCAGAACCTCGCTGTGGACTGGGTCAATTTTAAACTCTATGTCTTAGAAGCTATGGTGGAGCGCATCGACATGTGCGACTTCGATGGAGGAAATCGGGTAACACTGGTAGCTGAAAACCTGCAGAATCCTCATGGTCTTGTCTTAGACCCTACAGTGGGGTATGTATAAATTCTGTAGTCTTTTAGTACTTTAAAAGGTCTTCAGCTGTTTAAGCAAAAATTCCCTTAAAAAGCTTTTAAAAAACCTACATAATTATTGATGCATTAAGGAGTTTTAACACAACAAAATTAGTAGAGATATGGATTATCAAATCATCTTAATCATCGATCATCTCTTTCTTAGCATTAGGTGTGCATAAAATATAGTTTTTGAAAATTTTAAATTACAGAAATGCTAAGAAAAGCTAAGAGGTATACTCAAGGCCACCATAGTGTTGGTAACAATGGAGAACAAGAACAAGAACAAGAACAATCCACTGAATTGAACCAAAAACCTTTTAGGCCACCACTGCCTCCAATGATGATCAATGATTGCTGCATTCCACTTGGAGAAGATACCTGCTGTTATGCGTGTAGTTCAATGTCACTTTGTTACTTTGACACTCAATGGAGTTGACTCCTTGCTACTGCCATTAAGTCCACCCATGCTTTTCCTGCTGTCATAAGTCATTGGTCATTGGTATCGTCTAAATCCATCGTGCATCATTATTTGAATGTGTTAAGAAATTTTCCGAAGTTTGTTCTGTGTCTTTAGTGGAAGATGGCATATTTAGTTATTGTCATTATCATTTAAGCTCATTCATTAAAGCCCATTTATGTTCACACACAAAATATTTCAGAGGCAAATCTACGAGATGATGATGAGTTATCCCAATAAGTCTTCTTTTTTTTTTTATTTACAGCTACATGTTCTTCACAGACATGGGCTTTGGCAATGAGCAGGTGAAGCTCGAACGTGCCTTCATGGATGGCACTAGCCGTGTTGAGCTGGTAAAGAGTGGACTCGGCACTCCAACAGGAATTACCCTTGACATTATCACCAAAAGGGTCTACTGGTCTGACAGCCACTTTGACACTGTGGAGACAGTCACATACAGTGGTTTGGACAGGTAAAAGCTGCACTGAAAGCAATGTCAGTCATAGATTTCTCCTTACTTGAAGAGACACATCTAAGTAAGTGTGTTCTTCATGATGGCCATTCTACGGTGTTGTTTTTCCCAGGAAAATAGTTCTCAGTGGTGGAACCCAGGCTCCACATCCTTTTGGAATTGCTGTGTTTGAAAACCACGTATTCTTCACTGACTTGACTAAAATGGGCGTAGTGAGAGCAAACCGCTTCAACGGCAGTGACCCAAAATTGCTCTATCGTACCGCAAAGCGGCCGGGCCATATTGTAGTCTCACACTTTGTCCTTCAACCCGCTGGTAAGGAGACGCACTTCCAAACTGTAATACATCAGATCGAGTGTAGGGGTCAGAGATGACCCAGTGTTTCTGCTGTTGGCTTAGAATTTACTCCTCATTTGCTGAATTATGTGTGTTTCCTGTTTGGATTTTCTGTCTACGCTCTGTAGAGAATTCTTGTTGAATTCTAGCTGGAGATAGTCCAGCCCACTGCTTTTGTTTAATAGCAGACACACTGAATCTCATTGATTATTTTCATAAATTAATACTGCACCAGTAATGACAAACAGTGCTGTGATAAAATATGCACCTCGGTCGTGTCCTACAGTGATGAACCCTTGCGGCAGACACAACGGTGGCTGTCAGCAGATATGCATATTGAGTCACCACACCGACAATGATGGTCTGGGCTTCCACTGCAAGTGCCGCCATGGATATGACCTTCAGCCTGACGGTCAGACCTGCCTTAGTGAGTTACCCTTGATTGAGAGCAAAATTTTTACTAATGTTACAAATTTTTTTTACATGTTCTGCTGTTGGATGTTTGTCTTTCTAATAAGTCAACAATCATAACATTTTTCCTTGAATATTTTTGTATCAAAAACCATGTAGAGATTTAAGATGAAATTGTTTGGACTTCATGTTTCCCTGCTGCTAACCACTTCCACTCAATCTTTGAACAGAGTTGAAGGACTTCTTATTGATTGCCACCTCTCTTGGGGTGCGGGGAATCCCACTGAACTTGTCCCAGCACGAGGACGTCATTCCACCCCTCTCAGGGCTCGGCACATATTTCTATGGCTCTGCTGTGGAGTTCGATGGGAACGAAGAAGCCCTTTTCTATAATGACAGGCCCAGAGGCCTCGTCTATAAGTCAAACCTCAATGGCACTGGTAAATATTCATAGTACTGCATTTTGGCTTTCAAGACTCTTTTCTAAGCCCAGGATGTCACACCTCACAAGTGATTTTCTCTATCTGTTTTCAGTCCAACAGATTTTGACAGGCTACAGAGTAGGAATAATTGATGCCATGGCTTATGACTGGACCTCCAAAGTCTTGTTTTGGACCTCAAGCACCTTCAAGTCAGTAGTGGCCCTCAGAGTCACAGACAAATCCAGACGAGATATTGTGACAGGATTGAGGTACCCAAAAGGAATTGCAGTACATCCCAGTGCTGGGTGAGTGCTCAGATTTATTTTATGTTAATATCAGAGAATCTTCAATTTCCAGTTGCAACGACTGCAAGAGAACTTAACACAACACACAGTGCAGCATATTCACTGCATTCATTTGCACACAGTTATCACAGTCTAGTAATTTTCATTGACCTTCTGTGTATGCAATATTGTTGCGATGTCTTTTACTGTAATCTACTGCATTACTTTGATGCAGCAGTTTAAATTACTAATATTGAGTCTTTAAAAAATATAGACCAATATATGCAAATCATTTTTTATATTTTTTTTGTAAGTACACTTAATGCCCGACCCAATTGCTGGAAAAAAAAGTAAAATTTTTACAAACCAAGGACATGTTTAAACGTGATATGTTTAAACTTTACATTTAAAGATATATTTAAATGGATGTACATATGTGTAAATGTGTATCAATTTTCAATCTTATTTTAGGGTTAGGAAAACAGATTTTTGCTAGTTTTGTCTACTACTTTATAATAATGTTATAATCCATAAAAACATCAAGATAAACTGACCTAATTATGTTTGATTTTTGACTAATAATAAACAGATCTGTCCTCTTTTATTGTCCAATTAAATGTTTATCCACAGCTACTTGTTTTGGTCTGACTGGTACCGTCCAGCATTCATAATGAGAGGATTCACTGATGGCCGTAATGCTGTTCCTCTGGTCAACACCACACTGGGATGGCCTTTTGGACTTGCTGTTGATTATGAGTAAGCACAGCGATGACCTGCAGGATTATGGCTGTAAATGCAGACTTCATATTCACATCCTTGTAATATGTTCTCAACAGGATGGATAGGTTGTTCTGGGTGGATTCCTTACTTGACCATATTGGACACATCAGTATTCATGGATATGGCAGACAGACGTTTACCAATATTGGCCAGATTACTCAACCCTATTCTCTCACAGTTTATTCAGGTAGGTTTCTTGGTCTTTGACTTGAAAACCCCTATTACAGATGCACAACATATCTGATTTATTTTGAGCTTTAACTAAATAAAACCTAAAATTAATCATAAGCTTCTAAAAATTCCTGAACATTCTCATTTGTGTGCAGTGGTGAAAAGAGGGTTACTTGATGTAATACCATAAAAACAATATATAAAAAATATATAATACAGCCATTTATTATAGCTTTGTCTTTTTAAAATGCCTAACAATCTTTTTCTGTCTGGTAGACTACCTGTATGTGTCTGACACAAGGACCAGAGCAATATTTGAGATGCGGAAGAGGGATGGAGGAGGAAACATTAAGATCAGACAAGGAATCAATGGCATCATGAACGTCAAAGCCTTCACACCTGACATCCACAGCAGTAAGTTTACAGGCATGGAAACAGTGGAGTCTGTGAATAGTTTAATTTCCAGATGCTGCACTGTAAAATGTAAAAAGTGGACTTCAATCAAAAAAGTCAGTAAACCAATTGCCTCAAAATTTCCAATTAAAGTAGATCATTGATGTAAAGCTAAATACATGTTTTCAGCCTTAACAACGTAAAATCAATGGTCAGTTGATTAGAAATTTTGAGGCTATTGGTTTCCGGACATATTTAAGTAAAGTCATCTTATTACAAATGTAGATAACTGTTTGTATCAAAAGGATCAAGAGGAGAGGACAGGGAGATCAGGGACAAAATGGAGCTAGAATAATCAATGTTTTCAGGGTGAGCAGGGCCAGTGCAATAGTTGAGCAGTGAGTCCAGAAACCCAATGAATATTTTTTTCATCATCCACCTGACAGCACTCACCAGCCGCTGCAATACGTCGCCCAACGGGCACTGCAGCCACTTCTGTTTCCCAGTACCTGGCCACCATCGAGTCTGTGGCTGTCCGTACGGCATGAAGCTTCAAGTCAATCGAATAGACTGCATCAAGGATGATTCTGTTACCCCACCTGACAACACCTGTGGCGACTACGCCTTTGAATGTGATGAAGGACGCTGTAGACCCAACTCCTTTCGCTGTGATGGAATCTTTGATTGCGTAGATAGGACTGACGAGGCCAACTGTACTGACACAGGTGAATGTACTGTTTTAGAAATGTGTATGTTTGAGGAAAGTATTTAGCAAACTTTTTTATTAATGCAACAGCCTGCCTCGTTTGTCTAATCCAGGAGCGACCTGCTCTCCACGGGCATTCACCTGCAGCAACAAGCATTGCATCGTGTCCAGTTGGCGCTGCGATGGCTGGGACGACTGTGGCGACGGTTCTGATGAAATAAACTGTCCCACCAAACTCCCTACCACCTGTGCCAACAACTACTTTACCTGTGATAATGACAGGTGTATCTCTCAAGTATGGGTGTGTGACGGTGACAATGACTGTGGTGATGGCTCTGATGAACATAACTGTAGTAAGTATGTAGGGATTCATTTCACTCGATGGGATTTTACTACAGAAAATTAAATTGCATCTTCTTGTAAATGCATTGCAACAAAATTCTGATAAATGAGTAGCATCTCTTGACAGATTCAACCATCACTACATGCCCTCCTAACTACTTCCTGTGTCCCAACCACCGCTGCATCTACGCATCATTTGTGTGTGATGGAGACCAGGACTGTCTGGATGGCTCTGATGAGAAAGATTGTGGTGGGAATCACTATCACTTTGCTCTTTGTTGTTAATGATTTATGGTGTTTTGACATAGCGACACGTTTCTTCATGTTACTGTTAAGTTCTTGACTTTTTGCTCTTATTTTCCATCCCTCCACCTCAAGAGTTTGACTGTGCCTCCTATGAGTTTGCCTGTGCCAGTGGGGACCAGTGTGTCAGGTTGATCTATCAGTGTGATGGAACGTTTGACTGCAGGGACCATTCAGATGAACGAGACTGTCGTAAGCTAGCAAATATGACAAAACCTGTATATCATAAAATTAACGATGTCAGTTGTGCCAAATAAGGATGTAATTTTGTAATTTATTTCTTCTGGTGAGTAATGAATATTTCTGAGGTTAAGGCTCTGCAGTTTGGGTCATTTTTAAATGTCTGCTGCCCCTCCAGCCACTCGAGGTCCAGGCCTCTGCCACGATGATGAGTTCCAGTGCCAGATCGACGGTTTCTGCATACCGGATGAGTGGGAATGCGACGGCCATCCAGACTGTGAGGACGGATCAGACGAACACAATTCCTGCCCGCCCATCACCTGCAGACCAAACTATTTCCAGTGTACAAACAAGCTGTGCATTCCATCAAGCTGGGTGTGTGATGGCGACAATGACTGCCTGAACATGAGTGATGAAGATAACTGCCCCACCCCTCCATTTAGCTGTCCCTCTGACCAGTGGCTGTGTCCCACTGACCAGCTGTGCATAGACTTGGACAAGGTGTGCAATGGCCAGAGGGACTGTCCTAATGGAGCAGATGAGTCACCGATCTGCAGTGAGTGCTAAAGATATCATGCATTATATATTATTATTACATGATATTATTATATATTACTATTGAAACCTTAGCAAATGTTCTGTATATGATTTAAAAGCATTATAAGCAATAATTCAGTTATACAGTGCATCAAATAAAGTCAGTAACAACAAATACAGCACACTGACTAATAAGTGCACATTACTCATTCACATGTCATTGAAGACCAAGATGACTGTGCACTGAACAACGGGGGCTGCAGTAATGGCTGTATCCAAGGACCATTTGGGGCTCAGTGCACCTGTCCATCAGGATTTCAGCTCCTCAACGATTCTAAGACCTGTGAGGACATCAACGAGTGTCTGATCCCAGGTTTCTGCAGCCAGCAGTGCTACAATGAGAGAGGAACTTTCAGGTGCTACTGCTCAGACGGTTACCTCTTAGAGCCTGATGGACGCACCTGTAAAGCTGCAGGTGAGCATCACTATATTATAGATAAAGCAACAATTAAACATATTACCAAGCCCAAAAAAAAGTTTTTCAGTGATATTTTAGCCCTATTAATGGTGTAAACATTGCATTTTCAGGATCATGAAGCAAAGTATAACATAGTAAGATACTACCAAGGTTATGCAGTACATGCAGTACATATATGTGAATTTCTTCTCTATGTGTAGCATGGACTAGTACACAAAAAGATACTTAAGATAGATTGATAGTGTCAAACAAAATATCTTCTGCTCTTAGATACACTAGCAGCTGTGCTTCTGGTTGCCAAGCGTAGTCAGATCATCGCCAACCAGATCAACTCCAAGCCACCCCAGATGCGTCCAGTGGTCAGCGGTTCAGGCATTGTGACTGTAGACTTTGATCGCATAACTTCCAGAATCTACTGGGCTGATGCCTCGCAGAAGAAGATATGGAGTGCCTACCAAAACGGCACCGACAAACGGGAAGTAAGAGAAATTATGGCACAGATTAATTGAAGCAAGCACACTTGTCACAAAATTAAGAATCTAAAGCGTAGAGGTTGAATGTATCTGTTGTATAAGAACACAACAAACAATCTAAACTAAATCAAACTGTGTAATATTATCAGAATTTAATGTGTCCTTGTTGTTTTAGGTGTTTTCCTCAGGTCTGATGGTACCAGAGAGTATAGCTGTGGACTGGGTGGGGCGGAACCTTTATTGGACCGATTCAGTCATGGAGAACATTGAGGTCTCCACTTTGGACGGTCACTTTCGTAAAGTCCTCCTCACCAAAAATGTCACCAGTCCCCGAGGACTGGTTTTAGACCCTCGTAACCAGTAAGTAGAGAATCTGACAAAGGCTTTTAGATGGTCTTCAATCTGATTCCACTTATTTTTCAATACAATGACATTGCAGTCTTTTTTCTTTTATGTTTAGCTCCATAATTCTTTAAAGAGTATTTCAGAAAAGACAAGATATTTTATCCAAGCTCTTTATCGCACAGCACCAACCTGATGTTCTGGTCGGACTGGGGCCAGAACCCCAGGATCGAGCAAGCCTTCATGGATGGATCCGCAAGACAAGTTATTGTCAGCACTAAGATCTACTGGCCAAATGGTCTGGCCCTGGACTACACCACAAACAGAGTCTACTTTGCTGATGCCTACCTCAAGTATATTGACTACTGTGACTACAACGGCAACAACCGCCATCAGGTCATGGCAAGCGACATAGTACGTTTAGTTTGGTTCCATTATATAATCGTTTTTTTTGGGTCTGTATTAGAATTGTAATAGGCCTGCCACAATTTGCTTCGCCCTTAAACAAGTTTGGTTCTTTTGTACTACTAACTTTTTCTGAAGGTGGTCGGTAAGATTATAGTCCTAGCATTTGAGACATGGTACAACTTGTGAAAAATTTAAGAATAAGACTACCTTCTTTTACCAGCCTGTTGTTGTCTGTTGCCACAACCTGGCTCAAAGTTGGACAAAGGAGGGGAGAACACACATGAGTTGTAAATATTTTACATAAATGAAAGCAACATATGATAATGACAAACTAAATTCAAAACCCAAACAGTGTGGAAGCCAGGGGGGAGAGACAGACTGGTTGACTGCCATCAGTTTATATAGCTGTGAAACAAGACCAGGTGATCTGAATCACACTAACGACCCAGGAGAGAGAGAGAGAGGCCTGCTCACAGGGGTCTTCACAACAGGGCAGATTCAGCACATATGAATGAGGGTCCGAATGGATGCTGAAATGTACTTAAAATAAACATTCACTGGAGAAATAAAGTTGAAAAACCACAACCCTTATGCATGCACACTGTACTCTATAGGTTCTCCAGCACCCACACGGTATGACTATCTTCGAGGACAACATCTACTGGTCAGAGCGCTATTCCAGCAAGGTGATGATGACGAACAAGTTCCATGGTGGCAACATCACCACTCTGATGAAAAATGTGTACCAGCCGATGGGCATTTCTATGGACCACCCCATCAAACAGCCCACAGGTGACTTCAAAATAAACAGCAAACCTTACTTGGATGCTTGAAGTTTCCCGGAAGTGTATTAAAATGTTTTAATACTATTTTGCTAGACAAATTAATTCTTAGAAATGCAGTGCATGTAAAATATCTGCCACAGTTGCTGCACTAATTTATTCTAGTAGGGGAAATGTCAAAGCTCATATTAGGTCTGACTGAAGGTGACACTGTGGTTTTGTGTTTAGCCATCAACCCATGTGCAGAACACCTGTGCAGCCAGCTGTGCCTCCTCTCGGGCATGAGACCCAGATACTACACCTGCCACTGTCAGTCTGGCTGGAAGCTTAATGCTGACAAACGCACCTGTACCAAAGGTAGGTTTTGTACAGTAACTTTATGTTTTTACAATGTTCTCTACCCTAATGTTTACAGGATTTAATTAGGTTATTACCTTGGTACATATAAACCATGTGGAAGAATATTAATTTTCAGGTTCTGATTAATGTTCTTTCTTTTTTGCTAAAATGTATATTTTCTCCTATAGCTGGGCGCCCTTTATGTGAGCATAGAGTTACTCTAACCATGCATACTTCTGTTCTATTCTAGATGAGACCCCCTTCTTGATGGTGCTGAGAGAAACAGTGATTTTGGGTATTCCTCTGGACCCCAATGACCCTTCCAACAATGCAATGGCTCCAGTTTCAGGCATTAGCCAGGGGCGGGACATTGAGTTCGATGACCAGGAGCAGTTGATCTACTGGGTGCAGAACACTGTGAGTGGAGGTCTCAAATTGAATCTTGCATTTTTTTTTAAATTATGACACATAATGAATTTACTGTGATGCAGATATGATATATAATAGTATCCATACAGTAGTGAAGTTAAAAAGTTATTACTGATATGCACGTGTGCATGAGTGTTTATGTATATTCAGTTTTAATTTTGAAGCATCTGATTTCTCTCTAATGTCAGGGTTCGATATGGCAAGTGAAAACCAGCGGTGCCAACAGGTCTGAGTTTGCTCCATCTGCTTTCATGGGCTCACCATCTGGTCTGGCTTTTGATTGGATTAGCAGGATAATGTATTACACCAATCCCACTGTCAAAGCAATAGAGGTAAGCACATTTTCAGACAAAAAAATCAAAAAATGCTACAATTGTTATTATTGATTACTTACAGTACAGTGGGAAATGGAGCCCAGCATTGGGAAATTAGCCTCAGTTGTGGACAAGGCAAAATTATTAAATTAAACATTGAATTGGTAAATGACACTGGAATTATAGCTGATGCTTTTTCCTTTAATTCCTTTTTCCTTTTATCATAATTTTTATCACGCAATTTTCTGTTTCTGCATTGTTATGTGCAAGTAAACAAACAAAAACTTCAACACTTGAATTAGGTCATCCGTGTGGATGGAGATCAGCACTACAGGAAGACCATTATCACCTCCACTGGTAAACCGGAGGGAGCAGGACAACCATTTGGAATAGCACTGGATCCAGCTCGAGGGTAAAGCATCTATTCACTGAGAAAAGAAACAGTGGAAGGAAAAAGTCATTAAGTGTCAGTGTCTGTGGCTAAAATGGCCAAACATAAAAATGCTCATGTTCATTTTTTATTTGCTTATTAATTCATACACATGCACTTGCTTGGAAAAGACACTTATATGTCCATCTCAGTCTTGTTTCTTGTGTTTAATTGTTTCTCACATTTACACTTTGCCTTCACAGGAAATTGTTTTGGACGGATAAGGGCTCAGACAGCGGAGTTCCTCCAAAGGTTGGCAGTGCTGACATGGATGGAGGAAACCTCAGGAACCTCTACACAGGAGGCCTGGTGAACGTAGGATACATCGCCGCTGACATCTCTGCCAGCAAACTGTACTGGGGTGTGGCAGGCTCAGGGGTGGTATGTACACATGTATTGATGCTCAACATATGGATTAAGAACATAAGTATTGTCAGCGACTGTCAACACAAGTTAAGTTTTGGGGATATTTTGGTGAAATAAATTTTAAAAAAAATTTTTAAATTTGTAAATAAATGCACCTTTTATTTTTTCTGTAGTTTACCAAAGTTATATATATTGAATTTTATTCTCACATCATATTTTTGTATTCTGATGCTAAGCTCCCAGAAATAATCTTAAATCTCTCTTCCAACAAAAGCAACATTTCGATTTGGTAGATCTTCTTCAGGTTTGTGTCAGAGAGAACAAACCTCTCCTGATAAAGGCTAAAAAGGCAGCAGGAAGAAACAATTAATTTGGAAAGATAAGCACTAAAGAAAGGGCAAGGCTGTAATAAAACAGCATGATGAAACTTTTATGCAGCTTTGCAAAGCTGGTTTCTTCCTCTTAAGCAATAGGTGACAGCGACTGAACTGATTACTGCCTTTATCAGGAGAAGTTTGTTCTCTCTGACACAATCCTGAAGAAGATCTACCAGATGTAAACGTTGCTTTTCCTCTAAGAGAGATTAAAGATTATTTCTTGGGGCTTAACAGTTTGCAGTCCTCTCTCTTTTTTCCGCTCTGTTCAACTTTTTTGTCGTGCACCTGTATTACTGTTGGATGTGCGCACAGATGACAGATACCAGGATTAGTTTGCTAGCTAACGCTGGCTAACATGGTTAACTAACTTCAGCTGATATTGTTTTATGGAAAGGTTGGTGACATTAAGCAGCTAGCAGGCCTTCATTTTAAGTCAATATGGTTTCTAGCTAGTTATTTTACCACATATTAGTGAAAAAGCTTTTGGTCATATCATAGATGACATCCACAGTAAAAAGCATTTAGTTTAGCTATGGACACATCACATTAAGTCATTTAAAAGATTACATTATTTGCCAATGCTTGTGGCTAAAATGTCAAAATCAAGTTTGCATCTGTTATGAATGTATGAGCCCCCTCCTTTCAGCCAATCAAATGTGAGCATAGCAGACTAATATTAGTCTGGAAAATGTAGCTTCTAGGAGGGCAAATTGGAATGATCGAATGACTTCACTCCAAAGATCATGCAAACAAGTTCATTCAAATATTAGTTGGGACAATTAATATTAGTCTTTCCAAAATATCCATATCCATCTGACCATGTGCAAACCTATGCCCTTGTCCTGATTCAACTACTTTCACTAATGTCTGCATCTTTGCTCTCCTTCCTTATTTGCCAGATCGAGAGTGGCACCATGGATGGAGTTTCCCGGATAACAGTGGTGAGCGGCCTGTCCCATCCCTGGGGCCTGACTATCCACCAGGACCACCTCTACTACACCGACCTGGACTACGAGGTCATTGAGAGGGTGGACAAGGTCTCTGGTGCCAATATGGTGGTGATGAGGAGCGGCATGTCTGGTCTCCATGCCCTCAAAGTACACGCCAGAGACGGTGCGTGCACTGCTTTTTAATTAACTCCAGAGGTGTCTGTGCTTCAGGTTTTTGGGCGTTTTCATCTACACTGTCATATTATGTAAAAGGTAATTACAGCCCATGAGCAAGCAAGGAGGAGTTTAGTGTCCTCCTCAAGGACAAGACAGTATTGAGCACCACTTGTACTGTATTTCATCCTTGTGTGTTGATAAAAGCATTTTACCATCTCTGTCCTTGTAGTTCCTTTCTTTTTTTAAACATTAAATAATGAAAAAAAAACATTTTTGAAGGTTTGGGGAAGATTTCTTCTTGATTTCTCTCTGTGATAGCACACCCATGCATGCATTATTCATCATCAGCAGCAGTAAATAGACTAATAATGTGTTTTTATTATGTATGTATGTCAGCTGGCAAAACCTACAAAACATAACATTTGAAAAACGTTACAAAATGTGCGACTTTAGCCCTCAAACAAGTCAGTCCAAAGTCGAGGAACTGTGTCAGCTTGTGTTTAGATCTTGGCGTTAGAAAAGACAAATGTCTGAGGGAGCAAAATTGAACATACATTAAAAAAACTTTTAAAAAATCCAAACTTGCTCAGTTTGAATAAAAATAAATGATTTTCTCTTATATACCATTGACAGATATTTGTCATTTGAGATATTTGTTGTAGGAAGTTGTCGAAAACGTTTCATATGGGGAGAAAGATTATTCCTCTTTCTTCTGATTTAAGTGTCATTCAGTTCTCCACTTGCTTCAGGTTACAGTAATATGGGGTTATATGATCCGGTAACGCTCACTTTGCACCAATCTTTTTCTGTCTCCCACCTCAGACTCAGCAGGAACCACGAACGCCTGTGTGTCAAACAACGGGGGCTGTCCCCACCTCTGTCTGCCCAAACCAGACAATCAAAAGACCTGTGCTTGCACCACAGGCTTTAATCCATCTCAAGATGGCTCCCGCTGTGAACAGTATGAAACCTTCGCAATTGTCTCCACCCCCAAGCACATCCGTGGCTTCCACATCAACAGCTCCGACCACTCTGAGGCTATGGTGCCTGTTGGTGGATGTACGTTGGCTTAATATTGCTCTGTATAATAATATTCAACCTTGTCATTGCTACTGCATATTGGCTATAAATACTAAACTGTCTATCTGCAAGTAGCATTTTTCTTTTTTTTACTTTTGCAGCTTCCTACTCCGTGAAGTGCAAGTTGGACCTACATATCGAATCTGGCTTTGTGTACTGGACTGATAACAGCACCTACACTTCATACAGGGGCATCTTCAGGGCCAATACAGATGGAGGACATTACAGCAGAGTCATCAATTCAGGCATTGGTAGAAGAGGCATCCAGGGCCTCGCTGTAGACTGGGTTGCAGGTATAAAACCACTTAAACATCCCCTCTTTCAACCGTTAACTTTACAGGGAGGCTTTAGATATTTATCTTTAAGATATTAACTAGCACTTGCAATTTTAAAAAAAATCTAAAGATCATATGATAATATAATAATATAGTGTATTAATTTCATGCAGAACTACTGGCAAAGGTCTTCCTGGTAGATTCACAGGACTCTTTTAAATCTTAGGAAGTACAGTATGTTACCTTGTCAAGCACTATAATTGTGTATCTCTCATCTTTCCATTCACCTTCTTAGGGAACTTGTACTTCACCAATGCCTTTGAGAGTGAAACCTTCTTGGAGGTTCTTGCCATCAACACCACCTACCGAATGATTCTCCTCAAGTCCTCCCAGGACCAGCCCCGTGATGTGGCTGTCAGCCCCAAGCTACGCTACCTCTTCTGGACTGATGGTGGCCAAACGCCCAAGATTGAGCGGTCCCTGTTGGATGGCACCAACCGTACTGTGTTGGCATCAGAAAGCCTAGCATCACCTCGTGGCCTTACCGTTGATTACACTAATGATTTCCTCTACTGGACAGATGATGATCTTGATATGATCTCCCGAATGGCCACAGATGGAACACAGAGGCAGATTATCCGATATGGGAGCCGGTATCCATCTCCAACAGGAATGGCTATATTTGGAAACTACATGCTGTGGGTGGATCAAAAGCTTGGGAAACTCTTCCAAGCCAGTAAGGACCCTGCCAATTCTGACCAGCCAGAGGTGAGAGTTAAATCTGCTGAATTTAATACACAATTTTAGCTTTCATGGTGATGCTCTTTTGGGGTATGCCATTGAAACAGCAACATAATTTGTAGTCGTAAAAATCATAGTTTTACGACAACTTTATTGATCATCCTGAAGATTATTTTCTCAATTAATCGATTTATGTCATGTCAGAAATTTAGAAAAAAAAAATTAGCAGCTGCAATCGCAGTTAACAATGTGAAACATCATGTTTTGTATTGGCAAGAAATTAATCCTGAAGGCTGTGTTGGTAAGTAATAGAATTGAAATTATTAGTTGATTGGCACAAAATCACGCTCGTGTTTCTCCATAACAAAACTTTTTTTTTCTTTTTCTTTTTTTGTACCAGGTAATTCGAGACAATCTGGGTGGGCTAATGGATGTCACTGTATTTGACGCTCATGTCCAGCCAACATCTGCCCACCAGGTGGGCTTTAACCCATGTCAAGAAAATTACGGGCGCTGCCAGCAGCTCTGCTTTGCCATACCAGGCCGGGAGCAAGCAAAATGTGCCTGTGCACATGGATCACTCCTTTCTAATGGAGTGTCATGTGGTTACGGCCTGGATGAGTTTCTGGTTTACACCACAGACTACACGCTGAATAGTTTGAGGCTAGATCCGGCCGATCACAGCGTCCCCTATCCAGCAGTGACCTTGGGCTACAGCTTGAAGGCTTTGGATTATGACTTCAAGGAGAAGCGAATTTTCTTTATCCAGTATATGGGGATTGGTCGCAGCAGAATTGGCTACATCACCACGTCAGCCGTCACCAGCCCGCCTGTCATTATAGCTGCTAGTGAGTTTAGCATTAATGATGTCTGTGTTCTTTCATATATTTTTCCTCCTGTTTTATTCTCACTTCTCTCTCACTCGTTTCATTTTCTCCCATCCTTCATGATCTTAACGTTGTTTTTGTCTCCATTTATTCAAGATCCTTGTCTCTGTGTTACACTTCTCAGATTTAGATTATCCAGAGGGCTTGGCATATGACTGGGTCCACAAGCGTCTCTACTTCACTGACTACTACAAACACAATATCCAGTCCATAGGGGTGGCTGGGGGGAACCGCTCAATTGTCGCCGTTTCTAACCGTCCCAGAGCCATCATCGTTGACCCCTGCTATGGGTAAAAACACCTGACTTCACTACTTGGACATAGATTTGCTGTACTCACAGTGATTTGATCATACATCCATGAGCTCCCTTCCTTCCTTCTAATTCTGTTCTCTCTTCCCAGTTACCTGTACTGGACTGACTGGGGCCGTCCAGCTAAAATCGAGAGGGCCACACTGGGAGGAAATTTCCGCACTGCCATCATCGATAGCGGCCTGTCAATGCCCAACGGCCTGTCTCTGGATTACGAGGAAAGGATGCTCTACTGGGCTGATGCCTCATTGTACGTTGAGTTTTTGAATATATACAGTACTGCAGCAGGTCCCATACTACTCACATTTTTGACATCTCCTCTATTCCCCCCCCGCCCAGAGATAAGATTGAGCGTTCCACTCTGACTGGCGAGAACCGACAAGTGATCGTGCAGGGGGTCCAGTATCCGTACGCCATGACTGTCTTCCAACAGGACATCTTCTGGACCGACTGGACTGAGAGAGGCGTCTTTAGGGCTGAGAAGAACGACGGCTCTGGCTTCACAGTGGTGGCCGAGGACCTGCAGTACCGACCAAATGACATCCATGTTTATGCTGCATCTAAGCAGGAGAGCTGCTCCAGCTCCTGTCAGCAGTTCAATGGAGGCTGCAGTCATGTCTGTGTTTCTGGTAAGGGCAGACACTTATAACGGGTCCTCAAAAATCCTGCATTGTGAATGCAGCTTGGACCTGACAGACCTGATTTTCAGCTCCTGAAGAGACCATTATTTTGTGAAATTGACATTTTTGGTGCCTGAAATTGTTCCTGTGGCCTCCTCCTCTCTACTCTCCTTCAAAGTAAATTATTATTATCCTGAAGCTTTAACAATGATAGACACAAAAAGGGCAAATGTTTTGTTTTTCCAAGTGATTTCAAGTTAACTTAAAGTAATTTGAAATTGAATAACTTTCTCAATTAGGCTTCAGAGCAAGAACAGAGAGTTCTGAACATTGGAAATATCACAAAGGGACACACAGTACTACTAATTAATAGGAGAGTTTATCTTGCTTCAGTTCTCCTCTTCAGTTCCATTCTTAAATTCCCTCATCTCCTATAATCTCTCCTGCAGGTCCGTCAGGTCCAGAGTGTCAGTGTCCTCATCAAGGGGCGTGGTACCTGGCGAATAATGGCAAAGATTGTATCCAAGACACAGGGAAACGCTGTCCGCCAGAGCAGTTCACCTGTCTTAATGGTAACTGCATCTCAACACGCTGGAAGTGTGACGGCTACAACAACTGCCATGATAACTCTGATGAGCTGGAGAGAGTTTGTGGTGAGACACGAGGCTTTAAACCAAATAAGGAAAGAATATTTAAAATGATTTAGCCAAACACTGATGATTTTTTTATTTTAACCTCCATTAGGTATAAAATGGTCCATGAACATAAACGCACTGTTTAAATTCTTGCTGCCTGTGGCAAACGATATTGTTAAAATACTAATGTCCACTTTTACGTGCTCTTAAAATACAGAAAAGCAAAAAACCTAATTGTAAAATATCAGGGCAAGAAAGTAAATCAGCAGTCTTTTGTCCCTCCTGTCCAGCCTTCCACACATGCTCATCCATGGACTTTACCTGTGACAACGGGCGCTGCGTGCCACTCAGCCACACCTGCGACTACACAGATGACTGCGGTGACAACAGTGATGAGCAGGGTTGCCCCTTCCCCACATGTAACCCTGCTACTGAGTTCACCTGCGCCAGCGGACGCTGCATCAGTGCTACTTTCGTCTGTGACGGCCGCAACGACTGCAGAGACAACGCCACCTCTGATGAAATAAATTGCCGTGAGTGATGATTAAGATGGTGAAGGGACTGATTCCTTAACTGATTGATGGATTATATGATTTCTACTTTAAGTCCCTCCAAAGCATTACTCAGGTTGCAAAGATGAATATCCACATGTCTAGTCTCCTGCCGCTAGTCCTGTGTTTTTGATTTTTGCCCTCTGCAGCTGACAGGACTTGTCCTGCAGGCCAGATCAAGTGTGACCAAACCAATATCTGCATCTACCCCGAAAGCCTGTGTGATGGCTACAACAACTGTGGAGACAACAGCGACGAGAATCCTCTCTTCTGCGGTAAGTTGAAAATGCAGCATTTGTCCTGCTGCAAATGAAAGAGAGACATGCTGGTGAGTTTATGTTTGAAATGCTGAGTAGATTTAATAGAACTCCACAAGAATCCCTGACGATTTCTGGATTTGTGCCACTGTGCTACAGCGGGTCGTACATGTTCTCCGGACCAGTTCCGCTGCGATGAAGGGAAGTGTATCCCTAACTCGTGGGTGTGTGACTCCATCCAGGACTGCAGGGATGGAACAGATGAACCTTCCTCCTGTGGTGAGTTCTCTGCGTTCACATATGAGATTTCAGCTTTTTAGACATTCAGAGAGCATGTTTAGTGTGTTCATACCTTCACATGACTCGACTGCTGAAAAAGACTTTTGTCATTGTGGTTACTAGCCATCAGTGTTGGAACACATTACAGTAAAATATTACTTTTAGCAGCAAAAGTAATATAACAGGATTACAGGATTACAGGATTTATCTATTGCATTTTTCATGTCAAATGATATGTTTACCACCCAGCCTTGTTATCTAGGGTCAACAACGTCATATACAACATCAAAGTATGTTGTATGAAACATACTTAATATCTCTGGAAAGATGCTTGTGTCAATGAAGCCTCCGGTCCGATTCTACACTTTTTAGAATCTTGTTCATCCGGCCTTGAACTGAAAAGCTTTTCAGGAGACTTTGTAAAATAAATAAAAACAGAGTTAATGTTGTTGTTGGAATGACTGTTAGCCATCCACTTACAATCCCATCATGCCTTTTGTTTGTGTTGTTGTGACTGAGTGCCTTCATTAAGATGTACTGTACAGTCCCACCAATCCATAATCCACTCTGGCCAGGATTTTAGTTGCAATTGACCTGAGCTTCTGCACTTTAATTTTATAATGCTTAGTCGTACTTATGCATTTTTTTAAAATGAAAATAATGTAAAAAGTAGTGTAATCAATAACGCATTAATCTACAGAGACAGTAATAATGTAAAGTAACATTTATCTAATGAAAGTAATGTGAAATGTATTACATTTTTAAAGTAAGGTGCCCAACACTCCAAGTATTACTTTTATATTTCTAGAATAACTTTTATTTGTTTAGTAAGTCAAGCCAATGACCAGTTAACATGTGATCCCATTGTGTGGAATTTTGTTGTCTGCCAAACCCTCTTGACAAGTATCTCTTTTTCTGTGTTCTTGTGCAGAGGATCTCATTAAAACATGCAATCCCAGCCAATTCACATGTACAAATGGAAACTGCATACCTCAGTCAATGGTCTGTGATGGCAACAATGACTGCTGGGACAACAGTGACGAGGTTCCTGAACTGCAGTGTGGTGAGATCGCACTTTTACATTTATTTATTACACTGTGGAAAGGTAATACTGGAAATCTATTGACTTTGTGTGGGTTTTTTTTAGAGGCTAGAATATATTTTCTCAATTCCAAAAGATCTTTTTGTCTGAATTTAGCCTTCTTATCTTCCTTTATCATCTCTTTACAGGTAAATGTGTGATCTTGCACATTATTGTATCATATACTTTACAAATCTCATCCTCTCTCTATCTTCTGCAGGCCAACGTAACTGCAGTTCCAACCAGTTCACCTGCCCAACCTGGTACCCTGGTCACCCGCGGTGTGTGCCCTTAAGCTTTGTGTGTGATGGAGAGAAAGACTGCGCCAATGCGGCTGATGAGCTTCAAAACTGCCCCAACCGCACCTGCCATATGAACGAGTTTGCCTGCTCCAATGGGCGTTGCATCCTCATGCATTACCAGTAAGTAGTATGAAGTGTGAGTGAATGAAAGCCTTTACTATTCCAGAAATCAATTGTCATGACACTGAATGGAGTCTAATGAATTCTCCCCAGCTGTGATCGTGTCAACGACTGCGGGGACGGCAGTGATGAGTTTAGCTGCAACTATGCCACCTGCAGCATTACCCAGTTCACCTGCGATAATGGAGCCTGCATCGAGCCCTTCTTCACCTGCGATGGGGAGAGCGACTGTATGGATGGCTCAGATGAGGCGGACAGCTTGTGCATCACGCCTCAGCCCACTTGTGCTCCTCAGCAGTACATGTGCAAGTCAGGCGAGTGCATTGACAACAGCACGGTGTGCAATGGGCAGAAGGACTGCCAGGACAACAGCGACGAAAAAGGCTGTGGTGAGATATCCGGAATTATGACATTAAATGACAATACTGACGAATATGATTACATCATCTGAATGTACGTACGTTTCGAGGAAGCCATGAAGACATATAGTTTTAAATAGTTTAATTCAGTGGAGTCAAACAATATGATTTATTGGTTTTAAAGTATTATAATTGCGTGTTTTTTAACTCGCAAATATTAAAATGTTATATAATAATACATACATTTACCCCACATTTTTGGTACTTAAGGGCAGCAACAACTACTTATTTTGTTTAAAATACATTAAATTAATGAATACAAGATTTAGTTCTTGATTTGCTGAAATGTATGTTGTTAGAAAATGTCAACATCTTAACATTGTTTGTGTGACATCAGTTCAAAATTCAAAGATATTCAGTTTTAGTAATACATTAACAAAAACAAAAAAGAGCAATAAATACTCAATTTATAATTTTGGGGAGTTGGAATGAGCAAATTTTTGCATTTTTGTTTGATGAGTAGCTAATGATAAATATATTTGTACAATTATTCATTAATTTTCTGAGTTCATTGACTAGGGTTAACTTAGTTAAATAAAAAGCTTCATCCTGACCTGTCTGAATGTTTTTCTCTAAATCCCATCTAAATCAACTCATACCTCTGCACCAACTGGTTTTCTGCCTTTTCTCCACCTCATCTTCTTTCCTCATCCTGTTTAGGAATCAACGAGTGCAGAAACCCGTCAGTCCACAAGTGTGCCCAACTCTGCAATGACACCCTGACCGGTTACTACTGCTCCTGCCACCCCGGTTACAGTCTCATGCCAGATGGCAAAGCCTGCGAGGACCTCAACGAATGTTTAAGCACGCCTGCTGTCTGCAGCCAGATCTGCGAAAATGCTGTTGGCTCATACCACTGCAAATGTGTCCCGGGGTATATCCGTGAGGCAGATGGACGCACCTGTCGTCAGAACAGCGGCATTGCCCCATACGTGTTGTACAGTAACCGCTACTACATCCGCAATGTGACAACTGATGGGTCACAGTTAAGTATAGTCCTGCAGGGGCTGACCAATGTGGTCGCATTGGATTTTGACCACTCCGAGAAGAGGCTATACTGGCTGGATGCAGGGGTACGAAAGATTGAGAGGATGCGTTTGGATGGGACTGACAGGGAGACACTGGCAGATCATGTAACTGGAGCTGAAGGATTGGCACTGGACTGGGTGGGCAGGTGTGTGAAGTGGGAGGAGGTCCATTCATAAAGCAGTCATTGTGCATAAATAATTAATTATTCTATACTTTATTCAACAATAAGTGGGCCATTATAGATCGTTTTGTATGAAAATCAACTTTTTATTTTCAGTAGAACTTGACTCCATATGCTAATATCTTATTGTTTGCAGACAGTGATGTCAGATGCATTGAATCAGTCTGGCTGCAGGGATGTCAGTGAAAACTTTTTGTGTCTCTTGCAGGAAGTTGTACTGGACTAATGCTTATTACGGCTCTGTTCATGTGATGGAGCTGGATGGCCGCTACCAGAAGAAGCTGCTGTCAGGATATTTCTCCAGTGGAAATGCCACTTATACGATTAGCCGACCACGTGCTGTGGCTGTTAACCCTAAATATGGGTACTGATACACTCATACCTCCACATACACACACATGCAGAACCCCATGCTCTGTGACTGACACCAAAACTAAATGTTCAGTTGTACAATTAATGTTAAATGTCCCAAAAAAATAGATACAATACAATAAACTCCTCTCTGAGTTTTTTGTATTTAGTCTTTTATTTTGTATATATTTTGTTTTATTTTTTATTGTATTATTTATTTAATTAGTTTATTGTATTTATTGTTTATCATTGTTTATTGAGTTTATTGCAGCCACGATTTAAACAAAATAATAGGTATTTACTTGTGATCTGTGTCCGGAAATCCCAAGAATATTGGGAATAATTAGCTTTCTTCTATTTGCTGTAGATTTATAATAGTAATATCCTACGGTAATATTTACTCCTTAATGATTTGTTTGGCCTGTTCAATCCCTCCCTCTTTCTTCCTTCCTGTCCTTTTTTTTTCCCCCCAGATGGCTGTACTGGACCGACTGGGGTGACGCAGCTTATATTGGCAGAGTTGGCATGGATGGAAGTAATATCAGTGCCATTATCACAACCAAGCTGGAATGGCCCAATGCTCTGACCATAGACTACACCACCAACAAGATCTTTTTTGCGGATTCCCACCTAAACTTTCTGGAGTGAGTCTAGATAATGAGACTTTTTGTGTTTTTGCCAAGTACGCTTCAATGGGGCTCTGAATTCCAGTATAATACTTCTGTATAATAGTGCTAATAGGAATGCTTTCAACTTGTATTATAACACTTTACTGTATCAACCCTCAGCTTTGCAGACATGGACGGCAAAAACAGACACCGAGCCATTTTTGGTACACTTCCCCATGTCTTTGCTGTCTCCCTGTTTGAGGACTGGGTGTACTGGACAGACTGGAACACACACACAGTGGAGAAGGCCCACAAATACACTGGCAAACAGCGAACAATCATGGGCAATAACACCCACCGGCCTTATGACATTCACGTGTACCACCCCTACAGGCAGCCTCGTAGTATGTACATCTTAGTTGTATGCTTACATTCTTTTTGCCTCAGTGAAGTGCAGCACAGTTATTCTAATCTGTTCTAATTCTAAAAAATATTTCCCAGGTGAAAACCCCTGCTCCTCCCATCACCTGACCTGCAGTCATTTGTGTCTGATTGCCGCTGGTGGGCAGGGGGCTTCCTGTGAGTGTCCAGATCACTTCATCGGCCTCTCTGTGGGCTTCAAGATCCAGTGTGTCGCCGACTGCTCCAGCACTCAGTTCCGCTGTGGGGACAATGAGAAGTCAGTCAGATATAAAATCACTTGTGTTTCTATTTCACAGCTCTCTCAGTTCCATTCACTCAAATGTCACTTTTTTCACAGTAAACTATGTTCATGCCTTTGAGAAATAATGAAAGCGAATGGGATTATTTTATAGTCTTACTACATTTTTCATAAGCCTCTGTGGGAATTATTACAAATACTAGGTTACTAATATATTTCTGGTTTATTGAAAATATGTAATATATTCATTTAAAAAGATACAAAAAATTACATCATGTCAGGAATAGAAAAACCAAAATCCTGGACCTATTTCCATTTATTCCCCTGATGTTCATACAGTCCTTAATCAAGACAGAGATCGCCATTCATTGTCTGACATAAAGATGAATCCGAAAGTAAATGCTGAAGAAACAGAAAACTGAATCATATTTAAAAAAATGTTGAAAAAAGCAGACAAGGCAAAAAAAAAAGCACAAATAGCACCTAAAAACCAAGCAAAAAAAAGAGGCAACAATTATGAGAAAATGTTGAAAATGCAAACACTGAATATTTTTTTAAAAATATTGCAAAATAATATATAACATATTCTCAAAGCTAACTCATTTGTGTTGTGTGCTGTCTCTTGTCCTCAGGTGTGTTTCTATATGGTGGAAGTGTGACGGCCAATCAGATTGCGGTGATGGCTCTGATGAACCTCAGACCTGCCCGCCCCGTTATTGCCCCATTGGCCAGTTCCAGTGTCAGGACGGCAATTGTACCTACCCAGGCTTCATCTGCAACGGCCACCCGGACTGTCCTGACAGTTCAGACGAAGATGCAGCTCTCTGTAGTACGACAATTAACACAATCACTGTTATGGTGTAGAAAATCAGATTCAAAGTTGCTCTTCACGTGCAGAATTTGAATTTTAACTTATGTTAGGTCCGGTTTTTTTTGTCATTTTGTTTGAAATTTGCTTAATACTACATTTATTGGTTAAAAGGCTAAACCTCAGGAGGAGCCTCACACTTCACTTGTCAAGCAGCTTCCTGTTTCCATAGGTGACCACCTATGGAAACAGGAACTGTTTCCATGGTCACTATGGTCACTTCCTGTTTCCATAGGTGACCACCGATGCCAGGAAAACCAGTTTCAGTGTAAAAACAAGAAGTGCATCCCAGTGTCCTGGCACTGCGACGGAGTAAATGACTGTTCAGATGGCAGCGATGAGGATGCAGAGACTTGTTCCCAGAGAACCTGCCAACCGGGACAGTTCCAGTGTGCCACTGGCCACTGTCTGCCAATGAGCTATGTGTGTGATGGGCAGGATGACTGTGGGGATAAGTCTGATGAGCCGTTTGAAATCTGCAGTAAGTGTGATATTATGCGATGGCAGTTTGTTTCCTCTGTCTCAGTTCTGTCTTCCTCACTATTTCTCATCTTATGACCTTTTGTATGTCATTTTCTGTTTCTCGACCTCACTCATTTCTTTCCCGTGATTCACGTCTCTCTTTTTTTGTCTAGATGGTCCAGATTACAGGTGTGATGAGGACACCGAATTTAAGTGCAGGACAAATTACCAATGTATACCTCAGTGGGCCCGCTGTGATGGCACCGATGACTGCGTCGACAAGACCGACGAGGAAGGCTGCGGTAAGTGCTTGTGTGTCAGCACATGTGATGTTATGTGAAAACAGAGCTATAGCAAAGATGATACCAAATCAGGTTCAAGACCAAAGTTGGCAGTAAAACATCCTTTTTTGAGGATATATAGAGATTTAGATTTTTCTGAAAAATGGAAATAACAGTATGATGAAGTTAACAGACAATTAAGATAGTGTTACTGACGCTTTTTCTACAAGCAGGAAAGATTTGTGTCAACATCTGCTAGTGGCCCAGACAAGAAGGAATATGAGGGAGACGAGCACAAAATATAGATACCGAAGCAAACCAGGAGACATGAGAGACACTGGCTGCATGTTTAACTTGTTTCAGGTCTCATATGTGGGAATCAATGCGTTTGATTGTAGAAAACATTTCAAATGTATTTTCATTCGTCCACCTCTGACTTTCTCCTCCAACAGAGGACGTGACCTGTGATCCTCTTGGAGATTTCAGATGTGACAACCACCGCTGTGTCCCAATCCGCTGGCAGTGTGATGGTTCTAACGACTGTGGTGACGGCTCAGACGAGAGGAACTGCCGTGAGTTTCTTAAAGAGCGTCAAAAAACCCTCAGCTCAATCCATCACAAACCAGCGAGAGCCGTTTGTCCACAGGACACAATAAGAAAATATTTATTTTTCTTAAATTTAACTCGGGTTAAGACTTTATTGGGAATTACAAAATCATTCACTACTACTGTATCATTGTCCTTAATGCTCTGAAAGAACCTGCCTTTTTGTATAGTTTCAGCTTGTTTAGGTCGTGTGTGTGAATACTACAGCCTTATTCTGATTTAATTCTGAAGATGTGTCTTTCTCTCTTATCATAATTGTGATCTACAGAGCCAAGGCCTTGTTCTGAAAGTGAGTTTCGATGTGACAGCGAACAGTGCATCCCTGGAAACTGGGTGTGTGACCATGACAACGACTGCGGGGACAACTCGGATGAGCGTGACTGCGGTGAGCAGGCACCACACAACTCACCTGACTGATGTATTCTCTGTCATAAAACCCCGTATACTCACATAACCATCCCGATTCTCTCACAGAGCTGCTGACTTGTCGTGTAGGACATTTCCAGTGTGACTCAGGTCACTGTATCCCCGGTGCTCTGCAGTGCGACGGCCGGGCTGATTGTCAGGACCTGTCAGATGAGACCAACTGTCGTAAGTAAAACTACATGAAAACTAAGCAGCACTCAAAGAGTGACAACCTCCACATAGGCAACAATCAACTGTGGTTATACTGAGTATTTTATGAATATATGTACAAACACGTGACATCAGTGATTGACTATTTTCCCCCACACCGGCAGCTACTCGCTACCCAGGAGGCCGTTGGTGTCCACTGAACCAGTTCCAGTGTTTGAACCATCTATGTGTGAGTCAGACCTGGGTTTGTGACGGCTTCGATGACTGTGGGGATCGCTCTGACGAACAGCTCATTCTCTGCCGTGAGAAACATTTTGTTTATTGTATATGGCAAAATCCTATGAAAAGGAAGTGTCTGTATTTATTCCTATGTGATTAACATAATCATTCACCTCTTAAAGCAAACTTATTGTAATAATCCTAAATAATGTACTTCATCTAAGGATTGAGATGATATTTAGGGGATTTTCATGTTAATTATTTGTCTCACATAGACAAGTTAGGGCAAAGTCAACATAAATGTAGGGAGAAGATGGCTGAAGATTTTTTCAAGCAAAATCTGGTTTGTGTGTGTTTGACCAGTGAGCGTCACCTGTGAGATGCCGTCCAGATTCCGTTGCGCAAACGGCTACTGTATCTACTCCGGCCTGCTGTGCAACCAGAAGGATGACTGTGGAGACGGCAGTGACGAGAAGGAGGACGTCTGTATGACCCGCACACATACACCACCAACTTATTGGATCTTCAAAAGAAACATTGCTTCTTATCCGTTGTTGAACAGATCTTAACATCCTCAATCACAAAACTGGTTTCGTGTTGTGTGGTGTGGTAGAACTGAAAATTTCAATTCAAAGCCTGTCTTTAAAGACAACAAATGTACAGATACTGACATAAAACTATATATAATATAATATATATTATACAGACAAGATCTAGACATTTAACTTTAATTTAACTGTTTGTTTACAGGCCTGATTTGGTACCATGACATTGAAAACATTTAAACTGTTGGAGTGAAGTATGGAGGTGTTAACACATGAATTAGGTTTTGTTGGTTACTGTTTTTTATATGCATCAAACATAGCTATAACAACCTTTATGTTAAGTTTAGGTTCAGCACATGTACCACTAATCATCATCATCATCAGTTTCAAGGATTACAGAAAACAAAGCCTGAAAACGTACAAGGGATGAGGAAACAGTCTATTTTATGGAATTGCTGCACAATCAGCTTAAATATCAATCAGAGCAAATTATTTTGAGAGGAGATTATAAATAGTTGTTGGACATTGGCTGGCTCATCTAAAGCCATTTGTTGTTAGGGAGGAGGCAAACAAGGGAAGCTGTGCCTTCAGTTGAAAGATGTGAATTAGGGGCTTTAGTGTAATATGCGGTCATGTTACTACTACATTTGAGTACTTGACCATGTTGAATAGTTGTTTTTTTATACAAGTGTGGGCAGTCCAGTCATTTCTGCATTGTTTTTTCTTCTCCTTGGGTATTTAGACAACTTGTGAGTGAGGAGGGACACTGAAGAGAAAACCCTTCAATATAAGCCAAGTGGAGGAGGACATGTTTCCACTTAGTTCTACCTGCGTACTTGTATTGATGACTCACTCTGACTGTGTCCTTCTCAGGCCGCGAGCCCACGCTGCCCCCCTGCACAGTGGAGGAGTTTAAATGCACCAACGGACACTGTGTGGCATTACCATACGTATGTGACCACAATGACAACTGCGGGGACCACACTGATGAATTGGGCTGCAGTGAGTAGCAACACTCATCAGTTATTAGATGTTGCTTGGAAAAAAACACTGTGAATGCTTCATCTTCAAGTTATTTAAGCTTTTCAGATTGAAGATGTTTTGTTCAGTGTTTTCTAAAACTTAATCATCGTGACATGATCCACTGCAGCGCAATGCATGCATTCACCAAAAAAACAATCAAAATGAATTGTATAAGAACAAGAAAAAAATATCTTATTATTAATACATACATGTTATAATATATACATGTTGCATAATTACTTCTTTTCAATTAATTCACATTCTATTATAATGTGAGAATGCAGCATTCTATTAAAGTGCATTGCATTTTCCAAATGAAAGAAATTGGAGATGTTTACTCATAATAATGACTTCCACATCAGAAAATTATGACTAATCCATCAACCAATTTTCCACCACTTATCCGGGGCTGGGTCACAACCCAATTAAGACTTGGTGCCTCATAATTATGAGTAAATATCCTATTAAAAACAAATGATGACGAATCTTGCCATTATGAGAGGGATCTCACAGTTATGAGATACAAATCTTATAACTATGTGAAAACTTTCTCTCAAAAGAAAATTGTGTTAAAGAAAAGGTTGTGTTTTAAGATTATTTCCATGTTACATGGATATCATAATTATAGGGTGTTTGTTTTTTTTCTCTTACCAGTCAGTTGTCGCTTTTTTGTTGTATCGGCCTGCATGTCATTTCAGAGCAGAGCCAGAAGTCTGACAATGAGGCAGGGAACAGCTCTGTCTATGAACATAACATAAAGTGTTCTGCCCTTTGTAACAATGTCATCATTTTCATTCAAATTAAGAAGCTTTTAAACTAGAGACAAAACATTTTTTTTTTTAATGCGGAAGAGAACATGCTCTGTGTTGTCTGGCTCCAGGTTTTGGCCACGATCGCAACTGTGAGGAGAAGTTGTGCGAGCACGATTGCACCAACCTGAGCGGCACCGGCTTTATCTGCTCCTGCAGGCCTGGATACACAGTGAACCCAAACAGTACCTACACCTGCCAGGGTACACACACACACACACACACACACACACACACACACAGTACAAGAAAACTGACAATACTCCTCCTTTTTATATACCCATGTTGTGAGCACAATATTGAATTTTATAATAAATGTTACATGTTGGAGCAAACATGAACAAATGTGCACGTCTCCCTCCTTCTGGACTGTTTCTCATAATCGTATCTCGCTCTTCCAGACATCAATGAGTGTGAGACGTATGGCACTTGTCCTCAGATCTGTAAGAACTCAAAGGGCGGCTATGAATGTTTCTGTGCTCCCGGCTACCGGAAAGTGGGCAATGGCAACATGTGCGAGGCTGACGGTGAGAACAATCTTTTTATGAGCCAAGGCGTAGGCTTGTAAAATAAACTGACTTAATAAAGTAATATAGAAAATAATGTATTCATTAGCAGCTCTTTTTTATTTCCTAATGTATATTCCAGTTCTGTAACATCTAATCTTGTTTCTGCTGTTGAAAGACAAGCCTCTTAATCTCATAGCCAAAACAGAGGCGTCATGTTTGCTTTGCATTATTAGCATCACAGTGTGGTTAAATATGTAATTTCTTTGCCTGTTATCAGTCACTGTAGTCATAAAATGTTGATGTCCGTGTCTCTCAGGAGCACCTCCACTGCTGCTTCTACCGGAGAACATTCGCATCCGGAAGTTCAACCTGCAGATGGAGACCTACCATGACTTCCTCGAGGAAGAGGAGCACATTATGGCTCTGGACTACGACTGGGACCACAACAACACCGGATTCAGTAGGTCACACACAGATTTACCATATGGTGTAAGAAAGATAAAAATAAAGTAATGACAAGTCTTAAATCTTGTGTTTTTCCAGGTATGGTGTACTTCACTGTAGCCAGTCAGGGCTCTGAAGCAGGAGCCATTAAGAGATCATACATACCTTCAGTGGATGATGGCAGTAACAACATTGGTGCTTCTGTCGACCTCGGCATCAAATCAATCACCAAACCAGACGGCATCGCCGTGGACTGGGTGGGCAGGTATGACATCACTCAGCTTATCTAGTTACATTCCTGGAGTACTACTTTCTTCAATTGAATATGCAGATTTGTGATAGAAAGTTTTGTGAATACTTTTGTAATTCTACTTCTTAAATTCTACTTCTAGGAACCTTTATTGGGCAGACTCCAAATTGAAGAGGTTAGAGGTGGCCTTGTTGGATGGACGCTACAAGAAGCTACTTATCAAGACTGAACTGGGCCACCCGTCTGCCGTAGCTGTCAACCCACGACTAGGGTGAGACACAGCTGGCTTTAGCTGATTGAAGTAAATAAGGGAAGGCGGTTAGTTTTGAGTCACTTTATGTTGCTTCATGCATATATTTTACACCTGGTTTAATATGTTGGGAATCCTTTGCTACAAGAACTGTTTTGCCTTTTGAAGATATGGCAGACGTCTTTGTATTTTTCTACCTCCATGGAAATTCTCTCCTGGAATTTTTTTTATTCACACTAGAGCAGAGGCATCAGAAAATCTATCAGTAATCCTTTTCTTTTTATCCATCATAGAAAACCTAGAAAGAAGGCACCCTAACCCGACACATCTCAGACCCCAGAAAACTAATACCTAACTGTATTTCTTCAGGATGTTGTACTGGACGGATCGAGGAGAAACAGCCAAGCTTGAGTGTTCTTGGCTGGATGGCCAGAAGAGGAAAGTCCTTGTGGCCGATGGCCTGGGCTGGCCCACTGGACTATCAATCGACTTCGCCAACGATGACAGAATCTACTGGTCTGACTCCAAGGAAAGTCACATAGAGTCTGTTCTGCCTTCAGGAGACGGCCGCCGAACTGCCATCTTCATAGGTGATGATGGATTTAGACAAAGAACAGAATCCATATTCCACATTTTCAATATATATTTCCTTTATTAAAGAAAAAGAAAGTAGATAACTGAAATTCAGATTTTTTACTGGACCTCGCCTAGATGTGAGAAACCCCCTCAGTGTGTGTGTCTTCGAGAACCACATTTATTGGAGTACTCAGGAGAAAGGCGAGGTGTTCCGGCAGGACAAGTATGGCCGCGGAACCAAGACCAAGCTGCTGACTGGTGGGCCCTGGCTGAGCCAGGTCTCTGTGTACCAGCAGCAGAGATACAACTCCATAGCCAGTAAGCATGTAGTATGATATGTACCTTCACAGTATAAAAAACAAACAAAATCAATCTGGATTATTTTGTATTTGTAGATAAATTACTATTATTATTATTATTATTATTATTATTTTATTTGTAAGCTAATATATTACAATAGTACTAAATGCACAATGTATAACTTTTTTTACTGTACTGGAATCAGTGGTAAAAGTAAAGCTTCAGCAAGACTACATCTCTAGTCTCTAGTGATTACTATTTTGAAGTCGATCGCTTAAAACAGTACAAACAGTAAAATGTGTAGATAATCCCCTTTAACCTGATGAAATGAAGGAATCAAAACACTTCTCCCTGTGTCTGCAGTGACGAATCCGTGTAAGGGAACCTGCAGCCACCTGTGTTTGCTCCGGCCAGGCGGTTACACCTGCGCCTGCCCAGAGGGCTCCATCTTCATCCAGGGCAGTCAAACTAAATGTGATGCTGGTAAGAAAAAGCTCTGCTCCATTTGTATCAGGATATGGGGCATCATGTATGTATGATCTTCCAGAACTATTAATGAAACTTTTCTTCATCTCTTTCCATAAGAATAATCAAGGCTTTGGCAATTAGTTTATTTGGCAAGAGAGGGAGGACATTCCTCTCCTTGAGCTGGGTAAAGTTATTTCCGTGCATGTAAATTGTGCGGTATAAGCGTTGGCGGATGCGATTTATTATCTTTTTTTTACGGTTGTTTATCTGGGGGGGTTTATGTTTGTTGTTTTATTTTTTACATGTTCGAAATAAAGAAAGAAATCAAATCAAAGTGTGGGTGTTAAAAGTGTTTAAATTACAGTGGATACAGAGGAACAAGTCATGAGTCTGTAATATACCTGTAACTATATTACATCCCTATTGACGTCCCAATGACATTCTAATAATTCCTCTTAATGTTATGACTGTTATTCATGTAAATTATTGCAGAGATTGTTCCACCACCCACCATGATCCCACCATGTCAGTGTCAGAATGGAGGTACCTGTTACTATGATGACAACAAGGCTCTCTGCAAGTAAGAAATACTTTATTCTTCACAACCAGATGTTGAAAATGAACTAGAAAAGTGCCGAGACTGCACAATCCTCCAAAAGTATTATTGCGATAATAAGAGGTGTTTAGGAATGTTAAATATGTTAAATGTTAAATATGTGGTTTCCAATTACGCTTTCAGTGAAGATGAGTCATTTATGATAACCAGAGACCCCCTGCATTTTTTTACTCTGAGTGTATTTCTGTTGCCTCTAGTGAGCTGCATATGCTTAGATGTTTTTTTAAAAGACTTATCACCTGTATCTGCATAGATTGATCAGTCAATCAATAAATACAAACACTGTTGATTTCTGCCACTGGAGCTGAAAGGAAAACTTGTTTGTTTCAGTAAATGTGTGCTATCAGTCAGCCTGGTGAAGGCAGCTGTAAAGGTTTTTTCTTTTTTTTTTTTCAAATATACATCTTTTCTTTTGGGTGGCACTCTGACTGGCAACCCACTGTAAATAAGGATAAGACTGAGGCTGTGGTCACAACAGACAACAAGTACCGTGAATTAGCATAGTGTTTGGAAATGTCACAACTATAATGTTGGCGTTTTACTTCACAGATGTCCTCCAGACTGGAAAGGAGATTACTGCCAGACAAGAATATTCGACGCCCCTCCCCCAAGTATATATCATTTTCTCATAGCCACAAATGTAACATTCAAATACAAATATAACATTCAAAGTCACCAGTAAACATTATCTAATAAGCTGTCTTTTGCCTCCTCTGTCCATGTCCCTCTATCGTAGTTGGAATAGCAATTGGAGCGACAATAATGATAGTGGCTCTGCTAGTTTTGCTGGTCTTTGCTGCCAGGAAGAAGACTGTCATTTTTCAGAGGCTTCGGAACTTTCCCAGTATGCCATCCATGCCCACAATGCTGTCCATGCCAAACCTGCCAAGCTTCAGGTAAAATGAGGCCAGAGGACAAAACAGTAGATAGTTATTGGTGTCAGAAATGTATATGTGATTTACCTAAATGTCAAGCATCAACTTCTACCAGAAAACAAGATTAAATTTAAAGCAAATTAAATAATTTTACTTTGACTAGACTCACTTTTATTTCTTACTGTTAGGGTATGTTAATATGTATGTACTTTATCATGTTACAGCTGGATCATATATGTGTCTTGATGATTTTCAGAAACGGTGCGTCGTCAAATGCGTCGAAAACAGGGACAAGCGGAACTGAGCAGACCTCTGATGAGGTCAGTAGAAACACAAAACAACAAATCAGAATCAGAATACTTTATTGATCCCTGGGGAAGATTGAAAATAACACTTTCACTCATTTAACAATTGTTCTGACAAATTATTGTCTTTGGCTTTTTTATTTATACTATTTTATTGCACTTACAGGAACCAGCATAGTTGTTCTTCATAATATTTTTGAACCGGTTCCAGTTCAGAACCATTTATTTTGGGGGAGGGGCAATATGACAGAAGCGAATGTGTCATGACAAACATGTCATTAATTCCTCAGAAGACAAAATAATTACTTTCTGTCTACTCGTTGTCTGATGCCAGATCCGCGGCACGTCTGTGTCCATGGTGGACATGGAGGGGAAGAGTTTTGAGAATCCAGCATATGAAACTGGAGAACGACCTGCTCTAAGAAATGTGATTACAGCCACCTCTGCTCCTGATGGAGCAAACAAGGTCAATAAACAGAGTAATGTTTCTGCTTATGTCTTTTTCTGCTTGGTTTTTCTGTACATGTATGACATGCTACATAATAACTTATCTTTTTGTTTCCTCAGTGATGTGATTTTTGTGTGTTTCTTTCCTCAGGAGTGCATCAATAGCCCTTTGTATGCGGAGGTTAAAGTTGTGGACACGCCAACAAATAGTGCAAACAAACCTGCTACTGCCAAAGAGGTCAGTTTCACCTTCATCACCAATCTAATGTCACAACAGATGTTTTTCACATTCGTTATAAAGTATCATACAACAGTGGAAATAAATGCACATAATGAAAAACATTGAGTAATAAATTGTACTGTCCTCGTCATTGATGATTTTTATTTTAAAGTAAATGTGTTCGAGCGCTGCTGACCGTACCCCTGAGCATTTTGTTGTGTCGACTAGTTTAATATTCTCTTATGCCATTTTCAACTCTTCCACCTTGCGTCATTCAAGGGGGCGTTTGTAAACCCAGCATACGGCTCAGACATCGGAAACTCAACCTCTGCTCAACCAGCTGCATCAAGCGCAAAGGTACCCATGGAAACACGTGTCAAAATGTTACCGAATGTTTACAGCTCAAGTCTGAAAGCAATGATCACATGCTGAATGTTTGAGAATTTGCAGCTAAAGGTTTAAGCAATGTAAGACATTGTGTGTGTGTGTGTGTGTGTGTGTGTGTGTGTGTGTGTATACCCTGCTAAAGTTTTCAGTAATTGAAGCATTTAATTCATCCTTTTTTTCCAGCAATTTGAAACCATTGGGGATGACATTTCGATGTCTTTCAAAAACCCCACATACACGGTGAGTACAGAATGACAATAAGCTCAGAGTGAATGTGTCAGGGTGGGGGGGGGGTGGATATACAGGCTGCTTTAATTGTCTCGAAATACTATAGATCATACAGGATCTATTATGAGAGGCTTGATTTGTAATCATTTGTCTTTCTGCAGGAAAACACACATACATCCGCTCCAGCTTCTGACATTTGATGTGACATCAGAGATTAGACTGGACCATGTTTCAGAACTGGGTGGTCATTTATTCTCATTGTAGGATGTAGTTTTACTGCAATAACTGCACTGCTCCACAAGCAGAGAAGTTTGAAGAAAAAGAAAACATATTTTGTGTCACATGCGTGTTTAAATTTAATTACAATGTAGCTATTTAGTATCTTACAAACAAATCTTTTCAGACATGATTTAATGTAATTAATGTGGCTTTTAATAACTATATAAAATAAATTGGTTGGACATTCTGTGTTTATGATTAGCTTGTTTTATATCTATGGACATTTTGATTGTGAGAAAGTTGAGCATTAAAGATGCTATTATCATATTTTGTGTCAGTGTAATGATTTGACTTACAATTACACAGGATTTCACACACATTTTCAGGTTTTAATCCCTTTAAATGAAGCCCTTGTTATTGAACATTAGTCTCATACTTGTATCGTTCTTGGTGTTACTTTGCACGAATTCCCACTGGCGTCATCCACTCTTCTCATCACAGATAAACCTCTGATCCCCAGCTACTGAATCTGACCCACTGAGCTGAGATAAAATGCTTTGTCATCATCCATTTAATCACAGACAGCCACAATTTGAGACGGCGATCATGGAGCAACAGCAGTGATTCTGCTCCTCTCCTCTCCCGCTGTCACAAATGCCTGAACACATCAAGGTCTCTTTGAGCCTCCAACAACCAGGCCAGATGAGGAAAGGGACAAAAGAATTAAAAAGACAGAGGGAGTTAAGAAAAGTGGAAACACAATATGGGGGAATGTAAAGGGCAGCAGTGACTAGTGTGTTTTAATGTTGTGGTCCAGAATGATTCATAGTTCATGTTTTCATAGCACTGGTCTCCCACAAAGTATCTGTGATCCTAAGCCAAAGCATGAACTGTAGCGCTCACTGGGACACAGACACATGGAGGGAGATGAATAGCAATGATCAGCAGCCGTCAGAAAGGGTACCAACTCATGAGCGATCCAACCCTGTGATTTCGATTATTCCTGATTCCCCCTTTTCATGTTATTGTTCCTCAGTTATTATTTGTGTCAGTGTGAAAAGGGTTAGGAATAATAAAGTCTGTTTTTATTACAGAATACATAAACATGTCTTTCTTACTCAACAACTCTATTAATTGCATGTTTCAGATTTGTTTATGATGTATGAAATATCCCAATAAGGCCATTGGTTTTTAATATAGGTTATAGTTTGTATGGAAGCACATTTTTGTCAGCAAAAGAAACATGCGATGAAAAACTGTGACAAAATTAAGTATTCATGGTACGTCAAACAATAATTCATATGTTATATGTCAAGATTCACCTGATATGAATCAACTTCACTGTCTCAGGATCTTAATTTACTATGGATGTGTTTTTCATTTGTAATGTTTTCCCAGCAGGAATAGGCTTTCATATTTTCTGCATAAAAATGACTGTATAGTTTGGATCCTTAAGTCCACCTAAGTCCGAAATCATTTATTATACAACTTAAAACCCCTTTAAACTAATGGAAAACAATGCTGGTAGGCACTTTTTGACTTCCCAACTCCCAACACACGCTCAATATTTTCAGAATATCTACCAAATGATGACTTTCGACACAAAGTCCCTCTCCAAGACATGCCCAAAAGATGGCATGTTAAGGCTATTTGAGAGAATAATTTGAAAATGCACCCCTCATTGTTTGGCCCAGTTTGAGAAAATATTTAGCTCTATTTTGAAATTGAAATTCAATATCTGTGGCAAGTTTTCTAATAATTCTCAAAATACAATGTTTAGTTGTGGTTGACTGATTTTGGTGTGTAGTCTTGTAAGTAGATTGAAAACACAATTTTTTAGCCAGACAAATAGCCACAAAGCCTTTGTCCATCTAATCCCAAATGACCACTCCCTTGTCAAACTAATCCACCCTCATAAAAAGGCGTGACGATTTGGGAGGAATGACATCATCAAGAATGCCACAACTGGACCAGGATGACCGGAATCGTGCCATTGGCATGTACGGGGTGGTTCTGGAGTTTTGGAATGACCTGCAAGAGCTTGAGAGCATGAACATCCTCCACAGACCAGACAGCAACTCGGCTGCTCTGACTGAGGAGTGGGCCGTCATACCGCAGGATGACATCCAGAGGTTGTGCCAGTCCATTAGGAGGAGGATTACTGCAGGAGTCAATGCTGATGGAGGACACATTAATGATGATTGTTGAATGATTGTTTAAAATGTTGTGCACGCCAGTTGTATCACCAGAGAAATTTATGGTGCTTGGGCACACAAAATGCACGCGCAAATTTGTAAATAAACACAGTGGTGCTTTTTTAAAATCGCTTCGGTGTAATAATTTACCAAAGGCAAAATGAACCTCCCTCATTTTCCATCCAGCTATTATCTCAAAGACAACAGCAGCGTACTTTATTATTTTATCAGCAAGTTTTGGGTGTTAAAAATTACGAGGAGCGCTTGAAGGCAGCAGACAGAGAGAGAGAGAGAGAGAGAGAGAGAGAGAGAGAGAGAGAGAGAGAGAGAGATAGCAAGGGAAAGCGCGAGACGAGGACAAGAGCGAACTCACTGACTGAGGGGGAAGGGGAGGCTCGCAGAGATAGATTGGATGGAGCAGAGAAACACAACCTCATGTGTGGCAGTCAGCTGAAGGCGGAGAGGAATACAGGAAGAAAGGGAGAGAAAAGGGGGCAGGCTGGTGTTGTTATAGGTTCGGTGTCGGTTCGGAGAGGACAAGACAACAGGGAGACGCACGCGCTGAGAGGAACCACCAAGGTGAGGATGAATTCAACTCTGTGCAGCTCTTTACCACACTGTGCTTTCTGTATGTCTGACAAGAATTGGCAGCTTCAGTGACACTTGTGGCCTCATTTTAAACCCCAAAACAAATACACAGGTTAACCTTCTTCTTTTTTTTTATGCTCAAGCTGTTTTTTTTTTGTTGTTATTTTTGTTCTGCCTGTTTTATGAAGGCTCTGCATCACCTGTGGTTCATATCCCACTCCTGGGGGATAACATTGCACGTGCTGCTCATACAGCCATCATAGGCTACAGGAGCTAATTGAATGACTCAAAATTGCCTTTGCGTGACGGGACAGGCCTGTAGCTGTGCCTCGGTGACGCTTTGCTGCAGGCTGGGATGGGCTGTTCTGTTTCGTGGCTTCATTGGGTCTAAGGTGAAGCAGGGGGGGGGGGTTCAGGGAAGGCCAGGGTTCCAGAGACTGAAGACTTGAGGACAAAGTGTGCACCATACTTAAACCCAGGAGGGAGTTAAAAGGAAGTCTTAGTCCAAAAATGTAACTAACTTGCATGCTTATTTTGATTGGGGTCAAATATGGTGTTTGTTATAAATAAAGCACGTGAATGGATTGGAAAGAGAACATTCTTTACAGCCTCTAAAGTTTGGCTCCTAACTAGTAGATATGGGCAAAATTAGATATGACAGTATTTTTTCAACAATACAAATATTGCAGTAATGGCGTGGCGAAGGTGTCTGAATGAAATGCTCTTCTTTTAGGTCTCCTAAAAGCCGTCTGACTTTTTCTGCACCAGCCCACATTTTTTTCCCCCATCAGATTTTTTGTATTAACACAAATAAAAACTAAAACTAAATCTCAAGGTTAGCTTCTTGGTAATAAAAATAATTTAAAATGTTGGGGCCACAGAATGATTCACTCAAGAATTATCTATCACCTTGTGTTGAGAGCATACTGATTTAGATCCCACACACACCATTTCAGCTTTTGTCAATATTTCCTCAATACATAATCTTATTTGCAGCACAGACACAGACGACTTGTTTTTTTTTTCTTCCATTTTGCATAAGAGGATGGAAAGCATTTGATTTCTTTGCTGTAGATTATCTTAATACCTCTGCGAAATGTACAGCAGGCAACTTTTCTCCAAACATATTGGAGTGAAATATGTCATATCTAAATATAGCATTTCAGCCGTTGTGGGTGGCATTAATGGACAACACACATGCACACAGAGAGGAGGGCAGATGGCATCAGCAGTGTGCCGGCGACCCGTCCAGCTGCAAATGAGTCTGGCAAACAGGTGGCATTTGTGCGTGTGCGTGTGTGTGTGTGTGTGTGTGTGACTGGAGAGGACAGAGACATAAGGTCATCCTCTCCCGACATAATGTCAGTATAATAAATGTTGCGCTGGCTTGATGCATTTTGTGCCAGTGCCTAGTTTAGTCATATGAAGAATAATCTTATCACGATAATGATAAATGACAGCGAGGCAGAGCCAGAGAGGCACCAGGGACAAACTTAACCAGTGGAAATAGAAAGTCAGAGCATAAAAGGTACAATCAATGAGGATTTTACTGTCAGTCATTCACCTCAACAGAATGGGATTACACAGCATTTTATGGCTGAAGAAGAGGCGTGTGAAAATGAAGTGTTGTCTTTATCCAGCACTATCCTGTGAGCGTTCAGAGGCCGCACAAAAATGTTCCTAAGGGCTGCAGTTTGGGAATCAATGGTTGATGCTAATATTTGCTAATTAGTCTGCATGGCTCAAAACCTCCAAAGTTTCTATTTTCTATGAAATAATCCTCGCATTGAAAAAAAACCCAAAAACATACATGCTTTGGATAAATGACCTAAAATAAGCGCTAAGTGTTATTTCATCCATCACTAATCAGTTCTGCGAATTATTGTTCCAGGTTTGTTATTTGTCGTGCATTTTTCTTCTTGCTAAAAACATCCATTTCTATCGAATCCACACGGTAACGTGGAACTAAATGCTCGTCGGTTTATACTCGGCTGCATCCTGGCTGCTGTTCTCTTTTAATCTACCGCTCTGCTTTTCTAATCCGTTCCTTTGTATTCGATGAAATCCTCAGTTACGCACATAACGCAAGCACTGCCGTCTTAACTCTAGGAGGCTTCATAATACCACCATATGGCCGGCTGGTGGGAACCTTAAGTATTTAGACGATAGACTCAGAGATTTTGGCTTTAAGCTCTGCTCAGCCTTTTGTAATTAGAGAGAGGGTCGGATGGAGGGAGGATGAGACGGCGAGAAAGAAGGTCAGGGAGGAGGACTGAATGAAAGCGGGGAAACACAGAGGAGTGAGAGGTTAGAGGTTAGATTTCTCAATGGAGTCGGGTTGTGTGATGACCAGCGGACGACAACAACAATTTAGATTTTACGATGAGGAAAATGCAGCTTTTTTTAATCCAAACATTTGATAATTTAAATTATCATCATTTTTAGATCATGACTAAATTCAGCAACTTGCTCATTTAGTCATTTGGCATAAATGTTGTGTTAGTTTATTAAAATGGCTATTTTTCATTTACAGCTCTTCGAATATCAAGAAGTAAATGTGGTTTTGCCAGCTTTCATTTGACCTGTCTCTCTTGCTGTAGTTTTCTAATTGGCTGCCTCTCATGGCAGATAGTGAGGTTCTTTTTTTTTTTTTTTTTTTTTTTGTCTTTTCATGAGATTTATTGTATTTACAACAAGAAAAAATACAGAATAATGACAGTCTCGTCCCTTTTATAGCCACTATTTGTGATTAATTGATTTAATTGATCTAATAATAGCTATTCTCTGACCCCAGTCATTTTTTTTCCCAAGCTGTTTGCCCACCTTATGTCATGGATGTCTTGTTACACATCTGGGCTCTTTCATTAATATTACCACCTCAGCTTAGGTTAGTTGACACTGTGCAGGCCTGCCAGGAGCCTGAAAATGTGTAGAAGGGACTTTTTAAATGTGCCACTTTGTCAATGTCATGCTTAGTGGGTCACACATGCTGATGGTGATGCAGCATTAGACTGAATCAATCTGTTATTGATGCCTGATTCTATGTCACTTACGGGTGCATGTCGTGCTCCAGCAGGTGAATCCTGCACAGACAACAAATGATCACAACGATGACATCCTGGAGTTCGCTTGACCAGGCATTATTTAAAAGTATCATTTTTACATATGTGCTCGCCTATTTGTATGGATTAAACAGTAGAGATGCAGGATATTAGTTGTGCGTTTTAGAGGTGGGGGGTAGGTGTTTTTTTTGGACTTGTCAAGTAAAGCCTGTTTCCAGTTTTTACGCTAAGCTAAGTTTCTGCTGGTTCTAGTGTTATATCAAACCTAATATTTGCTGTACAGACATGAGAGTGATATCATTCTAATTTGATAGCAAGAAAGCAAACAGCCTGAGCACATTTCATAAAATGTTGGAACTATTCCTCGAGGCAATAGAATACTTTATTAAATACTGAATGGACGGATGCAAACTGATTGCTGATGTCGTCATCCTCTCGTGAGTTGGTGAGTAATTTTGCTTCTTATAATAATACCATTAGCATCCATGCGCGGTTGATGGACTGCACAAGCAACGCATTCTAACTGAATGTAGTGGCTCCAACCTAGACTTCTATGGACACTTATCACCAGCTAAATGAAGGTCTGTTGTGCCAACGCTATTTATTCCAATTGTCACTTTGCCAAGACGCCATCCTGCCTTCAATTATTCTTTCGTTTACTCGCAACTTTCTTGGCAGCTGGAATGTTTTCACCAGCCCACCGGAGGAAAATGTGACCATGTAGTGAAAGAAGGCAAAAACAATCACAAAGCACTGTTTTGATCAAATTGTCTGCATATTTGACAAGAAAACGAGAAAGAATTTTTTTTTTTTAATTCTAAAAAAAAAACACACAAAAAACAAATAACGAAAAAAGTAGTAATTCTCTTGTCTTGTATTCATAGACAAACCCATGTTGGTTAAATTGATTTCAATATTGTAAATATTGTCAGCAATATAATTAAATTTCATGGGGCTTACAGATGTCTCTTTATTCATCTGTCTCAGCAGTAAGTAAATGTTAATGATGTGCTTCTAGCTAATTCTTCTGAATACTGTGCTGACACGGCCCCACTTTGTGAATGAATGTTTTCATCAGCCATGCATGGACAGAACACATGGGTGTGGTCTGGGTGTTAATTTAGAAAAGCTGCACCGCCAGCTACTGGCCTGGCGTACATACTACAGCGCTTCCAATCATTTTTACGGATCTGTGCACGCGAGGATCGTTTCCACAATGTTGACCTGTTTAAAACGCAAAAGATGCACTTGGAAAGGGTGCAGAATTCTAATATTGAACCTTTTTTGAGTTTTAGCTGAGAAGCCTTCTTCACTCAAGCTGTGCAGAAAATGTCTAGACGTAGTCTGTCGGAATAAGAAAACACATCACTGAAGCATAAAATGTACCCTAGAAATCCACCATTAATGTCTTGTTTTGTTTCATCAGTGTCAGTTTGGGGTAGATTGAACTCAACAGTGGATCGTCTACATCCTTAATCAGATTCTGGTCTGTGTACCAAGACAGAGATAATGCCATTTTGCTCGTATAGATTAATGTGATTGGAGAGCTTCCCCTAAATTCATTGCTGCTATCTGCACGGCCCTTCAGCCTGCAGATAGTAAAGGGATATGGTTAGGTTGAAGTCTGAGAATGCTCAAAAACACTATGTGCACCTTTCCATATTATTGCGTCCCTCCAACACGTCTCTGATAGCAGTCAAAACCTCCCACCTACATAGCCAGGAGTTCAGGGACCATTTAGAGAGCAGGGGAAGAAAACACTGCTGATTCACATGAAAATACCACAGGGACTGTTGATTAAGGATATGGATCACTGAAGATCAGGCAGGTGCTCTAACTAATACAGTAGCATGTCTTGACAGTATCAGTGACATTGTCTTGGAGTGAGAGGGACCTACATAATATTCTGCAATAACGTTATGGCTGATCAGCTTATTAATACTCACAGACTGTGTCTACTATGCCATATTGCCCTGGATTATCAGAAAACTGGGTTGCTCTTATTTATTCATGCACATTGGTCAGAATGACATACATTTCCCTCTATGATCAAATGAGTTTGGTCTTATTTTCATCAGAAAAAATGTATTATTCTTGCAGTTGCAATGTTTTCCATCATTTGATTGACTGTAGAAATATTTTTCAATGCATTGCCTGCATTGCCCAATGGAGATGGCTTGCAAATATTAACATCCCACAAAAAAAAAAAAACAACCTCCACTGAAAGTTAATCAGCAGGGTGGTAAGAAATCTGTTCAGAGATCAGATTGGAAATTTGAATGAAAAAAGCCCTGAATAAAATCTAATCACGATGAAAATCATATTGATGTCAGACCGAAGTCACTGCACTGAAATCAGTGAGGTGACTAATATGACGCGACTCAAATTACGTTTAATTAATCGGCGAGAAACTTGAAATGCATACACGTGACGTGAATGATCCTATTGGACGAAAATTAATTCTGATCTCACTTTCCTCTGGTGAAGCAGTCACACAGCTAGAAATGAAAAGTGAGCGCTTTATGCCTTAGTTATGAGAGCAGTTATTATATTGATGGGTTGATTCATCACTGTCAAAGCTTGGCTAGCCGGTTGCCCTTTTGAAAATGTATTCACATTTAATTAAGAAATGATATGCTTTATTAAATGTGCTCCAAGGTGCTGAAATATATATGTTAGTTCTTCACCATGCTCTCTGTTATTGGTCAGTTTTTATCTGTTCTGTACAACGTATCACAAATTCAAATAGGAAACACACTGTGTAGTTTAAAATTTAGCCATGTGAATCAAAAAATTAAGTATAGTTAAAATGTTAAAATCAGAATATTGAAGGTTAAACCCTGAATTTATATGTATATCTAAGTGTCACAATGTGTTGTTGTTTTTTTCCATCCCCAGCTTTGTTCGTGATTTTTTTCACCTTGGCAATACGTGAGGAAAAGGAGAAGGACTCCAGGTGGAGGGAATTCACCGCCTTTGTCCCCCCCCCCCTCCCCCCCTCCCTGTTCCTCCCCCGTCTGCACCCTCCTGCCTTCTCTGAATGATCGAATCCATGCCCATCATGTCTGCAAGCACAGGTACAGCCACATGATGCCATATAAAAAGTGGTCAGCATCAAAACATCAAATAATCTACACAGTGGATGATCATTTTTCTTAAACAAGATTTCTATCTTACAATACAACCAAAAAAAATTTTTTTTTAAAAACATGAAAAAACATTGTAATGAAGCAACATTTTTGTTTTATTATTGTAATGATGATGCATTTCTAATTATCCTGTCCTCATTATCAACAATCACCTCATTGGCTTTGTGGTCCATGATAGCAGAGTGGTGTTTGAATGGAGGATTAATATAAAAACATAGGTTATTTTCTGATCTATAGGGCTCCATGAGACTCTGGCCCTGCTCACCTCTCAGCTCCACCCTGATGCCAACCATAAAGAGGACCTGGTTTTCCTCAAAAATGTCTTCAGTGAGAAGAGCCTCGGTTACCTAATGAAGGTACAGAAGTTCATGTCTGAGTAAAAGACACAACTTCAGAGTGTGATTTCTTGTGAAACTGAAAACTCTGCAATGCTGCAGTTCTTGTAACATATTTGTATTTTCAGAAATATTTGTCTAATATCTTCCGTATTTGATTTTCGCACAAACGCGAATGCGACAGTCTTACAAAAACACACAGCACAATATGCGTGTCTGTAGATATCTAATGACGTTGTACATCCCAGATCCACGACAAACTGAGGCAGTATGAGCAACACAGCCCAGCTCCAGTTCTGCACAGCGCCTCCTGCCTCGCAGAGGATGTAAGTGCGACCTTTTCTCATTAAAGTCGAACTAAAGCTGAATGTTAAATAATAAAGTAAATTCGGTTTATGAAAAAGATGTGCCTCGACGTTTGGAGATGTTTGATTTTCTGAATCAAATGTTTAGCTGGCTGAAGAGCTTCAGAATGGGGCCCTGGAGGACGATGAGAGGGAGCTGCTTCTCTTGCTGAGCACTCCTCACCTCAAGGTACACACTCGCACATTAACGTATTCAGGTTCTGTCTTTTGTCTTATAACCGTCCCTCTCGCCTCGTGCCTTCTGTGGTCTGAAGGCACTGAGAAGTGGTGTTTCTTAGGGCTGAGCTGCTCTGACTTTTCCTTTTAAGTTGATCATCGATGACATAACATTGCCAGAGCATTCTGTACCCTTCCTCCTGTCGTCTAGACACAAGATTGCCTTTGCTACTCTTGTCAAGTGATGTTAAATTTGTTGGCTTTCTGTGGAGCAGTGAGAAATGATGGCTGTGAAATAAGAATGTTCTGCTTCTCCTTTTGACTTTCTTTTTTCACGCTTTCTGCACAACCCGCTTTCTGTGGTTTCTCCTCGGTGCATTATTATTTTATTTTTTTTCTTGCTTTCTAAATTGTCCTCGTTGTTCAGGCTCTTAAATCTTGCCCATCCGTGCATCTGTCTGTGTATTGTCTCATAAAGGCGGTGCTGTCAGCCCACGACACAGTGGCTCAAAAGAACTTTGACCCGGTGCTGCCGCCTCTGCCGGAGGATCTGGAAGATGACCTGGAGGAAGAGTCAGTGAAGATTGTCCGCCTGGTGAAGAACAAGGAGCCCCTGGTGAGGCAAAATAATAGTTCTCCCTACCCTCAACAGCTGCTGTTCTTGTCCCTCCAGTGAGGCTTTAAAGCTTCATTTACTTTAATGGAGCAGCGTTAAGGCTATAGAGAGCTCTGGGGTGTGGATGTGTGTCTTTGTGTGATGTTTAAAAAAAAAAAAAAACATTCTCATGGACATTTTCAAAGCAGAGGGCAAAAAATGGATTTAGTTTTAACTTATCAGAAACACCTGCTGAATTGACTCCTGTGCTGCAGCAATAAGTATACATTAGATGGCTTAATATCTGCTCCAAACTTGTACAGATCAATTCATTTGATCTTCTGTCAATCCCTCACACACAAAAAGGAATTGATTTGTTTTTCACCTCGTCTCTCTAATAGGATTTGTCTGTTTTAACATCATGTGGAGATGCACATAGTCCAAAGAAATAGGTTAACATTTTGGACAAATATGAGATGAGAAATGCAATACCATTCTTATGTCTGTGCGCTAAATATGCAGCCAGTTAACTAAGCTTGAAGGCGAGAATCTGCACCAACTAATACGAAGTGCGGCTCATTACCAGTCTACCCAGAGGACTGTATCACCTCTAACACAAAATGTTTAATGTTGCATCTTTTCCACCAGGGAGCAACTATCAGGAGAGATGAGGCAACCGGAGCTGTAATCGTGGCCAGAATCATGAAGGGAGGAGCAGCTGACCGCAGCGGTGAGACGAGCAGCGTTCACACAAACATCATCTATCAGTTGTTTTGTTTTATTTTACTGGAAAAAAGCAAGATGATGTAATGGCCCAGCTGCCGCAAAATGATCAGACCACAGAACCAAAGTGAAATCATCTGTTTCACGTTGATGTTGAATGGGAACTTTCCACACAAGTGGACCTTCTTATCACGACTCGTGCACAGACAGAGGGGAGAGATTACGCTGTGTAACCCCATGAACTGTCAGAGATGAAATCCTTCAGATTGGTGCCACAAGATTGCATATTTTGAGATTACAAACAAGGGTTGCTTCTGGCTGTTTGCCATGGAGATTTTATTGACTTTCATGCCGATGGAAAGTTCTTTTTGTTCATGTATCTGTGCCTCATACACTAAAAATGCTGTTAGTTGCACTACATATACTGTAATTTTCCTTTGCTGTGTGGCTACAAAACTTGTTTTCATCAGATTTGTGGGTGTGTGTTTTACGTTTGTGTTTCCAGGTCTGGTGCATGTTGGGGATGAGCTTCGAGAGGTCAATGGAAATCCGATAACCCACAAAAGGCCAGATGAAATTAGTCAGATTCTGGTAAAAGCAAAAAAAAAAGCATCCTACTGGTTCAGTAGGATGTATGATTAATCCCTGATTTTTACAGTATTCTGTGGATGTAGTGGATGATGATGATGATGATGCTCTGATATTTTTCATCAGTCACAGTCACAAGGCTCCATCACACTGAAAATTATTCCAGCTCTTGCAGAAGAAGACAAGCTTAAGGAAAGTAGGGTGAGGACTCCTTTGGCTGCAACGTCTTAACTAAATATAGAACCAGTCTGAACCAGTCTGAACCAGTCTCAACAACCACCACAAACTGGGAAAGGATGTTTTCATAATTTCTCATATGAAATCTTTGTAATGTTGTTGGTTCTAATGGATGATTGGCGCCCACTCCTTGATTTTCTCATTAGGAGCAGTAGAATTGATCTCTTGAAGGATGCAACATTTGGGGAAATATGCTTGTTTTGCTTGCTTAGGGTTGGATTTGAAAATTTAAACTGCTTCCATTCAATACAAGCAGTGAGTTTTTCTTAGCATAAATAGGAGGAGGCCCGGCGCCATCTGAAGGTAACAAATCCACCTGCCAACACCTCTAAGGGCCAGGTTATGGTCTAGTTCTAGCCTATAGTTCACAAGACATGTTGTCTGACCCAAATGTAAATCAAAGTTTTCATAGCTCATAACGGCCTTTATAGAGAGGGGCGAGATGTGATATTATTTTAATATGGGACTAAAACTGTATGAATGTCTGAGTTTCTGAAATGTTTGGACACAGACCCTTGTAATCCAGCTTTGAAAAGGTGTGATAGGAAGGGTTTCTGAAGCTATTCCACCATCTGAGAAGCAGGCTAGCTGTTTTACACTTTTTTACAATCTTAATGCTAAGCTAACTGGCTTCTGTGGTATCATAATGGGTCTCGTGCATGTTAACGAAAGCAAATGTTCGCACATTTACCAAAACATCAATCTATTCCTTTGACGTTTCCATTGCTGACAGAATATTCCTGCTCCCTTTAAAGGTCTACCTTCGGGCTTTGTTTGACTACACACCCTATGAGGACAAGGCCACACCGTGTCAAGAGGCGGGACTACCGTTTCAGAGGCGGGACATTCTTCAGGTTGTTAGTCAGGAGGACGATACCTGGTGGCAGGCCAAGAGGGTGGGCGACAGTAGCCTACGTGCTGCCCTAATCCCCTCTACACAGTTCCAGGAGAGGTAGTCGGCATCAACTCTGTTGTCAAATAAATAATAGTGAATAGGATTTGGGGAAAAAGGATGTTTTATTGCTCTATTGTTTTCCCAGACGCCTGAAATACAGGATGAAAATGGGTTCTTATCCTGCCCCTATGTCCCCAAGAGCTCCTGCATGTAAGTCTATTTCACTTCTGCAGTCAAAACTACAGTGTACGCATAAATGCACAAGAAGCTTTGACCTACAGATGCAGCATCTATTGGCTTAAATCTCAAGGAGATACAGAAAGGGAGATTATGAAAAGGGAACAGGGGATCTGAGGATAATCTCCAAAAACAAATAAATAATCCATTGCCTCGCTTTCTAATGCAATTTAAGAGTAGAATAAAACAAAGTGGCTTGAAAAACAAGTTGGGGAAAAAAAACATGTTGAAAGCTAAACTCCCTTAGATGTAGTAGAAATCCTGCAGAAGGTCTTTTTTTTAAGATGAATGTCAGAAAACTTGAGTGCTTCAAGTTTCTGTGAATTTTTCATAGATGACAAATGAAGAATATTTGAGATGTAGATGAATAAGATATGATAAATACTGTGAAGCATTTCTACACACAATTTGGAGGCCCTTTTTCAGTGTAAATGTACTTCAGAATCATGTGCAGTAGGAGCAGAGCAGTGGCAATAGCACAGTACAGCAGTTGTAATACTCTATAGTAATACTTTGTGTTATTCCTTGCAATGCTAACCTCAGATGATTGTGCTCAAAGAGGTACGTGGACAAACTGTTAGAAAATCATCCCTGCATTGACTCTAAATGAAATTTATTCGGCACCCCACCTAAAACTCAATCTATGGGTTTCCCTCCCTCATTTACCCATTTTTTTTTACCTTTATAGTTGCCTTTATACCCCCACATCGTAGTGATTACTGCATTTAACCTCAACAGCAACCTCTCCTTCCTCCTCTTACCCTGTCTTCTCTCCCTGCATGTCATCCTGCAGAAGACTGTGACAGTGAGGGTGCTCTGAATGGAAAAGACGTAGGTGAGCAGGCGCTATCAATGAGTGTATACATACCAACATCATGTGTGCTAACCCATCCCTTTGTAAAAAACAAAACAAAAAACTATTCCCAAGGCTTTATAATGAAGTGCTTTGTCCTGCTTTGGTTTTGATCGGTTAGGAAAGGTGTTATTGTTTTAAAGTTAGAAAGAAAAACCAGTTCCTTCACACCTGATCTGATCTACTGATTTCTTCACAGCTCAGCCTCTGTAGCTACACCACTTTGCTCATCAGGCGTCTTGGCTGCTCGTATTGATTAGACTGCTTTTGTTGCTATGTCGTGCCTGAAAGCATCACCACAGCCATTTTGACACGGACATTGTTTTTCCATGTCTTATTCCATCATACAGATTGACTTATTAAAACCTTACACATAGATGCATACTTCTACACAAACACATGTTTGGACACATGCTTCCCGTTGGACCGGTACTGTATGCAAAGTGTTTTTTGTTTTTCATCATTAATGCAAGATAAATGAATAGTATGTAAACATAAGAATTAGTCATCACATAGTGTGTGCTTTAGCATAAATAAACTTGATATTTAAGAGTTTTCAAAAAAAATTATATATCGACAGATACATGAATATTTATCTGATGGGTTGCCATGAAATTTATTAGACATTCGGTACAAAATGTCTAATAAAAGTAACAAAACCCAGCACTTTTTTGTGTGTGTGTGTGACCTTGTGCTGGGCTTTTGGGCAGTATGCTACAGCCACGCAGTGTCTCTGTGGCACCCCATGGCAGCTCATTCACTTCACATGGCCTCTCCTCGTGCGTCATGCTCGAGGTGCTTTGCTTGTGTTTGGCGAAGAGGCACACACAGCATGGCATTGCGTCCTACTTTCAATTATGTTAATGAGATTTAAGCCGGCTGAATAAATGGTCTAATATGAGCTGTAGTTTCTTCCAAGAGTGAGGCAGCCCCTGCCTTCTGCGGCCATGCTTTCTCATGGGATTTTTACTCAGGTACTCTCGCTGATTTCTAATGGTGTCTGTGTTGTGTGATGTATGGCACAGGGTTTTATTTTTAATCAGGGAGGGATTTGAAATTCATGGAAATGTCAGTTTGCTCTTTATGAAGCTTGTAACTTAGATTTGTCTGTGTGTCATTGTGATCTGCAACAGACTTGGAGGAGTGATTTTTGTATGTGGACCTCTGACGAATCTTACATTTGAATGTTTTATCACAGTCGGCCTGCGCAGAAGCTTCCGCCTCAGGAGAGATCGCCAAAGTTCACCAGGAGAGCCTCAAACTTCAGATGCCAATCACACAGAATTCCTGATTTATGAAGAAGTAACACAATATCTCCCCCGCCCTGGTGAAAGGCCTCGTGTCATTGTACTTATTGGTACGTTAACAAAGCAAGACATGTATGTATTGACTGATCTCTTATGAGCATTAAAGGTATTAAGTCTGGGGGTGTCACATAATGTAGAGAGTAGAATCTGTGATGTGTTTCCTCATCACATGATCACTGTCTATTCAGTGGTTCTATGTTTACAGGTTGTCTGGGAGCTCGGATCACTGAGCTCAAGCAGAAGGCAATCGCAGAAAATCCTCGACGTTACGGTTTGGCTGTGCCGCGTAAGTCTTTGTGCTTTTTACTCAAATGTTTACCTTTTGGCTTTTTTTGTAGCCTTTTTTTTTTTTTTTTTTTGCATATGTGGTTAAGATGCTGTGGCTTTCACCAGATCAGCCATTAGTAGATGTAATGCTGGTCATTTCAGATTTCAATTCAGGGTATCTGCACATTTTTGAAGTACAAATTTTATGACTTTTAATACCTCTGAAATGAAGAAAAAAAAATACCAATAACATAGATGAAGAAAATAAAATAAAATTCTATGTCAATAGACCCTGTAATAAAGGAATAGTAATACTTAGATATTTGTATGTGATGTGCTTGTTTGGGAATTGACCCTACAGTTCAAGTCAACAGTTATGGACCGTACCAATATGGACCGAAGTCACTCAGAGCAACATAATGCTGAGAAGTTAATGTTTAGTCAGCAGAAGTTTTACTTTGCACGTAACAAAAACAATGAGTCCCTACTCCTCACCACTTCATCTACACTCTCCTCCTGCTGCTCCTCACTCTGTCCCTTGGCCCTGTAGTGGTCACCCTCTGGTTGCACTCCCTGAAGGCTTTAATTCCTCCCCTCCTAAAAATTCCAGACACTTTTAGACCTTGAAAATCAAGATATACATTTCAGACATTTTAAGGATCTGTGGGTAACCTGAAATTAGACAAATCCACTGTTGCAGACATTATCCCCTGGATGATTTATGTAAAACTCTTCCATCTGAAAGGAATTCGATGCTTTGTTTCTCATTAGATTATGAATTAATAGTGACTTAAGGGTACAGAAACCTAAGTGAGGCATAACTGAAGCAAGATGTATCATTAATTAATGTTAACTCTCGGTAACATTAGTTTATATTCCATCAAATTGGTGGGAATCCATTTATATAAAAAATATAATTTCAGACCTGAGGTTGATGTTTGCATCTGACTACCAGTTCAGTTAAAAACAGAATCATATTTCAAGAAAACACATACTGCTGCTTTCAGAGTGGCAGATCAAATGTACGGGTCTTTTTGTGACCGTGGTATAAAATGTTACCCCAAAACATAGAACCACTCTTTTTATTTGTGTGTGTGTGTGTGCCTGAAGATACCACTCGAGCCAGGAAGTGTCACGAGAGAGAAGGAGTTGAATACCACTTCATCAGTAAAGCTGCTTTCGAGGCCGACATCCAGAATGACAAGTGAGTGTTGCACAACCAAGCTTCTGTTCAGTCAGTGCACACTACTTTACAATTCTGTCTGACCAATTCACGATGGTGTATTTCAGATTTATAGAATATGGGGAGTACAAAGATAATCTGTACGGCACCAGTTTGGAGTCCATTCACAGGATTTTGGATCAAAACAAGGTCTGCCTGGTGGATCTACAACCAGAGGTTAGTATCTACACCGACAGCCCAGTGAACAAAACACATTGCTGATTATGTCTTCATTACCTGACAGATGGTAATACTTTTAATTCAATACACATGTGCAAAGACTTGTCCTGGTAGCTTGTTCAGGGGCATGTACAGACACGGGGCCGGAATATGTGTTATAAGGGAGGAGGGTTTTTCAAATATTCCATCCCCTCCTTTCTTGGATCTGCCACTACAAATCCAGTAACCAGGATCATCTAAACATGTGAGCTATTTTTTAAACCTAAAACTACCAACTCGTCACACTAAGATTATTGCAACTCATTGAATTGGTCTCAATAAAGAGCCAGACTTTCCCGGATTAGCGCAGAAGCTGTATATTCCAAGTTTTAATGCCGCTAATCTGACAGATAATTTAGTCATGATTGTAAAGTGAAGAAAAAAATCATAACTCAGTCCTGATTCAGCCAACAAATCAGTATTTAGTTCACCGTGAGCTGAAATGTGCTTCCAGACTCAAGTAACTCAACTAATGCCTTTATGTCTCCTGAATCTTTACTGTTTGTGAAATGATACGATTTAATGTCCAAAGACGCATTACATTTTTTTTTTTAAAGTACCCTTTTAAAAGGCATTTCGGGTGTTTCATAGAGTATCACATTGCCAGTGCAAACAGAAGACTGTGATGAAAGCCTTCATAGCTTTTGTACGGTATTATATATGCTGTTCCAGCTGCCCGGTGAAATGAATGTTTTCCCCACATGCAGGCACTGAAGACTTTACGCACAGCTGACTTCAAACCATATGTCGTCTTTGTAAGGCCTCACATTTATGATCAAAGGAAACCACTTGGCTCCTCTTCCTCCCTCAGCCTAGGGGTCACGGTGAGTAACATGAAAACACTGCCCAAAGGAAACTTGAATTTTAAAAAAAACAACTAAATTATTAACGTAGTTTGTTTTTCTTTCACCCCTGTGCTGCTCTGAACCAACATCTCTCCTGCCTTGTGCTGACTAGGAGGAAGACTTACAGGAAATGAAACATTCAGCTGAGAGGATGGACGAGTGCTACGGCCACTGGGTGGACTACGTCTTGGTGAAGCAGGATCCAGCCAGTGCCTTAGCTGAGCTCCAAGTCATACTGGAGAGGGTGCAGATGGAGCCTCAGTGGGTGCCTGTGTCCTGGGCGAGGAGCTAACCTGATTAACTGCACTCGACTGGCTCAACTGCAGGAAGCCTTCTAAGTGTTGGAGCGACCCAGTGTTTACTACTAACCATTCCACAAATACTTGTGATAGTTGGCTCGAGTCAGTATCAAAACATCTGCAATTACTAAAAGCTGTTTTAATCAGTCTGAACCATCAAGCATTTGTTCCAGATCCTTGTGTCAAATTATACTGTAAACATGTACAATGGCAGTATAACAGCTGACCGGGCTTGTAGTACATGCATGTAGGCTCCTGAAGCAAGCAGTAATCAAAGATCTATACTCCTAATGATCTATTATGTGAGATGTCTACTGTGATTGCAGCTACAATGTGAAGTGCCAAATCAGCATTTAAAATACTAATAATTATAAAATGAAAGTATTCATCTGCTTATGCTGGAGACTGTAATTATGTAAGTTCCCTGATTTCAAAGTCTGAATTGAATATAATGAAGTACTGAGAAATAAAAAAAGCCTTTCCGTAGTATTTGGGGAAACCATTTACTAATGTAATAACAATGATAAAGCATAAACAAAACAAGGAAAATATACATGTGTCTGCATTGTGCGCAAGAATCCATGACACCTTTTACTTCCACAGCTTTTTGATTGACATGTTCTTCTCGCTGTCTTTCTGCATCACCTGATGAAGAGAACGGGGAAGAGTTTGAATAGGCAGGTACAGGTAGAAACATTACCACTCATGTTTCAGTTTGCATTGCTGTGACAGAGTTTTGTCACACGACAACAACAATCACTTGAAGCTCAATATCAGCAAAACCAATGAGCTTGTGGTCAAAAAGCTCTAAAACGTGGCTGCTTCTCACAAACACACATCTTCGACCAGACGGGACAGAAGATCAATACAATCTGCAGATTAGTGTCATCACTTCACAATTTATCATAGGACATTTGTGCGAGATTTTTGTTATAATTGGATTCTTGAGGTATGGCTAGAACGTGTTTTGTGAAGTCACAGTGACCTTTGACCACCAAATTCTATTTAGTTCTATTGCAGAGGATTTGAGGTGAACCAGAGTTTCGTATCTAAAATCTCTTTGAAACTATTTAAGTAGGTGAATACAGGGCTGTGACAGTAAGATAAATTGTACAAGCGAATGGTTACACAAACCTTTGCCACAGCCATCTCAAAATCCTCCTGGGTGACGTGAACTCTCCTTTCTCTCAGAGCATACATACCGGCCTCTGTGCAAACACCCTGAAAAATACACAAGAGTCAGTCCAGCTGTTTCCTTCATTTACCACCTAACTGCTCCCACTTTTGTGAATTTCCCCACTGTGGGACTAATAAAGGGATATCTTAACGGACTGATTCTCACCTTCACCTCAGCACCAGAGGCTCCAGGCATCAACTCTGCGATCTTTCTCAGATTAATGCCACGTGTCAGGTTCATCTTCCTGGAGTGGATCTTCAGGATGTCCAGACGGGCCTACAGAATTGGTACAGAATTTAGCTATATGTTCAGATACCAAAAAAAACAACCCATGAAGTGTAGATGTAATGTGCAAAGAGACTACCTCTTCATTTGGAGGGGGAAACTCAATCTTCCTGTCGATCCTGCCTGGCCTAAGCAGAGCAGAGTCCAGGATGTCAATACGGTTGGTGGCCATAATGACCTAAGCGAGAGAGTGAAATTTAGACAAATTAAAGGTGCATTATAAGTCACAATATTTAGATCATTAATGTGTATGAATAAATATTTGCATTAAGAGCAGGTCAATGGTTGGTCAAAATACAATAATTATTTTGTGAGCTATGTGATACCTTGATGTTCTTTGTGGCCTCAAAGCCATCCAGCTGATTGAGCAGCTCCAACATTGTCCTCTGAACCTCACTGTCACCACCTGAGCCACCCTCCAGGCGAGACGACCCGATGGAGTCGATCTCATCCATGAAGATGATGGACGGAGCGTGTTCTCTCGCCATGACGAACAGCTCGCGCACCATACGGGCACCTGGTGCAAGAGAGGGAGGTTATCAGGGTTACACAACCAGATAGTTTTGAAAAATTCAGGAAAAGAAAAGAAAGGAATTTGAGTGTGGTATAAAAAAAAGGAGACGTCAGAGCTCACCCTCTCCGATGAACTTCTGGACCAGCTCAGAACCGGACACCCTGATGAAGGTACAGTCAGTGTGATGGGCCACAGCTCTGGCTAACAGGGTCTTCCCTGTACCGGGGGGACCATACAACAGCACACCCTGCACACATTCAAAGCACAACAGAAATCAGTACCCTCTGCACACTGACGGGTAGAGACAACGTATGATTAGAGCTGTATCTTAACCATTGCCAGAGAATTAATCGTCAACAATTTGATAGTCTACTTTTTAAGCAACAGTGACAAAACTTATCTGGTTGCAGTTTTTAAAAAGAGTGGAATTGCTGCTTTTCGTCTTTTATATCATCAGCTGAATGTCTGGGTTTTGGGCAGTTGCAAAAGAAATACAAGACATTTGAAGCCATTGCCTCAGGCTCTAGGATATTGTGGGGAATTTTTTTTCATGGTTTTGTTTTGTAGAACAAACAACAGACTGGGTGATTAATTATTTAGTAGCTACTGGGAAGTAAAATCTTTGTACTCCTAAGAGCCTTACTTGTTTTGTTTTTTTCATGTGGATAAAAGTGCAGTTTGGACAATTTCCAAAGGATTTCTCTGGAAAATATTCCCTACCTATAGAGAAACCTGCAATCTCTAAACCATTATCAACAGGGGTCATATCGGCCCAGCCATGATGAAATGTCAATATAAGCTTCAGGATCCCACTTACGTATTTGAACCTGATCCTATTATTTGACTTAGGGCACAAAAAAGGACTTCCTCTTAAGAATATATGCAAATTTAAACAAGGTTACAGGTCTTGAACAATATTAACTCTCTTGTCAATCACCCACCTTGGGCTGTGCAATGCCTAAAGCCTCAAACAGCTCTGGGTGCTTGACAGGCAGCTCGATCACTTCCTTGATCTCCTTGATCTGTTTATCCAGGCCACCAATCATTTCATAGGTGGAATCCGGCACCTTCTCTACCATCATAAGAGATACCAGAGGGTCCACCTTGTTGGGCAGGATCTTGTGCAGGGTGTAGCTGTCGTTACGCAGAGCCACACGGCAATTTGGAGTTACCTGGTGCAGAAATGACAATGGGGTGAAAGATTACATCAGGATTCACGTTGCCTGACATTAAATCCTCCTTTATCTGAGCTGTAAAGAGGAGCAAATATGGCTTGTTTGCTCTGCTATTCAGTTTGGTTACTAGCGAAAGACTTTTTCAGTTTTCTAAGAAAGAAACAACTATAATACTAACATCATTGATGTCAATGTTCTTGTCCACATCCACAACAAATTTTCCTTCTGGGTGAACCTAGGAAAGATGAGAAGACATGTATATTAAAACTGTTGACTATGAAATGAAATGTAGTGTGCCGAAGAGTACACATGCACAGAATACCTTAACAAGCACTTTCTTTTTGTCCATGACCCTAACCACTTCTCCTACATAGGAACCCTGCTCCTGCAGTAACTGCAACTCCTCACGAAGAAGGCGCACTGAGAGAGAAATGATAGATCATTAATATTTTTACCCAATGGTTAAGTTTCTGTATGGATATATGAGAGAGTGAGATAATATTCTAAAATACACCGGTGTTACAGTAACAATGAACAATGTACCTTTGGCATTAAGCTCATTCCTCTGTGCCTGCAGACGTCTGAGATTCTGGCTCTTATCATTCACCGTCAGCTGTTAAGAAAACAGCCATTTAGGACTTACAGCCAAGGAAACGTTGTACAATCTGATTCATTACTTTCCATTAGTTTGAAGATATGTCTTTTCTTTCCTTACCTGCAACTCCTCTATCTTGGACAAGTAGTACTGCCGGAGACCTGAGCCACCTTTACTCTCCCCCATCTCCATCTGTCAAAGAAAAAATAACCATCAAACTTTCCAAGTGTTCTACTGTCATCTTCACAATTCCTGCTTTGTCCAACAACAGCAGAAGCACTAAATATGACTATATACAATAACACAAAAGCAAAAATGACCTAGAGAGAATATTTGTTTTTTAAAAGGGGAAATAACAATTGCTATAAATTGAATTTCAGTTGGTCGACCTAATTAACTGAGTAATTCTAAATGAAATTGCTCGCAGACGACTAATGACAATACGTGAAAACTGAAAAATCATCGAGCCTGGTTGGCAACTTAGATCTACAGTGTGCACACAATTCGAGCCTAATAGCTAGTTATACCACCTTTAGCAGAGAGAACTGCAACGAAACGCTTCTGTTACTTCGAGATCAGTCTCTGCCATCCCTGTGGTGAAAGCTCAAGATAGCTATCCATTCAATTTACAGTGATTAGCTTAGCTAGGTTAGCTACAATGAGACAGCAAACCGGCAGCATATACCCAGTTATTGTTTGGAATTAAGTGATATTTCACAACACATTAGTCCATTAATTCCATCTCACCAATTTAAATAAAAATTCAAATCAAGGCGTATTTGTCCTGCCTCTTGGTAGTACACCATTAAAACCAAAAAACGGCAAGAAAATATACTTACATGATCAACACCGTCCCCGTCCATGTTGAAAATTTTTATATCCGTTTTGGGTACAGACGTATTTCCGGAAGACTTCTTCTTCGAGGTATTCAATAAAATTTATGCGCACATCGCCACCTATAGTAATTTTTTAAATAATACACATAATTTTACAGTCCCAACATGTTAGCTCTGAACATTCTTAGGCCTTGTGATGCCGATTGAGTTTCAAGGCTTAGTTTACGCATAAAAAAACCTAAACCACAAAGTTAATTTGGTGTTAACCGCTGAGACTGTAAAGTATCAGATCTCAGTCTGTAACCAACAATTTTAACAATAACACCACACAGGATATATATTTTATATAAAATGTTCCATTTTTGTAATAGGTTATGAAAAAGTTATAAATGATAAATACAGCGCAATACAGTATAATGGAAAATTGTAGCATATTTATTGTAAAAAACATTCTCAAAATGTACGAAATATAAAGAAAGGCCTCTGATTGATATATAACATGCAAACATTTTACGAAGAGGCTGTACAAAAACAACTTGTACACATTTCTTAAATTTCAAGAGCCTTCTCCACAAAAAAATTGGCACAGCAATATCTGATAACAAGGAATGTTTAAAGAAAATCTGACCATCTCATGCAGAACCATTACAAAATAGCATTTCAATGAAAAGTTAACCAATGGAAGAATTATTTGATGCATTGTTTAGTTGACACATTACAATGGCATTCATCTTTTATTAATACCAGATACGTTTCTTGGAGGGGATGGAGCCTTCAATCCAAAGAACATGTCACAGTTCCTCTTTCTGGCATTAAAACAATAAAAACAAATTTAAAAAATAAATGAAAAAGCATGTAAACATTCAAGACGGACAAAAAAAGGATGCTGGCTTACAGCTGGACACAGCTGACTGTTGTCCTTGTACAAATGTGAAGCTCAGTCTTTTCCCAAAGATGAAGTTTCCTGAACTCCTGCATTATCACCCAGTAAAGAAATCTATAATTCCATATGATATACCCACCAAAAAAAAACCCACCAGGAACTAAACTTGTAAAATCATTCTTAGCTTCATACTAGTTCCTATGTATGTTGTAACACAGATCAACAATTGCAACATTTTTGTAGAATATTATCGATATTTTCGATAATAGTTTTTGATTGAGATGTTACCAGACATCAGGTATTCTTGCTTTCTTAAGATTATGGCTTGCAAATGTAAAGGTAAACAGAAACAGTTTCAAATAGCACACAATGTGATGGCAGGAAACACCTAGACAGCACCAATGCTTAAAAACATATTGTACCAAAATATTGCAAAAAAAAAAGAAAAGCAAAGATTACTTGAACATGATATGAAAGCAAGGCAAACATATTATAAAGGGCATATTAATCATCACTTTGGTCCCATATACGTCATAGATTTTAGTATAATATAATGATATAATCATTTATATGTATAGAATTCTATATATTTTAAGTGGGATAGAAATGATATGTATGTCACTTGGAAGCTGGTTCATCAACCCATATTAGTGGCGATGGCTTTGTGAGCATTCAAGTTGCAACATTAGCTTGTTTCTTTCTTGGCTAATTCCAATATTTATTGAACAGACATCAGCGTTTGTTAAGTTAACTTAAATGGCTATGGAATGTGTCTTTAGGTGAGTCGGATACCAAACACCTGCTCCAACTCCTGCCTTCTCTGCTGCACCTGAAACAAAAAAGGAACGTCAGAGCTGAAAACCTTACAATAAAAACATCAAACGTGTGCATTATTAGGCAGTGTATTAGGTTGTATAATTCCTTACTCTTGAGTAAACGTATCTGCCCACTGCCTCTGGTACCCAGGGCGCCTGGTAGAACTCAGTCCTCCTCTCCTCTTCTGGGTTTCCTGTCACATCTGTCATCAACTGGCAGAAAAGAAATGAGTCACTGAACACGGGGGAACCACAATTTTACGAATACAGAAAATCTTTTCATTCCCAAATGTCTAAATAATGTTTTTAAGACTGACCTGTACTTTGTTGACTTACTTTGGTAGTACTATGTGAGAGAGTTGATGGATTATTTAATTAGCAAGGGCAGTACTTCCTGGAGTTTGTTCAGGCACCGAGGTCTCTATTTAATTTGAGCAAAAAAGTCTGTAAAGTGAACTAAGTGTTGTTTTAGCTTGTATATGACAATTAAAGCTCTATTTTAATACGGGTGCAGGGAATTAAGGTGTTTGCCAGGCATTTTTCCACATCTTACCATTGCATACAAGATTGTTGTATTTGAGAGCATGCTTTTATTAAATATTGGAAAAGCTAGAGTAGGCTGTATGAGTCTTTTCTGTGAAAAAATGCCCCAAATGAACTTTTGAAAAAAAAAAAAAACAACTTAAGATTTGGGAAAGCCTGTACAAAAAATCTGAACAAAAACATCTGACAGATTTGTCATAAAGATGTAAAAGTGTTGAAATATTAAAATTATTAAAGAAGTGAAGGAGAGGAAAGTCGAAAATAAGTGTACAATAAGCTGTCATCCTATAAAGACTCCATTGGTGAAACAGGTAGAGTAAGTTACTGGTGGGATCAAACATTTACTTTCAGATCTCTGCTTTGAGACTTGAGCCAGTCTTGGATGAAGTCCTGTGGATTGTTGCTGAAGCTCAGCATGAAGTCCCTCTCAGTCTTCAGCTGGTTGATGTACTCAATCGTCTCATGAATCTGCAGTGAATACAACCCGTACAGAAATAGATAAGACATTTCAAACGATTCTCCTAAAAGCCACTGAGGTGCAGACATTTGTGAGAGACAGGCAGGCCTTACCTTCATCTCCAGTGCAGCAATCTCCTGTTGGTTGGTTGTAGAGGACAGGAAGCTGTTCATTTGGCTCTTTAGAGGGTCATCCACCTCCACGTCAATGTCATAGCACGCCGTCTTCTTCTGATCTGTGGGGTCCACACTGCTCAGAGGAGACACATGGAATTCAAGTTGATATTGTGACTCAGAGAGGAAGAGATGGATCAATCCATAACATCCATCTGTTGTGGTCTTACAAGCGAAGATGTAAATCTTTGGAAGTACTTGAAGAATATGCACATACATAACACATGCACAAACACAGAAAGAGGGATCCATCCTCCCCTACCTAATCATGTGATTGATAATGATGGGGTCAGGGTGCTGCAGCAGGCCCGCTAGTTTCATGGGAATCTCAGAGAACCTCATGCGAGGACAGCCGAAGATCTGTACAGCATTTATTTAGAAAGCAAAACAAGTTTCACATTTTGTCACTTTGTCTCTCCACACAAGCATTGAACATGAAAAAGACAACACAATACATGTATGAGCTGCACTTTTAAAGTCCAATACAGTCAAAGGAACACTATGAAATATGTGTGTTATGTGATGAGGCTTGCAACGATTCCATTACCTGTCTGAAGTAGCGGTTGCAGTTAATGTACTCCTTCTCATGACAATCCTGCAGCTTGTTGTTCTTGATGTAGAGCCAAAGAGCTTGCATGATGCTGGCCCGTGTCTGTGTGTGCACACCCAGCAGACGGGCCAGACGTGGGTCCAGTTTGTACTGAGGGGGCTGGAAAAAAAAGAAAAGAAAAACAAGCAATGAGGCAAAGACAGCCGTGGCTTAAAACGGCAGGGAAGTCACACAACTATTTGCAGGGTAATAACTCAACTAATGGGTGGTACCTGGTGGTCGAGCATGAGCAGAAGGGTGCATTTAACATTCACATCGCCAGGCCTTTTGACTTGGAAACCATCTGTCTCTTGAGTGGTGGGCATTCTATGCCACTGAAAGACAAAAGTAAAGAGACTATTAGAGCTACATTAGCGCTTAGAACTGAAATATTATAAAAGGTTCTAAACATACAAACAAATGCTGTGAGGTGACAATGGTCCAGGGTCAGTTTTGTGTTAATGTGTTAATGTCAATCATACTGATATTTACAGTAAAGTAGACTGGTTTGATCTGTGAGATGAGTTTACACTTCACATAGACATGAAAACCACATGGAAACTCTGAGACACTCTCTTTTAAAACAATTAAAATGCCTTTATTGTCACAGCAATGGTCATATTTTACCTTGAAACAAAAACTCCAAATGTGTCTCGATATCACGCCTTTGTCAGGGAGGCTTGTTTTAAGGTCTAACATGGCCATGTTATGACAATAAGGGCATTTTAATTGTTTTGTGACTTTCATGTCTACATGTATCCCTATCCAAAGAGCACCTCCAGCAAACTCAATCCAGGAGGTCCTCCAATCCTTGCACTTTCTTTTTTGAAAAACCAAAGTAGGTCGGACTAAATCCTCTTTTGGTTCCAAAAGTTTTAATGGTTCCAGCTGAGTTTCATTTTCTGGCCAGGACTGCGTGGGGCTGGTGAACTACAAGCAGTCCCAGAACATTGTGGCGACCGTGTGCCTAAAGCATTCCAAGGCGGTTGCATCAAATACCCTTACAATGATGTCATACCTCGACCAAGTGGTTGTCAGGTCCATAGAGCTCCTTGTCAAGCTCGATCACGAGGCTCTTGAAGAAAGATGAGAACTTCTTTTTTTGCTTGCCAGGCTAGGAATACAAAGTTTAAATAAAGAATATGAAAAGAGAGCAACAAGATTACTATCTATCTATCCATCTATCTACTGTATCCATCTATCTACTGTATCTACTGTATATATCTAGCTACTTGTATCCATCTATCTATCGTATCTACTGTATATATCTATCGTATCTACTGTATCTATCTATCTATCTATTTATCTACCAACCTACCTACCTACTGTATCTATCTACTGTATCTATCTATCGTATCTATCTATCTATCTATCGTATCTATCGTATCTATCTATTATGCGGTGTTGGTCTACAGCATTGTTTAGCTCTGACCACACTGATGGTGGTGAAAGCACAAGACTGTAGACAACCAGAAAAAAACTGCGTCACCCCCACCATCTCTCCAGCCCTGACAAAGTCTGTTTGCACAACATGACCTCTTTTACTCCTTCCCTCACATCCCTTTTCTTTTTCTGTTACTCCACACAACACTCCTACACATGCCTAAACCAAAAGAGCCTGGGGAAAATAAAACAGAAAAAAAAAGATCCTCCTTCATGTGGCCCCAGATGACACAATGAGTTGAGCTGGAACTGATGGAGGGAGGGGAGACATGTCAGCTTATGATATGTAACAGCCAGTGGTTTCAATTCCTTATTTCAAAAGAGAACATGAGCCTGTGTGTGAGTGCGTGCATGTTAGGAGACGTTGGGTGGGGTGAGGAGAGAGAAACACACATCTGGCTGCATGCTCTGAGCCAAGGACACAGGCGAACTAGAGCTGAGTGACTGAAGTATTCAGAAACACAGAGGCTGAAATACTTGGAAATGCCACACTGAGACAAAAGAGAAACAGAGCAGGAGGATTCAAATGTAACAAGAGTTTTATTCACTTACTTCCTCCAGAAGTTTGCCCTCCACTCTCAGTTCCCATGAGGACACCTTCTCTGCCTCCTCGCCTTCAGGCTTGCAGGGGGTGTACGTGTTAGAAATGTAGATCCTGAGCTTGCGTTTTTGCTGTCGTACAGATGAACAAGCAGATATATAAGGAATTCCAGGAAAACTATGAAGTAATACAATCATATTAATTCTTCATGTTGACTTCTTCTTCTTTTAAAAAAAAAAAATACACTCGGTAACTGGTGAAGAAAGCTAATCGCAAAAATGTACAATAAGAAAATCTAAAGAAATCAAACTCCTCTTTTTATACTAATTATGGGTCACAGTGCAATGTACTTATACTTCTCTTCTTAAATTTCCTCTCTCTATTGGTTTTCATCGCCGGTGGTGGAGTCTATGTACTGGACTGACAAGATTCACAGACAATAATACACGCATGTAATCCAGTGATACGGCTATAATTTCATATCAGCCCCATTTTTAACTGTTCACTCTCCTACAGCCACATCAGAGCTGCTACTGATAGTGTAGTCTGAAAATGTCCAACTCCTACCAAACATGGAGGGGCTTTTATTGTGAAGACATCACAGGAAACTCAATATTAACTCACTGGCCACTTTATTAGGTACACTGGCCACAATCTAACAAGATCCAACATAACAGTTCTGCCATATATTCTACCTTTATGTCGATAATAATGTTCAAGTTTTGAAAGTTGATTCTACTACTTCCTACTGCTGCAATTGGAGAATGGTTTGTACTTGTGTTTTCTGTGTTCATCTTGCTACTAAAGCCAAGCCACATTCCTCCAATCCCCTCCTCGGGGGAGGGCGGCCTTTGCATATGGTATTTGTTATCATTTCGTGTCTTTTTTAATGTTAGTAGTGGTGGTGGTATATAGTCAAAAGTTTCAGTTTCTACTTTGAAATCCATTACCTACACTTTCTTCTGGTTTATTTTGAAATCTGCAGCTACAAACTATTTATCCACTGTAACACACAGAGCATCAGTCTGCTGAAGAGTCCTACTTTAGATGCAAGATGACGAAATCAAGAGATTTGCCTGTAGTAGCAAGTCAGGTAAGAATCCTGAAGCACGCTGCTAATTCAATGTTTGGTGTTAGCGTGCTAATACTAACTTGAAAAACTTGTACCTGTCATTTAAAATGTACAAATAAACGATTGCAGATTGACTGTATTAGCGAGCTGCAGCATTGCCATGCTAATAAAGCACCTATCTGTTGTCTGATTCATTCCACAGTAAAAACATTAACCATTTTCATATAAATACACCCTCTTATTCATACATGGCCTAACATGTTCTTGGTTATGTGGGTCTAATTTATAATTAGGTGAGTGCATAAAACCCACATTTGGAAATATTTACTTGGAAGCCGTGTGCCACGAGGACAGATGCTAAGTTGTTAGGGCCACCTGAGGCGACAGGTTATTTAATTATATCCTTAAATGTGTTCTGTTTTAAACCTCTAACTGGTGCAAGTTTGGAAATTAAAGCAAGTAAAGGGAAATGAATATATGTGAAGGGCTTAACTGGATTCACGTGCAATAATTTAACACGAGGTCTATTTTGGAATCCTGCTTTCCTGTTAAACCTTCAATATATGGACTCAACTTCAGTCATAGAATAAAATTTAAGTGACTTTTCAGTTGAGTGCTATTAGGAAAATCAACCAGGCCTAAAAAATTAAGGAATAATGTTTCCCTTGTGAGGAGGCAGCACCCGATAAAGCCTGAAAGCGATCTCAAAATATACTTGCAGTATCAGACCATGCACCATCACTTAGAGATACCATAATGGGCTTCTTGATGGCCTCCTGAATCTCCATACGCTTTCGGGCGATGGTTTGATCCAGTTTCCTCTCAAAGGCCAAGAGATCCATGTAGGCCTGTGACTCTGGGACCAGGTCTCGGATCTAAAGAACCAAGAGCAGGATGTAAATATAAGGGAAATACAGGCAAACGTAATGGAACTGGATGAGGTATGATTCAAGGGTCAGAACTTTCTTACCCTCTGTGGGAGAACCTTGTCAGCCATCTTGCGTCTTTTTGCTCTAAACACACCGCAAAAAAAAGTAGAAAAAAAAGATGATTTCAAAAGTACTTCATGTTTATTAGACAAAAAATACAATGTATAATGTTGTCTTATCATTTAGAATTCACCCTTTTGGACTATCTTACTAATTTACAAGACAATAGCTGCACACGGGCACATGCAATATTACTAGAAAGATGTCATTTGATTAAAAATTATTTGTGGAAACTTCACTTAGCGATATTAAAATCTTGGCCAGTGCTTTCTCTTAACTTCCCTGATTTAGCACTGAGGCTCCCGCTCATCATTACTACAGACTTCATAAAAGCGGCTTTGTTTCTATAATTTAATTACACGGTTCCCCCTCATTAGTACCAACTTTTACTCCTAGCTCTTTAATGGGACTTGAGGAACTTGCTTCTGGGCCTGTGGCTCAATAATCCTCCTGTATTGAAAACGCTGTTGTGAGATAAATCTTTTAAAGACAGAAGCTTCATTGTGGGGGAAACTGTAAATACTGCTTTACATCACGACTCGCCACTTTTAAGAGCGTGGATTCACCATGCGGTTTGATGTTAAAAAATAACCAATCATGTGTGCCGCTTTGTAAGCAAAGGCCAGTCATGGGATACTCCTTCCCTTGTGTCTGTGTGATCTGAGCTGTGCTTTTTTTAACAGCACAAAAAACTTTGCAAACAGACTGCCAAAGGAAAAGGATCTTTAAAAAAGGATACGATTCCTCTTTTAGTTTCTGTCCTAGCTGAAGAAACATTGTAAGTAGTGTGCTTAAAGTAGTCCTGCTTGTTTAATTGTGTGTTGTGAAAAAGAAGGAAAATCATCCGTTTCCATAATTTGCACAAGTGATTGTGTAGATGAAACACCAGATTATGTTGAAAATCACAGTTTCTTTGAGGAGTAGATTCAAATTTGAGTCCCTAATTCATGACCTTTAAGACAGGATGGTTAAAATTTAACATTTTCCAAACAAGACTTTGGACCAACCCTAAACGGACTTCACCCTGCCAGTTCCCTTGTTCAAAGTCAGTGTATTGTCCTACTGAGCGTTAGAAGGTGCAGGTCATTGTCCAGATGATTTACAACAAGCGAATGAGCATTGTTGATGACATTTCTATTTTCTCAAACCACAAGGATACACAGACATCCGAGGGTGATTCCTGCAGCAGGCTTTTTGCATCATGTCCTGCCTCTTACACGCTCTACCGAGACGCCACTCCTGTTGTTTGCTGCATGTGTCAAATGGCAAAACCAGCCAGTGTCTGAACCTGATTCTCTGGACGTCATCCAGAGTTCATCTAAGAAAACGACTAGATGTTATTCTCACACACAGCAGTCTTTGTAATGACCCTCATGGACAACTTTCTGGTTTCGTATCATGAAAATCAATCAAATACCTGCACTATCAGGACATCTAACTTTTTGACCCGGCCATGTCTTTACACCACCTGTTTGTTTTGTCTAGTCCACGTCATAAATTCAGGTTTGGGCTCTCTTGACAAAGGGAGTAAAAGTTGAGGAAATGTTCATAAGAATAGAAAATATTGAGACATTATCATTCAATAAATAAAATAATGGTCATTTTCCGGTTTTAGCTTCTCAAACATGAGTAGCTGCTGCTTGGGTCTTTTTGACTGTATCATTGTAATTTATAAGTGTCGGTTTTGGACTATTGTCAGATTTGTTTGTTTTTTTACATTTCTCTGATTCTGTGAGGAAACAATCCACAGACAGTGAAAAATGAAAATAACAGTCACTTTATATGACAGTCAAGTCAACATCTCAGGCAGCGCTGTACCCTGATTTGGACCTTAAAGTGTCTTGGTCGGCTGACCCTGGCATTACTCCTCTCCCTCTCATCTCTTTCTCTCACACAAACACTCTCACTTCACCACACTTTACCCTCGTCTTAGGCCTCCCAGTGCCTCTTGCTGCTGCTGTTGATGCTGATGAAGAAACCGCTTCCTTGAGGCGTCCATGCTCGGGGGCCCCATGCCTGGCCGCATAGACATGTTCCCACCACCGTAAGAAGGGCCAGGCAGCTGACCCCCCATCGACCCCAAGGGGGCCCCCACTCTGTTGGGTGGCATCCCTGAGCGCTAGGAGAAAAAAGGGAAGCTGTAACTATGATTTGAGGTTCATAAGAATAAAAAAAAAAAACTGTTGTGTAATAAACGTGTTTCTTTCTTCAGAGCTGTTCACTTCTTCTTTGCTACTATTACATTTTCACATTAGATTTAGGTCATTAAAATTCGATTTTTTTTTCTTTTGTAATGTTTTTCCTAAGGTACTGGTTAACAAAAGATGGGTTTGTGCTCTCACTAATTTTGATTTCAAAATTACAGGGCTACAAAGTTATAGAAGGATAACAAGATGGATAGAAACTGATGCATCTAATTGTTCTTGGGCATTCCTTTACAGATCATTAATGAATGACAATGAGAAAATATAGTCTCAATAATGTTACAATGTATGTGCTTTTATGTAAATATTACATTATTTGTAAAACAGGTGTCAATGTTTGAATGTTTTTGTATTTTTCATACATGCTGCATAAAAGTAAAAGGTGCAGAGACGTATTATGTCAGCATAATGAGGTCAGGCAGTGAAAAGTAATCTTTTGTGTAAATGTACATTATGTACACATTGGATTTCAGCAAACAGTAATTTTGTAAATCCTACCACATCAACAATACATTTCCGTTTTCCATCCTGCCGATTTATTTGTTTTGTCTCTCCTTTAACATAAAAACAAACACCTTGACTCATATGGCGCAAAATCAAACATGTGACAACTGTTACAGTGCGTGTTAACTAAAGAGCACAAGAGGCTGCATATAGTGGAGTAAGTAGGATAATATATATAGCTCTGACAGATAGAGGCGATCTGTCATCCAAATGTTTGAGGGTCAATCAATATAAGCTCCATATTAAAAATGTTACGCGATTTATTGACAGCAATGTTAGCTAAGTAATTACACATCTTCAAATGCGGAAGTAGTATCCACATTTTGATCATATGAAAATAATGAGCTTTCAGAATAAGTTACTTTTACTTCTTTTTTCACTTTTGTTTAAACCCTCCATTACTTCGTTTACTCCTAAAAGCACCCAAGGTAATAAACTTTTTAAGAGGTAGTTAAATTAAGTGAAGACGGATAAAGTTGCGCTCACCTTTGGCTCAAACCCGTGTTTATCGCGCACTGTTTAATGAAGATAATTAAAGCAGAAAACCAACCTGGGGGTAGAGGGGAGTGTTAGTCATGCTGCGGGGGTATCCGATCGGAGGTTGAGGTATGCCTGTCATCCTCATGCCCGCAGCATGCCCAATATTCAGATTGTGCACATTCGGATTCATCGGTGAACCCGTGAAGCCTCCTCTTGATGCCATCTTCTAGGTCCACAAGTGGTTAAAAGTCACTAAAAGTTTTTAAAAAATATATAGGTTCAACTACAAGTCTAGCGGTCTTCTAAATGGGCGTCGCTTGTAAAAGTCCGTGCGTAACTTAGCTAGCTCGCTAACTACTTTAAATGAGGTCAGGATCTGGTTTGACATCAGCACACTGTCAACAAGAAGCTAGCTAATGTTAGCTCGTGTCCTATGTTTCAAGTTCCGGCATTTGCTTCTTCCTACAGTCGCTTGTTTACTGAACACCCAGCAGTGGCTGTTGTTTGTCACCCCTCCCCTTGTTCTCAAGTCTTGGCATCACCAACTATCTCTTATTTCACTGTGAGGCTAACGAAAAACATGATAACGCCGAACTTAGGACAAAGTGTCTGCAAGCACTCATGAAACTGCCTACACACGATGCAAAAATGCTGCCTTCAATGGTGTCGGCAATTACATATTTCGCCGCATGTTATGGTTATTTAGTTGTGTATTTTATTAAACCCTATGTTCTCTAGAGCTGTGTCCGAAATATATTTTTAAACCTTCCGTATGACATTTTTTCTGCATTAAAACAGCCCAACTGTAATTATCAATACAGCTTTGAAAACCTACTAATGCACTGTCTTACCCCTCTGTTACCTCCAAAAAGATGCCCCCCTAAAGGATGATACACCAATACATTTTGTGGTGCTGTACATCTAGGGCTGAAACAAGTGTGCATATCATTCAAGTTTATGTAAAATGTATCAAATGGAGCATAAATGTAAAATAGTCCAAGCATATAAAAAAAAAACTAAAGGGGAAAAGGCAATCTGAAAGGCAACAAGGAGGTACGACTGGGCACAGGTTTAAAACAAAGCCTTTGGAAACTAATGGTTTTATCTTCAATAGTGATTTTACTTATAAAGCTCATTATATTCTATTTTAATGTAAATTCTTCACCGGTAAAATAATAATTCCAGCTGCTTAATAAAAATACTTAGGTATTTACCACCACTGGTTACACTACCTATAGCAAAGGGGTCTTGTTTTGAAAGTTCATAAATAACACTGTCCATATCATATGATTTATTTTAGATGCATTATTTTTCTTCTCGCCTTACGATGCACCCACAGCCTGCATTAAGGACCCCAAGCTTTACTTTTCAGACCTACTCAACCTGTCAAACACAGCTGCATCAGAGTTCAGATATCGGTGTTTAGGAAGAGCACTTGAAAGCAGCATAACTATCAGTTCTGGGAACAAAAAGTTGGAACACCTTAGTTTGATTCAAATCTACAATTGTGTGAACTTTGTTGCGTTTACCATCTCTCAATTCCCGGAGAATGAGACCTATAGCAGTATCTTACTGGAAAATAAGACTTTCACAGAGAAACATATAATGTTTCAAACAATGGGTGTATTAATATAAAACTTAAACATCTCTATACCACTTTCATTTGAACAACAGCCTCCCCTATTGGTCGTTTGGTCCTTACTTGTAAACACTTGAGCAGGGTTACTTTGTCTTGTCTCATATTACAGCCCTCTTCAGTGTTTTTGAAGTTCCAAGTTAACATAAGTCCTAACAACAGGTAACAAATCATTTATTATGCTAGACAGATGAAACAAACTGAGCCATGATAGCAGCAATTCAACTATTGGAATATTTACACTATCACTTCACACCAAGGATATATGTAACCCTTTACAATGTAAACACATGATACATAGACATTTTGAATGCAAGAAAACAAGCAGATCTATCCACCAAAATGAAACAAAACAAACCTGCTTTCTGCAGCAAATACCTGCTTGTACAATTAGAGGTTCAATGATTTTACATTTTTAGAACAAGTTTCCACAGGTGAATGACAAACTGAGAATCTCTCGCTCTCTCTTTCACACACACATGCACACATACTGTAATTCAACTGGAGAACTATGGGCCCCGACAGTGAATGTGAAAATAAAAGACAATTGTCTTTGACATTTTTTTAAAGAATGAGATCTTATATAAAGGTGAGGAAACATAAGTACACCTAATGGCTAATCCTTTCTGTATGTGCACACTTTCATTCTTCACGCAGCTGCCTCTGCTTGGCCACCGAATTACTCCCAGAATCTACCTCTGTGCAGTGAAATCATATATGGTGATATTCATTATTTTGGACTCAAGCAAAAACATCTCAAACAAAATTAACAACAAAAAAAGAAAAAAATATGAGTGTTGCTAAGATGATTTTGTGTAAGAAAAAAAAAAATCTGTCAAGTATAGAGTGGGACGTCTGGACTGCTTCTGCAGAGCAGCAAAGAGTCATAAATGTTACCTACAACATTAACGTCCATTGATTTCACAACATAAAGACCCAAGGGTGAAGTGTTATTGGTCTTCCTGTGTGTGTGTGCGTTTCAATGTATACACACAATGGTAAGAGAATGTGTGTTTGTGGCAGAGGGCCTTATTGAGGGAATGCCTCATCTTTCATCAGCATGCGCGGGCTTTCCTGGTTGTCCATGCGACGTCTGGGACCCATCATGTCTGTGGGAATAAAACACAAGGCCGGATGTCACCAGATGATTCCAGGGGCTTTTTTTTTAACTGTGCATTTACTTCATTTGATAATTTCTCAGCTCAATGAAAAGCATAATGGAGGAAACAGATAATCAAAACAACATTAACAGGAATGAACCATGAACCATCAAGACGTGAATTTATTGGGCACAAATTTAGGTTGGCAAGACCTTATATACACTCAAAGGGATTTAAAAATGCACCACACATTTTCTGACCCGATTAGAGAATTAGGTAATATTAATACAAGCATGAAACTGTCAGTAATAAAGATATGACATGAGCTAATCTGTGTTCTTGATGTTTGGTATTATAAGCATTCCTGGGTATGGATATTAGCATGACCTGGATGAATGAGAATCTACACAAGCCCATTCCCAAAATCAACTACTATGTTTTAACAGGTAAGGTTTTCTTAAAATTGAAAAGTTCTAAATATTTGAAGTACATAAAGTACAAAACTGCAGAGAAGACACCAAAAATAAGTTCAAGGATTCATTTTCACTTACTGTTCTTATGCTTGAATGATTTGGATCTTCTGGGTGAGTTTGGATTCTGAGATGGAAAATGAACATTTTTTTTGTTGAGTGGACAAATCAAAAATAATGAGTAATATTTTCCATGTGTTTATGTACATTAATTGATGATGGTGACAATTAAACAGCATAGTACTCCTCCAAATTGTTCAAGTAATCATTTGGATTTTTATAATGAGAATAAAATGATACCTTATCAGATTTCCTTTTCTTGGCTGTAAAAGAAAGTCATAAAATTTCAGGTTACTTTAATTCAACATACGTCCAACTTCATTTGATCATGTCAAATACATTCAGCATCACTATGAAGAGGTAAAAAAGCAGCACCAGTGCATTACCTTTCTTTTCTGCCCCATAAGACCAGTCATTATCATTGACGTCATCGTTATCCTCTTGGTCGCTCTCTGACTTGTTGTTGGTGTTGTTACCGGTGACTATTCTGTATAAGATTACACACAAACACACACAATGACTCAGCATTGCTGATTGCAAATAAAAGTTGGATTATAAAACAAATACATTCTGACTTAAAACTTTTTTTTTTTGCTTAATTTGTGTGATGTATGGAAAAGGAGCATAACTTCTCAAGTAGAGCTAGAAAGTATGTCTATACCTCCACAACATTATTACTGTATAGGTGCATCAAATACCTTGCTAACCATGTTATCTTGTTCATTGTAGAAGGATGAATTTTAATGATCTAACACGACAAAGGCTTCAGTTTACTGTCAAAATCGAATTTAGTGAAGAAAACTCGCTTTGAGCTTGTGCAGGGTTTGGAGATCTGTCTGGGTTTTACCTGCGGTTGGCTATGCGGCTGCTGTTGCGTCCCATTCCCAGGCATTTTTCCAGGTGTGGTGCAAAACGTGAGGCAGCAATGCTTCGGTTGCAGTTAGGACATACACACTCCTTGTTTTTCCACTGGTTGTACACCTGGCCGAATACATCCAATCCTGGCTGGTCCACAATTTCTGGAAATGTTAAACAGACAATTGACTGTTCTGCTTCATAATATACTGTAGTTACAAGAACAGTCCTGGAGCTCAAAATACACAAACCTACAGTGTTGTTATGTATTTACCTTATTTTTAAAAACTAAAATCGTTAATAATATGAACAAAAAAATGAATTGTTCACTACCCAGGGTAGTAATGTTGGCAGATTCTTTCACAAGGGAGACTTTGTGCTCACCAAAGTCCCTCATGCTTTCTTGGTCCGTGTCATCCAGGAAAAAATAGCCCTGCTTGACGGCCCGGTGGACCTCGAAGCAAAGACCCAGGCATGCATCCTCGACCAGGTCAGACAGGATGTCCTGAGCTAGGCCCTGGAAAGTACCGGGTGTGGGGGAAACAGACACCAGTCAGGTCACTGTCTGCAGATGTAATGTGCATTTCCAAAGCCACTTGAACTGTTATCATACTGTGCACTTGCTCTACTGTACCTCCAGCTTGCTGTTGTCCAGGCTGGACATTGAAACCTCCTCCATTTTCATTTGCCAGAACTACCAGATGAGCCGACACTGCTGTGGTCATGCTGTAGCGCAGCAAGCATCGGACAAAACAGGGCTGAAAACAGACGATTAGCAACACACTGGCATTAAAACCCCGTTTAACCAATGAATGTGAATTAGTGCCAAACACTTGATGCCTTGAGTGGGATGCAGCTACTTACAACTGCACGTTGAACACTGCCAGGGAGACACTTCCCACGCTTATAACCTACGAATAACACAAAATAGACACACTTAGCGTCGTTAGTTCGCTTTTACAAACACTACTTTGCCGGTCTGAGTATTACTATCTAATGAGAGTAGCTTAGCCAAAACCTTGCCGAAGAAAACAAAGAGCGTGGCTATGAATAGACTGAAGGAATTGAACATACCAGGAGGTTACAAGAGAGGCGATATCCTCCTCAAAAAACCTCCAGCCGAACAGCGGCTAAAGCTAGCAAATAGCCGCGTCAAATATACCAGGCAGGGCTCAAAAAACACAAAAACTATAACACATTTGTTGGTGACTTAATGGTTTAAGAGTTGCATTTTACAAACGTTACAGCGAGGGCTCGTCCCTGAAATCAACACTGCTACTGCACTGCGGCTATTCGCCTCTCAACCCCTCGTACTGACCACGAAGAACACAAAACTACCCTTCTATCCCGGTGTAAGGTCTACTGTCGATGAACACCGCAATCACGGCCCAGCAAATTACTAATTGTGTTTATTTACCTATTTCGGAAGGCATCCATCTTTACATCACAGAGATCAGACAGTAACAATCGATCGCTGCACGGGTTTCCACCGAGCGCTTCCTCGCAAACCTGCTGAGGATTTTCTCATTCTACTCCAGCAGTGTTTCTCATCTATGATTGCGTTACCAGGGGCGCACAGCCAGGAGAGGAAAGCCAGCCAAATATATCCCCCCCCCCCTCATTTTTTTTATAGCCATTCACATGGGCACATTATGCAAAGAAGGCACTACACAGTACACCCACAACACCCCAACCTGCAGGGGGGCCCTTTCTGCTTACAAGATATCGAGCTGTCATCTACAGCTGAATTGTGCCTATACATATGTTTCATATTTACATGTTGTTACTTATTTGCTTCATAATTTTGTGTGTATGGTTTTATTATGCCTGATGAAGCACAGTTGATCAAACAAGGTGGAAGGGAGCATGCTTAGAGGGGTGGGCTTCTTTACCTGGGGCCCCCCAGTGTCTAGTTTCTCCACTGCATGTTATGCGGTGCAAAGGTTTCCTGGCCTCTTTTGACTTTGTAGTGGTCATCATAAGCCATCATATTTTTGTAACGCTGGTCTAGTTTGTATCTTGTTATTTGAACTTTTTCTGTTGCATCACACAATCCAAGATAAATCACATCAATAAATAGCATTAATTAGAAAGGTATCTTCTTTACGAGATGTAAAATCAACTAAATGTAGGGTTTAAAACAATAAATGGTTCGTATTGGTTAAATTAAGGACCCTAACAGTTTATGGGATCATCTCATAAAACACACATTTCTTGATTCATCATTCAGTAATTTTAACCGCAACAAAATAAGCCTCCTTGTCATGATGCTTTCTTTTCCTTTACACACACACACACACATCATCACAGTAAAAGTGAAAAAAAAACAACAACAAAAAAACAAAGGCTAATGGTACAATGCAGTGTCTGTGTTGTATCCTTCACTGATGAGGATGACTTGAATTATTAAATTCCTCAAACACAATGGTTAAATTATCTGGTTGGAGGCGCCTGAGGAAAAATGAGCTGCCAGGCCTCTATTAACCCACTCTATGTGCACTGCCAACAGTATTCCAGTGGCAGGTTGTTAAATAGACTCAGGTTTACAGTTAGGTAATTTGAACAAATTCAATTTTGAGGAAATCCCAGCATGTAAAAACAAGATAAGATGAAATAATTAAGATTTTAAAACAGGACTTTTGCTTAGGGATGCCAATGTACCAACATGGTCTATAAATTAGGTAATTAAGCAGGCCCTTAAAATCTATTCTTAAGTAGCTTCTTACTATGACTGATGACCACACGGTTTTCTGCCAAAATTACAACGTTGCGGTTATTCTAAAGCAGATTAATAAAATTTTGAATGCCTCATATAATACAGAAAGGTGTTTATTTCCCAGAAACACTGTGGTTATTGCTTATGCAGTCAGGAATATATAATGTTAGAGAGAATTTAAGGTGTACAGGGGATTTAAGGTCCTCAATCAGTCAGATGATATTCTGTTTTTGTGGCACATGTTCCCAAACGAAGCAAACTAATTGCCATATAGAGGGGAACCCGTGGTCCCTGGGGGTCTTGGTCCTGGGGAACTTTGTAATCCAGCATTGGTTGTGGCACAATACATAGGCCAGCATGGTCTCCAAACAGTGATTTCTTAAAGTCATGCAATGGAGCAATCTTTCATTCTCAAATCCAGAATCCAGCTCCGAACCTAATATGTGTGTGTCGTGCTCCAGCTGTCCATCTCATCACCATCTGTACATCTCAAACATGATGTCATCCTCCTTTTCTCCTTCTTCTTCTTCTTCTTTTTCTTCTTCTTCTTCATCCTGTGGAACAACAGTTGATATTTGTGACAGCTGGATGTATGGTCATAAAATTAAATACTAAAGAACACAAAGCATCTTTTCAAACCTCTTCAAGGTCCAAGTAGACTTCCTTTTCATTGCTGCTGTCCTCAAGGTCTTCATCTTCCGAATCCTGCGTGTGACACAATACGTGTGGACAGAAAATAGTGATTTTATAATATCATTCAGTCTGGGCATAAATGACAAAACTATGACCTAAATGACTGCACTAAAAATGAGTCATAAGTGAGCCTAATAAAAACATAATTTAATTAAAACATCACTTTAAGACTGTCCTGTCAGGGAGCTCTGCACTGGTAGCATCAAGAATGTGTGTACTGTGTAGTATGCCTGTTGTACCTATTCATACTATTTTATTCTTATTCTTTTGAACCTTTTTCTGTTCAACTTTCTGCTGCTATGACCCCTGAATTTCCCTTTGGGATAAACAAAGATGATCTATTTGTAACAACACTTCAACTTACCGATGGTCTGTACGAAATTTCTTCACTGGTATGCTCTTTAATTGTTTGGGCATCGGAGTTTTTAAGTTTCTGCAAAGATAAATATATCATTAATCTAAGAAAATCTTTTTTTTTAAAAGTTAAAGAAATTAACAAATGGGTACTTGAATGTTTCGCAAATCATCACATTCTGTTTTTATTTACAATTTAACCCAGGGTCACAACTTTTTTGGTAATGGGGTTGTAGCTGAGTACACAAACAATCCAGAGAATAAGCTGCTGCTCATATGATGCATTGTGAAAAAGAGAAAGACAGAATGATGATTTGATTGCAGGAAAAGCAAGCAAATAAGTTAAAGTTAAAAAAATCTTCAAATAATCTACTGCTCTCCTGACGTTTTTTGGTGCTTTGCTCATTTGGGATACACTGCTGCTCCTTCTCACCCAAAGTCTGAGAAACATAAACACCATTGTCACACGGACAGTAACCATCAGCTCAATGCCACGCCTATAGTCTTGGAACTTTCTTACCATCACAAAATCGTTGAGCTTGATCCAGTCATGCTTCTTCAACTGAAAGAAATATGCAAAACATTTCAATCATATATAACAGATTTTTACTGAAACCCCACCTGACAATCTTGAGTGTTTTGGTGCAGCAGTTGATGAACATATTATTTTTTGTAGCTGTCTATATGAAACAGTTTGTGTGTGTTTGTCCATTATACATACCTCTTCACAGCGCGCTCTGTACTGCTGCCTCTTTATCTCAGTCAAATCTCGCCAACGTTGGGCCCACACTTTCAATAAGCCATTTTTTGAGAACTCAGATGCCAGTTGCTCTACGCAATATAGAAAACAGCCATTGCTAAAGACACACAGACACATATACACACAAACAGATACCAGTGAGTTCATTTAGCTGAAGCAAAGAGAAAAAATGATTAAAGAGTATGACCAATGTTAGTCTATCATTAGGCTTGACTTCCTCTAGATTTCTGAGGCCCTCCAAAGGTCTTCATTACATCTAATGACAGGCAGGAAATCTTGGGCATGTACCCATTGAAAACACTATGTCCCTTAGTGGATGAGGATGTAAATCACATCACTTGTTGAGGGCAACAAATGGTGAAGAGATATTTCATATGGCTTGTCAAGATTGCTGACTGTGCCTTGGGAAGACCAGTGGCTTCATCCTACATCCTCAACCATTATGACACTAGCCATTATTTCTCAGCTTAGATGAACCATCTGAACTAAAGTCCTATGAATTCTTTATTTGAAAAAAAAATTTGTGCCTCATTGTGATCATACCAGGTGAATATGATAAATACAAAGAAAGAGGTGCAAGTTACTAATTTATGAACATAAAACAGAGCAAAACAATTCAATTTCTGTGTGTGTGTGTGTGTGGCTTACAATGGAGGCTTGGCAGACAGGCCATCTGCATCTTCAGTACACTGTTTGCCCTGCGTGAAATAGGCCACACATCAAGTTGAAGATAATTACGATTTTGAACCTTACCATTAGTGTTATGTGCCATTCAAAGGCACTTCTCTAACATGAACTATAAATATCAATATTTCTTTAATAGATATTTGTGTAAAAAAAAAAGAATAAAGCCAGCCAACCATGCAGTACAGTGCACAGTACACTGCAGTTTGACCATCACTTACTTCTGTGTTATCTTCAGAGACCCTCTTCCTCTTCAGGCCAGACCCGCTCGTATGTTTGGGAAGGTTTTGATATTGTTTGCTGAAAGACAAAGAATAGGTTTATATAGACAGCCTGGGCCAAATCACACATGTTTATATGGCATGTTACTAATTAAATTTGATTTATTTACTACCTGAACTCCCGCCTACTGGTGTTGTTTGCTTCAGAGACAAGCTGGTGCTCCTCCACATCCTGACCCTAGAAAAAGGCATTAATTCACCATTCAAAATCTGAAGCCTTATGCAAAACCATAGACCATAAAATAAATAATGGCGCTATCTTGTTTTTTTTGTTGCAGCAGTGACTATAGTTGAATAAGAAGGTGGAAATAAGGATGATAAACATTGCTACTACTCTATCCTGATTGGATCTGACCAGCTTTGTAATAACAACGTGAAGCGGTGTGTACTTACCGTCTTGTCCTGGACAGGATTGGAGATGGCATCCTCAGCTTCAACAATGAGCTCTGTGAGGGTCCGAATCTTGCGCATCTGTGCAAGAGTAACAAAGACACCACACTCAACTAATAACACGAAGACCGTTACCAAAGAATAGTTTGAAATTGTAGCTTTGCTGCATTTCTTCACCATGGAAGGAAATCTTTCTAAGGAGCTGTTAATTAGAGAAAACTACCAAACTTCCCCATTAAAACCAGTGTGTGCAGTTGTTCATATGACAGGAAAAAGGACAAAAATGATCATTGTGATGACAGTGTTGCAATTGTTTATTGGGGAAATACATCATAAAGATATAAAGATTTGAACATCTCATATTTTGAGAAAGCTAGGCAACTCTGTCTTGTGCATTATGACTTTAAGTCTCAACTAAAAGTTTTAAAAGTTTATCTGTGACTCACCTCCTGCAAAATCTCTCCCCACTTTTCTTGGCATGCTTCAGGAGAGAATGGAGGAAAAGCAATCTTTTGCCAATCTGTAGTTTCCAGTCCGTCTGTGTACGTGTGCATTCTCTCTTGTTCTGGGATGCTGCTTTTCAGTGCAACGAGAAGCTTCTGGAGGTTGGACTTGGTCCAATCTACTCATGGCGTAGAGACAGAAAAAAATGTCTCACGTCATCGTTCTTGAGGCATTATTGAGATTTCATATCAAATGTAAAAAAAACTCATATATTTTACCCAATTTATATATTTGTACGCACCAGATTCTTCAGTCTCAGTTTCAATTCCACTCATTTTTCCAATAAAATGTGTGCCCTGCGTGTCTTCTTATGTTAGCTGGATGCAAACTGAGCAGATCTTCAGATCAGACTCCCAGGAAACTGAACATTAGCTAGTTAGCTAATTTATCGAGTTAACAATAACTTAACAAATAGCTAGCGATGTTAACTTAAACGATTTACTTATCACTCTAGTTGTTTTCATTGCCTTTTCCGCAGAACAAAATTACTCTGTTCGTTCAAACAACATGTACCTGCCTCCATATTTGTAAGGCGGGTCTTTGCTGTGGGAGAAACCAATAGAGAGTGCTTCCATTTGTGTAAGGCGGGTCCTGACTGTTGTAGAAACCAATCATAAACGTGGAATTAGGAGCGTCTGCCAAAACAGCGCAGAAAACCCCCAATGAAATTGCATATAATCTTCTTCGTCTTTGTGTTTATTGTCGGATAGCAAGCATCGCAGACTAGCGCCATCTACTGAGCCGGAGAGCGTTGAATCATCTCACTAAATTATCTGATCAATCATACCGATAAATCATGGAAAATCTAACTATCTTAGATTGTATAAATGTGTGCAAAATATAGAAACCATATTTCATTTCTGAGGTTTATCTCCTGTATTTTAAATTTAATTCTTTCCAAGATTTTACAATCTCATTTAATCTTTTACAGTCATTTTGAGTTTTTAGTCACCATTGTAATCACGGAATCTATTCAATATTTTTCACATTATTCTATTGTATTTCAGTTTCACATGAAATTCATTTGCTCTGTAAATATTAACTTGATAGCAACCAAGGTTTTGAATTAAAATAAAATACATTTTATCTCTGCTTTCCTTAATTCTGATTCTAAGCTAACCACATTCAATGAAACTACTTAATGCATCCTTTGGGAGGTAGTTTTTATTATCTAACTGAGATATGGCACTAACAAAGCAGCATAACACACTGTATAAATTTGTAACAACACACAAAAAATTCAACATTTCCTTTCTCCCTGTCTTGTGTTGTTGTACTTTTGCTCTCAAGTGTTACCAGGTTGACCATTCTTAAATATCTACACTTTCCTTCCATCGTTGCCTTAAAAATCATGTATTATTTCATTCAGAGTTTGGATTGTTCTCACATTAAATAAGTAAATAAATACAACAACAATGTAAGTGACACATGTTTCAAAATTACATTCAGTGTATGGCTGCCTGGAAAAACATATAAATTTCATTTAACACTACATTTTCCATTCAGTATTGTTTTCATTCTTTTATTTCATTATGATTTCATGTATTTAAAATCTTTTAAAAATAGTTTGCATTTTCTTTATTATCTTTCAGTTTTGTAAATACATGTCAACATTTTATGAATATTTCCAGCTTCAGTGGTGTGTAAAGCACAAGGTATTTGAAACAATACAGCATGATGCAGAGATTCCATGTGTAATTCCTGAAAACTCTTCAGGAATGTTTGACTGACACAGTTTTTACTATAAAGATATATTCAATATCTGCATTTTTCATGAAAAAAACATGCAAAACATATCTTTGCTCATAGGTAGATGAGACATTAATTCAATCCACATATGAAATAAACATATTTTTGTTAAAATGAGATGTTGTTGATAGCTGTCAAGGAAGACATCTACAATGGCATCTGAGATTCATAGTATACATCCTGGCCTGGTTCTTCCTCGAATGTCACTTTGGCGTCATCGGAATCCAACTAAAACAGACAGAAAATTTGTGCTAAAACCCACACACACATATTCCACATGCCCCTTCTGACTCTGCTATCCATATATTCCTAAAAGTACTCCTTAAATCTGCAACACTTTGTCAAAATGATATGAGGTAACTACTTACACATTTAATTTCCACTTCAGTGAAGAGTCGCCCGGTCATAAGCATGCGTAGAGGGATGGTGAGGATGAGTATGAAGGGAAGTGCGAGGGATGCTTGGCTGGACTTTACAATCCACAAAACGGCAAGGCACACTACCTGGATGATCGTGAACAAGTGCATCCGTCCTGTCCTCACCTGAAGCCAACATGTACATATATTAGTCGTATAATTGGGCTGAAGACAACAGTACAGTCTGGCTTCTCATGTGATTGCTTTAGTGGTATAAACAACCACAAACACTGGTATATATGGAGCATTTTGTACCTTAAGTGAAGTAGCAAAAGCCCTAATGTGCTCTACAATTTCTGTATATAAATTGTAATATGATTTCAAGACATTACATAACGTATCACAAAGTTACATAAAATCAATAAAGAAGATGTAATTAAATTTGACGTAAAACAACAAGACATCATCTCATAATTGATCAAGTATTTGTTATATGCTGTTTCTTAGGTACTTTATTTATCACATAATCATGGGACTCTTACTCTGGTGGCGTAGGGTTCATCAGGATGGTATTTCTTTGGAATGAGCAGAAGCAGTATGCGATCCCACAGCTGGATGCCATTGAGTGAGGTAACTCCCATGTAAAGAAAGATCCCAAATAAAGCCGACATGGGAATCATCTTTAGGATCGGCTCCATCAAAATGGACAAACCTTGACACACATAGGCATTCACATGGTGAGGATGCACCGACCTTTGGATTTATAGACATGCAGTGATAGACAAGATATAAGATCGGATTATTACATAGCACTTACCAACCAGCAACGCGACCAGAATGCCACTGATCCTCTGCTCCATCACCTTCTCAATCACAGGCTTTGGTCCTTTGCTCATAACGGTGAGGGCATTGGCGTGGGTGACAGATCGTACTGTGGCAGCACTGAGCCATGGCACGCCGAATATTGCACCGAACCCTCCCATGGCAACTAAAATCAGCAAGTCAAAGTGGAACCCAGAGCCTTTGACCATCTTCCTCTCAGGTTTGCTGATAATGAGACTGTTAACAGACACAATATGAATCAAGTTTGGTTAAGCCGGGAAATATAATGTTTTCTGACTGATGATTGAGTGATATTGTTGTTGACTCACGTTGTGATCTGAGACTCCAGAAAGATCAGAATGAAGACGAGAAAGGCCGGGACACAGCTTGCAAACATCAACCACACAGGGAAAGACTCATGCTCTCCAAAGGGGTTGATTAGCCAGCCTCTTTTGGCTGGGTTGGACACCATCAGACCTTTGGGAACCACTAGTTTCTGTAAGAAAACGCCACCATTTTTCCATTTAATAAATCTTTAAGTGCAGATTCCCAATTTTCTAAAGGTGGTCTTAAAAATAGGCACCCATAAATACATTGGAACAGGTTTTGAGAGCTGTAATGTCATGTGTAAAGAAATTATACTGTATCTGACATGATGGGGTATAAAAATCCAGAGTCTTTACTTTGTGCAAACACGCATTGTTTTTCTGGAGATAATATGAGGCTCCAGCAGTCTGAGTCTCTTTAGTTTTAAGTGTAAAATTCCCTTTGGAAGTGTTTGTATGTTGAACTCCAACAGACGTAGCTCTAAAAAGAAGATTTGTATGAAAAAGTAATGCATTTACTTATTTGACAAATCTGGAAGACTGAAAGCCTCATATTAGTTTAATATAAACGTTGGAAAATGTTTGCACCGAACGAGGACTGTAGAGTTTGTCTCTTACCACTTTCACTGAAAGCATATTAGCAAGCAAAACGTGTTTAAATGTTCAAATGGGCACTTGACAATTGTTTAAAGCCAGACTGTTAAAAAATGTGAACCTGTCCTTTGAAATTTCATTTGAAATTTGCATGAACTCGCATAAACTGGGCTTGGAAGCTGAGACTCATGAGCCAACCTGTGTGTAGGTATCCTCAATGCTGTAGTCCACGACAATCATGAGGAAAATGGAAATAGGCACACCAAAGTCCCCAATTAAACGTCTGATCTGGTAAGCAGAAACACAAATAATAATTATTTTAAATTTGACTGAAACAGCTGATAAATAAAGGTAATGAGTCCATTTGTAATCAGGAAGAGGTCTTTACTGAAACAGTGAACAGACATCATCGCCGCCAACTCACCTTTCCAGGGAGAAAAGTGCCATTCTTGAACTGACGCAGAAAGAAAGCGATAAAGAAGCAGCCTAACATGAGGCACATAGAGAGCAGGGCCGTGTTTGGATAAGGTGGTTTAATGGTGTTGACAACAACCGTCATGTTTCTGGTAGCATTGTCATACTCGAGTGTCTCTTCCAGCCTTGGGTGCCAGGGATTTTCTAGAGTTGAATTCAGATGATCGTAATTAAGAATCAGTGGATGGGCCTGAAATATCTAATGAGAAGAGAGAGAGAGAATCACAGACATTTAATATCTCCAGTTTCAAATTGAAGATGAAATATGTGAAATGGATGAAGATGGTTTTACCCTTGCTAGCTTGGCAAAGGTTTCATAGATGAAGATGAGGGAGATAAGGATGGAGAAGATTTCCTGGGTGAAGCGTGAGATGAAACGCACCAGGAAGCTGCCCTCAAAGGCCACAATTACCACCACAATGATAACCAGCCACACTCCAACCCACACTCTGCCCACAATATACTCAATGCCCTGAGTCTTGCAGAACTGAATGAAGGAAACAGAGGATGAGTTGAGTTCAGTGCGATCATATGGATGGACAAAAAAAAACTTGACAATTCACCAAGATGTGGATATGGTTCAAGGAATAACTTACAGCAAAGAAGGCCTCCTCAAACACTAAGAGAGGACCAGAGAAACCAATCACCAGGACGGGCTGAGCTGCAACAAAGCAGAAGATGATCCCCTGAATGCTGGTGGAGATGAGGAGCTCTGGAACGCCCATCATATCGTCCACCTTATCAGCTGCAGTAGCAAAGATGACAAAAAAAGTATTATTGTAGGATCTGTCACATACAATAACTGGACCATGTCTAAAAGAAATATGCATACACACCCAGCAATCCTCCGAAGGTGATGGCAGGTGACAGGGCGGCGAAGTAGATGAAGATGACAGCAGCAAGGACTTGGGCGTTAAGAGCGTCTGTGATGTCACTCTTGTAGTGCTGATAGCGTTTCTTCATGTCTCGAATCATCCCACCAAATGGTCGACCAGTCCGGGACAGCGGGTCTTCAGGTGGAGGCGTAGCAGAGACGGAAGCTGAGGGAAAGCAGTGTCAATTTAATGTGAATACTACAAACTAATATTAGAAAACTGTTCGAGCAAATACTGATCCTATATTTTTGGTTGTGTGATGGTAGTACTCACCCCTACGAGGCTTGGATTCCTGGCAAGGTGGGGGATTGGAGGATTGGACCCTGTCTTTCAGCAGTTTCTTCTGGAAGCTGATTATTGAGGAGAGCATCGCTTCGTTCTGGATCTCTGTGGGCGGGATGACGATGCTGCAGTCCATGAAGTCGGCCACAGCGTCCGTCAGCTCACGGGTGCTCTTTGCCTTAAACGCTGCCTGATTGAACACCTGGGATGGAAAGAGCAGAGGGGGTATAAGACAGCAGATTGTAGGGTCCCAGAATGCTTGACAAGGCATGCATACCCATTTCACACTATCAAGAAGTCCTGTATGGTCAGCCGTATCCTTCATGGAGCATCTAAACAGTTCTATAGTACTTGCACTCAAGCTTGACTTACATTAGGACTTTAATTTGTTCAGAAACTTGAGTACTCTGAATTTGTACCAGAAGAGATTAGTTAAAATTCACTTACATTTAGCACATCCTCTTACATTGATAGGATGGTGTAATATGCTATAAGCACAGAAATGTCTCCAAAACAAAAGCTTGTGGATTGTTTGGGTGAAAAAAAGAGTTAAAATTATCATCAAAACATGAATAAGGAAGAAGAGAGAATCAATTCAGGGCATGCTGACTCACTTTATCAGCCATTAGTGCTGCCATGGCACGGCCAGTCTCATGGTAGTTCATGTCAGTCTTACTGGGGCCCACCATAACAAAGATGAAGCGTACAGGCATCGGGGCCTCCATGGCAGACTCGAGCACAGCAGACTCTTTCAGACGCACAAACACTACTGTTGGCCTTTCCAGAAAGTCCAAGGCTCCTGGTTCAAAGAGACAGAAGTATCGTACGCTTAAATAAACCCACACATATGGACAAAGGAAAATGTGCATGCAAACAAACTGACACTTGCACAGATCTTACAGATCCTAAATGAAAACAGTGCAGACACTAGCTTACCTACTAGCACCATAGAGGCCTCTACACAGTCAGATTCATCCCTCTGAAGGAACAGAGAATGAACAGAAGTGATGTATCTTCAATATAAAATTTCATCAGAAATTTGTTAAGTTAAATGTAAAGGGTCACATTTAATGGGATGTTTTTCTGTATAAATTAAATAACTGTATGATTTATTACAGGAGATTGAATTAAATTGAAATGCATTACTTTTTTTTGTGTAATCCTTCAATAAAAGAACATTTAGGTGACCATCTTATGTTTATGTTATTCTATTTATTCACATTGACTTAACATGGCAGAAGAACATTACATTAAATGTGACCCTTTACATTGAACTTATGTAATAAAATGAAGTGGAAAATGTATGTATAATTAAAATATTGAAGCTCAGTGTTTGGTTATGGTTATTTAAGTGCAGCTGGAGGTTTAGATCATGGATTTAAATCAAATCTGTGAATTTGTATGTATTTATATTTACTTAACTGAGCAATATAGCTTTGTGCAATTACTTACTATACATAATAGGCTATTTGCAAAACGCGCAAACATGTTGAAACTTTTGCCACTGCCCTTAAAGCTGACAAAAGATCCAACAAGCAAAGAAATAAAACAATATGTGCATAAATGTATTCATTAATCATTAATCAAAAAACTATGTAATATGCATCATAACAAAAAATCCTGAATGCAAAAAGAAATCGCAAAACGGAAGTCTCTAAAATAAGTGACATTCTAAAGAAGACACTTTCACTTTTAAGATCACTGCCATCGTCTTAACATTATCATGACATCAGATCTTGGTATTGTCAACGACAGATTCGGATGGATGGTGTCATCAGTGGAAGAATTTACCCTCTCCTTGACTGAAAACTTCTGCAGGTCCACCCCTTCAGTCAGGGCTTGACTCTCTGGGTCATCCGATTGGCTGGAGGGAGAGAACGGCAGGTGTCACTCGCTGTTCTTGTGTCAGACTGACAATGAAGTGGCAGCAATGACAGATTATCTATTCACTGCAGTCTTTCAACATCATAGGCGTTTAGATATAAATGAATTTTTGAAATCTGTGTCATTCATTTCACAAAAGAACTGTAGTTGAAAAGAGAAGGCAACAAAAAAAGGCTTCTTGTTCTTAGACAAGAAGATTAATGCCACACCTCTGTCTGATGGTACAATAATAATAATTAAAAAATATAAATAAATAATAGATCATCACTAGCTTTATCCTTCATGGTCAAATATACCCAGAGGTTTTAATTGTTAACAAAAAGCTGTTAATGGCAGCTTATGATGATATAATAGCTTGATATGTATGCATCATTTCACAGTTGTGTCCTGAGGGTGGTCAGACTTTGCACTTCATTAAACAATGAAGTGTATACTTGCAAATAGCATTTCCCTGGTGACTTAATGTGACAGCTATAAAGCGACTCAACGGCATCACAGTTCTGCTCCAGACCTCACACAGTCAGCCTGAAAATGTTAGTGTAGATTCTCTCTCATTCAGGTCATGGTAATACTAAGGATTCAAATAAAAAGCAACTTTTTCTCCTCTTATGCAATGGCCTTCAGTTTAAACTGACCACTGTGGAGTTCCAGGTATCAAACCTCCTGTGAGGTCATCAACACCTTGAGAGTCATTAAGGTGTTTTTGCATCGGACACATTTGAGACATGTTTAAGCCCCAGAGTGCCGGCTCATCTGACACCCAACGTTAAAACCCCTGCTGCCGCTTTAGTCCAGGATGATTTCCAACTCACTGTAACTGAGGACGGGGCCAGAACTCAGTATAGAAAAATTCCTGTGGTGTCAAAACCCCCTGATCATTTATCCATGATTTAGGCCAGGAAGAACAAATGAAAAGCCTTGAGGCCATAACCAGACTCTGAGTGGTACCACCTGCTGATCTATGTGTTCAGATTCAGGTTAGGGAGGGTGTAACTGAAAAGCCCAGCCTTGAGGAGGGTCCAGAACCTACCCAAGAACAGACCTCTGCTCTGCTTCAGCTAGATCAGCTACAAACCTCTCCTGCTGAACCTGTGGTCACAGAGTGGACTAAAAAGTCAAGAGGATGATGAGAGCTTTGGGTTTCTTCAGCTGGCTGTTTGGACTATTGTGCTGCTGCTTTGTAGACAGTGACACAAAGACCGGATGATTGTTTTGATGTATTAAATAAAAACTCAAAAAAATAAAATAATTGTGATCACATGTCAAATTGTTTAAATGCTCTACCGGTAGGAATTCATAGAATTTAGTTGATTCCCCCCCCCCTTTTGGTGGGATTTGTAAGGGCAATTGGGATTTCCAACCTCCGCATTTCTAAAATTCAATCAGCAGAAAAACAACAGAAACTGACCTAATGACAAAATTGCTCTTGAGAAAAGAATAAAACATGTTAATAAAATGGATTCAAGTGACTCAAATGCTCTGTGATCTTTAAATCAGACAGTAGTTTTCATTTAGATTTCTCAGCTTATTGAACAAACCTTTGAAAATACAGTGACAGAACATCTAGAGTGACCTAAGATCACCTGTTGTTCACCTTTAATAAAGACTTAAGCAGACAGGCAGAGTGGCTTGGTGGTCAGAGACAGTGTTTCATGATTACAGGCTTTATCTCCTCAATAGCTTTGTGTTCTGTTCAGCTTTCTCTGAGCCAGATACTGAAAGGTGCCAGTGTTATTTGCAGCTTTAGATAACAGCATCAGCTAAAAGCCTAAATGTAGGTCATTTATGTTTGAGTCAGTGTTTGGTGATGTTTTGGAAGATACCTGCGGTTTTGAAGGAGAGCTTTCAGCACGCCTTCCTGGTCCCCAGGTCTAATCTCCTTCTTGTTAACCATTTCATTGACCATCTTCTCTGCAATGCTGGCCAAGGTCCGCTCTTCAAGGTCGAAAATCATCACACCTGTTGCAGAAAAATATTCGAAAAGAGGAGTTTGACAGAGAGAGTGTTTGTGGTTGTGGGGAGACATAATGAGCCAGTCTTGATATATAATTCTATTGCATTATAAATATTGATGCATCAATGTTTAGGCATCACTTAAATGCTGGTAGCTGGACTAAATTTGATTACATAGATAATACTAATCTATGACAATGCCCTTTGTGTTTATTATAATTTGTAATAATATGAATCTGTAAAATAACAGGTAACTTACTCTGTCAGGTAAAGAGGAGTAAAAGTAGAAATGTAGCAGTATAAAATATCAAAGTACAAATACTTAACTTACTTTAAGTTGAAAATGATTACATGCTTTCATCGATATCCCTCACTGACCTGTATTCATGCTCCGTCGCAGCTGGATGAGGCTCTTGAAAGTGAGGTAGGAGATGTGCGAGGATCCCCACACCCCAGTCTGAGGGTCAAAGCTCTCCTCGTAGCCCCCCCATTGGCCCGTCTCCTGCCAGGAGTTCTGCTCCTTCTGGTCCTTCATTAGCTCCTACAGCTCCACGTACGTCTGAAGGCACAGAGAAAAAAACAGATATATGGACGTGAACATGGGACACAGGCACAACCATGCTTGTGTCTGCAAGACAGAGAGTGAAAATCTGGACGGAGCAGGTGGATGAATCAAGCTCGCACCACCCACAAGCGTGACTTCAATATGTGGTTAACAGCTGTGGTTTCCTACCTGTCAGTGAAAGTCACTGTGAGGGAAGTATGGGGGCAAATCTCTGAATGTTTCCACTCTAAAGTATTAAGTTATCTTTAGGTTTTGTTGCCGTAATTGTTCTTGATATGTTTTATATTATATATTATTTTATATATTTTTTTATTACAAGTAAGAGTGAATGGGATACTGGAAATATTGTAAAGACTGTTGACGCAAACTTTTTCAACGTACATATGAGTATGAGAATGTTGTTTCAGCATCAATCCAAAAAAGATGGTGACTGTTATTTTCACTGCTGGTAATATTCAGATGCACCGATTGTTGTAATTAGATGATGCATTGAGAATATAATAAGTATACTTGTGCAATAACTTATTTGTGACACAAATGACAATGATAAGCATAAAATGTAGCTCTATTTTAAACACAAAGCATTTTACTGTATAATAAAAATAACTAAGCAAAATATAGATGATAAAATTTGCTAAAACAATGAGATATCAAGACAAAATATATAAAATATAATATACAATATGATATATAATATATAATATATAATATATAATATATATAATATAATTTAATATATATAATAAAATATATCCAATATCTAATATAATATATCTAATATAATATATCTATGTAAAATATATCAAATCAGAATCAGTATTAGAATGTATAGTATAGTATAGTAAATAGAATGATTTTTATTGTCATTATACGCAGGTACAATTAAATTTCATATAGTGTCCCTCCGGTGCAGATAGAAGAACAGAAACAGGTAACAGCAGTAAAAAAAAGAAGAAAAGAAAATCAGTGCAAAAAAATAAAAAACAATCAGTGCAAGATAAACTTAAGGGTGTATAATGTATATTTATATATATTAATTTAAGTGAATATTCCTGAGCATGTTGTTTTGCTGCTTGTTTAAATAGAGATGTAATTTGTCTTAACTTATAGGCCTCCCTTTATATCAGGATCAGACATGATCATGTTCATATTTCACCACATCACAAAAACACTGAGGGTATTTTATGTGTTATTTTTTTACTGGAGCAGCCTGTACAGGACTAACGCATGAAGTTTCGATCGCTGCTTCTGTGTTTCACTATTCTGGATATGGATCAGAATAAGGTGAAAGGTGATGTCCAGGTGACACTTTGTGTCTATAGGTAAACATGTCAATTGTTCCGCTTCATTGCCAAAAGGCTCCAGGCTCTGGGCCACTGATAGTTTCCGGTGTGGACATGGCTGACGGCTCACCGTGGAGATGTTTAGACTATCAATACATGTCGTGTGCCTGGAGTGTGTGTGTCTATGTGTTCTCTGTGTGTGTGTGTGTGTGTGTGTGTGTGTGTGTGTGTGTGTGTGTGTGTGTGTGTGTGTGTGTGTGTGTGTGTGTGCTTTTACCTGACACTCTGCACTGGGGTTTGGCGTTAGTGTTGATGCTCCAGGCAGCTGGAGTACAATGGACCCAGTTAAAAACCAGTCTGTTTTTAAACACTGACCCATTATAACAATAATATCAACTGAGAAAATATTACTTGTTTATTCTTTAAATTCACCTTCACAAATATTTGAAAGTTTTAATGAAAATTGTGTGTTTTGGATGGATTGATCTAATCGTAATGCTGTTTTGGATAAATCTTCACCGTGACGCTGAGTAAATAATAAAGACAGATATTGTATGGAATCAGGTTGTGGTTGGTGGTGGTCCACTTATCTCAGATTAAAGTGGAGCGCTGCAGTTGTCTGTAACAACAGAATGCTTTATTTCCAAAACACAGATGCACGAAGGGCTGGAAGATTGTACAACTAGATGCTGTCAGCAGACCATCCGTGTGTGTGTGTGTGTATGTGTGTGTGTGTGTTGTACATTTCTATTTGTTCAATGAATCAATGAACAAATAAATGGAGGTATGTTAATGCGTCACAATCATGATACGTATTTTTAGATAATGAAAAAACCAAGATGACATTTTCATAAAGAGATTCTTTTTTTGTCATCATTTGGGAACATTTGGGAAAAGAATACATTTAATATTAATCTAATAACATAGACAATAACATAATTAACATGCGTTTTTTATATAAATCAGTATATGGCAGCCTGGAGGCACCAGAATATGTTGCTGTTCTTGTTTTTAGTCCCATAAATTGATCTGTTGTCACTGAAAAGTTGATGTTTGACCGTTGCTGCTAAATTGACTGTGTTTTTGTTTATTTGTTAATTTTTTTATTATGCGACATGGGAAGACTGTCAAACTGAATTGCCCACTTGGGATTAATAAAGTTGTCTGATTCTGAATCTGATTCTGAATTTTCACTTCTTAACTTCTTAAGAAAATTTGACTGCACATGTAAATTTTCCTTTCCAAATTAAGATTTTTTTCCCTGATATTTTGCATAATTAAGCAGATTACTTAAGAACTAACCAATGCTTCTTTTAATTGTCTTGAAGTTGCAGCATGAAATTTGTATGTAAATCAAAATGGTATCTATCTATCTAGATTCCCAGACTTAACTGGTTCTATTGATTGGTCACCCCATGACTGAGAGTTTACTTTATGTATTTTGCTATAAATGTTACATTTTTCCACACAGTTATTAAGCGTATGGAATCTGAAACCTTCAATGAATTCTGGCAACTACTTCCTTGTAAAGCGTCTGCAAAGCTTTATTCTGCACATTATCTTGGAAAATCATCCTACCGCAGCTTTGGCCATAGGACAACAACAATGCAGTTTCCAAGAAGTGTTGTGCTCCCATATGTCCCATACTACAAAGTTACAGTGAGAAAGTGACTTGTATTATTGCACAAATACCAGTCATAGCTGTAGCAGAAAAGGTGACACTTACCTCCTGCAGGCACTCGCCAAGTCAGCAGCGGTGACAAGTGACTGACCCCAGAATGGCAAAAAAGCGTGACTTTATAAACACCGGCTCTTTAAAGCTGCCCCTCTGTGTATGTGTTGCCACATGCTGCTTGGTAATAGGTGGGACTAATACATGCATACAAAGACATACACACACACAGAGACAAGTCGACACGCACCCTAAGTCTCTGTGAAACACACGTCCAAAAGCGTGGTGTGATCTGCTCTCACCCATAATATTGATAGTAAATACAGTGGCTTGGTATGTGCAGGAAACCAGTCACATGTGTCATTATGCAACCAGCATCTGATATATATCACATTTAATACCTGTGTTTGGAGGACAACAAAGGCTTGGGTTACACTGTCAGGCATGTCTGCCCACCTTCAGCATCCACAGGACAGAGAGCGCAACTTTGGATGAGGTCGGCTTCCATCTTCTCGTCATCCTCTCCTTTAAACATGGTAAACATGTACATTAGAATTAGGCACTGACCGGCAAACATGACAAGTTACCGTGACTCACCTTCTGAGAGGGATGTACAAGGAGCACTCCAGTTCATTTTCTCCCTGTTAGCAGATGGAAGAAAGAAGAAAACAGATGGAGCCACACACAATTTTTCATCATTTGCTGACATTTGGATGCTCCTTTCATTAAGAGCTACTTCATATATAGAATTAGTATATACTTAGTATATAATATATAGTATTGTACTATCATAAATGACTTACAGGAGATAGTAAAATGATTTAAAAAACATTTAAAACCACTGGATCAAATGCACTTTTATTTCTTCTTTAGTAGATTTAAATAGCTGTGGCTCAATTGACTAACGACTCTGCTGGGTGCAGGAGTGATACGATATCGAAGAGATTCTTCTCACTAGAGTCTATTTGATTCTTTAAAAGGCTTTTAGTTATTTAGATCTGGTGAGCTCTTCTTTTTTCCTTTTTTTTAAAATAATGCAATATGTAAAAGAATATGAAAAAGATCATAAGAAATGAAGATATTGGGAAAATAAATGAAAATAATAACAGCAATCATGATGATAATAATAAAAAGTACGAGATAGTACTCAAAAAGCGCAAACCTCCGCCAAAGCAGCTCAGTTTCCCCATTATGTCATTGGCCTAAAAGCATGTTTGACCCTCATAATATGAACCACTGGGGATGAAAACCTCCCCCTAGAATTTGGAATTACATTGTTATCATTATTAGTTTGATAGTTATTCAAGAAAAAATATATTTCCATTTATGTTCCATGGGCCATATCCTCCAAAACAAACAGACCTACAGACAGACAGACAGGCAGACGGACGGATGGGCGGACAGACAAATGCTGGCAAAACATTACCTCCTTGGTGGAGGCATGTACTGTATAAGAACTCGCATGTATGAGCAACGGGTCAGAGGCCATCGTACACTAAATCCTCCACTGTCTCTCCTCTAGTTAAGTCAGCAGTGATGACAATTGCCTTTAACAAATAACAGCATGTAATTCATCCTCAAAAACATCCGCAACCGTCTGACGAATCAGATGTCTAAATAAAAGTTAGTGACAGAAATTGAGTTCCCCATTCAAGCCTTTTCCACCCTTTATTATTATTATTATTATTATTACTATTATTATTATTATTGTTATTATTATTATTATTATTATTATTATATCTCTGGGGTATTACTATATTTATTTTTATATTTCAAAAGCTGAAGGTCGACTAGAACAAAGCATAAACATAAAGCATGCGTCATATTTTGTAAGATTATTATATATGTTTCATATTTAAAATCTTTATTCTTAAAGATTATAAATGTAGTTGATTAAAAAAGTGCTGAATTTTCCTCTGAATTGGAGTGGTGTAGAAGAATAAATTGACAAAATACGTATAAATAGCTCCTGACAAGTGACAAGTACCTCACATTTATACATGATCTGCAGATGAATTTTCTACACGTGTAGACATAGCCGACCTGACCTTATTCACTATATTTGGCAACATAAAATTTTATTTATCCCCATACAGTAAATAAAGGCAAGATCAGAGTTATTTACTTGCCCACATGGAATATTTGTGCATGTATCAACAAATACAGTAGTCTAACTGAGTGTTTAGTATTAAGTATTGGAACTGTATAAAATGCAAACTGAAGACATCATCAGCAGCAGCCGATGTGATGTGTCATTAGTTCTATAAGCAGAATAGGAAATCATTGGTTGTATGGTATCTATATGGTTAATATCCTATATAATCATTCCCATTAATGGACAGCCTTTTTTTTCAGATGTCATATGACAAATTCCTTTTTAAAAAGAACCAAAGAAAAGAACCAAAAAAACAAAAACAAAAACTGGACAGTTCCACCACTGACTGACTTTATTCACTTGTAAATGAAAATTTCCACATGTGGAAACAAAACCTGTCTCATTAAATCACATGAAATTTGCCTGTCACATGTAAACTGGACAATTTCACACATGACTGAATAACACAAATGAATAAAAATTTCTTTGAAAGAAATTTCTATTTCCTACACATGAATTGCAGGTTCATTTGTGTTTAATTTTCACAGTGGATTAGAATGTCCACATGTACCAAATACTATTTATAGAGCAATCATTTTCAATAACCAATCAATCATATAATTGCAATAATAATAATAATAATAATAATAATAATAATAATAATAAGATGATGATCATCAATAGTGATGAAGTGCTGTATGTAAATGTAATGGACATATTATGTACACTCACAAGAGCACCCATTTGTACTTTCAGAGGCAAATAAACAATAAACAATTGTTACAGGATTTTTTTTTTTACACTGTTTGGAAACAGTGTGGATTGGTTATTCATGGTTTGTTGATTACTACTGAGAAATTGAAAAATCAATTAGTTCATTATGAATTAAATAGTGTATTTATTATTTTTTTGTTAAAATTCTATTTAATTTTTATTATTATAAATAAAGACAGCTTTCGGGTTGCCAGGTTATAACCAAGTTAAAAAAAAAAATCCCTTTACTTTGTCTACTATTACTCTTTTTGTCTTTTTGAGGTTTTGTATTTATCAGTCAGACCCCTCCAACTAATCAGTCACTAATCACTGTGGAGAAAAGCCACAATGCATTTGGACCAATATTAGAGGCGTTGCAAACTTACAAGCTTATTTTTATTTATTTACTAATTTTTAGAAATTATAACTATTTATGATCACAGAGTTGATCATTTATTACAAAGGCCATGGAAGATATGCTTGAGGAGGATAAATTCTGATGAAAAGGACTCTTGCACTGATATGAACCATGTGTAAATTCTTTATTAAGTATGTGGATAAGCATTTGTAAGTAAGCATTTAAACCCCCCTCAAAAATGAGATGCTACATTTTTCAATGAAAGATGTGCATGTTTTTAAAAAAAAAATCTACATACAAATATATACACTCATACAACAAGAGCTTTATTGTGTCAGGGAAAAAAAATATGTGTTGACCCAAGATAGATAATTGTGATACAAATATGTATAAATCCTTTTTTACAGACTAGCATTTGTAGTAATCGGTAGAATTTGACGTGTTCCTTTACATTTTCTGTCATCTCTGAACAGATGTGATCTCTGACAAGATGATGGTCTTCAGCTCAGCAGGGGGCAGCATTGTTTTAGTCTGGAACATCATCGTTATCAGCGAGGGCATAACAGAAGTCTGGGAGACACACAAAACGTTGATTCTTTACTTTGATATACAACCAATAGTGATTTTCCAGGATGAAGATATACAAAACTAATATTCTAAAAGGATAGAAATACTGATGACATCATATAACCTCAAAATAATGGGATAACTCTAATAAATTGAATGTGTTAAAGTTTTGATCACTTGCTTTGGCTCATATGTTGAACAGTCTTAACATTCTCTAAACTGACAGTCAGCTCCAAAATGCTATCGATTTAATCATTTCTGATTGATTCAGTTGAGATATTCAGTCATTGCATATGAAAGATGTGTCATGATTCGACCCTTTGAAACATTCAGAGATGAAGTTTTACTTTGTGTTTGTTTAATTTTCTTTTTATTTACTTGTATACCTTCTACTAAGAATCAAACCAGCATCTACTTTAAAGCCTTTGAACCATTTTACTGCATAGACTAAAGACAATGGGGTCACCTGGACACAGCTGGTGGAATGTAACTAGTTACATTTACTCAAGTATTGCCCATAATTACACTTTACTGGAGTCTTTTTCATGACATCTTATCATTCTACTCCATTACATTTCAGAGGGAAATATTTTGCTTTTACTTCACAATAATATTTGACAGCTTTAGTTACTAGTTAATTTGCAGATTAACTCAGTTAAATTATAATTGATAGAAAACTAATTAGCAGTTTTGTTTATCTTCGTTTCATTTTTTATACAAAATGCCAATCATTTTTAATCATTCAAGCCACTCAAATGTAAGGGTTTGCTGATTTCTTTATCACTTATTTGAATCATCTTATTTAAGTTGAATCATTTTGAGCTTTGGAATGCTTGATGGACAAAATAAGCAGCCAAAAAAACAAGACTCTAGGTAATTATGATGTCATCTCTCTCCATTTTCTGAATCTTTAGTTGATGAATCGAGGAAATAATCAGTAGATTAATCCATAAGGAATCTGTAGTTTAAGTCCTGTACAAAATAATTGGAAACCACCTCAACCAACTACAACAGCAAAACTTTGCTTGTAAATTGTCCTGAAAGTCCTTCATAATAATAATAATAACCATCTAATGATCTAATATACAACCATTTAACAATATATGATATACATTTTACTGATTTTACTTACATATTTTACTTAAATAACAATTAATATGCAGGATTTTTACATGAAACAGAGAATTTTTCATTTTAGTGTGGTATAAATACTTTTCCTTAGATGAAGATCTGAGTTATTTTCACACAGCTGCCTGGACAGAAACTCTGACATCATCCTCAATAAAAAAAAACACATTTTATATTCTATCCCAAAAAACAGAAGTGAAATACACCTGCACCCAAAGTCAGAATATACTTACTTGTCTAGACTTGAGACTTAATCGATTCATGCTCTGATAGTAAAACATGAGAATAATACAATTTATATCTGAGAGAATATCCCAACACATTTGGCAGAGCAAATATTTTCACTGATACATTCATCTATGTTACGTAAAGAACAGAGCAACTTTGAGTGAAAACAATCAACCAAAATAATAATAACTGTAACTCAATTTGTTACCATGACTTTGACACAATCATGTATCTGTTTTCTGCCACAAAAGTCTAATCTGTGAATCAGATTTTAGTCATTTTTTAATCTACTAAATAGATCCTTTGTTTGACTGACTCCACTTTTACAATGATACAACATAACATAACCCTTGTGTATCTTTGTGATTTTTGAGTCTGAATTCAGCAGATTAATATTGTGCATGTATTCGCTTCATATCAGCCAAATATCAGTGTCTTTGAATGAATAATGGGTTGCATTGAGAACCAAAAGCCTGGGGCTATTTTTTTTAGCCCTGAAATGTTTCTGCCTAAATCTGATCAACACAGGCCTGTTCAAAAAAGTCCCCTCGAAGTCCCTTCACACATTAGTACCTCAACAGAGACATGAAAAACTCTGAAATCAATACTTTTATTGTTGATCCATTAGGGACAAACATGTTCTACACAACCACATGCAATGACATCTGTTTTAAAAGAAATGCAGACATGACTGAATGAGCACAGAGAATGTCAACACAGGCACACATGCCTTAACTATGAAGTCGATACTGTGGAGCTCACATTGTGTCTGGGTTAAGGTCGCAGTTGAAAGGTCATGTCACAAGTTCTTCAGCAGGCACGACACATTCATTCATTCATTCATTCATTCATTCTGTGTTTTAGGAATATGTAATCCTCATGGCACTACAATCCTTTTTGGAAATCACAGCTTTCAATAAAGGAAAACTCAGGGCATCTTTTCCTGTGATTTCCTGTGATCCTGTAATTATAGTTATTACATTCATATTTGTCTTAAAGTGTATTTGTCCAGCTAGTTCATTTTCCGGTGCATTTGTGGACCCAATAAACGCACAAGAAAAGAGATTCAGCGCTTCATCTGACCAGATATAACAGCCATGAAGCAACCCTGTGACTCTGAGCAGGAGTGAAGAAAATAGATTTGCAGATTATTTTTCTGCACATTCATAAATCAGATTCTTCAGCATATTCTAATGTTGAATGAATGCTTTGTAACATGTCTGTGGTTTAGTCTATGAGGTGTGGTAACCAGTATGGAGCAGAGGATGTAAAGAAAAGGGAGAGAAAAGGGGATGGACAGATCAGATCAATAAAACACAGATGAGGGAGCCCCATGGGAAGAAATGGGGTTAGTTGCCATCTGGCCTGTCCGAGGTTTACTCTGTCACTGTGAAAAATGAAACCAGTCGTTTCATCCACACAGTGTGCAATGGCATTAAGGATATCTGCACACACTTAGAGGGCCAAAACGTTTTTGCAAATAGATGCTACTTTATTGAACTTGTTGTTTACCAAAATCACAACATAACAGGAATGCATTGCAGACGCTGCAGTGCTCTAAAGGTTCTCCCTGAACACAACATGATATCACTCTCACGCCAGTTATTGGTGTGAGTGCTCTCACAGTAATATGAGGGCTTCCTTGGCTCGTCATATGATGCCTCTCCATCTATTACAGTACATTAGAAGGGAAGCTCGCAAGGAGATTGTGGATCACATCGCCAGTGCTGTTTGTGCGATGCTGCTACTGCTGCTGCTGCTTTTTGTGCAACTGACAGGTGGTCTCCTTTTCCTCCTCAGGTCAGCGTTGGTAAAAAAAAAAAAAGAAAAGCAATTATTACATGTTGAAGGTGAATGCACCTTAGTGCACAGGAGATCTAATCGTGAGATATAAACATGGGACATAAATCAGAATGGAAGGATTACCAAGAGATGGATGGAGATATAAGCTAATGCACAGACACACACACACACACACACACACACACACACACACAGACACACAAAGACCATCTGTCTGCAGCGACTGGACAGAGGATGGGTGGTCTAGGAGACGTTCACTGTCCCATCTCAGGTTCCGAGAAAAGGATTCTGTTCCAGGTGGCTGGCCCTGCAGAAAAACATGTTTGTGTGTGTGTGTGTGTGTGTGTGTGTGTGTGTGTGTGTGTGTGTGTGTGTGTGTGTGTGTGTGTGTGTGTGTGTGTGTGTGTGTGTGTGCCCATGTGTTTGCATCTCTGTGCATGTGACAAAATACTGTAGTATACAGTTATGTTTTCACATCCCCATTTCTGTGGAATGTCTGTATGTTTTCTATTCTTTACACAGACTAACGAGAAGATAAAGTGGTACATTTTAGCTTGGTTGCCTTTTTCAGTTCCCCATAACAATTTTAATATTCATTCCCATTTTTAAGGAAATATAATATTATAGTCTTTTAAAAGAAAAAAAAATCCATAAAAGCAATCATTAAAAAGACTTTCACTGTAACACACAGGGAAATTCATGTCAAACGAGGTGTATACATTTAACTGTGTGCATTTTTAAATTTATTTATTATTTTCTTCAGTGACACTTTTTAATGTCAACATCGACTCTTTTTTTTTTACAATTCACCTATAATTTTTCTCTGATAAAAAAAAATCCCACAAAATGCTGAAAATTAATTAAATAAATGCATCATTAAACCAACAATAGTCTAAAACCCATTTGTTGTTGTGACTTGCTACGTTGTATTTAATGGGTTATGATCACCTCTGTCTTTTCAGTTTTCCTGTTAAAGTGGTTGTTGTTATTGTAAATCATCTTCTTGGCCTCTCAGCGACATCAACTTTTTAAAGAGTGACTTCAGTTTGGAATAAGCAGTGCTTTTCATTAACAAATTACAGAGGCCATTCCAAAAATCTATTTTGGGCCACAACAGTGACTCCAAAAATGATTTTCTTTCTGTCTGTCTGCCTGTCTGTCTCTGTCTATGGATTCATGCATTATTTATCCACCCACGCCATCTTCTCTCTCCTGCCTCCCTTTCCCCCACTGTCCTCAGACCTTATATGGTTTATATAAATCACTGTCGCATCGAGATGACACAAAACAGCGTTCTTTAATCTTAAAAACATGTACACATAATGGTCAGATAGAGAAATTAACACTTGCCATGTTTGAGAGACTAGTTTAACAGGCATGATCTAGATTTAGCTCAGATTTATAGCCACGTGCAGTCATCTCCTTAATGAGGTCAAGACCAGTTATGCAACGTTTTATCATAGCTCAGTGTAAAAGCATGAGACCTTCAGCTGTGAGAGGTTCGGAACCCAAAGGTTTACCTAATACTTTTGGTCTCTTGATCAAAATTCACAATTTCTGACTCAAGAACTAAACTCATCTGTAGCTACTGTGCTCCACCTACCTGACATAATGGGGATAAGGAGTGGAGCATGTCTTCAAGGGGATAATATGAGTCAGATGCACTTCAAATAAAGTTGTTATTTCCATGATGGACTTTATTGTCATGTCAGGTATCATTAAATAAATGCCAACTAGTTGAGCCATGTCAAAACGATCACAGTGAGCTCCAATAAAAGAAAAACATGGACACATACAAGATCTTTTGATTTGCTGCAAAGAAATTAAATCCTTGAAGTTCTTGCACAAACATGACAGACTGTCACAAACTCGCTCGTAAACCCTGCAAACGACTTTTTCGATTTTTTAAACCAGCCTGCTCTTAGAACACGCTTAACATGTATAGACATGGTCTGAAGTAGAACATGACATGCTCCTGGGTTTATATCAGGCGAACATTTGGCCTCAGGTGTAACCCCTGATCAAACAGTTGGTTGCCTCTTTTTACACATAAAGACAGCAGTCTTGTCTTGTGATTTCACTTAACTCCTGCAGATGAATGATGACACTGTGCGTAACAAGAAGTTATTAGTGTTACACTGAGGAAGTAGGACTTGAATAACACAACAGTGCACGTTTGCTTTTCATTTAGTTTTTGCATGTGTGCTGCTGCATGTAAGTGGATGTCAACGTGTGTGGTTTCCAAGTTTTTGGGTTAAAGGTGCATTCACACAGTCATACCTGAGGCAGAAGTCTGTTGATGTGGTGGCATTCAGTGCGGTGATAAAAGGTCAGACCAATGCTACAGGGAGACAGAGTCGCCAGGCTGAAATAGAGAATAAATAATCTGACGGATCTCAGATTTAGAAGTTGTTGAAGAGAGGGAAAGTTTGAGATAAATATAAACTTAATCAAGACCTAAATTCTGTTGGCTCTGTCAGCTACATCCTAACTGGATGATTTACGCAAGACTTAATTTGTCAGGAGATGAAAAAAGATGAAGGTGGTTGGTTAGTCCACTCAGCAAAAACATCCCAGGGCATTATGTTGATAAAGAGAGAGGTTCGTGTATGTGTGTTTGTGTGTGTGTGTGTAGTGGGCGTGGAGAGGGAGATGGCCTCTTCCCTGAAGCCGTTGAGCTGAGCGCGTCTGACATATGTGCCCAATTGGAGAAAAGCGCACGGAGCCGAACATCCAATCGGTCAATCTCAGCGAGTTTGCTCACTGACAGGATTCCGTCGGCGATCACTGAGTGATATCCCCGTGCGATTGACATTTAGTAGCGACGAGTGACTTGGAGAGTTTCGTTTTCTAGAAGTAAACTCAGAAGAAGCGCACGGACGCAGCGATGAGAACCGGGTCTGTTTCTCTTCGAAGTCACTGAGACCCGCATCCTGCAGCGCTGCATCCGATCTGACTCTTCTCTGAAGATACAAGGGAGATACAGGATGAATTCCGCCTTCATAGCAGTGTTACTTGGAGTGGTGAGTAGCCTTATACCATTAAAGTTTGCGTTTAATGGATAAATCATTCCAGTATGCGGACACCTGCGTATGAATGCAAATCCACACAGGCCAATAAAGGAGGTAAATTAGTTCTTAAGTGCTGAGAGTTTGTCAGAAACCCTCCAAAGATTTTGCTCCTTCGAAACTTTTGCAGTTTACGCGTTTTGGCAGGAAACTTACCGAAAAATCTCAAAGTTAAGGGTTTTTCCCTGCGTGTAAGTGAGATTGTTTGCCTTTAAGTTACTTTAAAACTTAAATGTCACAAGTTTTTTCCTCTTTTTTCCCCCCTCCTCCGTGCACCTTGCACCTGTCCGGTCTAATAATGTGAAGCAGCTATAAACATTGACACTTAATATTTGCACTTGCAGGGTGTGGAGTTCCACCCTTCTCAGTAAGACATGGCGCTATAGACAGCAGGACAATGCCACAGTAGTCTCACCAATAAAATGTGTCAAATGTTTACTGATGAGGGTTCTGGTAAATTTACAGAATTTTGCCACCATTAATAGAAATGACCAGCAGAAATCATCAGAGGATGTGACTCTTGAGGAGTCACAGCTCACATTCTCTCTGATCCATTTCTGATTCCCTTGAGTGGGTGCAAGTCCAGGAAGGAAACATATTTTCCAGTGTCTTCTTCTATCTGACAGGACATGGTCATTCAAGGCTACAGTGCTGCAGGCGTGTCAAGGTTTATGGTTTAGAAACAGGGCTGCATCACTGTTACATGACAGCTGCTCCCACTGATGGATATATGCAACCCCTGCTGGCTCAGCACATGCAATATTTATACAGGTCGAACCACCACCACCGCTTCACCGTTCCTCTCCTTCCACCTCACACTCACATCACTCTTTTGCCCCGTTTGTCTGTCTGTCTATCTGTTCCTCCCTCTCTCTTCATTAGGTTGTTTGGATGGACGTTAACTTTAATGTCTTCGCCAGCCGTGTTCTAACAGCAGTTTGAGTTCCATGTCTGGATCTAAATTAGGCCAAGATTATAGGAAGGCTTCTACGGTGGTTCTCTAATGGCTTAACAAGTGCTGACAGCTGAGGTCCAGAGGTTAAGTGCCTCCAACTGAAAATTGACTGGAGCATTAGTGAGATTGGTTGGAGCTCTGAAGTTATGTGTCCAGATGCTTCTGTGCATGCATTTGCGTGCACTTGTTGATGTGACTGTGTGATGAACTTCTTTCTTGCTTGCTTTAGCTTCAGGGAGATCGACTGACGAAAGCTGAAGACCACGACTGTCAAGCTCCCATCTTAAAGCCAATCACAGGAAACAAGCAGCGAGCAGCAACTCGCTGGGCATCCTCTTCTTTTATTTCATAAGCTATTTGTTAAAGATCACATTACCAAATAATTCATCTGCATGGACAGCCCAATAGTCTGTAGCGATGCACTTGAATCTTATTTTTTTGGTCTCTGAGACGTTCTGGCGTTGCACCCACACCTGGAGCTACGGTGGGGTCACCGCAAAAAGCACAAGCCAAAAGCTTGTTTGCTCAAAGACATTTCAAAGGTGTAAGACCGACATTTTGGAGCAGGTTTGTTCACATGTGAGGTTGTTTATGCATGTGTGTGAATGCATGCGTGCCGATGGGTGTGGACAATGTGGGCCTATAAGGGGGCAGCTCGTGCAAAGCAAGAGAGGCATGAGTGTGTGTGGTGACAGATTTGATTCACCTTTAACTGCTTATTGCGTAAGCTGTGTGAGGTAGAGAGTGTGGTGCAGTAAAATATCAGTGCAGTCTCACTGCTCAGCATTTAAGTGTTTCATTATCTGTCCTCAGGATAATGATATGATAAGATTTTGTATATACTCAGTGGGTCTCTATACGTTTGGTAAGATCCTAAAACATAGGAACTAAAACAAGTGGAACTGTGCAATCAATACAGGGAATGTGCTATATGGTGACATGACACTGTTATTCACTGTCTGTATTTTCAATCAGTGCAATAATGTGTGTTTTTTGCACAGTGTGCACATGTTTACATTGTGTTAAAGGTATACTCCCACTCAGTATTTTCCTTCTCAAGGCGTGTGAGGAATTTTGAAAGTAACCACAATATTTTTATTCAGTGGGACGAATGCTATTCTACAGCCTGACATAACGGTCATGTTTTTAGCACTGCGGAATACAGAGAACAATTCCGATTTTAATCCCCTGAGGGGAGAATATTCTGAAGTAAACAAATTGCCAATTTCAAATTCGGTGACGTCACGCCTCTTTTTGTATGTCAGTCGACGTCTTTTTGTACGTCTTCCCCAAGGGCTTTCCCAGATTTCTAGGCCATGCAAGGCCCCGCACTCATGTGCAGAAGTTTCAAATCTGCGATCAAACGGAGAACATGGAGAAGAGAAAGCGGGGACGACACAAAATAACAGATAGTGCGAGGAAAAGGCGTCAAGTAGCTGACAAAAAGAAACGGAGAGCAAAACCGGTAAATACTGGAGAGCAGAAGGATCGATGGGAGCTACTGAAATCGAAATCTGGACGCGCACAGTTGGCTTGCGCACACGCATAAGCGACAGGAAGCTGCAGGGAAATGGTGGCCAGGAAGGGGATATCCAAAACAAATCCTATGCAATTCCCTTTCATTTGGCATGTTTACGTTTGAATTATGCATTGAAACTTGACCAAATAATAAAATGATATTTATTCGTTGATATGCTGCATTGTGGGTGGAATGCATTTTGTACGCCAAGGCTGTTAGTTGAGTGGTAGTATAGCTTTAAGCATTTATATTTTTATTTTTTTTTCAAAAAGAGGACTCAATAATTTGATTGATATCACACATAAAGAGGACCAAAAGAGCTGCAGTGTCGTGACTAACAAGAATTATCTTTCTTTCTTCTTCTTTTTACTTTTTTTTAATAATAGAAAAGTTTTAGGAGACGGGAAATGAATGTTTTGATAGCATCAGGCTTGTCGTGTGAAACGTTCAAATCAAAAGCCACTGATACATTCTTGAATGTGGACATCATACATAACTAATACCACAGTAAAGGTAAAAGGGCCATGACACCATCAAGGTAGAGTGAGTTAGTGATTATATGCCAGCTGACTCAGGGGTGCCTGAGGGGACACTTGATGTTTTTTTTAAAACATTCCAAACGCACCTGAACCCTGAAACCTGATGATTGATGTTGAATGCACCCCTCAATAGATACATATGAGTGTGTGCACATACTCTCAATCGGAGTTGATTGCGTTGCTCTTACACTTCATGTGAGCAACTGCAATGCAACAATTTTCAGTGTTTCAATCTTCAGCAGGTAAAAATGAGTTTCAACAATATTCAGATCATTAAAGAACAAGATGACTTACCTGGTTCCATTGTGCTGCAGGCTGAAGCTGTAATATACTTTAAAATTCCAACCCTGCTACTTAATCTATAAATTACGGGATCAAAACAAGTCCAAGGTCATTTGCCCTCTGATCTGCAACTTGTCACAGACAGAAGATTATTTCAGGCTCATAAATGATGGCCTAAAAGCAATCACTCCTCACGTATCTGGAGAGAATGAAAGACAGACCTCTCCTCTGGTTCGGTGTCAGAGGGCAATCGCTGCTTTCTTTGGGGATCCCGGTGTACAGAAGACGAAGAGGACCTGCTGTGAGAAGGGAAAGATTTGGTGTGATGTAATGTAAGAGGTCACACAAACTCAATGGTCTCTCATGAACACATGAACAGGATGTGCAAGTATGTTTATCTTCACCTGTTAGTGGCCAGAAGCTAAAACACTCAACAGGTTACTGTTTGAAGAATGCAGAAAAGACTCCAGCTTCACCTGGTCTGAGTTTTTTTAAAGCTTTTATTACTGTGTGTGTGACTTCAAAACTAGTACTTTTAAAATGCACATATTTGAGACAGGATTACAATTAAAGTTTAAGTGAGTCTTGTGGATAAAACAAGTGGTTTCCAAGCTTTTTGTTCTGTGACCCTTAAAAAGCAAAGGAATGTATCTGTGCAGCCTCACATTACAGGTCCCATGTGTCTACGGGTTGTAAACAACAGCTAAAGAGTGATTTTTTCCTCCTTAGATTGTTTCATTTGGAGAAGCCTGACAAGGAAGAGGTATTTAGTATTTCACAAGAACATAGGAAGCAAAGATAGAAGCTGGAACAATTGGTCCTTTTCCCATCCCATTATTCATTGCGCAATCCTTAAGATTTGTCTTGCAGCCTTTTGAAGGCTCCTGGCTGGGAATCACTGGGTTTGTGGCTCCAAAATAAACCTAAGGGAATTGAAAATGATTATAGGAATGAGAAATACCCTGCCTCACTGAGCATTGTTTATTTTGTCTTTCTTTCGGTTACTTTTCCTCATGAAATACTGGATGTTTTTACCTCTTTCAGGCCTCTGGAAGTGGTGAAAATAAAGGAAACTTAATCGCTTCTTGAACTGCTTATTTCACAGTGGTGCACTTTTTTTTGATTGAGACAATAAATGAATGTAAATATGCCTATGTTTGTCCCATTTTGAGTCATCTCTCTGCTGATTGGCAGGTTGGAGCTCTGGCCAATAAGGAGGATTGTTTGTCAGGCCAGTATACAACCAACGGTGAATGCTGTCTACAGTGCCAACCCGGCGAGGGCGTCGTCAAACCATGTGGAGTCACACAGACTGTCTGCGCCCCCTGCCTTGACAGTGAGTTACATAAAAAAACAAAGGTTTTATTTTCATGTACAAACACAATATGTCCATACAAGTGCAAACACAATGATGCACAAGCAAATATAAAGACATTTGTGCATTTGAAAAGAGATCCTATGCAGGCCCTTTGCCTTGATGCAGAGTGACACACACATACGTCCATCATGTCATGTCTTCAGTTCTGGTTTTGATGTCTTGACCAGTGGTAGTAATTTGTTTCATCGGACACACAATATAAACATTAAATTGCCTCCACATTCTCTCTGTAAGTTATGTCTTCCTCACACAAATCCTGTATTGTACTTAGAGTGTCTGGAGAAACACATGGGTCGAAACAGCAGTTTTGTTATTTTTAGGCCAATTTGACTCACAAGAATCTTGTGGGGTTGTAAATTACAACAATTCTTCAATGAGTTATGATCCAAAAACTGTGTTGCTGGCCTATAAAATAGTATATAAATCTGGACCGTGATGGTTTCTGTAGTTTTTGGCGAGCGTCTTGTTTTAGTATGACATTAATAGTTTTGTTAAGTTAATATTTTCTTTCATGGAGTAGTTGTAGCAGTTGTTTTTGTTGAAGAGAGCACTTTATTGATGGTGCTTGGACTTGTTTTACATAACTCTCTACAATAGAATTAAATGTTAAATGAAATAACTTTGACTTATTAAGTCAGGAACAAAAAAAGGACTAATTTATAGTCAGGCTAGTGAAATATTTTTGGGGCTGTGCTTACATCCTCACAATGACAATGCTAACATGCCGATGTTTAGCAGATATACCATTAACATGATACCAATCTTACTTCATGTGTGTTAGTATGCTAACAGCTAAAAGCTGAGAAAGACGGGAATGTCAGTTTTTGCAGGATTCTGCTCCTAAATCAAAATTTTTGTGACATTTTCTTTGATCAGGTGATGATGCTAAATCAATGTTCAGGGAGTCACTATAGTTATTATAATTTTCTAGAGGGGGATATGAATATATATATATATATATATATATATATATAAAATATATAATATGTGCCAAATTTCATGACAATTCTTTCAATAGTTGGGAATGATGAATGCTGGTACCAAATTTTATAACCATAACCATCTCTAGACTGTAGTTTATTAGATTTCCCCCCATAATAAATGCCAATAATCTGTTTGGAGCTGATGAAAACTGATTTTTTTTAAGTAAAACTATGGACATACTACTCATCAGTGCATTTGAAGCAGTTTAAACCAGAAATGATCATTATCAACTGACAAACACAAACAAACCTAATGCAGATTATAGCCTTAAGCATCTAAAGTGTTCAACTGATTCAGCTGCATGTTAGCAAGTAAACTAGATGCCAGACCTGACTGTGTTTCAGCATTACTGCCCTCCTCATGGCCCTTACCATGTAGGGAGAGAAGCAGTGTTGGGCTGCAAGACTTGACTAGAGTGATGTTGAGAGGATACTTAAGTGGGATCAGTTCCAAATGTTGTTGCAGATAGAAAACTGTAGTGGAAGATATTTAGAGCATCAGATACATTGTGTGACAGCAGTTAAGATGGTAAGCAGGGAGGTCTTTGATTTGGTAAACATGACTGAAGGGGCTCAAACGGATATTTAAGGTCATCTGTCAGAGGTAAATGTCTGCTTGCGTGTTGAAAACAAATGTGAAGTTTTTTGTGATTCTATCATATGAGGTCAAGGGGCCGCTAATGTCAGGGCTGGTCCACAGCCAGTTTGTATTCTGTTCCCAGAGCTTTCCTTGCATAATCTTCCCTGACTATCCTGCACTCAGGCTAGGAAGTAGTTGTAAACTTCCCTGGGTCAGTGAAGGATGGCAAATCATGAGCCAAGGAGCCCCAGAGTCAGAAATGATTCAGAACCAAGGTCATGAGAGAAGTCACAAAGAATGTGGAGACTTGGAAAATGATTTATCTGTATCTTTGTGGGGTTTCTTTGTATGTGATTGATCTTTTAATGAGCTCATCTCAGATCAAGAGTTGCATTTTGATACAATTTAGTGGCCTCGTGTAAAAACATTGAGTCCTGGACTGCTTTTGATTAATTATCTTCAGTTCAGTTTCTATAAAAAGTTCAGCTGTGTCTCAGACGTTGCTGTTTTCTGTTGCACACATGGAGGTTTCCAGTGTGTCCATTTTTCAGTCTCATTGTACTTCTTCTGGTCAGACATGAACAAAACTTGTGCGGCCAGTCAGGCTCTCCGCTGAGTCATGTACAAAGGGAAATGCAAAGCAAGTCTTCAGATTATATCACAATGATATTTAATGATGTTTCAAGAACACATCAAACATATTGATTAGATAATAAAGCAGAGTCGAGCTGAACGGCGTGTGCGCAAAAGCATTTAACCAACAACACATTTTGAAGTCTCAGGCATCGTTGGGTTATGTCGTCTCCTACCGGACCATTTACTAAACTTCGCCCTGAAACATTGGTTACACAATCATAGTTTAGCAGCTGTAACTAGTTATGGCAGGTCTGTCATGCTCTTGAAGTGGTGCATGGAGTTGTAGTAAGGGTGATAGCCCATAAATAAAGAGTTTATGAGGTGTCTCTTACGCTCTCAAAAGGCATTTATTAGTATATGTCGAAAGAAGTGACTAATAAAAGTGTTTTTGTTTTTTTGTTTTTTTGTTTTTTTGGGGGTCTAAAGTAAGCAAACATGGCACGTTTAGCTAACTGGCTTACTACCTACAGTAGCAACCTGACCTAGGATTACTGCCAGTGGCTTCTGAGTAATCCTACTCAAAAACAAACCAATGCCAGCAAAAACATTAACTTGTTAGCAGAGGTAATAACAAGCACATGGAGTAAGCTGGTGTATTTCATCCGATGTTTGGGAGGTGATCCTGGTGCTGTATCAAAGTGTTGGCTGACAGCTCCGTCCTGCTTCACTGGACTGAAGATTGGCCATCCCAGAGGCCCCAGTAGTCCTCAAAATGTTCCATTGCTGCTCGGAAGCATTTCTGCCCCAGAGGTTGTTTTAGGAATGACTCTCCCTAGAGTTTTTAATATCTTAGTATTATAATATATTAGTATTATTCTTAATATCTTAATGTCAGGTAGGGTTATGGTGTGTTGGTTGGTTTATGGCAGAAAGATTTTAAGGGCAAACCTCTGCTAGTGACGCCCTATGGACAGGGCAGGCAGTCACTGAACTAATAAATGCAGGAGGGTGTGATTGTCGGAGCAGGGCATTTTGACAGGATGCTAAACAAATGTGTTTTTGGTCGGATGGGACTTTTCATTCATTCTCACCCACCATTTTCTTTGCATGTGTTGTTTCAGGCCTGTAGCCTGCTATAAATCTAATGTGCATCCATTTTTTAACAGACAGACTGTGGTTTCCAAAAAAAACGTTCAGGCTCCATTTGTCACGGATAGTTAAGAGGGGCGTGAGTGATGTGCTAAACGGGACTACCGGCTTAAACACATGGAGGAGTCTGGATGGATGAACGGATGGGTTGAGATGAAACAGAGCAAGCACAGCTGTGCAGCTGGAATGAAGACATGGCGAACTTCTCAGCTGGCAGCTAATTGTTCGTAGACACACACACACACACACGTGCACATACACATGTACAGACGGTTAACCACGCACAGACGCAGACACGCAAACTCTCAGACACACACACACACAACTCAAGCTGAGCGGATGAAGTCAAGAGTCCTTGTATGGGTGTTTAAAACAAAGCCAAGGGTTGATGTTAGACTAGAGTCGAAAGTACTGTTATGATATGATATGCAAAAGACCATCTGTAATCCCCCTGGTCTCTCCACCTCGTCCGCCTTCCCCTCCCTCAGCCCCCATCCACGCTGCAGGCTAGCGTTATTAATGTATTGACTTGCATTATTGATGCATGGCATTATGATAATGGCTCTGAGAGCACTCTTTGGGAGGAGGGGGTGAGGGTAGCCTAAGTGTGTGTGTCTGTTTGAAGAGAGGGAGGGTATTGCAGGAGATAATAGGGTAAGGGGTGGGGGGGGGGTAACACAGTATGACTGGACAGGCCCACATACGAAGTAGGAACAAAAGATTGTCCACTTCCTGAAGACGTGTAGTTAAAGGAAAATGTAAAGGACCCACATTTGACACCACCTATTTAGAGGCGTATTGCACACATATATTCATCTCAAATGACACAGTCTCTCATCATCTGTGTATTTGTCTCAGCGTCCATCTCTTTTCATCTCTGCTTTAATCTCTGTATCATCGGAGCGCTGGTGGGCCCATGACACACATTGGAAACTTGATATAAGACACTGGACTGCAAAGGGCCTAGACCCCCCCTGTCTCCTCCCACACACAGATTGGGTTGTCTGCACAGTTCAGGATTTGGTTGGTTGGTTGGTTGATTGGTTGGTCAGCAGGATTGTGCAGACCTTCTGAACTGATTTCCACAAAGCTTGGGGAGGGCTGGGGCGTGGGCAGGGCAGGGCAATATGACTTCAAATCACTATCACAATTATTACACTGTTTTACCCGGATTACATTTAATGAATGATTAGCTATTTTATATATATTTTTTATACTACCTGCCTATTCTCGGACAAGGTCTGTACGATAAATACACTGATGAATCATTTTGTCAGAGTCACTGAAGCCAAAATGCACCCACATGACTGACACTGCATTCTTTTTAGGTATCAGCTCCTGGTTGGTGTTTGCACTCGTGTCATCCATGGTGTTTGCATGCACCTTCAATTTGACATGAGTAATAATACGTTTTGTAAGAGGTTCCAAATGTTGTTTCGATGCGTTTTTGGTTAATTGCAAAGCTCTGACACGGGTCTGGAAAACTGAAGTGTTTTCTTAAGTGTCAAGTGTTAAACTTAAGTGTTTCTTATGTTAAGAAACTCTGCGAAACTCAGTAAATCCTCACAAAGGAGATGCTGGAACTAGAGGATATTTGGCTTTTTTGCTGCAAAAGGATTAAGCAGTTACTGACAAAGTTTATTTTCATGTTGATGAACATGTGTTGATAAATGATTGATGAACGATCAATCATTTCTCTTCTCTTCAGCTGTACTTAACTTCACCTCAACTCAAAATAAATAAAAAGTGTGTTTTATTGAATATTATGCTTGTCAACAGGCCTAAAGCATGAGAGAAATTTTTAAGTTTACTTTTACTTTCATATTCTATCATTCTAGTCCCCCTCCTCTCTCTCTCTCTCTCTCTCTCTCTCTCTCACACACACACACACACACACACACACACGCTGCTCTTACAAATAGGTCTGTTGCATAATTTAGTGTGTTTCCCAGTTCTCTATCCAGCCGAAACACAATTCCATAAAACATGCAATATTGATTATGTCCTCTGTAGATAGATCTGTCCCAGGAAATCACTCAGGTACACAAAACATTATGAAATATATGTGATGTATGTAAGTTTATTAACTGAAAAATATGTTGAATATATGTTGTTGCTACGTATGCATATTGTTTTAGAATCTATTCCTGTCCAAAGTGAACTGCAGTTACATACACACTAGGAAATTACACTAAATAACCTAATTGAATTCCCATGTTAGTATGAATCTGTTCACAGATAAAATAACACACTTTTAAAACTAAGTAAAGATGCATTTAAAACTAAATAATCACAGATATCATATAATCTAGTATACTACGCATATTAATCTTTACAACTAGGGTTGGTCATTATTTTAGAAGTGTAATTTTGTTGTATTTGTAGAGAGCAATCAATAAATGAAATGCTCAGACAAAAAAAGGAGAGAAAAAAAAATCTAGTGACTGTAGCTGTTTTAGGCCTGAAATAATGAGCCCAAATTAACTTCAGGAAAGGCCAAAATTTCCAACTGGTTCTCAGAGTCTTGCATGACATTTAAGTTTAGTAAAATATGGAAAAAAGGAAGCCAATGAAATATCAGGACAATGTATTTAGAGTTAGTTAGTTAGTTAGTTTCATATTTCAAATATAATTGCAGTACTGACTCTAAGGAACTTCAGGTTTGTCTTTAACCAGCTAAACTGTGCAGCCACTCAGTGATTTTTCACACATCTCCTAAGCTAAAAAAAAAATGCATGCCCCTCTTCAAACACTTCACAAACACTTAAGGCACTGGACAAAAAGCCATCAAGTTACCATCATTGTGAAATCATTAGGAGGTATCATCTCCTGACCTTAGACAGGTTTGTGTGCGTTGCTGATGTTAGTTCAGTGTATTAAGTGATCAATGATCCTCCTCCATTAAAATAATTCATTTCAGTGGGCTCAGATAATGGGAGGACAACCAGGACAACCAATAGAGGTGACTGTTTTATGCAGCATGGAGTTTGGTAAATTAGTCTGTTAGTGCAACAAATAGTACCATGCCATAGAAGGTAGTGGTACAGCTTTGCTTTTTTTAAAATTCAAGATGAAACAATGAATAAAATCAACCTAATCATGCATCTCTCATACTTATGTTTTTATGTTTTTTTTATGTTGTTGTGTGTTACCTTTTCGCTGGCATGTGTATTGTTTTTTACTTGGATGATGCAAAACTACTCAACAGATTTTAATGACAGGATGAGGTGGTTGACAAAATTGACATGAGACTAATTTTCACCCTTCTAAAATCATATTTGCTAACACACCTAAAATGAGACTGGTATTTTTCATATTTAAAGGTCAGATGGAGAATGAAAAAAATTCTTGCTCTCTACTTTTGGCTCAGAAAGAGATGACCCGTGTGTTGTGCATATTCTGTGAATGCTTTTTTTTTTAAAGGATGGGTTAAAAAGTCAAATGGATATTTTCTTTCTGCCTTTCAGGCGAAACCTTCTCAGAAAACTTCAGTCACACAGAGAAATGTCAGCCCTGCACAGCATGCACAGGACTGCTCCGCATGAAGGCTCCCTGCACAGACTCGAACGACGCCACCTGTGTATGCAACTATGGCTACTATATGAATGAACTCTCACAGCGGTGTGAACCCTGCACCAAATGTCCCGAGGGCCAGGGAATGCTGTTCAGCTGTGAGTTTGACCATGACACGGTGTGCGAGGAGTGCAACGGGGACACGTACTCGGACCAGGAAAGTTCTCGAGAACCCTGCATCCCTTGCACCACCTGTGATGAGGGAGAAATGTTGCATCCCTGCACCTCTGTCACTGATACGGTTTGTCAAGGTAAGACAAAGACAAGGTTATCTCACAGGCTCAGAGTGAAGTGCACATCAGTGATGTCACATCACTTGGTCACACGTGTAGTTGGTGTTCATCACAGTTTTAGGGCATGGACATATGTAATTGATGAAATTCATGTAATGTGGACCCTTATTTGATTTGCCTCTCTTGGTTACATTTGGTTACATTTCATGCAAAGAGATAAATATGCATTCACAAGATTCTGTTACTATGAGAAGGAAACAAAGTTATATTCTTCAAAGACTGATCTCTTATTTTAAGATGATTAATGAACTTTTTCAGAGATTTATTGGTCAGCTATTCAGAAAATGGCTGTTGTATGACCGTATCTAAACACTGGGCAAATTCATCATGCAGAGCCAGTGAAGTTGAATGATGGGCTGCATGGCCCGCGGCCCCAATGGCCTGGGTCGAATCTACAGTATGTGCGCACATATTCACTGCCCAGCACTGCAGAGACAGTACTATTTACTGGACAACTGCATTGTCTTTCACATAATCAGATCATCTCAGTCCAACATTGTACAAATTATTGGCCCATCGACGTAAATGCCATGGTGAAGCATGTCTCATTGTCTTCATGGACTCATCCCTTCCACAGATACAAAGACCACACTCTTTCTATGTTGAGGGTTTAGAAGGAGGTCATATCTCTGAACGGAGCTCTGAATTTCTTTTATATCACTGCACCCTTTGGGTATCATACTTCAAATCACAAATTCCATATGACTGCAGTCACTGCTCATTCCAATGACCTGATGCCTCACAGATTAAATCAATGCTTTTGTGTAATGACAATAAAAGGGGTCTGTTGATCAGCCATGCAATCTGTTAGAGCAGTGGTTTGAAATATGTTGTTATCACAGTGGGGAAGAGAGAGCAAGATTCAGGCTAAAGGGACTCTTTTGTGCCTCTCCCATGATCCCATTTGGCCTGGGAGGGCTTTCAGTTTAGCCCATGGGGCTACTTGAATGAGCTACTAATGAGAATAACAGACAGTGAAATTCTTAAAGATTTGTCCCATATATATTTTATAATTATTTCCTCTGTTTTGGTCCTGTTTTGAGTATTTGTGTGTTTTGCTTCGAGTTAGTTGGGTTGGTTGGGTGTTTGAATCAAAGAAAGATCAAAAGATTAATCTAATCCTGAATATATGTCCAGTGATCATGATCCATGAGAAACTTGAATTCCCCCGAATCAGCTTAATTTTTGAGGGTTGTGACACCAAATTAATCGCTTGAATTAGCAAATATCTGTCTGTTGGATAAGTACAGCCATGTCATTTATATGGTTGACTGTTCAAGGAGTTGTGCAACATGATTTCCCACATGGCTGCCGTAAAAAAGACCTGTTCAAAACTGTTTTAATATCATTGGATTAGCATTTTGCATGTTGTAGTCTTCACTGGGACTGTGCTGTGAAGTTAACCAACGGCTAGCTGTGCAAAGTGAAAATGGAAGTGGCCACAGACATAAAGTGATCGAAGCATGTAATGTAAGCTAAAGCAACAAACAAGATTAATAAATAACACAATACTTGTCCAGCTTTATAAGAGCCATGGAAAATACCACAGACAGGAAAGTTTATTTAATAAACAGATTATCATCCATTCAGGATGATAATGCAGCTTGATTCAACTTTTTTTTTTTTTTGAGAGATAGAGAGATGATTCATCCTAGATCGAGATATAAGGAGCCAGAACTCCAGCACTAAAACATCCTTTAGATAACCAATGCAGTGTTCTTCAGGATGAATGCAAGCTCGCTGTGATTCCAGGCACAACAGCTCATAGCCCACTGTGTATGGGCTTCATCATCATATGTTATTCCTCACTCTAACCCAATCATGTGCTCTGTATTTCTAATGTAATGTTTTTACTGCATTATCAGTACTTACAAATCTGTAGAGCTCCCAGACGTCCATATCCATTAGTATTGTGGAGTCAGGCGACACAGGCCTGAAGGCTAAACGCAGTCAGGAGGGTGGAGGGAGAGGGAGGGGCATACAGAAGACTGCCAGTGAAGGCAAGTTGTAACTTGAGACATTAGAGACATCATTAAACTGAGGGTTGAAGGGCCAGACCATCACCTTGACTATAGGTTATCTTCACAGAAGAAGCTGGAATTATTGCTGTTACTATTAGGATTATATTTGAATGTAGGCCAGTTGTGAGTTTTCCCTTTTGATGATCTAGCACCCCTTTGTTTTGTCAGTTTTGCCAGTAAAAATAATCACTGTCCTCATCTCTCTCTGATGGTAAAGCATGCTTATACTGACCAGACTTTGTCAGGCTATACCCAAAGATTTAAGGGTCTGAAGGAAAGATACTTATCTAAAGAAGTGTGATATGCCTCCCACTCTTCTGCAGGCCGCCAAGCAAGGCCAGAGGTTGAAGGTCATGGGAGGCTTGTATATGGGGAGGGTTTTTTTGTGGGAAGATCAGTCAGTATGAGTTTCCTCTGGGGATTTGCACTGATCAACATGGCATAATTCCCACAATCCTTCCAGGGGTCACAACAACACAAGACAAGTAAAATTGATTAGCGATCCTATTAACCGACATCCATTGTGACATCTATATAAATCTTTATCTATCTATCTATATATCTATATAAAAAAAAACTGCATGGGTCAGTTTTGTCTGCTAGGAATTGTGTAGCTTCATGCAATTAGTTTTCAACTGCAAATATGTTTTGAAGGAAATCTGATGCTGACTGGATTCTAATGAGGAAATGTTCATTAGCAAATCTGGAAAGTTGAAAAATCTTGAAGATATCAGTAAAATGTTTAGCCATTCACAGTTTTTATGATTCTTTTTAGGCACTTGCACCACTTGTTTTATACAGAAAAACATGGGGCAATGAATCAGACACAACAAGTTTATTAACATTTAATCAAATATAGATAACTGTAGCTTTATATATATATATATATATATGTATAAATATATAACTATATCTATATCATCTATCTATCTATATCTATTTATCGGTCTTATCAGCCTGAGCTTTGGGCTATTATTCCTCAACACTAGTGGGAAACAGAGGCATTCACTCTTCGATCCTGCTCCTCCTTAAGATCGCACACATGCGTGAACTAAACTATAACCCAAAGGTTGGGTTACTGGTTCTGTGGCATGTATGCAGTTACATTATTCATGCACATATATGCTCTGAAAGAACGTTTACATGCTTACTCACGTATGAGTCACAAAATACACGCACAGAGCCATATGTATGCAGATGGACATTGATGCTCCTGCTCCTATATGGACAGATTGAAATCAATAAGTTGACTTATTGAACATTGCAGATCTTAGGCAGCATATAGATCGTTGAAGGATGAGTGGGAGTTTTTTGCGAGGAAGCATGAGGGGGGTGGGGCGATAGGGCCAAGTGCATTTGGTTATTGAATTGATAGGTGAGTAGGAGGAGGGAGCTATTTCCTTCCTGAGTTTGGTTGACCTTAACGATTGACAGGCTGCCCTCCAGAAATCAGAAAGCGCAATCTGCTAACCAGCCCCATGCACAGCACTCAGAGCCAGGCCACTTTAGTTAAATTAAGACAGAGAGAAAAAGGAAGATAAAATTTGGAAGGAGAGATGGAGAAGAGGAGAGTGATTTCAGACTGTAGACAGGACAAGGCTTTTGACTTAAGGATGGTGATTGTTAGTTAGTTAGATTATATCATCTAAAGAGAGAGAACTAATTAAGTTAATATTACCTCTATAAATTGAAAACACTGTCTTGGGCTGACTTTTTAATGTTTTTGAGCTCACGCCTTTTAAAACCAGACATTTAATATGCACTTAATGGCTACTTACAGTATAAAATATAGAGGCCAAAGCAACATGTCTGAGACAACAAATAAGATCAATATCCTCACAGATGATGATCCATATAGATGTGCAAAGACACAGCTTGTTTTATTGTACTTCAGAGCTTAGATCAATGCTTTATTACCTCCGCCAATGAGATATGAGGGACTTTATGTGATCGGTGCTGTTTGTTTATCTGTTTGTTTGTTTGTCTGTGTGTGTGTGTGTGTGTGTGTGTGTGTGTGTGTGTGTGTGTGTGTGTGTGTGTGTGTGTGTGTGTGTGTGTGTGTGTGTGTGTTCGTTAGCAGAATAACTCAGACACTTTGCAACAGATTTCAATGAATCTTTGTTTAAAGGTGGGTCTTCCAGGCCGGAAAAGGTGATTACATTTTGAGGTTTATCTGGAAGATGGTATGGATCCTGGATGTATTTTTATTGTTTTTACAAATCCTACCACGGTGAGACCATGACCTGCCCTAATCTGCCTCTGATTGGCTTGGCATGATGATGACGCTTCTCATCAAAGTTCTTTTGGTGAGAGAAATGTCATCTTCATGCCAAGTCAGTCACAGGCGGATTAGGGCAGGTCATTGCATCACCATAGTAGGATAGGATTTGCTCGGCAGAGGCATGCCCTCTAGTTGTTCATTATATTTCACCTGTCACAGTAGGGCTTTTAAGCTTTTAGACGTTTAGGATGAGGACTAAGCAATAAGAGGAGAAAGGTACTCCTGTGTCATATAACAAGGACTCACTTCCACACCATTTTTACCTCTGCCAAGGAGGTTATGTGATCCGTTCGGTTTGTTTGTCTGTCTGTTTTTTGTTTGTTTGTCTCTTTGTTTGTTTGTTTTTTTAACAGGATTATGCAAAAACTAATGGACAGATTTGCATTAGAGTTTCACTAGAGAGTTTCATTAGAGATTACTTTCTCTTGAGCCCCATGCACACCACCAACATGTTGGTAATGCATGCTTGGTTAAGGTTTCTAAGCTATGATAAATCACTGTCCATAGAGGGGGCTTCATAAATTGTCAATTCCAGCAAGCATCTGACAGACATATGGGAAAAACGACAAAGACAAAAATGCCAATGACATTTCTGATTTCCTGCATCCAAAGCATTTCCCCAATAGCTGTGAAGAACCCCCAAGTCTGAATAAATAATTCACTGTCTTTGTATTGCACAGTCACTCATTGTTAGGCTATAGCTTGGTCAACACTCATCTCCTGACTTATATCTCTATGACTTGGCTCTATGGGCTCAATTGACCTTCTCACTTTAACCCTTTTGCTCCCTCCTCCACACAGAATGGGCATTGTAACGATGAAGGAAGTTTTAAAGTTGACTGCGTCTCTTTATGTGCTGCCAAAAAAGAATTGACCCCTTGTGGCCGTGACTCATTATCCTAAAGTCGTCTGCCATCTCTCAGGAATTTACCCCTCAACATTCCAGGGGAAATTCGGAGGTGATGTGGCATGAGTGGGCCAAGGGTGACCACAACACTTGCATTTTCGCTCGTGCCGCTCATTCATTGGCACAAGTTATGCTTGGGCACTCAAGGTTTTGTCCTCTTAAGCATTTACAGTATATTTTTATGGACTGTGCCTCACCAAGCCAAGTCATTTCCTTAGTGTTATTTGTCTTTCTTATCTGCCAGTCAAGAGCTGAATGGCTGCATTGTATTGTAAAGAGAGATTTCACAGACTGTTTTGATGTTGGCTCATTTGTGCATTATTTCTGTCATAGTGAAAGCTAGTTTTGTAGTTTGCTACAATTAGATTTTTGCAGACACTAAAATTCTAGAAAATATGATCATATTGTTGATCCAAAAATGTGTCAATTGGTTGCAGTCATGCTGTGTGCAAGTGCCAATACATCTTTTTCATGATAATATTAATTATCTACTCTGATTTATACTAGCCTATATATTTATGACTATTTGCATTTATAGTATTTGCATTAAATGAAGAAACAAGAAAAAAGAGCGAGTTAGGTACCAATTTCTAATCATCATAAATAGTCTATAACTATAGCTGTGTAATGGCTTTGGCTTTATAGATGAATTTTAGGTTTGGAATAAGATTTTTACTGATTGGATTCTGTGACTACTTACACTGGATAAACTACTCTTAATAAATGCATTCATTAAATTACATTATTACCAAATAGAAAACACCAGCCAAAGTTTGTTTTATTCACAAAAAGTCTATAAAGCTTTATTAAATTGTTTTTCAACCATTCATAAAGACATTAATTACAACTTTCATATATGTGCCTTGTTGGAAAGTGGAGCTCAAAATGTTAACAAAACAAATCCATAGCTTTAGCCCTGCACCAGAAAATAATTAGAGCAGTGCAGAGTCGCTGAAGAAAAGAATGAGATGGAAAGCTTGAGAGAGTGGAGAGAGCTGGGAACAGATGCTGAGAATGTGGCCTGGTCGATAAAAGCGATGGAGTTACTCCTCTGCACTCTCAGCTTTCTCTGGTTGACCTCTACGAGTGCTGATCACATTCTGCCGCAGAACAGGCACACACTCACACAAAGACATAGGCGGGTACACGCGTGCACACTGTATAAATCCACAAACATGCATACCCTTTCAGGTGTGTGTTAAATCTCGTGGGTAGAACAATGAGATGGGTCATGTAAGGTAGGAAGCGTGACAGAGGCATCAAGGAGGAGAGAAACTGTGGGAAAGCGGGAAAAGATCAGAAGCGTTGAAAGTGAATCAACAGAACAGGGGCGACTACATTCTTCAATGATCTTCACTTAGCTCTGCTTGTGCTTGTTGAAACGATATAAAGACCGTGAAATTGGTTGCCAACCGTGAAGGCATTTCATGTTTTGTTGGGCAGGTATCGGCAGCAGTCGCGGCTGCGCTCAGGTGTAATGACAGACAATAAAAACACATCTTGGCTTGCATCGGAAGCCTCTCCTTTCCTTTCTGTTTAACCCAGCCTTTAAAGCATACGCGGTTGAAACAGCAGCAACACCTGTTTTCAAGGGGCTGGAATGGTGAGTTAAACCCAGGTGTGGCTGCTACCCCACACATACAAACACTCACCTTGAACTCAAATTGCATAGACACACACACACTCCCACTGTATGCCTATACACTCATGTGAGGGCACAGTGCAGTGTTTCTTTCTTTATAAGACTTGTCTAATGTTGGCAAGAAAACACATGCTCAGATTTCCCGTCACGAGTTAATCATTAATAGATACAGTCATGAGGAAAATTCCAGTAATTTCACGATAAATATAATACAAGGGTTGTTGACAGGAGTTCCATTCACATATCTCAGTCTTTATGATCTTATTGACAAGCTATTGCCACTTATTGGCCGGTAACATCTTTGTTCTTTCAACTGGATACTATTATAATGACCTTCGCCAAGTGTGTGTTTTCATTGCTGTTTGTCTCTTTGTTATAGTTACTTAGCAGGATTACACAAAATACTGGACAGATTTCCATGACACTTGGTGGAGGGATGGGGCAGAGAGCCCATGATCCAGATAGAGGGGCGGATCCAAGATTTTTTCACACTGTCTCGGGGATTGTGTGACAACATTTTCCTTAGTTACACAAGAACAACTGACAGGATTTCCACGAAACTTTGTGGAGGGGCGAGGCATGGGTTAGGCAAGCATTGTTTGGCCTTGGCGGAGTTACTGTATACAGCAAAAAGTCCAGTGTTGATTTAACTCTCACAGAGTTGATTTCAACACTTTTTTGGGGTTTATTCAGCTCCACACTCTCCAGAGTTATATTAACACTTTCAAAATAGTTGAACATTTAACAGTATACCAGAGTTAATTTTTTAACTCGAAAAACAGAGTTAAATTAACACTAAGGGATTAGACAAATAACACCGCTCAGAGTTACATTTATTTTAACTATTTGGGTAGTGTTAGTTTCACTCCCAAAAGTGTTAAGCTATCTACAATGAAAAAATGTTAAATTTAATAATAAGAATTAACACCAGTAAACAAAGTACTTGTCAAAACAAATTTATTTATTTTCACCCATGCAGTCATTAAAACAGTTTTCACAATTTAAAACATTGTGAATGCAGGTATAATGTACAAACTGTTGTCAAGAACGTTATACGAGCTTTGAATATCAAAGTTGAAGATGCAACTGGCTCACTTGAGGAACAAGCAATGGTTGAAGTTTGAACAGTTTGCTAAACATTGCTATGAACACTGTCAAGGTGCTTTCGAAAACCTGCATATGTTAAGAACTGACGCTTACAGCCTTCTTGAGAACAAAGCAATTTGAACTTGGGTTCTGGATAGTAACCATGTTCAGCCCTTAAATGTGAAAACAATTGCTGACTGCTGGGATACAGTTTCTGACACATGAAATAGGTCAGCATTCTTTTTACTCACAGTGTGTGAGAACTACTGACTGGTTAAGCACTCTGGCTCTCAAATCTCGAACTCTGGGTGACTCCTTCATTTTCCCCACATCAATGTTGTACACTGTTGTCTGCAGGAATGTGTAAAAATTCAACAATGCAGCATCATAAGATGAATTGAACACAAAATGTGCTTTGAAAAGTTCATCAAATGCCCCAAGGGAGCGATTTGCCTGACAAGGGATGAGATGCTTATCCATGGCGACGTAAATGCTGTCGATCTCGCTCTTCTGACGACCAACAGCGAGGAGGTACGGCTGCCGACCCTGCTGGTTGCAGAGGTGCTCGTCCAAACTGCAGCATGACTAGGGTGGAGATAAGGAAAAAAGAACATGAGACGTGAGAATAGTGTACAGCCACAAAGAAAACAACAAAATAGACCTGACTATTCAAACATCTTCTCACAGGCTAGTACAAGATGGTGCGTATGGTATTCAAATATAATGAATGAAGCAACTGTACCAACGTGATTTAAAACAAGCAAAACAAATATAACTCACTTGTTGCCTCATCAAAATCACTTCCTGGGGTAATTTCTGATGACCTCACCAAGCAACGCAACTCTGGTGTTGAAGTGAGCCGCTTAGCCTCTTTTATGATATTTGGCTTGAAGATCACATCCCATTTCTGAAGGAGCTTGGAGGATGTCTCGTCATCAAATAGGCGAGTGAAGTCTTGTTCCACCTTTGAGAAAGAAGACATTAAATGACTAATACAGGAACCACTTTAAAATGTCAAGCCACGCTAAACATCTCAATCAAAACTTACCAGTCCTTTAGTATCCAGGAATCTTGGGAAGATGGAGAGGATATCAGCACTTCTGCCTGGGTCATTAACAAGCTTCTGACCATGCTGAAATGTCTCTCTCATCTTCTGGAGGATCAGGAAATTATCTGTGGTATGGTTGAGCAAAGATATGGCCTCTTGGCAAGCAGCTCCATCAAGCTGCCTTTCAACATTAACGGTCCTTTGGAAATGTGGGCCTCCTGGAGAAATGTCCACAGAGCTATTTTGTGTCACTGCAGATCCTCGATGTCTTTTCTCTGGACTGTTTTCAGACGCCAAGAAATGTATCCTGTGCTGCTTGCAGCATCGTAGAAGTGTTCCTGAAATTTAAAAAAAAAGTGCATTGTCATACTTGGCATGCAAGTATTGAAATAAATAAACACATGTAAGAATGACGTCACTATCCCAAGAGCATACTCCTCTCTGACTGCTTTAGTGGGGAGGTGACTAAGAGGAGATATTAAATTAGTAATCTGAATTTATGCAATGGCCATGCAGTTATTTGGCACAAATAAAAAGAATACGAAAACACATACCCATGATTATCAATCATGTGAGCCACTAGTATGTTCACCATTTGTCTTCTTGTGGCATCTGTTAGGGTTTCTGTTGTTTGGTACTCCTGTAGTACTACTTCACGACCAGACTTGCCTCTTAGCACAGCTTCAATCAACTAATAAAAGACAAAAAATATGAGAATGCTAAACATGGGGTTAAACAGCTTTTTTTCAGAGAGGAGAGTGAAACAATGTGAAAACATTAGTAAACGCATGAGAATCTAGTTTTGTGGCAACCTGTTTAGCAGATGCTGCGTAATGTGGATCCTCAGTATGTTGCCTTTTGCTAAGGACCTCATTGAGAATTATAGTTGATGCACTTGAGCTGAAGCTTGAGTCAGACATCTCAGAAGCACAAGACAAGGAGCTATCAGAAAACTCTAAAAGAATAGAAAAAAAATGTAAATAATTGTATTTATAAGTGTGTCGAGTGCTTGATTATATCGGCCTTTATATCTTACCGTGACTTGAGAAAACTGTCAGCACCACACTGCCTTGTGCAACAAGGTCATTGAATATTTCCACATCAACTTCTGTCCCTGTTGCATCCTTGTATATAATGTCTGCATCAGGCGGCAGGCAAAATCTCTCGATGACTGGAAAAAATAAGATTAAAAACATTTATGTGCTTTAGAAGTCAGCACTTTTTTTTGTTTCAGAGTGAATTACAGAACAGTACATAAGTACATTCATCCAAAATTGTATAACGATTAAATAGACCATTTTCCCTCACAAAATCCAATTCCCTCAAGTCCAACTTTGAAAGTTGATAATTGACTTTTTTTAATTGACTGTTTTGGTGTATAAATCTCCATGCTTTTTTCTTGAAATGTATATTTTTCTGTGCACTTTTTCCTGAAATTTAATACATAGGCCTACATCCATTTGTTTTTTTTGTTTTTTTTAATTTTTAGCTGTTATTTCATTTCTGATACATAGCTGTATATCATTAATTCTCTCCTATTGAACAGAAGATTATGCAAGTAGATCATCACTAAAGTGTATAGTTTTATTGGAATCATTGCATTCATCATCAATCATTAAAATGACAACATGATTACTCTCTAAGTGCAGCTGTCCAGTAACCACTGAGTCCTCTGCATATTGTAAACCAGCTGAGCTCAGCAGGACAAGGTCACTCCCCTCTGAGGCCAGACCATCCAATGTGAGAAGTTGCTAGTGGTTCACTAAATGCACTTAGGGGCCCATTTTAACTGTTAATCATAGAGGGAGGGAGGGAGAACACAGTAATGATGCAGAGAAAGGATGGATGGATGGGATAAATGGTTAATACACGAAATAAATAAAAGATATCAATAGGAATGGTAGACAACAATGATGTTGCACTTACAACTTACTCTTCCTCTCCCCACTGCTCATTTTTAACTTCTTCCTCCTTCCGCTTGTTTTCTTGCTTCTTTTGTTTATTGGCAAAAGTAGGCTGCTGTAACTCCCTGTAAATGATCCCAAAGTCTGAACCATCCAAAAAAGTGTTTTCACACTGTAAACAAACTAAACCATGGGTCTTCTTTTTGTCGGAACTTGGTCTGAGGGAGGTTTCAGACATGCAATTTTGGTCCGGATCAAATTGAAAAGTCCCCAAGTCCAGACCAAACAAGGTATTTGTGAAGGCACCCTTAGCCTTGTTGCGTGATAAGCTAACAGGCTTACCTATTTACAGAGGAGAGTAATGAGTGAAATGTATGAAAACGTAATGAAAATAACTTAATTCAAGTTGACATTCACTGTAAACATAATAAAAGCTTCCCAGCCAGAGTGAATCATGAATGCAATCCATCCAAAACCTCAATCAACCCCAATCCACTATGGGCCCATTCACCGCCAGGCAAAAGCAGTGTCACCTACAAAGAAACAAAGAGGACCTGAAAAAGAATGAATGAGAGAAATCTTCCCAAATGACTACACGACTGACTAAAAAGAGGAAATTCCTGATAGGAGAGAGCCAAAGTGTAGCCAGTGGTGCAATGGATAGAGAGAAGATTGAATGATAAGGAGATGGGGAGGGGGCATTTGTCCTGGACAGACAGGATTTCTGTCAATGAAAGATATCTGGTCTCCTGTGTGTGTGTGTGTGTGTGTGTGTGTGTGTGTGTGTGTGCGTGTGTGTGTGTGTGTGTGTGTGTGTGTGTGTGTGTGTGGCAGAAAGAGTCGAATAGAGAAAGACAGACAAGTTGTGGTGTTTATGTATATGTAGGGTTATCTGTTGAAGAGAACGGGAAGCAGTTTCCTGTGGCAGAGCATCATCAGCCAGTTTATATTTTGTATTTCCCAAGGAATGAAGAGTGTTTTACCTGTTTGGCATTGCACTGCTTTGACGTTTTCAGAATCATGACATAGTCGCAGGAAAAAAGGATTAAAATCGATGCAACAGAGCCAGAGATATTTTCTTTTTATTTCCACATATTACTTATACTTATCAAAACCTGCTGAACTGGAGATTCAAGGGTGGTTCACTTCAGAGCTCAAGTCATTACAGGTACGAGGGAGAACATGTGAGAAGAACAGTCACTTTCTGTGCCTCCGCTGAGTGAGTTGAAAGCAGCTGGAGGTTATTAAGACATCAGGACAAGGCTTCATTGAGATGATAGTCAAAGCTGGGTAGAGTCTGATGCTAACGGACATGGAGCGAGTCCAAAAGAATGCATGACAATTCTTGACGCTTAAAAATACAGCACACTAAACAAATGTACTTTCCACATGTCACTTGTCAAATAAAACAACACAGTGAAGAAGCTAACCCTGCAGGGCAACATCTTTTACGCTTTACATATAATATGGCATATACATTGCTGTATGGCATCTTATTTATTTGTGGACAAAAAGGGTTTATAGGGCAAGGATTAAGAAAGTTGAACATCCAACATAATAAGTTCATCAAGAGAATACTCAGTACACTGGTGTTGCTATTAAGTTCTCATGAAGTCCTCAGAATCCCTTCAACTGAAAGCCTCACATTAGCTCATGCATCCATTTCAGATAAGCTCTAATTAAAGATGTTTTCGACTCATAGGTGAAAAATGGCCGCCTCGCATTCGGCGGCTCTCCTGAGGTATTTAGAGCCTTTGAAAACCAACGGGAGGATTTCCTGTTGATGATGTGAATAACTGTAAGTAAATGACAGGCGAGGATGGGCTTCCACATCCGCGGTGAAGAGCTAATATGTCTGCTTATCGTTAATGGTTGGAGGAAAGTGGGCAGGACTAGATGGACAAACTCGCTCTTTCTCTCGTTAATGGCTCCCTGGGGAGGAGGGCAAACGGCCACGTGATGTGGGATGTAACGTGTGTGTTGTTGTGTTTGTGTGTTTGCTGCACATGTTTGCAGCATGAGAGACATGTATTATTTAACTGACCATAGTTAGATGCAAACAAAAAGTGATTTGAGCTTGAAAGCAGATGATCTGTCTTATATTTGTTGCCATATTTAAATCTTGGACACCATTTTTCGGTCATATCTTCAAGCTGATCCGCAGGGTATTAAAACATCTATGGGATCTTTCTCCATCTGCTGCGACTGATAGTGGAGCTTTGGTTTAGAGGAGTTTATCTCTGATGGCTAACATGTTAATGCCTTGAAGGAAAAAAAAATGATGGGACTTTTTAGCATTTGTAGCTTTCTGATTTGGCCATTAAAAGCTAACAAAAGACAAATAACTGATACTCATTATTAACATTTGCAGCAAATCGACCATAAGTTATGAATAATTACTAATGGGTAGGGACAGGGCAGTGCATTACTGTTTACAGTAATAATTCAGTGCTTACTACTGTGGGGTCACTGTCTCATACACAAGAATGGATACAAGCACAGCTGTTTTAACAGCATAAATATATGTCTTGTACATCCATTATGCAAATTTAAGACTGAATCCCGAAAAGCTCACAGAGTCTTTTGAAATCACATCTGCTTGGATGCAGACTGAGACCAGCTGAAATTTGTCTGGATTCGATTTACACTTTCATACCAGCAGAAGTGAACTGTTCTTACCAGGCAAACACATCAGGGTCCATTTTAACCAAACCAAACAGATTTGATGTGAATGCACCTCTCTGTATCTCAGTAATGTGCTTCCAGATTGTTTCCACTGCCTCTAAGTGGTCAAAAAACCCCAATTAGTTTTAACTAGCCCTTAAATAGCTTTAATTTAGAGTAAATGTCTGTTATTGGAAGGTTGTTTTCTTTCCAAATATTCAGAGGGCTCATAGAATTATCTCTTCATGCCTATTTCTTCTTCGCAGTTACTGGTACCTACTCTCCAGTGCCTCTCACACCCTACTCCATGCCCCCCTATGAGGAATTTTCACCAGAGGGCCTCCCACCTGAGGTCCCTATAGACAGCAGCACCACAACCACCACAACCACTAATGGTGATTCCCAGGAGCGGCTCTACGATGGTCTGAACGACAAACTCATACCCATCTACTGCTCCATCCTGGCAGCAGTCGTGGTCGGCCTTGTGGCCTTCATCATCTTCAAGAGGTGAGGATTGAAATCAAGTGAGGTATGGAAAAAAATGTACAACACACACTAATAAGTGTATAATAACACACTGTAAATCAGACATAGAGGTGTGAACAGGTGTCAAGTGTTCCAGTGTTTTTTTGATTTGTGCCCCATTAAAGGAATATAAGGAAAAGGGGTGTGTTTTCATCCATTTGTTTCATTTGATGGATTTTAAAGGACTAAAGTGGTCAAAAGTCATAATGTTTCAACACAAGAAGCAGAAATAAGAGATAAATCATGAATATAATTCATTTTGAGTCATTTATTTTCTATCTAATCTTGTGATCTTTAAGATTTATATCTGGACACACCCCAGTCCTAAGGCACAAACCAGGTGGTTTAAATCCTTTTGACATTTTTTCACCCTTTCCTTCCCCGTAACATATTTCTATCAATAGCATTTTGAAAAATGTGAAATTCAACACCACAAGGGAAGAGAAAGACTATTTCCTTCTCATTACAAATTCATAGGGACAACAAAATTCAATCCGATTTTAAATTTCCACACTTTCATATTTAATGAAGTCATCTGCTGCTTGTCTGAATGAGTGCACACTGTTGTCCTGTGGGCCACAATATGGTCTGTTTTCTCTCTTCTCATACATTTAAAGACCATGCTACCGACACAGACGGCCAGCAACAGTTCAATTTTGAATGTGCAATATGTTTATCCAACTGTGTTGTGTTACAAGGCAAGTCTAAAGTTCAAAAACAGACCACAAGAAAAATCAGAGCAGATGTTGGCAAACAGTGAAACTGACATCAGCATTTTAAACATTTAGCAGCAACTGTTGCATTGAATGGAGGATGTTTTACTTAATGGCTGCTGCACTCATTTGTGTATTAGCATCCTAATTGAGTTATTCCATATTTTTATTACCATCTTTTCATCGATCAATCTTTTATGATGTGGCACAGTGGAAGTATTTGTAATAATGATTTATAATCCTAAGGAAAAAAAAAGCATGGTTGTTTTAACTAGTCTATGTGCACAGATTTTAATTGATTACAGCTTCAAGTTGTATTGTATTGTTTTCTGCTGCACTATAATAATGAGCACAATGAGACTTTTTTGTATGCTCAGTTAAAGGTTCGTACATTGAACATTCAAAACAGAAGATCCTTTGATTCCTGATTGAAATACTGGCACTTTAAGGGCATCTGGAGGATTTATGACAAATTGTAAAATGTCATACATAGTTGGTACTTTATTAACAACAGGTCACTCATATTTTAAAGGGGTGTGCACACAAACAGTTATTACCCAACTGCCTGACGTCCCTATCAGTGGGATGATATCCTTTTTATCTGTGCCATGGTTGAAGTTTGGCTACGTTTAGGTATAAAAAGTAGTTACTAAGGTTTAGGTAAACATCAAAACAAATGTTGACCGTTAAAAAATAAACACTGAACAATGTTTAATGCTTTGTTGACCCGTTGACAATCCCCACCTCCTTCTCTGGTGATGTTTGTCGCTCTATAATAACATCACCTGATTCCTAGAAGAAGGCTAGAGGCTATTATCACTTGAATATAAACTGGCATATGTTCTACAGTGTTGTTGATCCCCAGCTTTTTTTTGCTGAGTTGCTTATTTTTTTTTCCTTGCTTCATGACTTATTCTCATTCAGGTGGAACAGCTGTAAGCAAAACAAACAAGGAGCCAACAACTGTACAGCCAACCAGAATCAGACGCCATCACCTGAGGGTGAGAAGCTACACAGTGACAGTGGTATTTCTGTGGACAGCCAAAGCCTGCAAGAGCAACAGGCCCAGACTCAGGCTCACACAGGTAACACACTAATACCTGTACATAAACAGAAGCCACTCCTTTCACACCAAGAAACACGGTAGCAGCCTCATTTATTAAGCTGTGACACTTACAATTGTGTGTAATGACATTTCAGCACTTAAGTCGATGTTTAGCTGGTGCTGAATTCCTCTGGTAATGAGTTTCCTCTAATCCACAAATAAGTCTGATGGAATTTTGTGTTACTGTGTACTGTAATGCGAACACAGCCTGCATCCTGAACTGTCCCGCCATGTCCGTCAAAAGAAAAGCCGTTTTGATGGCCTCATCCACTCCACCATGAATATAACCTTTCAAATGTACCTTTGCAAATCAGCAAACAACGATTGCAACACTGACAGAGCTAAAGTGTTTCTCTGGCAGCATATGCTCCTGGTAGTTTCTTGTCCTGCCTTGACAAACCAGTTTGAGAGACTGTAGGACATTTAAAAAGCCACATGCTCGCCTAGAATACAGTAAAGGAAGACCGCAAAGTGTTGCAAGAGGGAGGAAACGGTTTGTGGGAGTTTTCTCTGTAGGTTTGAACATGATCTTAAAAAGGAAACGCATGGAATGCCAGCGAGACTATACCTTTAACCACTAACCCTTGTTTCTGCTGCAGAAACTCTCCACTCCATCATTTTCATTTTATTAGTAATTACAGCCAATTGAAAAGATCTGAAGAGGATGAAAGTAGAATCTTTACTGTGTTGTGTTAGTCAGTCATAGAAAGCCTGTACTTACCATGTAAAATATGCATTCAGTTCATTTCTTTACACGAGCCATGCAAGTCAAATTCTAAGTATAATAAACCTAGACATCGCAGTAAATACACATAGAATTAGACAACATAATTGAAAAACATAATTGACATGACTCTCTTTTCCGTCTGTAGTTGTCACCATAGATGAGGAGCCTTGTTTGCTCCTTCCTCTCCACACCAGAGAGAAAGTAGAGAAGCTGCTCTTCAGGGGCAACGAAGGAGACGACTGCAACCACATGGATGACAGCGACTGGTGCAACTTGGCGGGCCTCCTGGGATACGAGGAGGAGCGGATCACGACCTTCCGGCAGGATGAGCATCCCGTCTGCGCGCTCCTGTCTGACTGGGCGAGTAAGGACAGCGCCAGCATTGACACGCTGTGCACGGCGCTGCGCAAAATCAACCGTGATGACATCGCCCAGAGCCTGGTGTTAAGCCCGAGCGCTCCAAAGCCGACTGCCACTTCTGTAGTGTGATTTATGCTTAACAGAGAGCAAAACACCTGAACCTCATCCCTAATATTCTTCCATGGCCTCCCTCATTCCACATAAGTCATGCTAAGAACCGCTTAAAGCTATATCTACATGAAGCCAGCAGAAACAATATTAATAAATGTACAAAATATCATAAATCCTGAAAAATCATTTCATGTGTAACGAAGGGTTAAGACAGGAAGATGGTAGAAATTAAACAAAAACTGAGAGACTATCAACTTACCGAATCAAAGCAAAGGAAAAACATTCACTTTAACATCAGGATTTGCTTACACTATAATCACTTAGTCTCCACACAATGTAAGCCTGTGGATGTGGATGAAAATAGTCTGTAATCATTCCATTTTTAGCCACGTATCTAACATCCAGCTTCCTGTCTTCTGACTTTATTAACCACGGAGCAGCAATGGGCTTTGGACTGAATTTATCATACATTCCTCACTCTTTCAATCCCACAACTTCCACTGCATCTTTATTCCCCATGCATAAAACACCTATCCTCTTACTTAAAGTGTTCATAAGCCTGCGTTGTACCTCTAAATCGTAATTTACAAGTCTACGCTACCAAAGATGAGGAAATGTCTCAAGACTGTACCTGAAAAGTGACATTATTTACATGCCATGTTAGGTTTTTTTTTAAGTTGTCAGATGGCTTGTGTCCATTCCTACTACATGATGAGGCCTGCATACTACAGCATATCTGGATTATTACTGATAAACATGACAACCTGATGAAGGGAGCTTGGATGGGTCTCAAATGAACCTGTTCTCCTTCAGCTAAGACAAAAGCAAAATCCAGCTATTTACTCTTATTTTAAAGACTTGTGTTAGATTTAAGACACTGAGATGCAGCACACGAGGAATTAATCCCAACTTTGGCTTCGTCTTGAGTGATTTCTACACGCTTTTCCTTTTTCCAACAAGTGCTATAAGAACTGCTGGCTGGACCCTGTGGGGAAGGTCATTGACCCCAGGCAACATGAGACGCTATTCTATGTGCTCGGACCTATCTGCATAACACAGCGGCTCACTCTCTCTCTCTCTCTCTCTCTCTCTCTCTCTCTCTCTCTCTCTCACACACACACACACACACACACTCACACACTCCTTCATACTGACCCAGAAAAGGGAAGAATGTAGAACTCAAGTCACCCAGTGACAACTATGTATCCTCATTCCACATTCTGCCACAACAGTGAAAACAGACAGACACCAAATAGAGACACACACATGCTGTACATACATACCTACATAGACTTATAGTGTGTAACCATGCATGCATGTACTATACAAACACACTCACAGAATATGTATACATTCACGTTCTCATTCATTGTTGAAAACTTCAGATCCCGCCATATACTGTGTAGAAGACTCTCATGAGGGGACCATTGATCTCATTAGTAGTAGCCAGTATAAAGTAAAATTAAAACCTATATAATTTGAAATGTTTTGGAATAGATGGTGACATAACAGTAAGCAGCATGCAGAAACTAGCAACCGCTTGTCAACCAGTGCACACATTCCAACACAAAACCCATGTAAATACATAATAATCAAGATACAAAACAAATATTCAAGGTTTCTTATCCTTTTTTTTTGGCCTACTTTCTCAGGGTATCTTGAACGATTGTGTTACTATATCAATATTACACTTATTATTGCACCCTGATTCACTGAATAGTCTGTAGTCCTTCAAGCGGAGCCACTATGTTTATTCAGGGCAGTGATTTTTGCGGCTGACAATCCTTCAAACAGGTGCATAAGAAAGTGAAACAGGCCAGAGAACAAAAGGAAGGGGTGCTTTGTTTCCTCATTGTTTGCAACAGTGACACCTGAATAAAAGGCAGCGGAGACCTAAGTCAAAGGATGAATAATGACAGGATGAATTCAGACCAAGGGGAAGCAGAAATGTTTTGGATTATTTCAATGTCAAGGTAAAAAAAAATCCAGGAATCGTGCTTTACAGCAATCTCATTATGTTGATGTATTATTAACCGAGGACCCCAGCACATTTTCTTTCTTTCTTTTTGTTCTCTGTCTGTTCGGGGGAAAGTATTTGAAGGAACAAATAGTTTACTGTGTTAACTTTCCTATAGCTTCATCTGTTACTTTTGGGTACAGATTGTTACTAACCACTAGCATACTGAGCTTCATGCTGTGTTGTTGCTTTAAATGAAGGTAATCTCACTATACAGTACTCTTTAAGGATTGTTGTTAATTCTAAAACAACTGTAAATTGTATTATGTTTCTCTTATTGTCTTAGATTGTAGCACTTAAATGTGTTATTATGTCTGTTTTGCATCACAAGTGCCTGGGAACTATTTCAGGTCTCTGCTGATGTTGTACATTTCTGTTTTTAAATTTTTTTTTTTAGCTTTTGTAAGTATCTTCTGTAGATTTTTTTTTAACTTGTAAATAATTTTTATTTTTCTAATTTTTATTTTAGTTACAGCCAGAATGGGACATTGTTACAGTATCATTGCTGTCCTAGTTTAAAGAGTAAAAATGGCAAAGGGAATGGAGGTCCCTTTGTGACGTACAAGGTGCAATTAAGACATAAAGACATAAGACATAAATAGGGGAAGACAATTTTAAAATAACTTTTAGACTAATCAGAACCAGAAACGCTTGAATTATGTATTTAAATAAACACCCCCTGTCACCAAACTCAGAAATACATTATAATACACTATTATTCAAGTCCCCTGTACAGGGCATGGGATTTTTGTTCATTTGTCTGCAGCCAGCAGCAGGTTAGCTTAGCTTAGCACCTGGCTCTGTCGAAAGGTAACTAAATCAGCCTACCAGCAACCGTGAAGCTAATTAGACCTGTAAGCAACCTAACTGCCAGAACAATGTTGGAAAATGTAACTTTCTGCAAAACCATGGTTATGTTAAAACATTATGTTATGTGTCAACACTGTGCTTAAGATTTGTTTTGTCCTTGTTTTTGTATCTGAAAATTGTCTCAATGTCTTGTTAAAAATTCACGTTTTTCAGCTGGAAAATGTCTCATTTATTTTGGTCTTGGACATAAATCTGTCTCCTCTCCCTGACAAGAAAGACAACTCATATATAATGTGACGGTAATGAGGAAATATTGATATTAGATGCATGAAACATATCCATGGTTTGCACAAATGTAATTCTGGCAACTGTGTAAGAACAAAAGGTTATGGCGTTACAGAGGTTTCTCTATTCAAGACATGCTAGCCTGGCTCTGTCCAAAATCATAAATAGTCTGGTGCCGGTTGGTGGATTGTGTTTCCTTTTGTTTTGTTCCCCGTTCCCAGTCTTTATGCCAAGCTAAGCTAACTGGCTGTGGCTGTATATTATCAGACAGATATGGGAGCAGTGCTGATCTTCCTATCTAACTCTGCAATTCTAAAAGTGTCAAAATATTGCTGTAAATTAAAATCGGCATTCAACAGTTAATGGTTAACTGTTAAAGGTATGTCCCATCGTATAAGTACATACTCTTATCACTTAGATACAGATATACTGTACAGTAGGTCTTGGTTATGTCCATAACACACAACCCACTTCATTATTTTTTCCCCTAGCACTTGAACGCAACGAATACATTAATTGTTAATAAGTTTATGAATGTCTGAAAATGATCCACCAGCAAGAATTCAAGTATCTGTGATGTAATGACCATTAGGTTGGACCTCATCTGTTATTGTGACTACAGACAGACAAATTGATATGTTACACAAACTGATGTATCAGTCTGACATTTTTTCATTACATTTGTGACTTTTTGGCTACTGCAGTAAGCAGGATTGAGGAAACACATTGTAGGGCTTCATTTCCATTTTAATTTGTGACTTATAACAAATGTATTTAGTTTTTTTTTTTTTATAGATGCTCAATATAAGCCATTACCACAGAACAACCCTCCATGAAAGCCCTTTGTTCCCTGCATTATAGCTTAATCAATACTCTCTTCAGAGTCAGTCATCTGGTCGGGAACTTTGACTAAAGATCGAGGCTTTTTTTTCTCTTTTTTTTTGACAGTATTTCTTTTGTTTGATAGATATGACAGACTTATAAAACAGTGACCAGACATTGAATTGCTTGTACAGTAAATTGAAGTTGAACACCATGATATTGCACTTGGTGGTAAAAAAGGGAATCTTACAGATTGGGGGTTTGAAGGTGGTGGGGAGAAATGGAAGACTGTCTTTGGAGGATAAGGTTTTGGGGAAAAAAGCCCTGGTAATAAAAGACTGACAGTGCACCAGGACTGAAGTGTATAGATCTAAGTAAAACACTGAATGTTCCTTGTATAGGCCTACTAATACATATACTGTACTATACTTAATGTGAATTTACTTAATTCTTACATCAGACAAGCTGTAAAACCATTAATAAAGCTCAAGTCCACTCATCCTCTGTATTGCTCTAACAATGCATCACACAAAGTGAAGAGTTCATGCGCTTGCATTCAAAAGAACATTAGGTCTCACACACACATATATATATAGAATAGAATGGAAGCCCAATAGTAAAGAAATAAATGAGACATTATAACATGACTAAATGTAATAAAATATATAAATCAAATAATAAATTGCAAAATAATTTACAACTTTTTTTTTAAATAAAATTATAAACTTAACAAATTAGTGAATTATTTAATATGTTATGATGCTGATTTGGGGAAACAGGCATATTGTCTTGTACTGTTTTTAATCAGATATTTGTCAAAAGAATTTGCAGATTATCACATCCTGTTTCATTTATGTTTTACACAGCGTGCCAATTTTTGAGGGATTGCACAACTGCATGCTCCAAAACAATCACAGTAAGGTTTGGTCATGAAACACCACTGGGTAATTTTTTATTTTGCCTATGGGATGGAGAATCCCTGTGCATTTTCCTCAAGAGTCCATCCGGCATGCAATCCAAGCCAAATGAGACAAACATGTTTTTGGAAGCGTCAACGGTAGCAACACAAGGAGGGCCTAAAGCAGAAGGAGACTGAAAAAACAGGGTTGAGTAGTTCCTCTTTAGCTTCATCAAACTGTCTGCATGAATTATGGCATTGTGTGTGGTCAGTGCAGCAACAGCAACCCAATACCATTATAATAGATACCAACAGCCTGTCATCACAGTTGGATGGACTTTGGTGAGTGATGTGGCAAGGTAATGGTGCATGGAAGGACACATGGTTTATATTTTTACATCACTGTGGACTTACCTCAATGCTGTTACAGGTGTTAAAATACAGTGTGATGGATTAATATACCATTTGGTTGAAAATATTTGTTTTTGTTTTTGTTGGAAATCATGTGCTGGAGAATCTCTAATAGGCTAATGACTATTATAATTATATAGGTATAATATTAAATACAAAATGTAATATGTATGTAGTATACTATACACATCATGTACTATACTACACACCATTTGCTCCAGGTCCACTTAAACTAATTGTAAGTTTGTCACAATCTTTAACATGTTAGCTTGTTCTCTCCAGTCTGACCTGTTTCTGCTTTTTCACATCAGAAATGGCATCAGCAGGTTCTGACCTGGTCCCAGTATCCAAGATCAGTTTGTAAGTGAAACATGGTTTTAAATGGAAAACACATTCCCCAGCATACTGCTGCTAACCTCCAGTGTGTCGTTAGTGAGGAATGTGTGATGTGTGAAGGGAACCATGTGTGCCTGAGTGACATGTGGTGGTGAAAGAGGATAGGCCATGTTGAGTTTGTGACCATTTGGGTTTTGACTTTCTTTTCGGCAGCGAAGAAACTCAGTGAGTGATACCATTGACTCTGCAGACTTACTTATGAGCTGTGTTTTTGAAATAATGATGCTTTCTGTCATGATGGAGACTGGAAACACTACAATGGAAGAATTTAAATTGCTTTAATGTTGCCCTTTATTCTGTTGAGACTGGAAAAATGAACAAGAAAAGCAAGGTGAATATCGGAAGTCTGTCTTGCAAAATTAAATGACAAATGCAGAAAATTGGACCATTACACATTACCTTTAAAGCAGAGTAAGATAAAGATGTTGATCAAAGTAAATAAGCCAGTTTTATTTTGATTCAGAGTCTCAGTGCAGTTTACGAAAGATTGTCTGTGTTTATTTACAGTAAGCTACAAATAAAAAAACAGAAAAGGTAGCAATCGTGCAATTTAATAATAGGTGTGTGGTGTGGGAAATTTTTCATAATAATGACTATTCCTCACAGCTATACAGTTAATTTGTTTATCAGTGAATTACAACATGTTATGATTATTTGACACGTTTTATATCATTTCTACACCCAGAAATAGTAAAGGAAATGACTCTTTTATGAACCTGGTGATTTTTGTTTTAGAGAAGGCCAAAACTTGACCAGTCGGTTTTGAGTGTCAGTGCATCAGGTCCTCTTGTTTTTCTACGCTCAGACACCTGAAGAGGTGGACCAACAATGTGGACGACTAGCCTGCATAGCCTTTTCATGCTTGAAATGTTTTCGGGACCACATTTTAGTGTATTGTTTAGCCATAGTATGAGAAAGTGTTTGCTTGTGTGTTTGCTTCAAAAATGGAGCTCACCAAATTTAGATCAAGCTGACATCAAATGTTGAAAACGGACGTGAAGAGGACAGATGCACATATTTGTCTAGACCACTAAAACAAATGATAGAGAAAATCAGAATAACACGAACACAGAATATGAATATGTGATGTTATTATTATTATTATTGTTATTATTATTCAAACATTATTCTCTGTTCAGGATGCCATTATTCCAGTTTATATAGCAAAAACCTGTTTGCTGCTATTTCAATGTCCAAAGTATCATATATTTAACCATTATTGGTAAGTCCAAAATACTTGAAATATCTTCTAACCTCTTTCCCTGTTATGCCTCATACCATACATGTCAGCTCAGCCTTCTTTAAAAAGGGCACGAAATGAGATGAGGTCAGAGGTCAGACGCATCTTCATCTTTACGATCAAGCCAAGAGCATCCATCTGAGGATCTCAGTGGACACTTATGATGATATATGACTGACTGTAGCAAGTCTGCAGATCATTCCAGATGATGGCACACATGTTATCTTTGGTCATGGAGGACTTTGACAGGTGATCAAACACAACATGTAACCTCTGAGAGTAGCAAAATGGTGTTTCAAGGTGTGGCAGTAGGGAGGAATTGACTTGTCTGGAGTCCTGGATTGGTATCTGACAAAATTATTGAAGAAGAGCAGGTTTCTTTTTCTCTCTTAAACACAGATAGGCATGAATTTGTCCATCAGTTTCTATTTCTATCTCGATTTGTGCACAACATATTGAAGTCTATACCAATTGGGTTTTCTAATACTTCAAATAATTACTTAAACATTTAATTTCTCAAACTTTACACTCTTATAATGAAGGTAAACCAAAGACGTTTTTAACAGAGGATTGTGATAAATTACTGCAGAAGCTAAAACTGTTAGGACAGTTAAGTTTATCTAGCTGGAACTATTTATTAGACTGTTTGAGCCTAGATTAGAAAATGCTCAATGTTCTTGACAGGGTTTCCCCTCATATTACATGTCAGATTAAATTTAGTAGTTATTGTTTGTAATATTCTGTCTCTAGTCAAGCCTAGGAAAAGTAGGTAGTCAGTACTGTAGCAGTAGTAGTAGTAGTAAAAATAGTAGAAAAGTAATAATGAGAATTATTTATTATTTTATAATTTATTGTATTCATTGTCAATTACATAAGTCATTTTTAAGAAGAGAATTGGTATGTATTGGTTATTGTCCCATGGCTATGCAAAACTAGTAGCATCTGGATAAACAAATTAAACAGCAATCTGTAATCTACTTAATGTCTGACTACAGATTTTTATGTGATGCATTGCAATGAATTAAAACAAAGACAATGATTATCTATTCTGCAAGAATTGTTGTGTCGTTGGTCTTGAAGGTGCAGCTAACTGAGTCAAACACAGATTATTTCATTTTCTGTAAATCTAGCCTGGATGACACACTGAGATCCCACTCCGTGTTTTCTGCTGTGTTTACACTCCTTCTCTGAGGGGACCACGTAAACCCATCACTTTTACAAGCAGTCCATCTATAAAAAATGAAGTGCTGTGGTTTCCCACTCTGTTCTATTATTCTGCTCCTCTTCCTCCTCTCCCACCTGCCTCTGTTTTCTGGAACAGAGAGTGAGGCTCTTCCAGCACTGCACACAATTAAGTGAAGAGTGATGAAATTATATCTCTGGCCAGAGCAAATGGCTGGATGGAGAGGCCAAGTGGGAAGGAGGGAGAGTCCATTCTGCCTCCCTCTGGGGCCAAGGGAAATTCTATTAGTCCGATAATAGAGACATTTTTCACCTCCTTCCACATCAGACTGTTATACAATTCCTCCCTCCATCCTTTCCCCTCATCGTGATTGAGAGTGTCTCTCTTATCCCTCCCTGGAAAACTCTTACCTTTTCTGTTAACTCCTGTTTCCTCTCAGTTACAATTACCTTCCTTCTTTTATTATGAGCCACGTGTTGTAAACAGGACAGAAAAAGCCTTACTGTGGCCTCAAACTGAACAAAAGTGGAGGGAAAAGAAAAAGAAGAAAACCTCAAGTGCATTCACATCAAGTTTACTGTTTGATGAATCAAATTGATCAAACACTCCTTAGAAGCAATATCTTTGTTGACTGAAAGGTTATAAAATGTCTGCGGTCCTAAAGTAGGTGATTAAAACTTAATGACGGGAATGAGCCTCAGAGAATCACAGCTTTAATCGTATGTAATGATTCCATTTTCAGCTATGATGAATGTGTTTAGTGGGGAGTGACAGAATAAGGAACATACAATTCCCACTGCGTTTTTCAGAAGTTTGTAATTGGTGAGGCATTCCAGCCTGTGGCTTTGCGGTGAACAGGAAAGCATTTATTTGTTTGTCTGCAGGTGGTGCAAGGGGGAAACACCAATAAAACATTGGTGGTTTAATTGCATTTGATGTGAAACCTCGCATGTTCCTTGTTTCGATTTATGTATCCTGTCTGGTTGCCAGGTGCCTGGTGCATAAACATCTCTTGCTCTTTGTCATGCACTGCAAAAGAGAGTAGCTAAAATATAAGAAATAAACACTGGATTTTAGGAGAAAATGGCTAAATGCTAGTGAAATTATCTGTCCATGCAGCAAGACAATTTTACTGGTCAAGAAATCTTAAAATATGTTGGTTCAGTTTAGAAATAAGTTAGCTGAAGAAAAACAAACTAATAAACAAGATAATTATCTCATGTTTTCAGATCTATGATTTAAACATTTGGTAAGCATGGAATAAATAATTTGCAATGTGTTCAGAACAAGAATTCATAGGAATCTCACGCAGATTTGAAAGAGAAAATCCATCCATCCATCTCTCCATCATTCAACCTGGATACATTGTTCATCAATAATTGTTCTTTCATGCGAACATTTTGCACATATTCCTTCCCTTTTAAACCTTTGTTTTCTCACCCTGACAAGTGAGTGACTGAACCAACAGAGCCCCCATGTCATAACAGAAAAAAATCTACAGCACAGTAACAATTGTAATAGGACAACCAAGATAGCTCTGAAGCCTGATCTGCACCTAGAGGTACAAACACTGCATGAATGACACTGACACTTTAAACCAGCTGTGCTTCAAACACCTGTCAAACATGACTGGCTTTGAAACTGTAACCACTTAACATGGAATGCTTTATGTTCTAACACTGTTACAGTCCCAGGGATGTCTTTAGAATATCATATTATATCATTAAGGGCTAATATGGGTAATAACAGTAATAATTCTTAATGAAGCTGCCCAATGATTAAGTCTTTTAACAAATGACTGAAGTAAATCTTTTCAATGTGCCACTATAATGTAATTCCAAGATGTGGCCATGGTCACTGCTGCTTAGCAAAAGTTACAGCTGTCTCGTGTTGATGGTGATAAACAAATTATCACAATCTCATGCAAGTTTGTGCAAAGTCATTTTAATGGCACACTGAAGGAACACTGTATATGGAAATAATAATAATAATTCCTGCCTGCAGGAAAGAAAAGCAATCTTTCCCTGAAATAGTTGAACAAATAATCAGCTTTAATCAATTTGTTGTTGTTGCCATTTTACACAGTTTTTGTATTAATAACCAAGATATAACATGCTCTTAAGAGGTACTGGCAGGTGGTTAACTTTAAACAGATCCCAGCTGTTTCCCTGTCTTTCCAGTCCTTCTGCTGCAATTAATTGACATTAGGTTCATATTTACTGTAAAGACATGTGGTTTTAGTCTTATTCTCTAATTCTCAGCAAGAAGGCAAATTAGTGCACTAACTAAATGTCTAAACCTTTTATTGAAACGTATTCTTCTCGGCTGTGTTGTTAATCCAGTCATGCTAACCAATAGGATGATGTCTTCATGACGTGTTAATAGTGAGACATCCACAAATAATACATGGGTTGGGTTGTAGCTGCTGCAGTAGTGGGTCAAGGAACAGTTGTAGTTATTGGCTACAAGCAAAAATAGACAAGTAGTATTTTTTAGGACTGAATGCAGGTCTTGTTGACTGGAGAAGTTTCCAGTACTGTGTTATTTTGGTCAATACCTTAAAGGTATGGATTACCAATACCCAGCTTTAGCACAGAGCGCACAGGAAACTGGAACTGTCCCTGCATTCTGTTTCATGAAATCTTATTAGCCTTCAGAGGACATAAGGACAAGCATTGATGTTCTAGATCTCATACAATATACTTGAGTTTCATCCCAGCCACCCATCTCTGCGGTGACTGAAGGTATAGAGTGGTGATCATGATGTCACATTGATATGGCCTCTAAATAAAGGAGTGATGTAATGTTGCACTGTGGATGTGGAGGAGGACACAGGAGCAGATTATTGTTCTCCAGAAAAATAATACAGCACGGACCTTTCCCACATCTATCTAGACATCCCAAGAAAGAGAAAAAGCCCGTGGGTTTTGATACTTCATCCGTGTTTTTTTTTTCTTTTTTCTTTCTTTTTTTTTTGCAATAAAGACATTGATACTGTTTTAAGCAAAAGCTTTTCCAATCGCATTTTAGGAGTACAGAAAGCACTGTGTCATAGACATCAAATAATTACTCTTATTACTCTCATTGTATGTATCATGTAAACATGATACAGCATTTTTATTGAGGTTTAATGGGGCTTACATTTTTTCTAAGCCAACTGAGGAACATGCATTCCTTTATTTTAATAGAATTTAGAAATAAATCTTAAAATGCTTAAGGATATGATGGTTAGAAGGTCCTAAATATGACCTAACAGAGAGCAGAATTCCACAAATGTACATTTTTCTGGTTTCTTTCCACTGTATGTTCAGGTATGTTCATGGTCTGTGATGACAGACAGAGGCCCAATCGGTCAACATCAACATCAGTTTTAGTGCTTTCCTGAGGCAGAATGTGTTGCAGCTTGTCTGTTTGTGGTGTATGCAAACTGCATTGGGGATCTTTTGAATCGAGAGTGGGAGGCCTGTCTTTAAGTATTTCTAAGAAAACATAAGTTGAATTCAAAACAGCTCAGCGACACGTGATAAGTGTACACACAGAGAGACAAATGCACACATTGTTGTGTCAATGGTTGATGGAGAACTGACTGAACACACAAAAACACAGGGAACAAATGTCTTTGAACGCCCCCATGCATCCCTAGGGATCTTTGGATAGCCACTGTTTAAAAGGCTTTTCTCTCAATTTAATTCAGGAAGGCTCGGATTGCCAATGGCTTTCTACCATTCAGCCAATAGAAGAGCTTTCCAGTTAATGCTGGTGGGGCCCATACCTGTATGCAGCACCTGTGGAGGGTTGGCCATATAGCCCTCTGAATCTGAAATGTCCCCTCAGGACAGATACAGCTGTCAGAACTGTAGAAATGAGATGAGGGACAAAGTTTTATGAAAGTTAAGCTCTCTGTTGTTCAAACATCCTCTAACACCTGCTGAACTTCTTTGGTACAGTTAGATTTAGCAGCAGACTTATCCCTGGGGCAAAACTAAAAGGTTGGGTCAACGATTCCAGAAAAGCAGTTGATTTGTTGAGTCTCACTTCCAGGTCCTCAAACAGAGATGATCTGCGAATGAGACTCAGCAATAAACTCTTCCTGACCAGCCCCTTTAAGGCCCCATTTTGCTGTGCATTGTGGGCCATGCAGTCCAAGTTTTTGCAGTAAATTTTTTTTACACAGAGTTCGTTCAATACCAATGGTGGCTTAACAGCCCTCGGTGTCAGTTTTTAAATCGCATTCTACTTTTCCACAAACAGAGGAAGCATGACAAGTAACAGTACCATTTCCCACTAGTGTAGCATTTTACCATAGATACACTTCAAGCAGCGCTTTTTAAACAATGGGCTAACATGCCAACAACAGTCATTTATTGTAGATGAGCTCATTCACTGCTCTCAGGGTAAGGATTTCCTGGATCTTGCTATTTCTCGCCAATTAGCGTCCATTTTTAGTTGACTGTCTAATTCTTTGAGTTAGCTGCCAACTTGCTACTACAGTAGATGCTCCTTAAATCTCACAGTTGTGGTTCGAACACACCCCTCTCCTGTCCTGCTGCCTCGCACACTCCTGTCATACAGACGTCGATTTGGTGCAACAACCCATTCTGCCTTCGTAACTTATTTTTGGGCATTTTTTCGGCCTTTATTGTAGATAGGACAGGAAATGTGGGAGAGAGCGAGTAGGGAAACATGTGGGAAAGGGACGAGGACTGCACCCGTTGCCAGAGGACTTTCAGCCTCAGTACATGGGAGGCACCCTCCACAGACTGAGCTGAATGTGAACTCAGCAGTCCTCAAACAAGTTTTGTACAAGAGATCCTTCAGTCAAACTTATGTATCTGTATTTCCCTGCAGCAGAAACGTCATGGGCATCTGGCTAAGGATTGGTTCATGATGATACTATCATACAGAACTGATTCTGTTGGCTACACATGCACGTCCGTGTAGGGAGATGACATCACTTACTGGTCCTTAGCAGTTTTGTCTCAGATTGCAGCAGATAACTCTGCAGAGCTTGAGCTTAAGAAATACAGTGTAGACTCTAAACACACTATGTTATCAATGAAAGTGCCAAACTGCACAAAGCTAATGAGAGACGTTAAAAATAATTCAGCTTTTAATGCTGCCACCTGTAATGCCACCTTATTTCACTTGTGTCAACCTTAAAGAAAACGCTTTCCTGTCTTTTTTCTCTAATTCTCTCACCAGGCTGAGATGATTTTACAAGACCCAGACCCTGGTGAACCTCCTTGCTACAATTGTTCAATCAACCTAATTGATTCATTGTGTCAACAGGCTTATCCTGCCTTTAGTCACCAAACAATGTCAGAGAAGGGAGTGTATCTATGTCGGTCCATGAAACCGAATATGTCTTAAGTCCTCTATCCAATTTTGAAAATTGTCAAATAAGTCATGCATGTCTTTTGGCTAAGTATGCTTTATTCTGTCTATTATCCACAATATCTGCACAACTTGAAGAAAAGAATCCTTTGGTTATACAGATGCTGATACATAATCCACATCACTGTCATGTCTAAAATATATTAAATGCATCCACGTGAAGAGATGCAAATGAGCAAAGCATCAAGAGATTACCCTTTTGTCTAGCCTCAGACCATTCCTCCTCTTCGGCTTGGGACGTGACCTCCTAGGCTGAGTTTAACCAGGAGGGTCATCATGCCTGTCTGGCACACAAAACAACAGATACTCTGGCATTCAGCCCTGCTCTTCTCAATCCCATTCTCCTCTTCCCATTCCAGATTTGTACAGAGGCAGCACCGAGTGTCAGGTTCAGCTACAGTATCAGCTGTCAGGGATTGGAGTCAGATCAAAGTGGGATAGTGAAAAGACTGAGATCCACACCCCGACTCCTAACCATACAAAGAAGCTAAGGAGCAAAGCCCCCTCCCCTGGGAGTTGTAATGGGAGCGGCCGATTACCCCTGTGGATCACGGCCATTTGGGCCAACCTGAGGAAGCAACTGTGGTGGATATCATGCAGCCAATGATAAGGCATCGCATGGCATGGACCAAAGGTAGACAACCCCAAACCTTTGCAATAGTAGGAATATTGAGCTGTTCAGACTACATATATAACCTTCATGAATGCTTAATGTCTGTCCTTTTTGCATACACAGCATGCTATGTTGGCTCATCAAATAAAATATCCAACTATTTGTAAAACTCATTAATTGTAGCACACCCAACACTCAACACAACTATATCCACCTCATCCTTGTCCTTGCCAATCTTGTGTTATCCTGTCTGCTGCATCATGACAAACTATTCTTTTTTTTTTTTTCTCTTTCAGAAAACAAGACAAAATTGAGTTAGGACCGATCTGCTGCCCAATTTATCTCAAATCCTCCATGATACAGATCTAATTTCAGCCTCTTAGTACCACAAACAGGAAGAAGAAGCCAGTCGATAAACAGCCCATGGTCACTGTTGGAGGGAGTGAAGTGGTGATGGTGGGGCGGGGCAGGGTGGAGGAAGGAGAGTATGGTGAAAAAGGAAAGAAGGAGGGGTTGTCATTATCTTTTGTCCAGTTCATCACTCACTCCATCAACCTTCTAATTCTTGGGATAAACGTAATTAGAGTATGTAGGCAAATTAGCTAAAAGCATTTCAAGTAAATTGAAAACGACATATGATTTGGTGTAACCAAATGAGATGAGACCCTAATTTTTCTCACTAAGCATGGACATAACTTTTGTTAATGCAACAAGAATTTTTATTTTTTCAATTTTTAGAATTTGAAAGGAATAATTCAACCTCTGTAAAGTATACCAATTCCTTTTTTTTTGGCCCAGACTTTTAAGACAATTAGACAACCAATGCAACTATTATGTCCACATTGTAAATATGGAGCTACAGACAGAAGGCCGTTAGCTTAGCATGGCACTAAAACTGGAAACAGGGGTAAAGAGCTAGCCTAGATCAGTCCATATATTTTTACATGATTTCTTTTTGATACTTTGTTTCTTTTATCAAACAAACAAGATACAAGCATGTTGATTAGTGAGTTTTAAAGATGCTGCTAGATGGATTTTATTACTTATGGTCAGAGCTGTTCTTTTCTGCCTCTAGTCTTTATTCTAAGTTAAGCTAACTATTGTAGCTGCATGGTATTAGTTTGATATTTGTCATAGACATTAGTGTGTCATTGATCTTCTTATCTAACTCTTGGCAAAAAAAAGGTGAATAAGCATATTTCCAATTCAAGTCAATTTGGAGTTCTTAATGTAAGGTCCATCACCATGTTGGGAACAAATTCCTGCAGCCAGAGGAAATGAGCTTCTGCACAACTGAAGTCAGGATGTAAAATCTGAAGTCGCACTACATGAACTGCAAAACTTTGGTGACAATATATTTGAAGATGAGGGACACAAAAATTATTTTAAAGACATTATGTTAAGTGAGGCACTGGTGACTGTTTGGTCTATGGAATAAAGGAAGCAGTCAAGGGGTGACAACACAACCAGATGACAAGAAGAAGCCTTCTGGAAAACCTCTGATCTAATATATCGAATGGAAGGCTGATGGAACCAGTATGTCACAGATACAATAATTAATAATTACGGCATCTTTATCACATTGGATTTTTATGGAATTAATTGGTGAATAAGCATGACCACATCCAACGTAATGGTTATTATACCCATTGCAGGGAAGTGAGGTTGATAAGATCTGAATTTCTGGTTTTGTTTCAGTTAATGGGACATCTTCTTCTTTTCTTTTCTTTTTTTAATTCACTCTTGCTTTTTGTAATTTTCAGGACAATAAAAATGTCACAGAAAATGCACACACAAACAGCATGGATGAGAGTCTCAGTGTGCATATTGCACTTTACAAAGTGCTGATTTTTCACTCATGGTTTGCTGAGGACATTTCATGACTTCTAGGATTGCAGCTGCAGTCGTCTGACTGTCCAGTCTTCTCATGAGTATAGAATTCACCAGGGAAATCCAATTACTCTTGACAGAAACAGTAGATGACTGGATAGGTCAATATCTAGAAAGGTCCCAAACACAAACTGTAAGGGTTATAATGTGAATAGAAGTGAAGATTAGTGAAGATTTAATTACTTGTAATTTTGTTAACAGCCTTATTCTATTAGTCTTAAATGCCTTCAGAGTAGCAGCTGAAGCCCACATTATTCTTCATAAGCAGACCATGAACAAACCTTTCAATATCACGGCATTCAACAACACACTGGTGGTAAGACATTCAGGGAATTCTTGGTTGAAAATAAAATTAGTCAAATATCAGTGGATAATATACACATATTTTAATCAACTAATTAACTAGAACTTCTGTTAATTAAATTTGTTTCATACAAATGCTCTTTTCATATGCAATGTTGCAGAAATGTTCTCAGGTTCGGATGTAATTATGTTGCAGTGCATTGTGGTCAGTGATGCTGACACAAGGGTAATAGGAGAGGTCAAACATCAGATGGGACCGTTCCTGACCCCTCCATCACACCACACGGGGGACTTTTTGAGGAAATCCAATTTAGCCCACTGAGCCCTCAGCATCTTGTAAAAGTCAACAAGCTGTCAGTCATATTTCCTACTCCTCTACATCGACCACCTTCTCCTTCATTCTCACTGCCTAGCTCTTTATTCTCTTTCTCTCCTTACCTCCCTCCCAAAGGCTACAAACTCCCCTGTCGAGCCACAGGTCTGCCTCTAAAAACAGTTCAGGTCTGACGTGGAGGGATAATTATTCGAAGATGGCTCGGAGTTGGAAAAGAATGACGCAGATGAAGACAAGCAAAATCTGAGAAGACCACTTCTGTCATTAGTGGATTAAATTAATTAAATTACAGTATATTTATGTATATAGAAAGTTGCAAAGAAGCTCATGAACGTTTGAATAATTGTTTGCAGCTTCCTTCTTTTTTTGTCCAGCCATCTAATATCAAGGCGGTTATAGGTGCTTTCTACATCAAGGAAGGTATTATACAGTGATTGGATGACAGCAGTTTACTGTGAGGTTTTCTTAACAATGGATGTCTGTTAAAATGACTTCCAGATACCAGGTCCATTGTGAGCGATATATTATTACTTGTGAGTGAGTCTCTCTTTCTTTCTCTCGTTTATATTCACACATTGGCTTTGAAAGTCTGCAAATGCCACATAAGCCACAGGATTAACCTCCCAGTGTTATACTGTCGGAGAGCTCAGCTATAACATGAGACACACAGAGTGATCAAACAATGATTCCAATATAGAGAGGGTGGGAATGTGGATATATTTGACTATAGTCAATAAATGATGATATGATCTGTAATTTCATCTGTAAATAATGTTCCTGAATTATCAGGAGTGAACTGCTGAGCCAGTGAGTTGGGTCATGTGATAGTGAACATATTGCCAATCTTTGATGACTTCGAGGTGTGCTATAACACCAATGACAAATTAGTTGGTGTGTGCTAAGTGTTGTTCTATCTACCTCAGGTCTTTTCCAATACAGTTGAGTACACACTTACAGACAATGTTGAATTTCACCCCAAAGACAAAAAACACAGGAGACGACTCTGACAGTCTCCACGCTCAAAGGAATTTTAGGACAAAAGAGAGAAACCGGACATCTTGTATCACTGACAGCTTCTATCGTGTAAAATAAGGGCCATCCTGTAATATATGGGTTGTGGTTATTGTTGAATTTACATGTCCTGTAACACACCATGCTGGGTAGCATGGAGGATGATGCTTATTTATTTTGCTTCCTGTTGTTTCTAGATGCTTGTATGCAAGAATTAACTCCAACTTTAATAACATTGTATATGTATTGAGAAGAAATGTAGAACGTTTAATCAAAAATAACAATCAGCAGTGGAATCCTCAGATAAAACTGCAGTCCAGATATTATTATTAATTGAAAATATATTAAGTAGGATACACATTTGATCATTTTACCATTTTAAGCTTCATTATTGATGATTAGACCAAATGACATATTGATTTAATGGTAATATAAATTGCTGCAAAAGCCTGGAGGATGCAACCAATTAACATTACACCAAATACAAAGAGATGAGCAGAAAGTTTCATGAAAACAGAGCCAAGGGTGTATTTGAGCTCATGCTGCCCTCTAGTGTTGTAAAGAAAGATGGATTGACATTTGATGATATTAACAAAACTCAGGAACAATTCACAAACATTTCTATATATTCTGGATAAACAAATAAGGCGATCACAACAGAGAACACTAACTAACAATTTTTAAATCAATGCACAGTGATTAAACTGATGCTAAATTATTAATATGTTGTGGAATAATATTTATGTATCCATTGGTTTACTGATTTTGTGCTCTAGATCTCTTTAGGTCAGAGTTTTGACTGTCACCAAACTGACAATCAGGGTCACCACAGACATCAACTGTGCTGAAGCACCGCTCGCCATCACCCATTGGTCTGCAAGAAAACAACCACAATCAGCTGTAAAATAAAGTGGTACATTTTCACAAACATGAACACTGTGATGATGTAAATTGGCACACATTTGATCTTTGTTACGCGAGACTAAGTCTTTTTCTTTTTTTCAAAGTTACGGAACCAGAGGTTGCGAAAATTTTAATTAGTTACCTTGTTTCACAATTAGTGGCCCTAGTGAGATGGCTTCAGTGTCAGAAATAGAAATATCCCTTGCTTCTCTTATGTGGTGACCTGGGTAGCAATGCTGCAGGAAACGACATTGTAAGTTATCAGCTGAAGCTTTTACCCAGAGTTAATTACAAATAACATGGTTCTTCTAATCTGTCTTCAAATACACACAAGTCGTACTTACAGCTGAACAGTTGCTGTGGCTCAAAAGACACAGGTGGACCTGGCAATGCAGGTAGACAGATGAATAGTTGGCAAAGGCAAACATCCTGAATGAGAAACGAGCCACAGTGGAGACACCGTTCTGAACCAACTCTACTGTACCATCTGCTGGATTGGGACACCTGAAAGACAGGTAATGTGGGAGAAGTTCCATCGTTATAAGGCAGACTATAAGTAAAGTAATAGAGAAGATGGCTAAAGCAAGATGAGAGAAACCCTGTTTATGGGGTTACTTCATATGCAGTAGTGGGACTAGAGGTATCAGTGTGTATCAAACTCCTTTACTCTGCAATGATGAGATCCCAGCGGACAGGATGGCTGGCATCATTGAAAGGTGTTGCCCAGCAGGAATCCAGAATAGTTGAAATCTGCCTTTCATCAACTCCTTTTGTTTGCACCTCGATGTACAACCTCTCGTCTATTTCCATTTCTACATTCCTACTTCTGGTCATGGGGAAGCGAAACTTGCTGTCCTCATAGGGGATCATGCTCAAACGATAACGGCCTTGGCCTGATGGAAGCTTCTTCTTCACAATACTGAAAAAACAAAAACAAAAAAAAAAACCATCACACAATATGATAAAACCTGAAAGTGAATGACTCTGCTCTAGATTGTGGGTGGTTTTGAAGTATTAATTAATGAAGTATTAATATGCACGCAGATGGTATTATGGTTCTCACCTTTCTACAGGGTTGATGCCCACATCCATGGATAGAGCTTGAGTCAGAAGGTATTCACAGGCGAAGTGCAGGCGGATGCTCTTCTCACGGGTGATGATGTCATCATGAGGGTCCACGTCACCTTGGATGGTGTTCTCATAGATGAAATGGGTCCCATTGCTCTTTGAGAGTAAGACGACAAATTATTAGCATTATCATACGAAGCTGTGCGTTGAAGAGGTTAACATCTAAGGACTGTACCCTGAGAACTGTCCCACACAGATGTTCGTCATTGTCAAAATGGAAGAGCAGCCGTCCATCCTGGATAGTCCCATTGCAGGAGGGGTCCCGCAGATGGAGGACACTAGAATGGAAGCCTGCTTCAAACAGCTGGCAGCGCGACAATGACATGGTGCCTGAGCTACTGACACAAGTGATGGATGAGTCTATGAAAGAGAGACGATGTGTGTGACAACATAATATGTAAAGATTGTAAAGGCAAATAGTAGCATGTGATGTGAAATGAGAGATTTTCTTTTCTTGCAACATAAAAATACACAACTAACAAATACAGTAAACACATGAAATATGCAGTGTTTTAGGATGAGCTGCCCTCACCGAAGGTCTCATTGTTGGGTCGATGGTGGTGCTCATCACAGAAGCAGCCGTAAACACCGTCTTTCTCACCACACCACTCATACTCTGTGCAGTCCAGCTGTTCGCATGGGTCTGACTCAGCTATGAAAATAATGCGAGGAGACTTGAAACTTAAAATAAGCAACAGAAAAATTGATTTTCCACAAGTAGGACTAATATCAAGCACTATAAACTCTAGATTTAATATGTTATTCATTAACTGGCTATCCATTATCCCAGTTCAAACATACCACATTTCAATGCTGAACGCCACTCGGGGATATTCAGCCCCAATACCAAGCAGGTTTTCTCATAGGCTGAGATGGCAGAACACAGCAAGCCATTGGCTGGTGTGTAATAGCAGAGATCGTAGACACAGGAGCTGAAAAATGGCCGGGGGTCAGAGTGCAGGTGACAGGCCCTGAATGGACCACTGGTGTTGGTGATGACACTACAGAGCTCAGAGTATTCATCAAAAAAGGGACAGTCATCCAATCCATCATCAATGTCTTCATCTGTAGATCCACATCTGGAAAGGACATATCATCCTGCCATTACTGTCTGCTACAATATCCTGAAAAGTATCCACACTGCTTTTTATAACGGCTCACCCTGGTTGGCTTGTAGGGGCCGTCCAGCTGTGTCCAAAGACATTGTCATTTGGTGCTGCTGTGCCATTGGGGAAGACTCTGTCATCCATTGGGTCATGGTTGAAGTTTCCACACAACCCTGTGACTCTGTTTTCATGGTTTTGGCCCACTCTGACCAGTAAAGTACTCCGGCCGTCAAACTGGACAATCAAGTCAATGGCATTGACCACGACGTAGCTTCCCTGCCTTTCTACCTGAGCTAAGGTTCCCACAGTGGTGGGAAGAGACACCTCACTTCCGTTTACCTGGGGGGATGAGAGATTAGAGAGAGAGATGGACAAGTGGTGAGGAGGCGTTTTTTGTTTCCAAAGTTTACAGACAGATGTGTAATATTATATAAAATAAAGTTTACCATTGTCCTTTTGTTGGGACCAATCCAGATGTGTTCACTTTCTGGTTGTTTTGAGAGGTAGATATCCACGGCTGATACAAATGACACACGGTTGTTGCCACGGTGATTATTGGTGGCTATTACCTGAAACTGGGTTTCACTGGGGCCGTGGCTCACACTCTCACTGATGATGTAAGAGCATGTTCCCTGGAAATGAATCAGATCTCCATCAAAGGTTATGTAGTGTGGGTCCCCCCACACAGTGCAAGTAGACAGTGAATCAAAGCATCCCAGCTGGCCATTTCTGATGATGCACTCTTGTGCAGGAGTGCAAGATGCAGCAGAACAGCGCAGGTCATTGGGAGCATGGCACTCACATCGCTGGGAGCAACCCTCTGTCCAGAACAACTCACCAGCCTGTAGCATGTGAGAAAAACAGACATATGTGACTGTAGCTAAGCTATATGCTGATCTGGTATATGTCCTTGAGGTCAGAGACTTAAGTCGTAGTGGCACATACCAGGAAAGCCTCACTGCTCATGTCAAACCACCATTCAATTTTTGTACCAGTGACCTTTCCCAGTTAATCTGTGTGTGAGGCAGTTTTGGTGCAGGAGAGAGGAACAGAGGGAGAGTAGGGGTGGTTCGGGTAATGGTGTCAGGGAGAGAGCTAATTATTCCAGGTGTTTTGTGTTAAGAACTGATTGCGCTCTCTCCCTTATGTTGCAGCGTGATGGACCTGGAGGTCAAGTCTGCAGACTGGGCGAGACTCTCAGCCTGCGTGAGACTGGAGACACGAGGTAAGCGTCTGTTATTTGTGTGTTAATTTGTTAGCTGAAAAGCTGTCTTTAAGTTTATTGAGTGATTTGTGTTAAAAAATAAAGACTGTTCCAAACGTCACCACACACACGTGGTAGCAAAGAACCTCACTGCTACACGGTGGTAGTAAATTCAACTTAAGATATTAATTACAGTGACAAAACTAAGTATAGTTCACTAATTTGCATTTTGAGGAGAAGCTAATTTAACTTTTACCGGTACGTAAAGACAGGTTTTGGACCACACAAAGGTAAAAATAAGTGTAGCGTTATAATTGCTGAGGCAGCAAGGACGAGAGAAGAAAACATGGCTAACTAGCATTCAGTAAAAGGCACTCATTTTTTGTAGGTCAGTCATGCTCTATACTTCTCTTCTTCTTCTCTTTTTTTAAATTTCCTTTTTCATTTTAGATTTCCTGACTCCTGTGTGTTTTCCCTCCGTTGTGATTGTGTGCCCCGCCCTGATCGGTGTCCCCTGGGTCTCGTTGTCCCTCACTTCCTATAGTTTGTGTGTTCCTTCCCCTCTGTGCCAGTTCGTCGTGCCGTACATCTGTGTATCACTCTCCAGCCTTATTTCCTAGTGTTTAATAGTTTGCTCCTAGTGTTGACAATGCTGTGAAGTGATTTTCTCTTATTCTCAGTATGAAAAAGCTAAATACACTAGCCTATGTAGCTAACGAAAGCCATGCTGCCATGCTCCATTGACACACATGCTGTGAATCAGTAGGAACTGGTGCTGTACATGTCTAAATATTTCTTTGTAGATGTTCCAGCAGCTTAGTAAGAACTGATCTGTTGAATTAAAATAGCTATTTTAATTCCATGTCTATGGTATGCTGCTGTGGACATTGGCTCCATTGATGTCCTGCTACAGATCCTCCCTCATCTCACCGCAGGATATTCCTTAGACAACTCTGCAAAACTCAGCATCTATACTTTTTAATAGCTTTAATAATTTAATGTATAATTGTATAATAACTTAAATTTAAGGATTCATCAGACCTGCTAAATTTCATGCACACTTGCAAAAAATGAAAAAGTTAAGTTGCATATTCAACCAAAGAAGATTTTTCTTTTTTCTTTGTCACATAGCAACTCTGTAGATCAGTATCATAGGTTTATGACTTACATCGTAGTAGAATCCATCATGTTGGCAGCCACACCATTCTATGGGGACACACCTTGTCCCACTCCGAAGAAAGCCTTCGTCACAGAAACATCCCTCAGCGCAAACCTGCTCACAGCTGGCATCAATGCTGCTGGCACAGGTGTGGCCACAGTCGGTACCGCAAAGCTTATAATGGCTGTTGGCTTGACACTCAAGTGCTTTTAAGTGAAGAATGACATGGTGAACTACTTTTAACCATAAGTCTGTATGTCAGACTGTATTTGAACAATTTGTTTAAGCACATCTTAGAGCTGACACTAGATTCAGAGATTAGACATTTTATTTTTTCATTCTGAATTGTCTGAATGACTTACTGCAGGGGATGAGGTGTCTCCAAGGATAGATTCGAACGTTAACCGATTGACAGGCACTGACATACGCTTCAATGGCCCCGCAGAGAAGATCTTGGTCCTCATTTCCAGACACACAAACGTCGTACACACAGTCACTGAAATATGGAGCTGGGTCCACCACCTCATGGCAGAAGCTGAATGGTCCATCAGCTGCTTGAATCACCTCACACTGGGCTCTAGCAGGTAGCTCATTGGTGCACTGTGGACACGAAGAGCCACACCCATCACTGCAGGTGTAGTTGTCTGCCACCTTCCAAGCTGTCCCAAACTCATGTGGAGTGGTGACCATCATTCCAGATGGGGTCTGGAACTCATCATCTGGATCTTCATTGAAGTTTCCACAAAGTCCACATGTTTGTCCCCTGTATTGATGATAATTAAATACTTGCAGTATCATAAATCAGTTTTTTAATTGACTTTTCAAGACATTTGAAAATATGTTGGTTCTTTTTATTTTTTATGTAAAAGCATTCAAATTGTTGGTTTGGTGAATGGCAGATACCTGTAATTTGATGGTACAGAGATAAAGGCTGTACTATATCCATCATAGGTGACAGTCAAGCCAAAATCAGCGCTGACAAATATACGAGATCCACTTGCATAGATAGACACGCGACCTCCATCCAAGAGAAGTGGTAAATTTTTACTTTCACCATTTACCTAAAACAGAATTTGGAAGAAACATCACGTGTTCCTCTGAGAGTTTTGTAGAAATAATTTTTTTTAGATAATTATTGATATACTATAACATACTTAGAAATAGAAATAGAACAATATTAATGTAATCTTTTTTTTTTTATTTATTGATATAACCTGATAAAATGTCCCTATATTATTCACTTAGCCACATTTAAATAATGCTTCGCAAGTATGTGGTGAGGAATGTCAGGCATTAATTGTAACAACTTACTTGAACCATGCCACTTTTCTCACTTGAAATATACACTTGGTAGCCCGACACATTCACAAAAACCTCAGCTGTGATTGAAACCGGCAGACCATGCCATGGCTCATTTTTAGCTTCCACTGAAAATTGGTGGGAACCCTCAGTGGCGTTACAAAGTGTCACCAGAACATAGCGACAGGTTCCCTGGAAGTCATAGGCCTTGCCATCAAAGGTGAGGTAGTGAGGGTCACCAGAGGCAGAGCAGGTACCATGAGGGTTGGGATGGCAGCCAAACACACCGTCCACGACACGACAGGACTCCTGAGGACCACAGGAGCTGGGGACACAGCTGACTGTCGCAGTAGTGCCATCACATGTACACAAGCTCTGACATTCGTCACCATCCCACAACTGTTCACCACTTTGCAGATAGTGTCCTTGGTGATAGCAACCACAGGCTCTTGGTGGCACACACTGGTTGCCATTGAGGATGAAGCCATCATCACACTGGCAACCCTCCTGGCATCCAGTGTCACAAGTGAAGGGGAAAGTCAGGCTGGGGCAGACAGATGGACAAGAGCTTCCACAGGGTTGATAATGGCTGTTTAGAGGGCAGATTTGCTCTAGAGAAACACAAGCAGGTTGATTAAAAAAGGGCATTACATATTTTTATATTGTATCCAAACATAACCCAAAAAATGAACTACTTGCCACAGCCAGTAGCATCCCTCCAATGGGTTAGGGCAACACCCTTCTGTTGACAAATTAGTGCATAATCTCGTAGGACCTCACATAGTGTTGATTCTGGATCTTTAGAGGCTCCAATGATCTCCATACATGCATCAACATGCGGTTGTGGGTCCACCATGGACCAACACTCAGCAAACGGCCCATGCAGGGAGCCAATAATACCACAGATCTCCGTAGAATTGTAGTCGGTTGTAGAATTATTATCTACACTTTCCACACAGTGTGCAGCTAGGGAACCGTCTCTCCAACTGTCCCCAAAGTCCTGAGAGCTGTTTACCAGGATGCCATTGGGTGTGCGGAAGTCATCGTCTGGATGACCATTGTAATCACCACAGAGTCCACCTAGTGAGCCACTGTAAATAACAGGTGCAGTGACACGTACAAAGTGAGGCCAAACTGTCTGCACGGTTACACCAAAGGAGGTGCGAAGGATGATACTGTGGATGCTGCTGTGGTAGATTTGTATGTGATTGGACGCTGAACTGAATGGTAGTCTGATCCGCTGACCGTCGACCTAAAAAAGATTGCGTAATTAAAGTAGATGTTATCTTATGATTAAAGACAGCAGCAATAACAGTCATACAAGGCTCCAGACTAATGTTTTACATATTTAGAATATCACATTCACAGAGTCAGTCAATTACTTACGTGCACTCTGCTGCTATTTTCCATCTCAATGGACACGTGGATGCCCCCTGTCTCAAACCTTAGTAACCGGGCAAATCCTTGTTGGCCTCTGGGCACTTTTTCTGCTGTCAAGACAAAGTGCGGGTGACTAGACAATCCCATTACTTTGGTAAGAGTCAATTGGCATGCTCCAGGATACTGGTATGTCAGCCCGTCAAATGTATGATATGACCCGGGGCCCCTTATCCAGCAAGTTGCATAGCCATTAGGTCTGCATCCTCTTTCTCCGTCCACAACCCTGCAAGACTCTAGTGGATCACAAGCATGGGAGCGACAGGTCATGGAGCCATGACTACAGCTGCATTGTCTCCCACAGTCATCATCTAGTATTACAGTTTCTCCAGAGCGGTAGTAGCGACCCTCAAAGCTGCAGCCACAGTCAGCATGAAGGACGCAGACCCCAGCACTCAGGAGGTAGCCTGAATTGCAGATGCAGCTCTCCTGGGGAGGGAGGGGGCAGTTTTGAGTAGAATTTGGATTGACACAAGTAGCTGGACAACCTGTGCCTTGAGATTCAAAGTGGCTGTTGGGTGGGCACTGGATTTCTAGAGAAAAGAAAACACATTGATTTTGACACCATTGACATTTTACCCAAAGGGTATTTTGAAATGATGTTGTTTGACTGACAAACATACCACAGAAGCCTTGTCTCCTCCAGCTTGGCAGCTCTATGCCATTTTGTTGGCACCGACTTGCATACACATTTAGAGCTTGGCACAGAATGGGCTGGTACCCTCCCGCTACACAGAGATCATACACACAGCTCTCTACAAAGGCCTGTGGGGGAAGTAAGTCATGGCAAGCAGAGAAAGGTCCTGAACTGTTCTGGAGAAAACCACAATGGTCAGTGTTGCTGTAGAAAGCTTCCTGTTCTTCATTGCATCCAGCACACTCCAGATCGTCACACTCTGGCGTACAACCAGTCTCATTGTACCCTGATGCTTGCCAGCTGTTGGCAAAAACCACATCAGAGCTCACAATCTCCCCTTGAGGGGTTTGGAAGTCATCCTGACGAATGCCGTTGAAATTTCCACACAGCCCACATGTTGCATTCTGGTAAGTGTAGGGTAGACTGATCCAGACATAATGATTTGTGTCATAAGCTACGTCCAAGCCAAAGTCAGTACTGACGATCACAGAAAAACCTGATTCATAAACGTGGACAGTGCCATTGTTGAGATAGAAGGGAGTGGCTGCAAAGTTTCCATTAACCTGTAAGCACATTGAGTATGTCAAGTGTAGCAAAGACACATTTGGTCTCATCCAGAATAATGTATGATCTTAAGCACAGTCATAATAACTAACCTTTGCCACACCACGATGCCCCTTCACAATCTCAATGGTTTCATTATAGACAAATACTCTGACCAGTCTTGTCCAGGAAACATGTGTGCTGCCCCTGTGCTCGTTCTTGCCCTCTACTCTATAGTAGGGTAGCTCTCGACCACAAGGCTCAGAGAGAACGTAAGTGCAGGTTCCCTGAAAGTGAAACACTACGTCATCAAAGGTATAGTAATGTGGATCACCGCTGATTCTGCAGGTGCCTTTCTCCACCGTCTGGCAGGAAAAGTAAAAGGCACTTGGTTGGCAGATTTGGGAAAAGGAGCAGGGTTTGTTGACACATTGTAGGCCTGTTAGGGTGCAGGTACACTTCTTTCCACAGGTACTGTCAGTCCAGAATGAATCACCCAGATCTATAAATTCACCTTGAAATGAATCAAAGGAAAATGTTACTTAAAGGCTGAGACATCACATTACATTTAACCCATTTATTTCTGAGGAAAAAACAGCCTATGGAATAGTATTTCAATCTCCTCTGCCTTGTGCACAAACATGTACAGATAATATAAGTCACATTACTCACACGGATTATACCACCTATCTATGTTAGTCTATTGGTGCTCGACAGCTCGCATATGACTTTGTCTTTGATGAAACAACAAAATATAGCAAAGAAGCAAACAATCGTAATTATCCTCTGTATGTGATCTTACCATTAAAAGTGCAGCCTACTGATCCCCGATCTGTGCGGAAGGCCCAGCGACCTGGTACATTGACATTGCTCCTCAGGCGGAACAGTGAGTTACTGCCTGTAGCAGAAGTAGTGAATGATCCAGGGATAGTGAAATGGTAAGTGGAGTTTATTGTATCATAGCCAGCCTGCAAATACAAGTGAAAAATGTTTTAATGTGAGCATGTTTTTAGTGTTTAATGTGAGCATGTTTTAAAATAAATAAATACTAGATCAGACCTGCACAATGAGAGAAGTCAAGGCTATTGTTCCATAGTTCATCAGTACAAATGAGTACTCGCCTCCAGTGATCAAGACTGCTTGGAAAGTTGTTCTCTGGAGAAGATTAATCCATAATCACATATACTTCCTTTTCAACGCTCCACTGTACTGCAGCCATAGATGGGGTCTTGATCTCACACACAGAGTGACTTGTGACTTGAATTAAGAGTTGAGACTCCTAAACAGTAGTTATTTTAGCATTCTTTTTATTTCTTTTTTATGACAGTCAAGAAAATATTTGACAAGCACAAGCTGCATTCCCTCCCCTATCATCATTACACATCTGTTTCTGTTTTGGATTTTTTTTGGATTTTTTTTCCACATGAATTACGTTATGAGTTTGGCTGTTAAATTTTTTTTTTGCTTACCCTCTGTTATTGTTTATTTTGCGGGTGTGTTTTTATCTGAATTTGTTATTGTGTGTTATTGTTCACAGGCACTGTACAATTCTTACGCTGTGGTTCAGCCATTTGAAAGGTACAGGCTGCATGATAATTTAGAAATCCAGCTTTGTTCTTTATTCCTTTACACTATTTTAATCGTTGCATGATATTTAATTAGGTTATATTTTGTGCGGTTATGTGTTTGTTTGTCTGTTCACAAGATAGTTGGGATCTTGGACCAAGGAGGAATCGATTAATTACTGAGGCAGATCCAGGTATGGATGTGGATTCTGGATCACTTTTTTCCACTTCCTTCAACATTGTGAGATTGGTCCTTTTGACAATATCATGAAAAACACCAATATCATGAAAAATAACTATGAGCAATTGGATCCAGATCCGAATCTGAGGAATTAAAGTCTATATTTGGAGGAAGCAACAAAGTATGTACTGGGTCATATACGGAACCAGAGAGAGGTAGAGACATGACACTGCCATCAATATGTCATGGAGATTATGTACATTCAAAGTCATTTAAATAGATTTCAATGTATCTACGGTGTGAAAGGTAAGAATTTACATTTAGACAAAAATAGATCTGAATCTGCCATTATGGAAAATCTTATTTTTGCTAACTACTGATAAATTCAAGTTGCCTACAGTTAATTTGACAACAATCATGTCCCGCCCTGTATAAATGCTGCATTGTGTGTCACAACATATATCTTCCATGCAATGAAATATGGAGAATACATTCAGGGGCAGCAGCTGTCTGCTCAGAATGAATGTTCACTCTGTGTGAATTTGAATCATAAAATCATCACCACAATGAATATATGATACTTAAAATACATTAGACTTTAAGACATTGAACCTTTATATGTTTCATTGTATTTTAACCTTTCAAGATGCCTTTTTTTTGTTTGACACTGGATTAAGTTGACTTACAGTTCGTGAATTTGGATAGTAGGCCACCTCATTCCATGTTGCAACAAAGACCCAGTCAGCACGGAAGCTCAGGCTTGGAAAGTAGTAATTAATGTCCGATGTTGCTTGACTGAGGACACTGTGACTGGTGTATTGGTTGTAGTAGACCTGACCATTTGCTCTGTTGTCAAGATCTGTCCAGAATGGAGCAATGAAGTCTTGGGGTCCATTAAGTGGGAACCTTTGAGGTGAATATGACCTTAGTGGGCTGTTAAATGTCAAGTGTCCATTGTGGTTGACCTGGAAATAAATACATGCATGAGTAGATATTAGTTGTTGTTTTTTCTTTCTTCATCTACTTCATTCATTGTCACCAGCTACAATTCTGCTACAAATTTGATGTATTGAGATTTTGCATGGCACCAAGACCAATATTCTATAATGATAATGTTCATGTTGCAAAATACAGACCACCACCTTCTGTACTGATCATCTTTCTAAAGTAAGATTAAAGGAAATCGAATATTATATATACAGATTAACAAAATGTAATGTCGCATTTTATGTTATTTTACGTATCTTGGAAGTAGTTTGTATGTCGATTAGTTTGTGAAAGTAATTCTCCATACATAAATCTGATTATACGTTCGTCCAAAATAGAAAAAAGGTTGTTCCAGGTTAATCCGTGGAGAACTTCCATCATCTGATGCAGAGCTTGCAGTTCCAGATACTGGGTAGAGGGGACCTACGAGGGTAGGAGACACAAAAAATGAACATAAATATTGTATGTCAGGCTAGGATGGTATGTGGAAACCTTGTACCCACATATGGCAAGTATGGAAGAATGTAAATGTAAACCTACCGGCAGCCTTAGAAGTCACCACACCTGTATGAAATGAAACAAGGCAGACAGATGTTTAATAGATGAGCAGAAAATGTACATTGCTTTCCAAAACAAGCAAGATTTAATTTCCAAAACGACCTTTTTGTGATTAGTTTGAGACAATAGAAAACAAACTATGGCTAAATAAAACTTACATATGATCCCCAAAAGCAGCACAAAGAAATTGGTTTGACTTGTCATTCTGTCAGGCTCCCAAATCCAATCTGCTGGTAAAATATAATGAACTTAATTTACATTATGTTACAACAAAGTACTGAGAAATATAATACATAATTGTCAGCATAAAAGTTCTTCTTTGATTTAGTCACCTCCTCCTACTGTATGTGCTGCCCTTTTTGCATCTCATGCATTTGGGACTTCAGGGCGGAAACAGGGTTTTATATAGTAAAAGCCGGTACCATAAACCTCTTTTATAGTTAGAGAAGTGCACAGTACTCATTACTTGTTTCATCATGTTTTATATTTGTTCTTTCATGGTTAAAATGAGCAAAATCGATCTTTTCTCTCATAACCAAGTAACCATACATAAAACTATTATACCATGCTCAGAATAAACATAGGAAGATGCAATTTAATACCAAATGCTTGAGCCTTTAACATATTGTCAATATGGTATTTCTCAATGCCAGTTTACAGCATAGTAGAATGACGTTAGTCTCTATTGTGGTTAATGGCCATGCACTAAGTTTTACTGCCAAAGACATTGGGATATATTGCACTCTGTGCAATAATTTACTGCTGAAACTCCTGAAATGATTGTCAAAATGTTCATGATGGGAAACTCTCACTCTCAGTGGTAATATTTCAAAATTGTTCATCCTTGTGGGTATTATGCACATTAGACATATTTGTAGTGTATTTGATGAGGGAGGAAGGTCCTGGTTCAATTCCACCTGAGGACCTGGAACATTTGTGTGGAGTTTGCATGTTCTCCCTGTATCTGCGTGGGTTATCCAGCACCATGGCTTCCTCCCACAGTCCAAAAACTGTTCACCAATGCAATATAAGTGAAACAGAAACCCTTGTACCCTGCCCCGCGCCCACTGTCAGTTGCGATAGGTCCCCCATGACCCTGCACAGGATAAGCAGTTACAGGATGGATTGATGGATTAGGTAAAACATGCTAAATCAGAGGTGTTGAGATAAATACATGCCCAGCTCGTTAAAAAATTATATAAATTTCAAGACAAATATTCTAATGTATCTAACCTTGGTCCTAAAACTCACCACCTTCTACTAACTTTGTTGCCCTAATGTATTCACGTATGTGCATTAACTTAATCAACTTATTTTTTTTAACCATGGCTGTACAAAAACCTTGATGCTCCAGATCAAAGGCATTATAAAAGGTTTGGCCACATCTGTGCCAGCTGATATCCTCTGTGTTAATGTGATCATAACTTTTCCAAGAGCTGAGCTGTGTCAGTATTATGGCTGCTGTTACCGTGCAAGTAAATCATGCATCAAGCGAGAAGCTTTCATTTGTGCTCAAGATGCTGCTTTGTCTGCAACAAATGTGACTTTCAAGCAATTGGTGCTGCATTGAGTGGGTCTTTAAAAATCACAGTCTGCATCTTTTTTTATCTCTAGTTCATGGAATTTGTTCTAAAAACTTGATCCATGTAAGCTGACATGAAGAAGTTTCTGAATTCACCAAGAATTCAGTGACAATAGAGGCTTTGAAATATGACAAATCTTACAGAAACGTCTTCCAATCATAGCACAAAACATACGTAGCTCTTTCCTCTCTTTTACACGTCTTTGGCTTCACCTCATGTTACACTTTACTCTTTCCTGTACCTGCCATGATACTGAAGTCACTCACTGCATTATGGAAAGGTATATTGGTACACCATGGAAAGCAACTTTTGTTAAATGTGATTGGTCCTTGAGAGCCTTTTTTTTGGCTCTAATAATTCATTTAATTTCGATCACATTGCAAGAGAATAAATATTGTTTCATCGATCCATCTACTGGATCCCACAATGGATGGTGTTTTTCCTCTTGTGCAAAAAAAAAAAGAATACTGAAGCAGCAAGAATAACAATAAACACACATAGATGATGCCAAATATTGGTATTGAGGATGATAAAACCATATATTAAGGGATCAGTATAAGCAGAAATAAAGCAAAACTACTCTTACTACTCTTTATTTTCTCCACATCACCCTGCTATTTACAGGGCAAAGTGCTTCTCACATTTAAAAATATTTGGGTAAATCTAAGAACTAGATCTGACTTGGATCGAAATCAGGGCAAACTAAATGACCATAATTTAAACATCTCCCAGGTCACACTTAACCTGAATCATGACCGTCAGTCAAATTTTGTCTGATTGTAGTTATTTCTCCGATTAAACATTCTTAATTTAAAAAAAAAATCATAATTCTGTTATAATCATTTATCAATCCATCACCTGAGGATGTGATAATACTGATGATCAAACTTATGGTCAAGATGGTGAAAGAGTACAAATTTCTGCATACTTTAGTGTCCAAAAAGTTGTACTTTGAGACAAATGCAAATTCTATAATTGCAAATAAAATGTTTTCCTTCTGAGATTGTGTGATTGTGACTGTGAAATCTGTCCACTAGATTTTGCATAATCAACCTGAACAACCAGCCAACCAGCCAACCAACAGAGAAAACACTTCTCATTGGTATAATCTGCATCATGTGAAGCAAGCCTATTTTTATTATGTCACGTCTGCTGCATTACCTTTATTTGTTTTATCTTTTATTGAAATCTTTTATTATTTTGTTATTTTATGGTCTTATTATTTTCTCTGTTGTTGTGGTCATCTTTAGATTGACTTGTTTCAATAAGCTACTGAAGTAACCTTTGGTAAAACATTTGATGTGGTTGTGTGGAGTTATCATAAAGTCAATATTGCCTTGATCCAGCTATACAAGTTTCCTTATTATGCAAGACAAAATGTTGCAGACCGACTGGAGTAGATAAAAGAGAGGATTTTATAACTTTCCCAGTGTTAATCAAAAGCCAAGCCTTATCTTGTTCTCAAAGACTCCTTTTGTTTCCTGAAAATTTCAAAGAAGGAAGACAGTATTCATTTTTTAAACATTCCTCTGTTCCTATAAGCCATATTCTCAATAATAGGCCATAAAAGATAATATATAAAATAAAAATAACAAACTGAATGGTGCGGAGTTGGTTCACAGGCTGGGGTTAGGTTTTAATGATCCCTGAGCCTCAGGTAAAGGCAGTGAGAGAGAAGATTGTTCACAAACATATTTTTCCCACAAATACAAATGATTATAGTAGGAAAACCAATGTAAATCAATGATTTAGGGCTTACAGGAAAAATAGACTTGTGTGATTGGTTGTGAACCATTTGCACAGACAGGCGCAGGAGCATGAGCCAAACAAGGAAGCATTAAATTTTGGAATAAAGGGATGGAACCATTTTTTCACTTTTCTTTAACATAGCAACAACTCTGAGGGCAATTTGGATGAGGGACTGGTTTAATCAAAAGGGTCTGTTGGGTCTTGACCAGGGTATCCATCTACTCTCATTCGGCTCAGGTGGTACCCACAACAGCTTTAGAGGAAGCGGTCAAGCAAGTTCAGAGATTGATCTGATGTTCAGATTAGACTCATCCTGAACTGATTTTGTTAGTACTTTCTAACATTAACTTTGTCACAAAGCAGTTCCATAAAGCCAAAACGTGATTTTTGTTGAATCCTCTACCATGCACAAAAGAAAAAGGGTCATCCTTTAAATGCACGTCTGGGATTACAAAGTTTAATCAACAAAAGAGATCCATGCTGGATGTTCAGAAAGACTTTATTTATATTTGTACCCTTCATTACACATGATTGTTTCTTAAGAATCACCCTAATTAGGAATAATAAACATCACACACAGTGAATCCAACAAAGAGCAAACGGTTACAGAACACCTATTATCCAAATACAAAACTCAAAACAAAGAAAATTTGGTGATGATTCATATTTCAAACATGAATTACTTTATTACCTTCATCTTATTACTAAATATTGCCACTGATAAAATATATAATGCTGATAGAAATCACTGCAAAAACAAGGAGGATACAACCCATAATGATACTTAATACAAATGAGCCAAAAATCAGAGCTAAATGTGTTTTTGATCTTATGCTTCCCTCTAGTGATATAAAAGAAATACTACCACAACCAAAGAGACCACTCAGGAATACAAATCAAAAGCAGTTACTAGGATGGATATATGTTTTTTTCAGGTCTACACCATCAGAAAAAGGTACCTTGTTCCACTTTTTTAGTTGATGTGGTGCTTTTTATGATTATCTGACACCTTCAGGTCAGGGATCCTTTTCACCCGTCCACCTGTAAGTAAACAGCCAATGTGTAAGTGCAAACCAGTTTAAGGTTTAAGAGAATATTCAAAGGGTGACAAGAGGGTGGTATAGAGACTTTAAGGGGTTACAGAAACCCATGATGTAACAACAACAAATCATTGTTTTCTTTTTGGAAAAGACATTAATTTGAACCCGAAAATCATTGTGGCACACCTGTTTCCAAGTCTTCGGACATTTTGAAAAAAATCTTTTTTCACTGAACATAAGCCCATCACCTAGCCCACAATGTGGCCTGAGCAGATCATGAAATACTGAGTGTGCAACTGAACACTGTAGGTTGGGGAAAGTTTGAGTGAGTGTTACTTTCACTAACTTCTCATATGCACACTTTATTTTTAATCACTTTTAATGTATTGATGAAGCTCTGTGTCACCTACAAAAATAAAAATGATATGAAAAGATAACGAGAACTTTACCTGGGCTTTTGCTGTTTGAGACTAGTGGTCCCACTGATATGTGTGTGGTGGCATGGTAGGTTACTTCCCTCTTAGTTAGCTTGTGGTGACCTGGGAAGCAAGGCTGCAAGAAAACAACATTAGAGGCTTAGATGCTGCACCTGTTGGTAAGGTATCTAATGTTGGTACACACATAAACAAAGTCGTACTTACAGCTGAACAGTCGTTGTGGCTCAAAAGACACAGGTGGACCTGGCAGTGAAGGTAGATGGATGAATAGTTGGTAAAGGTGAACATCTTGAATGAGAAATGAGCCACAGTGGAGATGCCATTCTGTTCCATCTCTACTGTACCATCTGCTGGATTAGGACACCTGAGAGACAGGTAATGTGTTAGAAGTTACATTAACCGAAGTAAAGTTAACAGGGTTGGGATGTACAAGAGAGGTTGGTTGGCTTTTCTTTCTTTTCTTTTTTTTTGGCAATCAAGAACAAGAAATCAGCATGCAAAGACAATGTGAAGTTGCAATAGCTTCTTTACTCTGCACTTATAAGATCCCAGCGGACAGGGTAGTCGGCAATGTTGACTGGCGTGGCCCAGCAAGACTCCACAACAGTGGACATCTGCCGTTCATCAACTCCTTCTGTCCGCACCTCCAAATAAAACATGTCGTCAATTTCCATTTCTATGTTCCTGTTGTTATTGTCCAGGGGGATACTGTAGCCAGAGTCCTGGTAGGGGATCATTCTCGTCTGATACTGTCCTTGACCAAATGGAAGCTTCTGACCCACAACGCTGTGGAATAACCAACATATAGGACTTGAGAATGAACCATTTACATTTTGATTTAGTTTGCAACATATAATTCAATAAATGGATCAAATAAAACATGCAGAGGTGATGGTATTGTCACCTCTCTACCGGGTTGATTCCCACAGCCATAGACACAGCCTGGCTCAGTGGGTATTCACAGCAAAAAGGCAGATTAATGTTCCTCTTGCGGCTGATTAGACCTTCATGGGGGTCTGTGTCACCATAGATGATGTTCTCATAGATGAAATGGGTTCCGTTGCTCTTGAAATTAAAAAGTACAAAATCATATTAGTTGATTAAAGTTGTAACATCGCAGTCAGAGAAGATTCACATCTAAAATCTTTTTCTGTCTGTGGACTGTACCCTAAGAAATGTCCCACACAGCTGGTCGTCATTGTTATAGGAGAATGTCAGTCGTCCGTCCTCGATCACCCCGTTACAGGAGTCATCCTGGAGATGGAGGACATCAGTGTGGAAGCCTGCTTCAAACAGCTGGCAGCGCGACAATGACAAGATGCCCGAACTACTGATACAAGTGATGGAGAAGTCTGTGAAAGAGAAATGTATGTGTGACAACATATGTGTTAAAGCTTGTAAAGACAAAAGGATGTGGTATGTGACAGTATTGGTAGTAACAGTAATGAAACCTGAGATAAGACGGATTATTTTAAACATGAAAATTATTGCTAATTTCTGGTTTAACTCTTTCACAATTACCATTCGAGGGAAGGGCACAGCCCAGGAGATCTCCAAGACAATTCAGTCACCAGTAGTGAATCTGTCCAAAGTTCCACTTACTGCTTCCCAAATCTCAGTTCTAAGTAAAGGTCATTCATTTAATTCAATTCAATTCAATATCAAAGTTGACACATATACTGTAAATTTATGAGACAACTGCATTTGAAACATTTCTTTTCGCCCCTCCACAAAAAAGGAATCATATTCCACTGAACAGTCACCATATATTGAGGAGACTGAAACTGAATGAGCCAAACCCTCTCTCTTTTCACCAAAGTCATCATTTTGCCCTTCAACTACTGTAATTTAAGTCCTGTGATTGTGACTTTTAACAAATTAGTGGAGAAGGATCTTGAAGTAATGCTAAAAAAGGATGCAGGCCCTAAGTATTCAAACTTGAACAAAGATGAGCACAGTGCATTAGAAGAATTGGAGAAGAATCCTGAGATTAGTATTCGTCCTGCTGACAAAGGAGGTGCAGTGGTTCTAGACACTGATTACTATCACCATAAAATGCTGGAACATTTGAATGGCCCCACCTACAGGAAACTGGAGATAAATCCTATGAATGAATTTAAATGTGAAATTGACAATCTCTTGAAAGTTGCACTTGAGTCAAACTGGATCACAAAAAAGAGCATGCTTACTTGACTAATCAGCATCCTTTTACTCCTATTTATAGCCTTCCCAAAATCCACAAACACCCGACAGAACCCCCTCTCAGGCCAGTAGTCTCGGGTTGAGGCTCTGTCACTTAACCATTATCAAAATATGTTGATTTATTGTTGAAAAATTTTGTGAAAGATTTGCCCTCCTACCTTGGAGACACTAAAGATGTACTTAATTGTCTGAATGATTGTATTTTGAATCAGAACACAATATTAGTCTCTCTTGATGTGGAAAACTTATATGGATGCATTCCCCATGAGGATGCTTTGAACGCTGCTGCCTACTTCCTATCCAAGAGAGAAACAACACAAGGTCCCCCCAATGCATTCCTGTTAGAACTGCTACATCTTGTTCTGAGTTGGAACTATATGCAGTATGACTCCAAATGGTTCCTTCAACAATCTGGAACTGCAATGGGGACAGCAACAGCGCCCTCTGTGGCTGGACTTGTTGTGGGAAAATGGGAAGAAGTTGTTATACATGACCCCAATAACAACCCATACCACTCAAAGATAAAACTATATAAACGTTACATTGATGACATTTTGCTATTTTGGGAGGGGACATGGAGTGAATTGATGGACTTTGTGTCATATCTTAACAAAAGCTCAAGTTTCCTAAAATTCACCTGTGAATACAGTTCTGATAAAATCAATTTTTTTTATAATTTTTTTTATATAATAATTATGGAACGCAATTCAATATTGCATGCTGCTAGTAACATCCTAGGCATCATCATCTTGATCTCCTCCAATACACAAAAAACAAAGAATCTAAGCCGGGCTTGTTTCTCCACTGAATATAATCATTGTGCCTCACAGATAGAAGAGACAACCAAGAGACACTTCAAACAGAACCGTCTTTGAAGGACTTTCGTAATTTTGTAATTTTGTGTATTTTGTATGGCAGTCTTTTGCACACACGTCACATAACATAGTTTATAGGAAGAATTAAATCATAATTTATTATCTATTAATCGCTCTATCGCTACCTTGACATTCGATAAAAGTTCAACAATTCTGAAGCTCCATAAATTACCAAATAATAAAAAATAAATGTATAATGTAGTTTCTCCAACCATAACAAAACAATGTCATTTTACTGTAGAAATGTATTCTACTCATTTCACACATAACCATTGTCACTTCAGTCACAAACAAAGCAGTGTTTTAAGAGGAGCTGCCCTCACCATAGCTCTCATTGTTGCGTCGATGGTGGTGCTCATCACAGAAGCAGCCGTAAACACCGTTTTTCTCGCCACACCACTCAAAATCTGTGCAGTTCTGCTGGTCACAGGGGTCTGACTCAACTATGAAAATAATGTGGAAAAGGATGAGATAAGATCTGATGGAACTGAAACAAAACATGTAACTTTTTTTTCCTCACATGTAAAACAAGTGGCAAGCTTTTTTTAACCAAATGATTTTATTGCCTCAATTGGAATCGTGGCTTTCCATTTGCCTGGTGCAAACATACCACAGTGCACAGCTGGGCGCCAGTCAGAGATGTTGCCCCCCAAAACTGAACAGGTTTGCTCATAGGCTGAGATGGCAGAACACAGCATCCCATTTGCTTTTGTGTAATGGCAGAGATCGTAGACACAGGACATGAAAAATGGCTGGGGGTCAGAGTGCAGGTGGCAGTCCCTGAATGGACCACTGGTGTCGATGATGATACCACAGTGCACAGAGTATTCATCCAAAAAGGGACAGTCGTCCAATCCATCACCAATGTATTCATCTGTGGATCCACATCTGGAAAATAAACTTAAAGTTTAATACTAGGACAGCGTTTGTTTACGTTGCCACAACATATTTTTGTTACTTCTTACAGAAGTAGAAGGAGTGGGAAATTTGTTAAATCTGTGGTGGTCAAGCTAAACAAAACTTTAACGTGTGAAGTTTACCCTGGTTGGCTTGTGGGGGACGTCCAGCTGTGTCCAAAGACGTTGTCATTTGGTGCTGCTGTGCCATTGGGGAAGACTCTGTCATCATTTGGGTCATTGTTGAAGTTTCCACACATCCCTGTGACTCTGTTTTTACGGTAGTGGTCCACTCTGACCAGTAAAGTACTCCGGCCGTCATATTGGACAATCAAGTCCATGGCATTGACCACGACATAGCTTCCCTGCCTTTCTACCTGAGCTAAGGTTCCCACAGTGGTGGGAAGAGACACCACAATTCCATTTACCTGGGGGGATGAGAGTTTAAAGAGATGAACAAGAGGTGAGGAGGCGCTTTTTGTTTCCAAAGTTTACAGACAGATGTGTAATAAGGTTTACCGTTGTTGTTCTGCTGGCACCAATCCGGATGTGTGCACTCTCTGGTGGTTTTGAGAGGTAGATATCCACGGCTGATACAAATGACACACGGTTGTTGCCACGGTGATTGTTGGTGGCTATTACCTGAAACTGGGTTTCACTGGGGTCGTGGCTCACACTCTCACTAATGATGTAAGAGCATGTTCCCTGGAAATGAATCAGATCTCCATCCAAGGTTGTGTAGTGTGGGTCCCCCCACACAGTGCAGGTAGAATATGAATCAAAACAGCCCAGATGGCCATATCTGATGGTACACTCTTGTGTAGGAGTGCAAGCTGCAGCAAAACAGCGCAGGTCATCGACAGCATGGCACTCACATCGCTCAAAGCAGCCCTCTATCCAGAACGACTCACCAGCCTGTGAGAATAAGAGAAGCATTAACAATTATAAAAATGAGCATTTGCTACATGAATAAGAAATACAGGCTGGTTATGAGAATAGGGAAAGGGATGATGGAGTTATGTCTCACATGATTATTGTCACATAATTTGCGTAAATTTACTGTAAAACTGCATTTACATAGCGACATTGTTGGAACCAGAATTGTCACTTTTTTCTGTCAAGTTGTCGTGGATTCTTTCAGCATTGCAAGAATGATTTATGAAATTCAATTGTCAAAAACATCTCCTTTTAAAACTCTGATCAAATATTCAGGTATAGTAATATAAATCTGGTGTTTTGTCCATTTACAGGTTTAAGACTTACATTATAGTAGAATCCATTATGTTCACAGCCACACAATTCCGCAGGGACACATGTTCCCCCACTTCTGAAGAAGTTGTCATCACAGAAGCATCCCTCAGAGCAAGCATGCCCACAGCAGGGATGTGAGCTGACACAGGTGTGGCCACAGTCAGTACCACACAGTTCATAATGGCTGTTGGCTGGGCAGTCAATACCTTTATAATTGAGGAAACAATGAGACTTTTTCTTTTTCTCAAAACACATCTTAACTGTTTCTAAGGCTGTTTGTATGGCAGATAAATATCACATTGACTGGATGACTTACTGCAGGGGGTGAGGTGTCTCCAAGGGAAGATTCGAACATTAGCCGATTGACAGGCACCGGCATACGCCTCAATGGCCCCGCAGAGAAGATCTTGGTCCTCATTTCCAGACACACAAACATCGTACACACAGTCACTGAAATATGGAGCTGGGTCCACCACCTCATGGCAGAAGCTGAATGGTCCATGAGCTGCTTGAATCACCTGACATTGGACGCTAGCAGGTAGCTCATTGGTGCATTGTGGACACGAAGAGCCACACCCATCACTGCAGGCGTAGTTGTCTGCCACCTTCCAAGCTGTCCCAAACTCATGTGGAGTGGTGACCATCATTCCAGATGGGGTCTGGAACTCATCATCTGGATCTCCATTGAAGTTTCCACAAAGACCACATGTTTGTCCACTATCAATGAAAACAATTACAGAAACACTCATATCACTCAGTATCATTGCTGGGTCATAAATTAAATCAGGCAATATCAATAAATCAATCAATCAATCAAACTTAACCTCAGTGCATCTTTCTTACAATTAGTTGGAATTCAAAGTGATTTAAAATTATCTGACAAGCTGATGGTACAACTTTTAAAATGTAAAGAGTGAAACAATCTAATACTCATGCATATGAGAAATAAGAACAATTCAAATTTAATAAAAACAATCAAATAAATAAATAGAAACTATCCAATATCCAATAAAAACATGAATACAGTGAAAAACGACTAAGTAGAATAAATGAGAGCCATGAAACAGATCAAAAGCCAGACTAGACCTGTAATTTGAAGGTACAGAGATAGTCACTGTACTCCATCCATCATATGTGACACTTAGGCCATAATCAGCAATGACAAATGTGTGAGATCCAATTGCAAAGACTGAGACATGACCTCCACCCAAGACAACTGGTAGATTTTGACTTATTCCATTTACCTATAACATTGGAAAGAAAAAGGTGGAAGAAAGACATTTATATTACTATTATAACATTAGTGATACTGTATTTTTGCAGCCGATACCAATATTGTTGCTAGAGTTTAACAAATCCAATCACAATGGATTAGCTGATAACATAAACACATTTTAAGGGGATCCTATTGATTAAAAAAAACAAAGATTTGTGAACCAAATATAGAGAAAGTGGGACATTTCACTCATGAAAAACATATTTGTCAGTGCTTTGACTCTCTGGTGAAGAAAATTATTTTCATTTTTTGAAGAAAATTCTTGAAGATGAAGAATATTATCAATGGTTCAAAACTGGTTCACTCACCTCTACCACGCTTCCGTGGCTTGATATATGCACTAGGTAGCCCGACACATTCACAAATACTTCAGCTGTGATTGAAACTGGCAGACCATGCCATGGCTCATTTTTAGCTTCCACTGAAAATTGGTGGGAACCCTCAGTGGCGTTACAAAGTGTCACCAGAACATATCGGCAGGTTCCCTGGAAGTCATAGGCCTTGCCATCAAAGGTGAGGTAGTGAGGGTCACCAGAGGCAGAGCAGGTACCATGAGGGTTGGGATGGCAGCCAAACACACCGTCCACCACACAACAGGACTCCTGAGGACCACAGGAGCTGGGGACACAGCTGATTGTCGCAGTAGTGCCATCACATGTACACAAGCTCTGACATCCGTCACCTTCCCAAAACTGTTCACCCCCTTGCCAATAGTGGCCTTGGTGATAGCATCCACAGCTAGTTGGTGGCACACACTGGTTGGAATTTAGGACAAAATCATCATCGCACTGGCAACCCTCCTGGCATCCAGTGTCACAAGTGAAAGGGAAGGAGAGGCTGGGACAGACAGATGGACAAGAGCTTCCACAGAGTTCATAATGGCTGTTTAGAGGGCAGATTTGCTCTAGAAAAACACAAAGAAATTGATTCAGGAAAATCCTTGGATTTATTCACATCATGACCTACACCAAAAGGGGTAGAATACTTACCACAGCCAACAACATCCCTCCATTGTTCTAGGGTAACCCCCTTCTGTTGACACATTAGTGCATAATCTCGCAGGACCTTACAGAGTGCTGATGCTGGATCTCCAGAGGCACTAATGATCTCCACACATGCATCCACATGTGGCTGTGGGTCAACCATGGACAAACAGGGGGCAAAGGGCCCACTTGGAGAGCCAATAATACCACAATGCTCAGCAGAATTGTAATCGGTTGCAGAATTAATATCTTCACTTTCCACACAGTGTGCAGCTAGGGAACCGTCTCTCCAACTGTCCCCAAAGTCCTGAGAGCTGTTTACCAGGATGCCATTGGGTGTGCGGAAGTCATCGTCTGGATGACCATTGTAATCACCACAGAGTCCACCTAGTGAGCCACTGTAAATAACAGGTGCAGTGACACGTACAAAGTGAGGCCAAACTGTCTGCACGGTTACACCAAAGGAGGTGCGAAGGATGATACTGTGGATGCTGCTGTGGTAGATTTGTATGTGATTGGACACTGAACTGAATGGTAGTCCGATCCGCTGACCATTGACCTAAAGGGCCATTCAAACAGACAGTGTCAGATTAGTTAATAATATTGTCAATTTTCATTACAAAACTTTTCAGGGTAATGGTTTTCATTTTATGTTTGTTCAAAACAAGATAGCAACATACAGAAGAAAAATAATTATAATTTTTAGTAAAATTTTTATCTGAAACTAACTATTTCTGTCACATCAGCTCTTGAAATGCTGTATTTCAGTAACTTACGTGAACCACGCTGGTCTGGCTTATCTCAATAGAGATATGTATGCCCCATGTCCAAAATTTTAGCACATCGATAAATCCTTGTTGGCCTCTGGGCACTTTTTCTGCTGTCAAAACAAAGTTTGGGTGATGAGACAATCTCATCACTTTCGCAAGGATCAATTGGCATGCTCCAGGATACTGGTATGTCAGCCCATCAAATGTATGATATGACACGGGGCCCTTTATCCAGCAAGTTGCATAGCTGTTAGGTCTGCATCCTCTTTCTCCGTCCACAACCCTGCAAGACTCTAGTGGATCACAAGCATGGGGGCGACAGGTCATTAAGCCACGACTGCAGCTGCATTGTCTCCCACAGTCATCATCTAGTATTACAGTTTCTCCAGAGCGGTAGTAGCGACCCTCAAAGCTGCAGCCACAGTCAGCATGAAGGACGCAGACCCCAGCACTCAGGAGGTAGCCTGAATTGCAGATGCAGCTCTCCTGGGGAGGGAGGGGGCAGTTTTGAGCAGAATTTGGATTGACACATGTAGCTGGACAACCTGTGCCTTGGGATTCAAAGTGGCTGTTGGGTGGGCACTGGATTTCTAGAGAAAAGAAAACACATTGATTTTGACACCATGGACATTTTACCCAAAGGGTATTTTGAAATGATGTTGTTTGACTGACAAACATACCACAGAAGCTTCGTGTCCTCCAGCTTGGCAGCTCTATGCCATTTTGTTGACACCGACTTGCATACACATTTAGAGCTTGGCACAGAATGGGCTGGTACCCTCCCGCTACACAGAGATCATACACACAGGTCTCTACAAAGGCCTGTGGGGGAAGTAAGTCATGGCAAGCAGAGAAAGGTCCTGAACTGTTCAGGAGGATACCACAATGGTCAATGTTGCTGTATAAAGTTGACTGTTCCTCAGAGCATCCAGCACACTCCAGACCTTCACACTGTGGCCCACAACCAGGCTCATCGTCCCCTGATGCTTGCCAGCTGTTGGCAAAAACCACATCAGAGCTCACAATCTCCCCTTGAGGGGTTTGGAAGTCATCCCCAGGGTCATCGTTGAAGTTTCCACACAGGCCACAGGTTGCATTCTGGTAAGTGTAGGGTAGACTGATCCTGACATGATGATTTGTGTCATAAGACACCTCCAAGCCAAAGTGAGTACTGATGACCACAGAAAAACCTGAGTCATAAATGTGGACAGTTCCATAGTTGAGATAGAAGGGAGTGGATACAAAGTTTCCATTAACCTGTAAAAATATCCAGAAGCAAAGACAGTTGTAAAAATATATTAAATAATTATATATATAATAATAGAAATATTACAGTAAGTGGAGGCTTGGAAGTTATAACTAACCTTTGCCTCACCAGGATGCCCCTTCACAAGCTCAATGGTATCATTATGGACAAATACTCTGACCAGTCTTGTCCAGGAAACATGTGTGCTGCCTCTGTGCTCATTCTTGCCCTCTACTCTATAGTAGGGTAGTCCTGGACCACATTGCTCAGAGAGAACATAAGTGCAGGTGCCCTGAAAGTGAAACACTGTGCCATCGAAGGTATAGTAATGTGGATCCCCACTTATAGTGCAAGTGCGTCTCTCCACTGTTTGGCAGGAAAAGTGAGAGGAACTTGGCTGGCAGACTTGGGAAAAGGAGCAGGGTTGGCTGTGACATTCAAGACCTTCTTCATTGCAGATACAGTTCTCTGCACAGGTGCTGTCACTCCAAAATGAGTCACCCACCTGTGATCCTAGACCTTTGAAGAAAATGAAAATACACGTTTCTTGAAATGAGGATATAGAGAGGAGGATGATATGCCAAACTGAACTGGGGACGTTGCATGGTCAGTGTCTTAACCTTGTTGGACACCAACATACCACAACTATTTGACCATTGTGTATTACTTTGGCATACCAATATAGTCAACAAATTAATGAAATTGGAAATCTGAATTTAAAATACTTCACTGAACTGCAACTGCTAATTTCCCCATATTCTAATCTAATAGCTGTCAGATATAGTCAGATGTCAGCAGCATATTAAACTTGAATTAATTTTTTTATGATATTATTAACATATATTTTATTATTATCATTATTTTACAGTTCAAAAACAAGCACAGATTTATCATCAGACTTGCTTGTGTCTTCATGGAGTGAAGATCACATTTTCACATTATTGTAAAGACGGACCAACAGTGACCACCTTCTGGGCCGACCATACCTTCAAGAAGGCAGAGTGCGTCTGTCTGGAAAGCCCAACAACCAGGGACACCAACATTGCTTCTACGACTGAAAGTTGAGTAAGGTCCAGGGATGTTGAAATAATGGGTAGAGTTGATTGTGTCATATCCAGCCTGGAAATGCATGGCCAAAATTAATTTGTATATTTCCATTACTGCATTCAGATTTAAGTAAGTATTGTGACATAAAAACCCATTTTGTAGGAAATTAACAGCTCAAACCTGTATGTCTTCATCTGTGTCATCTATAGTCCCATAGTTTATCAGCACAAATGATTGCTGGACACCAGAGATCAAGACTGCTTGGAATGTATTTTCCTAAAAAATATGACATCTTTTTTATAGTAAATGAAAATAATAGGTAAAAAAGCATTGTGCATGATATACATTTCCCATTAACAATGCGATGACTTACTGTTTCTTCCCTTGAATAGTAGGGCACTCTATACCATGTTGCAACAAAGACCCAGTTGGCACTGAAGTTTGAAAACCCTGGAAAGTATGTCTTAATGTCTTGTGTAGCTCGTTGGACAACATCACCACTGGTGTATTGTCTGTAGAAAATGTCACCCTTATCCCTGTTGTCTAAGTCTGTCCAGAGTGGAGCAATGAAATCTCTTGACTCATTCAATGGCAATGGCTCAGGACTGTAGCTACTCCATTCATTGTCAAAAGTAATGTGTCCATTGGTATTCACCTGGAAACAAATAAACCAGCTCTTACAAAGAAAGATTTAAAATCAAGTTCTCAAATATTAGTACCAGTATATTTATTGCTACAACACATTGACTACAACTTATCCCAAAACTCCTTTGATATACATAAAATAGAAATTTGTATTCCTCAAAAAACATTCCAGAGTTTTAATAACCTCATCTGAGTTATGTATTTTGTAGATGGTTGAAATAGTTTTTCATTTTTTACATACATAAAGCTGTCCATATCGGCGTCCGAAGAACCTAAAACTACCCTCAAGTTGGATTTGAGAAGAACTTCCATCATCTGATTTTGTGATTGCTTGTCCATCTGTTTGGTAGAGGGGACCTAGAAAGAACAAAAGAGGTCACATTTAAATATATAGTTAGTAATATAGAGTTGATGGTGGCTGGTGTGAGTTTGTGTGTGTGAGTGTGTGTGTGGGGGGGGGGGGGGGGGGGAGCGAGCACATTAAAGCAGCACATGAGTAAACAACTCATTTGTGGGAAACACTGAACAGACCAACTGCTAAACTTTTTTTTAACACTTCCACAAGAATCAATTGTTTTCAGTTTATCTTTTTATATGTAATACTTTTTTTAATATTGATAATAATTGAAAATTTACACAAAGGGTTGACTTAGCACCTTTTATTTGAGTATATAATTCATAATGTAAAATAAAATAGGCCTTTCTAAGTGATCATTTTATTTTAATTTAATTTACAGAAAATGTGCTTTATCAAGATATATAATATTATCTGTTCATGAAATTACCTATATCGGGATATGAGGTTTTTTACATACCAAACAGCCCTCGCTGAAGCTCTTATTGATACAACATGGTATTGTTCTCTGTGCCTGTGCAGAGGCACACAGACTATTCTTCGTCATATTTATTCAGCCTTAATATTTTTTATTATTATTATTATTATTATTATTATTCCACTTTTTCGTCGCACTAGTCTCGCAGCATTGCCAGCACATGCACAAGACATACATCAAACCGTGTGGCTCCATCGGGAATAGTTTGCTATGAATTTTAGTAATGATTAGCAAAACAGTTTTCGCAAAAATCGCCAAAAACTGCAAAGAATTTTCGCATTAGAAATAATTGGGAAAGATCTCAAACCCACCCCACTTTGAGGCTCTGTAAGTTCCCCCCTTTGACGTCGAAACGTCATTCAAAGTATAAACAAGTAACAACAATTGGGACTTTATTCTTCTGAGTCAGCATTTTGATATCTAAAACAGTTTTTACACAATCACAGTTTAAGTTTGGGGTAACTTCTGCTCCCTTTCAGATTTTATAATGAGTGTGTATTGCACAGAGCTAGAGTTCGGTCACATGACCTTAGAGTGGAGAGCAGATGACAAGTCGTGTAGAAATTTCCCAAACAACTCTCCATATGTAACAGGTTAAAAATATATGTTCAGTTTTTAATTAAGCAGACACCCCCTAATTTTTTTGTGAATTAATGAACTATTCTGACCCTGTTCATACATTCTTGACTGTAAATGAATACTTTAAACATGACAGCAGAGGGCGATGGTGCCACCGTGGACCCAATACAGAGACTACATGTTTATTAAGCTCGGCTCGCTAGCTCAGAAGTAAACGAGCACGGCCTGAGTAAGACGCTAATCTTGGTCTCTTTCTCTATTGATCCACAGTATATATATTGGCTACACGGTGCCTCCTTGCCTGTGTAACCTTTGCTGCTGACCCAGATTCCCCTAGGTCTGGTGCAGGTAACACATACAGTTCAAAAACAAGCACAGATTTATCATCAGATTTGCTTGGTTCTTCATGGAGTGATGATCACATGTTCACATTATTGTAAAGACGGACCAACAGTGACCACCTTCTGGGCCGGCCTTACCTTCAAAAAGGATGACTGAGTTTGTCTCGAAAGCCCAACGACCAGGGACACCAACATTGCTTCTACTATTAAAAGTTGAGTAAGGTCCAGGGATGTTGAAATAATGGGTAGAGTTGATTGTGTCATATCCAGCCTGGAAATGCATGGCCAAACTTTATTTGTACATTTCCATTACTGCATTCAGATTTAAGTAAGTATTGTGACATAAAAACACATTTTGTAGGAAATTAACAGCTCAAACCTGTATGTCTTTATCTGTGTCATCTATAGTCCCATAGTTTATCAGCACAAATGATTGCTGGACACCAGAGATCAAGACTGCTTGGAATGTATTTTCCTAAAAAATATGACATCTTTTTTATAGTAAATGAAAATAATAGGTAAAAAAGCATTGTGCATGATATACATTTCCCATTAACAATGCGATGACTTACTGTTTCGTCCCTTGAATAGTAGGGCACTCTATACCATGTTGCAACAAAGACCCAGTTGGCACTGAAGTTTGAAAACCCTGGAAAGTATGTCTTAATGTCTTGTGTAGCTCGTTGGACAACATCACCACTGGTGTATTGTCTGTAGAAAATGTCACCCTTATCCCTGTTGTCTAAGTCTGTCCAGAGTGGAGCAATGAAATCTCTTGACTCATTCAATGGCAATGGCTCAGGACTGTAGCTACTCCATTCATTGTCAAAAGTAATGTGTCCATTGGTATTCACCTGGAAACAAATAAACCAGCTCTTACAAAGAAAGATTTAAAATCAAATTCTCAAATATTAGTACCAGTATATTTATTGCTACAACACATTGACTACAACTTATCCCAAAACTCCTTTGATATACATAAAATAGAAATTTGTATTCCTCAAAAAACATTCCAGAGTTTTAATAACCTCATCTGAGTTATGTACTTTGTAGATGGTTGAAATAGTTTTTCATTTTTTACATACATAAAGCTGTCCATATCGGCGTCCGAAGAACCTAAAACTACCCTCAAGTTGGATTTGAGAAGAACTTCCATCATCTGATTTTGTGATTGCTTGTCCATCTGTTTGGTAGAGGGGACCTAGAAAGAACAAAAGAGGTCACATTTAAATATATAGTTAGTAATATAGAGTTGATGGTGGCTGGTGTGAGTTTGTGTGTGTGAGTGTGTGTGTGTGTGTGGGGGGGGGGGGGGGGGGGGGAGCGAGCACATTAAAGCAGCACATGAGTAAACAACTCATTTGTGGGAAACACTGAACAGACCAACTGCTAAACTTTTTTTTAACACTTCCACAAGAATCAATTGTTTTCAGTTTATCTTTTTATATGTAATACTTTTTTTTAATATTGATAATAATTGAAAATTTACACAAAGGGTTGACTTAGCACCTTTTATTTGAGTATATAATTCATAATGTAAAATAAAATAGGCCTTTCTAAGTGATCATTTTATTTTAATTTAATTTACAGAAAATGTGCTTTATCAAGATATATAATATTATCTGTTCATGAAATTACCTATATCGGGATATGAGGTTTTTTACATACCAAACAGCCCTCGCTGAAGCTCTTATTGATACAACATGGTATTGTTCTCTGTGCCTGTGCAGAGGCACACAGACTATTCTTCGTCATATTTATTCAGCCTTAATATTTTTTATTATTATAATTATTATTATTATTATTATTATTATTATTATTACACTTTTTCGTCGCACTAGTCTCGCAGCATTGCCAGCACATGCACAAGACATACATCAAACCGTGTGGCTCCATCGGGAATAGTTTGCTATGAATTTTAGTAATGATTAGCAAAACAGTTTTCGCAAAAATCGCCAAAAACTGCAAAGAATTTTCGCATAAGAAATAATTGGGAAAGATCTCAAACCCACCCCACTTTGAGGCTCTGTAAGTTCCCCCCTTTGACGTCGAAACGTCATTCAAAGTTTAAACAAGTAACAACAATTGGGACTTTATTCTTCTGAGTCAGCATTTTGATATCTAAAACAGTTTTTACACAATCACAGTTTAAGTTTGGGGTAACTTCTGCTCCCTTTCAGATTTTATAATGAGTGTGTATTGCACAGAGCTAGAGTTCGGTCACATGACCTTAGAGTGGAGAGCAGATGACAAGTCGTGTAGAAATTTCCCAAACAACTCTCCATATGTAACAGGTTAAAAATATATGTTCAGTTTTTAATTAAGCAGACACCCCCTAATTTTTTTGTGAATTAATGAACTATTCTGACCCTGTTCATACATTCTTGACTGTAAATGAATACTTTAAACATGACAGCAGAGGGCGATGGTGCCACCGTGGACCCAATACAGAGACTACATGTTTATTAAGCTCGGCTCGCTAGCTCAGAAGTAAACGAGCACGGCCTGAGTAAGACGCTAATCTTGGTCTCTTTCTCTATTGATCCACAGTATATATATTGGCTACACGGTGCCTCCTTGCCTGTGTAACCTTTGCTGCTGACCCAGATTCCCCTAGGTCTGGTGCAGGTAACACATACAGTTCAAAAACAAGCACAGATTTATCATCAGATTTGCTTGGTTCTTCATGGAGTGATGATCACATGTTCACATTATTGTAAAGACGGACCAACAGTGACCACCTTCTGGGCCGGCCTTACCTTCAAGAAGGATGACTGAGTTTGTCTCGAAAGCCCAACGACCAGGGACACCAACATTGCTTCTACTATTAAAAGTTGAGTAAGGTCCAGGGATGTTGAAATAATGGGTAGAGTTGATTGTGTCATATCCAGCCTGGAAATGCATGGCCAAACTTTATTTGTACATTTCCATTACTGCATTCAGATTTAAGTAAGTATTGTGACATAAAAACACATTTTGTAGGAAATTAACAGCTCAAACCTGTATGTCTTTATCTGTGTCATCTATAGTCCCATAGTTTATCAGCACAAATGATTGCTGGACACCAGAGATCAAGACTGCTTGGAATGTATTTTCCTAAAAAATATGACATCTTTTTTATAGTAAATGAAAATAATAGGTAAAAAAGCATTGTGCATGATATACATTTCCCATTAACAATGCGATGACTTACTGTTTCGTCCCTTGAATAGTAGGGCACTCTATACCATGTTGCAACAAAGACCCAGTTGGCACTGAAGTTTGAAAACCCTGGAAAGTATGTCTTAATGTCTTGTGTAGCTCGTTGGACAACATCACCACTGGTGTATTGTCTGTAGAAAATGTCACCCTTATCCCTGTTGTCTAAGTCTGTCCAGAGTGGAGCAATGAAATCTCTTGACTCATTCAATGGCAATGGCTCAGGACTGTAGCTACTCCATTCATTGTCAAAAGTAATGTGTCCATTGGTATTCACCTGGAAACAAATAAACCAGCTCTTACAAAGAAAGATTTAAAATCAAGTTCTCAAATATTAGTACCAGTATATTTATTGCTACAACACATTGACTACAACTTATCCCAAAACTCCTTTGATATACATAAAATAGAAATTTGTATTCCTCAAAAAACATTCCAGAGTTTTAATAACTTCATCTAAGTTATGTATTTTGTAGATGGTTGAAATAGTTTTTCATTTTTTACATACATAAAGCTGTCCATATCGGCGTCCGAAGAACCTAAAACTACCCTCAAGTTGGATTTGAGAAGAACTTCCATCATCTGATTTTGTGATTGCTTGTCCATCTGTTTGGTAGAGGGGACCTAGAAAGAACAAAAGAGGTCACATTTAAATATATAGGTAGTAATATAGAGTTGATGGTGGCTGGTGTGTGTACGTGTGTGTGTGTGGAGGAAAATGATTCAATGACTAAGCTCCTTTTATTTGAGTATATAATTCATAATGTTAAATAAAATAGGCCTTTGTAAGTGATCATTTTATATTAATTTAATTTACAGAAAATGTGCTTTATCAAGATATATAATATCTGTTTATGAAATTACCTATATCGGGATATGAGGTCTTATTGGTACAACGGTATTATTAATGTTAAAGTTGCTTTAGCTTATAATAATTATAATTTGTTATTTTCCATATCTGTTTATTTCAATAGAAATTCCTATAACTGTTTCATAAATTCAATTTGATATAAACACAGCTTACATCCTCTCTTTAAAGCTGCTCATTTCTGCTACCAAAGCAATCATACAACGGTGGTATTAGCTGTGACCCAGTGGTAATAGCTACTTTGTGCTACCGATGTACAATTATTAATTATTATTTTTAAATTACAACAATTTAAAATTGTTGTATGTTTGTGTAAGTATCAACAAATGAAAAGATGTTTGTCATCTTACTTGGAGGCTGAGGAATTACTGTGCCTATAAAAAGAAAAAATAATTTTAGACATTAACATCAATACCCAAAAGTCAGTTATTGGTTTTATATCAATGCATCACACAGAAATGAAAGTGAATTTAACTGAAATCGATCGAATGTTTGTATGAGTATCAACAAATGAAAATGTGTTTGTCATCTTACTTGAAGGCTGAGGAATTGCTGTGTCTATGAAAAGAAAAAAATAATTTTAGACATTAACATCAATACCCAAAAGTCAGTTATGGGTTTTATATGACTGCATCAACAGAAATGAAAGTGAATTTAACTGAATTCGATCGAATTGAATACTTACTTATTAGCGACAAAAGGAGCACAACCAACTGGATTTGATTTGCCATTTTTGAAAGGCAAAACATCTGACCTGTTGACCAAACATAATGAATTAAATTCTAGAAAAAAACATAATAAACTAGAAAAACAGAAAGATAAAAGAAAGAAAGATAAATAAATAAACCATCAAGCATGCAGACATGCAGAGATTGATAATGCAACAGAAAATGTTGTTTGATAATGTTAAAAAAGAATTTATTACCAGTTCACATGTGATTCTTCTGTTCTTCTGTCCCTCATGTCAAACTATAGGGCTGCAACATGTCTTTATACAGTAAAAGGTGGCAGAGTCCCATGAGTCTGTCACTTATGTCATTAAAGACATTCAGTCGGCTAAAAAAAGCTTCCTCATAAAAAGTGAGCCAAACCCTCTTGTGATTAAAATAATGCAGATTGTCAGACTGCATTCAGCACAAAACAAAGAAGGTATTGAAGAGTTTGCCAAAAGACTTTTGGACTTAGTGTAAGTTGTTATAAGATTAATAATAATGATAATAATAATAACTTACAATAAATAATCATTCATAATAAATAAGTGTCAAGCCAAGTGGAATTACTAACATTTAGGGAAAACAACAACACAAACATATTACATTTCCAACCTCGATTTTTACAGTTGGTTTGTGTAAATATATATATATATGATGAGGTTGATACCTCAGCAACTAAAAGCATCTTCACTACTACAGTATATGTGCATATAATATGAATTAAAGACAAAAATATTCTATATTATATCTTCTTAGGCTCACATTCAGTTCCATTTTTTGCCTGTTGTGTAAGAGGTGTTAGTTGTTAGGCTGGTTCTTTTATTCATTGATTTTTTTTAACATTGCGGCCTATGTCTCATTATTTTAGGAGGTTACCTGCTTAAGTTCTGTTTTATTGGACGCATCAAAGGTTAAAAAAAATACTCAGCTCCTGCTTGAAAATCTTGAAAACAATTGAGGTGCCTTTTGTAAATGTCCGATTTGAGAAAACAATATCTTACAAACAATAACAAAGCAGTGGAAAGTACAGTGTGAACATCATAATCATAAATCATATATATACATATACATACATATATGATGTTTAGGTGGGTGGTGCAAGTCAAACAACATCCACATGAATGCGAGGGCCCCAAGTTTCCATGAAGAAACTGAATTGTAAAGAGATTTATTCTTCACACCATCTGTCATTGTGATTTTTATTTTTTATTTTTTGACGAACCATTGCGTGACTCGCTCTTTGTTTTGATGTATTACCTTTCACCAGGAAGTTCTGTTAACTTCCTTAACTTCTGTAGTTTCCAAATACTTTCTTTTATTTACCTACATGTTTGCAGGTGAACTGAATTTCTTTGAGGTGCTTCCAATATAAAAAAAATGTACAACCTTTGCAGTGACAATGTCCCTGTTGACCTGATCAATTCAATTCAATTTATTTGTAAAGCGCCAAATCATAACAAAAGTTATATCAAGGCACTCTGCAAAAAGTGCAGGTCTAGACTGTACTCTTTATTCTAAAGAGACCCAACAATCTCCCATGAGCAAGCACTTATATTAACTGCTACAATAACAACACTGATAACAATGATAATATTAATATTGATGATGGAAAATCATTGATGGAAACAATGGCAATTAATGGAGTGTTTCCTGATAATATTACCTTGAGGGAGCATATATAGGGTGAACAATATTGGTCCAAGCACCGAACCTTGAGGGACTCTATGATTAACTTTGCTGTGCATGGAGGATTTGACGTTAACATGTACTAAGTGAGATTGATCTAATAATAGGATTTAAACCATCTTAATGCAGTTCCTTTAATGCCAATTAAATATTTATGTCTTTGCAGTAATATCTGATGATCAATGGTATCAAACGCAGCACTAAGATCTAATAAGACGAGCAGAGAAAACAAGTCCCTCATCTGAAGCCACTAGAAGGTCATTTGTAACTTTGACCAATGCTGTCTCTGTTCTATGATGTTCTCTGAAGCCTGACTGGAATTCCTCAAATAAGCTATTGTTATGTAGAAAATCACATAACTGCTAAGCAACTGCTTTCTCTAGAATTTTAGAGAGGAGGGGAAGATTAGATATAGGTCTGTAGTTAACTAGGACCTCTGGATCAAGAGTAGGCTTTTTAAGAAGAGGTTTGATTACAGCCAGTTTAAGGAGGAGCTCCGTACATATATATACTGTACATAATATCCACATAACATGAATAATTTTCATTATTTGTTTCTGAGTTCAGTTTATCAGTATCACTTGTACATTTCTCTGGTGATATCGTGCTGTTAAAAGATTAGTGTGTTATATTGAAGAGGTTACTTACTAGATGTTTAGAAGATTTCTGCTGCGTAATCCAAACAAGACTGAGGTACTTGGTTGGTACTGGAAGTCGGAGGCAAGGGATTTCTTCCTAAATGTCATCGCTGTCTCTGAAACACGCTGATGAGTCTTCTGTTGGTTATAGATCTCAGTTTTTATAATCCGACTAGATAAACAAACAGCAGCATTTCTCCTCCTTTTTTCAGTCATGGCATGCTGTTAGCATATGAAAGAACTCAAGTCACCCGAGTCTAAAGTAATTTACTGTAAAACAAACACTCCGCATCCCTCTGACACATGGACACACAGAGAGAGGGAGAGACAGAGAATAAGTGGTTATTGAGAGAGAGGGGGTAAATATGACTTTCCTGAGCCTGGGAGGATGCATACAACTTATTCTGGCAGCGATGGAGGCAAAGCAGACATGGAGCTCCTGGTTCACGGCCCTCAGTCACTTTGTGGACTTGTTGCTGTTCCCACTCAATCTGATTTTTTGTGTGTGCGCGTGTTAACTAATGGGACTTGTCTTATCACAAGTCCTCTGGAATCCTATGAATTAATGACTTAAACATAGAAATATTCTATATTATATCTTCTTAGGCTATCATTCAGTTCCCTTTTTTGCCTGTTGTGTAAGACGTGTGAGTTGTTAGGCTGGTTCTTTTACTTCTTTAAAAAAAATTTAAGATATTGATCTACATGTCTCATTCATTTAGGAATTTAAAAGCATTCCTTCTGTGTTTCCTGTAAACAGACACACCTATGAAAAACTATTCAGTTCCTGCTTAAAAATCTTGAACACAAGTGAAGTGTCTTTTTAATTAAATGAAACTATCTCTTACTTGAAAAAAACAATAACCTATAAACAAAAACAAGGCAGTACTCAGTATTTGTACTGGCAGAGCTTATTGTCTTAGACAGCTGTAAAAACATGACAGGAATATTTTTAGCATCACATGCAAATAAAGATTTGATGATGATAAATACTTCTCTCATGGCTTAGTCTTGCAAAAAGGACACAGAGTGTATTCTTTATTATACATTTATTCACACATTAAAGATTATGTTATATTAAAAGTAGTTATTTTATGCATGGTGCATCATTTATTTAAAAGGTTAATCTCAGCCATAATAATCTATGCAGACATCAAGATAAAGTGATGCATGAGTTTTAGGCACATAAGCTGTTTTATTTCAAACAGATTGAATGCTTCAAATGTACTACGGCCCATTAGTGGATCAAGGGGCAGATCTAGGATATTTCTAACTCAGGGGCCACAAAGGGGCCACATTTTACACAGGAGCCAAGTATTTGTCCAACATCCATGCACATTTCCTTATTCAGTAAGATCTACAGTATATACATTCCATTACTTGTTTGCCATTGGCTCTACAGCTTTGGGAAAAGACAAACATAATTGGATGTATTTTGCATTTCCATATTCTCAGAATCCTGAAAATAAAGTTATGCTTAAAATTCGAACTATATTCGCAGAATGTATGCATTATCATTAATGGCATGCTGAATTCAAGCCAGGACTCCCATCTCTGCCACGTTCATGTCACATCGGAATAACCAATTCTCACTTAGATATAAGATTCTCATTGACATCCAATTTGCATCAGAAGTCATAAACATGGGAATCCTTCCCGCTGTAAGCTTCCGTCCCACCTGACTTAAACGCAGTATCACTATAGTTACTAGATGTGTTTGTGGCTCCAAGTAACAGGGAAACACTGAACCTTACAAGTGTACTTCATGAATGTTTATTGGAATTTAATTATATGATTATTTACCATATGTATATGTAGAGATAATGGCTTTGATAACTAGGCAACATTTCATTGCACTAAGTTATTCAAACTCAATAGAGGCCAGATGTACAGTAGATGTCACCAAAGACCATACCTCAGCAACTAAAAGCATCTTCACTACTACAGTACATGTGCATATAATATGAATTAAAGACTTAAACATAGAAATATTATATATTATATCTTCTTAGGCTTGCTTTCAGTTCCCTTTTTTGCCTGTTGTGTAAGAAGTGTTAGTTGCTAGGCTGGTTCTTTTACTTCCTTAATATTTTTTTAAGATTTTGATCCACATGTCTCATTCATTAGGAATTGACCTACATACCTTCTGTTTTACTGGAAACAGACATACCTAGAGAAAAACTATTCTGTTCCTGCTTGTAATCAGAATGACTGAGCTCCTCACCCTATCTCTAAGGGTGAGCCCAGACACCCTACGGAGGAAGCTCATTTCGGCCGCTTGTATCTGCGATCTTGTTCTTTCGGTGATTACCCAAATCTCATGACCATAGGTGAGGGTAGGAACGAGATTGACCAGTAATCGAGAGCTTTGCCTTGTAGCTTAGCTCCCTTTTCACCACTATAGACCGATACAGAGTCCGCATCACTGCAGACGCTGTACGAATCCGTCTATCAACCTCCCGTTCCATTCTTCCCTCACTCGTGAACAAGACCCCGAGATACTTGAACTCCTCCACTTGGGGCAGCAACTCATCCTTGACCTGGAGTGAGCAATCCACCCTTTCCCGACTAAGAACCATGGCCTCAGACTTGGAGGTGCTGATTCTCATCCCGGCCGTTTCACACTGCAAACTGTCCCAATGACAGCTGGAGGTCACGGCATGATGGAGCAAACAGGACCACATCATCTGCAAAAAGCAGAGAAGCGATCCTGAGTCCACCAAACTGGACACCCTCCATCACCTGGCTGCACCTAGAAATTCTGTCCATAAAGATTATGAACAGAATCGGTGACAAAGGGCAGCCTTGACAGAGTCGAGCTCTCACCGGAAACAAGTCTGACTTATTGCTGGCAATGCGAACCAACTCTCGCTCCGGTCATACAGGGACCGAATGGCCCGTAAGAACGGGCCCAATACCCCATATTCCCGGAGCAACCCTACAGAGCACTATGAGGGACATGGTCGTATGCCTTTTCCAAGTCCACAAAGCACATGTAGACTGGTTGGGCAAACTCCCATGCACCCTCCAGCACTCTAGCGAGCGTGAAGAGCTGAACCAGCGTTGCACGACCAGGACAAAAACCGCATTGTTCCTCCTGAATCTGAGATTCAACTAACGGACGGACTCTCATCTCCAGTACCTTGGCATAGACCTTCTCAGGGAGGCTGAGAGTTGTGATCCCCCGGTAGTTGGAACACATCCCCTGGTCCCCCTTCTTAAAAGGGGAACCACCACCCTAGTCTGCCAATCCAGAGGCACTGTCCCCAACTTCAACGCAATGTTGCAGAGGCGTGTCAACCAAGACCGTCCTTCAACATCCAGAGCCTTAAGGTACTCGTGGCGAATCTCATCCAGCCCTGGGGCCTTGTCAGAGATGTCAGTGATGGACGAGTCCCCCTCTGAGTCCCCCATCTCTGCCTCCTCCATGGAGGACGTGTAAGTGGGATTGAGGAGACCCTCAAAGTACTCCTTCCACTGCCCGACTATATCCCCCAGTTGAGGTCAAAATGGTATTTCTCAATGTCAGTTTACAGCATAGTAGAATGATGTTAATCTCTATTGTGGTTAATGGCCATGCATTAAGTTTTACTGCCAAAGACATTGGGATGTATTGCATAAATCATACATTGCACTCTGTGCAATAATGTACTGCTGAAACTCCTGAAATGATTGTCAAAATCTTCATGATGCGAAATTCTCACTCTCAGTGGTAATACTTCAAAATTGTTAATCCTTTGTCTGCTACAAATGTGACTTTCAAGCAATTGGTGCTGCATTGAGTGGGTCTTTAAAAATCACAATTTGCATCTTTTTTTATCTTTATTTCATGGAATCTGTTCTAAAAATCTAAACATCTGTTCCTTATTATGCAAGACAAAATGTTGCAGACCGACTGGAGTAGGTAAAAGAGAGGATTTTATAACTTTCCCAGTGTTAATCAAAAGCCAAGCCTTGACTTGTTCTCAAAGATACCATTTGTTTCCTGAAAATTTCAAAGAAGGAAGACAGTATTCATTTTTTAAACATTCCTCTGTTCCTATAAGCCATATTCTCAATATTAGGCCATAAAAGATAATATATAAAATAAAAATAACAAACTGAATGGTGCGGAGTTGGTTCACAGGCTGGGGTTAGGTTTTAATGATCCCTGAGCCTCAGGTAAAGGCAGTGAGAGAGAAGATTGTTCACAAACATATTTCTCCCACAAATACAAATGATATAGTAGGAAAACCAATGTAAATCAATGATTTAGGGCTTACAGGAAAATTAGACTTGTGTGATTGGTTGTGAACCATTTGCACAGACAGGCCTCTTAAGGATTTTAGTTCATTTAGAAAACACAGTTATTGTAATTACAGTAATTTCACCAGCATTGGTTTGTTTTGTTTGTTTGTTTGTAAACCGCTTGAAGGATTTTCATGAAACTGGGTGGGGGAGAGGAGCATGAGCCAAACAAGGAAGCATTAAATTTCAGAATAAAGGGATGGACCCATTTTTTCACTTTTCTTTAAAACATTTTAACATAGCAACAACTCTGAGGGCAATTTGGATGAGGGACTGGTTTAATCAAAAGGGTCTGTTGGGTCTTGACCAGGGTATCCATCTACTCTCATTCGGCTCAGGTGGTACCCACAACAGCTTTAGAGGAAGCGGTCAAGCAAGTTCAGAGATTGATCTGATGTTCAGATTAGACTCATCCTGAACTGATTTTGTTAGTACTTTCTAACATTAACTTCGTCACAAAGCAGTTCCATCAAGCCAAAACGTGATTATTGTTGAATCCTCTACCATGCACAAAAGAAAAAGGGTCATCCTTTAAATGCACGTCTGGGATTACAAAGTTTAATCAACAAAAGAGATCCATGCTGGATGTTCAGAAAGACTTTATTTATACTTGTACCCTTCATTACACATGATTGTTTCTTAAGAATCACCCTAATTAGGAATAATAAACATCACACACAGTGAATCCAACAAAGAGCAAACGGTTACAGAACACCTATTATCCAAATACAAAACCCAAAACAAAGAAAATTTGGTGATGATTCATATTTCACACATGAATTACTTTATTACCTTCATCTTATTACTAAATATTGCCACGGATAAAATATATAATGCTGATAGAAATCACTGTAAAAACAAGGAGGATACAACCCATAATGATATTTAATACAAATGAGCCAAAAATCTGAGCTAAATGTGTTTTTGATCTTATGCTTCCCTCTAGTGATACAAAAGAAATACTACCACAACCAAAGAGACCACTCAGGAATACAAATCAAAAGCAGTTACTAGGATGGATATATGTTTTTTTCAGGTCTACACCATCAGAAAAAGGTATCTTGTTCCACTTTTTTAGTTGATGTGGTGCTTTTTATGATTATCTGACACCTTCAGGTCAGGGATCCTTTTCACCCGTCCACCTGTAAGTAAACAGCCAATGTGTAAGTGCAAACCAGTTTAAGGTTTAAGAGAATATTCAAAGGGTGACAAGAGGGTGGTATAGAGACTTTAAGGGGTTACAGAAACCCATGATGTAGCAACAACAAATCATTGTTTTCTTTTTGGAAAAGACATTAATTTGAACCCGAAAATCATTGTGGCACACCTGTTTCCAAGTCTTCGGACATTTTGAAAAAAATCTTTTTTCACTGAAAATAAGCCCATCACCTAGCCCACAATGTGGCCTGAGCAGATCATGAAATACTGAGTGTGCAACTGAACACTGTAGGTTGGGGAAAGTTTGAGTGAGTGTTACTTTCACTAACTTCTCATATGCACACTTTATTTTTAATCACTTTTAATGTATTGATGAAGCTCTGTGTCACCTACAAAAATAAAAATGATATGAAAAGATAACGAGAACTTTACCTGGGCTTTTGCTGTTCAAGACTAGTGGTCCCACTGATATGTGTGTGGTGGCATGGTAGGTTACTTCCCTCTTAGTTAGCTTGTGGTGACCTGGGAAGCAAGGCTGCAAGAAAACAACATTAGAGGCTTAGATGCTGCACCTGTTGGTAAGGTATCTAATGTTGGTACACACATAAACAAAGTCGTACTTACAGCTGAACAGTCGTTGTGGCTCAAAAGACACAGGTGGACCTGGCAGTGAAGGTAGATGGATGAATAGTTGGTAAAGGTGAACATCTTGAATGAGAAATGAGCCACAGTGGAGATGCCATTCTGTTCCATCTCTACTGTACCATCTGCTGGATTAGGACACCTGAGAGACAGGTAATGTGTTAGAAGTTACATTAACCGAAGTAAAGTTAACAGGGTTGGGATGTACAAGAGAGGTTGGTTGGCTTTTCTTTCTTTTCTTTTTTTTTGGCAATCAAGAACAACAAATCAGCATGCAAAGACAATGTGAAGTTGCAATAGCTTCTTTACTCTGCACTTATAAGATCCCAGCGGACAGGGTAGTCGGCAATGTTGACTGGCGTGGCCCAGCAAGACTCCACAACAGTGGACATCTGCCGTTCATCAACTCCTTCTGTCTGCACCTCCAAATAAAACATGTCGTCAATTTCCATTTCTATGTTCCTGTTGTTATTGTCCAGGGGGATACTGTAGCCAGAGTCCTGGTAGGGGATCATTCTCGTCTGATACTGTCCTTGACCAAATGGAAGCTTCTGACCCACAACGCTGTGGAATAAACAACATATAGGACTTGAGAATGAACCATTTACATTTTGATTTAGTTTGCAACATATAATTCAATAAATGGATCAAATAAAACATGCAGAGGTGATGGTATTGTCACCTCTCTACAGGGTTGATTCCCACAGCCATAGACACAGCCTGGCTCAGTGGGTATTCACAGCAAAAAGGCAGATTAATGTTCCTCTTGCGGCTGATTAGACCTTCATGGGGGTCTGTGTCACCATAGATGATGTTCTCATAGATGAAATGGGTTCCGTTGCTCTTGAAATTAAAAATGACAAAATCATATTAGTTGATTAAAGTTGTAACATCGCAGTCAGAGAAGATTCACATCTAAAATCTTTTTCTGTCTGTGGACTGTACCCTAAGAACTGTCCCACACAGCTGGTCGTCATTGTTATAGTAGAATGTCAGTCGTCCGTCCTCGATCACCCCGTTACAGGAGTCATCCCGGAGATGGAGGACATCAGTGTGGAAGCCTGCTTCAAACAGCTGGCAGCGCGACAATGACAAGATGCCCGAACTACTGATACAAGTGATGGAGAAGTCTGTGAAAGAGAAATGTATGTGTGACAACATATGTGTTAAAGCTTGTAAAGACAAAAGGATGTGGTATGTGACAGTATTGGTAGTAACAGTAATGAAACCTGAGATAAGACGGATTATTTTAAACATGAAAATTATTGCTAATTTCTGGTTTAACTCTTTCACAATTACCATTCGAGGGAAGGGCACAGCCCAGGAGATCTCCAAGACAATTCAGTCACCAGTAGTGAATCTGTCCAAAGTTCCACTTACTGCTTCCCAAATCTCAGTTCTAAGTAAAGGTCATTCATTTAATTCAATTCAATTCAATCTCAAAGTTGACACATATACTGTAAATTTATGAGACAACTGCATTTGAAACATTTCTTTTCGCCCCTCCATAAAAATGTATCATATTCCACTGAACAGTCACCATAAATTGAGGAGACTGAAACTGAATGAGCCAAACCCTCTCTCTTTTCACCAAAGTCATCATTTTGCCCTTTAACTACTGTAATTTAAGTCCTGTGATTGTGACTTTTAACAAATTAGTGGAGAAGGATCTTGAAGTAATGCTAAAAAAGGATGCAGGCCCTAAGTATTCAAACTTGAACAAAGATGAGCACAGTGCATTAGAAGAATTGGAGAAGAATCCTGAGATTAGTATTCGTCCTGCTGACAAAGGAGGTGCAGTGGTTCTAGACACTGATTACTATCACCATAAAATGCTGGAACATTTGAATGGCCCCACCTACAGGAAACTGGAGATAAATCCTATGAATGAATTTAAATGTGAAATTGACAATCTCTTGAAAGTTGCACTTGAGTAAAACTGGATCACAAAAAAAGAGCATGCTTACTTGACTAATCAGCATCCTTTTACTCCTATTTATAGCCTTCCCAAAATCCACAAACACCCGACAGAACCCCCTCTCAGGCCAGTAGTCTCGGGTTGAGGCTCTGTCACTTAACCATTATCAAAATATGTTGATTTATTTTTGAAAAATTTTGTGAAAGATTTGCCCTCCTACCTTGGAGACACTAAAGATGTACTTAATTGTCTGAATGATTGTATTTTGAATCAGAACACAATATTAGTCTCTCTTGATGTGGAAAACTTATATGGATGCATTCCCCATGAGGATGCTTTGAACGCTGCTGCCTACTTCCTATCCAAGAGAGAAACAACACAAGGTCCCCCCAATGCATTCCTGTTAGAACTGCTACATCTTGTTCTGAGTTGGAACTATATGCAGTATGACTCCAAATGGTTCCTTCAACAATCTGGAACTGCAATGGGGACAGCAACAGCGCCCTCTGTGGCTGGACTTGTTGTGGGAAAATGGGAAGAAGTTGTTATACATGACCCCAACAACAACCCATACCACTCAAAGATAAAACTATATAAACGTTACATTGATGACATTTTGCTATTTTGGGAGGGGACATGGAGTGAATTCATGGACTTTGTGTCATAACTTAACAAAAGCTCAAGTTTCCTAAAATTCACCTGTGAATACAGTTCTGATCAAATCAATTTTTGGATTTAACCATACGCAAAGATGAAACTGGAACCATTCATACCTCTATCTACCGAAAAGATATGGAACGCAATTCAATATTGCATGCTGCTAGTAACATCCTAGGCATCTAAAGGATAATATTCCAGTTGGCCAGTTTTTGAGGCTCAAGCACAACTGCTCAGATCCTGATGACTTTCATTCCAAAAAAAACTATCATGGCTACTCGGTTCAAGGAAAGAGGTTATGCCTCCAAGTCTATTCAGAAAGCCGTACAACATGCCAACATCACTCCTCGTCTTGATCTCCTCCAATACACAAAAAACAAAGAATCTAAGCCAGGCTTGTTTCTCCACTGAATATAATCATAATCACCTCACAGATAAAAGAGACAACCAAGAGACAATGGCATGTACTTCAAACAGAACCGTCTTTGAAGGACTTTTGTAAATCTCCACCCCTTTTTTCATTCAGGAGAGCACCTACCATCAAAAATACTGTCATGTACAAAAACATGACTCCAAACAAGACCACATGGCTGACTACAATTGGAATGTATAGATGTGGTAATTGTGCCTGCTGCACCAACACCACAAATACAAAATCATTCAATCATCCCCATAATGGGAGGAAAATTCCTATTCGGGAATTTATAAACTGTAAGTCGACCCATGTGATTTACAGGTTATCATGTCCCTGTGGGCTAGTATATGTGGGACAGACCAAACGGCCCCTTAAACAATGAATATCTGAGCACAAAACTGCAATCCGTACAGGCAACATGGATTATGCAATTGCAAAACATTATGCTGAAAAAAATCATGGTTCACCCTCTTCATTAACATTTTGTGGGATTGAGAGAGTCATGATGCCCACCAGAGGAGGAGATGTTCTAAAGGAAATGTTTTGGATACACACACTCAATACTATGGCACCAAATGGACTTGATGATGATTTCATCTTAAAATGCTTTTTGAATTGAGAAGCTTCATGTTGTATAGAATGAGGTTATCTGTGATTGGTCTTTGTACCTAGAAGCATGGGAAAGTGATTGGATCCTAAATAATTGGGTCCAACCCGCAGCTGTTTTCTTTCTCTGCCCTTGTGTGTATGTTACCAAACTGAACCTGCACAGTACAGCAAACGCTCTGATGAAAGCTTTGTGCCGAAACGCATGGGCATTTGTTCATTGTGATGTGACCCAAATAAATAAGTGAAATGTGAGTATTTTGTCCTCCTTTACTTGAAGACTTGAGATATGCTACCTTTTCAATTTTTTGGAATGAGCTCACCAGATTTTGGAATCCCATTGTTGAAGCGCAACCTCTTTTTCTAAACACATGTGGTATGTGACATTATTGGTAGTAACAGTAATGAAACCTGAGATAAGACAGATTATTTTAAACATGAAAATTATAGCTGATTTCTCTTCACAATTACCATTTTTGACAGTAATCTAATGCAGTAAGTCCAATTCATCATCATTTCTATTGATTGGGGATGAAAATAAATAGTTAAATTCTTCCTCCAAGTTTTGGTGTATACTGCCTTCTACCTTTGACCTTTTGTCAAAGAGCAAGATATTTTGTATGGCAGTTGTTGATCTTTTGCCCACACATCACATAACATGGTTTATAGGAAGAATTAAATCATAATTTATCAACTATTAATCGCTCTATCGCTACCTTGACATTCGATAAAAGTTAAACAATTCTGAAGCTCCATAAATTACCAAATAATAAAAAATAAATGTATAATGTAGTTTCTCCAACCAAAACCAAACAATGTCATTTTACTGTAGAAATGTATTCTACTCATTTCACACATAACCATTGTCACTTCAGTCACAAACAAAGCAGTGTTTTAAGAGGAGCTGCCCTCACCATAGCTCTCATTGTTGCGTCGATGGTGGTGCTCATCACAGAAGCAGCCGTAAACACCGTTTTTCTCGCCACACCACTCAAAATCTGTGCAGTTCTGCTGGTCACAGGGGTCTGACTCAGCTATGAAAATAATGTGGAAAAGGATGAGATAAGATCTGATGGAACTGAAACAAAACATGTAACTTTTTTTTCCTCACATGTAAAACAAGTGGCAAGCTTTTTTTAACCAAATGATTTTATTGCCTCAATTGGAATCGTGGCTTTCCATTTGCCTGGTGCAAACATACCACAGTGCACAGCTGGGCGCCAGTCAGAGATGTTGCACCCCAAAACTGAACAGGTTTGCTCATAGGCAGAGATGGCAGAACACAGCATCCCATTTGCTTTTGTGTAACGGCAGAGATCGTAGACACAGGACCTGAAAAATGGCTGGGGGTCAGAATGCAGATGACAGTCCCTGAATGGACCACTGGTGTCGATGATGATACCACAGTGCAAAGAGTATTCATCCAAAAAGGGACAGTCGTCCAATCCATCACCAATGTATTCATCTGTGGATCCACATCTGGAAAATAAACTTAAAGTTTAATACTAGGACAGCGTTTGTTTACGTTGCCACAACATATTTTTGTTACTTCTTACAGAAGTAGAAGGAGTGGCAAATTTATTAAATTTGTGGTGGTCAAGCTAAACAAAACTTTAACGTGTGAAGTTTACCCTGGTTGGCTTGTGGGGGACGTCCAGCTGTGTCCAAAGACGTTGTCATTTGGTGCTGCTGTGCCATTGGGGAAGACTCTGTCATCATTTGGGTCATTGTTGAAGTTTCCACACATCCCTGTGACTCTGTTTTTACGGTAGTGGTCCACTCTGACCAGTAAAGTACTCCGGCCGTCATATTGGACAATCAAGTCCATGGCATTGACCACGACATAGCTTCCCTGCCTTTCTACCTGAGCTAAGGTTCCCACAGTGGTGGGAAGAGACACCACAATTCCATTTACCTGGGGGGATGAGAGTTTAAAGAGATGAACAAGAGGTGAGGAGGCGCTTTTTGTTTCCAAAGTTTACAGACAGATGTGTAATAAGGTTTACCGTTGTTGTTCTGCTGGCACCAATCCGGATGTGTGCACTCTCTGGTGGTTTTGAGAGGTAGATATCCACGGCTGATACAAATGACACACGGTTGTTGCCACGGTGATTGTTGGTGGCTATTACCTGAAACTGGGTTTCACTGGGGTCGTGGCTCACACTCTCACTAATGATGTAAGAGCATGTTCCCTGGAAATGAATCAGATCTCCATCCAAGGTTGTGTAGTGTGGGTCCCCCCACACAGTGCAGGTAGAATATGAATCAAAACAGCCCAGATGGCCATATCTGATGGTACACTCTTGTGTAGGAGTGCAAGCTGCAGCAAAACAGCGCAGGTCATCGACAGCATGGCACTCACATCGCTCAAAGCAGCCCTCTATCCAGAACGACTCACCAGCCTGTGAGAATAAGAGAAGCATTAACAATTATAAAAATGAGCATTTGCTACATGAATAAGAAATACAGGCTGGTTATGAGAATAGGGAAAGGGATGATGGAGTTATGTCTCACATGATTATTGTCACATAATTTGCGTAAATTTACTGTAAAACTGCATTTACATAGCGACATTGTTGGAACCAGAATTGTCACTTTTTTCTGTCAAGTTGTCGTGGATTCTTTCAGCATTGCAAGAATGATTTATGAAATTCAATTGTCAAAAACATCTCCTTTTAAAACTCTGATCAAATATTCAGGTATAGTAATATAAATCTGGTGTTTTGTCCATTTACAGGTTTAAGACTTACATTATAGTAGAATCCATTATGTTCACAGCCACACAATTCCGCAGGGACACATGTTCCCCCACTTCTGAAGAAGTTGTCATCACAGAAGCATCCCTCAGAGCAAGCATGCCCACAGCAGGGATGTGAGCTGACACAGGTGTGGCCACAGTCAGTACCACACAGTTCATAATGGCTGTTGGCTGGGCAGTCAATACCTTTATAATTGAGGAAACAATGAGACTTTTTCTTTTTCTCAAAACACATCTTAACTGTTTCTAAGGCTGTTTGTATGGCAGATAAATATCACATTGACTGGATGACTTACTGCAGGGGGTGAGGTGTCTCCAAGGGAAGATTCGAACATTAGCCGATTGACAGGCACCGGCATACGCCTCAATGGCCCCGCAGAGAAGATCTTGGTCCTCATTTCCAGACACACAAACATCGTACACACAGTCACTGAAATATGGAGCTGGGTCCACCACCTCATGGCAGAAGCTGAATGGTCCATGAGCTGCTTGAATCACCTGACATTGGACGCTAGCAGGTAGCTCATTGGTGCATTGTGGACACGAAGAGCCACACCCATCACTGCAGGCGTAGTTGTCTGCCACCTTCCAAGCTGTCCCAAACTCATCTGGAGTGCTGACCATCATTCCAGATGGGGTCTGGAACTCATCATCTAGATCTCCATTGAAGTTTCCACAAAGACCACATGTTTGTCCACTATCAATGAAAACAATTACAGAAACACTCATATCACTCAGTATCATTGCTGGGTCATAAATTAAATCAGGCAATATCAATAAATCAATCAATCAATCAAACTTAACCTCAGTGCATCTTTCTTACAATTAGTTGGAATTCAAAGTGATTTAAAATTATCTGACAAGCTGATGGTACAACTTTTAAAATGTAAAGAGTGAAACAATCTAATACTCATGCATATGAGAAATAAGAACAATTCAAATTTAATAAAAACAATCAAATAAATAAATAGAAACTATCCAATATCCAATAAAAACATGAATACAGTGAAAAACGACTAAGTAGAATAAATGAGAGCCATGAAACAGATCAAAAGCCAGACTAGACCTGTAATTTGAAGGTACAGAGATAGTCACTGTACTCCATCCATCATATGTGACACTTAGGCCATAATCAGCAATGACAAATGTGTGAGATCCAATTGCAAAGACTGAGACATGACCTCCACCCAAGACAACTGGTAGATTTTGACTTATTCCATTTACCTATAACATTGGAAAGAAAAAGGTGGAAGAAAGACATTTATATTACTATTATAACATTAGTGATACTGTATTTTTGCAGCCGATACCAATATTGTTGCTAGAGTTTAACAAATCCAATCACAATGGATTAGCTGATAACATAAACACATTTTAAGGGGATCCTATTGATTAAAAAAAACAAAGATTTGTGAACCAAATATAGAGAAAGTGGGACATTTCACTCATGAAAAACATATTTGTCAGTGCTTTGACTCTCTGGTGAAGAAAATTATTTTCATTTTTTGAAGAAAATTCTTGAAGATGAAGAATATTATCAATGGTTCAAAACTGGTTCACTCACCTCTACCACGCTTCCGTGGCTTGATATATGCACTAGGTAGCCCGACACATTCACAAATACTTCAGCTGTGATTGAAACTGGCAGACCATGCCATGGCTCATTTTTAGCTTCCACTGAAAATTGGTGGGAACCCTCAGTGGCGTTACAAAGTGTCACCAGAACATAGTGGCAGGTTCCCTGGAAGTCATAGGCCTTGCCATCAAAGGTGAGGTAGTGAGGGTCACCAGAGGCAGAGCAGGTACCATGAGGGTTGGGATGGCAGCCAAACACACCGTCCACCACACGACAGGACTCCTGAGGACCACAGGAGCTGGGGACACAGCTGATTGTCGCAGTAGTGCCATCACATGTACACAAGCTCTGACATCCGTCACCTTCCCAAAACTGTTCACCCCCTTGCCAATAGTGGCCTTGGTGATAGCATCCACAGCTAGTTGGTGGCACACACTGGTTGGAATTTAGGACAAAATCATCATCGCACTGGCAACCCTCCTGGCATCCAGTGTCACAAGTGAAAGGGAAGGAGAGGCTGGGACAGACAGATGGACAAGAGCTTCCACAGAGTTCATAATGGCTGTTTAGAGGGCAGATTTGCTCTAGAAAAACACAAAGAAATTGATTCAGGAAAATCCTTGGATTTATTCACATCATGACCTACACCAAAAGGGGTAGAATACTTACCACAGCCAACAACATCCCTCCATTGTTCTAGGGTAACCCCCTTCTGTTGACACATTAGTGCATAATCTCGCAGGACCTTACAGAGTGCTGATGCTGGATCTCCAGAGGCACTAATGATCTCCACACATGCATCCACATGTGGCTGTGGGTCAACCATGGACAAACAGGGGGCAAAGGGCCCACTTGGAGAGCCAATAATACCACAATGCTCAGCAGAATTGTAATCGGTTGCAGAATTAATATCTACACTTTCCACACAGTGTGCAGCTAGGGAACCGTCTCTCCAACTGTCCCCAAAGTCCTGAGAGCTGTTTACCAGGATGCCATTGGGTGTGCGGAAGTCATCGTCTGGATGACCATTGTAATCACCACAGAGTCCACCTAGTGAGCCACTGTAAATAACAGGTGCAGTGACACGTACAAAGTGAGGCCAAACTGTCTGCACGGTTACACCAAAGGAGGTGCGAAGGATGATACTGTGGATGCTGCTGTGGTAGATTTGTATGTGATTGGACACTGAACTGAATGGTAGTCCGATCCGCTGACCATTGACCTAAAGGGCCATTCAAACAGACAGTGTCAGATTAGTTAATAATATTGTCAATTTTCATTACAAAACTTTTCAGGGTAATGGTTTTCATTTTATGTTTGTTCAAAACAAGATAGCAACATACAGAAGAAAAATAATTATAATTTTTAGTAAAATTTTTATCTGAAACTAACTATTTCTGTCACATCAGCTCTTGAAATGCTGTATTTCAGTAACTTACGTGAACCACGCTGGTCTGGCTTATCTCAATAGAGATATGTATGCCCCATGTCCAAAATTTTAGCACATCGATAAATCCTTGTTGGCCTCTGGGCACTTTTTCTGCTGTCAAAACAAAGTTTGGGTGATGAGACAATCTCATCACTTTCGCAAGGATCAATTGGCATGCTCCAGGATACTGGTATGTCAGCCCATCAAATGTATGATATGACACGGGGCCCTTTATCCAGCAAGTTGCATAGCTGTTAGGTCTGCATCCTCTTTCTCCGTCCACAACCCTGCAAGACTCTAGTGGATCACAAGCATGGGGGCGACAGGTCATTAAGCCACGACTGCAGCTGCATTGTCTCCCACAGTCATCATCTAGTATTACAGTTTCTCCAGAGCGGTAGTAGCGACCCTCAAAGCTGCAGCCACAGTCAGCATGAAGGACGCAGACCCCAGCACTCAGGAGGTAGCCTGAATTGCAGATGCAGCTCTCCTGGGGAGGGAGGGGGCAGTTTTGAGCAGAATTTGGATTGACACATGTAGCTGGACAACCTGTGCCTTGGGATTCAAAGTGGCTGTTGGGTGGGCACTGGATTTCTAGAGAAAAGAAAACACATTGATTTTGACACCATGGACATTTTACCCAAAGGGTATTTTGAAATGATGTTGTTTGACTGACAAACATACCACAGAAGCTTCGTGTCCTCCAGCTTGGCAGCTCTATGCCATTTTGTTGACACCGACTTGCATACACATTTAGAGCTTGGCACAGAATGGGCTGGTACCCTCCCGCTACACAGAGATCATACACACAGGTCTCTACAAAGGCCTGTGGGGGAAGTAAGTCATGGCAAGCAGAGAAAGGTCCTGAACTGTTCAGGAGGATACCACAATGGTCAATGTTGCTGTATAAAGTTGACTGTTCCTCAGAGCATCCAGCACACTCCAGACCTTCACACTGTGGCCCACAACCAGGCTCATCGTCCCCTGATGCTTGCCAGCTGTTGGCAAAAACCACATCAGAGCTCACAATCTCCCCTTGAGGGGTTTGGAAGTCATCCCCAGGGTCATCGTTGAAGTTTCCACACAGGCCACAGGTTGCATTCTGGTAAGTGTAGGGTAGACTGATCCTGACATGATGATTTGTGTCATAAGACACCTCCAAGCCAAAGTGAGTACTGATGACCACAGAAAAACCTGAGTCATAAATGTGGACAGTTCCATAGTTGAGATAGAAGGGAGTGGATACAAAGTTTCCATTAACCTGTAAAAATATCCAGAAGCAAAGACAGTTGTAAAAAATATATTAAATAATTATATATATAATAATAGAAATATTACAGTAAGTGGAGGCTTGGAAGTTATAACTAACCTTTGCCTCACCAGGATGCCCCTTCACAAGCTCAATGGTATCATTATGGACAAATACTCTGACCAGTCTTGTCCAGGAAACATGTGTGCTGCCTCTGTGCTCATTCTTGCCCTCTACTCTATAGTAGGGTAGTCCTGGACCACATTGCTCAGAGAGAACATAAGTGCAGGTGCCCTGAAAGTGAAACACTGTGCCATCGAAGGTATAGTAATGTGGATCCCCACTTATAGTGCAAGTGCGTCTCTCCACTGTTTGGCAGGAAAAGTGAGAGGAACTTGGCTGGCAGACTTGGGAAAAGGAGCAGGGTTGGCTGTGACATTCAAGACCTTCTTCATTGCAGATACAGTTCTCTGCACAGGTGCTGTCACTCCAAAATGAGTCACCCACCTGTGATCCTAGACCTTTGAAGAAAATGAAAATACACGTTTCTTGAAATGAGGATATAGAGAGGAGGATGATATGCCAAACTGAACTGGGGACGTTACATGGTCAGTGTCTTAACCTTGTTGGACACCAACATACCACAACTATTTGACCATTGTGAATTACTTTGGCATACCAATAAAGTCAACAAATTAATGAAATTGGAAATCTGAAATTAAACTGCAACTGCAACTGCTAATTTCCCCATATTCTAATCCAATACCTGTCAGATATAGTCAGATGTCAGCAGCATATTAAACTTGAATTAATTTTTTTAATGATATTATTAACATATATTTTATTATTATCATTATTTTACAGTTCAAAAACAAGCACAGATTTATCATCAGATTTGCTTGTGTCTTCATGGAGTGATGATCACATGTTCACATATTGTAAAGACGGACCAACAGTGACCACCTTCTGGGCCGACCATACCTTCAAGAAGGCAGAGTGCGTCTGTCTGGAAAGCCCAACGACCAGGGACACCAACATTGCTTCTACTATTAAAAGTTGAGTAAGGTCCAGAGATGTTGAAATAATGGGTAGAGTTGATTGTGTCATATCCAGCCTGGAAATGCATGGCAAAAATTAATTTGTACATTTCCATTACTGCATTCAGATTTTAGTAAGTATTGTGACATAAAAACCCATTTTGTAGGAAATTAACAGCTCAAACCTGTATTTTGTCATCCGAGTCAATAGTCCCATAGTTTAACAGCACAAATGATTGCTGGACACCAGAGATCAAGACTGCTTGGAATGTATTTTCCTAAAAAATATGACATCTTTTTTACAGTAAATGAAAATAATAGGTAAAAAAGCATTGTGCATGATATACATTTCCCATTAACAATGCGATGACTTACTGTTTCTTCCCTTGAATAGTAGGGCACTCTATACCATGTTGCAACAAAGACCCAGTTGGCACTGAAGTTTGAAAACCCTGGAAAGTATGTCTTAATGTCTTGTGTAGCTCGTTGGACAACATCACCACTGGTGTATTGTCTGTAGAAAATGTCACCCTTTCCACTGTTGTCTAAGTCTGTCCAGAGTGGAGCAATGAAATCTCTTGACTCATTCAATGGCAATGGCTCAGCAGAGAAGCTACTCCATGCATAGTCAAAAGTAATGTGTCCATTGGTATTCACCTGGAAACAAATAAACCAGCTCTTACAAAGAAAGATTGAAAATCAAGTTCTCAAATATTAGTACCAGTATATTTATTGCTACAACACATTGACTACAACTTATCCCAAAACTCCTTTGATATACATAAAATAGAAATTTGTATTCCTCAAAAAACATTCCAGAGTTTTAATAACCTCATCTGAGTTATGTATTTTGTAGATGGTTGAAATAGTTTTTCATTTTTTACATACATAAAGCTGTCCATATCGGCGTCCGAAGAACCTAAAACTACCCTCAAGTTTGATTTGAGAAGAACTTCCATCATCTGATTTTCTGATTGCTTGTCCATCTGTTTGGTAGAGGGGACCTAGAAAGAACAAAAGAGGTCACATTTAAATATATAGGTAGTAATATAGAGTTGATGGTGGCTGGTGTGTGTACGTGTGTGTGTGTGGAGGAAAATGATTCAATGACTAAGCTCCTTTTATTTGAGTATATAATTCATAATGTTAAATAAAATAGGCCTTTGTAAGTGATCATTTTATATTAATTTAATTTACAGAAAATGTGCTTTATCAAGATATATAATATCTGTTTATGAAATTACCTATATCGGGATATGAGGTCTTATTGGTACAACGGTATTATTAATGTTAAAGTTGCTTTAGCTTATAATAATTATAATTTGTTATTTTCCATATCTCTTTATTTCAATAGAAATTCCTATAACTGTTTCATAAATTCAATTTGATATAAACACAGCTTACATCCTCTCTTTAAAGCTGCTCATTTCTGCTACCAAAGCAATCATACAACGGTGGTATTAGCTGTGACCCAGTGGTAATAGCTACTTTGTGCTACCGATGTACAATTATTAATTATTATTTTTAGATTACAACAATTTAAAATTGTTGTATGTTTGTGTAAGTATCAACAAATGAAAAGATGTTTGTCATCTTACTTGGAGGCTGAGGAATTACTGTGCCTATAAAAAGAAAAAATAATTTTAGACATTAACATCAATACCCAAAAGTCAGTTATTGGTTTTATATCAATGCATCACACAGAAATGAAAGTGAATTTAACTGAAATCGATCGAATGTTTGTATAAGTATCAACAAATGAAAATGTGTTTGTCATCTTACTTGGAGGCTGAGGAATTGCTGTGTCTATGAAAAGAAAAAATAATTTTAGACATTAACATCAATACCCAAAAGTCAGTTATGGGTTTTATATCAATGCATCAACAGAAATGAAAGTGAATTTAACTGAATTCGATCGAATTGAATACTTACTTATTAGCGACAAAAGGAGCACAACCAACTGGATTTGATTTGCCATTTTTGAAAGGCAAAACATCTGACCTGTTGACCAAACATAATGAATTAAATTCTAGAAAAAAACATAATAAACTAGAAAAACAGAAAGATAAAAGAAAGAAAGATAAATAAATAAACCATAAAGCATGCAGACATGCAGAGATTGATAATGCAACAGAAAATGTTGTTTGATAATGTTGTTAAAAAAGAATTTATTACCAGTTCACATGTGATTCTTCTGTTCTTATGTTCCTCATGTCAAACTCTAGGGCTGCAACATGTCTTTATACAGTAAAAGCTGGCAGAGTCCCATGAGTCTGTCACGTATGTCATTAAAGACATTCAGTCGGCTAAAAAAAGCTTCCTCATAAAAAGTGAGCCAAGCCCTCTTGTGATTAAAATAATGCAGATTGTCAGACTGCATTCAGCACAAAACAAAGAAGGTATTGAAGAGTTTGCCAAAAGACTTTTGGACTTAGTGTAAGTTGTTATAAGATTAATAATAATGATAATAATAATAACTTACAATAAATAATCATTCATAATAAATAAGTGTCAAGCCAAGTGGAATTACTTACATTTAGGGAAAACAGCAACACAAACATATTACATTTCCAACCTCGATTTTTACAGTTGGTTTGTGTAAATATATATATATATGATGAGGTTGATACCTCAGCAACTAAAAGCATCTTCACTACTACAGTACATGTGCATATAATATGAATTAAAGACAAAAATATTCTATATTATATCTTCTTAGGCTCACATTCAGTTCCATTTTTTGCCTGTTGTGTAAGAGGTGTTAGTTGTTAGGCTGGTTCTTTTATTCATTGATTTTTTTTAACATTGCGGCCTATGTCTCATTATTTTAGGAGGTTACCTGCTTAAGTTCTGTTTTATTGGACGCATCAAAGGTTAAAAAAAAATACTCAGCTCCTGCTTGAAAATCTTGAAAACAATTGAGGTGCCTTTTGTAAATGTCCTATTTGAGAAAACAATATCTTACAAACAATAAGAAAGCAGTGGAAAGTACAGTGTGAACATCATAATCATAAATCATATTTAAATATATGATTTATGATTATGATGTTTAGGTGGGTGGTGCAAGTCAAACAACATCTACATGAATGTGAGGGCCCCAAGTTTCCATGAAGAAACTGAATTGTAAAAAGATTTATTCTTCACACCATTGTGATTTTTTTTTTTTGACGAACCTTTGCATGACTCGCTCTTTGTTTTGATGTATTACCTTTCACCAGGAAGTTCTGTTAACTTCCTTAACTTCTGTAGTTTCCAAATACTTTCTTTTATTTACCTACATGTTTGCAGGTGAACTGAATTTCTTTGAGGTGCTTCCAATATAAAAAAATGGAAAACCTTTGCAGTGACAATGTCCCTGTTGACCTGATCAATTCAATTCAATTTATTTGTAAAGCGCCAAATCATAACAAAAGTTATATCAAGGCACTCTCCAAAAAGTGCAGGTCTAGACTGTACTCTTTATTCTAAAGAGACCCAACAATCCCCCATGAGCAAGCACTTATATTAACTGCTACAATAACAACACTGATAACAATGATAATATTAATATTGATGATGGAAAATCATTGATGGAAACAATGGCAATTAATGGAGTGTTTCCTGATAATATTACCTTGAGGGAGCATAGGGTGAACAATATTGGTCCAAGCACCGAACCTTGAGGGACTCTATGATTAACTTTGCTGTGCATGGAGGATTTGACGTTAACATGTACTAAGTGAGATTGATCTAATAATAGGATTTAAACCATCTTAATGCAGTTCCTTTAATGCCAATTAAATATTTATGTCTTTGCAGTAATATCTGATGATCAATGGTATCAAACGCAGCACTAAGATCTAATAAGACGAGCAGAGAAAACAAGTCCCTCATCTGAAGCCACTAGAAGGTCATTTGTAACTTTGACCAATGCTGTCTCTGTTCTATGATGTTCTCTGAAGCCTGACTGGAATTCCTCAAATAAGCTATTGTTATGTAGAAAATCACATAACTGCTAAGCAACTGCTTTCTCTAGAATTTTAGAGAGGAGGGGAAGATTAGATATAGGTCTGTAGTTAACTAGGACCTCTGGATCAAGAGTAGGCTTTTTAAGAAGAGGTTTGATTACAGCCAGTTTAAGGAGGAGCTCCGTACATATATATACTGTACATAATATCCACATAACATGAATAATTTTCATTATTTGTTTCTGAGTTCAGTTTATCAGTATCACTTGTACATTTCTCTGGTGATATCGTGCTGTTAAAAGATTAGTGTGTTATATTGAAGAGGTTACTTACTAGATGTTTAGAAGATTTCTGCTGCGTAATCCAAACAAGACTGAGGTACTTGGTTGGTACTGGAAGTCGGAGGCAAGGGATTTCTTCCTAAATGTCATCGCTGTCTCTGAAACACGCTGATGAGTCTTCTGTTGGTTATAGATCTCAGTTTTTATAATCCCACTAGATAAACAAACAGCAGCATTTCTCCTCCTTTTTTTCAGTCATGGCATGCTGTTAGCATATGAAAGAACTCAAGTCACCCGAGTCTAAAGTAATTTACTGTAAAACAAACACTCCGCATCCCTCTGACACATGGACACACAGAGAGAGGGAGAGACAGAGAATAAGTGGTCATTGAGAGAGAGGGGGTAAATATGACTTTCCTGAGCCTGGGAGGATGCATACAACTTATTCTGGCAGCGATGGAGGCAAAGCAGACATGGAGTGTGTAAGACGTGTGAGTTGTTAGGCTGGTTCTTTTACTTCTTTAAAAAAAAATTAAGATATTGGTCTACATGTCTCATTCATTAGGAATTTAAAAGCACTCCTTCTGTGTTTCTTGTAAACAGATACACATATAAAAAGAAAACTATTCAGTTCCTGCTTAGAAATCTTGAACACAAATGAAGTGTCTTTTTAATTAAATGAAACTATGTCTTACTTGAAAAAAACAAAAACCTATAAACAAAAACAAGGCAGTACTCAGTATTTGTACTGGCAGAGCTTACTCTCTTAGACAGCTGTAAAAACATGACAGGAATATTTTTAGCATCACATGCCAATAAAGATTTGATGATGATAAATACTTCTCTCATGGCTTAGTCTTGCAAAAAGGACACAGAGTGTATTCTTTATTATACATTTATTCACACATTAAAGATTATGTTATATTAAAAGTAGTTATTTTATGCATGGTGCATCATTTATTTAAAAGGTTAATCTCAGCCATAATAATCTATGCAGACATCAAGATAAAGTGATGCATGAGTTTTAGGCACATAAGCTGTTTTATTTCAAACAGATTGAATGCTTCAAATGTACTACGGCCCATTAGTGGATCAAGGGGCAGATCTAGGATATTTCTAACTCGGGCCACAAAGGGGCCACATTTTACACAGGAGCCAAGTATTTGTCCAACATCCATGCACATTTCCTTATTCAGTAAGATCTACAGTATATACATTTCATTACTTGTTTGCCATTGGCTCTAAAGCTTTGGGAAAAGACAAACATAATTGGATGTATTTTGCAAATTGAGCTTTGTTCAAGCACATGGTGTGCAACAAAAAAGCTATTGAAATGAAAATTGTTCATTTTCATATTCTCAGAATCCTGAAAATAAATTGATGCTTAAAATTCGAACTATATTCGCAGAATGTATGCATTATCATTAATGGCATGCTGAATTCAAGCCAAGACTCCCATCTCTGCCACGTTCATGTCACATCGGAATAACCAATTCTCACTTAGATATAAGATTCTCATTGACATCCAATTTGCATCAGAAGTCATAAACATGGGAATCCTTCCCGCTGTAAGCTTCCGTCCCACCTGACTTAAACGCAGTATCACTATAGTTACTAGATGTGTTTGTGGCTCCAAGTAACAGGGAAACACTGAACCTTACAAGTGTACTTCATGAATGTTTATTGGAATTTAATTATATGATTATTTACCATATGTATATGTAGAGATAATGGCTTTGATATCTAGGCAACATTTCATTGCACTAAGTTATTCAAACTCAATAGAGGCCAGATGTACAGTAGATGTCACCAAAGACCATACCTCAGCAACTAAAAGCATCTTCACTACTACAGTACATGTGCATATAATATGAATTAAAGACTTAAACATAGAAATATTATATATTATATCTTCTTAGGCTTGCTTTCAGTTCCCTTTTTTGCCTGTTGTGTAAGAGGTGTTAGTTGCTAGGCTGGTTCTTTTACTTCCTTAATATTTTTTTAAGACTTTGATCCACATGTCTCATTCATTAGGAATTGACCTACATACCTTCTGTTTTACTGGAAACAGACACACCTAGAGAAAAACTATTCAGTTCCTGCTTGTAATCAGAATGACTGAGCTCCTCACCCTATCTCTAAGGGTGAGCCCAGACACCCTACGGAGGAAGCTCATTTCGGCCGCTTGTATCCGCGATCTTGTTCTTTCGGTGATTAGCCAAATCTCATGACCATAGGTGAGGGTAGGAACGAGATTGACCAGTAATCGAGAGCTTTGCCTTGTAGCTTAGCTCCCTTTTCACCACTACAGACCGATACAGAGTCCGCATCACTGCAGACGCTGTACGAATCCGTCTATCAACCTCCCGTTCCATTCTTCCCTCACTCGTGAACAAGACCCCGAGATACTTGAACTCCTCCACTTGGGGCAGCAACTCATCCTTGACCTGGAGTGAGCAATCCACCCTTTCCCGACTAAGAACCATGGCCTCAGACTTGGAGGTGCTGATTCTCATCCCGGCCGTTTCACACTGCAAACTGTCCCAATGACAGCTGGAGGTCACGGCATGATGGAGCAAACAGGACCACATCATCTGCAAAAAGCAGAGAAGCGATCCTGAGTCCACCAAACCGGACACCCTCCATCACCTGGCTGCGCCTAGAAATTCTGTCCATAAAGATTATGAACAGAATCGGTGACAAAGGGCAGCCCTGACAGAGTCGAGCTCTCACCGGAAACAAGTCTGACTTATTGCTGGCAATGCGAACCAACTCTCGCTCCGGTCATACAGGGACCGAATGGCCCGTAAGAACGGGCCCAATACCCCATATTCCCGGAGCAACCCTACAGAGCACTATGAGGGACATGGTCGTATGCTTTTTCCAAGTCCACAAAGCACATGTAGACTGGTTGGGCAAACTCCCATGCACCCTCCAGCACTCTAGCGAGCGTGAAGAGCTGAACCAGCGTTGCACGACCAGGACGAAAACCGCATTGTTCCTCCTGAATCTGAGATTCGACTAACGGACGGACTCTCATCTCCAGTACCTTGGCATAGACCTTCTCAGGGAGGCTGAGAGTTGTGATCCCCCGGTAGTTGGAACACATCCCCTGGTCCCCCTTCTTAAAAGGGGAACCACCACCCTAGTCTGCCAATCCAGAGGCACTGTCCCCAACTTCAACGCGATGTTGCAGAGGCGTGTCAAGCAAGACCGTCCTTCAACATCCAGAGCCTTAAGGTACTCATGGCAAATCTCATCCAGCCCTGGGGCCTTGTCAAGGAGGAGTTTTTTTAACTACCTCAGTGACCTCAGCCCCTGTGATGGACGAGTCCCCCTCTGAGTCCCCCATCTCTGCCTCCTCCATGGAGGACGTGTAAGTGGGATTGAGGAGACCCTCAAAGTACTCCTTCCACTGCCCGACTATATCCCCCAGTTGAGGTCAAAATGGTATTTCTCAATGTCAGTTTACAGCATAGTAGAATGACGTTAATCTCTATTGTGGTTAATGGCCATGCATTAAGTTTTACTGCCAAAGACATTGGGATGTATTGCATAAATCATATATTGCACTCTGTGCAATAATGTACTGCTGAAACTCCTGAAATGATTGTCAAAATCTTCATGATGCGAAATTCTCACTCTCAGTGGTAATACTTCAAAATTGTTAATCCTTTGTCTGCTACAAATGTGACTTTCAAGCAATTGGTGCTGCATTGAGTGGGTCTTTAAAAATCACAATTTGCATCTTTTTTTATCTTTAATTCATGGAATCTGTTCTAAAAACTTGATCCATGTAAGCTGACATGAAGAAGTTTCTGAATTCACCAAGAATTCAGTGACAATAGAGGCTTTGAAATATGACAAATCATACAGAAACGTCTTCCAATCATAGCACAAAATATACGTAGCTCTTTCCTCTATTTTACACGTCTTTGGCTTCACCTCATGTTACACTTTACTCTTTCCTGTACCTGCCATGATATTGAAGTCACTCACTGCATTATGGGAAGGTATATTGGTACACCATGGAAAGCAACTTTTGTTAAATGTGATTGGTCCTTCAGAGTGTTTTTTTGGCTCTAATAATTCATTTCGATCCCATTGCAAGAGAATAAATATTGTTTCATCAACCCATCTACTGGATCCCACAATGGATGGTGTTTTTCCTCTTGTGCAAAAAAAAAGAATAGCAGTAAGAATAGCAATAAACACACAGAGATGATGCCAAATATTGGTATTGAGGATGATAAAACCATATATTAATGGATCAGTATAAGCAGAAATAAAACAAAAAATCAGATCAATTATCTACTACTCTTTATTTTCTCCACATCACCCTGCTATTTACAGGGTAAAGTGCTTCTCACATTTAAAAATATTTCGGTAAATCTAAGAACTAGATCTGACTTGGATCGAAATCAGGGCAAACTAAATGACCATAATTTAAACATCTCCCTGGTCACACTTAACCTGAATCATGACTGTCAGTCAAATTTTGTCTGATTGTAGTTATTTCTCTGATTAAACATTCTTAATTTAAAAAAAAATCGTAATTCTGTTATAATCATTTATCAATCCATCACCTGAGGATGATATAATACTGATGCTCAAGCTTGTGGTCAAGATGGTGAAAGAGTCCGAAAAGTTGTACTTTGAGACAAATCCAAATTCTATAAGTGCAAATAAAATGTTTTCCTCCTGAGACTGTGTGATTGTGTGACATGGAAACCTGGAAGAGGCCCGTAAGAACATGCTAGACAGCATTTAAACAGGAAAACAAGATTTTAAATAGAAATACAAGAGAAAACACTTCTCATTGGTATAATCTGCATCATGTGAAGCAAGCCTATTTTTATTATGTCAAGTCTGCTGCATTACCTTTATTTGTTTTATCGTTTATTGAAATCTTTTATTATTTTGTTATTTTATGGTCTTATTATTTTCTCTGTTGTTGTGGTCATCTTTAGATTGACTTGTTTCAATAAGCTACTGAAGTAACCTTTTGTAAAACATTTGATGTGGTTGTGTGGAGTTATCATAAAGTCAATATAGCCTTGATCCAGCTATACAAGTTTCCTTATTATGCAAGACAAAATGTTGCAGACCGACTGGAGTAGGTAAAAGAGAGGATTTTATAACTTTCCCAGTGTTAATCAAAAGCCAAGCCTTGACTTGTTCTCAAAGATACCATTTGTTTCCTGAAAATTTCAAAGAAGGAAGACAGTATTCATTTTTTAAACATTCCTCTGTTCCTATAAGCCATATTCTCAATATTAGGCCATAAATGATAATATATAAAATAAAAATAACAAACTGAATGGTGCGGAGTTGGTTCACAGGCTGGGGTTAGGTTTTAATGATCCCTGAGCCTCAGGTAAAGGCAGTGAGAGAGAAGATTGTTCACAAACATATTTCTCCCACAAATACAAATGATATAGTAGGAAAACCAATGTAAATCAATGATTTAGGGCTTACAGGAAAAATAGACTTGTGTGATTGGTTGTGAACCATTTGCACAGACAGGCCTCTTAATGATTTTAGTTCATTTAGAAAACACAGTTATTGTAATTACAGTAATTTCACCAGCATTGGTTTGTTTTTTTTTGTTTGTTTGTAAACCGCTTGAAGGATTTTCATGAAACTGGGTGGGGGAGAGGAGCATGAGCCAAACAAGGAAGCATTAAATTTTGGAATAAAGGGATGGACCCATTTTTTCACTTTTCTTTAAAACATTTTAACATAGCAACAACTCTGAGGGCAATTTGGATGAGGGACTGGTTTAATCAAAAGGGTCTGTTGGGTCTTGACCAGGGTATCCATCTACTCTCATTCGGCTCAGGTGGTACCCACAACAGCTTTTAGAGGAAGCGGTCAAGCAAGTTCAGAGATTGATCTGATGTTCAGATTAGACTCATCCTGAACTGATTTTGTTAGTACTTTCTAACATTAACTTCGTCACAAAGCAGTTCCATCAAGCCAAAACGTGATTATTGTTGAATCCTCTAGCATGCACAAAAGAAAAAGGGTCATCCTTTAAATGCACGTCTGGGATTACAAAGTTTAATCAACAAAAGAGATCCATGCTGGATGTTCAGAAAGACTTTATTTATACTTGTACCCTTCATTACACATGATTGTTTCTTAAGAATCACCCTAATTAGGAATAATAAACATCACACACAGTGAATCCAACAAAGAGCAAACGGTTACAGAACACCTATTATCCAAATACAAAACTCAAAACAAAGAAAATTTGGTGATGATTCATATTTCACACATGAATTACTTTATTACCTTCATCTTATTACTAAATATTGCGACTGATAAAATATATAATGCTGATAGAAATCACTGCAAAAACAAGGAGGATACAACCCATAATGATACTTAATACAAATGAGCCAAAAATCAGAGCTAAATGTGTTTTTGATCTTATGCTTCCCTCTAGTGATATAAAAGAAATACTACCACAACCAAAGAGACCACTCAGGAATACAAATCAAAAGCAGTTATTAGGATGGATATATGTTTTTTTCAGGTCTACACCATCAGAAAAAGGTACCTTGTTCCACTTTTTTAGTTGATGTGGTGCTTTTTATGATTATCTGACACCTTCAGGTCAGGGATCCTTTTCACCCGTCCACCTGTAAGTAAACAGCCAATGTGTAAGTGCAAACCAGTTTAAGGTTTAAGAGAATATTCAAAGGGTGACAAGAGGGTGGTATAGAGACTTTAAGGGGTTACAGAAACCCATGATGTAGCAACAACAAATCATTGTTTTCTTTTTGGAAAAGACATTAATTTGAACCCGAAAATCATTGTGGCACACCTGTTTCCAAGTCTTCGGACATTTTGAAAAAAATCTTTTTTCACTGAACATAAGCCCATCACCTAGCCCACAATGTGGCCTGAGCAGATCATGAAATACTGAGTGTGCAACTGAACACTGTAGGTTGGGGAAAGTTTGAGTGAGTGTTACTTTCACTAACTTCTCATATGCACACTTTATTTTTAATCACTTTTAATGTATTGATGAAGCTCTGTGTCACCTACAAAAATAAAAATGATATGAAAAGATAACGAGAACTTTACCTGGGCTTTTGCTGTTCAAGACTAGTGGTCCCACTGATATGTGTGTGGTGGCATGGTAGGTTACTTCCCTCTTAGTTAGCTTGTGGTGACCTGGGAAGCAAGGCTGCAAGAAAACAACATTAGAGGCTTAGATGCTGCACCTGTTGGTAAGGTATCTAATGTTGGTACACACATAAACAAAGTCGTACTTACAGCTGAACAGTCGTTGTGGCTCAAAAGACACAGGTGGACCTGGCAGTGAAGGTAGATGGATGAATAGTCGGTAAAGGTGAACATCTTGAATGAGAAATGAGCCACAGTGGAGATGCCATTCTGTTCCATCTCTACTGTACCATCTCCTGGATTAGGACACCTGAGAGACAGGTAATGTGTTAGAAGTTACATTAACAGAAGTAAAGTTAACAGGGTTGGGATGTACAAGAGAGGTTGGTTGGCTTTTCTTTCTTTTCTTTTTTTTGGCAATCAAGAACAAGAAATCAGCATGCAAAGACAATGTGAAGTTGCAATAGCTTCTTTACTCTGCACTTATAAGATCCCAGCGGACAGGGTAGTCGGCAATGTTGACTGGCGTGGCCCAGCAAGACTCCACAACAGTGGACATCTGCCGTTCATCAACTCCTTCTGTCTGCACCTCCAAATAAAACATGTCGTCAATTTCCATTTCTATGTTCCTGTTGTTATTGTCCAGGGGGATACTGTAGCCAGAGTCCTGGTAGGGGATCATTCTCGTCTGATACTGTCCTTGACCAAATGGAAGCTTCTGACCCACAACGCTGTGGAATAAACAACATATAGGACTTGAGAATGAACCATTTACATTTTGATTTAGTTTGCAACATATAATTCAATAAATGGATCAAATAAAACATGCAGAGGTGATGGTATTGTCACCTCTCTACAGGGTTGATTCCCACAGCCATAGACACAGCCTGGCTCAGTGGGTATTCACAGCAAAAAGGCAGATTAATGTTCCTCTTGCGGCTGATTAGACCTTCATGGGGGTCTGTGTCACCATAGATGATGTTCTCATAGATGAAATGGGTTCCGTTGCTCTTGAAATTAAAAATGACAAAATCATATTAGTTGATTAAAGTTGTAACATCGCAGTCAGAGAAGATTCACATCTAAAATCTTTTTCTGTCTGTGGACTGTACCCTAAGAACTGTCCCACACAGCTGGTCATCATTGTTATAGTAGAATGTCAGTCGTCCGTCCTCGATCACCCCGTTACAGGAGTCATCCCGGAGATGGAGGACATCAGTGTGGAAGCCTGCTTCAAACAGCTGGCAGCGCGACAATGACAAGATGCCCGAACTACTGATACAAGTGATGGAGAAGTCTGTGAAAGAGAAATGTATGTGTGACAACATATGTGTTAAAGCTTGTAAAGACAAAAGGATGTGGTATGTGACAGTATTGGTAGTAACAGTAATGAAACCTGAGATAAGACGGATTATTTTAAACATGAAAATTATTGCTAATTTCTGGTTTAACTCTTTCACAATTACCATTCGAGGGAAGGGCACAGCCCAGGAGATCTCCAAGACAATTCAGTCACCAGTAGTGAATCTGTCCAAAGTTCCACTTACTGCTTCCCAAATCTCAGTTCTAAGTAAAGGTCATTCATTTAATTCAATTCAATTCAATATCAAAGTTGACACATATACTGTAAATTTATGAGACAACTGCATTTGAAACATTTCTTTTCGCCCCTCCATAAAAATGTATCATATTCCACTGAACAGTCACCATAAATTGAGGAGACTGAAACTGAATGAGCCAAACCCTCTCTTTTTTCACCAAAGTCATCATTTTGCCCTTTAACTACTGTAATTTAAGTCCTGTGATTGTGACTTTTAACAAATTAGTGGAGAAGGATCTTGAAGTAATGCTAAAAAAGGATGCAGGCCCTAAGTATTCAAACTTGAACAAAGATGAGCACAGTGCATTAGAAGAATTGGAGAAGAATCCTGAGATTAGTATTCGTCCTGCTGACAAAGGAGGTGCAGTGGTTCTAGACACTGATTACTATCACCATAAAATGCTGGAACATTTGAATGGCCCCACCTACAGGAAACTGGAGATAAATCCTATGAATGAATTTAAATGTGAAATTGACAATCTCTTGAAAGTTGCACTTGAGTCAAACTGGATCACAAAAAAGAGCATGCTTACTTGACTAATCAGCATCCTTTTACTCCTATTTATAGCCTTCCCAAAATCCACAAACACCCGACAGAACCCCCTCTCAGGCCAGTAGTCTCGGGTTGAGGCTCTGTCACTTAACCATTATCAAAATATGTTGATTTATTTTTGAAAAATTTTGTGAAAGATTTGCCCTCCTACCTTGGAGACACTAAAGATGTACTTAATTGTCTGAATGATTGTATTTTGAATCAGAACACAATATTAGTCTCTCTTGATGTGGAAAACTTATATGGATGCATTCCCCATGAGGATGCTTTGAACGCTGCTGCCTACTTCCTATCCAAGAGAGAAACAACACAAGGTCCCCCCAATGCATTCCTGTTAGAACTGCTACATCTTGTTCTGAGTTGGAACTATATGCAGTATGACTCCAAATGGTTCCTTCAACAATCTGGAACTGCAATGGGGACAGCAACAGCGCCCTCTGTGGCTGGACTTGTGGGAAAATGGGAAGAAGTTGTTATACATGACCCCAACAACAACCCATACCACTCAAAGATAAAACTATATAAACGTTACATTGATGACATTTTGCTATTTTGGGAGGGGACATGGAGTGAATTCATGGACTTTGTGTCATAACTTAACAAAAGCTCAAGTTTCCTAAAATTCACCTGTGAATACAGTTCTGATCAAATCAATTTTTGGATTTAACCATACGCAAAGATGAAACTGGAACCATTCATACCTCTATCTACCGAAAAGATATGGAACGCAATTCAATATTGCATGCTGCTAGTAACATCCTAGGCATCTAAAGGATAATATTCCAGTTGGCCAGTTTTTGAGGCTCAAGCACAACTGCTCAGATCCTGATGACTTTCATTCCAAAAAAAACTATCATGGCTACTCGGTTCAAGGAAAGAGGTTATGCCTCCAAGTCTATTCAGAAAGCCGTACAACATGCCAACATCACTCCTCGTCTTGATCTCCTCCAATACACAAAAAACAAAGAATCTAAGCCGGGCTTGTTTCTCCACTGAATATAATCATAATCACCTCACAGATAAAAGAGACAACCAAGAGACAATGGCATGTACTTCAAACAGAACCGTCTTTGAAGGACTTTTGTAAATCTCCACCCCTTTTTTCATTCAGGAGAGCACCTACCATCAAAAATACTGTCATGTACAAAAACATGACTCCAAACAAGACCACATGGCTGACTACAATTGGAATGTATAGATGTGGTAATTGTGCCTGCTGCACCAACACCACAAATACAAAATCATTCAATCATCCCCATAATGGGAGGCAAATTCCTATTCGGGAATTTATAAACTGTAAGTCGACCCATGTGATTTACAGGTTATCATGTCCCTGTGGGCTAGTATATGTGGGACAGACCAAACGGCCCCTTAAACAATGAATATCTGAGCACAAAACTGCAATCCGTACAGGCAACATGGATTATGCAATTGCAAAACATTATGCTGAAAAAAATCATGGTTCACCCTCTTCATTAACATTTTGTGGGATTGAGAGAGTCATGATGCCCACCAGAGGAGGAGATGTTCTAAAGGAAATGTTTTGGATACACACACTCAATACTATGGCACCAAATGGACTTGATGATGATTTCATCTTAAAATGCTTTTTGAATTGAGAAGCTTCATGTTGTATAGAATGAGGTTATCTGTGATTGGTCTTTGTACCTAGAAGCATGGGAAAGTGATTGGATCCTAAATAATTGGGTCCAACCCGCAGCTGTTTTCTTTCTCTGCCCTTGTGTGTATGTTACCAAACTGAACCTGCACAGTACAGCAAACGCTCTGATGAAAGCTTTGTGCCGAAACGCATGGGCATTTGTTCATTGTGATGTGACCCAAATAAATAAGTGAAATGTGAGTATTTTGTCCTCCTTTACTTGAAGACTTGAGATATGCTACCTTTTCAATTTTTCGGAATGAGCTCACCAGATTTTGGAATCCCATTGTTGAAGCGCAACCTCTTTTTCTAAACACATGTGGTATGTGACATTATTGGTAGTAACAGTAATGAAACCTGAGATAAGACAGATTATTTTAAACATGAAAATTATAGCTGATTTCTCTTCACAATTACCATTTTTGACAGTAATCTAATGCAGTAAGTCCAATTCATCATCATTTCTATTGATTAGGGATGAAAATAAATAGTTAAATTCTTCCTCCAAGTTTTGGTGTATACTGCCTTCTACCTTTGACCTTTTGTCAAAGAGCAAGATATTTTGTATGGCAGTTGTTGATCTTTTGCCCACACATCACATAACATGGTTTATAGGAAGAATTAAATCATAATTTATCAACTATTAATCGCTCTATCGCTACCTTGACATTCGATAAAAGTTAAACAATTCTGAAGCTCCATAAATTACCAAATAATAAAAAATAAATGTATAATGTAGTTTCTCCAACCAAAACCAAACAATGTCATTTTACTGTAGAAATGTATTCTACTCATTTCACACATAACCATTGTCACTTCAGTCACAAACAAAGCAGTGTTTTAAGAGGAGCTGCCCTCACCATAGCTCTCATTGTTGCGTCGATGGTGGTGCTCATCACAGAAGCAGCCGTAAACACCGTTTTTCTCGCCACACCACTCAAAATCTGTGCAGTTCTGCTGGTCACAGGGGTCTGACTCAGCTATGAAAATAATGTGGAAAAGGATGAGATAAGATCTGATGGAACTGAAACAAAACATGTAACTTTTTTTTCCTCACATGTAAAACAAGTGGCAAGCTTTTTTTAACCAAATGATTTTATTGCCTCAATTGGAATCGTGGCTTTCCATTTGCCTGGTGCAAACATACCACAGTGCACAGCTGGGCGCCAGTCAGAGATGTTGCACCCCAAAACTGAACAGGTTTGCTCATAGGCTGAGATGGCAGAACACAGCATCCCATTTGCTTTTGTGTAACGGCAGAGATCGTAGACACAGGACCTGAAAAATGGCTGGGGGTCAGAATGCAGATGACAGTCCCTGAATGGACCACTGGTGTCGATGATGATACCACAGTGCAAAGAGTATTCATCCAAAAAGGGACAGTCGTCCAATCCATCACCAATGTATTCATCTGTGGATCCACATCTGGAAAATAAACTTAAAGTTTAATACTAGGACAGCGTTTGTTTACGTTGCCACAACATATTTTTGTTACTTCTTACAGAAGTAGAAGGAGTGGCAAATTTATTAAATTTGTGGTGGTCAAGCTAAACAAAACTTTAACGTGTGAAGTTTACCCTGGTTGGCTTGTGGGGGACGTCCAGCTGTGTCCAAAGACGTTGTCATTTGGTGCTGCTGTGCCATTGGGGAAGACTCTGTCATCATTTGGGTCATTGTTGAAGTTTCCACACATCCCTGTGACTCTGTTTTTACGGTAGTGGTCCACTCTGACCAGTAAAGTACTCCGGCCGTCATATTGGACAATCAAGTCCATGGCATTGACCACGACATAGCTTCCCTGCCTTTCTACCTGAGCTAAGGTTCCCACAGTGGTGGGAAGAGACACCACAATTCCATTTACCTGGGGGGATGAGAGTTTAAAGAGATGAACAAGAGGTGAGGAGGCGCTTTTTGTTTCCAAAGTTTACAGACAGATGTGTAATAAGGTTTACCGTTGTTGTTCTGCTGGCACCAATCCGGATGTGTGCACTCTCTGGTGGTTTTGAGAGGTAGATATCCACGGCTGATACAAATGACACACGGTTGTTGCCACGGTGATTGTTGGTGGCTATTACCTGAAACTGGGTTTCACTGGGGTCGTGGCTCACACTCTCACTAATGATGTAAGAGCATGTTCCCTGGAAATGAATCAGATCTCCATCCAAGGTTGTGTAGTGTGGGTCCCCCCACACAGTGCAGGTAGAATATGAATCAAAACAGCCCAGATGGCCATATCTGATGGTACACTCTTGTGTAGGAGTGCAAGCTGCAGCAAAACAGCGCAGGTCATCGACAGCATGGCACTCACATCGCTCAAAGCAGCCCTCTATCCAGAACGACTCACCAGCCTGTGAGAATAAGAGAAGCATTAACAATTATAAAAATGAGCATTTGCTACATGAATAAGAAATACAGGCTGGTTATGAGAATAGGGAAAGGGATGATGGAGTTATGTCTCACATGATTATTGTCACATAATTTGCGTAAATTTACTGTAAAACTGCATTTACATAGCGACATTGTTGGAACCAGAATTGTCACTTTTTTCTGTCAAGTTGTCGTGGATTCTTTCAGCATTGCAAGAATGATTTATGAAATTCAATTGTCAAAAACATCTCCTTTTAAAACTCTGATCAAATATTCAGGTATAGTAATATAAATCTGGTGTTTTGTCCATTTACAGGTTTAAGACTTACATTATAGTAGAATCCATTATGTTCACAGCCACACAATTCCGCAGGGACACATGTTCCCCCACTTCTGAAGAAGTTGTCATCACAGAAGCATCCCTCAGAGCAAGCATGCCCACAGCAGGGATGTGAGCTGACACAGGTGTGGCCACAGTCAGTACCACACAGTTCATAATGGCTGTTGGCTGGGCAGTCAATACCTTTATAATTGAGGAAACAATGAGACTTTTTCTTTTTTTCAAAACACATCTTAACTGTTTCTAAGGATGTTTGTATGGCAGATTAATATCACATTGACTGGATGACTTACTGCAGGGGGTGAGGTGTCTCCAAGGGAAGATTCGAACATTAGCCGATTGACAGGCACCGGCATACGCCTCAATGGCCCCGCAGAGAAGATCTTGGTCCTCATTTCCAGACACACAAACATCGTACACACAGTCACTGAAATATGGAGCTGGGTCCACCACCTCATGGCAGAAGCTGAATGGTCCATGAGCTGCTTGAATCACCTGACATTGGACGCTAGCAGGTAGCTCATTGGTGCATTGTGGACACGAAGAGCCACACCCATCACTGCAGGCGTAGTTGTCTGCCACCTTCCAAGCTGTCCCAAACTCATCTGGAGTGCTGACCATCATTCCAGATGGGGTCTGGAACTCATCATCTAGATCTCCATTGAAGTTTCCACAAAGACCACATGTTTGTCCACTATCAATGAAAACAATTACAGAAACACTCATATCACTCAGTATCATTGCTGGGTCATAAATTAAATCAGGCAATATCAATAAATCAATCAATCAATCAAACTTAACCTCAGTGCATCTTTCTTACAATTAGTTGGAATTCAAAGTGATTTAAAATTATCTGACAAGCTGATGGTACAACTTTTAAAATGTAAAGAGTGAAACAATCTAATACTCATGCATATGAGAAATAAGAACAATTCAAATTTAATAAAAACAATCAAATAAATAAATAGAAACTATCCAATATCCAATAAAAACATGAATACAGTGAAAAACGACTAAGTAGAATAAATGAGAGCCATGAAACAGATCAAAAGCCAGACTAGACCTGTAATTTGAAGGTACAGAGATAGTCACTGTACTCCATCCATCATATGTGACACTTAGGCCATAATCAGCAATGACAAATGTGTGAGATCCAATTGCAAAGACTGAGACATGACCTCCACCCAAGACAACTGGTAGATTTTGACTTATTCCATTTACCTATAACATTGGAAAGAAAAAGGTGGAAGAAAGACATTTATATTACTATTATAACATTAGTGATACTGTATTTTTGCAGCCGATACCAATATTGTTGCTAGAGTTTAACAAATCCAATCACAATGGATTAGCTGATAACATAAACACATTTTAAGGGGATCCTATTGATTAAAAAAAACAAAGATTTGTGAACCAAATATAGAGAAAGTGGGACATTTCACTCATGAAAAACATATTTGTCAGTGCTTTGACTCTCTGGTGAAGAAAATTATTTTCATTTTTTGAAGAAAATTCTTGAAGATGAAGAATATTATCAATGGTTCAAAACTGGTTCACTCACCTCTACCACGCTTCCGTGGCTTGATATATGCACTAGGTAGCCCGACACATTCACAAATACTTCAGCTGTGATTGAAACTGGCAGACCATGCCATGGCTCATTTTTAGCTTCCACTGAAAATTGGTGGGAACCCTCAGTGGCGTTACAAAGTGTCACCAGAACATAGTGGCAGGTTCCCTGGAAGTCATAGGCCTTGCCATCAAAGGTGAGGTAGTGAGGGTCACCAGAGGCAGAGCAGGTACCATGAGGGTTGGGATGGCAGCCAAACACACCGTCCACCACACGACAGGACTCCTGAGGACCACAGGAGCTGGGGACACAGCTGATTGTCGCAGTAGTGCCATCACATGTACACAAGCTCTGACATCCGTCACCTTCCCAAAACTGTTCACCCCCTTGCCAATAGTGGCCTTGGTGATAGCATCCACAGCTAGTTGGTGGCACACACTGGTTGGAATTTAGGACAAAATCATCATCGCACTGGCAACCCTCCTGGCATCCAGTGTCACAAGTGAAAGGGAAGGAGAGGCTGGGACAGACAGATGGACAAGAGCTTCCACAGAGTTCATAATGGCTGTTTAGAGGGCAGATTTGCTCTAGAAAAACACAAAGAAATTGATTCAGGAAAATCCTTGGATTTATTCACATCATGACCTACACCAAAAGGGGTAGAATACTTACCACAGCCAACAACATCCCTCCATTGTTCTAGGGTAACCCCCTTCTGTTGACACATTAGTGCATAATCTCGCAGGACCTTACATAGTGCTGATGCTGGATCTCCAGAGGCATTAATGATCTCCACACATGCATCCACATGTGGCTGTGGGTCAACCATGGACAAACAGGGGGCAAAGGGCCCACTTGGAGAGCCAATAATACCACAATGCTCAGCAGAATTGTAATCGGTTGCAGAATTAATATCTACACTTTCCACACAGTGTGCAGCTAGGGAACCGTCTCTCCAACTGTCCCCAAAGTCCTGAGAGCTGTTTACCAGGATGCCATTGGGTGTGCGGAAGTCATCGTCTGGATGACCATTGTAATCACCACAGAGTCCACCTAGTGAGCCACTGTAAATAACAGGTGCAGTGACACGTACAAAGTGAGGCCAAACTGTCTGCACGGTTACACCAAAGGAGGTGCGAAGGATGATACTGTGGATGCTGCTGTGGTAGATTTGTATGTGATTGGACACTGAACTGAATGGTAGTCTGATCCGCCGACCATTGACCTAAAGGGACATTCAAACAGACAGTGTCAGATTAGTTAATAATATTGTCAATTTTCATTACAAAAGTTTTCAGGGTAATGGTTTTCATTTTATGTTTGTTCAAAACAAGATAGCAACATACAGAAGAAAAATAATTATAATTTTTAGTAAAATTTTTATCTGAAACTAACTATTTCTGTCACATCAGCTCTTGAAATGCTGTATTTCAGTAACTTACGTGAACCACGCTGGTCTGGCTTATCTCAATAGAGATATGTATGCCCCATGTCCAAAATTTTAGCACAGCGATAAATCCTTGTTGGCCTCTGGGCACTTTTTCTGCTGTCAAAACAAAGTTTGGGTGATGAGACAATCTCATCACTTTCGCAAGGATCAATTGGCATGCTCCAGGATACTGGTATGTCAGCCCATCAAATGTATGATATGACACGGGGCCCTTTATCCAGCAAGTTGCATAGCTGTTAGGTCTGCATCCTCTTTCTCCATCCACAACCCTGCAAGACTCTAGTGGATCACAAGCATGGGGGCGACAGGTCATTAAGCCACGACTGCAGCTGCATTGTCTCCCACAGTCATCATCTAGTATTACAGTTTCTCCAGAGCGGTAGTAGCGACCCTCAAAGCTGCAGCCACAGTCAGCACGAAGGACGCAGACCCCAGCACTCAGGAAGTAGCCTGAATTGCAGATGCAGCTCTCCTGGGGAGGGAGGGGGCAGTTTTGAGCAGAATTTGGATTGACACATGTAGCTGGACAACCTGTGCCTTGAGATTCAAAGTGGCTGTTGGGTGGGCACTGGATTTCTAGAGAAAAGAAAACACATTGATTTTTACACCATGGACATTTTACCCAAAGGGTATTTTGAAATGATGTGGTTTGACTGACAAACATACCACAGAAGCTTCGTGTCCTCCAGCTTGGCAGCTCTATGCCATTTTGTTGACACCGACTTGCATACGCATTTAGAGCTTGGCACAGAATGGGCTGGTACCCTCCCGGTACACAGAGATCATACACACAGCTCTCTACAAAGGCCTGTGGGGGAAGTAAGTCATGGCAAGCAGAGAAAGGGCCTAAACTGTTCAGGAGGATACCACAATGGTCAATGTTGCTGTATAAAGTTGACTGTTCCTCAGAGCATCCAGCACACTCCAGACCTTCACACTGTGGCCCACAACCAGGCTCATCGTCCCCTGATGCTTGCCAGCTGTTGGCAAAAACCACATCAGAGCTCACAATCTCCCCTTGAGGGGTTTGGAAGTCATCCCCAGGGTCATCGTTGAAGTTTCCACACAGGCCACAGGTTGCATTCTGGTAAGTGTAGGGTAGACTGATCCTGACATGATGATTTGTGTCATAAGACACCTCCAAGCCAAAGTGAGTACTGATGACCACAGAAAAACCTGAGTCATAAATGTGGACAGTTCCATAGTTGAGATAGAAGGGAGTGGATACAAAGTTTCCATTAACCTGTAAGAATATCCAGAAGCAAAGACAGTTGTAAAAATATATTAAATAATTATATATATAATAATAGAAATATTACAGTATGTGGAGGCTTGGAAGTTATAACTAACCTTTGCCTCACCAGGATGCCCCTTCACAAGCTCAATGGTATCATTATGGACAAATACTCGGACCAGTCTTGTCCAGGAAACATGTGTGCTGCCTCTGTGCTCATTCTTGCCCTCTACTCTATAGTAGGGTAGTCCTGGACCACATTGCTCAGAGAGAACATAAGTGCAGGTGCCCTGAAAGTGAAACACTGTGCCATCGAAGGTATAGTAATGTGGATCCCCACTTATAGTGCAAGTGCGTCTCTCCACTATTTGGCAGGAAAAGTGAGAGGAACTTGGCTGGCAGACTTGGGAAAAGGAGCAGGGTTGGCTGTGACATTCAAGACCTTCTTCATTGCAGATACAGTTCTCTGCACAGGTGCTGTCACTCCAAAATGAGTCACCCACCTGTGATCCTAGACCTTTGAAGAAAATGAAAATACACGTTTCTTGAAATGAGGATATAGAGAGGAGGATGATATGCCAAACTGAACTGGGGACGTTGCATGGTCAGTGTCTTAACCTTGTTGGACACCAACATACCACAACTATTTGACCATTGTGAATTACTTTGGCATACCAATATAGTCAACAAATTAATGAAATTGGAAATCTGAAATTAAAATACTTCACTGAACTGCAACTGCTAATTTCCCCATATTCTAATCTAATAGCTGTCAGATATAGTCAGATGTCAGCAGCATATTAAACTTGAATTAATTTTTTGGATATTATTAACATATTTTTTATCAACATCATTATTTTACAGTTCAAAAACAAGCACAGATTTATCATCAGACTTGCTTGTGTCTTCATGGAGTGATGATCACATGTTCACATTATTGTAAAGACGGACCAAGAAGTGACCACCTTCTGGGCCGACCATACCTTCAAGAAGGCAGAGTGCGTCTGTCTGGAAAGCCCAACGACCAGGGACACCAACATTGCTTCTACTATTAAAAGTTGAGTAAGGTCCAGGGATGTTGAAATAATGGGTAGAGTTGATTGTGTCATATCCAGCCTGGAAATGCATGGCCAAACTTAATTTGTACATTTCCATTACTGCATTCAGATTTAAGTAAGTATTGTGACATAAAAACCCATTTTGTAGGAAATTAACAGTTCAAACCTGTATTTTGTCATCCGAGTCAATAGTCCCATAGTTTAACAGCACAAATGATTGCTGGACACCAGAGATCAAGACTGCTTGGAATGTATTTTCCTAAAAAATATGACATCTTTTTTACAGTAAATGAAAATAATAGGTAAAAAAGCATTGTGCATGATATACATTTCCCATTAACAATGCGATGACTTACTGTTTCGTCCCTTGAATAGTAGGGCACTCTATACCATGTTGCAACAAAGACCCAGTTGGCACTGAAGTTTGAAAACCCTGGAAAGTATGTCTTAATGTCTTGTGTAGCTCGTTGGACAACATCACCACTGGTGTATTGTCTGTAGAAAATGTCACCCTTTCCACTGTTGTCCAAGTCTGTCCAGAGTGGAGCAATGAAATCTCTTGACTCATTCAATGGCAATGGCTCAGCAGAGAACCTACTCCATGCATAGTCAAAAGTAATGTGTCCATTGGTATTCACCTGGAAACAAATAAACCAGCTCTTACAAAGAAAGATTGAAAATCAAGTTCTCAAATATTAGTACCAGTATATTTATTGCTACAACACATTGACTACAACTTATCCCAAAACTCCTTTGATATACATAAAATAGAAATTTGTATTCCTCAAAAAACATTCCAGAGTTTTAATAACCTCATCTGAGTTATGTATTTTGTAGATGGTTGAAATATTTTTTCATTTTTTACATACATAAAGCTGTCCATATCGGCGTCCGAAGAACCTAAAACTACGCTCAAGTTTGATTTGAGAAGAACTTCCATCATCTGATTTTGTGATTGCTTGTCCATCTGTTTGGTAGAGGGGACCTAGAAAGAACAAAAGAGGTCACATTTAAATATATAGGTAGTAATATAGAGTTGATGGTGGCTGGTGTGTGTACGTGTGTGTGTGTGTGGAGGAAAATGATTCAATGACTAAGCTCCTTTTATTTGAGTATATAATTCATAATATTAAATAAAATAGGCCTTTCTAAGTGATCATTTTATATTAATTTAATTTACAGAAAATGTGCTTTATCAAGATATATAATATCTGTTTATGAAATTACCTATATCGGGATATGAGGTCTTATTGGTACAACGGTATTATTAATGTTAAAGTTGCTTTAGCTTATAATAATTATAATTTTTTATTTTCCATATCTCTTTATTTCAATAGAAATTCCTATAACTGTTTCATAAATTCAATTTGATATAAACACAGCTTACATCCTCTCTTTAAAGCTGCTCATTTCTGCTACCAAAGCAATCATACAACGGTGGTATTAGCTGTGACCCAGTGGTAATAGCTACTTTGTGCTACCGATGTACAATTATTAATTATTATTTTTAAATTACAACAATTTAAAATTGTTGTATGTTTGTGTAAGTATCAACAAATGAAAATGTGTTTGTCATCTTACTTGGAGGCTGAGGAATTGCTGTGCCTATAAAAAGAAAAAATAATTTTAGACATTAACATCAATACCCAAAAGTCAGTTATTGGTTTTATATGACTGCATCAACAGAAATGAAAGTGAATTTAACTGAATCCGATCGAATGTTTGTATAAGTATCAACAAATGAAAATGTGTTTGTCATCTTACTTGGAGGCTGAGGAATTGCTGTGCCTATAAAAAGAAAAAATAATTTTAGACATTAACATCAATACCCAAAAGTCAGTTATTGGTTTTATATGACTGCATCAACAGAAATGAAAGTGAATTTAACTGAATTCGATCGAATGTTTGTATAAGTATCAACAAATGAAAATGTGTTTGTCATCTTACTTGGAGGCTGAGGAATTGCTGTGCCTATAAAAAGAAAAAATAATTTTAGACATTAACATCAATACCCAAAAGTCAGTTATTGGTTTTATATCAATGCATCACACAGAAATGAAAGTGAATTTAACTGAAATCGATCGAATGTTTGTATAAGTATCAACAAATGAAAATGTGTTTGTCATCTTACTTGGAGGCTGAGGAATTGCTGTGCCTATAAAAAGAAAAAATAATTTTAGACATTAACATCAATACCCAAAAGTCAGTTATTGGTTTTATATCAATGCATCACACAGAAATGAAAGTGAATTTAACTGAAATCGATCGAATGTTTGTATAAGTATCAACAAATGAAAATGTGTTTGTCATCTCACTTGGAGGCTGAGGAATTGCTGTGACTATAAAAAGAAAAAATAATTTTAGACATTAACATCAATACCCAAAAGTCAGTTATTGGTTTTATATGACTGCATCAACAGAAATGAAAGTGAATTTAACTGAATTCGATCGAATGTTTGTATAAGTATCAACAAATGAAAATGTGTTTGTCATCTTACTTGGAGGCTGAGGAATTGCTGTGCCTATAAAAAGAAAAAATAATTTTAGACATTAACATCAATACCCAAAAGTCAGTTATTGGTTTTATATGACTGCATCAACAGAAATGAAAGTGAATTTAACTGAATTCGATCAAATGTTTGTATAAGTATCAACAAATGAAAATGTGTTTGTCATCTTACTTGGAGGCTGAGGAATTGCTGTGCCTATAAAAAGAAAAAATAATTTTAGACATTAACATCAATACCCAAAAGTCAGTTATTGGTTTTATATGACTGCATCAACAGAAATGAAAGTGAATTTAACTGAATTCGATCGAATGTTTGTATAAGTATCAACAAATGAAAATGTGTTTGTCATCTTACTTGGAGGCTGAGGAATTGCTGTGCCTATAAAAAGAAAAAATAATTTTAGACATTAACATCAATACCCAAAAGTCAGTTATTGGTTTTATATGACTGCATCAACAGAAATGAAAGTGAATTTAACTGAATTCGATCGAATGTTTGTATAAGTATCAACAAATGAAAATGTGTTTGTCATCTTACTTGGAGGCTGAGGAATTGCTGTGCCTATAAAAAGAAAAATAATTTTAGACATTAACATCAATACCCAAAAGTCAGTTATTGGTTTTATATCAATGCATCACACAGAAATGAAAGTGAATTTAACTGAAATCGATCGAATGTTTGTATAAGTATCAACAAATGAAAATGTGTTTGTCATCTTACTTGGAGGCTGAGGAATTGCTGTGCCTATAAAAAGAAAAAATAATTTTAGACATTAACATCAATACCCAAAAGTCAGTTATTGGTTTTATATGACTGCATCAACAGAAATGAAAGTGAATTTAACTGAAATCGATCGAATGTTTGTATAAGTATCAACAAATGAAAATGTGTTTGTCATCTTACTTGGAGGCTGAGGAATTGCTGTGCCTATAAAAAGAAAAAATAATTTTAGACATTAACATCAATACCCAAAAGTCAGTTATTGGTTTTATATGACTGCATCAACAGAAATGAAAGTGAATTTAACTGAATTCGATCGAATGTTTGTATAAGTATCAACAAATGAAAATGTGTTTGTCATCTTACTTGGAGGCTGAGGAATTGCTGTGCCTATAAAAAGAAAAAATAATTTTAGACATTAACATCAATACCCAAAAGTCAGTTATTGGTTTTATATGACTGCATCAACAGAAATGAAAGTGAATTTAACTGAAATCGATCGAATGTTTGTATAAGTATCAACAAATGAAAATGTGTTTGTCATCTTACTTGGAGGCTGAGGAATTGCTGTGCCTATAAAAAGAAAAAATAATTTTAGACATTAACATCAATACCCAAAAGTCAGTTATTGGTTTTATATGACTGCATCAACAGAAATGAAAGTGAATTTAACTGAATTCGATCGAATGTTTGTATAAGTATCAACAAATGAAAATGTGTTTGTCATCTTACTTGGAGGCTGAGGAATTGCTGTGCCTATAAAAAGAAAAAATAATTTTAGACATTAACATCAATACCCAAAGGTAGGTTATTGGTTTTATATGACTGCATCAACAGAAATGA